>CM062851.1:11610473-12935382 GCA_031772225.1 Eubasilissa splendida
ACCGGCAAGCCATTACTTCGGATCGAAAATGTAATTTATAAAATGCGCCCTGTCTCGCACAGTGGTGTCAGCGGCGTGAGCCATGACGGGATTTGTGAGATCTTACTAGGTTTCCGCGAATAAGTAAATACACAAATAATTACGTACACAGTTACATAATTATTTACACGGCCCATAGTAGTATATAATTAGTCCTAAACAATGAGATAAATATAACTAAAACTTATAGATTGGTGTTCCAAATAAATAAATAGGGACAGGATAATTATATGATAGTGTAGTTAGCACTATAGTTCTAGCGATTTACAGCCAGCTCCGTGTTATGTAATGGGTAACTTACATGATGATCCGAATCACACTACAGTACTTGTTAGCGGTTTTATTAATGTATACGTGCATGCAAAAAGATAAACTTAGTATTTTGGCGGATCTGGTCCTCAGCGTCTGCTCCGATCCTGGTCAGCCCTCCGGATCCTGGAGTCACTACACTCGCGATTTGAATTCGAACACGACCCGCGCGAACCCGGAAACCCACGCGATCACCCCTAAAACACTCGCGACGTAAATCTCGAAAAGGAAAATCCGATTTCGTACCCCTAACAACGTTTATGTATACGTCTCTTTTCCCGGTTCAAAAGCGACTCTCACACGTACAACCCCCTAACCCTCCCGAAACCGACTGTCCGGCGAAGCGTTCGCCACCCCCGCTCATAGCCGTTCAAATACCTATAGAGCAATTGTTAAAATAAATATACCGATTTTCTTATAGTACGCGATTAAATAACGGAACCCTCTGAACATGCAGTACGATACCCGAACGCACGCGTTATGGCATTAATTCTACTAGTCTTCAATTTATTACCCCTAATTCTGAAGTATAAGAGTGTGGAAGGAATTATATATAGGACACCAACCTTGTCGTAGATTTATCCTCGTGACTGTGGCCGCCTCGCGGCGTCGCCTAGCTGTTCATAAATTATGTGGACATGTGAAACAACATGCGACATGCTAAATGCCTCGCTTGGCAAATATGTTCCGTGATTATGATAAGTTCTCTAGACACCAGTCTGTTGCGCTCGCTCGGCTCCCCTATCCCCAGATTAAGATACCCGTACGCCTGGTGCATATTCGCGGTAGACGACGGGTGCTTAAACCCGAGCCCTCTCACCCAACACGTTCAAAAGGTAATGATGATGATGATGATCCAAAATTTAGATTCGGCCGGTGTCTCAGTGAACAATATCATTTGTTATGACTCATTCAAGATGCATGGCCGAGGTCCTTATATCTCCAATATGCTGCTGTTCAGTATCGGTAGGAAAATGGCCAATCCGTGGCCGCGTCCACCACTGAAGGTAATTAATTGTGATGATTGTGACATGACAGTACGATTCTCAGGAAATTCCCTTGGTTCCTTTGGGTGCGTCTGAAAACATACGTCATGTGACAACGGTGTGCGATAGATAGTTTAGTTAATCTGCAGGATGATCCTCGGTGTCTCGAACAATGCATCTCGAATAGAGCCAGGAACAAATAGTTAGAGTTGTTATCACTGCATACTGGTGCGGGTGTGTGTGTGTTTGTGTGATTGTAGATCGTTTTAGGAACACTGTCTCTGGGTATTAACCTTTAGAGATCCTACTATCATCCTCCTCATACAACTGAAGTACGAGTACCACGGCGACCACACAGGAACCACCTCGACGCAACTCAGTGCGGACTAAACTGTTTATGCCAGGTTATATATCGGAAACAGATCATGAACGGTAAACATACGTAAGGTTAGCCTGTAGCCTTGTGCACCCTACGCAGACCGATGATGTTCAATAACTCTTTCATTTTGGCTATTCCTACCAAACCAATATAACCATAGCTAGCCCGTCCACACTTCATGCCCCCGAATGACTCTGTTCAGCCTCCAAAAGCACCTTTCCTTCCAATCAAATCATCTTAGGAAAATTACAAATCACATAGGCGTTGAAAGGAGGTAAAGTGAAACATCTGGTTTCAGCTTGATATCCGAAAATATAATTATATACATAATGTATGGATAAATATAGAGTCTTACTTGTGAGATGTGTAGTAAAGTAAAACGTTCAGTAAATTGTTAGTACAATATCAATAATAAAAGTCAGTATGATTTCCATACGCATGCAATAGTGCGTTTTCAAAGTAAAATAAACACACGACCATTCTCGGATATACTCTATCATTTCGTCTGGCAAGCCATTACTTCGGATCGAAAATGTAATTTATAAAATGCGCCCTGTCTCGCACCGTGGTGCCAGCGGCGTGAGCCATGACGGGATTTGTGAGATCTTACTAGGTTTCCGCGAATAAGTAAATACACAAATAATTACGTACACAGTTACATAATTATTTACACGGCCCATAGTAGTATATAATTAGTCCTAAACAATGAGATAAATATAACTAAAACTTATAGATTGGTGTTCCAAATAAATAAATAGGACAGTAATTAAATGAAGTGAAATATCAAATAGTCTAGCGATTACGCCAGCTCCCTTTTATGAATGGGTAATTACATGATGATCCGAATCACACTACAGTACTTGTTAGCGGTTTTAATTATGTATACGAGCATGCAAAAAGATAAACTTAGTATTTTGGCGGATCTGGTCCTCAGCGTCTGCGCCGATCCTGGTCAGCCCTCCGGATCCTGGAGTCACTACACTCGCGATTTGAATTCGAACACGACCCCGCGAACCCGGAAACCCACGCGATCACCCCTAAAACACTCGCGACGTAAATCTCGAAAAGGAAAATCCGATTTCGTACCCCTAACAACGTTTATGTATACGTCTCTTTTCCCGGTTCAAAAGCGACTCTCACACGTACAACCCCCTAACCCTCCCGAAACCGACTGTCTGGAGAAGCGTTCGCCACCCCCGCTCATACTGTTCTCCTCCCTCGCCCCGCTACTCTCGCCCCTAACCGACCCGCTCTAGAAATTTCGTAGAATTCGTATTTTTTTATCATTTTGTTATATGTGGATCATCACAGACCTCCCCATATTGAAAATGGAATTAGAAAGAATCGATAATTACATTTCTCAATACAATATCGCAATGATCCACCAACGGATATACAACTATAGAATTTTTGTTTTACTATCAAAACTTATTTCATCCTACGAGTTTCTTATAGGATTCTGCCAGGTGCGCAAATCATATATTTCCCTCACTCTGCAATGAGGCCCATGTTTATAGTTAGAACTATACACTATCTCTCCTCCCCCAGAGATTACTCCCACCGCTCTCTGTGCCACCATCATAATTTCTCGACTAGATATCCGAGCCGATAATCCTTACACAAGTCCTCAGCCATCTTAGAATCTACCATAAAGATAAGGCTTCTAAACATCTAACTTAAAGATATTCATATACCTAAAGTACACATTAATATTACCTCCCCCAGTGAATAGTTCATTTGTCTCCGGTGAGCTCTTCGTCATTCCTTCCCAACTAGTCCTCCATGCTGATAATCCTTATACATAGTCCTAACGCACAACTTAAAGATAAGGCATTCGCACATCTAACTTAAAATTAGCCACATACCTAAAGTATACATTAATATTACCTCCCCCAGTGAATAGTTCATTTGTCTCCGGTGAACTCATCTTGATCCTTTTTCAACTAGTCATCCGAGCTGATAATCCTTACACATCGTCTTAATGTACTACTTATGGATAAAATATCCACGCATCTTAATGACCGACCTCTCATCAAAATTTCCCACAGGATTCCAAGTCGCCTCCTAACTCGGTGCTCCCAACTCCAGCTAAAAGCGCGATTCCAATTAAATCCTCTGGTTTCATAGATGCTTTCCAATCCTCCTGTAAAAGTTCCTTTTTTTTTTTCTCTTGTGGTAAAACCTATAGTATCTGAAAAAAAAACCCTCATCGTTCTAAGCTCCTGAATTGAAGTACTAAAATTAATTAAAATTAGTTGTTTGGCAGTCGGTCTCATACACCTATTACATTTTTCAATCCAGTAGTATTATTTTTCTACATTATATAAGCGAGTTTTGCTTATATCTTAACCAGTAGTTTTTAGGCGCTATATCTTAAAATATCCTTTTTTTTTCAATTCTCGCATTCCACACAATTGGAAAAACGTCTCTCCTCTATGTCGAGAATCGGGAAGACCGAAACATATCCTAATTGTTTTCTTAATCACGTACCAATAATTAATACTAGTTACATTACAGGTATACGCGGTACACTCACAGTACACCTAAAACCACCTAATCACTAATCAATTCCTCCTCGGCCCGCAGAGAAAACTTAATAATATCTTAAAATCGATCCGAACAATCCATCACTTATGTAAAATCTCGCCAGGCGGTCGGTGTCATGATAGCACCTCCATTTATTTTAGAATTCTAACTAGTTCAACTAATTACTTATACTATATTTTATTATCTATAAATAGGGCTTATTGTAGTCCATCCACTTAATTAACCTATAAAAGCAATTAAAATAAGTACTTAATACTAAATACAATTCGAAGCCACATCCCCTCCCCAAGTGATTAAGCAGATAAGACTGGCGTCACACTACTCGTTTTGTCAACCAAATCTCGTCTCGTCCGTTCTCAAGCATCTTCCCATAGAACTCGGTGATCATCGGAGCCTCCAACTGAGCCCCTCCAGCATCTGTCCCACCTGATCGATTCTAGCCCTCCTCAACCGACCTCTCTCAATTCGTTCTTACACTATACGGCCTGGAGTCCTCACATATATAGTATTTCGAGTTGTAGTGAAATTGTTTTTTTTCTAAAATAGGTATACAGCTCCACACTAATCGATCCAAAACACGGTTGCGTAGTTTCCTTCCAATTGTGAATCTCCAAGTCTCCACATACCAGTGCCCTCCCATATTTCAATAGCATCACTTTTAATATCAGTGCTTACAATTTTATTTTTATACGTTCATCCGCTCCATTAAGTCCTCGTACATAACGGTTAAACTAGAACTAACTTAACCAACAAACTTATTATTATTACAATCTTTTCCTTATATATATATTTGGCATTTGTTATTTGCATATCAATGGTTGGATGCGTTGTCAAAGTTCTTCTGTAAAAACCGCGGACACGTACGATCCACTTAAGTCAATGCGCCTACTTAGATAACTATTGTATATTATAATGATAATATTAATGGCAACATTCCTGGCTTGTAAATGAAAGACTTACATTTATGTCTTATATAGCGATGTTACTCCACCTATCATTTTACTATACCATTCAATCTCATTTAATTAATTACTTATAATATATCATACATCGTAATTATAAGATGAATTCTTAACAGTAGAAATCCAAACTTCTGATTTGCATTTGTTTACACAATTATATTTTCATTTCATCCCAATTTGGTCATGTCGGCAATCCCAAGAATTGTTGTGTTCTAAAAGGATAACAAATGTCGCCCACCATACAATCATATTACCCCTATTTTTTTTCTGTTATATCCTAGGTTCTTAACGCTATGCTGAAAGAAAAAAACCCACAAAGTTCCAGGGTAATTTTTAAGGTTCATTGCTAGATCGAAGCATGATATACAACCATTATGCATTTGGATAAATCTGCCTAATAATTTAATTAACCTTTATTAAATTAAATCTCTCAATAACGTTACACGATGTGTCAATTGGAGTCGCTTTACACTTAAGTACCTATCTGTGAAGATAATCCGGGGACATGTCTGTACTTAAGTTATTCCTACGTTTTAAAAATGGTGTATTATCATAACTCAAAAGGTAAAATATTATTGTTTACTTAAATGCCCACAAAAGCGTTGTCGATAATAAATAAATAAATACTAAAATAAACTCCGCTTTAATTATTCTGCTTCCTTCTTTTACACGACGCAGGTCACAAGTATCGCACAAAAGGATCGAACCCTAACGACTAATTTATTATCTCCATCTGGTCCAAAGTCATCCAGAACCTATCCTTTTTTGTTTTCTTTGGAACGTTTAAAATCTTAAGTTGAAAGTTATAGGTTACAGCTTATTCATATAATAATTAATGGCCCTCCTAAAATGTAGAGGACTTGTGACAGTTACTGACCGGTCTGGCATTTGTCTCCTAAAATGCACGTGTTGCACAAATACATGTTTTCTAAAATCTCATCCCGGCGGCGATACATATGCGTCAGATGTATCCAACCATTTTATCTCTTGGTCCAGAGTCTAAATTTATTTTCTGAATTAATTCACTTAGTAGAACCCACTAACTTGCTTTGTAATATGAGTTTCCAATATTTTATCTCCATCCACTTCGAAGATGGCGTAAACTAAGTACAAAATCACCTTGCAATATAAGTAATTGAAACCTTGTAAACGGTCTCTCGCATGAAAATATGTAAGAAGTCATTTTCGTAGAAAATGTCATAATGTAGAATTTTTTTTACACACTATTTTGCAGTGAGGTAGTTACAAACTAATATTACTAACGGAGAGATATTTATAATCTAACTTATCTAACTTACACAAACTAATTTATGCGAGATAAAATAATGAATCCATTATTTTCTGTTACAATAGAGATAGTGTCACTCTCAACGTATCTCAAAATTAAACATTTCGGCATATCCATCGATGATACCATTCATTCATCTCACACACTAATGAAATCACATATATGCTACCAAATACTGTATTAAGGCAATGAAAGATATCAATCCTCTGATACGCGGCTGCGGTCCGTAGCAATCCAGACTACAATTCTACAATTTAGTCTCCATCCTACCTGGAATCTTCTTAATCCTCTAGAGGTATTTTGTAATTTTTCCTGAATCTTTACTTAAAATAAATATATCTATATTTATTTTCTTCATTTTATCTTACTATGTTCACGTACAGGTTTCCATTAAAATGAATACTATGCAGTTCTACAATTTTTATTTTCTTGTTCCTATCTATTCTATGAATTATTCTGCTTGACTTGCACATGCTTCCATATATACTTTTGCGAAAAACCACGAAGCGCAATTATAATATGCTTAAATAAATAAATGAAGATAATAATCTTCCGTTTGATTATTAACACGACTACATCCCTATGTATAAATAATAATAAGTAAGTCAGTGATAATCGGCAGTCAACCCAACGGTTTATCTCCCCTGTTAACGCAGTGTCGAGATGCAGAATGTTTTTTTTCTGACCTCGGTCCTTGCGAGTTAACGTGCTAGATGTTCTTGGTATTAAACGTGCGAGGTGTAAAATAACTTCGACCCTAAGTTTTTTTTTGTTGTTGAACGTATTCTAAACACTTGAGAAAGCATTCTTTCGGTTCAAAAAATAATAAATGGCTCTTCTCATATGGACAAATAATCTCTCTCTCGCTTAAAACACCATCGACCACTTCAAAATTCAGAGAATTTGGAAACACATTACTTTTAGCCAAAATATAATCTCACGCCCATAAATTAGAAAAAGATACTTCTAAAAGTCAAGTATTAGGCCCTATTTCTTATTAAAAATGCACAAGTTAGACGACCAGAATAATAAGCAGCGATTTGCTTATTCAAACGTAACTTTAACATTTCAACTGTATCAATGATAACTACTTTGATGTACTAATTATATAAAGTAATATAAATGCCAAACGGATTTATAATATCTTTACCTAATGCCAATTGGTATATGACGAAAATTAATTAGTTCATCTTTACTATACCAGGCGTAAGAATACTACAATGTATATATAATTTTTACTTATACGCACATCCTTTCAATTATCGATTACATTTTGACCCGATTTGCCCAAAGGACAACACATACAGTATATAGTACTTTTAGGTAACAAAATAATATTTATTTTTAATAAATCATCTGGAAATTCATTTATACATGTTCTGATTTTTGTTATTTTATTTATATCCGATCGTAATACGTTTTTATTCTATTTATATATATATTTTTCTAATGTAAGCCGGAATGAAATATTTCGCCTATATATAACACCGCTGCATTTAAATAACGCTGTGTGTTTCATAAATAGTATATAATTATGAAACAGACATTTCACCAAAACGACAACGGAACGTTTCAAATCGATAATATTAAACAAAATAATAAATTGAAGCTATCATAAAATTTTTAAATTTAGGTTATCGATTTAAGCGACCATTCAAACACATGTGGGCACTCTGTCCGACTTCGAAACATATTCACACAATAGGTATTTACAATTTCAAGAGTATTAAATTCTGATCATAGAAATGAATATTTTAATTTTATAATTTTAGTAATCTATAAATGTCTTAAAATTTTTGTATTTTTTAATTTGTAAGTCACGTCGCGTGGTATTTTTAAACAGAAATAGAACCTATAAATTCAATTCTAAATACGTGCAATTATATTTTTATTTTCACAGCCATACGATTAATAAAATGGATACTACGAGTATAATTCAGATACTTGATATTGAAAAAACTGTCTGACGGGCTCCTGGTCACACGGCACCACTGTGATGAGATCCCGTTTTTCCGTTGTTTCCCCTGTCATATTCTGAACCAGTGTAGAGGATCCTGAAATCTCTACTTCTCTAAGTTCGACGTTTAACGTAGACGCTTTCTACGAAACCTTAATATTAATTTGGCCAAATGATCATCTAACGGTTGCGAATACCCCATGTCATGTCCGTAATAATCCTAATTCTTTTAACCCGCGTTTTCAATTATCAAATATCCAAAGTTTACAAATATCCAAATATTATAGCCGTTCAAATACCTATAGAGCAATTGTTAAAATAAATATACCGATTATCTTATAGTACGCGATTAAATAACGGAACCCTCTGATCATGCAGTACGATACCCGAACGCACTCGTTATGGCATTAATTCTACTAGTCTTCAATTTATTACCCCTAATTCTGAAATATAAGAGTGTGGAAGGAATTATATATAGGACACCAACCTTGTCGTAGATTTATCCTCGTGACTGTGGCCGCCTCGCGGCGTCGCCTAGCTGTTCATAAATTATGTGGACATGTGAAACAACATGCGACATGCTAAATGCCTCGCTTGGCAAATATGTTCCGTGATTATGATAAGTTCTCTAGACACCAGTCTGTTGCGCTCGCTCGGCTCCCCTATCCCCAGATTAAGATACCCGTACGCCTGGTGCCTATTCGCGGTAGACGACGGGTGCTTAAACCCGAGCCCTCTCACCCAACGCGTTCAAAAGGTAATGATGATGATGATGATCCAAAATTTAGATTCGGCCGGTGTCTCAGTGAACAATATCATTTGTTATGACTCATTCAAGATGCATGGCCGAGGTCCTTATATCTCCAATATGCTGCTGTTCAGTATCGGTAGGAAAATGGCCAATCCGTGGCCGCGTCCACCACTGAAGGTAATTAATTGTGATGATTGTGACATGACAGTACGATTCTCAGGAAATTCCCTTGGTTCCTTTGGGTGCGTCTGAAAACATACGTCATGTGACAACGGTGTGCGATAGATAGTTTAGTTAATCTGCAGGATGATCCTCGGTGTCTCGAACAATGCATCTCGAATAGAGCCAGGAACAAATAGTTAGAGTTGTTATCACTGCATACTGGTGCGGGTGTGTGTGTGTTTGTGTGATTGTAGATCGTTTTAGGAACACTGTCTCTGGGTATTAACCTTTAGAGATCCTACTATCATCCTCCTCATACAACTGAAGTACGAGTACCACGGCGACCACACAGGAACCACCTCGACGCAACTCAGTGCGGACTAAACTGTTTATGCCAGGTTATATATCGGAAACAGATCATGAACGGTAAACATACGTAAGGTTAGCCTGTAGCCTTGTGCACCCTACGCAGACCGATGATGTTCAATAACTCTTTCATTTTGGCTATTCCTACCAAACCAATATAACCATAGCTAGCCCGTCCACACTTCATGCCCCCGAATGACTCTGTTCAGCCTCCAAAAGCACCTTTCCTTCCAATCAAATCATCTTAGGAAAATTACAAATCACATAGGCGTTGAAAGGAGGTAAAGTGAAACATCTGGTTTCAGCTTGATATCCGAAAATATAATTATATACATAATGTATGGATAAATATAGAGTCTTACTTGTGAGATGTGTAGTAAAGTAAAACGTTCAGTAAATTGTTAGTACAATATCAATAATAAAAGTCAGTATGATTTCCATACGCATGCAATAGTGCGTTTTCAAAGTAAAATAAACACACGACCATTCTCGAATATACTCTATCATTTCGTCTGGCAAGCCATTACTTCGGATCGAAAATGTAATTTATAAAATGCGCCCTGTCTCGCACCGTGGTGCCAGCGGCGTGAGCCATGACGGGATTTGTGAGATCTTACTAGGTTTCCGCGAATAAGTAAATACACAAATAATTACGTACACAGTTACATAATTATTTACACGGCCCATAGTAGTATATAATTAGTCCTAAACAATGAGATAAATATAACTAAAACTTATAGATTGGTGTTCCAAATAAATAAATAGGACAGTAATTAAATGAAGTGAAATATCAAATAGTCTAGCGATTACGCCAGCTCCCTTTTATGAATGGGTAATTACATGATGATCCGAATCACACTACAGTACTTGTTAGCGGTTTTAATTATGTATACGAGCATGCAAAAAGATAAACTTAGTATTTTGGCGGATCTGGTCCTCAGCGTCTGCGCCGATCCTGGTCAGCCCTCCGGATCCTGGAGTCACTACACTCGCGATTTGAATTCGAACACGACCCCGCGAACCCGGAAACCCACGCGATCACCCCTAAAACACTCGCGACGTAAATCTCGAAAAGGAAAATCCGATTTCGTACCCCTAACAACGTTTATGTATACGTCTCTTTTCCCGGTTCAAAAGCGACTCTCACACGTACAACCCCCTAACCCTCCCGAAACCGACTGTCTGGAGAAGCGTTCGCCACCCCCGCTCATACTGTTCTCCTCCCCCGCCCCGCTACTCTCGCCCCTAACCGACCCGCTCTAGAGATTTCATTCGTATTTTTTAATCATTTTGTTATATGTGGATCATCACAAACTCTTTCACGAATACACGTCACGTATGAATAGTGTTGTCGCTCGGCTCGGTTTCACAATATGTATATTGTGTATGTAAGCTATATCGGTTCGAAGGTGAATCTTTTCTTTGAAATCAATCAGCATAATTTTTAAAAGAAGTGTGTGTAAGTTACCTGTGTGCAACTGGCAATTAACGTTTGAGATCCACCAGCGACAGATACCCCGGTGGTAATGGCTGCGTTCAAAACTCCTACAATCTCAGTGTTTAGATTATTCGTCGCTTTCTGTACAGCAGTCTGTAAGCCTATAAGGAGAGAGAGTGCCTGGAAGGATGCGTTCTGGATGATGTTGTTGCCTTCTCTAAACAGAGCGATGGTGGCACTCTGGATGGCTGTATCAATTCCAAAAATTGCGTCGTTTGGCTGAAATAATTCATTTTGATAATTTACTATAAGCAGCTTATTTTGAACTAGGGTTCTAAGAATACAAAACATAAATGTACAAAATAGCATTATAACTAAGAAATATAACGAAAAGAGAGACTTTGATAATTTCGTATAAAGTCATCGAGCGGGTTAATCGGTTTTTTGATTGAGATTTTTTGGCAACTAAGTTAATTATTTGATATTATTATAAGTATGTTACAAATCTATAAAATCCGTTCAACAACTTTAAATCATTATTATTTTTCCGTTAAACAAATGAAGTTTTAATAAACTTGTATATATAATATAACTTTTATATGTAAAGTAAAAATAAATAAAAACCCCAATATACATATATGTGATAAAGTAGTGTGAAAAAATATTAATCGGGAAGGAACTCGTTTATTTTCGTCAAGTTCCGAAACAAAAAAAAAACCTTGGATTATGTTATAAATTAAAACTATTCATGATTCTTAATTCTTGTAAATATTCTACATCTTAACGTGACAATTTATTATTAATATTAGTAATAGTATTTTTTGTTACCTGAATCAGACAAACTGCTAAAAGGAAGACACAGAGAGACTTGGAGAACATCTTGGTCAAATGGGCTTAGGTCAAGTTGTCACTTCCGTGAAATGATCTTATATTTATAAGAATTTTTTTCAATTATTTTCCTCGAAATAACAAAGCGAGTGCCTAAAGAGTGTAAGTCATTTTTTACGAGTGATGAGATTTATTGTTATCGAGAATTATAATCATCAGTTAATTTGATACGTTATAAGTAGGTTAATATCATATATTTTAAATATGAATTTAATTAATTAATTAGAAAGATATACATATAAAATCTATTTTATTGAAAAATATTGTAATTTTTGATATTAATACATTTAATCGTTCCATAATTTGAAAGAGCCATCTACCTTATTTTTACAGAATCTCAAATACCTTTGAGTAATCTAATAGCAGACGCCAGAATTATCAATTCATTTTTATTAAATGTTGGACACATTGATACAACTTTATTATTAGGAGAACACATTCTTATTGTGAAGTTGTAATTATTTAAAACATAGGTCTGTGATATTTACATAGCCACTGGTAGATGGCTTTTTTAAATAATGGAACGATTATAATAAATGTATTAATATCAAAAAGGTAACATATAGGTTCGAAAATTTGTCGCTAAAAATATCGTCGCTGTAGCATAGTTGGATAATGCACCTTCCCCGGTTAGGAATGAGATCCAGGTTCTAATCCTGGTGGCGCAACAACAATATTTTTTCGATAAAATTGATTTTATTTGTATATCTTTCTAATTAATGTATTTAATTCATATTTAAAATATCACAGACCTATGTTCTGAATAATTACAACTTCACAATAATAATGTGTAACAAAACGCATATAATTATTTCATTTTTAGACTAGTTATTCAAAAATAAAATCTTTCTGCTCTCGTTGGGATACTCTGATTTTCTACCAAAAGGTTTAATTATGGTTTGATTATTCCATTTCTGACCATTTTTTAAATTTATTTTACCGCATCGATCCACTATGCATCGCACATATATGAATTCCTTATTGTCAAAAATAGTATTAAAAGAAACACTATATTTCCGGCACCTGAAAATTGTATGTATAGTGAATATCGATATGTCTGTGTAAATGTCATTACAAAAAACGTATTTCAATGTCGAAATAATTAACAAAATTATATGCCCTTAAAAATAATGGATATAAAAACTCCAAATTATAAATTTTTTTTCGTTGCTCTGTAAACCGCCGTCCAAAGCCCACCTTGGGTCGTTATGCCTTGATGACCTCGGGGGTAGTCGGATATTTATTTAAATTATCGTTTTTTTCAGTAGAGCTAAAAAACAAGAGTAGTTTATGATTCCAACCTATTTATTCCTTGAAAAATATAGATAGAAGATCTATTTTTACTCTCTGTATAAGAATTTATTTTAAGAACTTCCGTCTTATGTGAAATGATAATTTTTAAAAATAATAATGAAATACGTAATGACGTTAAAATATTTTACCCATAAAAAACACAGCAAAACAACTACAACTTCTAAGCGTGCCTACGTGATGTTATTAATAGTTGGTGTCAATTAATTTTAACATATTTTAACAAATGGCTTCTATTTTTTTTAGTTAAAACAGAAAAATGTTTAAGCTAAAATCACTTAATGTAAAATAATGAATTTAGAAATATTTTTTAAAAACTTTCATTACTTGTTACACATACACTATAAGGATATATTCGGGAACATTTCTTTTTTGTTGTAAATTTCATGTTATGAAATATCCACATAATCTTTTATTTTCTTTTTTCTGTGATGATGGTTTTTATTGACCTATTTTCCATCTGTTTTCTAACTTTTTTTTGATATTTTTGATATAACCAAGTAGCCACAAGAAATTTCGTTAATATAAACCGTCTATTGTACAGATCATGAAACACTATTGTCATGTATGATTATGAGGTTCCGCGGTGAAGTAATAAAATAAGTATTCTGTTTTATCGACAGCATCATTGTCATTTGTCAGTTGAATTGAGACGAAGTGATTTTTAATTGCTTAAGAAGGAAGAATAACAAAGTATTTTATACTTCTTGGACAAGTTTAGGAATAAGTAAGTACATTATTTTTTTATTAGGAGAACACATTTTTATTGTGTTGAGAATGTATTCTCCTAATAATAAAGTTGTATCAATGTGTCCAAAATTTAATAAAAATAAATTGATAATTCTGGCGTCTGCTATCTATTTGAGATTCTATAAAAATAAGGTAGATGGCTCTTTCAAATAATGGAACGATTAAATGTATTAATATCAAAAAAGGTAACATATAGGTTCGAAAATTGTCACTAAAAATATTGTCGCCGTAGCATAGTTGGATAATGCACCTTCCCTGGTTAGGAAAGAGATCTAGGTTCGAATCCCGGTGGCGCAACAACAATATTTTTCGATAAAATTGATTTTATATCTATATCTTTCTAATTAATATATTTACATTATTTTTTTGTTTTGAATTTTGTTAAAATACAGATCATGACATCATCATCGGACAGATCATGAGACAATTTATCATTGAGTATGATCATGAGGCACCACGGTAAAGTAAGTTATATAAGCAGTTTTAAAATAAGATATTATTTGAGTATGTGCATACTCGAAAATCTTTTAATGCAACGTGCAGAGTTGGCTAATCGGGGCCAAGTGAACGATTTGTATACAAAATCAAAAAGTTTGATGATCAAACTAGATTTGCTGGACAAGCTCGAATGATTGTGGAATGTATATTGAAGCCTGGAAAAGTTGTGGCAATGATTGGGTTAAAATATGTTTATAAGTAAACTAGTGCAGAAAAGGGAGTCACAACAACAATGCTCGGTTACATATGTGCGGATGAGATGAAAATTCTACCCATTATTATTTTTAACATATGACAGAGGGTTAGAGAAACGCCGATAACTACAATGATAAGATTAATTGAGAAATGTTAGATCACAAGCCCACTTTTCAATATATTATCAATAAAATTCCTGTTGTTCGCCCTATAATTTACTACTCGATTACCATACTACAAACGTAAACGTAAAAGTTTTGCAACATACTCAGCCCACACGTCCCACCTTCTACAACCTCTAGATGTAGGAGTTTATAAATTGCATTTGTTATCAAAAAATGTTTGTTATTTCTGTCTCACCAAGATAGGGGTCGCCAAATTACCTCATATAACTATGTAAGGTAGCTCAGTTCATAGTCTTTTTAACAAGTGTTTAAAAATAAGTTGATTAGTTTGAGAATATTTAAAACTATATTTTAAACAAAAAAATATATTAGCTTTCCGATAACGTAAGTGTCACAGAAATCATTTAAATAATTTTCAAGATAAATTTTACCTTAAAATCACCAAATTAGTTTAGTTTACTCTACAATATAAAATTATATAATACATAAAAAATAATCTTACTAAGACAAAGAGATCTAATAAAACGTAGGATGTGTGGGATGTTTACAATAATTGCAGCAAATGATTACGCTCCTAAGACCAAGAACTTCGATAGAACAAAGGACTATGTAAGTTATCTCAGTTCAAAGTCTTTATTTACAAGTGTTAAAAAATAAGATAACTTTTGAAAATTTTTAAAACTATGTTTCTTACAAGAAAAAAATATTAGCTTTCCGATGACATAACTGTCACAGTAATCAAATCAATAATTTTCATGTTATGTCAATTTCACCTTACAATATATTTAGTTTATTTTACCATACAATATAAAATAGAATAATATTGTGAATATTCTCGTTCGTCTCACAGATGTACAATTAATGGAAACTATAATATTTCCCACCATTGTGATTCAACAAATTTTCGGAAAACAATTCCATCCGGCCAAATTTCATAGATTTTTTTCGATATATCTTTCTAGTTGAATAATTTTATTTGTATTTAAAATACCATATTCTGTAAATGCAACTTCATAAAAAAATGGTGTTCTATTTAAAAACACTTGTAATAATTCAATAAAGTCAATAACCTTATTACATGCTGTATGTTATCGTGATAAATTATTTTTAGGAAAAGAATGGGAGGAAAGCAGTAACACAATCAATCTGATTGAAGAAGATAGAAGAAGCAAGTGGAGTTGAGTCTTAGTATACAATAATAAAATTAGATGCAACTCTATAAACATCCTGTTTTAATTAGAAAATTTGTATTAATTGCATTTAGAATATTTATTTTTGTATCATTTAAAGTTGAATGTACTATTGCTTCATGATTTGAAAAAATAATTCATAGTAATTTGAATATGCACCCGTTCATCTCTAAGATACATTCTTCGTACGGTGGTCAGCAGAAATATTCAGATAACTAAATTAGTGTATTGAATCGTTTATTTTGTACATAAAATTAGAATATAAAAAATTAGAATTATTGAAAATAGACAACGTCTTTAACTGTAATATATAAATAATTAAAATTAACTGTCATAATATTCATAATGTGGGCAATGATAAATATTTGAGCAACAATATTTTTTGGGTAAAATGACTCAAGCCAAAATTAAAATATTGGGTTAACACATCTTTGAATGGAGTATGGTAAAAATGATTAATAAATTCATAATATTTTTTTAATGTAGATAATTTAAAACGTTGTTTTTAATCACTTTATGAGTTATACCATTTCCTTCATCAGGATATCAAATAAACTAACTTAACCGTATATATCAAATTGTTCTAATGTTTTTAAAATTCTATAGTTAAAAACATGGTTTTAAATTATCTATATTAAAATGAATCAAAAACCACAAATATTAAAAATACGATATATATAATACATTAATATTTCATCCGTTTGTATTTGGACTAAAATTGTACAAAAAATATTATTATTTAATACGTTTTAACCTTAAAATTCTGTAAATGTTGCTTAATTAATTTGCATAATAGATAAATTCAGAATCAACAGACCGCAGCATTGCGACTGAAGCGATGCTACGAAAGCGTTGTATGTCAATCGTATTGGAAATTTATCGCGGTGACTAATTTTTGAGACAATGAAATATTTGTATTATGTGTTAAAATTTCAAATAAGAATGAAATTATGAATTGTAGAACAATGTTTAGAAAATTCTCGGTATCTGAAAATATGTTTTTTTCTGTTTTCTTTCATTTTTCTGACGCCAATACAGACATACTATCAAAACATTACATTTTTTGTACGCATTACACAATTGAATATTTGTATTATATGGTAATACTATTAACGGGTATAGTATGATCTTGATTCGAACATAGAGAATATTATTTGTCATTTAACTAGTACCAACTGAAATTCCGTTGGAAGCCAATACCCATACTTTTCTGTGAAGTCGAGCTATGTACGTTAAAAGATGCTACCATTAAAAAGCTTTGAGATATGGCTGTATTAATGTATAAAAAATAAGTCATGCATAATAAGTCAATAGAACTAATGAAAACAATCTACCGAAGGAAGGCTGCATTCTTCGCAATGAGAAATATGACTTCTTACAACTCATAAAATATTAAACACATTACAAATAAATTACTTATACACTATAAAACACATCATACAAATCATTATAAAACTACTTTTGTGTAATGTTTGAAAATAATTGAGAGTACAATTTCGTAGAAATGTATATCTAATATTTATTCACATATAAGGTGTTATATTCTAGTGAAAATTTACCATTAGCTTATTGTCCTTTATGTCCTTTTAAGTGATGGCGTTACGAAACAAAATTAAGGCATTTAAAAAAAGTTAAATGCCTTATAAAAATATTTTTGTAAAATTTAGTGTATTCAAATATTGCAGTAAGAAGATATTTTTTCATTTTATTACCAAGGAATGAAATCTGTATTTAACAATTTTATGGATAATGTTAGTAAAATGTCCAAATCATTGTAAATCTCCCTACAGATAATATAGTTTGCTACATAATATACATTTATTATAATATATAAAATGTAATAAAATAAAATATGCATACTTATTTATAGAATTAATAAATTACAATTATAATGAAATATAATTTATTCAGTGTATTCAGACATACATATATTTAAAAAAAAAACCTATAATATAATTCATCTACGTAATATATCTATGTGAGACATTGGAAGTACAACACCTATGTTTATTCGTGGGCGCTTGCAGCGTCTGGGTGTGATTGTGGACACTTTGACCTGGCCAGTATCAGAGCCAATCCTTCCACCTGCTTCAATGGTTCGGAGGATCAGCACTAGCTGCTATGTTTAGAGTGACGTTGGTTGAAAATACTACTAGGATTACAAAAGCTTTGTATGTTGTGTGGGTGCCTGTTGAGTTCTCACTTAGCCTTTCGATCTGTCAGGTACAATGCCACGGTAGCAGTAGTTGCGCTTTTGTATGGTACGTATTACATATGCACAAAAGTCCAAGTTAATTATGTTAATAATGTTAAGTAATATATTTGTATTACGGTAAGAGGGTACATTGGACAACTGGAGTAATAACATGAATCGCTAGCGTGGGAATCGGTTGCAGCATTGTTGCTCCACATGCTGGATAGGCGGATATCAATCGTTGAAATATTTGTAATCATTGTATTTAATTGCATCACCTAAAAAAATAGTTTATTTTTTATTTTAATAGTATTAAAACTAATTTAAATTTCATTATTAAATATCACGTGTTTAGAAATCCCGTATCAATAAGACGTTTTTTTGAATAGTTCACAGTGTGGGCGCTCGTGTGCACGCTACGCAGTATGCCATTCGACGAGTGACCTCCGCAAAGCTGGTAGACCTCCAAACAAAGTCCAAACCGAATCAGTAAGTCATTTAACAATTGTTTAAAAAAACGTAATAGGATCGCTGTTGTAGCACATTTTTGTGTTATATTAAACAGAAGAAGGCTGGGTTTTATGTGAACATTATTTTAAATATGATATTTATCATATTTATGTTTATAAGTACTTATGTTCATACATTTCTTTTAGTGCTTCCAAATAAATCAAATTTGCTTGACAATGTTAACAAAATTATTTATTTTTATTATAAAGTGTTTTTTTAGAGGTTTGTTTTTCGAATTGGCAACGCTTTTTCCAGCGACGGCCAATTTGACAGCTGAAAGCTGATGTGGTTTTCCATTTCACCATGAATAACATACGCCAGAACAACGCTCGAAAATTGTGAAAATTTATGTTTTTGTGTTTTAATAAATTTATGGATCGTTTTTGCACCACGCATACTCGAATTGATAATACGCATCCGCAGAGACGTCGTGCAGTGCGCACCGAAAAATATGTTGTTTCTTCAAAAAATGTTACAGTCAATGGAGAGCGCTATAGATCCATGATTACTGACTTTTTCATTCCCCACTTGAATGGCATCAATGTGGAAGAGCTATGGTTTCAACAAGACGGCGCAACATGCCACACAGTGCATGCCATAATTAATTTATTGAAGAAAACATTTTATAAGCGCATAATTTTGCGAAATGGACCTGTGAATTGACCTCCAAGATCGTGTGATTTAACACCTTTAGATTATTTTCTGTGAGGATATGTGAAGTCGCTAGTCTACGCCAATAAACCAGAAACGATAGACGACTTGGAAGCCAACATTCGTCGCGTTATTGCCGATATATATCCCCAGCTGCTCTAAAAAGTGGTTGAAACTTTAAAGTGACTTCCAAATTGCGGTTTAATCGAGCCAGCCGCGGTGCCTATATGCGCGAAATCACATTTAAACACTAATGGCAATAAATTATCTTTCTAATAAAACCAATACCATGGCCATTACCATAGTTTTTATGTGTATTATTTCATTTTAAAGTTCTATTACCTCTAAAAAAAAACACCCTCCATTAACTACTCCAGGACACACAATATCAATTTTACGAAAATACGATATCCCGAGCCCTTCTTCCTCGATCATAGTTTGTCTGTTAAATTTTTGTAAATACATATTTCACTTACATTTCCAGGGATGCCGACACCTAGGAATACCACATTTGTGGTGAGCCTCGCGAGAGCACCTTTGACGCATATTGGTTTAATAATATTCCAAAATAATAGGCTTCCGATATAGTCTTCCGGGTCCGGCGACGGGCAGGCTGCTACCACCGTGCGGTTAAGATTCACGACTGAGTCAGTAATGTTGTTGCCTGCCAACGAGTCGCTATCGACGATCCTTATGGCTTCAGCAATGTTGGGTATGCAGGTGTTTGTGATGTTTATTTCTGTATTGTAGCAAAACACCGAGATCGCTGGTCGGTTTAACTGAAACAATATTTTAGTGAAAATACATATATAAAATCTCTTTTATCAATAAAATGCAGAGTTCAGTCGATAATGAAATGCTGTATTATCCTTTGAGATAACGCTAATCGAATGCGTCATAGTCAAGGCTGCAAACTCTCGTTGCCGATATCCTGAAAGTACTGATAATGCCTTAATAATTATGATTATTGAAGTGTTTTCAAAACATAAAATAGTTATGTTATTATCTAGAAATTATTGTTAAATCATGTACATATATAATATAATATAATATAAAGGTAATTGTTAAATTTATGTAAGATATATAGAAGCATTACGTAAGTCATTTATTATTACCCATATTTTAGGTTACATCTAATGAATAAATGGTTAAAATAATAAATTTATGTAATATACCTAATAATAAAAGATTAATAAAAGTATTGAATTTTTTTCCTGCAGAACAACGTATTCGTACTTCTTTGGTAATGTTTATATAATGTTAACGGAATTCAATATATCCTGCGTTAGCTCAAATACAGGCAGAAAGAAGAAAACTTTTAAAGTTTTTATTCAACATTAACAAAAGGGGATGTGGCTGAATAATTTAAAATACTCGTATGTCGGTAACATTCCGAAGTAAAGCTGTTCTGATGAGAATAAAACTACAAGCTAATAAACATGTGCATAAAATATTGCTTCAAAAGTTTGTTTAATGCTAGTTCCATACTGTATTGCTAGTCATGCATACACATGCTTTTCTGATAATATTTGTGGCTTAATTATCTAAAACATCATAATTTCACTAAATATTTAATTTTGATTTATTCCCTGAAATGTTAGTGGTCTATAGCTTATTATATAAAAGTAACGGTGGTATGTAACGAAGACAAATGTCCACACATTACACAAAATTATTGTTCTTTCACGTGAACTTCTTCGGTTTTAAAGCCAGCTTCGAGTTTGAACTCTGCAGACTGCGAATTTAACTATAGCTACGACTTACATCTATGCAGTTGGATATCTGGTCCTGTGACCCGCCAGAGTTGATCACCGCAGCCACTGTGGCATTGTTTATGATTGTATAAATCTGACTCCGCAGATCGAACGACACGCTGATCAAATTCGTTTGCAGGTCGATGAGAAGTTGCTTGCCCTGCGCAGTCGCATTCTGGCCGACGCTGTTCACGCTACTGACCACAATAGCGGCGGCTCTCTCGATGAGAACATCGAGTTCGGCAAATGTTTCGTTTACCTGAAATCATTGCATCGAGTAATTTCTTTAAAAAAACATCATAATTAATTGAATGACGTAAAAATAACATTTTTTTTTTTAAATATTAGAATTACTAGTTACTATTAGCACTTTGATAGTGTTTTATTATGTTAATTATTCAAATCTATTTTTACCACATGATTTTTGGAACTTATTGTTTGCAGAACACATGAAATTTTCCAGTAATAAAAAAATGCATATTTGTGGCAACATTTATTTTTTAAATATCGGAACATTTATATTTATTACTTATTTTTACCGATTTATAAGAATGCGTAATTAAAATTATTGTATTGTTATTTTTATCTTACCTGAGCCAAATAAATAGCTAGCAGAAACACGAAAATAGACTTGGGGTACATCTTGTCATCTTGGTGATCATGGCTCTAGTTGTCGATTCCATTAAATAATCTTATATTTATACTTAACACAATAAATAATAACTCTGATGATCGACTGTGTACTGAACAATGGGAATGCTATTTTCGAATAAAATCCTTCTACACTATGAAAATAGTTTTAACATCCGGAGGTCAAATCATTTGAATCAATTGGCGGTATATATTGTAGATAAACTTATTTAAAAAAAAAAATCATTCAATAGTTATAAATCAAAAAACTCTTCCATTATGTATTGCGTGTGTCGGTTGAAAACCTGGTATAAGGAATGTTGCTGTATATTTACCAACAAGTTTCCTTCCTCTGTACGCTGCCATTGTACAGGCAATGTGTATAACATTTATGAAGTAGTTATGCCGTTTGTGGTTAATTTACGTTTTAGGCGTTTTAATGTAAGATAACTTCATATTTTACAAATGAATGTATTTATTCGTATGTCTGGGAATACGGGAAGCTTGGACTGGATATGGAGCCGTTATGGTAATTTAAAACTGGAATATATATAATATGTATTAGGTGTTTAGGGAATCGTTGAGTTGTATCCCCACCGCTTCAAGCAATTGTATAGTCACTTGACATATACTGTTTCATCAGTACTAGATCTGGTTTGAATCCGACTGATGAAGGAAGAACAGAATTTAAAGTAATTAAAAGAGATGTTTCTCTTGTCAAATTTTGATTGTTTCTCCTAAAAATAATATACATACATACGGCGACGTATGTCGCCTTTTATCATTAAATACATACTTGGGGCGACACTCTTTATATGTCGCCCTAACATATATTAATACACAAAATATGGATGGTCCAAACATATTACATTCAGTGACATCCAGCTTCACAAGACCAATACAAATAAGATAAAATTTTGATCTTAGCTTTTCCGAAGACTAGAAAAGTTTATAAAGAAATTATAAAAATTAATAATGTTTTTAGTGTCTTCTAAATATTTTAATTACTGGCTCCCCTTCATTCGGATGTTTTAATTAATCTCAGAAACGAAGTATTTTAGTCTTCATATGATTATCACACCATTTTTTATGATTGAATATATAATCTGTGATTCTATTCATTTGAACATATTATTTCACCATCTGTATCTGTATCACCACATAACGGATGAACCTGTCTCCTATAGCACAGCCTTTGGTATAGTTAAGGATACATTCTAGATTTGTTACATTATGAATAGAATAGGTGTGTTTAAATATTTGCTTTATTTGTACATGTATAATATTGTTTATAATGTATAATAAGTTAAGTCAATAATGATCCGAGTCCACAGGTGAGATTTTCGAAGAGATTCGCCGTCAAACGCCGATGTCAAACGTCAAATGTTATTCTATTGACTATTGATGTTTCTTTCGTCAGTTGAGTGAATTTAAATTTCCCCAGCAGTAGATGTAAATGTTTTAATGTAAATGATGTAAAGTAAATGTTTGTAATGTAATGTCTCTTGTTTGCCTCACTTTCCAGAATAAATAGTTGCGGGTATCTATGATTCTTGGTAAATTTTATGCGCACGTGATGAGTCTCGCTTTCACATCGAACATCGTGTACACGGGTTTGAGTTTTTGACCATAGTAGTTGTATAAGCATTTGACGCATTTGTTGGTCTAGAAGTCACACAGTCGCCTACTGATCCGGTGTTTGGAGATTCGAGTTCCATTCTAGGAGATTTAATCCCGAGTAAGTCCTATCACAAGCGTGTAGCTTACTTTGAAAATAGTAAGAATGTTGATTTTTTTAAATAGTAATAATATGATACGTATTCCGTATTAATATTTTAGCATAGAAATAAAAGTTTCACTTAAAACTTTTAATATCAAAATGAAAATGCTTCCAGGGATTTCATTGGGAAAATAAAAAAAATCTCCAATGTCACTAACATTTGAAACCTAATCGACAACTTTGACATGATATGTACTTAATATGAAATAAACAAAGGAGCGCAACAATTTTCTGTCCGGGCGCTTTATATCCTTCACTTACATATAAATTCTCAAGTAAGCTGGTAAAATATTAAGGCTTCTAACGTATTCCAATATCTGATCAAGCCAAGTATTCGGCAGGTAAGTCCTGTATTTTGGTGTCATCAAAACTCAGGGTCATATACATTTTTTACTATTCTCCCTAATTTATTCGTTCATCATAAAAAAACACCTTAGCTTTGATGCAGCTAAATTGCAGATAAATCACCGTAATAAATAATGTTTTCAAGCATCACACTTTTCTATGGCACTAGCATATGAATCCTAAAAGAGTGGAATAGTAGTACGTATATTTATTTTTTGTATAGGTATATACAGTTTAAAGAACCATTAAATTACAGAAAAACAAATTTTTACAAAGTAATATTTAAAAATAACAGTGTTATTATGCATATTAGAGTTATAGAAAAAACGTAAACATGGTAAGTTATAAGATTTATTTGTATGCATATATAATATATAATAATGTTGATATGTTCGGCTGGAGGCTGTCAGCTAGTGACCACAACTGGTACCGATGGTGAAAGCTAGTAACAGAAGCTCGAAACAAAAGTAATGTTCAATTAGACAAGATCAACAGAGTCAAAGTTATTTCACTTCAATAATGTCAGCTGACTATGAATTAATCAAAGTCGCATCATCAAGGTCCAGTCAATAGCTGATATTATGCTAAGAAAAATAATTATATCTATGAAGACGGTTTCCGATTAAAAGTTCAGAAAAATCTCAAAGTCCGAATTCCAAAGTACAAGTTAAATGTAAATAACGTCATCATTCGTTGTGGCGATGTTTGTTTGCTGCGAGAATGTGCAGTGTGCCTCTATGGTAGTATGAATACCACTGAGTTCTGTGAGCATGAATCGCTGGGATACTTATGCCATCGTCATCCATCCTGCCTCCAGTGCTAGCCTGAGGACCCTGTTCTGGAAAGTCTGCGTGACTCCATATGGGAGCTGCATAGGTGAGGATGGGTCTGATGGCGAGATTTCTATTTCTGTTTAGGAGTGTAATATAGTGAAGAGAGTGCACGTGACGCTGCGCTTACTTTTTCGTGAATATGTTTGCGCCACGAGAGTCAGGAGTCTAGCGTCACACCAAGATACTTGATGTCACGGGTCCAAGGAATGTTTTCTCCAAACATTTTTATGTTGGACTTTTGGCGGATGGTTCTTCTGGAGATGAGAGTGGCGGCACTCTTTAAGGGGCTTATGTCGACTCGCCACTTTCATATATTCCATTAAAATATAATTTTAAAAAAAATCGCGTCTATGAGATATCTATTGTTTGTTTAAATAGATAATATGTTGCAATAAACATGTAACTTAATTGTTATAACTTCGTAAATATTAGTAAAATAATAAATATTATAAATAATTAGGCATTAAATAAATTTATAAGAATTGAGGCGATGTTTGAAACATTCAAGCGGATCTTGGAGAATGTTAAAATTGGGGAATAATATATTAGCAATATTTTGAATATGTCCAAGAACACACACAATTACTGGATTTTTATCTACAAAGGCACTGTTTTTAAATAGATGGAGACAAAGCTATTTTTTAAATTATATTTAATGAAAAATATATGGAAGTATAGGGTAATCATAGGGTTTACAACCTGTCTTCGGCTAGCTTAAGTGATCACTTTATGTATATATATATAACGTTCACCAATTCTCACCTCTCAATCTTTACATTTATCAAATTTTTGAAAGTTGTATCTATGTTTGTTAGTATTACCCTGAAAAGTAAGAACTGATTTAGAATTTTTTTGATATGCTGATTCCAAAAATATCTGGCTCTTTTTTATATTAGCTCTAATTTTTTGAAATACAGATTGATTTTAGTCCTGATAAAAGTAAAAAATAACGAAATAATTATATTTTTAGAAGCAAAAATTAAAATTTCGTACCTATAATTAAAATCTAATTAGTCAGTTTCAATTACTTTGTATTACCCATGAACGTAAAACCCAACATTCCTATTTTAATTTTTTTTTTTTTTAATTAAGGGATTTTGACAGTGTAAACATATTGAAATAAACATAATAATTATTTAACATGCGGTACTAATAAAGAAAATTCACAGAAAATATTTGGATACAAAGTATGTTTAGATAAAAGAAGAAGGGTGGGGAGGTTGCAACTAACGTTGCGGTAAAGGGAGAGCAACATGAGTTTTTGTAAGTAGTGAATGGCCAAAGTTTAGATTATGGTGGTTCATAAGAAGAACCCTTTGAGCTTAAAGGCTAATGTTGAACAAATCAATTTCTCATTATGGTATTTGCATGACCGATGAATGAATGAATTTTGTATGGAAGATGTTCTACTTCTGGGAATGTGAAAGAGTACGGATCGCCGGGTTGATCTAGATGACACATGGAGAGATATTAACTCCAATTGGCTGGGACAATTAATATGGCCTTGCAGTAGTTTGAAGAGAAGTATTAGGTCAGCACGTGTTCGTCGATGTTCTAGGGTCTTCATATTGTGGAAGTTTGCTGCATCTAAATAGGAGCCGAATGATAGATTAGATCTAACATTCAGATGTCGAATAAACCTATTTTGTATTCGTTCTAATCTCGCAATATATGTAATCTGCCATGGGTTCCAGATTTGAGAAACTTACTCTAAGTGACTACGAACGAAAACGTAATACAGTATTTTGAAGCAGTATGGATTTTGGAAGTGTTTGCAGGTTCGAAGTATGAAGCCTAGCATTCTATAGGCCTTGGAGGTAATTTGGTCAACGTGGTATTTGAAAGTAAGTTTGCAATCGAGGATTATTCCTAGGTCTTTGACATCGCTTTTATTTTCTAACTGAGTGTTGTCTATTGTGTAAGTAAAATTAATATTGTTAAATTTTCTTGAGAATGTTATTTGAAAACACTTTTCAGCATTCAGGAGGAATTTTTTCACCTTACAGTAGGCTGCAACGCGGGTGATATCATTTTGCATTTTATGGTAGTCATCTAGGGAGCTCACTTTGGCAAAAATCTTCATATCATCCGGTTTCGTTTATTATTGAGTTTTCTAAAGATGGTAAACTTCCTCCTTGGACAACAAATTGGATATAAAATATATCCTTGTTGATTATATCTTTGGAATAACAGAGCTAAAGATCAGTACTGGGACAAGACAGAAAATATGAAAGCCGAAATATTTGATGGTTTTCAGATAAGGCAGTTTATTAAATATACACAATTTACCGCATCAATAAGAACTGATTTAAAATATTTTAGATGTGCAGATTCCAAAAATATCTGGCTCTTTTTTATATCAGCTCTAGTTTTTTGAAATACAGACTAATTGATTTTAGTTCTGATAAAAGTCAAAAATAACGAAATAATTATATTTTTAGAAGCAAAAACTAAAATTTCGTACCTAAAATGAAAATTTAAGTAGTCAGTTTCAATTAATTTGTATTACCCATGAACGTAAAACCCTACATTCCTATATCTGGGTAACCCCTACCACCAACTAACTAATAACATGATCATATTACCCCTGCCTTACCCGGTTTCGTTTATTATTGAGTTTTCAAAAATGGTAAATTTCCTCCTTGGACCGCAAATTGGATAACCAAAGAATCCTTGTTGATTATATCTTTAGAATAACAGAGCTAAAGATCAGCACTGGGACAAGACAGAAAATATGAAAGCCGAAATATATGATGGTTTTCAGATAAGGTAGTTTATTAAATATACACAATTTACCGCATCAATAAACAAGATTGAATCTAATGCTTGGTGTCCATTTGTTCAAGTAGTAAAAAGTTTTCTTGGAAATTATAAGGCAGAAAATTACTTAGAATTAGTGGAAAATATGCTTTCCAACTTTAAATTCTCATGACATTTCACTATTAAAGAGTTGTAATAAATCATACGTTAAATTTTATTACCAGGAAAAAATATATGTCAAATGGTTGGATCTATTTGTTGGTTGGCGATGACTTTGGAAGGTAAAAACTCGTGATTTTTTAATAATATTCGAGTTAACGATTCTAATACTATTACGATGGATAAAATTTTGCGTTTCTTAGTTTTATTTCTTTCTGCTCCGCGAACAAAATACAATGTGTAAAGAACCCCAACTTTCTCCGTACTCTAGATAAATTTTCTTTCGTGTATACAATAAAATCAAACAATCTAAATATTTTTTAAATTGCTATCGAAGATATTTATGTTCACTTTAATATCAGTTACTGGTTATGTTCTTTTGCAATTTTTTATGAAAACTGGAAACGCTTGATACATAACCAGCTATTGTTGATCATACAAATAATATAACCAGCTGTTGATTTATTTAGATAATAATATTGATTGTAAATGTATTAAGTAGGTACTCTATAAGTTGTAATATTGTGTATATTTAATAAACTGCCTTATATGAAAACCATCAAATATTTCGGCTTTCATATTTTCTATCTTGTCCCAGTACTGATCGTGCAACTTTTCAGAACGGTATCATGGAAACACGCTTAAATTTGAAAAAAAATACAAAAATAAATTTTATATAATATTTATCGTATATACAATTAATTACCCTTAATTATCGATTTTTTTATTGTTGTTACTGAGAAACGTTAGTTGATTAGTCAGACTTTCAGTAGGTTCCTTCTTGTCTTTCTCTATGATTAAATATTAAACATGGACCCTGAGAGAATGAAATTACAAAAAGATAGATACTCTGAAAATGTGATGCTGGTGATGCATGCTTTGCATACGTAGACAGCCGCACGAACGGATGTCGGATTGTAGATATATTAATTAAATATCGAGCAGTGTTTATCGTCAACTACGTATATTCTAAATCATACTTGAATCCAACGTGGAAAAATTGGTGGTCTGAGGGAGGGTGAAAGGTAGATCTCGTGGATGATCACCAACAGGATAGACCGACTTTGTTAGAACTGCACAAGAAATGTCACGGTCCGGAATAGGTGGAGCAGTTCTTTGATCATAACTACTTCCTCTGAGCGTAAAAATAAAAATGTAAAATAATAATATGATATGAATAATACTTTCAATAATAATTTAGCTGCGAATGTTTTAATATATGATTTTTTATTTATTTCCAAAAAAGTCTTATCCATAGGTTATTTAAACTGTTATACGACAATATGATGCATGCACCTGATATAGACAAGTATTTACCTCGAGATAAGAGGCTTATAATCACACAATAACAAGAATCACGTAATTTTTTTTTTGGCTATTGGGTTGTTTTATTTTTATTACGAATTTATTATAATTCATAACTGTTGGTACCATGATTATATATATTTGTAGCTAACTTTGCGAAGAGTAGATAAAGAGATTTCTAATCTTGTCCGATAAAATTTATTTGTATCTCAAATTATTTGAAAATATTTAATAAAAGATTAGCTAGATGGAAAACAGCATTTAACGAATATTTGTAGCGTAATTCATATTTTTACAAACACCCGGGTCAAATCTGACCCACCACCGCAGGGTATGTGTTAATATCTCTATTTAAAGGTTCTCAATTCTTAATCTAAACATTTAAAACAACTCATGATACTGTTTTTTAGAGACATTAAATTTTCTTTGAAATCAAATAGTGATGGAAATAACACGTAGTTATTGAGTAGTTTTGACTATAATAAGTTTTTAAATATTTGCTTTCATATAATTATCAAATTTAAATTTATTTAAAGCTGCACCTTGATGATATTGATTTATTTCATTCAAATAAGTAAAAATATCAACCAAATATGTGCCTGAGCTAACCTCAAAAATCGTAACATTTTCAATCAATTGTATTTCTGTATCCATTAATAACAGTCGTATGTTATTGCGGAGCTCAAAAGGAAAAATAATAACTTTACCACGCAAGATATTATGTAGAATGTAATGTATTATGTAGAAGCAGTGTATGTTGACTTTTCTTCTCTCTATGCAAAGCCTTTGATAAATTCAGAAATTTAATAAACATTTTGTCGACTTTATCTAATGTTTTATTAAAGTCTTTTGATATTTTTTTGAGCGATGTTGATTATGTGGTTCCAGACTGCTGCAAGTGTGACAACTTAACGAAATCAACAAATTCATTAAATATGCATGACAGTCATTAATGCTCATATTGCAGTAAAATCCTCCAGCTTTGTTTGAGATATATTTTTTGTAGTAGATAAAATTAAGTTCTTCCTATAGTAGGCAATTTTCCCAGATTCTCGGTTGCAGAAACAACATTTTTCGATAAAATTGATTTTTTATGTATATCTTTCTAATTAATACATTTAATTTGTACGTTCTGAATAATTACAACAACACAATAAGAATGTGTTCTCCTTAATAATATGAATACATCTCCTTAATATAAATAATGTCTTTGTTTTGAAGCCCAGACCATGTTCAATATTGAAGTCTGAATACGTTATTAACTGTTTGAGTGTTTTGCAGTTGAGTTTAATATTCAGCTCTGAGAGGATTTTATTTATGTAAATCGTAGTCGTATATTGCCTTGTGCTGTAGATTTTATAATGTTCTTTGACAATTTTTTTCAATTTTTTAGATTTTGAATTTATTTTTACTACTTAGTAAGTAAGTGAAGTAATCTGTTACATCCTGTATACATATACATGTATATATATATACAAGTTTTATATATATATATATATGAAACTTGTGTCTCTTCTAGGTAAGGTCACGTTTTTTATAAATGGTTTCTTTGAGAAAATGTAGGCCGACCTTTCGACCCGGTAACACATGCCGTTGTCAAGGATTTGCCTAAAATGTTACGGTAATTACAGTAGGTACCTAATTTTTCGCGGGGGACATAAATCTTAACTGTAGGGAAATATTAAACCATGTACGGTAATAATTTGAAAATCATTTATTTTAAATAAACCCATTTTTTTAATCCATCATAATATTTATCGCTAAAGAAAACTTAAAAAATAATTTTTAATTTTATTAACACCCAAGAACCAATTTAAATATTATTATATATGCACATTCTGATACACCTATAATATCAAGGTCATCAAATTAAATTAATATTTATTTATTGACTACGATTTACATGGACAAATAACAGAGAGAATGGTAAGACTATATTTATACAATATAATTAGATAAAATATTTTTTAATAAATTTTCCTACATTAAAAATGAATTACTAATATTACTAAATCATTTTGGTCATGACTTATCAAGTTGCAGTTAGGGTGCAAGGGTGCATTGCACGATGGGTGCTATGATGGTCATCGCATTTGTGGTCACTTGTAGCATTTGTTTCTGTACGCAGGCTTGACCGCCAGTTAAGGTCGTTTGGATATTATTAACAAGGGCAGTTGCTTGTTTCGTCTGAAAGTATACAAGGATGAGTGAGTTGTGTATTATTAATGTTTATAGATGCTTATCAAGTAAATGTTGTAATAAAAAATAATAATGTAATGTTCTTGTATACATATACATTTATAATATATAATTCATACAAATAAACCTCCAAACTTTTGGTATACTACTTCTGGAAAAACTTTATTTAAACATATTTTAAATTCCCAGCGTTTAGCGTAGTTTGAAAATAGTAAAATATGACAAGTATTCCGTGAACGTATCTTTATTTAAAAAAAACACATATTTGGAATTAACTCACATATCCCGAGATGCCCATAGACTGGAACGTTATCCCTCCTGTGGTCGCCCCGAGAGCGCTCACGATATCAGGTTTCCAGACGGCGGTGGTGGGCAGGCAGCTACCACAGTGTTGTTGAAATTCACCACCGTACTGGTGAGATTATTGGATAAAGCAGACTGAATTGATGAGTGATATTGCCGCGCTGACATTAATATTCAAACATGCGCTAATGATGGAGTTTACGGCGTTCGTTCGGAAAATCGTGAGTGATGTTTGGGATAGCTGAAAAAACATTTAGAAAAATTTAATGTATTTAATCGACAAATTGTATAACAAATGAAATTTAAAATATTCCGCTTTCTGTCATGACAGGATACCATTATTTGCATTATTATTCTTTAATTATGTTAGATACTTATAGAAGGACAAACGTTGGTATTGTGAGGACATTTGCATTAAAATATTTTACTGAATTATTGATTCGAATTGTTTGATTGTTGATTCGAAAAATATTTAGCAGTAACTAAGATTCTTTTAAAATAGATTCATATTATTTACCTATAAGATATATATTTTTTAGTATATTTCAGTCATCTGAAAAATGTAACATTCAATTTGCTTAGTTTATTATTATCAATATATATTTATTTGGTGGTTGAGGAGAAATAGACAAAATAAATATTTATTAGTACTCTAAGCAATTAAATTAAAGAACGATTACTCATTAGTGTATATAGGTGCTTAGTATATTCCGCGGGCTAGTCGCGGCTGTGAAGTCGGTTCCAATATCTCTAATTTCTCGGAAATTTTTAATAGTTTGATTTTGTTACTCACTGATGTGCAGCTGGTAACTTTGGTCTGGTTGCCTTGAGCCACAGTTACCGCAGAGGTAATGGCGGTGTTTATCACTGTTGATATCTGAGGACCCACGGTGGCCGTCACACTCTGCAAATTGCTCTGCAGGTTTGTGAGGAGTGAGATGGTCTGGGTGAACCCGCTCTGGGCGGCGATGTTAGCCTGTGTGGCCATATTGGCAGCGACACCTCCGAGGAAAGTATTGAGTCCAGAAATTGCTTCATTTGGCTGAAATTATATATTATTGTAATATAAATGTTTACAGCATTAGTTTTGTTAGACTAAATTAATAATTCAAATAATTTTCTTGATTTTATTAATTAACCAATTTGTTAGACATTTTTTGACAATTACTTCGCGTAATAAAATAAATAAACCATACCCCTTATCTTTAGTGTTGAAAATTACTATTTTATTAAAATTTCCGACATTTTGATTTTTTATAATCCTCGTATACGTTTAATTTAAGGTTTTCGCCAGCACTAGTATATACAAAGACGCTAGTTGCATATATACATACAGCATGAATATTATGTTCTAGGCCGATGAATATGGTATTATTGGATGGGGAGGAGCATATAAAACTTCAATAAAAAATCACTCAAAAAATTATGATAAAAATAATTATAAAAAAACAATGATTATCCAATTATCCAACTCTTCAAAGATTTAAATGTATAATAAAAAATAGACATATACAAAAAAAAATCAATTATACAATTTTTTTGGTATTAAAAATAAATAAAATATTAGAAGCGAATTACGATTTACAAGATTAAAATTAAAATTAAAGATATTCCTAAATTAAAATATACCACAACCCAAAATCACTGTATTTACGAAGGCATCAAATTCTTTACTATCACAATTATAAAAATTACAGACTTTTATAAATTTATATCTGATGACAAAAATTATTCAATTGGTTGGTAATAATTGTACGAGGCATTACCGGTACCCCGGGATGCACGGCTTATACCCGTGCCGTGCGAACGGGTTCTCTACAGAGTATCGGACTTTACAGACTAACAGTCACATAAATTATACACTATCTTATATAGTCATTCTCTATACACAAGTCCTACTCTCATAGAGAGGAAAAAAATGTAAAAAGAAATATATATATATTTTACTGATTATGTTTTAAAATGTTTTATATCTCATTATATCTTCTTTTAAAAATATATATATATATATATATGTATATGTAACTGGCATGTCTTCTGTATTAGATCGCGCTTTTTTGTATATATTTATTGTGTTTGCTGTTTTTTGAATACACGATTGTAAAGGCTTTCACAAAGACTAACGAAGACATTCCCAGTCCAATGCTGTGCAAAACTTGCGAGAGTAGGTAGGTACATCGGGCGCACGAACCAAACAACATCTACAAGAATAGATGAACATCGTGTCGATGTAGAACAACCGAAAAATTAATTTACCTCAGCCTAAAATGTGTTAACCGAAGGACATGGCATCGATTTTGACATCGCTAATGTATTGATTCCACTGAACAAAGAGAGTCATCGAATATACAGGGAAGCGATAGAAATCGAAAAACACCCGTTCAGTGTCTATACTCGAGATGATTCTCGACGACTCTCGAAAACTCGTGACACCATCATCTTCAATATAATTATTGGACATTCAAGTTGTCTCCCAAACTAATCCACCAACAGCACCAACACTTTATTCTCCGCCGAAAACTCTGGCTGTTCAACCGGTAACACACGGTTCGCCCGGTACAAGCAGGACAAGTGCCTTACACTTTACAGGACGCGATACCAATTCATACTGATAGCCTTCGAAAATTACAGAGATTAAAAGAAAAAGGTTTAGAAAATAATAACGCACTTAATAAATCAACCCATATAAGGCATTAATGTCAGTGCAAGTTAAAAGAGAAAATGATAATGAATTAAATAGATCAACCCATAAGTGGCCGTATAGTCATTCGCAAATAACATATGAAGGAAGATACAGAATTAGTTAAATAAAGGGTGACTTCGAACGAAAACTTAACTCAACTTTGGGAGATTTATGTCTCCTGCGAAAAAATGCGGTTGTATCTTAATTTTTTAAGACACAATGGCATGCGTTACTGTGACGAAACGTCGGCCTAGGTTTCCCCAAGGAAATTATACACAAAAAGCGCGATGAACCTGAAAAGACGCCAGTTGCATATACTGGTGATATATTATATTTATGTGTATTTTATATATTTTTACATATAAAAAACAAATTTAATTAATTAATTAAATACAATAAAAGTCTATTTTTCGAAAAAATAATTAGTTTCTACCGGGATAAAAACCTGACCTTTTTGTTTTTTAATGAAAGTAAACAAATATTTTTTCAATAACTAGTTTTTGATTAATTTATTTTGTTTTAAATATACCACCACAGATCTATGTTCTGAAATTATATCTTCACAACAAAAAATGTGTTTTCGTTCTTTTTTATATATACATATATTGTATCAACTAAGAACATGGTTTTTAATCATTTTTAAGTCTACGCCAAATCATAATAAAGCTTAAAAATTTTAAATTGATTTCGCCTCATACTTATTCTCATAATTAGTGTCGAAAATTACCCAGGGCTTTTTAAAAACTATATGTTATAACTTATATTCATAATTTATTAACGTGCTTTTCAATTAATTTTAAGGGTACACCAAATCACAATCAAGCTGATAAATGAAGAGTTGATTTAGCCTGCGGTCATCATATAATTATAAATGAATGTATTTTTATATTTCTCGAAGACGATTTTAGTTTTCTTAAGACTATTTTGTTAAAATACACTTAAAATAAAATGAAATTATTTCATATTAATACTTTTTGTTAAAAATGTTCTACGTTATGTCATTTGTGTAATTTAAATATTTAAATATTATACCGTGAGATACATTAGAAACGTCGATAAAATATTATTTTACTCACCTGAACCAAATAAAAAGCTATCAGACAGACGAACGCAGTCTTGGAGAACATCTTGTGATCTCGGTGAACGTGAATTGAATTATCATTTTTATGAAATGATCCTATATTTATATGAAAATTTCATTGTACTTTAATCCTTCAAAATTTATTAGTACGTATTATAACTAGACTATAAAAAAAAAAATTATTATTTTGGTAAAATATTTATTGTAAGATGCTTAATTAAAAAAAAACTGTTATTTTATATTTAAAATAGAGTCCGTGTTCCAGTGAACGACTGTATTTTAGTTATGAACATAAAATTTATTATTATTTGAAAGTGTATTTATATTTTTATTTATTATCTTTGTTTTTAATAATGTATTTAATAACAAAATAATTGCCACTATTAATTTATACATATTTCTTATTCAAGCAAAATTCACTAAGGATTTTTCACCAGTAACGTAAAAGTCAGATATAGGGCATACGTTGAAATTTATCGACCGCTTGGAATGAGGCCGATAAATTATATTAAACGATATTTGGTTGATAAAATGATCAGGAATATGAATTTCGCTCGGAATCGCTCGCTGGAATCATTATTTATGTGCCGAAAAATCAACCAGTGTGCGTTTGTGAATAGCACTCTCTGCGCGCGAGAGCATGTCCGAGGCAAAACATTTATATTTATCGTGAATTTAAAAAAATAGTTTTGGAGCCAAATCGAAATTGTGGATACAGGAGAATTTTTATATTTACTAAATGACATTGAAGATGACCAAGCCACAGACTCAGATATTGAAAGAAACACTGATGCTGAAGAAGGTATAGAAGACGTAGCCCTTCTATATAATCTGAAATACAACAATTCTCAAAGCGAGGAGAGGCGCAGAGAAGAGGAAGTCATGGAATAGATAGTAAATGAATCTTCTACTACAAAGTTTAATTGGTCTAAAATAAATGTTTCGCCATAAAAATACTAAAAGTTTCAGTACAAATTTCAGTACATAGAATAATCCTAGTATTCTTCATGGATCTGGAATTTTTTAATTTTTAATTTTTTCTATATTACTTATATATTCATTTTTATTTTATTTTTTACCAAACGGCATGGCAGTTTTACGGAAAGGATTGACTTTTACATAGTTAAACATTTTTATATTAAAAAAAATATATATATAATAAGGGGGAACCAATTAAATAAGGAGATGTTACATGACTTATTTAGAAAGATATAAAGAATAAAAAATATATAAAGAAAAAAAAATTAACCTTTCGAAAACGTTAATTTTTGTACAACAGACCTAGTCGACAGTATTTTATGGGTGGATACCTAAATATAATATAATTCAAGGAAATAAAAAAAATAGACAAGAATATGTTCTTTACTTTGCATTTTAAGGTGGTCACTGGTCACTGGGGTCGCATCATATTTTTAATGTTTAATAGGTCTTCACTAATTATGTTAATTATTCTTGGCACAACACGTTCTCTCGTTCTTCACAGTACACATAGTTCACGATCGGTACTCTCATGGTTCGACCCGACGAATGGTTGAATAGCTATGGTGAGGATCAGTATATATATTTTCATTTTTTATCAACTCTTCGAATATTATAGCATATGTCAAATTTATTATATTATATGTATTACAAATTTCGAACGGTCGCTCTTTAGAACCCTTTACCCCCACCCCCACTCCAAGGCCACAACTGACCTTCCCTACGGTATAAATGTTTTGTTACGTTGCGATCTGCCTAAGGCGGATCTAACACCAGAGCAACGTCACCGGTTAGACAGTGGTTGACATGAAAGTATGGGTTGGGCTGGAATTGGGTCCTGCGCACTTATCGTCAGTTGACGACTTTTTCTTCACCTGTGGTAAATTTATAAAGGATAGAGATAATTAAGGGGACTGTATGAAAGAAAGATACAGGATGACACAGCATTCACAAACTACCACTCACCTTTTGAAGTCCCGCCTCTCTTTCCACGCTCAGTAATGTAGAATCCCCCGACGGATGCTGGGAGTCACCGTTTAGGTAGGTGACCGGCGCGTATTCCAAAAAGTACACAGGTTTCATTGTTTGCAGTACGGCGGTCAAATTAACGCTGATCCTGCCGTACTGATAGACGAATAAGTAGATAACAAGTATGGTGCCTGAAGGTTGAGATGAATCTATACCGGGATTAGGAACTTTCTCTAATAAGTGTAATTCGGACTGGGAACGTAACCTAATTAATGAAAGATGTAAATTTAGTAGGTTTGTTAATAACATAATAAATATCAAATAATCGATCACTCTATTCTGGCATCTGTTCACAAATACGAATAAAAATGTGGAACAATGATAATTCTAAAGCATCGTTGATTCGATTCCTGTGGCAAACCTCTCGGATATGAAGCAAGGCAAAACTTTACTGTAAGATTAATCCCACCTCCATTGTGGTAAACGGCCGTCACACTGGATGTGCCGATTATTACTCCATTCCAAATGGAGACTACCTTCCATCGTGCATCCCAGCTACCCGCACAGTTGCCCGCTGCACAAACGCGACCAGTTATTTAAAAAGGATCCTAAATCAAGGGATTCAATTTTAACACTACATCATATTAAATTGAGTGCCAGTTTTTACAAAATTTATTCAGCTGTACTCTGATATATTAAAACATGAGAATATATTAACTCTCTTCCTCCCTCTCAGATATCTTTTTTGCCCCCTACTTAGATCAAATATTGCATCACAGTGGAAAAACAATCCCTGGTAACGCCGGATTACAGTTAATAGATGTATAAATCTAAAAAGAGATATTATCAAAGTTTACATTACATACCTCAGATTCAAGTACTTCAGTGGTTAACGCATCCTCTGCGGTGGTGGGTCAGATTTGACCCCAGATGTTTGTAAAAATATGAATTATGCTCCAAATATTCATTCAATGCTGTTTTCCTTCTATTAAATATTTACAAATAATTTGAGATGCAAATAAATGCTATCGGACGAGATTTAAATGAGTTATTGTTAAAAATATGAAAAAACACTCAAAAATCAATCGCTTTTACGGGATTGAATCTCAGTGCTTATGCCGAAATATATATTATCAACATTTTGAGCGGGTAGATAAAGGATATCAGGTATGCGTCCATGTATTTGTCTTGACTTATTTTCGTCTGGCGGACCCTAGACAATACCAGTAATATAACTATTTGACGGGCGTTGCTCCTACCTGTAAGTTTTATGACACTACTTGTTCAGGTTCCGACGAGAAGATTACATGCTCAGTGGATGTTTGTATTTTGGCTGTGTGGAGGGCGTCTGTTGATACGTGAGAATATGTACATTATTCGTAATGTTTTTTAATTTTTAACTTTAATTTTTTAGCAGAAACATTACGGCACATCAAGCCATTTCATTAAATCATATTTAAAATGAAACATCTATAAATAATCTCCAACGAAACGGTTGAAAAGCTGAAAATTTATGGTGGATCTAAAATGACCCACCACCGCCGGACGTGTTTTGTTTTGACCCACTGGGCAGTAAGTGTTAAATGTGACAATACCAATGTAATTTATAAGTATAATATAAACTCATTTATACTATATTATATATTCTTCCACGAGTTACATTTTCATAAACTATTTTTACAGCTCAATTATACAGTGTATCAAAGAGTATTTTGTTTATTTTTAGAATAACAGTGGGCATATTTTCAATTTTTATTACATACCATTAGGTAACCAAGCATTTTAAGTGTTTTAGAAAAATCTCTAGCAGCAGTGGTCGTGCGCCGGTCAGGTGCAGAGACTCTCCTAGGCTGTATAAAAATTCAAAAGTTTATAAAGGCAATATCAAAAATAATATGCTTGGATGTTTAACCTTTGATATAATAACACATATAACAGGGCTTACCAACGGCGATTGAATCTCGTCATATTTAAATAAACAACGTATTAGAATAATCGTATAATGTTGTTGCATATTAAATATGGTCTTAGTGTTAAAACTATTTTAAAAAATGAGTATACGGAAAATAATTCTGTTTTATAGAAGAATTATGAATTTTCTAAAAACCATTTTTACTATTTTAATATGTAAAAGTCTATTTTTCTGTGTATGTTGCACATTAGTCATATTCTGAGCACAAATTTCGACAAATTAACCATTTTTAATACTAATAATAGCAGCTGTTCCCGTAAATGCATTCGATAGCTGGTTCCTAGAATTCCGATTGATAATATGGTCAGATATGAAATATGAACACTGCTACTGACCTTGCTGGTCCGATGTTGTTGTTCTTCTTCTTCTGGGTAGAATTCGATCGCAGAAATCGCCTCCTGTCGCTCCGATTATTAAGACCTCTTTACCGTACGGTGTACTGGATGGAATTGCCTTGTCGTTTTGCGCGCTCTCCACAATCTCCATCTCCAAAATGGCGGCAATATTCATACACATATATGATTATTATAATTATAAAAAATCCCAGGTGTGCCAATCGAAGGAACTGAAAGGAAAGAAATCAAAGGCGCGTAAACAGCTGCCAAGATGTCAAAATTATAACACGAAAATATTTTTATGTAGTGGTATTCAAAGGATATGTTATTATATTTTCTGTTCTATTGTATCGACTGCTTTAATATTCGTTCTACCCTCTTCTGTTAAGAATAAGCATAATTTTGTATGTGTATAAATGTATGTACATTAATCATTATTTATTGAAGTAATGAAAAAACATTCTGAAATTTCTTGGTTTTCATTCATCATTATATTAATACAATATAATAAAATATATTTTTCGCTTTTAACCCAATATTATTTTCTTCACCAACTAGTCTCAGCTAACGAATTGCATCGAAAAAGTCATTATTATTATTAAATTGTGATTAATATTATTTCATTCTCTATCCATAAAATAATTAAACAGTAAACAAATCTATGTACTATTATATTAAAAAAAAATATACTAGCAACAGATTCGTCAGTGGCATGAGTAAATAATTGACCTCTACATAGATTTTAGGGAATCATAAAAGGGTGATGGTCTTCGCCGATCACTTGCTTCAATTCTTACAAATGCTTAAATTTCTTGCGATTCAGACAAGGCAAGGGGTTTATTATACAGAAGTTTCTTATATAATCACGATATGAATTTGCGCTTTCGTCCTTGCGCAATCAACATATTATTGCAGACTTGGTCACTGAGAGGGTGGTGGGGAAGTAAATCAATAGGCGGTCACTATACATCTTTACTATTTATTGTACATTAATAGAAAAAAATCTTCGGCTAAATTCTTAATCTAACTTATAGTCTACGTAATTGTAATCTTAGCATAATCTTAATCTACCTTAATTAATTCTGCAGATGATCCGGTCCGGGCTTGGCCGATCGATGTCTGCTGCCGTTGTCTGCCGCGCGGATGGCGACCGACGACGCGATCTGGGCGGGACCGCTTCCGTTCTTCCGGTAGATGATCGTTCATCAGCTTCTCCTGACCGCTTCCTTTTGGCATCCGCTCCAGTTACGACTCTTGACATCGCTCACTGTACTTCTGCTGCTTCCGATTCCACGTCGTATTTCCGCTTCCACACGGTGCTTCTGATTTTCATTGTGAAGATTTAACTGATTGTTCTTCAATGCGAAAATGTAATTCTCTCTGCAAGGTTTTTACCTATCGTGCGAGATTTTTCTGTGTCTCCGAGATTTTTCTAACTGATATCGTTTTCAACTCTCTTTTTTAACTCAGATATTTTATTCTGGTGCTAGCCGGTCTCGGCCGCTGATCGCCAACTTCGACTCCACTCCACTCAACTTCCGACTTTTACTCCTGCGAGACTTTCCCGTTACTGACTTGTCTTCAACTGTTTGTCTTCTAACTGTCTGGTTTCAACTGTTTTTTCTAACTGTGTATTTATCGCTGTGTCCGGCCTTCTAAACCCCTCGGGGTGTGTCTTCAACACGTTCCTCAGTCCATCTCTTAGACGGTGATTGGTCGGGTTCTTCTCTGTGGCTATCAGAGGCTGGTAGCACCCTACGCCCCCAATACCGGCCGCATCTCCAGCCGTGTCATTCTGTTAATGCCTTTCGGCACGGTGGGCTCGCCATTATCTCTAGAGGGGGCGTTTTATGGCCGGATTAGCTGGGCCCTGAAAACAATGTATTTTGTCGGCGAATTTTTGTGCAAGCCAGCAATTAAAGGTTCGTCACCGACAATGGGCAATAAAATAATGGATCTCTTAGGGGTGGGTCATCATAAAACAAATTGCACCGCGTTTAGACTAGTAGTTAAGTGCTCTATTCTTTACTAATCCTATGGGGAATTCGCGACATACTAGGCAAGCGCATCAATCATTGGAATACATTGGGCGCTTCGAGTAATGTTCTAGCACCTCTCCAGTAATATTGTATCTATTTGGCAATGATATAATTTTCATGTCACCTAGGGCCGGTTATTTCATCAACAGTAAAAGTTTAAAAATAAACTGTTTATGGAGAACACATTTTTGTTGTGAAGTTACATTTTCAGAACAAAACTCTGTGGTATTTTAATACAATTTAAATGAATCAACTAAAACAATTTACAGAGAAAATATATGTGTTGAAAAAATATTTACTTGCTACCGGAATTCTAACCTTGACCTCTTCCTATCAGGGGAATCGCGTTCACCATTTAGCTATAAAAATCGAATACATTTTAGACTAATTTTGAACTTATATTCGGTAATCCTTTCAATTGGTACATCTATTATTTCATTTTTTTATATCTTAAATCTGTAATCTCAAATATCTTTGAGTAAAACCCGCTGAGAGATGTCAGAATTAATGAATTAATTAATATAATTAAATTTTATACAGAATAATTAATAAAAAGCTTTGATACATTTAAAAATGGAAAAATAAATCGCTTCGCACTTCATACAGTTCAATGAAGTTTGGTTATGTTGGTATTATAACCGTTATTGAACTGTACTTCAATGAAGTGTCTGAAGTGCGAAACGAAGAGTGAAGTGTGTAGTGTGATACTTCGCAAAGTACACACTTCAATAAACTAAATGAAGTAAGCATTAAACTCGATCATGCGAATTGTGTGAATCAATCGGACATTATTAATTATGATCTGTGGTAAAAATATAATCTGCCTTTACTCATATCGTACTTCTTTGACTTGGCTGAGCTCGGGATCTTTAATCTTTACCAATTAATACAGCTGCTTCATATCGTATTATTGCCACTGCAGAGGGTCCATTCCACTTTCATCAGGGATAGCATTTGTTTGACGAATTTATATTGAAACAATCTTACTTGGATAACTTGACGCTATGTTGTACCTCATGCTCCTCGTAGATGGTTACATTTGTGATGGTTCATACAGATAATTTAATAAATAGTTAAATTAAATTATGATCTTCAATTAGAACTTTGATGTTAATCACAATTTAACTATAATTTACAACAAACATTCCTTCAATTCTTGATAAACAATGCTAATGTAAATCTCGTTTCTTTGAAACCATTCCAGGAACAATATTGCTGAATTCATGTTTATATCATGAAGTGACTTCAACATTTGTAGATGCACATTTTTTAATATAAAACTAACATAGTAACTTGTACATCGAACATTTCGACTTATATCGCAATCTTTTATTTCATTATATTGTATAATTTTTGAATAATTTAACTAACACTAACTAAGTCAAATTGTTACTTGATTATACAAATTTACTCGAATAATTTTTAGAATTTTTTTTACAATGGAACTCGTTGCAAAACGAGTAAAAATTTTAATATAATATTTCTGGTAAAGAAACTACAACATATGTTTTTAGTTAGTATTTAAACTTAATAAGTGGTTAATTAAACAAAGTTAAAAATAAAAATAATGAATTTTAACCACAATGTTAATTTTACCAATTTCAAAAGTTAAAAAAGTTGATGTCTTTTTTATAAACTGTATATCGGTGTGCCAGTTCAATACTATAACAACTAACATTTCTTTTTTTTTACTTTTTATTGTTTTTGATATTTTATATCAACCTTTAGCAGTGTAACAAAAATTTACAGAACGTTTCTGTATAACATTGACCCAATTTGTCAAAAGTCGCAATGCAAAACAATAACATATAAAAATATTATTTAGCCAAGTTCACTGAATGAGGGTCAAAAATGTAGAATTTGCAAAAACTGTCGTCATCATTGAAAGATGGATTAATTCAAAACAATAATTATTTTCATCGAGTTACTGCAGGTCCAACAATAATAGCGACTTTGTTCAAGGTGACATTAATATTGCCGCAGTGTACTGATTATAAATACATATTTTTTAAATGTAATACTTCAGGTAAGAAATTTGTTATAGGAGCAATATTTTCACATCATTGAAACAATTATTCACATATTGTGGGACATACCCAACGTGAGGGTGACTGTATGCACTAGCGGATCGAGGCTACTTAAAAACTAGCCTCGAAGAGAGGTTGATTCTCTCACACAAGCCCATTTATAACATTGGCAAAAATAACCATATCCGTATAACGTTAGTAGAATGGACTCATTAATAGTTGTTAAATGGAAAACAGCTACTGTGTCGATGGTAACGATGCGGAATGAAGTGAAAATTATCAAGATTGACGTGGTGTTTTACAAACCCTACCCTACCTTATAAAAGGTGTTAAAGTAATTCATGAAAAAGATTCCGTAGAGGATACCAATCACTTCCTGATAATAGTTCCTCCAAAGCTTAAGTTGTCCTAAAATGTCATATGTAAAATATGTGACCTATAATTATATAAAGATAATTTAATCTGAACTCCATATCGTGAATTTTATAATAATGCGGAAGCTCTATAAATCTTGAAGAAATATACATTAAATTACAAAAATCTCGGGCAAAGATCAAAAATCAGCGTTCAAATAAATGAATACATTGAACTCAAATTCTCTGCTTTTTTTAAATAAATTTATTACGATATTTCAATTTTTTATGTGTTTTACTTAACTTTTATGGTTAATATAATGAAAAACCCAAACTTATATTTATGTTATTACTTACAAAAGCAAATTAATTTTTAATTACCGATTCAATACGGTGACAAGTCAAGTCTAAGTTGAATTAATAAATATTGACAGTATGTATATGTTCGAAACTAAAACGAAATACCTCAATAAGCTAATTTTATGCTCTTGTCTGATCAAATTTCTTTCAAGTGATTTATATCGCTGTCCCAAACATTAAAAATGGATTACCTCAAAGTACTATATTTCTAATTGTAACTGTATTGAACTAGCACAGCAACGCATGACACTTGACCAGGGAGGAGACTTGAGCCATCGCAAATATCGTACCATTTGAGCGGTTGTCATGCCAAAATTTCTCCGTTGGGGTAGGCAGAGAGGATATAGCGCCACACTCTTCTGTGAAATGGATCTCAAGCTTTTCCTGGAAGATTGGAAAGACGATTCTGATAAGGGTAAAGATAACATTGCAGTTTTCCTGAATTTAAAAGAGCTTTTGAAACCGTCGACATAGATATAATAATAGAAAAAACTTGGAAAATCGGAATAAGGGGAACAATTTTGAAACGGTTTATGGAATACGTAAGTAATATATACTAAACCACTAAAATACGTGACTAAATATCTGACTCCCTCGTTATATTATTAGGAGTACCACAAGGGTCAGTTCTTAGATCTATCTTTTTTATTATTTATATAAATGACATAAAATGATCGCAAAAATACTAAAACATTGCAAAATAAAATTATTTGCAGACGATGCACTCATATACATCGTGAAAGAATAGTATGCAACTATGAATTCAATGAATTCATCTGTGACATAAATAATATAGCAATATGGATGAAGAAAAATAAATGAAAACAAAAGTAAATTAATTAACATTGGAAATATAGGGTGTACAGCGGAAAAGTTTCAAGATTAAATTGTAATTGCTCGTAAAGTATTAGGGTGAGGTAAGTGGGAAGGGTATTGTTCGACGTGCGTGATTGAACTCCTTCGGGACCATCAACGTCAGCAACGACGCCAGAACATATGACTCAGGTTCGACGTGAAATTATGCGAAAAGTGCAGCCTTTACTGAAATAAAAAAATCAACAATACACGTTATTTGGAAAAAGATACTACAGTTTCACCCATACAAACTGCAAAACCTGCAGTTTCTCAACGAAAATGACTATTATTTAGGTGAAACCTTAGCCAAAACGATGCTAGAACGTTTTGGAACAGCACAAACGCTTGGAAACGTTATGTTTACTGACTAAGTACATTTTCATATAAATGGCTATTTTAATAAACAAAAAATGAGATACTGGTGCCCCGACAACCTAAGGAAACGCCATAAAAAACGTTTGCATTATCCAAAAACGACAGTGTGGTATGCAATTTCTGCCCGAGGGATAATTAGCCTTTATTTTTCTAACCAGTGAGAGACAGTCACTGCTGACGTCATACTACTGCTTTCAGCACCACATCGGTATTTTTGACCACCTTATAGAATAATTTTATTAGAACAGGTAAGAAAAAAAAAAGATTAGTCATTTTACACATATTTTCATAAATAGCGAGTGATCAAATATTTTGAAAATGAAAGATTGAGATTAAACATTTTGATAGCAACGACCGTGTACCAAGTTCACGTCACGACAGCTCACTTCTTACTGACGCTGTACCATGACCTTCGAAATGGCTGCCTGTAACGAATATTACTAGTGTGTGCGCTCATATGGTGAACTAGTATGTGTGCTGCTCCACAGTACCCCGTGATCCACTGTGACCCATGTTCCCTATATTGCAAAAATATTACAAATATATATAAATGTAAAATAAACCTTCCGATAACGAATTTTACTGTTAACAGTATCTTTTTATGTCTTCGTACAAGGATTAATTATTATTTTAATAAACATATGAGATACCCTTTACCAGGTTATTCGGCTGTACCGAAATGTATCCGATACATTGCATCAATTATCCAGACAAGGGAGAAGAAAGAGTTTTCAATCACATACACGTTGTATGTTTAATATAATCATAATTAGTTCTAAATTATCAACATTAAAAATAAGAGATATAACAAGATACATTCAATTTTATAACCAATTTGGAAAAGATACTTGATTTTACAATACTTACGAGTCCTTCCAGAGTTCTGGTCAAGTAGATGTACATGGTATATTATTTGTTATTATTTTAGAATGCTGAGACAGAACATTCTATGAATGGTAACACCCCGCCATGTTGTAGTTCAAATCAGGATTATCATTCTTGAAAATAAAATCTTAGAACTATCTTAATGCTAAACTAACTAACTATCTTACCATCACGCCGTTTCCCCGTGGGGGTTGGTAGAGAGGATAGAGCGCCACACTTCTCGGTACACACAATATTTACCTCATCCACATCCACACATCTTCTTATACAAGCTCGCCGATTATTGAGACTTCTAACAGGCCCATCGTCCAGTATCTGGTTTACCTGATCGTGTCAAGTTTTCCGCGGACGTCCTCGTCCTCTATTTCTGGTACCATCAACACTTGAGTCATATATCTTTCTTACCGTTCTCTCTTTATTCATCCGTTCCATCTTAATCTTATTCATTATACTAAGATAAGATTTACATTATTTCCTTATTTCTTAATTATTTACTCTGTCATTAATAGATTTGCCACATATACGCCTAAGTGATCTCATTTCCACTGCATTCAGTCTACTTTCGTTCCTCTTCTGCCAGCTCCATGCCTCACATACAAACTTCAGTGTCGGTACGAGGACTTTATTGTGCACCGCTAGTCTTGTCTCGGTTGACAAATTCCCGTTAGATATAATTCCATTTAAATTAATTTATTTATTTCCTGCACTCACCCTCCTTTCGATATCATACTCAGCCTTTCCGTTTCTATGAAATACACAAACTCATCTACTCGTTTCAAACATTCATTACCTACAAGTATTTTGCACGGTGTCTTGCTTTTCTCCTTCTCGAATACCATCACTTTCGACTTGTTAACATTCATCATGAAGTCGCTTTCCTTGCACATATCGTGCATTCTACTCACTCGACTCTGTAGTTCTTGTTCATTATTCGTCATTAATACTGCATCATAATAAAAATAATATAAAACATATGATCAAATCGCCCATTTTTGCTCCTACATTGACATATATCTTAATGTTATCTTATTTAATTACGTCAGTTGGGGAAATTTTTGAGCGGGAGAAAAAGGACTTGTGTCAAGGCGCACTCCATAAATATATATATGTAATACAGGTTAGAAGTACCTCTTTCTTCTTCATTGGTGAGTGGCGATGATCTAGCCAAGGTTTCCGCGATTTTCTCGGACACATCTTACATATAGCTTATTTATGTGACAACTTGACTTTATTTTTGATGAGTTCTGCATAGAATGATTGAACACACTCAAAATCTAATAATCTGTTTTTATTAATTTGGGCTGTTTTTTAATTTGAACTGATCACGGCCGTTCGTAACGAGCTTAAATTGACAATAGTAAATTGCGATATTAATAACATAATTATTTGCTATTTGATCGTGAGCTCGAGAGTGAAAGTCAAAATACGCGTGTCATATTTCAAATCAATCCGACCTTCAGAAAAGCTTGTTTATTCCCACGGTCCTAGTTCTGAACTGGCGCAAGGCAGCCGACCGCGCGATTCTTCTAGTACAATATGAAGCAGATCTCTCACGGGTGACAGATTTGTGGACGAGGAAGTCATCCCTGAAACAAAGGCCTATTTTACGGAGTTCGACAAGTAATATTTTTAGGGTCGCTTGTAAAAGTCGGAATATCGCTGGACTATGTGTATCGAAGTAAAAGAAGACCATGTTGAGAAATATATAAAAATAAATAATTTAAAATACGTTTCTTTCCCTAACACGGTTACTTATCATACAGTCTTTGTAATATGGTACATATCTGTGTTAAAAACTGTTCAAAATATAAGTAGACGAAAAATAACACAGTTTTATTGAAGAATTAGGAAAATATATTTAAGTAATATTAGAATCCATTTATATATGTGTATATAATAGTTACCCAGCAGTGATGAAACTGTAAAACAGGTGGCGGATTGATAAGCGATACCTATAGTGCTGTATTTAATTTACTCAATTTTGTATAATTAGTCTGTCTGTTCATCTTCTTCTGCATCTGCCGTCTACTATCGAAGATTGACGACCTAAAACATAGAGCTGATTTGTCCGGTAACATTTTGGAGATTGTATAACATTTTGGAGATTGTGCTTGTTTCTAAGGTTACGCAGCCAAGATTACCTACGCGTCCAAGTCCATCTATAGTCCCCTGCAAAATGAGTTGTAAGATATATGTTCAAAATATGAAATTTTTACTCGTTTAATAGTTGTGAATAATTCGTAGTACATCTTTATTAATTATAATTATTGACTAGTAATGTTATCAACCCAGTAGATCTTTAGCAATGCGTCACATATAGGATTCGATACAGTCACACCTCAAATTATAAATTCATAACTTATAGGTTGTTTGTTTACATATAAAATGTAATTTAGTATAATATCCGAACCGTTTTTGATCACCACATAAAAGCAGGAGGTGTTAAATGTTATCATCTTAGTTTTGAGAACTATCGGGGTATGTCTTCAGATGCCATATTTTTTTGCTATGAATTTGTAGGTATCTAATTTTTAGCGGGGAACATAAATCTTAACTGTAGGGAAATATTAAAGCACGTACGGTAATAATTTGAAAATCATTTATTTTAAATATACCCATTTTTTTTTAAACCATCATAATATTTATCCTTAAACAAAGCTTAAAGCGGTAAGACTATATTTAAACAATATAATTACATAAAATATATTTTCGTATATGTAAAATGAATTACTAGTATTATTAAGTCATTTTGGTCATGACTTATCACGTTGCAGTTACGGTGCAAGGGTGCATTGCACGATGGGTGCTATGACGGTCATCGCATTTGTGCTCACTTGTAGCATTTGATTCTGTACGCAGGCTTGACCGCCAGTTAAGGTCGTTTGGATATTATTAATAAGGGCAGTTGCTTGATTCGCCTGAAAGTATACAAGGATGAGTTAGTTGTTAGTTTGAAAATAGAAAAACAATTGATGTGACAGGTATTCCGTAAACTCATCTTTATTTAAAAAAAAACATATATATTAGGTAATTAACTTACATATCCTGAAATGCCCATAGACTGGAACGTTATCCCTCCTGTGGTTACACCTAGAGCGCTCACGGTGCAAACAGCGTTAGCAATGCTTCCTATCAGGTTTCCAGACGGCGGCGGTGGGCAGGCAGCTGCCACGGTTTTGTTGAAATTCACCACCGTACTGGTGAGATTATTGGCTAAACCAGAGACTGAATTAATGAGTGATATTGCCGCGCCGACATTAATATTCAGACATGCACTAATGATGGAGTTCACGGCGTTCGTTTGGAATGTCGTGAGTGATGTTTGGGATAGCTGAAAAAATATTTAGATAATTTTTAATGGATTTAAACGACAAATTGTGTAACAAGAAAATTAAAAATATTCCGCTTCCTGTCATGACGGGTCGCCATGATTTGTTATATTATTCTCTAATTATGTTCGGTACTTTTAGAAGGACAAACGTAGGTATTGTGAGGACATTTGTGTTAAATTATTTTACTGAATTATTGAATAAAATTATTGATTCAATTTTTTTGATCGTTGATTCGATAAATATTTGACAGTAATTAAAAGAGATTCATATTGTTTACATATTAAGATAAACAAATATTATGATATATATTTCTGTCATATTTAATATGTTTACATTTAATTTGCTTTGTTTATTATTATTAGTATATTGCTGGTTGATGAGAAATAGGCAAAATAAATATGTATTAACACTCCAAGTAATAAAATTAATGGACGGTGTCACAGATCAATGATTGCTTATTAGTGTATACAGGTGCTTAGTATATTCCGCGGACTAGTCGCGGCTGTGAAGTCGGTCCTGATTTCTCTAATTTGTCGTAAATTTTTAATAGTTCGATTTTGTTACTCACTGATGTGCAGCTGGTAACTTTGGTCTGGTTGCCTTGAGCCACAGTTACCGCAGAGATAATGGCGGTTTTTATCGATGTTGATATCTGAGGGTCCACGGTGGCCGTCACACTCTGCAAATTGCTCTGCAGGTTTGTGAGGAGCGAGATGGCCTGGGAGAACCCGCTCTGAGCGGCGGTGTAATCTTGCGTTGCTAAGTTGGCAGCGACACCCACGAGGAAAGAATCGAGTCCAAAAATGGCTTCATTTGGCTGAAATTATATATTATTGTAATATAAATGTTTACAGCGTAAGTTTTGTTGTTAAACTAAATTAATAATTCAAATAATTTTCTTGATTTTATTAATTAACCAATTTGTTAAACCATTTTTAACAATTACTTCACTTAATAAAATAAATAAACCATACCCTTATCATTAGTGTTGAAAATTACTGTTTTATTAAAATTTCCGATATTTTGATTTTTTATAATCCTTGTATTTGTTTAATTTAAGGTTTTCGCCAGCGCTAGTGTATACAAAGACGCCAGTTGCATATATACATGCAGGGTGAATATTATGTTCTAGGCCGATGTTATTTTTAAATAACTAAAAAATAAAACGCAGTTTGTAAATTTAATTTTGATTTATAAATTACTTGGTTTACTACAATTTTGTATGAAATATGAACTCGACCATGTTGTTGCCTCTGGCAGCGGAATAAATATATTTTAATAGTTGGGAGAAGTCAATTCAAGTGATCGAGGAGGCCAGTCAATATCACCACTTATGGTCATTATGCGGCCCGAAAAATTTCTCCCAAAATTTCAATCGTAGCTCAGGTTACGTGTGAGATGGCACTGGTGGAACTATGTATGTTGTAGGTCCAATTGATTCAATCCAACGGCTACTAAGATGTTTTCCAATATGCGACGACATCGATTGCCATTATTATTTAGATAAAATGTTTTAATGACTTAAACACACTGTTTGTGCGTTAGATGCTCCATAATAAATTGTAATGAATTCTCTAATCGACTCTCTATGACTACCAAATGCGAACTGCCAAATGTCAGCCAAACCAAAATGGCGGTCAAACAAAATCGGCTTGGAACATAATATTCAGCCTGTATATATGTATATATATATATATATATATATGGGCATGTTTTCTTATGGCTAATAAGTTACTTAACACACCGAAAACAAAAAGCAAAAATAAATGTATCTGTATATGCATCTAAAGCCACTGACTGGCATACTACAAGGCACGGTACATGGACCATTACATCCATTTATACATAATCAAACAACATATGAAGGAAGATACAGAATTAGTTAAATAAAGGGTGACTGAACGAAAATTTAACTCAACTGTGGGAGATTTATGTCTCCTGCGAAAAAGTGTGGTTGTACCTTAAATTTTGACACAATGGCATGCGTTACTGTGATGAAACTGTGGTTTCCGTAAGGAAATTATACACAAAAAGCGCAATGAACCTGAAGTGATGCCAGTTGCATATACTGGTGCTATATTACATTTATGTATATTTTATATATTTTTACATGTAAAAAACAAATTAAATTAATCAATTAAATACAAAAAAAGTCTATTTATCGAAAAAATAATTAGTTTCTACCGGGATATGAACCTGACCATTTGTTTTTTTATGATAGTAAACAAATATTTTTTCAATAACTAGTTTTTGATTAATTTATTTTGTTTTAAATATACCACCACAGATCTATGTTCTAAAATTATATCTTCACAACAAAAAATGTGTTTTAGTTCATTTTTACATATACATATATTATACTAACAAAGAACATGGTTTTTAATCATTTTTAAGTCTACGCCAAATCATAATAAAACTTAGAAATTTTAAATTGATTTCGCCTCATACTTATTCTCATAATTAGTGTCGAAAATTACCTAGGGCTTTTTAAAAACTATATGTTATAACTTATATTCATAATTTATTAACGTGCTTTTAAATTAATTTTAAGGGTACACCAAATCATATTATTATTTCATATTAATACTTTTTGTTAAAAATATTCTATGTTATGTCACTTGTATAATTTAAACATTTTAATATTATACCGTGAGATACATTAGAAACGTCGATAAAATATTATTTTACTCACCTGAACCAAATAAAAAGCTATCAGACAGACGAACGCAGTCTTGGAGAACATCTTGTGATCTCGATGAACGTAAATTGAATTATCATTTTTATGAAATGATTCTATATTTATATGAAAATTTCATTGTGCTTTAATCCTTCAAAATTTCTTAGTACGTATTATACTAGACTATAAAAAAAAAATTATAATTTTGGTAAAATATTTATTGTAAGATGCTTAATTAAAAAAACACTGTTATTTTATATTTAAAATAGAGTCCGTGTTCCAGTGAACGACTGTATTTTAGTTATGAATATAAAATTTATTTTTATTTGAAAATGTATTTAATAACAAAATAATTGCCACTATTAATTTTTATATATTTCTTATTTAAGCAAAATTCACTAAGGATTTTTCACTAGTAACGTAAAAGTCAGATATAGGGCATACGTTGAAATTTATCGACCGCTTGTATTTAGGCCGATAAATTATTAGTTACATGTTGTATTGTCAAACTTTGTTACGCAAAATATTTTTAAGAACGATATTTGGTTGATAAAATGATCAGGAATGTGAATTTCGCTCGGAATCGCTCCCTGGAATCATTATTTATGTGCCGGGGTCGAAAAATCAACCAGTGTGCGTTTGCGAATAGCACTCTCTGCGCGCGAGAGCATGTTCGAGGCAAAACATTTATATTTATCGTGAATTTTATAAAATATGTTGCGATTTCAATAATACTTAGTTAATTAATTTTTTTTGGAGCCAAATCGAAGAAGAAGTCTTTGAAAATATAGTAAATGAATCTTCTACTTCAAAAATTAATTGGTCTAAAATAAATGTTACGTTGAGATCCTGATGAAGGAAAGTTATTATACGAAACCGGTTGGTGTATTAAAATTAACTCATAAAGGTGTAAAAACAAAATTAATATGATTTATATTATATTGAAATATACTTAAATTAAATAAACTTTCAAAAATTGTCTTTATACCGAATCTATACCGGGATTAGGAACTTTATTTAACATGTGTAATTCGGACTGGGAATATAACCTAATTAATGAAAGAAGTAAATTTAGTAGGTTTGTTAAATACATAATAAATATCAAATAATAATAATTCTGGCATGTGATAATAAATACAACATGACAAGAATGTGGAATAATAATAATCCCGAAGCATCGTTGATTCGATTCCTGTGACAAACCTCTCAGATATGAAGCAAGGCAAAACTTCACCGTAAGATTATCCCACCTCCATGGTGGTAAACGGTCAGTCTCGCCTGAAATTATAATTAAGTCAACATGATGGTCACGTGACGTCACCTCGAAATCCGTGAGCCGTAACTACTGCACACACTTGATCCTCCATAGTACGGGATCGTGGCCGTCACGCTGAATGTGCCGATTATTACTCCATCCCAAATGAAGACTACCTTCCATCACGTATCCCAGCTACCCGTGACGCCAACTTTATCTTAGAAACGGGTGCCCTTAGCCCGGGGCCCGAAAATGGAAATTGTCATTTTCTGATATTCCTTCCAAATGAGTATGTAATGGATTCTCTGCCACAATGGAAAAACATTCCCTAGTAACGCCGAGTTACAGTTAGCAGATGTATATATCTAAAACGAGACATTATCAAAGTTTACATTACACATCCCAGATTCGAGTTCTTCAGTGGTTAATTGCGACAATATACATGTAATGTAATACAATATAATAAACTATTCTCAACAAGTTGTCTTTTCATTTTCATGAAATATTTTTACAGCTTAATTTTTCAGTGTATCAAAGAGTATTTCGTCTATTTTTAGAATAACAGTGGGCATCTTTGCAATTTTCAATTACATACCATTAGGTATCCGAGCATTTGTTGTTTTTTAAAAAAAATCTCTAGCAGCAGTGGTCGTGCACCGGTCAGGTGAAGAGACTCTCCTAGGCTATATAAAAATTCAAAAGCTAACAGTCAATATCAAAAATAAGAATCTTGGATATTTAACCTTTGATATAATAACACATATAACAGGGCTTAACAACGGCGAATGAATCTCGTCATATTTAAATAACCAACGTATTACAATAATCGTATAATATTGTTGCATATTAAATATGGTCTTAGTGTTAAAAGCTGTTTAAAAAAATGAGTACACGGAAAATAACACTGTTTTATTGAAGAATTACGAATTTTTTAAAAACGATTTTTAGTATTTTAATAAATAAAAGTCTATATTTTTGTGTATATTACAGATTTGTTATATTTTGAGCACAAATTTCAACAAATTAACAATTTATAGTACTAATAATAGCTGTTGTTCCGGTAAATGCCTTCGATAGCTGGTTCCCAGGTTTCCTATTGATAATATGGTCAGACATGAAATAAAAACTTTGCCACTAACCTTTGATTGAGCGCGCTGATGCTCTTGCGTAGTTGCTGGTCCGATGGTGGTGTACTTCTTCTTTTGGGTAGATTTCGACCGACCGAAAATACGCAATCCCGTCGCTCCGATTATTAAGACCTCTTTACCGTACGGTATATTGGTTGCAATTGCCTTGACGTTTAGCGCGCTCTCCAATCTCCGCAGATGCCGGCAATATTTATACACATATGTGACCAGTATAACAATAAGAAATCATCGGTATGCCAATTGAAGGAACAAAGATAAAAAAAGATAATTCAAAAAATAAAAGCTGCCAAGATGTCAAAAATAAAATACGAAATAATTTTGAATGTATTCAAAGGACATGTTATTATATTTTCTGTTTTGACTTTATTTAACTGTCGACTGTTTTAAAATGCATTCTACCCTCTTCTGTTAATAAGTTTTGTATGTGTATAAAAGTATGTACATTAATCATTCTTTATTGAAATAAAGAAAAAAAAATCCGAAATTTCTTGGTTTATTCATTATATTAATAAAATATATTTTTCACTTTTTACTCAAATTTATTTTCTTCACCAACTAGTTTCAGCTGATGAAGTGAATCGACAAAGTCATTATTATTATTAAGTTGTGATTAATATTATTTCATTCTCTATCAATAAAATAATTAAACAGTAAACAAATCTATGAACTATTTTATATTGAAAAAAAAAATCCTAGCAACAAATTCGTCAGTGGCCGACTGCACAGTGGCATGAATAAATAATTGACCTAGAGATATAGGTATTAAGGAATCATAAAAGTTTGATAGTCTTCGCCGATCACTACTTCAATTTTTACAAATGTCTAAATTTCTTGTATCTATTTGGTAGTGATATAATTTTCAAGTCACCTAGGGCCGGTTATTTCATCAATAGTAAATGTAAAAAAATAATCTTTTTATAGAGAACACATTTTTGTTGTGAAGGTACATTTTCAGAACATAATTCTGTGGTATTTTAATACAAATTAAATTAATCAACTATAACGATATACAGAGAATATCTATGTATTGAAAAAATATTTAGTTGCTACCGGGATTCGAACCTGAACTTCTTCCTATCCGGGGAGTCGCATTCATCATTTTGATATAGCAATCGAATACATTTTAGACAAATTTTGAACTAATATTCGATAATCCTTCCAATTGATACATCTATTATTCCATTTTTTTTATATCTCAAGTCTGTAATATCAAATATCTTAGAGTATAACCCTCTAGTAGATGTCGGAATTAATGAATTTCAGAACGCTGCGACATTCGTAGTGTCACTAGATACTTTCCTCACCACTCCCTCGCAACCTAAGGAAATAATTATCACAGCAGACCTTAATACCGACGTTATCAATCAGTCATTGCCTACCATCACTCAAGACTACCTCGATGACCTAGCTCACCACGGAGTCCTCTCAGCACTCAACAAACATACTCGAGATAAATCTTATCTCGACCATATTATGATTAAGTCCAAGTCTCCAATACACGCAGTAATTTGTCAAACACCTATAACCGACTACTTTCCGATATGATGGGCATCGAACAGTTCACCAAAAAATCACACAAGACTAACAATCTGCGAAGAAAATGTATTAATTACAACGAACTGACTATAGACCTAGAACAGGAAGCATGGAGTTCAGTATATGACTACGAGAATGTAAACTCAGCTTTTAATGAATTTAATAATATATTGCAACAATACATTACAAAAAACCAGTATTATAAATCTCACTCTACTTGAAAAAACATAAAACCATGCTTCACTTAGGGCCTCATTTCAAGTATAAGAAAGCGCGACAAACTTTACAAAAAAGTTCAGCGGTATTCTTTCAACATAGACGTAGAATCCAATATAAGCGATATAGAAATATTTTTAATAAGGCAACAAAAACAGCGAAAATACTACATTATAGAAATCTAGTAGAATAAAATAAAACCAATACAAATTATTAGAGAATTCACCAATTCTAATATCGATAAAAGTAATAAAGTAGTATTCGAAACACTGATGAAAATCAGACTGATATCTTAAACTATATAAATAAATACTTCTCAGAATGAACACAAATGAATTAGTTATGTAATAATGTCCGCTTAAATTCACAAACGTCAAACTCAATATTTTTAATTCCGACTACACCACATGAAATCAACAACAATTAAAAACTAATAGTGCTCCAGGTAAAGATGGTATTTCCATCAAGCTTGTAAAAGAAATTAAGAAATACTTGGTTTCAAAAATTCTAGAAAAAATTGTTAAACGGAGATTCCTCAAATTTCTAGATGTAAATAACATTCTATCCAATCAACAATTTGGTTTCCGATCGAAATGCAATACAGAAGATGCCCTCATGTCTCTCGTGGAATTCATCGTCTCGAACCTGGACAAGAGAAATAAATGCATGGGGATTTTTCTTAATCTTGCAAAAGCATTTGACACCGTACCGCACCTACTATTGCTAAAAAAACTTGAAACAGGAGTAAGGGGCACAGCATATAAGTGGTTTAAGGACTACTTAACAAATAGACGTGAAATTGTCCGAAACAATGAAAAATACAGCAATCCATCATTGATAACACACGGTGTTCCAAAGGGAAACATTTTAGGGCATATATTATCACTAACGACTTTTGTAATACGACCCTAAAAAATTGAAAAATAATCACTTTCGCGGATGATACGGTGCTTTATGATTATTGCTGATACTCGTGCACAGGATGGTCTGAACTAGGCGAAAAAATTGTTTGACAAGAACCTCCTATCACATAATACAAAAAAATCAAAATATGTATGTTTCTGTATTAACGAAAGAACACCTCCACATCAAAGTCCTACACTCATTGTGCATGACTGCAAAACAAACAAGAACACATCTTTCTCATGCTAATTTAAAAAATTGACACTAGTCAAAATTATTCGACATCTGGGAGTACTGCTCGATGATCATCTTAACTGGAAAGAACACATATCGAACCTAGCTAAACGCATAAGAAAACTAATCTACTTTTTTAAAGAAATACTATGTATAGTTGATTACAAACTCTTAAGATCGGTGTACTTTGCACTGTGCTACTCCTTAATTAATTATGCTATTTTAGTTTGTGGAGGAGCAGCAAAAATATTAGAGTCGGCTAAAAAAGCACAAAAAATGATTCTCAAGGTAATAATTGGTCGTCCCTTTAGATCAGATCTTATATTTAAAGAGTACAATGTCCTAGATATAAGACAAATCTTTATGTAGAGACTCGTTCAATATTTCCATGCTTACAACAACTCACCTCAAGCAATAAATCATTGACCCAACACAAGACAAACAACAAACATCTACACACCAGTTCCGAGAAGAAAAACGACATTTATCAAAGATTCTACATGTTCTTGGCTCTGAAACTATACAACATACTCAGTACCAACTGGAAATCGTTTAATTCCAATAAGATTACACAAATATGGCCCCAATATATGATCCAATCAGGTAGAGATGAATCAGAAGCATGGCTATCCAAAATTCTAATACAATTTATACAATAACTACACTAATAATTCACTATTCCTACAACACTCCCACTACATATATATATATTTTTATTTTTACTTTTTTATACATAATTTTAATTCTCTTTTTATTGCTGTCGATGATTTAAATAATACCGCAACAGCACGAAAAAAAAACTGGCTTCTTTAACACAGACTTCAGTCTAGCAAAGTAGCCAGGACAACGCTGTATATATCAGAGGTGAAGTCTACTTTAAATATTTAAAAATGGATTAATAAATCACTTCGCACTTCATACAGTTCAATGAAGTGTGTACTTTAAGGAACTGTCTAGTGTGATACTTTGCAAAGTACACACTTCAATGAACTACATGAAGTGAGCAGCAAACTCGATCATGCGAATTGTGTGAATCAATTGGACATTATTAATTACCGATATGTGGTAAACATATAATGTGCCTTAACTCATATAGAACTTCTTCGACTTGGCTGAGCTCGGGATCTTTAATATTTACCAATCAATACAGCCGCTTTAAATCGTATTATTGCCACTACCGAGTACCCATTCCACTTCTATCAGGAATAGCATATCAATATAATAACATATAAATATTCACAACAAAAATATGTTCTCCTTAAAAACACCAGTAATAATTTAATAAAGTCAATAACCTTATTTTATGCTGTATATTATCATAATAAATTACTTTTATGGAAGGAATGAGAGAAAAGCAGCAACACAATCAATCTAATGGCAGAAGAAGCAAGCGGAGTTGAGTTTTCTTTGAGCAACTTCATATACATCCTGTGTTAATTCGAAAGTTTTTATTATTTACATTTAGAACTTTTATTTTTCTATCATTTAATTTCATTTCATGATTTCAAAATAAACATTTCATAGAAATTTGGATTTGCATCCGTCCGTCTCTGAGATACATTATTCGTACGGTGGTCAGCAGAAATATTTGGCAAACAACTAAATTATTGTATTGAATCGTTCATTTTGTATATAAAACTAGAATATTAAAAAGTACAATTATTGAAAATAGACAACATCTTTAACAGTACCGAATAAAATTTAATTATATACATAATTAAAATAAATTGTAATAATATTTATATTGTAGGCAATAATACATATTTGAGCAGCAATCAATATTTGGTAAAAAGTAGATTTTTGAAAAGAAATATTATTGTTCTGCACAGCCTTTGAGTTACGGGTGCGATAAAAGTGGACCTGAAAAATGAGCGAGCAGAAAGGCCCACTTTTCCGCTTCACGGGAACATTCCGCCCGGCACCCCGCGCCGCTGGAATCCCCACGCTTCTGCGCTCAACGGACCGCCGAGTGGAGGGGGAAGCGGGCCGCCGCGAGACTCCGCCCCCGCCAGCGAGCAGACAATCTATTGTTTAATATTGAAATATCTAGGTTTAGAAAATTATTTTATACATAATTTGTGTTACAATAAAAAGAGCATGTAAGGGGCGATCACCCGAAGGTGATATTACGCACCTTAAAAATCATTTAGACAATAAAAACGGATTTTTTAAGTTTAAGGTGCGATAATTAATTTCCCGGGCCATCGCCCCGGGTGAGGCTTATCAGGCATCGCGAGGACAAATAAAGGCTATAAGATAAAATACTCGCGATGCCTGAGAAAGCAGGACTTTGTGAAGGAGATGCGAAATAGCGGAGAAATCCGAGATCTGGCGGCGAGAAAAATGAACCAAGTTTCGGGATCTGGCCGCCAGGGGGTGGCTGCGCTGGACCACAGCGGGGCGGCAGGGGGGCTGATCTAGCGATCCCATTGGATCCGCTCCCCACGGAGCATGTTGCGCTCCCAATATTTTAAGATGTAAAATAAATAATGGTCCAGCGACTGCAAAAAAGTATTTTCTCTTGAACGCTCTCTCATCGCTGGACTTGAAGAAAAAACCTGCCTTTCATTTCATCTCTATCTTTGGACCCTTGCTGTTACTTTTGGATCTTCTGGCTTCCCGACTTCTGATACAACTTTGGACCCGAACCTGGAAATCATCACGACTTGGCTGCTACACTGCATACGATTTGGACCCCCCTGGACCACTGCACCCCGCTGCAGACGATCATCATCCGAGCCACCAGAGTGGACCGGCGAACCACCCTACAAGTTTTACAGTCTTGTTTCCCTGTGTGGAACAATTAATATGTTAAAATTGAAATATTGATACATTTTAAATGTAAAAATTTTTTTTTGGTAAAATGACTCTTGCCAAAATTAAAATAAAAAGGTAAATATTGGGTTACCACATCTGTGAATGGAGTATAGTAAAAATGATTAATAAGTTCATAATATTTTTTTAATATAGATAATTTAAAACGTTGTTTTTAATCACTTTATGAACTATATTTTATTATTTCTCTATTTGTGGTGCCATCAACACGTGTATCACGTAAACATTTAAGGTTTTTGCAGAACACATTAAGAATCAGTACAAGGTTTTCCAGCACCTAGTACTATGTAATTTTAAAATATGTAATTTCACGTGTTTTAAAATTGATGGGAATTTTTGGCTTTTAGTGTACCGTAGAACAATAAAAGTGAAAAATAATATCATCAAAAACGGTTTTTTGACCATGGGTGGAGTTAACTGCTTTGATTATTAGGGTATCGATATGTCAAATTGTTCAAATGTTTTTACTATTCTATGGTTAAAACAAAGTTTTAAATTATCTATATTAAAATGAATTAAAACCACAATGTAAAATTGGCATGTTAAAATTATTATTATATAATACGTTTCAACTCCAAAGTCCTGTAAATGTCGCTTAATTTATTTGGATAATAGATAAATTCAGAATCAACAGACCGCAGCCTTGCGACTGAAGAAATGCAACAAAAGCGTTGTATCTTAATCGTGTTAGAAATTCATCGCGGTGACAAATTTTTGAGAGAATTACATATTTGTATTACATGATAAAATTTCAAACAATAATGAAATTATTAATTGTAAAACCATGTTTCGAAAATTCCCGGTGTGATACGAAACCTTCTTTTGACGCCAATATAGATATACTTCCAAAAAATTACAATGTTTGTACGCATTACACAATTTATTGTTCGTATTACATGATAATACTTTTAACGGGTACAGTATGATCTTGATTCGAACAGAGAGAATATTATTTGTCACTTAACTAGCACCAACTGAGATTACGTTGGAGGTCAATAAGTACGTCATATCCGTACTTTTCTGCGGAGTCGAGTTATGTACGTTTAAATATTCAAATTTGAGATATGGCTGTATTGACGTATGAATAATATCTCCTCGATTGATCGAGGGGTAAGATACACAATAAGTCAAGAGAACTAATGACAACAATCTAACGGAGGAAGGCTGCATTTAAAAAACGTTGAATGCCTTATAAAAATATTTTTGTAAAATTTAGTGTATTCAAGTATTGTAGTAATAATATATTTTTTCATTTTGTTATCAAGGAATGAAATCTGTATTTAACAATTTTATAAATAATTTTATAAATTTTCCAAATCATTACAGATCTCCCTACAGATAATATAATTTGATACATTATATACTTCTTCAATATTAGCAAAATTGCTTTATGGCCTCATTTTATATAAAAAATTAGACAAAATACTTTATTTAAACCACTTTTATGATTCAACATATTTCCGGAAGAAGATACCATGTCTTTCTCCGGAAACAATGTATACTAAAATTAAAAATACGAGCATAGATAAATAATATTATAAAGTGGTGAATAAATAAGAACTAATATGAAAACAAATTTAAAAGGTGACTATTTGCAAAGAGAATTAGGTTAATTATAATATTAACACTTTTTCTTATTTCTAAAATTTCACATTTATGTAACTGTAAATCCATAGTATTTGTATGTATAATTTCAAAACACTTGTCAAAATAATGGTTTGAATTGAAACATGTTGAATTATCAATAAATAGTAATTTTAGCACAGTATTTTGGCTGATTAATTACATAATATATAAAATATAATAAAATATGCATACTTATTTATAAAATTTAATAATGAATTAATAAATTACAATTATAATGAAATATAATTTGTATAGTATATTCAGACATACATATATTTAAAAAATGCATGTATATCATAGCCGAAATACGATTCGTCTACATAATATGTCTATGTGAGATGTTGGAAGAATGGTTCGGAGGATCAACATTAGCTGCTATGTTTAGAACGAGGTTGGTAGGAAATACTGCTAGGATTACAAAAGCATTGTATGTTATGTGGGTGCCTGTTAGAGTTAACTCACTTAGCCTTTCGATCTGTCAGGTACAATGCCAAGGCAGCAGTAGTTGCGCTTTTGTATGGTAATTATTACATATGCACAAAAGTCCGAGTTAAGTTTGTTAATAATGTTAAGTAATGTATTTGTGTTACGATAAGAGGGTACATTGGACAACTGGTGTAATAACAGGAATCGCTAGCGCGGGAATTGATTGCAGCATTGTTGCTCCACATGCTGGATAGGCGGATATCATCGTTGAAATATTTGTAATCATTGTATTTAATTGCATCACCTAAAACAATAGATGTTTAAAATTTCATTAGTATTAAAACTAATATAAATTTCACTATTAAATATCATGTGTTTAGAAATCCCGTATCAATAAGTTGTTTTTTTTAATAGTTCACAGTATGGGCGCTCGTGAGCACGTTATGCAGTATGCCATTCGACGAGTGACCTCCGCAAAGCTGGTAGACAACCAAACAAAGTCCAAACTTAATCAGTAAATCATTTAACAAATCGCTGTTGTAGGACATTTTTTTGTTATATTAAACAGAAGAAGGCTGGGTTTTATGTGAACATTATTTTAAATATGATATTTATCATATTTATGTTTATAAATACTTATGTTCATACATTTCTTTTAGTGCTTCCAAACAAATCAAGTTTGCTTAACAATGTTAACAAAATTATTTATTTTTATTATAAAGGATGTTTTTTTTAGAGGTTTGTTTTTCAAATTGGCAACGCTTTTTCCAGCGACAATCATTGTACAGTCGTCCATCCGAGCAAGTAATTCGAATAACTGTGGATCGTTTTTGCATCATTCATACTCGAATTGATAATACGCATCCGCAGAGACGTCGTACAGTGAGCACCGAAAAAGCTGTTGTTTCTTCAAAAATGTTAGTCAATGGAGAGCGCTATAGATCCATGATTACTGATTTTTTGATTCCCCACTTCAACAAGACGGCGCAACATGCCACACAGTGCATGCCATAATTAATTTATTGAAGAAAACATTGTATAAGCGCATAATTTTGCGTAATGGACCTGTGAATTGGCCTCCAAGATCGTGTGATTTAACAGCTTTAGATTATTTTCTGTGACGATATGTGAAGTCTCTAGTCTACGCCGATAAACCAGAGACGACAGATGATTTGGAAGCTAATATTGGTTGCGTTATTGCTGACATACGTCTCCAGTTGCTCCAAAAAGTGGTCGAAAATGGGACTTCCAGATTGCGATTAGCCGCGGCGCCCATATGCGCAAAATCATATTTAAACACTAATGACATAAAATTATCTTTCTAATAGAGCTAATATTATGACCATCACCACGATTTTTATGTGTTTTATTTAATTTTAAAGTTCCATACTTCTAAAAAAACACCCTTCATTACTACTCCAGGACAACAATATCAATAATACGAAGATACGATATCCCGAGCCCTTCTTTCTCGATCATAGTCTGTCTGTTAAATTCTGTAAACATATATTTCACTTACATTTTCAGGGATGCCGACACCTTGGAATACCACATTTGTGGTGAGCCTCGCGAGAGCACCTTTGACGCATATTGGTTTAATAATATTCCAAAATAATAGGCTTCCGATATAGTCTTCCGGGTCCGGCGACGGGCAGGCTGCTACCACCGTGCGGTTAAGATTCACGACTGAGTCAGTAATGTTATTGCCTGCCAACGAGACGCTATCGACGATCCTTATGGCTTCAGCAATGTTGGGTATGCAGGTGTTTGTGATGTTTATTTCTGTATTGTAGCAAAACACCGAGATCGCTGGTCGGTTTAACTGAAACAATGTTTTAGTAAAAATACATATATAAAATCTCTTTTATCAATAAAATGCAAAGTTCAGTCGATAATGGAATGCTGTAATATCCTTTGAGATAACGCTAATCGAATGCGTCATAGTCAAGGCTGCAAACTCTTATTGCCGATATCCTGAAAGTACTGATAATGCCTTAATAATTATGATTATTGAAGTGTTTTCAAAACATAAAATAGCTATGTTATTATCTAGAAATAAGTGTTAAATCATGTACATATATAATATAATATAAAGGTAATTGTTAATTTTTTTATTTATGTAATGATATATAGAAGCATTACGTAAGTTATTTATTATTACCCATATTTTAGGTTCCATCTAATGAATAAATGGTTAAAATAATAAATTTATGTAATATACCTAATAATAAAAGATTAATAAAAGTATTGAATGTTTTTCCTGCAGAAAAACGTATTCGTACTTCTTTGGTAATGTTTATATAATGTTAACGGAATTCAATATATCCTGCGTTAGCTCAAATACAGGCAGAATGAAGAAAACTTTTAAAGTTTTTATTCAACATTAACAAAAGGGGATGTGGCTGAATAATTTAAAATACTCGTATGTCGGTAACATTCCGAAGTAAAGCTGTTCTGATGAGAATAAAACTACAAGCTAATAAACATGTGCATAAAATATTGCTTCAAAAGTTTGTTTAATGCTTGTTCCATACTGTGTTGCTAGTCATGCATACACATGCTTTTCTGATAATATTTATGGCTTAATTATCTAAAACATCATAATTTCACTAAACATTTCATTTTGATTTATTCCCTGAAATGCTAGTGGTTTATAGCTTATTATATAAAAGTATCGGTGGTATGTAACGAAGACAAATGTCCACACATTACACAAAATTATTGTTCTTTCACGTGAACTTCTTCGGTTTTAAAGCCAGCTTTGAGTTTGAACTCTGCAGAATGTGAATTAATTATAGCTACGACTTACATCTATGCAGTTGGATATCTGGTCCTGTGACCCGCCAGAGTTGATCACCGCAGCCACTGTGGCATTGTTTATGATTGTATAAATCTGACTCCGCAGATCGAACGACACGCTGATCAAATTCGTTTGCAGGTCGATGAGAAGTTGCTTGCCCTGCGCAGTCGCATTCTGGCCGACGCTGTTCACGCTACTGACCACAATAGCGGCGGCTCTCTCGATGAGAACATCGAGTTCGGCAAATGTTTCGTTTACCTGAAATCATTGCATCGAGTTATTTCTTTAAAAAAACATCACAATTAATATAATGACTTAAAAATAACATAATATTTCTTAATCTATTAGAATGACTAGTTACTATCAGCACTTTGATAGTGTTTTATTATTAGAATTATTCAAAACTGTTTTTTTACCACATGATTTTTGGAAATTATTGTTTGCAGAACACATTAAATTTTCCAGTAATAAAAGAATGCATATTTGTGGCAAATTTTTTTTTTTCAATATCTGAACATTTATATTTATAACTTATTTTTACCAATTTATAAGAATGCGTAATTAAAATGATTGTATTATTATTTTTATCTTACCTGAGCCAAATAAATAGCTAGCAGAAACACGAAAATAGACTTGGGGTACATCTTGTCATCTTGGTGATCATGGCTCGAGTTGTCGATTTCATTAAATAATCTTATACTTATACTCAAAGTAAGTGGGTACGGTAATTTAAAACAAAAACCTGTCAACGAAAAATAAGTACGGGTAATTTGTTAGTGTTTTTTTTATTGTTTTCTTTTGTATCAAATTATGCGAAATGGATACAAGGTAAGGCGAATTAAAAAACAGTAGATCGGAAAGAATGACAAAATCAAGGAAGTATTAACCCCGGAACACGCTTTAAGTTTACATACTAATTTAGTAAGTATTTGAATAGAAAATGTGAATAAATAAAACATACATTAATCGAAAGCTTGTCATTTATTTACAACAAATTAAATGTATCAATTAGAAAGATGTACAGAAAAAATTAATTTATCGAAAAAAATTTTTCGTTGCTACCGGGATATGAAAATTTGTCGTCAACTTACTCGGTTGATCACTCTTCACAAATAACAATAATTACTTTATTTCTACTTTTATTTTAAAATAAACATGTAGGTAAAAAAAATCATTCCCTCCACTACATACGAGTACTTATTACTGGCCATATCAATCCAGCATTCCCAAAATTCTGTTAAAGAATGTTAATGTTAGCTTTTAGGAGTTGTTTACCCTGGGAATAATCGTACAATTAACGTAGGTTTAGAGTTTCAGCATGCATCCATCCGTGGCTTCTTTTTGCAGTGATTGTTCAGTGTAGTTATTCATTATACAATATATTCTTATTCCGGATAGAGACAACAATGAATTTTTTACCATATTGATATTCTGAAAACCGAATTTTTAAAAAAATGTTCTGATTTTTAAGAAACATACGAGTTCATTTTGTTCTTAAATGATAAATAGCTATAATATATTTGTAAAAATTTTCTTGAGGCACTGGATGATGAATAGAAACCAACATTCAATATACACAAATGCTGTTCTTGTATTTTATGTGCGTTTTAAAATAATTTGACAGATCGATTCTCTTTTTTTCTGTTATATATAGAAAGAAGAAAAATTGAGGTTGTAATTTACATAAATTTCAAAACAATATTTAAAAAAATGCACCTCCACAGGTTTTGTCCAATGCTATATTGAAATTCAATATTATTCATTGTGTGAAAACGATAATTACGAAACCCAAATAAAAAATATATTATATTCCTGCATACAATCGTTATAAAAACAAATAACTCATTAAAAAAATATATACGTTATAACAAATAAAACACAATCACAAAAGGCACAAACTTTTATTTTCCTATTTGCAGGCTGTACATCAGAAACCTCTACATTATTTGAGGTATTTTGATCTTCTCTCGTTTACAATATCTCGAATGAAATTTGGTAAGGAGGGATTTTCTAGCTCTCCTTTCAACAAAGAATTTAGTTGCTTCAATTTAGCTTCTATCATATTGTGGAAGTTTATTTCATAGCTATTCATTCACAAATGCAATATAAAATGTGAAAATTGTTCATCTTTTGGTTTTTGAATACAAAACATTATTGAGCACATTTAGTACTAGAATCTGTGCAAAGGAATGTTGTCGAAGATTATATACTGATTAAGATACGTTGATTGAGATATGGGCAGCTGAATTTGAAGATTAAAATTGTGATTTTCTTCGCTGTTCTACACTAATTTCCCCGTTCGCTGAGCAAATTTACTTCAATCTCAGAATCAAAGTTCTGCTCTAATGCAGCAATAATCTCGTCAAAGTTTATCTTGAAGCAGAAAAATGCAATGGAAAGCAATTTAAGATAGTACTCGATAGAATAATTAAAAATATAAAAAGTTACGTTAATATGATTCCTATTAGGGAGAACACATTCTTATTGTGAGTTGTAATTATTCAGAATATGAATCTGTGATGGTTTTAATACAAATTAAATGTATTAATTAGAAAGATATGCATATAAAATCAATATTTTTCGAATAATATTGTTGTTGCTACCGGGATTCAAATCTGGATATATTGCAATCCGGGGAATGTGACAACGCTTTAGTCCTGAATACGAAAAATCGTCAATCTGATGTACAAAACACGAACAATACATGTTAGAACTAAGAACCGAAAGAAATTATACGAAATTTTATTACCATATATATTTGCATTAAAACGTACGCATCATATATGCATAAAATGACGTGTTTTGGAGTAGTCGATTTGATGAAAGCTAGTATTCCAAGGGTAATTTAATAGACGCCTGTGGCTGGTGTTAATCACCTAGTAATCAAATGGTTGGGGGTTCGAGCCTCGTCCCGGAAGACCGCCAATTTAGTCTACTTTGCGTAGTACTTGGCTCACTTTGGAAATAGTAAGTATATAGTTGCGACATGTGGATACTCCATATAAGCATCTCTATAAAAAATGCTTATTTGGTTTCCGGTAACTATAAAATTATTAATAAAAGTGAAAAAGTGATCGAAAACCGAACTGGTAATTGGGAATAAATACACATCGCTCTTTTTAAAAACAAAATTTGACCTTTGACAGATTTAAAAAAATCCATTAAGCATAAAAACGGTGAACGCAAATTGACTCAATTATGTCATGAAGGTAAAAAGTAATAATACTTTTTTGTAACTTGTATTTCGTATTTTTAAAATATTTGTGTTTTGCACTGTGGACTATTGAAATGATTAGATCGATATGACCTTCATTCATGAAAATTATTCTTACACAATATATACCTATGGCTTATTTGTATGTTAACTAGACAAAATTGAAGGTAAAGCGCAAAAACAGAGAGCTATGGAAAACAAGCATTGACGTAAAGTCGGCAGAAATAGAAGATTAAAAAGTGAAAAGGTATTTTCTTTAGAATGATTTTGAATATTCGATAACCAAACTTTCGTAAAACAAATTACATTAATTATTCAATATGCATTATTTGTTGTAACATAGTTGGATAAAACACCTTCCACGGATTGGAAAGATCCAGGTTTGAATCCCGGTGGCAATATTTTTCGATAAAATTGATTATATATGACTATCTTTCAAGAAATACATTTAATTAGTATTTTAAAAAATTACATAAATTTCTGGAAAGGTACACAGATAAAATTATCCATCAAAAAAATAAATATCAGGATTAACGTAGCGTGCCCATCTTAGAAGGGCTGTTTTAGTCTTCCGCTTTAAAGATGAAATTATTTTCATAAACAAAATAAATGGAATGTTAGATACAAAAGTTTTTACCAAAAAATCATATTTTTGTGTTGATCTTTCAACGTGCGATCAATAAATGTAAAATACATAAATGATTTATTAATTATTTAGTACAGTAAGTACATACTTTGGATATAAATAAACAAATTTATTTTCACAATAATTACAAAAATCATAATAATATAAAGTTTAAAAATTTACAGATTCCAATTTAAATGACAGTAGAAATGAAGTCGTTCGTTTTCTATTTCAAAAATGTAGCTTCGCAACAAAAAAGTCACTCTCGGTTGATGTGCAGATGATGGAGTATTGTGGTTCTCTAATCTCCTTCCACATCGAGGATTGCTTGCTTCCACTCTTCGCGATCTTGTACCTTGCTAGGTGCGACAAGAAGCGATAGCCAAGTCCGGTCATGTCTCGGACTTAATCTGTCAATCTAATTGGAGATCAACCTCTCGCCTTTCGTCCTCGTACATTCCTCGCGATCACCAATTTTTCCAAGCTATTTATATTATATTTCATAATTTACAAATTATGAAAAAAATATTTTCTTCTTTAACATGGAGTTCCTGAAGAATAGAGACATTCGTTCGTTTCGAAAAAATGCCCAATCGGGTGACACGTTCACTGAATTTTTACAAAAATAACTTATACTTAGTTTCAACCAATCATATAGCCATTAAACATTAACATACGTGTAGTGTTGCAAGCATTCATAAGGATTGACATCTTTGCAAAAGCACTATTAATATTTATGTTTCTCAAGAAAAAAAATCAATATAAGTAGATTATAAATTTTAAAATGTCATCATATGTATATTTGTGTATCAGTGTAATCCCTTTAAAAATAAACGTAGTCGCTCTGAAACATAAATATTTATATATGTATATTTTTAACATTTGCACAATTTTTCCATTTGTTCTCAATGATTCTTCACAGATTGAGATTTTTTATTAACTCTTATATTATACTTATAATTTGATTTGCTATAAGTTACTCCATCAGAATACTATAGGTTACTCTATCGGAATAGAGGTCACTAATTTAAATATTGCTATGATATAAACATTTATTATTCAAGACATATTACGGACATTGATTCTCTGTTAGTTAATTTTCCCGAACCTTTTCCGAAAGACTGTTTCTCACAAGTTACTGTTGTTTTAAATTACTAGTTCTATGCGTATTTTACCAATTTTGTTTTTGGGACATTATTTGTTTATTTTTATAAAAAGTAATGTTGATGCGGTAACCACATACAATGTAAAACTTTCTTAATACTTATTAAATAAATACTTGGTACCAAGATCATAAATATAATATATACATATTATATATGTAAATGTCAGGAAATATAGGATGTGCAGCGGAATGCATAATTACATTAAATTGTAATTGCTCGTAAACCATAAAGGTGATGTAAGTGGGAAGGGTATTAATCGATGCGCGTGATTTGCGTATTTGCCAGTTGTAATGAGTCACTGGTCGGGAGCGCACCGTACGTTCGCGGTTGAGTAATATTTAAAGTGCGGTGATTCATTGAGTCGTGCGCGTCGCGCTTTATATACTCACTTTAATATTCGACAAGTAAGTGATGGGCCAAGAACGCAACTTATCTGGTGTTGTGTTCAAAAGTTCAGACAAAAAGGGACAATGGTTAACCAAACTCCTCCGGGACCATCAACGTCAGTAGCGACGCCAGAACATGTGACTCAGGTTCGACGTGAAATTATGCGCAATCTGCGTAAATCGATACGAAAGATTGTAGCTTGTACTGAAATAAAAAAATCAACAGTGCACGTTATTTTGAAAAATAAACTATAGTTTCACCCATACAAACTGCAAATCGTGCAGTTTCTCAACTAAAATGGCTATTGTTTACGTATAATCTTAGCGAGAATGATGCTGGAATCTTTTGAAACAGCACGAACGCTTGGAAAGATATTGTTTACTGACGAAGCACATTTTTATATCGATGACTATGTTAATAAACAGAATATGAGATACTGGTGCTCCGAAAATCCAAGGGAAAACGAAAGTGTGGTGTGCAATTTCTGCCCGAGTGATTATTGGCCCTTATTTTTTTAACCAGTGAGAGAGTCACTGCTGACATGTATTACCAAATGATCGACAAGTTTTTGGTACCGCAACTGTAGCTATTCGACAAGTTCAACAACAGAACACAATTTCAGCAAGATCACATCTACACACAGCTAATGTTTTAATAGAGAAGCTGAGGGAAATTTTTCCCAATAAATTAATCAGCAATTACGGAGACATACCCTGGGTACCTCGGTCACCGGACCTTACACCGTGCGACTATTTTTGGGGTCGCGAATTTACAGCAACATTCATTGAACAATTCAGGCCCTACAAAAAAATATCCGCCGTGAAGTTGCTGCCAACCAACGCTTTACTCTTGCGTGTTCACAAATTTAAGAGTCCGAATGCAAGAGTGTCTCGAGAGAAATGGACGGCATTTAGACAATGTTGTTTATAAAATGTTAAAATATCATCGTTAAACTCCATTTTGTATTAATAAAATATTAGAATAACATTGTAGTTTTTAATTTAATTTAATAATAAACTTGAAAATTTTCCGCTGAACACCTTTTATCAACACTTTACTTCCCTGAAACCTGCAACAATTTATGGTTATTACTGAAAATGAAAATAAATTCTGGTGAAAACGTTTATTTATTGAATAGATCATATTTTATGAAAATGGTATTCAATAGAAATACAATTTCTTATTTTTTAACCTTAAGAGTTTCGGCAACAACATAACACCAGTGTATATATATGAGTATACATTTTTTATAAAAATAAATAATGTGCATACAGACGATAGGTAATTCATGTTGTGGGAATATATCATTGACTCAAACGAGACTAATGAATTTAAATAAAAAATGGGAAATAATTCAAACGTGCTTAAAATAAAAGTCATTTCGATTTTTACTCTGCGGATATAATTCAATAAAAAAATATTTTTGATTAATTATATTTCAGACATATGAGATTTTTGTGGTTTCAAACTTTTTATATATGCACGATGCGTGTATGGTGCCACTTTCAATAATAATACAAATTTTCGCGTTTTATACAAAAATGTGTTTATGTGTTTTTTCATTTCATATCGCTCAATAAAAAATACATATTAGTAGTATCGATATAAATAATATTTAATATGTTTTTGTTATTAAACGTGATTTTAAATTGCAGCTTAAGTCTCAAAGCATGTAAGTAAATACAATATATTATTTAAAATATTTGTTTTTCATTAACAAAAAGTGTTTTTAAAACGTAAAAACTTCATAATATGTCCTGCAAATTAAATAGTTTATAACTCTATTAATTTTTAATAATTTGTTAATTTGTTTCAATGAAGATTTATCTCCGCAATCTTGGCTTCAAGATTAAAAGAATATATATTTTGTATATACAAGAATTTCATATATTAAGGCAATTTTGTGGCACGCGGAAAATTAATTTAATAGTCGAGGTCTTTCTTATAATGCTTTTATTGTCTGAATTATGGCAAATAATATTCAGTTTATTAGTTTTAAATTAGTGTAAATATCTTACTGATCTAAGTTTAAATAATAATCTTATCTAGTGTACCTATAACTTATCATATGAATGTATAATAAAAACCCACATTTTCATAAAAAAATGAGACTAAAAAGTCTAAAATCCCTTATTTCTAATAGAATCAAATATGTAGGTGTATTGGTTGAAATTCAATGTAGTAAAAAATTCAATTTAATTAAAATCGTACTCTGAATCCTTCACAAACTTTATAATAGCGGCATCTCTCTTTCACACAATATAATATTGTTACGAGTGACTGCGTCAGTTAATATCGTCGTTATAAATTTACCACAAACTATTGAAATTCTTTAAATTAGATAGATTAGAGGTAATTGATTATTTTTAATTTTAACTCGTAACCTAGTAAAATTATCTACGAGAGCTGCATTCAAAACAACGTGTTTGAAAATTTCCTAACATTTTAATGATATAAAATATTTATTATGCTCTGTTATATATTGTATACTCTAACATATTAGTGTATTGTACAATGGCACTTGTGGTTACGTATGGCGTGTTTCTATTTTGCATTCACGCAATTATTAATTCAGTTATCTTAATAAAGCGTTTCATAAAAGCGATAATTGAGGATTGAACACGCTAAATAATAATTCTGATGATCGACTGTGTACTAAACAATGGGAATGTGCAGTCAAATTGCTATTTTCAAATAAATCTTTTTTCACTATGAAAATAGTTTTAACGTCCGGAGATCAACGATTTTGAATCAATTGGCGGTATGTAGTGTAGAAAAATACTTATTTTAAAAAAAATCATTCAACGGCTATAAATCAAAAAATTCTTCCATTATGTGTTTCGTATATCTTCCATATATCTTATTATATATATATATATATATAATCTTCCATTATGTGGTATAAGGAATGTTGCTGTATATTTACCAACAAGTTTCCTTCCTCTGCACGCTGCCATTGTACAGGCAATATGTATAACGTTTATGAAGTAGTTATACCGTTTGTGGTTACTTGACGTTTTAGGCGTTTTAAGGTAAGATATCTTCATATTTTACAAATTAATGGCTTTATTCGTATGTCTCGGAATACGGGAAGCTTGGACTGGGTATGGAGCTGTTATAGTAATTTAAAACTGAAATATATATAATATGTATTAGGTGTTTAGGGAATCGTTGAGTTGTATTCCCACCGCTTCATGCAATTGTAGTCACTTGACATATACTGTTTGATCAGTATTAGATCTGGTTTGAATCCGATTGATAAAGGAGGATATTTCTCTTTTAGTTTACAGAATTAAAAGAGATGTTTCTTTTGACAAATTTGGATACTTTCTCCTAAAAATAATATACATACATACGGCGACGGATGTCGCCTTTTATCATTAAATACATACTTGGGGCGACACTCTTTAGATGTCGCCCTAACATATATTAATACACAAAATATGGATGGTCCAAAGATATTACATTCAGTGACATCCAGTTTTACAAGACCAATACAAATAAGATAAAGTTTTGATCTTAGCTTTTCCGAAGACCAGAAAAGTTTATAAAGAAATTACAAAAATTAATTGTTTTTAGTGTCTTCTAAATATTTTAATTACTGGCTCCCTTTCATTCGGATGTTTTAATTAATCTCGGAAACGAAGTATTTTAGTCTTCATGTGATTATCACACCATTTTTTTATGATTGAATATATAGTCTGTCATTCTATTTATTTGAACATATTATTTCACCATCTGTATCTGTATATAACGGATGAACCTGTCTCCTATAGCACATACTTCGGTCTAGTTAAGGACACTCTCTACATTTGTTACATTATGAATAGAATACGTGTGTTTAAATGTTTGCTTTATTTGTTCATGTATAATATTGTTTATAATGTATAATAAGTCAATAATAATCCGTGTCCACAGATGAGATTTTCGAAGAGATTCGCCGTCAAACGCCGATGTCAAACGTCAAATGTTATTCTATTGACTATTGATGTTTCTTTCGTCAGTTGAGTCAATTTGAATCTCTCCAGCTGTAGTTAAAACAGAATAAATTGTTTGCCTCACTTTCCAGAATAAATAGTTGCGGGTATCTATGATTCTTGGTAAATTTTATGCGCACGTGATGAGTCTCGCTTTCACATCGAACATCGTGTACACGGGTTTGAGTTTTTGACCATAGTAGTTGTATAAGCATTTGACGCGTTGTTTGAGCCGTGAGAACATGCACCGGCGACCTCGGCAATTAAGGGATGTTTTTAGGTACGTACTCGAGCCTGAGGAATAGACAATGGATCATCGTAAAAGGACAGTAAAACTTTTCGGACGTCCTCAACTGCAAAATTTTATTACTAGCGATCCTTGTCGAAACAATAGTTTTTAACACTGAGATGTAATTATTTAATTAATTAAAACCATTAAATTACAGAAAAATAATAATTATCCTTACAAAGTAATATTTAAAAATAATAGTTTAAAAGTAATATTTAAAAATATTAGAGTTATAGAAAAAACCTAAAAATGGTGAGTTATAAGATTTATTTGTATGCATATATAATATATAATAATGATGATTTGTTCGGCTGGAGGCTGTCAGCTAGTGACCACAACTGGTACTGATGATGAAAGCTGGTGACAGAAGCTCGAAACAAAAGTAATGTTCAATTAGACAAGATCAACAGAGTCAAAGTTATTTCACTTCACTAATGTCAGCTGACTATGAATTAATCAAAGTCGCATGATCAAGGTCCAGTTGATAACTAATATTATGCTAGAATATTCACTAATGTTTAGAAAAGAAAAATAATTATATCTATGAAGACGGTTTCCGATTAAAAGTTCAGAAAAATCTCAAAGTCCGAATTCCAAAGTACAAGTTAAATATAAATAACGTCATCACTTCAGTTAGGTGGGTACTATATTTTTATTTGCTGCGAGAAATGGTGCAGGTGGTGCCGCTTATGGTAGTATTAAATTACTAAATGAGGATATCTTTTGGACGCATGAAACGCGCGGGGATATTTATGTCATACGCGACGAGGACGTTTATTGATGCATTTTGGTGCTGAGGAATTCCAACATTAAAATGTTTGGCGAGTTGTTTGATGAATTCCTCTATGGGAGGAATCCCCGAGTCGTGAGTTGTGTGATACTTATCCATCTCATCATCCCATCACTAGCCTGAGGACCCTGTTCTGGAAAGTCTGCGTGACCCCATATGGGGGCTGCATAGGTGAGGATGGGTCTGATGATTGCTTTGTATAGTAGAAGCTTATTATCAATGGCGAGATTTCTATTTCTGTTTAGGAGTGGATATAGTGAAGAGAGTGCGCGTGACGCTGCGCTTACTTTTTCGTGAATATGTTTGCGCCACGAGAGTCAGGAGTCTAGCGTCACACCAAGATACTTGATGTCACGGGTCCAAGGAATGTTTTCTCCAAACATTTTTATGTTGGACTTTTGGCGGGTGGATCTTCTGGAGAAGAGAGTGGCGGCACTCTTTGAGGGGTTTATGTCGACTCGCCACTTTTTGCACCAGACCTCTACGAGGGTGGCTTGTCGTTGTACTCTACGGATTGCTAGGGTAGGTTTTATTGAGGTGGAAGAGATCGCGGTGTCGTCTACGAATTGGGCTACCTTGGTGTTTTGGTCAGAAGATGGGAGAAAAGATGATAAATAATATTGGCGACAGGATGAAGCCTTGTGCGACTCCTGCTCGCAGGGGATGTCTAGTGGAGAGGAATCTTTCGAGTTTTACTCTGAAAGATCTCTTTGAAAGAAAACTGTCTATGATTTTGATTAATTTGGGGGGGAAACAAAAATCAGATATCTCATAGAGACAAAGCTATTTTTTATTATATTTAAGGATAGGATCCATATGGAAGTATGGGATATTTGTAGGGTAGGCCGTTGGGCCATACCCTGTCGCAGGCCTTGCTGACGTTTATTGACAGGATTGCCATGTATTTGCGCGTATTAATACCATTATTGATTTGTTTAACTAAGCGTAGAAGCTGATGGAGGGTGAAGTGTTTCGCTCTAAAGTCGTGTTGAATGTCAGGGATTGCTGATTTTTTTTTCCGTGTACTGGGAGAGTCTTACTAGTATGACCTTCTCGAGGATTTTGCCAGCACACGGAAGGAGGCTGATTGGGCGGTGGTTTTGCGCTAAGAGAGGATCCTTTCCTGGTTTGGGAATGAGGATACATCTGCTAGCTTGAAGGCGAGGAAGAAATATAAATAAAAGAAGTTGCAGATGGCTGTGAGGGCACAGATTGCTTTTGGCGGGAAATAATATAATATTTGATTAGTGATTGCATCCGGGCCGGGGGCTTTTTTGGGGTTAGTGAATTTGATTATTTTAGCGATTTATATAGAGATTATGTAGAGTATACATCTCCGTTTGAACCCTAAAAAGGCGTTATACGCATTTTCGGTTTCCTGATTGATTTTGCAACTTTTCAGACTTGCAACCATAGACGTTGCGGTCGTCGTTTACGGAATTTATAAAATCTTCCCACCGCTTGTTCGTGAGGGTGTCCATAGATTTTTTGACGCGGGCTGGTAGTTTATTGTAGAGACGGCGGCCTTTCGGGTCACTGTATCGCTGCCAGTGCCTTTTTATACGAAATGTTAATCCTTATATTCCTGTAGGAAGCTGACCTCCTGCAGGTCAATATTTTTCTAATTAGTACGCAGAAAGAGCTGTGGGAAAGTACTAGGAAAGTGTTGGTGGGGGGAGGGGGGGGGGCATCCGGCGGGCTGCCACTTCACGTACATTTTGATTTGATTTATTTATTTACTTTACATATATATTTATGTTAATCAAATAACATTTCTGAATGATGATTGCATTGCTCCACTAGGGAAGCCTGTTTTGGGGCAATAATCAGGTTATTCACACAGGGTTATCTAATTTGACCCGCAATTGTAACGAATTCTAATTGTAAATTAGCGCCGGTATTTTCTTAATTTATTCGTTCACAACAGGTAGGTGGCGTATTTATCGACATCTCTCCATACGATGTGGGTATTCTGCATATACTTATATTTATCTGGGACCGAAGTTATAGGTCCATTCTGAAAATTATTGCTCAGTTGTACGGCGGATACGAGAGAGGATCGTTTACGCGGTCTCTTTCAGACGATATTTTTCCTGCAAATTTTGAGTGTTGAAGACCAAGGCAATTTTTAGCGGGGTTTTTAACCATCAAAACAACTCCATATTAGTTTATTTAATATATTTATATATATATATATATATATATTTTAATATTCTACAAACTGATGCATTATAACGATATAACGATAACAGCCGCATCGAAAGAAACAAGTCGATGTTGGAATACAACGCAGACCGGATCTACATTAATAGGTCCCAAATACGAAATATTCATATCTTCATTTTAAATAAATTGGTCAGGAAAAACTTCATATATAAGTAAGTAGGTTCAGTTGAAAAGTGTAATACATGTTTTTTTAACATACTGTGCGTAAAATTGTAGGTGAGAATCCAGTTATTATGTGTTCATGGACATATTAAAATATTGTTAATAATATAGGTACTGGTTAAAATAAGAAAATATATAAAATTAAAAAATATAGATTTTCATATATATTATTGCAGGGAAATGATTATCAAATTTAGTCCATAGATGGCGATAGTGTAGTGATACTCAAAGTGAGTCCACATATATTAACATATATGCAACTTTCAAGTCGTTTTGAGGTCGTAAGCTTTGTAATTACCCACACTACCATATATTTCCATTAAAATATAATAAAAAATAGTTTCACGTCAATGTGATATATATTGTTTGTTTAAATAGATAAACTTAATTGTTAATAACTTCTTCAATATTAGTAAAATAATAAATGTTATAAATAATTAGTCATAAAATAAATTTACAAGAATTAAGGCAATGTTTGAAACATTCAGGCGGATCTTGGACAATGTCAAAATTGGGGAATTATATATTAGCAATATTTTGAATATGTCCAAGAACACACACAGAATTACTGGATTTTTATCTACAAAGGCATTGTTATTAAACAGATATCTCATGGAGATAAAGGTATTTTTTTAATTATATTTAATGAAAAATGTATGAAAGTATGGGGTAATCATAGGGCTTACGATCTGTCTTCGGCTAGCTTAAGTAAATAGCGTAAGTATATAACGTTCACCAATTCTCACTTCTCAATCTTTACATTTATCAAATTTTTGAAAGTTGTATCTATGTTTGTTAGTATTACCCTGAAAAGTAAGACCTGATTTAGAATTTTTTTTGATGTGCTGATTCCAAAAATATCTGTCTCTTTTTTATATTAGCTCTAGTTTTTTGAAATACAGATTGATTTTAGTCCTGATAAAAGTCAAAAATAACAAAATAATTATATTTTTAGAAGCAAAAACTAAAATTTCGTACCTAAAATGAAAATTTAAGTAGTCAGTTTCAATTAATTTGTATTACCCATGAACGTAAAACCCTACATTCCTATATCTGGGTAACCCCTACCACCAACTAACTAATAACATGATCATATTACCCCTGCCTTACCCGGTTTCGTTTATTATTGAGTTTTCAAAAATGGTAAATTTCCTCCTTGGACCGCAAATTGGATAACCAAAGAATCCTTGTTGATTATATCTTTAGAATAACAGAGCTAAAGATCAGCACTGGGACAGGACAGAAAATATGAAAGCTGGAATATTTTATGGATTTCAGATTAGGCAGTTTATTAAATATACACAATTTACCGCATCAATAAACGAGATTGAATCTAACGCTTGGTGTCCATTTGTTCAAGTAGTAAAGAGTTTTCTTGCATAAGGCAGAAAATTACTTAAAATTAGTGGAAAATATGTTTTCCAACATTAATATTCTCATGACATTTCACTATTAAAGAGTTGTAATAAATCATACGTTAAATTTTATCACAAGGAAAAAATATATGTATAATGGTTGGATCTATTTGTTGGTTGGCGATGACTTTGGAAGGTAAAAACTCGTGATTTTTTAATAATATTCGAGTTAACGATTCTAATACTATTACGATGGATAAAATTTTGCGTTTCTTAGATTTATTTCTTTCTGCTCCGCGAACAAAATACAATGTGTAAAGAACCCCAACTTTCTCCGTACTCTAGATACATTTTCTTTCGTGTATACAATAAAATCAAACAAACTAAATATTTTTTAAATTGCTATCGAAGATATTTATGATCACTTTAATATCTTAATATCAGTTGCTAGTTATGTTCTTGTGCAATTTGTTATGAAAAATGGAAACGCTTGATACATAACCAGCTATTGTTGATCATAGATATAATATATCCAGCTGTTGATTTATTTAGATAATAATATTGATTGTAAATGCATTAAGTAGGTACTATATAAGTTGTAATATTGTGTATATTTAATAAACTGCCTTATATGAAAACCATCAAATATTTCGGCTTTCATATTTTCTATCTTGTCCCAGTACTGATCGTGCAACTTTTCAGAACGGTATCATGGAAACACGCTCTATTTTGATAAAATAAATTTTATATAATATTTATCGTATATGCAATTATCACCCTAAATTATCGAATTTTTTATTGTTGTCACTGAGAAACGTTAGTTGATCAGTCAGACCTTCAATAGGTACCTTCTTGTTTTTCTCTATGATTAAATATTAAACATGGACCTTGAGAGAATGAAATTACAAAAAGATAGATACTCTGAAAATGTGATACTGGCGATGCATGCTTTGCATACCGTAGACAGCCGCACGAACGGATGTCGGATTGTAGATATATTAATTAAACATTGAGCAGCGTTTATCGTCAACTACGTATATTCTAAATCATACTCGAATCCAACGTGGAAAAATTGGTGGTCTGAGTGAGGATGAAAGGTGGATCTCGTGGATGATCACCAACAGGATAGACGGACTTTGTTAGAACTGCACAAGAAATGTCACGGTCCGGAATAGGTAGAGCAGTTCTTTGATCACAACTACTTCCTCTGAGCGTAAAAATAAAAAATGTAAAATAATAATATGATATGAATAATACTTTCTATCATAATTTAGCTTCGAATGATTTAATATATGATTTTTTATTTATTTCCAAAAAAGTCTTGTCCATAGGTTATTTAAACTGTTATACGACAATATTATGCATGCACCTGATAAAGATAAGTATTTACCTCAAGATAAGAGGCTTACAATCACACAATAACAAGAATCACGTAATTTTTTGTGTCAGTATTATTTTTAGCTATTGGGTTGTTTTATTTTTATTACGAATTTATTATAATTCATAACTAGTGATATCATGATTATATATATTGGTAGATAACTTTGCAAAGGGTAGATGGAGAGATTACTAATCTCGTCCGATAACATTTATTTGTATCTCAAATTATTTAATAAAAGATTAGCTAGATGGAAAACAGCATTTAACGATTATTTGTAGCGTAATTCATATTTTTACAAACACCCGGGTCAAATCTGACCCACCACCGCAGGGTATGTGTTAATATCTCTATTAAAAGGTTCTCAATTCACTTATTTTCTTAATCTAAACATTTAAAACAACTCATGATGCTGCTTTTTAGAGACATTAAATTTTCATTGAAAATTGAATTTAAATTTTCTTTGAAATCAAATAGTGATGGAAATAACACGTAGTTATTGAGGTGTTTTGACTATAATAAGTTTTTTAATATTTGCTTCCATATAATTATCAAATTTAAATTTATTTAAAGCTGCACCTTGATTTATTTAATTCAAATAAGTAAAAATATCAACCAAATATGTGCCTGAGCTAACCTCAAAAATCGTAACATTTTCAATCAATTGTATTTCTGTATCCATTAATAACAGTCGCATGTTATTGCGGAGCTCAAAATGAAACTAATAACTTTACAACGCAAAATATTATGCAGAATGTAATATATTAAGTAGAAGCAGTGTATGTTGACTTTTCTTCTCTATGCAAAGCCTTTGATAAATTCACAAATTTAATAAACATTCTGTCGACTTTATCTAATGTTTTATTCAAGTCTTTTAATATTTTTTTGAACGATGTTGATTATGTGGTTCCAGACTGCTGCAAGTGTGACAACTTAACCAAATCAACCAATTCATTAAATATGCATGACAGCCCTTGTTCATTAGTGCTCATATTATGCAGTAAAAACCTCGAGCTTTGTTTGAGATATATTTTTTGTAGTAGATAAAATTAAGTTTTTCTTATAGTATGCAATTTTCCCAGAAGATCCAGGTTCTCGGTTGCAACAACATTTTTCGATAAAATTATTTTTTTATGTATATCTTTCTAATTAATACATTTAATTTGTATTTAAAAAAATATCACAGACGTATGTTCTGAATAACAACAACACAATAAGAATGTGTTCTCCTTAATAATATGAATACATCTCCTTAATATAAATAATGTCTTTGTTTTGAAGCCCAGACCATGTTCAATATTGAAGTCTGAATACGTTATTAACTGTTTGAGTGTTTTGCAGTTAAGTTTAATATTCAGCTCTGAGAGGATTTTATTTATGTAAATCGTAGTCGTATATTGCCTTGTGCTGTAGATTTTATAATGTTCTTTGACAATTTTTTAGATTTTGATTTTACTTTTACTAAGTAAGTGACTCGTGACCTTTTGAAAGTTTAATAACATCACTTTTATGGTTCTTGTACATTGTGAGGAGTATTTATTCTGACGCTGATGCGGTTGATGAAATCATTGACATTTTATAAAGCTAAACGTTTTCGCCTTATTGAATTAGTAGTTTATTCTATCGACCACTTCTCACTGACAACCTTGCCAATAATACTGAACACTAGGCGCCATCAGTTTAATATAGAATGCAAAAAAGTTTATGAACAAATTAATGTATATCAAAGAATAAGAAAATAACTATAATAAAATGAAGAAAAATAAGAGATATATATTTGTTATTTAAAGTGCCAATCCATGCCCATAAAAACTCATGTTGATATAATAAAAAAATTACATAGAATATATTTTTAATAACTATTGTTTCTCAAATTCATAAATTCTTAAATAAAATGTTCTATTGATTCTTATGGTAGTTGGACAATCTGTGTAGCCAATACTGTGTGTATAAATATGTGAACGAAACAATTTTTGATTTGTCACCTTTTCTTTTTTTGAACCCTTTCATCTCCCTTGTAATATCCAAGCACTAATGAATCAGTGTCTTTAATAATTGGCATTATATTTTTATATATGATAGTAATACTAAGACATACTTTAATCTATTCGGCTATATATTTATTTTTTACTTTTTTCGCGTCCTGCCCCGATGCCATTAGGATAAAGTACATAACTACCAAAACAAAGTAGGAATAAAAAATTCTCTGTGTACTTCTTCATTTCGCGATTATCTTTATGAAGGATACAAGAGAACATGTCGCATTTAATGCTAGTTTGATATACTGGCCTGTCAACTTTTATCCTCCTCTTAGTAAAGTAATTAACACAAATTTCAATCCAATATAACTTGCCACTACGTGGCGATCAAAGACATTGTTAGAATGCAAAATTACCCAAAATTATATTTTGTTCAAGGATACAAAAACACTTAGTCGAAGTAAGGGACGGAGGGTAATAAGACCAAGTATTGTTGGACGCAGGTGTACCGATACAGCGTGGGTAAAGTAATAAAGAAAGCAGTGTATGTGACTAAATTCACGTAGGCAAATGCACCTTAAGGGATGTATCACCTAAGGTGGGGCAGTCTTCCCATATTCTCGGCCGGGAGAACTGGCTCCATAGAGACGAGATTTTATTTTCAATTAGAAAATAAAATCAATGTCGTCTCTAAAAGTATCAAGCAAGCGCTTTATAGATTGCAATTTCGGGGAAAATTTTAATTGTGCGCCTCAAGTTTAAGCTTAGACTGCGTTTAATCGTAAATGTTAAAGTATCAAAAAGGGTCCCGCTGGATCTATAAAAATTTGATCTATATAATTTGGTATAGCGAGAACAACAGACTGTCGCTATTACATAAGAACATCGCGTCCAGTGTCCCGGTTTGCCTGGATAATTGGGCATCGTCTTGTCATCAACTACAAGCCTGAACTTCGTCACCCTACGCTGGCGCCACAAGGAGCTGACCACACTTCACGTCCAGGATCCAGGACCATCCTAAGAGGTCCCTTACGCGAGGGACGTCAACATAGACAATTTGGTAGAGAACTTTATGCTGGCATGATGAACACAAATATTTAATGTTAATTTAATTGTAATTATTTTTGAATAACCTTACCAATAAGTATTAAAGTAAAATGTTCATTTTCCACTTTTAACACATGCAAGTATCATAAAATATAGATAATAAATTTTCTTATATAAAAATATTCTTTCATTTCATAACCATTTGACTTGTCAACATTTAAAAAAGAACCAGTTAGGCTAGATGCCTTCTCCCTGAACTAGAAGCCGAGGCAGAAAAAAAATATAACTTAACAACATGTAGTGATTTTGGTTCAACTCACGCTCGATGTGATGTTGATGGCTAGAGAAACCACTTGTGCGGTGAGCATCGTCTTAGTTCCCAGGATACAGGCCTCTTTATTAATAACTGCGACCATGTAGAGACATGCTAGAGAGCAGGCGGTGGCGGACAAGCATCTGCCAAATAATTAAACAAAATACTTTGTTTAAACCACTATTTCTTGATTATTCAACATTTTTCGATACCTATGGTATCTTCTTCAGGTAACAATGTAAATTGAAACTAAAAAATACAAGCATAGATAAAAACAAAACTATAAAGTGATGAATAATTAAGAACTAATATGAAAACAAATTAAAAAGGTGACTATTTGCAAAGCGGATTTGGTTATTTATATATCTATATATTTAATATGAACTTGCTATTAACACTTTTTCTTATTTATATAATTTCAAATTTATCTTTTTTTTTAAATTAACAAATATAACTTAATATAAAAATAATTCCAATTATTGCAAATTAATTTATAGACCCCTGATTTTTTTTAAATATCGTCCATATCCTTGTTTTTTAACATATAATTATTTCATTTGTTATTAGTGTAAAAGATGGTTCAATACATTGTTTCCTGAATAAGATACCACAGGTATCGGAACATGTTGAATAGTGGTTTAAACAAAGTATTTTGTCTAATTATTTATATAAAATGAGGCCACAAAGTAATTTTGCTAATATTGAAGAAGTTAATGATTCTGTTTAAAGCGCTTGTCTGGAACGCCGTCAGTGTTCATTGATTTTTCTGAAAAAATATCAATATAATAGAAAAAGACAAATATAGAAACATTGCTCTAGCACAGGACACCTAACCAAACTCAGGTCATTAAATGACAAGTATCTTGTTTTGAACTAGGATTCCAAGAATACAAAACGCAAAAGTACAAAATAACATTATAACTATGAAATACGTAACGAAAAGGGAAAAAATAATTATTTATCTAAGATTGTATGCATAAAAACGTCAATATAAAAATATGTTTTACTAGAGAAATTCTGTGTCGAGACTGAATTATGGGTATATTATGTTATGGATATGGCGTTATCGATTATATTGCTTTTTGAAATTTTTCTCTTCCACTTTCATGCATTTTAAAATAACGTTGATATAAAGTATGTAGTTAGTAAAATTATTAAATGGGATAGCACTGACGTACTTGTGGAAATAGATTAGACGATATTCCGACATGTACAGTTCTCCGAGTATCGCGGATTCTTAAGGAATTGAAAAAAAAAAGTCATTTTCGTTTTTAACTCATTTACGAACACACGTCACGTTCTGAATAGTGTTGTTGCTTGGCTCGGTTTCGCAATATGTATATTGTGTAATCTACATCGGTTCGAAAGCAAATGTTTTTTCGAAATATATCAGCATAATTTTTAAAAGGAGTGTTTGTAGTTACCTGTGTGCAATTTGCAATTAAGGTTTTGGATCCACCAGCGACATTCACCCTTGTGGTAATGGCTGCGTTCACAATTCCTACAATCTCAGTGTTTACGCTGTTCATCGCGATCTGTACAGCAGTCTGTATGCCTATGAGGAGAGAGAGTGCCCGGGAGGACGCGTTCTGGATTACGTTGTTATCTTTTCTGACCAGTGCGGTGGTAGCACCCTGGATGACAGTATCGATTCCAAAAATTGTGTCATTTGACTGGAATAATTAATATTGATAGTTTCGACCTGTCATCGAGTTTACTTGATAATACCTTCGACGTCTACGTCATAATATATTTTAATTCTTGTTAATTTCGCATTCCACACTCTATCTAAAATCTAACTTATCCTTTTTAACCAGCTTTACATTCACTCTTCTTTATATTACTCTTCATACATCTTCTACAGAAACAGTATTTCCAATGCATCCAGTTTGCTTTCAGTCTTAATTACTTAATTGGGTGATTCATTACAATACTTCGTTATATTACTTATTTAACTTGTTCCGCACAGCATCGCGGACCACGGACGCGGTAGAAAGTGGCCGAGAAATGTATGGACAAAAAAGGCCATTTTTTCCGCGTCACAAAAACATTCCGCCCGGCATTCCGCACCACTGGATTTTCCACGTCACTGCACCAACGGACCGCCGCGTGGAGGGGGTAGCGGGCCGCTGCGAGACTCCGCCCCCGCCGGCGCGCAGACTATGCCGCATTTAGTTTTACGAATAACTAGTTGTAGAAAATTATATTTTATAAAAATGTTATGTTAATAAATAGAGAATGGAGGGGGCGATCGCCCGGCGATAATATTATGCACCTCAAAAATCATTCAGGTATTGAAAACGAGTTTTCCAAGTTTGAGGTGCGATAATTAATTCCCCGGGCCATCGCCCCGGATAAGACTTATCAGGCATCGCGAGGAGCAATAAAGACTATAAGAAAAAATACTCGCGGTGCCTGAGAAAGTAAAAATGTGAAGAGGAGAAGAGAAATGCCGGAGAAATTCAGAATCTGCCGTCCTCCACTTCGCGGCGAGAAAAATGGACAAAGTTTCGAGATCTCGCCGCCAGGGGGTGGCTGCGCTGGACCGCAGCGGGGCGGCAGGGGGACGGATCCGGCATTCTGATTGGAGGAGATCTCCTGGAGCCCGTGGCGCTCGTAGGATTATAATATGTTAAATAAATAATGGTCCAGTGGCTGCAAAGAGCACTCTCGTCTCATTCGTCTCTCGCACCACTGGACTGGATAAAGCAAACTGGACTTTTTTATTTCTTCTCATCTTTCGACCTTGCTACTACTTGGACTACTGAATCTTCTGGCTTCCTGACTTGGCTTCGACTTTGGATCACGGACCTGGAAATTCACACTGACATCGGCTGCTACACTGGACAAGATTTTGGACCCCCCTGGACCGCTGCACCACGCTGCAGATAATTTTGTCCGAGCTACCAGAGCGAACCGGCGAACCACCCCTACGTTTACAGTTCTTGTTTCCTGTACGGAACAACTTTGGTAACAACTTAGAAATGGTCACTCTGAACTATTGACCAGCTAAACTATTATTTTAACTGTGATTATGGAATTTGTGTTTTATTTGAACGATATGACAAACAATTGAATATACGTAATTCGTCGACCAATTACTGGTACATAAGAAAGAAATCTTCCAATAGTTCAATGTCAGTAGCCAATTGTTGAAATCGAATACCAATCATAATACCTAACGGTCACTATTTCAATAAAATTAAAATGTTGTTATCTTAGTTTGAACGATTAAATAGCGATACATATTCATTAGTGGTTTTTTCACCATTGTCGCTTCACTTGTTATGCGATTTAATTACATTTTGATGAAATTGTATTAGTAGTAGGTCCTACACGATAATCGATTCAATACAAGTCAAAAACTGTAATAAAAAATCGTAAATTAAATATCGATTATCTCTGAAATGTTCCTGAAGTATTGTGGACTTGGTCTGTTACATTCTATACACATATATATGTATATGGAACTTGTGTCTCTTCTAGGTAAGATTCCGTTTTTTATAAATGGTTTCCTTGAAAAAATGCATGCCGGGCTTTCGACCCGGTAACACGTGCCGTTGTCAAAGATTTGCCTCAAATGTTACGGTATAACAGCAGGTACATAATTTTTAGCGGGGGACATAAATGTAGGGAAATATTATAGCACGCATGGTAATAATTTTAAAATCATTTATTTTAAATATACCCATTTTTTTAAACCATCATAATATTTATCGCTAAACAAAACATAAAAATTATTTTTAATTTTATAAACACCCAAGAACCAATTTTAATATTATTATATATGTACATCCAAATACACTTGTAATATCAAGGTCATTAAATATACGATTTACATGCACAAATAACTGAGAGAATGGTAAGACTATATTTATACAATACATACAATATTTTTTTATAAATTTTCCTTCATAAATAAATAAATGCTTAAATAAATACATAAAAAAATAAAAAATGAATTACTAATATTATTAAATCATGACTAATCATGTTGCAGTTACGGTGTAAGGGTGCATTGCACGATGGGTGCTATGACGGTCATCGCATTTGTGGTCACTTGTAGCATTTGTTTCTGTACGCAGGCTTGACCGCCAGTTAAGGTCGTTTGGATATTATTAACAAGGGCAGTTGCTTGTTTCGTCTGAAAGTATACAAGGATGAGTGAGTTGTGTATTATTAATGTTTATAGATGCTTATCAAGTAAATGTTGTAATAAAAAATAATAATGTAATGTTCTTGTATACATATACATTTATAATATATAATTCATACAAATAAACTCCCAAACTTTTGGTACTTCTGGAAAAACATTATTTAAACATATTTTAAATTCCCAGCGTTTAGCGTAGTTTGAAAATAGTAAAATATGACAAGTATTCCGTGAACGTATCTTTATTTAAAAAAAACACATATTTGGAATTAACTCACATATCCCGAGATGCCCATAGACTGGAACGTTATCCCTCCTGTGGTCGCCCCGAGAGCGCTCACGATATCAGGTTTCCAGACGGCGGTGGTGGGCAGGCAGCTACCACAGTGTTGTTGAAATTCACCACCGTACTGGTGAGATTATTGGATAAAGCAGACTGAATTGATGAGTGATATTGCCGCGCTGACATTAATATTCAAACATGCGCTAATGATGGAGTTTACGGCGTTCGTTCGGAAAATCGTGAGTGATGTTTGGGATAGCTGAAAAAACATTTAGAAAAATTCTATGGATTTAAACGACAAATTGCATAACAAATGAAATTTAAAATATTCCGCTTTCTGTCATGACAGGATACCATTATTTGCATTATTATTCTTTAATTATGTTAGATACTTATAGAAGGACAAACGTTGGTATTGTGAGGACATTTGCATTAAAATATTTTACTGAATTATTGATTCGAATTGTTTGATTGTTGATTCGAAAAATATTTAGCAGTAACTAAGATTCTTTTAAAATAGATTCATATTATTTACCTATAAGATATATATTTTTTAGTATATTTCAGTCATCTGAAAAATGTAACATTCAATTTGCTTAGTTTATTATTATCAATATATATTTATTTGGTGGTTGAGGAGAAATAGACAAAATAAATATTTATTAGTACTCTAAGCAATTAAATTAAAGAACGATTACTCATTAGTGTATATAGGTGCTTAGTATATTCCGCGGGCTAGTCGCGGCTGTGAAGTCGGTTCCAATATCTCTAATTTCTCGGAAATTTTTAATAGTTTGATTTTGTTACTCACTGATGTGCAGCTGGTAACTTTGGTCTGGTTGCCTTGAGCCACAGTTACCGCAGAGGTAATGGCGGTGTTTATCACTGTTGATATCTGAGGACCCACGGTGGCCGTCACACTCTGCAAATTGCTCTGCAGGTTTGTGAGGAGTGAGATGGTCTGGGTGAACCCGCTCTGGGCGGCGATGTTAGCCTGTGTGGCCATATTGGCAGCGACACCTCCGAGGAAAGTATTGAGTCCAGAAATTGCTTCATTTGGCTGAAATTATATATTATTGTAATATAAATGTTTACAGCATTACTTTTGTTTTTTGACAAAATTAATAATTCAAATAATTTTCTTGGTTTTATTAATTAACCAATTTGTTAGACATTTTTTGACAATTACTTCGCGTAATAAAGTAAATAAATCACACCCTTATCATTAGTGTTAAAAATTACTCTTTTATGAAAATTTCCGACATTTTGTTTTTTTATAAACCTCGTGTAGAATAGAGATCAAATAAGTGTAGAAATTAATTAAAGTTGAACTAAAATTTTTCTTTCTATGGCATCACCGAATTACTCAACTTTGTTTATGAAGTTTGCTCTGGTTTACTCTACTTCAGTTTTACTTATTCTTTATTTAAAAATTGTTTACGTGTTCATCGTTTAAATCTGATTAAGAGTACTTAAAACGAAAAAACCAATACGCAGTGGAACGAGGGAAGTAATTTGCTGCGTATTTCAGCGCTGTTTAGCTGGATTTCGAGCGGGGAAGCTCTTGTCTAAAATAGATTATGTTTACAAACGAACTGCTGAAATGACTGGTACGTACTACAGTTTCTGAACAAATTTTATTAATTTTGTATCTATGTAAACAATATTTTAGTAAATACTAATTTAATGTATTAATAATAAATATATTCATACAAAATCAATTTTGTCGAAAAATATTGATCTTGCGCTATCGGGATACGAACCTGGATCTCTATTTCCAATCCGGGGAAGTACACTACCGATTGTGTTGTAGCGCCAGTATCATGACAAATTTTCGAACACAACTAGATAATTACAACTTCACAATAAGAATGTGTTCTCCTTAATAATATTTTAGTATATTTATGCCGATTTTGAAACAATTATAACCTTGTGTATTCAGGTGTAAGGTTATGTTTTTTTTTCGTATTTGACAGTTTGTTGTTTACAAGTATATCAATGTCGAAAGGAAAAACGTCATAACTCAATACTTTACATTTTTTATTTATAATTTTTATCTTTGCTACTTCTCTGAACTCATAAAAGTAACCTTTTTCCTAATTAATTACACTTCCTAATTAATCAGAATTCTAATTATGTACCTTACATTTGCAGGGAAATCTGAATCAAGTGTCAGGCGTATCGTCAAGATAGGGGAAAAGGAAGATGGCAAATTTGATACGCCGGGCAAAAAGAAAAAGGGGCGGCCAAGAAAAGAGTTGGACGACTTTGATATTTGTGCCATTCGACAAAAAATACATTTTTTTTATATCGTACGAAAGGAAGTGCCAATATTAAGAAATTTATTGACTGTTCTCAAAGAAGACATAGGATTTGACGGTAGCCATGAATATTTAAGTAAAATTTTGCTTTCAATCGGTTTTGTTTACAAAAAATGTAGAAAAAACCGAAGTGCACTTATTAATAAATTGAATAAATCAACCCATAAATGGAGGTAGAGTCATTCTCAAATAACATATGAAGAAAGATACAGAATTAGTTAAATAATGGGTGACTTCGAACAAAAATTTAACTCAACTGTGGAAGATTTATGTCTCCTGCGAAAAACACTACACAAAAAGCGCGATAAAACAGAACAGAAGCCAGTTGCATAAACTAGTGTTATATGTATTACATTTACGTGTATTTTATATACCTAGTTTATACATATAAAAAACAAATTAAATTAATTAATTAAATACAAAAATAATATTTATCGAAAAAATAGTTATTAATAGTAATTAGTTTCTACCGGGTTACGAACCTGACCTTATGTTTTTTAATGATAGATATTTTTAATAGTTTTTTATTAATTTAATTTGTTTTTAAATATACCATCTTCACAACAGTAAACGTGTTTTCATTTATTTATACACATACATATATTATACTAACTAGGAACATTGTTTTTAATCATTTTTAAGTCTATGCCAAATCATAATAAGCCTTCAAAATTTAAAATTGATTTCATCTCATACTTATTCTCATTATGAGTGTCGAAAACTACACGGGGCTTTTTATAAACTATATGTTATAACTTATATTTATAATTTATTAACTTGCTTTTCAATTACTTTTAAGGGTACACCAAATCACAATCAAGCTGATAAACGAAAAATTGATTTTGCTTGCGGTCACGATATAATTATAAATGAATATGTTTTTATATTTCTCGAAGACGATTTTAGTTTTCTTAAGACTATTTCGTTAAAATACACTTAAAACAAAATGAAATTATTTCATATACTTCATATATAATACTTTTTGTTAAAAATGTTCTACGTAATGTCTATTGTGTAATTTAAACATTTAAATATTATACCGTAAGACACATCAGAAACATCGTTAAAATATTATTTTACTAACCTGAACCAAATAAAAAGCTAGCAGACAGACGAAGACAGTCTTGGAGAACATCTTGTGATCTCGGTGAACTTGAATTGAATTATCATTTGTATGAAATGATCCTATATTTATATGAAAATTTCATTGTACTTTAATCCTTCAAAATTTCTTAGTACGTATTATACTAGACTATAAAAAAATTTATATAACAAGATGTGCTTGTTTTTATTATGATTTTTGTAAAATATTTATTGTAAGATGCTTAATTAAAAAAACACTGATATTTTATATTTAAAATAGAGTATGTGTTCCAGTGAACGACTGTATTTTAAATTAAAAATGTGTTTATAAACAATATAGTCGCCGCTATTAATTTGTTAATTTTTACATATTTCTTATTCAAGCAAAATTCATTAAGAATTTTTTTACCAGTAACGTAAAAGTCTAATATAGGGCATACGTTGAAATTTATTGACCGCTTACATTTAGGCCGATAAATTATAAACTACTTGTATTGAGAACGATGTTTGGTTGATAAAATGATCAGGAATGTGAATTTCGCTCGGAATCGCTCGCTGGAATCATTGTTTATGTGCAGGGGTTGAAAAATTAACCTGTGTGCGTTTTCGAATAGCACTCTCTATTCTGGCATCTGTTCACAAATACATGACAAGAATGTGGAACAATGATAATCCCGAAGCATCGTTGATTCGATTCCTGTGGCATGAAGGATATGAAGCAAGGTTTAACTTCACTGTAAGATTAATCCCACCTCCATTATGGTAAACGGCCGTCACACTGGATGTGCCGATTATTACTCCATTCCAAATGGAAACTACATCCCAGCTACCCGCACAGATGCCGGCTGCACTAACGCGATGGGTTATTTAAAAAAGATCCTAAATCGAGGGATTAAATTTTAACACTACATCATATTAAATTGAGTTCAATTTTTTCCAAAATTTGTTCAGCTGTACTCTGACATATTAAAACATGAGAATAAATTAACCCTTCTCCTCCCTTCCAGATATCACTTTTGCCTCTTACTTGGATCAAATATTGCATCACAATGGAAAAACATTCCCTGGTAACGCCGGGTTACAGTTAGCAGATGTATATATCTAAAAAGAGACATTATCAATGTTTACAACACACATCCCAGATTTGAGTACTTCAGTGGTTAAATGCGATAATACCCATGTAATGTATAAGTAAAATATAAACTCATTTATACTATATTATTCATTTATATTATATTCTCAACGAGTTACATTTTCATAAATTTTTTTTACAGCTTAATTTTACAGTGATTCAAAGAGTATTTTTAGTGTGTATTTTTAGAATAACAGTGGGCATATTTGCAATTTTAAATTACATACCATTAGGTAACCAAGCATTTGAAGTGATATAAAAAAAAATTCTAGCGGCAGTGGTCGTGCACCGGTCAGGTGCGGAGACTCTTCTAGGTTGTATAAAAATTCAAAAGCTTATAAAGGCAATATCTAAAATAAGAAGCTTGGATGTTTAACCTTTGATATAATAACACGTATAACAAGGCTTAACAACGGAAAATAAATCTCGTCATATTTAAATAAACAACGTATTAGAATAATCGTATAATGTTGTTGTATATTAAATATGGTCTTAGTGTTAAAACTATTTTAAAAAAGGAGTTTACGGAAAATAATACTGTTTTATTGAAAAATTATGAATTTTCTAAAAAACGTTTTTACTATTTTAATATGTAAAAGTCTATTTTTCTGTGCACATTAGTCATATTCTGAGTATAAATTTCGACAAATTAACCATTTTTAATACTAATAATAGCAGCCGTTCCCGTAAATGCTTTTGATAGCTGGTTCCCAGAATTCCGATTTATAATATGGTCAGATATGAAATATGAACACTGCTACTGACCTTGCTGGTCCGATGTTGTTGTTCTTCTTCTTCTGGGTAGATTTCGATCGGCAGAAAATACGCCCTCCTGTCGCTCCGATTATTAAGACCTCTTTACCGTACGGTGTACTGGATGGAATTGCCTTGTCGTTTTGCGCGCTCTCCACAATCTCCAATCTCCAAAAATGGCGGCAATATTCATACACATATATGACCATTATAACAAAAAAAAATCCCAGGTGTGCCAATCGAAGGAACTGAAAGGAAAGAAATCAAAGGCGCGTAAACAGCTGCCAAGATGTCAAAATTATAACACGAAAATATTTTTATGTAGTGGTATTCAAAGGATATGTTATTATATTTTCTGTTCTATTGTATCGACTGCTTTAATATTCGTTCTACCCTCTTCTGTTAAGAATAAGTATAGTTTTGTATGTATATAAGTGTATATACATTAATCATTATTTATTGAAGTAATGAAAAAAAATTCTGAAATTTCTTGGTTTTCATTCATCATTATATTAATACAATATAATAAAATATATTTTTCACTTTTAACCCAATATTATTTTCTTCACCAACTAGTCTCAGCTAACGAATTGTCAAATAACAAAGTCATTATTATTATTATGTTGTGATTAATATTATTTCATTCTCTATCCATAAAATAATTAAACAGTAAACAAATCTATGTACTATTATATTTAAAAAATATATACTAGCAACAGATTCGTCAGTGGCAGACTGCACAGTGGCACGAGTAAATAATTGACCTCTATATAGATTTTTGGGAATCATAAAAGGGTGATGGTCTTCGCCGATCACTTGCTTCAATTCTTACAAATGCTTAAATTTCTTGCGATTCAGACAAGGCAAGGGGTTTATTATACAGAAGTTTCTTATATAATCATGATATGAAGTTGGGCTTTCGTCCTTGCGCAATCAACATATTATTGCAGCGTCGGTCGATGAGAGGGTGACAGGGATGTAAATCAATAGGCGGTCACTATACATATTTACTATTTATTGTACATTAATAGAAAAAAATCTTCGGCTAAATTCTTAATCTAACTTATAGTCTACGTAATTGTAATCTTAGCATAATCTTAATCTACCTTAATTAAGCTGCGGATATCGCTGGAGATGATCCGGTCCGGGCTTGCTGCCGTTGTCTGCCGCGCGGATGGCGACCGACGACGCGATCTGGGCGGGACTGTGACCTCAAGTCCGCTCTCCACTTCCGCTCTTCCGGTGGACGGTCTCGCCCGTCAGCTTCTTCGAACCGCTTCCTTCCGGCCTCCGCTCCAGTTACGACTCTTTAAATTGCTCATCGTACTTCCGATGCTTCTACGATTCCACGTCGTATTTCCGCTTCCACACGGTGCTTCTGATTTTCATTGCGAAGATTTAACTGATTGTTCTTCAGTGCGAAAATGTAATTCTCTCTGCGAGATTTTTACTTATCGTGCGAGATTTTTCTAACTGTGTCTACGAATGTTCTCGTTTTCAACTCTTCTTTAACTCAGATGTTTTATCCTAATGTTTTTTCTAACTGTGTCTTTACTTTTGACTTTTAATTCTTAACTTTATAGGGTACCGGGTCGAGTATGCCTTAATGGCTTGAAATTTTTTATTATCATGTCATGTTTAGCCAACGAGGTGATGGTTGGATTGGTGCGCTTCAGAAGTCCATCGTAAAAACGTTTGGAGATTTGTGTTATGTGTTATGTACTCTTGTACGGAGAGAATGCCCGACTCGTGACGAACTTGTGTGAGCCTTATATATTTAGGTGCGTCCAGCGCTAACTGGATGCACTTATTCTGGAAGGTTTGTAGTTTCTTCATGTTAGTGGGAGCTGCGTGACCCCATATGGGGGCTGCGTATAGGAGATATCGCCATGTCCAGCCTTTTAAACCCCTAGAGGTGTATCTTCAACACGTCCCTCGTTCCATCCCTTAGACGGTGATTGGTCGGGTTTTTCTCTGTGGCTATCAGAGGCTGGTAGCACTCTATGCCCCCCAATACCGGCCATGCCTCCGGCCGTGTCATTCTGTTAATGCCTCTCGGTACGGCGGGCTCGCCATTATCTCCAGACGGGGCGTTTTATAGCTATGTACCTAGATTACCTGGCCCCTGAGAACAATGTCTTTTGTCGGTGAATTTTTGTGCAGCCAGCAATAAAAGGTTCATCGCCGACAATGGGATCTAAAATAATGCATTTCTTAGGAGTGGGTCATTATAAAACGTTACCTAGACTCCTAAGAAAGCAATACCTTATATTCACCTATAATTATATAAAGAGAATTTAATCTCAACTCCATATCGTGAATTTTATAATAATGTGGAAGCTCCATAATTCTTGAAGAAATATTCATTAAATTACAAAAATCTCGGGCAAAGATCAAAAATCAGCGTTCAAATAAATTAATACATTGAACTTAAATACTCTGCTTTTTTAAGTAAATTTATTACGATAATTCAATTTTTTATGTATTTTACTTAACTTTTATTGTCAATATAATGAAAAACCCAAACTTATATTTAGGTTATTAAGTACAAAGGCAAATTAATTTTTAATTATCGATTCAATACGGTGACAAGTCAAGTCTAAGTTGAATTAATAAATATTTACAGTAAGTATATGTTCGAAACTAAAACAAAATACCTCAATAAGCTAATTTTATGCTCTTGTCTGATCAAATTTCCTTCAAGTGATTTATATCGCTATCCCAACATTAAAAATGGATTACCTCAAAGTACTATATTTCTAATTGTAACTGTATTGAACTAGCACAGCGACGCATGACACTTGACCAGGGAGGAGACTTGAGCCATCGCGAGTATCGCGCAATTTGAGCGGTTGTCATGCCAACATTTCTCCGTTGGGGTAGGCAGAGAGGATAGAGCGCCACACTCTTCTATGAAATGGATCTCAAGCTTTTGCTGGAAGATTGGAAAGACGATTCTGATAAAGGTGAATATATCATTGCAGTTTTCCTGAATTTAAAAGAACTTTTGAAACCGTCGACATAGATATAATAATAGAAAAAATTTGGAAACTCGGAATAAGGGGAACACTTTTGAAACGGTTTATGTAATACCTAAGTAATATACACTAAACCACTTAGGTACGTGACTTAATATCTGACTCCCTCGTTATATCATTTGGAGTACAAGGGTCAGTTCTTAGATCTATCTTTTTTATTATTTATATAAATGACATCGCAAAAATGCTAAAATATTGCAAAATAAGATTATTTGCAGACGATGCACTCATATACATCGTGGAAGAATAGTATGCAACTATACTGAATGAATTCAACTGTGACATAAATAATATAGCAATATGTATGAAGAAAAATAAATGAAAACAAACGTAAATTAATTAACATTTAAAATATAGGGTGAACAGCGGAAAAGTTTCAAGATTAAATTGTAATTGCTCGTAAAGCATTAGGGTGAAGTAAGTGGGAAGGGTATTGTTCGACGCGCGTGATTTGCTGATTTGCTAGCCGCAATGAATCACTGGTCGGGAGCACACCGGCCGTTCGCGATTGAGCAATATTTAAAGTGCTGTGATTCATTGGTTCGTGCGCGTTGCGCTTTTTGTATTCACTTTAATATTCGACGAGTAAGTGATGGGCCGAGTACGCAACTTATCTGGTGTTGTGTTCAAAAGTTCAGACAAAAGGGGACAATGGTTAACCAAACATCAACGTTAACAGCGACGCCAGAACATGTGACTCAGGTTTGACGTGAAATTATACGAAGATTGCAGCCTTTACTGGAATAAAAAAATTAACAGTGCACGTTATTTTGAAAAATTTACCCATACACACTACAAAACGTGCAGTTTCTCAAAGAAAATGACCATTCTTTACTTGAAACTTTAGCGAGAACGATGCTAGAATGTTTTTGAACAGCACAAACGCTTGGAAACATATTGTTTACTGACAATGCATATTTTCATATCGATAGCTATGTTAAAAAACAAAACATGAGATACTGGTGCCCCGACAATCCAAAGGAACACCATCAAAAACGTTTGCATTGTCCAAAAACGACAGTGTGGTATGCAATTTCTGCCCGAGGGATAATTGGCCCTTATTTTTTTAACCAGCGAGAGACAGTCACTACTGACGTCATACTACTACTTTCAGCACCACATCGGTATTTTTGACCACCTTTTAGAATAATTTTATTAGAACAGGTAAGAATAAAAAGATTAGTCATTTTACACATATTTTCATAAATAACGAGTGATCAAATATTTTGAAAATGAAAGATTGAGACTTAACATTTTGATAGCAACGTCCGTGTACCAAGTTCACATCACGACAGCTCGCTTTTTACTGACGCTGTACCATGACCTTCAAAATGGCTGCATGTAACGAATATTTCTAGTGTGTGCGCTCATATGGTGAACTAGTATGTGTGCTGCACCCCGTGATCCACTGTTACCCATGTTCCCTATATTGCAAAAATATTATAAATATATATAATAGTAAAATAAATCTTCCGATAACTGATTTTACTGTTAACGGGATCTTTTTATGTTTTCGTTTATGATATAAAATGAAATAAATAATGATATACACGAATTATTTGTTTGTTCTTATGTTATGTTATAAGGATTAATTATTATTTTAATAAACACATGAGATACCCTTTACCAGGTTATTCGGCTGTACCGAAATGTATCCGATACATTGCATCAATTATCCAGACAAGGGAGAAGAAAGAGTTTTCAATCACATACACGTTGTATGTTTAATATAATCATAATTAGTTCTAAATTATCAACATTAAAAATAAGAGATATAACAAGATACATTCAATTTTATAACCAATTTGGAAAAGATACTTGATTTTACAATACTTACGAGTCCTTCCAGAGTTCTGGTCAAGTAGATGTACATGGTATATTATTTGTTATTATTTTAGAATGCTGAGACAGAACATTTAACACCCCACCATGTTGTAGTTCAAATCAGGATCTTAATGCTAAACTAACTAACTATCTTACCATCACGCCGTTTCCCCGTGGGGGTTGGTAGAGAGGATAGAGCGCCACACTTCTCGGTACACATAATATTTACCTCATCCACATTCACACATCTTCTCATACAAGCTCGCCGATTATTGAGACTTCTAACAGAACCATAGTCCATTATCTGGTTTACCTGGTCGTGCCAAGTCTTCTGCGGACGTCCTCTATTTCTAGTAACATCAACACTTGAGTCATATATCTTTCTTACCGTTCTCTCTTTATTCATCCGTTCCATCTTAATCTTATTCATTATACTAAGATAAGATTTACATTATTTCCTTATTTCTTAATTATTTACTCTGTCATTAATAGATTTGCCACATATACGCCTAAGTGATCTCATTTCCACTGCATTCAGTCTACTTTCGTTCCTCTTCTGCCAGCTCCATGCCTCACATACAAACTTCAGTGTCGGTACGAGGACTTTATTGTGCACCGCTAGTCTTGCCTCGGTTGACAAATTCCCGTTAGATATAATTCCATTTAAATTTATTTATTTATTTCCTGCACTCACCCTCCTTTCGATATCATACTCAGCCTTTCCGTTTCTATGAAATACACAAACTCATCTACTCGTTTCAAACATTCATTACCTACAAGTATTTTGCACGGTGTCTTGCTTTTCTCCTTCTCGAATACCATCACTTTCGACTTGTTAACATTCATTATGAGGTCGCTTTCCTTGCATATATCGTGCATTCTACTCACTCGACTCTGTAGGTCTTGTTCATTATTCGACATTAATACTGCATCATAATAAAAATAATAAAAAACATATGATCAAATCGCCCATTTTTGCTCCTACATTGACATATATCTTAATGCTATCTTATTTAATTACGTCAATTGGGAAAATTTTTGAGCGGGAGGGAAAGGACTTGTGTCAAGGCGCACTCCATAATTATGTATATGTAATACAGGTTAGAAGTACCTCTTTCTTCTGCCTTGGTGAGTGGCGATGATCTAGCCAAGGTTCCCGCGATTTTCTCGGACACATCTTACATATAACTTATTTATGTGACAACTTGACTTTATTTTTTATGAGTTCTGCATAGAATGATTGAACACACTCAAAATCTAATAATCTGTTTTTATTAATTTGGGCTGTTTTTTAATTTGAACTGATTACGGCCGTTCGTAACGAGCTTAAATTGACAATAGTAAATTGCGATATTAATAACATACGCGTAATAAAATGGACGCTGGACTTCCTCAAGTAGGTGTAAACCAATTTTACATCCTTTCATCCAAAGTGATCGGCGTTCCGAACAAAATGACGCGTGAGAGTCAGAACCTTTCTATCCAGGCGCCATATACGTCGTTGCACATATACCAGAGCTAGTGTAGAAAGTACTCGTGTTTAACGACTAATGGCGCCACTGACGCAAAATCTATATATCATTGTTTAACGCCATCTTTGGAACGACGCCTGTCAAAATTTTTCATTGATTTATTTAGTAATTTTGTTTTAATAACTGTTTTTTGGAATTTATCTTCCATTTGGCGAATAATAAAATGCTTTTTCACCATCACAACGCACCATTTCATTCGTTTACAAATGCCACAGAATGCTGGTCGAAATATACTATTAATTGCAGCCTCATCCACCCTATTCTCTAGATTTGGCCTCAAGCAATTTTTTTTGTTTCTAAACATGAAAAAATACCTTGGCAGAAAGTGGTTTACGTCAAACGAGGTAGTCATCCTCGAAACAGAGGCTTTACGGAGTTCGACAAATAATATTTTTAGGGTGGCTTATAAAAGTCGGAATATCGCTGGACTATGTGTATCGAGCTTAAAGGAGACCATGTTGAGAAATAAATAAAAATAAATAATTTGAAATACGTTTCTTTCCCTAACACGGTTACTTATCATACAGTCTTTGTAATATGGTACATATCTGTGTTAAAAACTGTTAAAAATATAAGTAGACGAAAAATAACACAGTTTTATTGAAGAATTATGAAAATATATTTAAGTAATATAGGAATCCATTTATATATGTGTATATAATAGTTACCCAGCATTGATGAAACTGTAAAACACGTGGTGGATTGATAAGCGATACCTATAATGCTGTATTTAATTTACTCAATTTTGTATAATTAGTCTGTTCATCTTCTTCTGCATCTGCCGTCTACTATCGAAGATTGACGACCTAAAACATAGAGCTGATTTGTCCGGTAACTTTGTATAACATTTTGGAGATTGTGCTTGTTTCTAAGGTTACGCAGCCAAGATTACCTACGCGTCCACGTCTTTCTATAGTCTCCTGCAAAATGAGTTGTAAGATATATGTTCAAAATATGAAATTTTTACTCGTTTAATAGTTGTGAATAATTCGTAGAACATCTTTATTAATTATAATTATTGACTAGTAATGTTATCAACCCAGTAGATCTTTAGCATTGCGTCACATGTAGGATTCGATACACGTTTTTTTTACATATAAAATCGTTATTATATTATAATTTAGTATAATATCCGAACCGCTTTTGATCACCATATAGAAGCAGGAGATGTTAAATGTTACCACCATTGTTTTGAGAACCATCGGAATATGTCTTCAGATGCTATAATTTTTTTGCTATGAGTTTTCAAGGCAACAACACCATACAAGTAAGTAGGTATTCCGCGTAAAAAGCACAAAGCTGAACTCTAAAAAACTTTTAATTCATTTCTAGGGATACCTTTTGAATCGTGGGTCAAATGACTTTTTCTTTGTTTTTTTTATTTTTTATTTCATTTTATTAAGGGATTTTGACAGTGTAAACTTAATTGTAATAAACATAGTAACTATTTAACATTTGATACTATAATGAAAATACACAAAAATATTTAGATACATAAGTATGTTTAGATGAAAGAAGGAGAAGGGTGGGGAGGTTGCAACTAATATTGCGGTAAAGGTAGAGCAACATGAGTTTTATAGGTTTAGTGAATGGCCAAAGTTAAGATTGTGGTGGTTCATAAGAATAACCCTTTGAGCGTAGTAAGGCTAATGTTGAACAAGTCAAATTTCTGTAAATTTCTCATTATGGTATTTGCATGACCGGTGAATGAAAGAATTTTGTATGTAAGATGTTCTACTTCTGGGAATGTGAAAGAGTACGAATTGCCGGGTTGATCTAGATGGTGCATGAAGAGATATTAATTCCAGTTGGCTGGGACAATCAATATGGCCTTGCAGTAGTTTGAAGAGAAGTATTTGGTTAGCAAGTGTTCGTCGATGTTCTAGGGTTATTTATATTGTGGAAGTTTGCTGCATCTAAATAGGAGCCGAATATTAGATTAGATCTAACATTCAGATTTCGAATAAACCTATTTTGTATTCGTTCTAATCTCGCAATATATATAATCTGCCATGGGTTCCAGTGGTGAGGAGCGTACTCTATGTGACTACGAACGAAGGCGTAATACAGTATTTTGAAGCAGTATGAATTTTGGAAGTGTTTGCAGGTTCGAAGTATGAATCCTAGCGTTTATTTTGCAATTTGTGCAAGGGGAAGTCACAAAGGCCTGGAGGAGGGGATCTAACTTTTGAGTGGAGAACGATTAAATAGCGATACATATTCATTAGTGGTTTTTTCACCATTCTCGCTTCACTTGTTATGCGATTTAATTACATTTTGATGAAATTATATAAGTAATATTCATATTAAAATTCACACCTAAAACTCTTGTGACCAATTTTCATTAATTGAAGAAAAAGACTATCAAGTACCTTGGAATCATAGTAGATAACAATCTCAAATGGAAAGAATGTATCACTAATCTCACAAACAAAATAAGGAAAACTACCTACATATTTTTTAGACTCAGAAACATCTTATCACTTACATATCTGAATATAATATATTAAGCGTTTGTACAGTCATATTTGAAATACGGAATTATTATATGGGGGGGGGTGCATATAAAAAATCAGTGTCACAATTAGAAATCACTCAAAAAATGATAATAAAAATTATTCTAAGAAAAAGAGTATCCAAGTTTACAACTTTCCACAGATTTTAAAGCACCAAAAATAGTAGACATTGAAATTTTCAAAATTAAAAATCAATTTAATTTTAGAAGCAAATTCCGATCTACAAGATATAGAGATCAAATTGATATCCCAAAACTAAAATATACCGCAACTCAAAATCAATATATTTATCAACGCATCAAATTTTTTAACAATCTCCCCATCACAATTAGAAAAATTACAGACCATCATATATTTGTAACTGAAGTAAAAAAAATATGTACACAGACTAACTCAAATATAAATTAACTCGTATATACTCCTTCTCTATACACGAGTCTTACTCTTATAGAGAAGAAACAAATTAAAAAAAAAAAAAATGTATATAACCACTGATTATTTAAATTGTATTATATTTTTAATATTAATAAAAAAAAAAATAATAAAATAGGTTGTACACGATATTCGATTCAACACAAGTCAAAAACTGTAATAAAAAAATTGAAAATTGAATTTCGATTGTCTCTCAAATGGTTGAGAATAAATAGGACATGATATCTTGAACATTTTCGACTTATATTTTTATACGGTGTAACCTCCTGAAGTATTGTGGACTAGGTCTGTTATACCCTGTATACACATATATATGGAACTTGTGTCTCTCCTAGGTAAAAATACTTTTTTTATAAATAGTTTCCTTGAGAAAATGACAGAAGACCTTTCGACACGGTAACACGTGCACTTATCAATGCTTTGCCTCAAATTTGACGGTATTACAGTAGGTACCTAATTTTTAGCGGGGAACATACATCTTAACTGTAGGGAAATATTAAAGCACGTACGGTAATAATTTGAAAATCATTTATTTTAAATATACCCATTTTTTTTAAACCATCTTAATATTTACCCTAAACAATACACAACAAACAATAATAAACAATACCCTAAACAAAGCTTAAAAAAAATATTTTTATTTTATAAACACCCAAGAACCAATTCTAATATTATTATGAATGCACATCCAGATATATCTATAATATCAAGGTCATCAAAAAATTAATATTTATTTATTTTATTTATTGATTACGATTTACATGCACAAATAACTGAGAGAATGGTAAGACTATATTTATACAATATAATTACATAAAATATATTTTCCTATATGCAAAATGAATTACTAATATTATTAAGTCATTTTGATCATGACTTATCGCGTTGCAGTTACGGTGCAAGGGTGCATTGCACTATGGGTGCTATGACGGTCATCGCATTTGTGCTCACTTGTAGCATTTGATTTTGTATGCAGGCTTGACCGCCAGTTATGGTCGTTTGAATATTATTAACAAGGGCAGTTGCTTGATTCGCCTGAAATAATACAAGGATGAGTTAGTTGTTAGTTTTTAAATAGAAAAAATATTGATGTGACAGGTATTCCGTAAACTCATCTTTATTTTAAAAAAAACATATATATTAGGTAATTAACTTACATATCCCGAAATGCCCATAGACTGGAACGTTATCCCTCCTGTGGTTACCCCGAGAGCGCTCACGGTGCAAACAGCGTTAGCAATGCTTCCTATCAGGTTTCCAGACGGCGGCGGTGGGCAGGCAGCTGCCACAGTTTTGTTGAAATTCACCACCGTACTGGTGAGATTATTGGCTAAACCAGAGACTGAATTAATGAGTGATATTGCCGCGCCGACATTAATATTCAGACATGCACTAATGATGGAGTTCACGGCGTTCGTTTGGAATGTCGTGAGTGATGTTTGGGATAGCTGAAAAAATATTTAGAAAATTTTTAATGGATTTAAACGACAAATTGTGTAACAAGAAAATTAAAAATATTCCGCTTCCTGTCATGACGGGTCGCCATGATTTGTTATATTATTCTCTAATTATGTTCGGTACTTTTAGAAGGACAAACGTGGGTATTGTGAGGACATTTGTGTTAAATTATTTTACTGAATTATTGAATAGAATTTTTATGATTGTTGATTCAAAAAATATTTAGCATTTAGAGATTCACATTATTTACCTATTAAGATAAACAAATATTATGATATATATTTCTGTCATCTGAAAAATGTAACATTTAATTTGCTTTGTTTATTATTATTAGTACATATTTGTTTATTAAAGAGAACACACTCTTATTGTAAAGTTATAATTATTCAGAACATAGGTCTGTGATGTTTTAAATACTAATTTAATTTATAAATTATAAATATATACATATAAAATCAATTTTGTTGAAAAATATTGTTTTTGCGCTACCAGGTTTCGAACCTGGAACTCTATTTACAATTCGGGGAAGTACATTACCAATTGTGTTATAGCGCCAGTATTTTTCATGACAACTTCACGGTTTCAACCGACTTCACGGTTCCGATTTCTCTAATTTCTCCGAAATTTTTTAAAGTTTTATTTTGTTACTCACTGATGTGCAGTTGGCAATTTTGATCTGGTTGCCTTCAGCCTTAGTTACTGCAGTGATATGACGGTTTTTACAGTTGTTGATATCTGAGGCGCAACGGTGGCCACCACACTCTGCAAATTGCTCTGCAGGTTTGTGAGGAGTGAGATGGTCTGGGTGAACCCGCTCTGGGCGGCGATGTTAGCTTGAGTGGCCATATTGGCAGCTACAACTCCGAGGAAAGTATTGAGTCCATAAATTGCTTCATTTGGCTGAAATGATTTATTATTGTAATATAAATGTTTACAGCGTTACTTTTGTTGTTGTTCAAAATTAATAATTCAAATAATTAGTTGTTATTTATTTATACTCTAATGATATATTTAAACATAAAAAATATTGTAAAATAATATCTTATGCAGGCAATACAGTAGTAATAATTAATGAAAAAATTTGAACTGACGCAAATGAGGATGTCATATATATTATTTATTCGCAATCAGCATACTCGTTTTTTAAATTCATCAAAAAAAATTGACTTAAATAAAATAAACATTTATTCCTTATATAACATAACACTATTACAAAATAAATAATAATAATGATTTTTGATATTTTCAAATTCATTATTACGTGCAGATTGCATGACCCAGCGTTGGCAAACCATCTCTCGTAAACAGGAAGCACCTATTCTATAAATAGAACATTCAACCGTCATAAGCACTTGCACCCATACTATACTCAGCGACATCACGGAAGAATTGAACAAAAAGTAAGTCGCTCAAGGGAGGAATCAATACGGTCGTGTTTCCCGTGCAGTGGTCTCCCACCCCTCTAACACGAGAGAGTATAAAAATAGCCCCTTTCATGGTCTCAGCAGCAGATGAGATCGATATACGTCCAGATCTTGACGCGTCGCTCCGTGAAAATTACATCGGCTTTTTTGTCTTTTTCTCTTTTTTGAAACCTTTTATTACGTGCATATTCGCCCACGACAGGAAATAATCGTAACAGTGCCATAATAGCTTCTTGGTTCATACATCGCAGGAAACTTCCATTCGATACCCGAGGACGCTATTTTTCATCGATTTATAGATCGTGTAACGGCGGAATGCAGTGGCGTATTAAAATCTATTCGAATTCCTTGCCATGAAACACCAGTGATTATCTAGATGTTTAAAGCTACGATCCGTCTAAAGACCATCAGTAAACTAACCGGGTTATCAAAAAAAGTGACGATTTCTTATTTAAACCGCCGTAACTTCTTAAATTCTCGATACATTTATAATAATTTTACCACACGTAATTGCTCATTCATTACATCACACATCGAGAAGTCCTGCCCGACGTCCACCGTCCGGTCTTCTTGGCCTCGTAGTTTCATGAGGACCGCCTTCGCTTTTCTGAGATGTCCAGGGCCCGCGTATCAATAGATAAACCATCACCGTCTTTCACTTCGGCGACCCCGACCTCCAAGGTATTGTGTATCCAGTGATTAGTGATTTGTGTAACCTTCCACCTCGTCGAAACCAATTCTTAATCACCATCTTTTATCTCCCGCGGCCAGTGATGAACCACCGATAACACCTTCTTGTTAAATAAATTAAGTATATAAAAGAGACTGTGATTACTAACTGAGTACATTCAATGACCCTCGTCGAAATTATACAAACCGCCGTATTACCTCTTAGAACTTTAATTCTCACTGTAATACATTTTATTTATACTTTAGCCTCTTGGTGTTGTGTAAATCTCTTTAAAATGTAATTTCCGATTTTAGTAAATTAAAATATAGTCATTATTTGTAAACCGGAGTACCGATATTTACATACAGCCAAGTCCTGATCAGACTTGTATGTATTGTAAATGTACTCGAGACTCTCGTTACTTGAGCATATTACTTACCAATTTGAATTTTATTTTTTGTTAATAATACCCCTAACATACTTCAATAACAAGGGTCTCTCGGGTATGATTTATTTATAACGTTATATGCCTCCCAGGTGTCTAGTTTCTCATATAAAGCAAAGCACGCCTTTGTATGGACACATGTTTTCAGTTCATTTTTTAAAGCATGGCACTCACAATTCAAACCATGACAGGACCCCATAATATTAATCATGTTTACCTTACTGTAATAGTTAATCAAGATGTGGCGGTCTTTATACCGCTCACTTATCATTGCTGATGATTTTGAATGCAACTATTTTAGAGACTGCCTATGCCCGATATAAATACGTGGAATTAATTTAAATTATATCCATAGATGTTTCCATGATATCTTGCCCATATTTTGTTATGTGACTTACACCACTTGAATATATATCATTCTGTACTAACTGTACGTAAATCTTTTATTTTGATACCCCAGATCATTAAGCATATATTGAGGTGAAACACGAAACAACAATGAGATTAAAGAAAAAAAAGAAGATTGAGCTACATTCGAAGAAGGCAATACAAGGTAGGTGTTGGAGAACCTGATCAAAGGTCTGTGCAATAAATATCTTTGCCTTCTTACAATTAATAATTAATCTTTTCATAACACTCAAATAAACAATATTTTCGTAACAAGGATGTTAATACTATAAAAAGGTGAACGAATTAATTAATACTCATGAAACATACTTTCAACGATTTGCTATTCAACAGAAAGATAACACTGAATTTAAAATTAAAATTCACATCAAAGCCTCTATTCAAAAAAGACTCTTGTGACCAATGTTCATCAATTGAAGAAAAATACTGAATCAAGTACCTAGAAATCATGAAAGATAACAAACTCAAATGGAAAGAACATATTATTAACTACATATTTATAAGACTCATAAAATTTTTATCACTTACAATTCTAAAAATAACATATTACGCGTTTGTACAGTCACATTTGCAATACGGTATTATTGGATGGGGCGGAGCATATAAAACTTTAATATAACAATTAGAAATCACTCAAAATATAAATATAAAAATAATTCTAAAAAAAAATTATTACCATCCAATTAAATTAGAAGCGAATTCCGATCTACAAGATTTTGAGACCAAATTGATATTACAGAACTAAAATATACAGCTACCCAAAATCACTATATTTACAAAGGTATCAAATTTTTTCAAAATATCTCTATCACAATTAGAAAAATTATAAATTTATATCTGAAGTCAAAAAATATGTACACAGACACATAAATAAAACACTCTCTTATATACTTATTCTCTATACAATAAGTGCTACCCTTATAGGGAAGACATAAAAATAAATATATATATATATATATATTTCTTGTGTATGCTACTGGCGTCTCTTCTGTGTTAGATCGCCCTTTTTGTGTATTTTTGTTGTGTTTGCTATTTGTTGAATACATGATTCTAAAGGCTTTTACAAAGACTGATGAGGACCTCCAGTCCGTGATGAAACAGAGAATCCACCAGGAATAGCATTTTTGCCGTATGTTAAATGCATAACGGACAGAAATGGAAAAGTTCTTAAAAACATCAATATCAAGCCAATATTCCTTTCTGCATGAAGCATCTCTTACAGATTAAGAAATACCTAAGACCATATTCCTTTGGAATCGAAATGGTATTTATGAAATACCATGCAAAACTTGCGAGGGTAGGTAGGTAGGTACATCGGGCGCACGAACCGAACAACATCTACAAGAATAGTTGACCATCATGTCGATGTAAAGCGACGGAAAAATACGTCTACTTTAGCCCATCATGTGTTAAAGGAAAGACAGCATCGATTTTGACAACGCTAAATTATTGGTTCCACTGAATAAAGAGAGTCGTAGAATATACCGGGAAGCTATAGAAATCGAAAAAAGCCCGTACAGCCCGTACAGATGGTTCTCGACGATTTACGAAAAACGAAAACTCTTGACTCCATCATCTCCAAGAAATCCATCATTTTCTATACTAATCCACCAATACCATAAATACTTTATTCTCCACCGAAAACTCTGGCTGTTCAACCGGTAACACACTGTTCGCCCAGTACATGCAGAAAAAGTGCTTTACAGGACTCTTTCTGCATGTACTTACACCAATTCATACCGATAGCTATCGAAAATCATAAAGATTAAAAGAAAAAAGGTTTAGAAAAATAGTAACCCACTTCAATCAACCGAGAAAATAATAATGAATTCAATAAATCAACCCATAAATGGTTGTGGAGTCATTCTCAAATAACATATGAAGGAAGATACAGAATTAGTTAAATAAAGGGTGACTTGGAACGAACATTTAACTCAACTGTGGGAGATTTTTGTCTCCTGAGAAAAAGTGTAGTTGTACCGTAATCTTAAGACAGAGTGGCACGCGTTACTGTATCGAAACGTCAGTCTAGGTTTTCCCAAGAAAATTATACACTAAAAGCACGATGAACCAGAAGAGACGCCAGTTGCATATACTGGTTCTATATATATATTACATTTATGTGTATATTAAATATTTTTACATATAAAAACAAATTAAATTAATCAATTAAATACAAAATTACACCTTCGCAACAAAAAATGTGTGTTCGTTCATTTGTATATATATATATATATATATATCTATTACACTAACTAAGAACATGGTTTTTAATCATTTTTAAATCTACGCCAAATCATAATAAAGCTTAAAAATAAATAAAATGATTTCGCCTCATACTTATTCTCATCATTAGTGTCGAAAATTACACAGGGCTTTTTATAAACTATGTGTTATAACTTATTTTCATAATTTATTAACTTGCTATTCAATTACTTTTAAGTGTACGCCAAATCACAATCAAGCTGATAAATGAAAAGTTGATTTCGCTTGCGGTCACGATATAATTATAAATAATATATTTTTAATTATATTTCTCGAAGTCGATTTTAGTTATCTTAAGACTCTGGTTTAAAATACACTTAAAACAAAATGAACTTATTTCATATTAAAACTGTTCTACGTTATGTCGTTTGTGTAATTTAAATATTTAAATATTATACCGTAAGACACGTCAGAAACCTCGTTAAAATATTATTTTACTCACCTGAACCAAATAAAAAGCTAGCAGACAGACGAAGGCAGACTTGGAGAACATCTTGTGATCTCGGTGAACTTAAATTGAATTATCATTTTTATGAAATGATCCTATATTTATATGAAAATTTCATTGTACTTTAATCCTTCAAAGTTTCTTAGTACGTATTATACTAGACTATAAAAAAAAAAATTATAATTGTTGTAAAATATTTATTGTAAGATGCTGAATTAAAAAAACACTGTTATTTTATATTTAAAATAGAGTCCGTGTTCCAGTGAACGACTGTATTTTAGTTATGAACATAAAATTTATTATTATTTGAAAGTGTATTTAATAAAAAAATAATCGCCACTATTAATTTGTTAATTTATACATATTTCTTATTCAATCAAAAATCACTAAGGATTTTTCACCAGTAACGCAAAAGTCAAATATAGGGCATACGTTGAAATTTATCTATCGTTTGCATTTAGGACGATAAATTATAACTTACATATTGTATTGTCAACCTTAGTTACGCAAAACATTTTTGAGAACGATGTTTGGTTGATAAAATGATCAGGAATGTGAATTTTGCTCGGAATCGCTTACTGGAATCATTGTTTATGTGCCGGGGTCGAAAAATCAACCAATGTGCGTTTGCAAATAGCACTTTCATTAAGCGACATTTCATCTCCGAGGCAAAACATTTATATTTATCGCGAATTTTATAAAATATGTTGCGATTTCAATAATACTTAGTTGATTAATTTTTTTTGGAGCCAAATCGAAGAAGAAGTCTTAAAAAGATAGTAAATGAATCTTCTACTTCAAAAATTAATTGGTCTAAAATAAATGTTACGTTGAGATCCTGATGAAAGGAAGGTTTTTTTTTTTTTTTAAAAATTATACCTACAATAATATGAAATTCCAAAAAGTATTTTATACCAAATCTATACCGGGATTAGGAACTTTATTTAACATGTGTAATTCAGACTGGGATGTAACCTCATTAATAAAATAAGTAAATTTAGTATGTTTGTTTAATTGTATAATTTATTAAATAATCGATCTCTCTATTCTGGCATCTGTTCACAAATACAACATGATAAGAATGTGGAACAATAATAATCCCGAAGATCGTTGATTCGTTTCCTGTGGCTAACCTCTCGGATATGAAGTAAGGCAAAACTTCACCGTAAGATTATCCCACCTTCATGGTGGTAAACGATCATTCTCGCCTGAAATTATAATTAAGTCAAAATGATGGGCACGTGACGTAACCTCGAAATCCGTGCGCCGTAACTACTGCATACACTTGATCCTCCATAGTATAGGATCGTGGCCGTCACGCTGAACGTGCTGATTAGTACTCCATCCCAAATGAAGATTACCTTCCATCGCGCATCCCAGCTACCTGTGACGCCGACTTCATCTTAGAAACGCGTGCCCTTAGCCCGGGGTCCGAAAATGGAAATTGTCAATTCCTGATATTCCTTCCGATTGAGTACGTAATGGATTCTCCATCGCGGTCGGCTAAATGTCGACCGTACACGCACAGGCACAGTTCGCCTCCTCAAGAAAAAGTGCTCCTACCTTTACGACTGGTGTCGTTCCCGGCACAGGTAAATCCTTGCACGCGCGGTGCAGTGTCGTCCACTGCACAAACGCGGCGGGTTATTTAAAAAGTATCCTAAATCGAGGGATTAAATTCTAACACAACGTCATATGAAATTGAGCGCCATTCTATCCAAATTTTGGTCAGCTGTAATCCGACATATTAAAACAAGAAAATATATTAACCCTCCTCCTCCCTTCCGGATATCTCTTTTGCCCCCTACTTGGATCAAATATTACATCACAATGGAAAAACTTCCCTGGTAACGCCGGGTTACAGTTAGCAGATGTATATATCTAAAAAGAGACATTATTAAAGTTCACATCACACATCCTAGATTGGTGGAATACTTCAGTGATTAAATGTGACAATACCAATGTAATGTATAAGTATAATATAAACTATTCTCATTTTCATTATTATGAACTATTTTTACAGCTCAATTTTACAGTGCATCAAAGAGTATTCTGTGTGTTTTTAGAATTACAATGGGCATCTTTGCAATTTTCAATTACATACCATTAAGTACCGAGCATTTGAGGTTTTTTAGAAAAAATCTCTAGCAGCAGTAGTCGTGCACCGGCCAGGTGAAGAGACTCTCCTAGGCTGTATACAAATTGAAAAGCTAGCAATGGCAATATTAAAAAAAGCTTGGATGTTTAACCTTTGATAGAATAACAAATATAACAAGGCTTAACAACGGAGAATGAATCTCGTCATATTTAAATAAACAACGTATTACAATATTCGAATAATGTCGCATATTAAATATGGTCTTAGTGTTAAAAACTGTTTGAAAAAATTAGTATTCGGAAAAGTATATTAACTGAGCGCGCTGATGCTCTGGCGTAGTTGCTGATCCGATGTTGTTGTTCTTCTTCTTTTGGGTAGATTTCGAACAACCGCAATTTTGTCGTTCCGATTATTAAATCCTCTTTATCGTACGGTATACTGATTGCAATTGCCTTGACGTTTTACGCACTCTCCAATCTCCGCACAGGGCGGCAATATTCATACACATATGTGACCAATACAACAATAAGAAATCCCAGGTGTGTCAATCAAAGGAACAAAGGCACGTAAACAGCTGCCAAGATGTCAAAAATTAAATACGAAATTATTTTTAATGTAGTGGTATTAAAATGACATATTATTATATTTTCTGTTTTGAAATACTTTATTTGACTATAAACTGTTTTAAAATTCATTCTACATTCTTCTGTTAATAAGTTTTGTATGTGTATAAGAGTATGTACATTAATCATTCTTTATTGAAAGAAAGAAAAAAAAATCCTAAATTTCTTGGTTTATTCATTATATTAATAAAATATATTTTTCACTTTTAACTCAAACTTATTTTCTTCACTAACTAGTTTCAGCTGATGAAGTGCATCGACATAGTTATTATTATTAAGTTGTGATTAATAATATTTTATTTTCTATCCATAAAATAATTAAACATTAAACAAAACTATGTATCTATGGTAATAATAAAAAAATTATACTAGCAACATATTGCTCGACTGTACAGTGCCACGAGTAAATAATCGACCTCTATATAGATATTAGGGTATCATAAAAGGGTGATGGTCATTTCCGATTACTTGCTTCAATTCTTACAAATGTCTAAATTTTTTGCCAGTCAGACAAGGCAAGGGGTTTATCATACAGAAGTTTGTTATATAATCATTTGGAGAATACGTTGGGCGCTTCAAGTAATGTTCCAGCACCGAATCGAATGGATATTCAGGCCTATTCTCAAAATTGCAATATTGAAATGAAGGTGATTGTAAATATGAATTAAATGTATTAATTATATAATTAATACATTTAATTCATATTTAAAATATCACAGAACTATGTTCTGAATAATTACAACTTCACAATAAGAATGTGTTCTCCTAAGTCACCTAGGGCCGGTTATTTCATCAATAGTAAAAGTAAAAAAATAATCTTTTTATAGAGAACACATTTTTGTTGTGAAGTTACATTTTCAGAACATAATTCTGTGTGATTTTGATACAAATTAAATGAATCAGCTAGAACGATCTATAGAGAAAATCTATGTATAGAAAAAATACTTTGCTGCTACTGGGATTAGAATCTGGACCTGTTCCTACCCGGGGAATCGCATTCATCATTTCGCTATAGCAATCGAATACATTTTAGACAAATTTTGAACTAATATTCGGTAATCCTTCCAATTGATATATCTATTATACCATTTTTTTTATATCTCAAATCTGTAATATCAAATATCTTTGAGTAAAACTCGCTAGGAGATGTCAGAATTAATGAATTAATTCATATAATTAAATTTGGATAACCTTTAATACAAAATAATTATTAGGAGAACACATTTTTATTGTGAAGTTGTAATTATTCAGAACATAGGTCTGTGATATTTTAAATATGAATTAAATATATTAATTATAAAGATATACATATAAAATCAATTTTATCGAAAAACACTGTTGTTGCGCCACCGGGATACGAACCTGAATCTCTTTCCTAACCGGGGAAGGTGCATTATCCAACTATGCTACAGCGACAATATTTTTAGCGACAATTTTCGAACCTATATGTTACCTTTTTGATATTAATACATTTAATCGTTCCGTTATTTGAAAGAGCCATCTACCTTATTTTTACAGAATCTCAAATACCTTTGAGTAGTATGTTAGCAGACGATTATTTTTCGATAAAATTGATTTTATATGTATATCTTTCTAATTAATATATTTAAATCATATTTTTTACAAAATAATTAACAAACAACTTTGATATATTTAAGAATGGAATAATAAATAGCTTCGCACTTCATATAGTACAATGAAGTGTGGTTATGTCGTTATTTAAACCGTTGCTGAACTGTACTTCAATGAAGTGTCTGAAGTGCAAAGCAAAGAGCCAAGTGTGTAGTGTGATACTTCGAGAAGTACACACTTCAATGAACTACATGAAGTGAGCAGCAAAACTCGATCATGCGAATTGTGTGAATCAATCGGACATTATTAATTATTGATCTTTGGTAAAAATATAATGTTCTTTAACTCATATAGAACTTCTTCGACTTGGCTGAGCTCGGGATATTTAATCTTTAGCAATTAATACAGCTGCTTCATATCGTATCATTGCCACTTCAGAGGGCCCATTCCACTTCCATCAGGGATAGCATTTCTTTGTCGAATTTGTATTGAAACAAGTCTACTTGGATTATTTGACGCCATTCTGTACTTCATAATCCTCGTAGATGGTACATCTAGTATTACATTTTGCTTGTATGTTTAACCTTTGATATAATACAAATTATAATAAGGCTTAACTACGGCGGGCGAATATAGTATATGAAATAATGAAAGTATTACATTAATAGTATTATGTCGTTACACATATACGAGAGCTGTATGATAAGTACCCGTGTTTAACGACTAATGGCGCCATTGACGCAAAATCTGTGTATCATTGATTAACGCCATCTTTCGAACGACGCCTGTCAAAATTTTAGATTGGTTTATCTAGTAGTTTCGTGTTGATAGCTGTTTTGTTTGTTGATAGCTTCAGTTTTTTTTTGCTTTCAAACATGAAAAAATACCTTGGCGGAAAGCGGTTCACGTCAAACGAAGAAGTCATAGCCGAAACAGAGGTCTATTTTACGGTGTTCGCTAATTATATTTTTAGGATGGAGTTTTAAGTTGGAATATCGCTGGAATATGTTTGTCGAGCTGAAAGGAGACCATGTTGAGAAATAAATATAAATAAATAATTTAAAATGCGTTTCTTTTCTTAACACGGATACAGTCCTTGTAATATGGTACATACATGTATTAAAAACTGTTTAAAATATAAGTATAAGAAAAATATATATACTATAAATATATTTACTATTTTAATAAAAATTGATCTATTTTACTGTGTTGTCATATGTCATATTCTGAGCACGAATTTCGGCACATGAACCATTTTTGATTCTAATAGTAGCTGTCGAGCGTCAAAATTAATATACGAGATTATATTATTTGTAGTGGTATTCCAGAGGATATCATAATATATTTTCTGTTTTGGCATATATTATGATGCACTTGTAATATTTTGATTACCAAAAATTGGACGTAACTTGCGAATCGTGGCAATCCATCTCTCACCATTTTTGAAATAATGTTTATCGATAAAAATGCATTGTTGTGTCAAATAGCGATGCATTTTTAATAATGGCGGACTGTATTTTATCGAACTGTCATGATGGTTTGACTGTCCAAGCACAACAGCAAAAATGGCACCAAATTTAAATTTTCCGCTCTTTGTATATGTATATGTAATAGTTTCCCAGCAGTGTACCTATAATACTGTATTTAATTTACTTAATTTTATAAAATTAATCTATCTGTTCATCCTTTTCTTTCTACATCTGCCGTCTGATATCGAAGATTGGCGACCAAAACCATTAGAGCTGATTTGTCCGGTAACTTTGTATAACATTTTGGAGATTATGCTTGTTTATGAGGTTACGCAGCCAAGATTACTAACGCCTCTTCTGCCTTCTATATTTCTCTGCAAAATAAGTAGAAAGATATATGTTCAAAGTATGACGTTTTTACTCGTTGAATAGTTATATTGTCTTGTTCATACTTAATACCTCTACTCGTAGTACATCTTTATTAATTATAATTATTGACTAGTAATGTTTTCAACCCTGTATTGCATATATAGCATTGCGCTAATCTTTTTTGTATTCTTTGTGCTTGGGCCCGCATGGCTTGATCTGGGGTGGAGTGACAAATAACATTCCAATCGGAGTTCTTTATTGGCATTCTTCAACGCTTCACCAGCGTCATAATACCATTTGTGTAGAAGGATTTTTACGTAACAGCTACGCTACCTGGACCCGACGGGTCCAAAAAACTCGAATTTTCCGAAATCCTACTCTCGATCTTTTGAAAGTTTAATAACATCACTTTTATGATTATTGTCCAATGTGAGGAGTATTTATTCTAACGTTAATGAGGTTGGTGAAATCATTGACATTTGATATTGCTAAATGTTTTCGCATTGTTCAAGTAGTGGTTTATTCTGACGACCGTTTCTCATCGGTCACTAAGAAAACTGACAACTATGCAAATAATACTGACCCCTAGGCACCATCAGTTTAAAATAAAATGCAAAAAAGTTTTAGAACAAATTAATGGATATCAAAGAATAAGAAAATAACTATAAAAAATGAAGAAGAATATGTGACAAATGCACTTATATTTGTTATTCAATGTGCCAATCCGCGCCCATACAAACTCATGTTGATATGTTGATACTCACTGTAAGGAAAATACATGGAATTTATTTTTAATAACCATTGTTTCTCAAATTCATAAATTCGTTAATAAAATGTTATATTGAATCTCATGGTAGTTTGACAATCTGTGTAGCCTACACTCTGTGTTTAAATATGTGAACGAAACAATTTTAGATTTGACACCTTTTTTTTCTTTGAACGTTTTCATCTCCCTTGTAATGTCCAAGCACTGATGGATCAGTGTCTTTATTAATTGGCATTATATTTTCATACATTGTATTGATATTTAGACGCACTTTAATATATTCAACTACTCTTGCTTATAGATATTTTGGCGTACGAAGAGCAAATATTTGTTTGTCACTTTTTTTCTTATCCTGGCCCAAAAAGAATGCATTAGGATAATGTACATAACTACCAAAATAAAGTAGGTATAAAAATTCTTTGTGTACTTCTTTATTTCGCGATTATCTTTATGAAAGCTACCAGAAAACATGATGCATTTAATACTAGTTTGGTACTGGCCTGTCAACTTTCTTCCTCTTCTTAGTAAAGTACTCGTAATTAACACCAATTTGAATCCAATATAACTTGTCAGACATTAAATGATTTTAGTTTGACTCACGCTCAATATGATGTTGATACCCTGGGACACCTCTTGTGCGGTGAGCATTGCCTTAGTTCCCAGGATACAGGTATTAATACCTGCGATGATGTCTCCAGCAGCCGTGGGGGACAGGCAGCTGCCACCATGGAGTTTGAATTCAAAACTGTATTGGCAATTGTACTGGCTGACCCTGAGAGTCTGCTGATGGTATGGATAGTCTGAGTAAGATCGTCAATGATATAGTTGTTAATGATTATATTTAAAGCGCTTATCTGGAACGCCGTCAGTGTTCCTTGATTTTTCTGAAAAAATAAAAGAATAGGGAGAAAATAATTATTTATCTAAGATCGCATAAAAACGTCATGAATTATGTGCATATTATGTTATGGATATGGCGTTATCGATTATATTGCTTGTAGAAATTTTTCTCTTTCATTTTCATGCATTTTAAAATAACGTAGATATAAATTAGTTAGTAAAATTGTCAAATGGGACAGCACTGGCGTACTTGTGGAAATAGATTTAGTGATATTACGGCATGTAGAGTTCTTTGAATATCGCGGACTCTTAAGGAATTGGAAACAAATTGTCATTTTCGTTTTAAACTCTTTCACTTTCTTTTAATGATATTCATTGTACTTGTGTAAAAAAATAATTTAGAATTTATTACTTGACAAAATAAAAATAGCTTTATACCGATGGCATCTGTTATGATGGAGGTTATTTTTTATGGAGATTATTCTGCTGATCTCATATTTCTTTTTACGGTGGAGATTAGTTGTACCTTGGAGTTTTTTTTACGATGGCGTATCTTGTACATACGAAATTCTGCACTAATGGCGTATTATCACATGATGTAATTTGGATGTGAGTCTTTTGATATAGGCTACCACCACGATGTCTAAGCCCTCAGTACCAGTTCCAGAAACAATAAAACCGAAAGTAATGTTATTGTTCCAACAGGAAACAAGAACTGTAGATCTGCAGGGGTGATTCGCCGGTTCACTCTGGTGTCTTCGGACGTCGATGTCTGCAGCGGCGTGCAGTGGTCCAGGGGGGTCCAAAATCGATGTCCAGTGTAGTAACCAGTCTGAAATTTCCAGGTTTAGTCCTAAGATGTAGCCAAGTCAATAGTCCAGAAATCCAGTAAACACAGCAAGGTCAAAGCGAGGTAGAGATGAATAAAAAACACAGTTTGACTTTAAGAGTACAGCGGCGAGAGAAGGGAATGCCCTCTGCAGCCGCTGGACCAGTATTTATTCAAGATTTGAAATCCTGGGCGTGTGAGGCCCTCCGTATTGCTGGGAACCAATCGGAGGGCACGACCAGTCCCCGCGCCACCCCGATTCGGTCCAGCGCCGCCACCCTCTAGCGGCCAGACTCCAAACCTCAGCTCATTTTATCTGCCGTTCCGTCCGGGCAGGCAGATCTGAGATTTATCCGCTATTTTTCGTGCTACATTTTTATTTCTCATTCCTCAGGCATCGCGAGTATCTCACAAATTTTTATCTCCCTCGCGATGCCTGATAGATTTCACTTTGGATGATGGCCCGGGAATTTAATTATTGCACCTTAAACTTAAAAAATTCATTTTTATCCCCTAAATGATTTTTAAGATGCATAATATTATCTCAGAGCGATCGCCCTTTCCAAGCTCACTTTATTTACCAAAGTTACATGTTCATATCTTTTTTTTACACGAGTTATTACATAAAAACTTAAATCTAATACTGCCGCTGTCGACTGGGCGGAGTCCCGCGGCGGCTTGGTACCCCTTCCACCCGGTGGTCTGCCGAGCGCAGGGACGTAGGGTTTCCAGCGTCGCGGAGTGACGGGCGAGATGTGTCCGTGAAGTAGGAAAGATGTGCCCCGCATAAAACCGTTTCTCGGGTCGCAATTGTCGCGGAACAGTTGTCTTATATGAAATAAACTTTGTGAAATATAAACGATATTATGGGAGGATATAATTTGTAAATCTGTAAAATTGTACCGAATAATTTTATTTACTTTATCTAGACATATTTTATATTTCCCTGTATATCATCGCTCCATAATTGTTTACACATACACTGTAAGGAAATATTCGGAAATATTGCTTTCCTGTAGTAAATATTATGTCATATAATATGGAATATCCACTTAATCTTTTATTTTATTTTTTCTGAGATACTTTTCCTATGACCTATTTTCCATATATTTAAGCATACAACCAAACAATGTGAAACTATTTTATAATAATAACTTTAATATATTTCTCCTGTTCCGGAACCTGAGCGGTGAAGGTTCCTTCCTGTGCGGAACAAGAGAAATATGTTGATTTTTCAACCAGTTATTACAAAAAAATATGAAATATTTTTTCGTAATAACTGGTTGAAAAAAAAGCTATATATGTATGCTTGTACTTAATAAAAAGAGTTTGGAAAGGGCGATCGCCCGGTGATAATATTATGCACCTTAAAAATCGTTTAGAAGGTTAAAATTGATTTTTTAAGTTTAAGGTGCAATAATTAATTTCCCGGGCCATGGCCCCAAGTGAAATCTATCAGGCATTGTGAGGGGGATTATAAACTATGAAATAAAATACTCGCGATGTCTGAGAGATTAGAAAGAAAAATATGGTAGAGGAATTAGCAGAGAAAAAAGAGATCTGCTGTCCCGTCCGGGCCGGCAAAAATGATTCGAGTTTTGGAGTCTGGCCGCCAGGGGGTGGCGGCGCTGGGCAAAATCGGGGTGTGGCGAGGACTGGCCACGCCATTCGATTGGATCCCAGCCATACGGGGGGGCCTTACGGTCCCAAAGTTTTTTATGTGAAATAAATACTGGTCCAGCGGCTGCAGAGAACATTCCTTTTCCCATCTCTCGCCATTGAACTCTTCAAGTAAATTGTGTTTTATTTATCTACGCTTCGCTCGATCCTGCTATTATACTGGACTTTCTAGATTCTCGACTTTTGGCTACGACATTTGGACCGCATATGGAATTTCCTTGACTTTGGCTGCTACACTGGAGGACGATTTTGGACACCCCTGGACATCGACGTCCGAGACACCAGAGTGAACCGGCGAATCACCGCTGATAAATCTACAGTCTTGTTTCCCGCAAGGAACATCTCCTTTATTCGAATGGTGATTGTGATATATTGCACAAAGCTCTCGATTACTTCAAATTCTCTTGTCCAACCGTGTTCATTCGTGGTGACTGGAAATTTTGTTGTACGCTTATCATTATTATTATTGTTGGTGATATCTTTTATTGGGTAAATTAACTCTAATGTACGTGTTGTCATTTGTATGTCTATAATTAGAGATCAAGACGTACTTTTTTAATAAACCTAAACATAAACCATCTATTGTACAGATCATGAAACACTTTATCGTTGAGCATGATCATGAGGCTCTGCGGTGAAGTAATAAAATAAGTATGCTGTTTTATCGACAGCGTCATCGTCATTATTCTGATTTGTCAGTTGAGGTGATTTTTTTTATTGCATCAAAAAAAAAGAAAAACAATTTTTTTTATACTTCTTGGACAAATTAAGTAAGTACAAATTTTTTTTTTTGACTTTTGTTGCAGGAAGTTAGTTCAAAATAACTACATAATACCTTAATAAATACAAAATACCTTAATAATTGTGAGCGAATTATTTATTAAATTTTGGACACATTAATACAACTTTATTATTTAGGAGAACGCATTCTTATTGTGAAGTTGTAATTTTTCAGAACAGACGGTCTGTGATATTTTAAATATGAAATAAATATATTAATTAGAAAGATATACATATAAAATCAATTTTATCAAAATGAATTGATAATTCTGGGGTTTACTCAAAGGTATTTGAGATTCTGTAAAAATAAGGTAGATGGCTCTGTCAAATAATGGAACGATTAAGTGTATTAATATCAAAAAGGTAACATATAGGTTCGAAAATTGTCGCTGTAGCATAGTTGGATAATGCACCTTCCCCGATTAGGAAAGAGATCCAGGTTCGAATCTCGGTGGCGCAACAACAATATTTTTCGATAAAATTGATTTTATATGTATATCTTTCTAATTAATATATTTTATTCATATTTAGTGTATTTATTCATTATACCATATACTCTTATTCCGGATAGAGACAATGAATTTTTTGGCATATTGATATTCTGAAAACCGAATTTATAATAAAATGTTCTGATTTTTAAGAAACATACGAGTTCATTTTGTTCTTAAATGATAAATAGCTATAATATATTTGTAAAAATTTTCTTGGGGCACTGGATGATGAATTGAAACCAATATTCAATATACACAAATGCTGTTCTTGTATTTTCTGTGCGTTTTAAAATAATTTGACAGATCAATGCTCTTTTTCTCTGATATATATATAGAAAGAAGTAAAATTAGGTTTGTTATTTACATCAATTTCAAAACAATATATAAAAAAATGCACCTCCACAGGTTATGTCCAATGTTATATTGAAATTCAATATTATTCATTGTATGAAAACGATTATTACGAAACCCAAATAAAAAAGATATAGCATAAAATCGTTATAAAAACAAATAACAAAAATAATATACACGTTAGAATACATAAAACACAATCACAAAAGGCACAAACTTTTATTTTCCTATTTTCAGGTTGTACATCAGAAACCTCTACATAATTTGAGGTATTTTGATCTTCTCTCGTTTACAATATCTGATCATTCATTGATATTAACAATATTATGATTATAATGATATTACAATATCAATGAATGAACTTTGCCATAAGCATCTCTATAAATAAATAGTCAAAAACTGCTTGTTTGGTGTCCCGTATTTAATATTATTAATAAAAGTAAAAAAGGGATCGAAAACCGAACTGGTAATTGGTGACTGATAAAATACACATCGCTCTTTTTAAAAACAAAATTTGACCTTTGACAGATTTAAAAAAAATACATTAAGCATAAAACGGTGAACGCAAATTGACTCAATTATGTCATGAAGGTAAAAAGTAATAATACTTTTTTGTAACTTGTATTTCGTATTTTTAAAATATTTGTGTTTTGCACTGTGGACTATTGAAATGATTAGATCGATATGACCTTCATTCATGAAAATTATTCTTACACAATATATACCTATGGCTTATTTGTATGTTAACTAGACAAAATTGAAGGTAAAGCGCAAAAACAGAGAGCTATGGAAAACAAGCATTGACGTAAAGTCGGCAGAAATAGAAGATTAAAAAGTGAAAAGGTATTTTCTTTAGAATGATTTTGAATATTCGATAACCAAACTTTCGTAAAACAAATTACATTAATTATTCAATATGCATTATTTGTTGTAACATAGTTGGATAAAACACCTTCCACGGATTGGAAAGATCCAGGTTTGAATCCCGGTAGCAATATTTTTCGATAAAATTGATTATATATGACTATCTTTCAAGAAATACATTTAATTAGTATTTTAAAAAATTACATAAATTTCTGGAAAGGTACACAGATAAAATTATCCATCAAAAAAATAAATATCAGGATTAACGTAGCGTGCCCATCTTAGAAGGGCTGTTTTAGTCTTCCGCTTTAAAGATGAAATTATTTTCATAAACAAAATAAATGGAATGTTAGATACAAAAGTTTTTACCAAAAAATCATATTTTTGTGTTGATCTTTCAACGTGCGATCAATAAATGTAAAATACATAAATGATTTATTAATTATTTAGTACAGTAAGTACATACTTTGGATATAAATAAACAAATTTATTTTCACAATAATTACAAAAATCATAATAATATAAAGTTTAAAAATTTACAGATTCCAATTTAAATGACAGTAGAAATGAAGTCGTTCGTTTTCTATTTCAAAAATGTAGCTTCGCAACAAAAAAGTCACTCTCGGTTGATGTGCAGATGATGGAGTATTGTGGTTCTCTAATCTCCTTCCACATCGAGGATTGCTTGCTTCCACTCTTCGCGATCTTGTACCTTGCTAGGTGCGACAAGAAGCGATAGCCAAGTCCGGTCATGTCTCGGACTTAATCTGTCAATCTAATTGGAGATCAACCTCTCGCCTTTCGTCCTCGTACATTCCTCGCGATCACCAATTTTTCCAAGCTATTTATATTATATTTCATAATTTACAAATTATGAAAAAAATATTTTCTTCTTTAACATGGAGTTCCTGAAGAATAGAGACATTCATTCGTTTCGAAAAAATGCCCAATCGGGTGACACGTTCACTGAATTTTTACAAAAATAACTTATACTTAGTTTCAACCAATCATATAGCCATTAAACATTAACATACGTGTAGTGTTGCAAGCATTCATAAGGATTGACATCTTTGCAAAAGCACTATTAATATTTATGTTTCTCAAGAAAAAAAATCAATATAAGTAGATTATAAATTTTAAAATGTCATCATATGTATATTTGTGTATCAGTGTAATCCCTTTAAAAATAAACGTAGTCGCTCTGAAACATAAATATTTATATATGTATATTTTTAACATTTGCACAATTTTTCCATTTGTTCTCAATGATTCTTCACAGATTGAGATTTTTTATTAACTCTTATATTATACTTATAATTTGATTTGCTATAAGTTACTCCATCAGAATACTATAGGTTACTCTATCGGAATAGAGGTCACTAATTTAAATATTGCTATGATATAAACATTTATTATTCAAGACATATTACGGACATTGATTCTCTGTTAGTTAATTTTCCCGAACCTTTTCCGAAAGACTGTTTCTCACAAGTTACTGTTGTTTTAAATTACTAGTTCTATGCGTATTTTACCAATTTTGTTTTTGGGACATTATTTGTTTATTTTTATAAAAAGTAATGTTGACGCGGTAACCACATACAATGTAAAACTTTCTTAATACTTATTAAATAAATACTTGGTACCAAGATCATAAATATAATATATACATATTATATATGTAAATGTCAGGAAATATAGGATGTGCAGCGGAATGCATAATTACATTAAATTGTAATTGCTCGTAAACCATAAAGGTGATGTAAGTGGGAAGGGTATTAATCGATGCGCGTGATTTGCGTATTTGCCAGTTGTAATGAGTCACTGGTCGGGAGCGCACCGTACGTTCGCGGTTGAGTAATATTTAAAGTGCGGTGATTCATTGAGTCGTGCGCGTCGCGCTTTATATACTCACTTTAATATTCGACAAGTAAGTGATGGGCCAAGAACGCAACTTATCTGGTGTTGTGTTCAAAAGTTCAGACAAAAAGGGACAATGGTTAACCAAACTCCTCCGGGACCATCAACGTCAGTAGCGACGCCAGAACATGTGACTCAGGTTCGACGTGAAATTATGCGCAATCTGCGTAAATCGATACGAAAGATTGTAGCTTGTACTGAAATAAAAAAATCAACAGTGCACGTTATTTTGAAAAATAAACTATAGTTTCACCCATACAAACTGCAAATCGTGCAGTTTCTCAACTAAAATGGCTATTGTTTACGTATAATCTTAGCGAGAATGATGCTGGAATCTTTTGAAACAGCACGAACGCTTGGAAAGATATTGTTTACTGACGAAGCACATTTTTATATCGATGACTATGTTAATAAACAGAATATGAGATACTGGTGCTCCGAAAATCCAAGGGAAAACGAAAGTGTGGTGTGCAATTTCTGCCCGAGTGATTATTGGCCCTTATTTTTTTAACCAGTGAGAGAGTCACTGCTGACATGTATTACCAAATGATCGACAAGTTTTTGGTACCGCAACTGTAGCTATTCGACAAGTTCAACAACAGAACACAATTTCAGCAAGATCACATCTACACACAGCTAATGTTTTAATAGAGAAGCTGAGGGAAATTTTTCCCAATAAATTAATCAGCAATTACGGAGACATACCCTGGGTACCTCGGTCACCGGACCTTACACCGTGCGACTATTTTTGTGGTCGAGAATTTACAGCAACATTCATTGAACAATTCAGGCCCTACAAAAAAATATCCGCCGTGAAGTTGCTGCCAACCAACGCTTTACTCTTGCGTGTTCACAAATTTAAGAGTCCGAATGCAAGAGTGTCTCGAGAGAAATGGACGGCATTTAGACAATGTTGTTTATAAAATGTTAAAATATCATCGTTAAACTCCATTTTGTATTAATAAAATATTAGAATAACATTGTAGTTTTTAATTTAATTTAATAATAAACTTGAAAATTTTCCGCTGAACACCTTTTATCAACACTTTACTTCCCTGAAACCTGCAACAATTTATGGTTATTACTGAAAATGAAAATAAATTCTGGTGAAAACGTTTATTTATTGAATAGATCATATTTTATGAAAATGGTATTCAATAGAAATACAATTTCTTATTTTTTAACCTTAAGAGTTTCGGCAACAACATAACACCAGTGTATATATATGAGTATACATTTTTTATAAAAATAAATAATGTGCATACAGACGATAGGTAATTCATGTTGTGGGAATATATCATTGACTCAAACGAGACTAATGAATTTAAATAAAAAATGGGAAATAATTCAAACGTGCTTAAAATAAAAGTCATTTCGATTTTTACTCTGCGGATATAATTCAATAAAAAAATATTTTTGATTAATTATATTTCAGACATATGAGATTTTTGTGGTTTCAAACTTTTTATATATGCACGATGCGTGTATGGTGCCACTTTCAATAATAATACAAATTTTCGCGTTTTATACAAAAATGTGTTTATGTGTTTTTTCATTTCATATCGCTCAATAAAAAATACATATTAGTAGTATCGATATAAATAATATTTAATATGTTTTTGTTATTAAACGTGATTTTAAATTGCAGCTTAAGTCTCAAAGCATGTAAGTAAATACAATATATTATTTAAAATATTTGTTTTTCATTAACAAAAAGTGTTTTTAAAACGTAAAAACTTCATAATATGTCCTGCAAATTAAATAGTTTATAACTCTATTAATTTTTAATAATTTGTTAATTTGTTTCAATGAAGATTTATCTCCGCAATCTTGGCTTCAAGATTAAAAGAATATATATTTTGTATATACAAGAATTTCATATATTAAGGCAATTTTGTGGCACGCGGAAAATTAATTTAATAGTCGAGGTCTTTCTTATAATGCTTTTATTGTCTGAATTATGGCAAATAATATTCAGTTTATTAGTTTTAAATTAGTGTAAATATCTTACTGATCTAAGTTTAAATAATAATCTTATCTAGTGTACCTATAACTTATCATATGAATGTATAATAAAAACCCACATTTTCATAAAAAAATGAGACTAAAAAGTCTAAAATCCCTTATTTCTAATAGAATCAAATATGTAGGTGTATTGGTTGAAATTCAATGTAGTAAAAAATTCAATTTAATTAAAATCGTACTCTGAATCCTTCACAAACTTTATAATAGCGGCATCTCTCTTTCACACAATATAATATTGTTACGAGTGACTGCGTCAGTTAATATCGTCGTTATAAATTTACCACAAACTATTGAAATTCTTTAAATTAGATAGATTAGAAGTAATTGATTATTTTTAATTTTAACTCGTAACCTAGTAAAATTATCTACGAGAGCTGCATTCCAAACAACGTGTTTGAAAATTTCCTAACATTTTAATGATATAAAATATTTATTATGCTCTGTTATATATTGTATACTCTGACATATTAGTGTATTGTACAATGGCACTTGTGGTTACGTATGGCGTGTTTCTATTTTGCATTAACGCAATTATTAATTCAGTTATCTTAATAAAGCGTTTCATAAAAGCGATAATTGAGGATTGAACACACTAAATAATAATTCTGATGATCGACTGTGTACTAAACAATGGGAATGTGCAGTCAAATTGCTATTTTCAAATAAATCTTTTTTCACTATGAAAATAGTTTTAACGTCCGGAGATCAACGATTTTGAATCAATTGGCGGTATGTAGTGTAGAAAAATACTTATTTTTAAAAAAATCATTCAACGGCTATAAATCAAAAAATTCTTCCATTATGTGTTTCGTATATCTTCCATATATCTTATTATATATATATATATATATAATCTTCCATTATGTGGTATAAGGAATGTTGCTGTATATTTACCAACAAGTTTCCTTCCTCTGCACGCTGCCATTATACAGGCAATATGTATAACGTTTATGAAGTAGTTATACCGTTTGTGGTTACTTGACGTTTTAGGCGTTTTAAGGTAAGATATCTTCATATTTTACAAATTAATGGCTTTATTCGTATGTCTCGGAATTATATTTCTCGCACCAGCGTCTTTACCAGTACTTCTCATGACCAATACCCAAAATACAATGATTCGTTAGCTATGGCTTCGGGCCATTTATTATATATAATCCTTTGTTCTCGGTGAATATAAACATTTTTTATTTTAAGGGAAGATTTTAGTCCTGACAGTTTTGATGGGTTCATTGAACCCGCTGGTTAACCTAAACACCGACCCTTGGTATCTCAAGTGGGCCTTCAAGTAACCGAATTCATTGGCCTGACATGTTATTCTAGGTGAAAACAGAAACGAATTCAATTATAATATGTAAGTATGAATTCAATATGTATAAATTGTATCTATTTTAAAAAACCGTAAAGTTAGTAGGTAGTAATGGTAATATAAGTAATAGTATGAAGTAAGAAGTATAAGAAGGTAGGTAGCCGGAATATAATATGGGTACGTTTGTCGCCTTTTATCATTAAGTACATACTTGGAGCGACACTCGTTAGATGTCGCCCTAACGTATACTAATACACAAAAGATGGTTGGTCCAAATATATTACATTCAGTGACATCCAGCTTTACAAGACCAATTCAAATAAGATAAAATGTTGATCTCAGCTTGTCCGAAGAGCAGAAAAGTTTATATAGAAACTGTAAAAACTAAAAATTTATAATGTTTTTAGTGTCTTCTAAATATTTAAATTATTGACAAGTATTTTGGATTCTTTATATTATTTTGGCTCTTGCATTTCTCCCCTTCATTCGGTTGTTTTAATATATCTCGGAAACGAAGTATTTTAGTCATCATGTAATTAACACAACATTTTTTTGTGGTTGAATACATAGTCTGTCATTCTAGTCATCCGAACATATTATTCCACCATCTGACAGATGACTGACTACAAGCGATACAAACAGCGAAGATAGAGTTGAAATACCAAAAATCAGTCCACAATGGTTTGATGAAGACTTTAAGGGTTCATGTACACGAATGAGACAAGGCTCTCGCATCACACGGTGATAAAGGTCGGTGTGCATCAGTCGGTCACTTCACTACTATTATTAAGTTTCGATAAAGGTGTCATCAGTGTACATAATAAGAGAAAATCCTCAATAATTTTATGAGAGTCGATAGTAGTCGTAAAATAATTTTGGGCACAATAATTGAGATAAAAATCATCACCTATCTTAGGCTTTTATACATATTTAGCAGTGTGAAATGTACAAAATAAATATTTTAACATTTTTGTACATCTACTTATATGTAACATTTTTAAGTAATACAGTTGATAACTACTCAATATTCGAAATGTAAATGTAAAAATCCTCATAGATTGTAAAATACAAAGTTATAAAATTCTTGTTTAAAAAATGTAAGTACTAAATAGTTTCAAAACGGATAACAAATTTAAAAATAAATTTAAAAGAATACAGATAATTCTAGCATTATGAATTTAAACGAGTAGCTTATTGCTGTAGTGGTTAAGACGCTGGCCCAGTGATCTAGTGGTCGGGGGTTAGCGCCTCGTTCCAGGGCACCAGCAAGTTAGTCCTATTTTTATAGTACAAGCGTTTAGCTTAGTTTGAAAATAGTGACGTGATGTGATTATTTTTTAAAAATAATTAAATATATGATTGTGATAGTGATTATGATAGAGTTCTGAAATGAGATCGCTTAGAAGTAATATATATATATATATGTATATTAGTGGTTCAAGATTGCATGACGCTAAGACAAGATGCATGCAAGATTTTGCATATATCTTCTCGGCATCAACTCCCACCAAGGTGAACCCAGCCAAATTAAATATCTCGAGCCAAGAAGCGCGCAATCTCTATTTCGGCCTGGGTCAATGAACCTAGGGGAGACAGGAGTCTGGAAGAGCCGACCGGGATCGACCTGGTATTGGGTCACTGGATGGTGTGAATCGGCAGTAGAACGTACACCTGGTGATAGCCGCCATGGTGAGTGGTGTGTCCGGGGCTGTCTGGAACGGAATGTGAAATTGAATCAAAATTTAGAAAGTAGATGCGCCAAGGAATACAGAAACGAGATATAAAAGAAAATTTAAAACCACAAATTGTGAAAAATGAGACCTATAGGTATCAACGCGCAATAAATGGTTTATGTGTAAAATAAGTGGTCACTTTAACTTTAAAAATTACGATATTTATATTTCTAGAAATAATAGTTGCACCTTCTGCGTTGTGCCCAAATTGTGGCATAGCACCGATGTAGGCTACAATCATACTAAAAAATATTATTATAATTATTTTATAACCTTATTAACTCAATTTTTGAAACATTTCTGGTTTAGATCAAGAACAGTTGTTTCATGTTTGTATTAATAAATATAACGGATGAACCTGTCTCCTTTAGCACAGACTTCGGTATAGTTAAGGAGACACTCGATATTTGTTACAATATGAATAGAATAGGTGTGTTTAAATGTTTGCTTTATTTATACAAGTATAATATTGTTTATAATGTATAATAAGTTAACAATATTTGAATATGTCCAAAAACACACAATTACTGGATTTTTATTTATAAAGGCACTGTTATTAAATAAATATCAGATATCTCATTGAGACTAAGCTATTTTTATTATATTTAATGGAAAATATATTGAAATATAAATATTCTAGTATAATGTGTTAAAAACATTTTACAGATAACGAATATTGCTTTAAATAATTTTCAAAAAAAAAACAGTTTCTTATTGAGTTGACATATATGCTGTTTCAAGGAAAAATTAATTATCAAATTTGGTCCATAGATGGCGACGGTGTAGTGGTATTCGAAGCGAATTTACGTGCTAACATATATGCAACTTTAAAAAATTTGATAAATATGGAGATTGAGAGGTGAGAATTGGTGAACGTTATACATATATATAAAGTTATCACCTAAGCTTGCCGAAAACAGGCCAAATATTTCTATATTTCTTCCATTAAATATAATAAAAATAGCTTCATCTTTATGAAATATCTGATATTTATTTTATAATAAGTTTTTAATAATAATTTTTATTAATTTAATTTGTGACCAACAGCATATAATGCATATAAACGGTGTTGGTCACAAATTAAATAATTTGGAATCGTTGGAAATAAATAAAGCGTGTAAAACAAATCAAAAAATTATAAACAACCAACTACGAGTCTCATTCTAAATTTTTTCTTAAAAATCATTTGAGTAAATTTGTATTAAGTAACAATTTGAGTTAGGTACTTAATTTTTTAAAATTAAATAATTGTTGTTTTTTAAAAAATAGATTCTGGTAAAGAAACAATAATATATGTTTTTAGTTAGTATTGACATCTTGAAGAAAAAAATGGTATTTTTCGAAACCGGTAGATGTATTTAAACTCAATAAGTGGTTAATTAAACAATGTTACCAAATAAAAATATTAAGAAAAAATATTCAACACAGAACATAAAAATAACATGATGCACGAGTATTTATTGGAAATAAATCAGTGAGTCGACTGATCAAGTAGAAGGGCATCAGTGAAATATTGCTCTGTTTAAATTGTTTATTGTGTAACATAAGAAATCATACTTCAAGAAAGACCAAAGTAAATAAAATAAGAAAATAATGTACTCGAGTTCATGAGTAGTTTTGTATCTAGTATTGTAATATCCACGATGGGGTGTAATTTAAATAATATGAGACGAAAATATCTAGAAGTGAGTGATCTGCTTGATCGTGGCAGCGGAGTATCGACTCTGACACGGTATCGCAGCTTTTCTGATCGGCTTACGACTCGGGTGGCGGCTGCGCGCGCACCTGGTCGATTCATTAGTCTGGTCACTGGGGCCAGTAGTGGCAACTGGGACGATTACGGGGGAGGGCGCCTTTTATGGCAGACACTGGTGTTGTTACTCAGTCGTCTAGTTCTAGAGGGAATTCAAAAATAACAAAGGCAATTAGTCGGTATGTCAAAGACTATCGCCGGGCAGATGATCTCTCAGCGTCAGCGATGGTGTGAGGTCATCAGCAATCAACAACAGCATCAATTGGTGTATCAGTCCGGTGATGCTAGCGGTCCAATTGGTCGCTATATACCACCCGGATAATGATGATCTGTTCGTCTGAGAGCTGTCGGCTAGTTACCACAACTGGTACCAATGATGAAAGCTGGTGACAGAAGCTCGAAACAATAATAATGTTCAATTAGACAAGGTCAACACAGTCAAAGTTATTTCACATCACTAATGGCAGTTGACTATGGATTAATCAAAGTCACGTCATCAAGGTCCAGTTGATAGCTGATATTATGGCAGAATATCAGGATCAAGTTCACTTATGTTTTGAAAAGAAAAATAATTATATCTATGAAGACGGCCTTCGGTTAACACATCCTCCACGGTGGTGGGTCAGAGCGTTGTAGCGTATATAAATTACGTTTTTTTTTTTTTTTTAGGAGAACACATTCTTATTGTGAAGTTGTAATTATTCAGAACATAGGTCTGTGATATTTTAAAATGTGATATTTAACGAGATCCAGGTTCGAATCCCGGTAGCGCAACAACAATATTTTTCGATAAAATTGATTTTATATGTGATTCAAATGAGTTATTGATAAAAATGTAAAAAAACGCTCATAAACTGGCATAAGACAGTCGCTTTTACAGAATTGAATCTCAGCGCTTACGTCGAAATATATATTGTCAACATTGTGAGCATATTTTTTTACGGTGGGTAGACAAAGAATACCAGGTATACGTTCGTGTATTTATTTCGTCTGGCGGCCCCTAGACAATTCTAGTAATATAACTATTTGAGGGGCGTTGCGCTTACCTGTAAGTTTTATGACAATACCTGGTCGGGTTTTCAATATTGTTGTTGCTAATTATAAATGACAAAAAGCAGTTTACACACAGTTTAAAAGCAGATCGGCCATGGGGCAATTGTTATTTATATTTTTTTAAATTATATTCTGAGAATAACAAACAATTTACTGGCCGTAATTCACAGAACACAATCAATATTATATCTATTTTGAGTATAAGTTGTCTATTGTTATACTTATTTTTTTAATTATTTCAATTACATTTGCTTCTGCTTATAATATTGTTGATTGCATTTTGTATAAAAAGGATGTAATTTTTATAATATATTTATTTCACTTCTATAAATATTTTATTTAAATTATTTTCATCCGGTTTACGTGTAAAAAAATACTAATATATACAAAATAAATAATACATTTTAATTGTTTATAACCACTGTTACATACCGACAGGTAGTGTAATCGCCAACCGACGAGAATATCACACGCTCAGTGGATGTTTGTATTATGGATGCGTGAGAATACGTACATTATTCGTAATATTTTAACATTAATTTTTTAGCAGAAACATTACGGCATATCATGCCATTTCATTAAATCATATTTAAAATGAAATACCTATAAAAAAATTTCCCACAAAACGGTAGAAAAACCAAAAACTTGAAGTGGGTCTAAAATGACCCACCACCGCCGGACGTAGTTTGTTTTGACCCATTTTTAGCGGGGTTTTTAAACATCAAAACAACTCCATATCAGTTTATTTAAAATTATAAATGTACACATATTAAAATTATAAAAGTACACAGTTTACTTTTTTTATAATATTCTACGAACTGATGCATTGTAAGATGGGTATAATGATAGCAGCCGCATCGAAAGAAACAAGCCCAAGTTGAAATAAAACGCAGACCGGATCTGCATCAATAGGTCCCAAAGATGAAATAACCGTGACTGCTTGCACTCCCTGAAAAATTAAAATAATTATTATTAATATTTTAATTTTAAACAAATTAACCAGGTAAGACTTAATATGTACGTAAGTAGGTTCAGTTGATAACTGTAATATATAAAAATGTAAACCTACTGTGCGAAAAGTTGAATAACCAAACCTTAAATGTAACAAACGTGAAGTACGAGTATGCCTAGTAAATAGCTATTAATTTAGCTATTTTATTAGCTTTTTTTTCTTTATTTGTCTCCCACTGCCAGGAAATGATATTTTAAATAGATTTTTGTAATCCCTATGCAGGTTCTAGGTAACAGATAATAGGTTAGATTGTCTAATTAGATGACAAAGGGCCATGCCTATGTTTCAAGTTAAAATTAATAGGATTGAATACAAAACTATGAATGTTTTGACTGGAAAAAGGTTAAAGCACTGAAATTTTAACTCTCAAGTTTAAAAAAATAGAACCAGTAAAATAATAAAAATAAACAAAATATATAATAGAAACAGTGCCTTTGTAAGTGAAAATCCAGTAATTGTGTGTTCTTGGATATATTCAAATATTGCTAATAATATATATACTGGTCAAAATAAGAAAATATATAAAATTGAAAAATATTGATTTTTCAGACGTATTCTAGTATAATGTGTTAAAAACATTTTACAAATAAAGAATATTGCTTTACATAGTTGAAAAAAAAGATAATAAATAGATTCTCATTGTGACATATATGCTGTTTCAGGGAAATTAATTATCAAATTTAGTCTATGGATGGCTATAGTGTAGTGGTACTGGAAGTGAGTCCACATATTAACATATACATAACTTTCAAAAATTTGATTGATATGGAGATTGATTAATGGGTGAGAATGTGTGAACGTTATATTTATATAAAGTGATCACTTAAGCCAGCCTAAGACAGGTCGTAAGCCCTGTAATTACTAACTCATAGAAATGTTTGAGATTTGAGGTGATGTTTGAAATATTCAAGCGGATCTTGGAGAATATCAAAACTGGGGAATAATGTACGATTCTTGAGTACATGCTGTGCATTGTTAGTCCAGTACATGAGTGTACATATTAAGGGTGTTAGATTTCAAAAGGCAGCGGGTAGCACATTCTTCTGATTATATAGTTTATTAAGGGAGAGAAATTCACTATATCTAATACTGCATCAAATGTCTACATAGACATAGATATTGTCTAGTGTAAATTATTCTTTTTTCTCGTACTAGTACAAGAATATTATCTTGATCAAATTTGTTGTGTGTAATGCCAACAGCTTATGAGAGCTTCTTTCTGGCGTTTTAAATTTAATTTAAGTCTTCCAGTTAAGACAACATAAAATTAATGCAGCACTATGATAAAATTGCGAAGTTTTTCTAAAATATTAACGTTCTTTTTTTTTAAATTTTAAATATTTTTTTGTAGAATTATTGACCGTTTTGCTAATACTATGTGAATAGATTTGAGAATGTAATAAACTCGAATATCCATTGGGTTCCTTTTTAATATGTGTCTATCTATTTTAATGGGTCTCATGTAGTTTTTTTAACTATGATTGTGTGATTTGTATTGGATTTTAACAATGATTGGTAACTGATTAATCGTAATTCGGTGAGTATAGTTCCTATTAGATTTCATTCTTATTTATATATACATATCTCGGCTGAACCGCCATCTAATTTCAAAGCGAATAGAGAATATTTTAAATCAAACGTTATCTTCCTGATTTATCCTGTGCCGGAAGGAATTTTTTTCCGTAAAATATATCGCGTAGTTTCGGTGTCTCTTATTGTTGTATTTTTATCTTCTGATAAAACCCTATACCGCCTGCGCCAATTTGTCATGGCTTGTCGGCTCTGATGATGATCTACTAGATGTATCTTTTGTTGGGGTTGAATGTGGTGATGAGAATAATACGCTGTTTGTACAATGTGACAATTTGCAGTATTTATTCCCGGTTGCCGGTCTTTCTTATACATGCTTCCCTGACAAGCGTCTTTATGCTCACTACACACATACACATACTTTTGACCAGAACGCGCATGCATCTGTCACTCATCAATCCACAGACAACAAAATAATTTATTTTTTTGGTGCCGTAAAAGTAAGAAATGATTCGCATATTTTTGATGTGCTGATTCTAAAAATACCTGGCTCTTTTTTGTATTTTTTTTTTGAAATACAGGCTAATTGATTTTAGTTCTGATAAATGGCAAAAATAATGATATTTTAGAGACTAAAATTAAAACTTCGTCCCTAAAATGAAAATCTAATTAGTCAGTTTCAATTATTTATTACATGAACATAAAATCCAACATTCCTTTATCTGGATAACCCCCACCACCAATTAAGTAATAACTCTCTCATATTACCCCTGCCTTTTCCGGTTTTATTTACTATTGAGTTTTCGTAAAAATGGTAAACTTCCTCCTTGGACAACAAAGTGGACATATAAAATATCCTTGTTTATTATGTCTTTGGAACAACAAAGCTAAAGATCAGCACTGGGTTAGCAGAAATTGGCATTCGAGGAAAGCATAACTAAATCAACGAACCTTTAGTTGCGAGAGAGAAAATCATATTTATACCCATGCATATCATGATGGGGCTTATGAAAAAAATTGTGAAGGCTTTAAATCCTGATGGACATTGTTTTGGCTACTTGATACAAAAACTAGCACAGAAAATCTGAAAGCCCGAATATTTGATGGTCCTCAGAGAAGGTAGTGTGTTAAATATACACAATTTACCTCATCAATAAACTAGATTGAATCTAACGCTTGGTGTCCATTTGTTCAAGTAGTAAAAAGTTTTCTTGGAAATGATAAGGCTGAAAATTACATAGATTTAGTGGAATATATGCTTTTTAACTTTAATATTCTCGGTTAAGCATAAAAGTTTACTACCTCTATAACTACTAAATCGGTTTCCAGAAAACTTAGATGATTTTAGTGAAAACAGAGAAAAAGATTCCATCAGGACATTAAAATTATGGATGATCGATATCAAGAAAGATGGATAGCCACATGATGGCTGACAACTATTAGAGTCTTCAGCAAGACTTTTCCGGTAAACTCCATGCTAGAAAGTCGTATAAAAAAAAATTAACTGAAAAGTGATGAAAGTATATTTATCTATTGTGTGAAATAAATACCTTACTTTGTATTTTTTTGTTTTTTTAAGTAGCAGTTGGAGCAAATAGTGAATGTGAAATGTATGTAAGTTAAAAATAAGATGATTTTATTCTAAATGAGGCCAATGTAGTGTATCTCAAAAACTAGATCTGATAAACCTAATCTGATGGCTATTTTAGATTCTGCATCTAAAATTTACCTAGAAACAGTTAAAATTTTTCTGAAAATGTGTGTTGTCCAGTGTTATCAAATATTTTTTTTTAAATGAAGTCTAAGATCATCTGTCTAGCTGCTGAAATTATTATTTATCAAATCCAATCTTTACACAGTTTGGTCTTAGGTACTTAGTTAACAAACATTATCTATTCTTTGTTTCGTGGTTACCTATACGAAAGCTACTAGAAATATTATAATACAATTTGTAAATGTAATTTGTAATTTAACTCACGTCTCTGACGAAGGTGAAACTATGTTGCGCCACTTGTGTGGTGAGTTGCGCGATTATCCCAAGGGAGCAGGCACCGTTGTTGATGCCTCCAAATATATCTCCAGCTGCCGGCGGGGGACAGGCAGCTGCCACCGTAGAGTTCGCATTTGAGATAACGCTAGTGATGTTATTAGATGATGCTGAGATGCTACTGATGAGACTGATAGTCTGGGTAAGATTGTTACGGACACAGATGTTAGCAATCTTGGTAATAGTGCTTATCTGAAACGCCGTAATTGATGCTTGATGTTTCTGAAAAATATTTAACTAATTTAATAAAAATTTGCATAGAAATATTGTTTAAAATATTTTAGAACCATTTTTTTCCATACCTATTCGAGCATTTACGTAATTTAGTCCATGTCCAATTGAGTCCAGTTCCGTTATAAAAAGTCAATAGTGAAATATGAATAATACGGCCGAAGCATTAGCCAAGCATCGAGTGACTCATAATTCAGTTTTATTAATCTAATTTTTGTACCAAACCAACTTACTGCTACCGTTTTCAAACAAATGCATTTTTATTAAATGTAAGGTTTAACAAACAGATACCACCGACGGATTTTTTCCAAGGGGGGGGGCGATATTTTTCCAAGCGGTGGGCGGCGATAAATTTAGTTTATTATTTAAATGTATTGTAAAAAATCCGACCCCTATTGCTCAATACTCTCAGTACTATATTGTCTTTAATTACATCATTATAATTTAGTCCCGAAAGTTTCAGGATTACACATTATAATCTTGAGATTCATAAATATTGTTTACTGGACCGGATTGGATTCCCTAATTGTATTGTGTGATAATATTTATTATATGTTACATAACTTATTAAAACAATATTAAGCGTTTGTTTACCTTAGTTTGAATTTAGTAAAATTATTGATGATACGTATTCTGTGTACGCGTCTCTGTTTTTTTTATTGTACACAACGAAAATTGAAATAACTTAAGCATAATTTCAATGATGACATACCTTTTGTCATTCCTAATGAAGTACTCTCATCGAACTGCTCGCTATCAATTTGATTTGTCATAATTCACATACTGGAATAATCGAGAAATAATACAGGATAAATATTTGTGTAAAATGACCAATTATTTATTTACTATTAATACTTTAAATACGGGTATAGGATCAATCAACGCTAAAAATTTACCGCCAGCAATTCACCGCGTACAATTAAATGTAGTTTTGCAGAAAGCAGTCAGTCCACAAATTAGAAAAAAAAAAGTGATATTATTTTTATCGGACGCAGTATATACGTCAATTCTATATTATGCTAGCACAATGGCGTCACGCGGCTAAAAAAGTCATAATAATCATGTTCTGAAAATTTTGTTGATCGCATATTCACCATTTTAAAATCTGTAAAACTTTACAATTTTCAAACAAAATATCTCAAATATATTTTTTAATTCTATTAATAGTCACACCTTTGATACCAACCTATGTTTTATTTATCATTTTAAAGGTAAATTAAATTCAAGTTGTGTGGATTTGATTATTCACAATTCTCGTAAAAGTGCTTTTATCTCATGAGTTTTTGTGGCTAGCTATTTTTTTGTATAACTACGTTGAATTTATCGTCTCTCCGTATATATAAATATTATTAAAATAAAATTAAAATACCAGAAAGTACTAAAAAATTAAAACATGAATTATTTAAAACATACTTCAATTTAAAAATATGTTATTTATTGAATTTGCTCAATTTGAAATGCAAGTGTAAATATAATGAATCAGCGAAAAAAAAACTCTATTTGACAAAATTTAACATTAACTAACTTGCTTAACCGTTTGCACTAATTAGACTGCTCTTAGCAGACATTACTAACTCATTCTTAGGTTTTCACGGCCTTTCAGAATCTTCTGTATACAGTTCTCTAGGCTAATCTGCCATGCATATCTGACATTTCTGACCGACGTTTCGAATTCCATTGCAGGGTCCAATATCAACCCCGATGATGGAAAAGCGGTGAAATGCTGGTAATAACTTGTTCCAGATATCTCCGAAACTAATACAAATTTAGAACAATCGTTCCGTCTCAAGAAACATAAAAGTCTGTTTGGTTAAGACCCCTTTGTTTTCCATAACTCGGTATGGTGTTGAAATATGAATCCTGTGAACAAAATAAATAAACGTGCTTGGTGCCCTCGAGATGTGATATTGGTTTTGCGTATACAATGGATAGTGAGACGAAAGAATGTTTCTATTATTCTAAAGTTCCGTAATGAAGAAGGGCTTTCCACAACTACCAGGAGTGGAATTCTAAGTATAATTTGGCATGTCGCTAAAAAAGATAAAGACAGCGTGGAGAAATTGTTGTTCATTGAGAATGTACAATGATACAGAATTTATCATTAAAAAAATGGACAGATCGAATCCGAAAATAACAATCACGATTAGTGGAGACAATACAAGGAAGTAAGGTTAAGTTCGCACTGTAGAAGCAGTTCAAAAGATCACGACGTTCAAATATGACAACTCGACTGAGAGACAGACGTAGTTTAAATTACCTGTATACAGCTTGAAATCTTCGCTTGCGATCCACCAGCGGCAGACACTGCACTGCTAATCAAGGTGTTAACAGTTGTCGCAATCTGAGACAACGTGCTCAGGGTAGCATTCACGGTCTGGAAGGTGCTGTTACCAGTGGTGATTATAGAAGTAACGGCATTCTGGATGGCTGTATCGATTCCAAAAATTGCCTCATTTGGCTGAAATTATATACATATGTAATATCGTTAAATAATCCACAGCAAGTAAACTATCATTTGTTCATTTGTTTGTTTATCATTCAAAGATACTTTTTGGTTAGAATATAATTCTTTGATGTTACTAATATATCGTTGGATGAAATTAAAAATATTTTAAAGTTGTTGTTAAACAAATACGTATTTTTTATATTATTTTTGTTTTAAATTAAATATAATTTACAATTTAAATTCTTTTTGAAATTACAATTCTCACAAATCTTTAAAATCTTAAAATTTATTAAATATAGGAAATCAGTTTTTTTTCCTACACAACATAATCAATTCTTACATTGACAACCCTGTTTTCCTTAGCAAAAGGGTTCCTATGGCAGTAAATACAAAATAATATATGTGTATGTACAATGAATGACAGACCACCATAATCTTTTTTATTTATACAACCTGCTATTTAATATATTCCCTATTTTAATGTCTCCCTGTCAATCACCTCCTCACTCCTACCAAGACTCCGCCTCGCCCCGTAATTGATGTCGTTTTAATATTTTATTTTTGTGTAATAGTTCAGTTGTATACCAGTCTTGACGAAGATACGTTAGTATCGAAATTAGTTGACATAAAAATAACTCACAGTGGTTTATACAAAGTAAAATATAGATACAATTTTTATTTTTTGATAAATTTTGCCATTTTTTTTCATATTGTAAATGTTATTCTACAGAGAATGGTAAAAATATATATGACGCAAGTGTTGTCGGAACCAAAAATAGAAGACTTGGTATGACCAGGTAAACCAGATACTGGTGGATGGTCCTGTTAGAAGCCTCAAAAACGACCACATCAATGACGTCCACGCCGTCAATAATTACCCGCAGTTCCATGATTACAACTGATCTCGTTGAGCAAAACGAAAAAAAGAAGGAATTTGGGAATTTATATCATAATTATATTTAGAATCCCAAATTTTTAAATTTTTCCAGTTATTTAAAATTACTTTTTTGAATGATAATTATTGTTTAACTAAGTATCTACATAGTAAAAATATATATTCTTACCTTAATCAAAAAAACAGCTATGAAGAAGACGATGCATGTCTTGGAGAACATCTTGAGTATTTGAAATTCTTGGCTCAAATTATCGATTCTGCGAATTGATCTTACATTTATATAAAAATTTTTGGAGGAAATTTTTTTGCTGTAAAATGTCTAAGCTGCTCCCCACAATAGTATAAGTATAAAATATGTATTTTACAGGAGATTCAATTTGTTTATTCTTTTTAGTATAATTTGAGTTTTCTACGAGTATAAAATTCTTGTAAGAACGTTGTAAAATAAATTCAGTTATTTCAGTTATTGATACTCTCATTACGGTATATATCCATTATTGTATTATGCAGGCTAAGTGATTTTTATAAAAACTGCTCCAGCCTAATTTATTTTGTCTACAGATGGAATGATTTTTTTTTCATATCGCATTCTAATTTGCCGCAATAATGATAACTAATAACGAATTTAAAAAAATTTTTTTTCACGGTTTATTTTTTTTTTACTATTTCAGCCTGTCACGGCCATAGTCTGCTGAAACCGGTAATTGTCAAAAAAAAAACAGTGAAAAACAGTTAAAAGGTATTTTAATTAAATCATTAAAATGGAATTCCACCATGAATTAACAGTTTCAAAATTGGAAATAATAACTAATAAACTTTTAATTTTGAAATTTTTTTAACTTATTATCGTATAGCCATGTAATTTACATACATATATATACAAAATTATACTAAAACAACTATAAATATGTATGTGTTTTTATATTAAGTTATGCAAAACTACCATGAATAAAAATGTAGTAAATTTTATATATTATCATTTTTTACTACCGCCAACTATCTTTTTGTTGGTTGGCGTTGACGTTGGTAGGTAAAAACTCGTGATTTTGAATAATATTCTAGTTAACGATTCTAACAATATTACGATGGATGAAATTTTGCATTTCTTAGATTTATCAGTAAAGGTCGGTATGCATTAAATTGGTATTTCTGCTCCGCGTACAAAATATAAAATATAAAGAATCCCAACTTTCTCTGTACTCTGCGCGAATTTTAAGATAATTTTTTTTTCGTGTATACAATAACATAAAACACTAAATAATTAAAAAATTGCTATCGAATTTATTTATGAGCACACATCAGTTTCTAGTTATGTTCTTGTGCAATTTGTTATGAAAACCTAAAACGCTTGATATATAACCAGCTATTGTTGATCATACATATAATATAACCAGCTGTTGTTTTATTTAGATAATAATATTGATTGTAAATGTATTAAGTAGGTACTCTATAAGTTAATACGAATGAATAAAAATTATATCTAGAAATTAGTCCAACGTCAGCGGTTTGTTTTTCTTGTAAATTTCCCAAAATTTGGTTTTGTTTATTAAAGCACAATTCTGCGCATTAAACGTTCTCACTAAAAATCGATAAATCAACTTAATAGTCTTGAAATTAAGAAGTCACCTCATCTTCATGCAAATTTTTATTGGCGTTTTACAATTTGCTATTGCTATTCTTACATATTGAATTTTAAATAGAAAACCGTCATTTTGAATTTATATTTAAGTATTTATTTTTTTACAACTTTTTATAACGGTATCACAAAACACGCTTAATTTTGAAAAAAGATACCAAAATAAATTTTATGTAATATTTATCGTATATGCAATTAATTACTCTAAAATTACGAAATTTTTTATTGTTGTTACCGAAAAACATTTATTTGATAAGAAAACTTAACTAGAAAAACAAAATTAGATTAGTCAGACCTTCAGTAGGTACCTACTTGTCTTTCTCTATGATTAAATATTAAACATGAACCCTGAGAGAATGAAATTAAAAAAAGATAGATACTTTGAAAATGTGATGCTGGCGATGTACGCTTCGCATACTGTAGATAACCTACATGAACGGATGTCGGATTGTAGATATATTAATTAAACATCGAGCAGCGTTTATCGTCAACTACGTATATTCTGAATCATACTCGAATCCACTATGGAAAAATTGGTGGTCTGAGGGAGGGTGAAAGGTGGATCTCGTGGATGATCACCAACAGGATAGACCGACTTTGTTAGAACTGCACAAGAAATGTCACGGTCCGGAATAGGTGGAGCAGTTCTTTGATCATAACTACTTCCTCTGAGCGTAAAAATAAAAATGTAAAATAATAATATGATATGAATAATACTTTTAATAATAATTTATCTGCGAATGATTTAAAATATGATTTTTTATTTATTTCCAAAAAAGTCTTGTCCATAGGTTATTTAAACTATTATACGACAATATGATGCATGCACCTGATATAGACAAGTATTTACCTCGAGATAAGAGGCTTACAATCACACAATAACAAGAATCACGTAATTTTTTGTGCCAGTATTATTTTTTTAGCTATAGGGTTGTTTTATTTTTATTACGAATTTATTATAATTCATAACTGTTGGTATCATGATTATATATTATATATAATGGCAGTTAATATTTATTTTGTTAACATCTTTGTGCAGAGTAGATAGAGGGATTACTATGACTTACTATATTTTTTAAATAATTATTTTTTCTTAAAATAGATTCTGGTATAGAAACAACAACATATGTTTTAGTTAGTATTGACATCCTGGAGAAGAAAATGGTATTTTTCGAAACCGGTAGATGTATTTAAACTTAATAAGTGGTTAATGAAACAAAATTAAAAAAGAAAAATAATCATATGTATATTCATCGATTATTTGGGAATTTTCTAATAACTAAAGTAATACATAATTTTTAAAAATGTTTACCTTCAATATATTATTACAACAAAGGCTTGAAGACTTGAAGCCGAAATTATAAATATTAAAACAGAATTAACAACGTACAAACAATATCTAATCTTAATGTGACAATCTTTCCTTTGGATGTCAGTTTTGTGAGTTCGCTTTTGTCGATGGTAAAATGTTTAGCGAATGCTTTTAAGCCATTGTTTTGTTCGATCAACCGAACAATTTTTTCACCCCTGTGTTAAGAAGAAGCAGTTACTATAATACATACATACATGAAGAGATGTTATTACATATTTTATTAACAAAATTGTCTTGCATTGTATTAAATTTGTTGAAAAAAGAGGAAACATTTCTTGAAATAAACTTGAAGATCTTGAGCGACTCTATTTTGAAAAAATATTATTCTGGGGTCCAATTCTACATTTAGTGGGCTTCTATTCTTTTAGATATAGAAAAATCATGTGCAAAAAGAAATCAAATTTATAGCGTTCACTGCAAACTTAGGGTTTGCAGACACTTTGCAAATCAGATTTCAGACGCAACAATTATTGAGATCAAATTTGTTGAAATAGAATTCCAAGGATGTAACAGCTTCACAAGCCTTTTTTGCAATATTAATATCTCTGTTAAAAGGTTCTCAAATCACTTATTTTCTGAATCTAAACATCTAAAATAATTCCTGTGCTAGTTTTTAGAGATATTAAATGTTCGTTGAAAATCGAAGTTAAATTTTCTATGAAATCTGATAGTGAAGGAAATTACATGTAGTTATTGAGGCGTTATGACTAAAATAAGTTTTTTTGCTTCCATACAAACATGAAATTGAAATTTATGTAAAGCTGTACCTTGTTGACATTGATTTATTTCACTAAAATAAGTAAAAATGTCAACCAAATAAGTGCCTGAGCTAACCTCGTAAATTGTAACATTTTTCAATTAATTGTATTTCTGTATCCACTAATAATAGTCGTATTTTGTTGCGGAGCTCAAAATAAAAATAATAACTTTACCACGCAATATATTATGTAGAATGTAATATATTATGTAGAAGCAGTGTATGTTGACTTTTCTTCTCTCTATGCAAAGACTTTTAAAAATTCAGTAATTTAATAAACTCTTTTGATATTTTTTTGAACGATATTGTTTATCTGTGGTTCCAGACTGCTGCAAGTGTGACAACTTAACCAAATCAACTAATTCGTTAAATCTGCATGACAACCCTAGTTCATCAGTGCTCATATTACGCATTAATATCCTCCAGCTTTGTTTGAGATGTATTTCTTTGTAGCAAATTAAATTAAGTTCTTCCTATAGTATGCAATTTTTCATCTAATAATTATTAATAAGATGTAATTGTATCTTTCTTTAAACTTTTAACGTTTATACCCCGGATAATTCTCACAGGGCAAATAAAAAGGATACGGATATTTTATATGTTACTAAATATAGAAAATACAGTGTTGCAAATATTTCTACGAACTTTTAAATCTTGAAAGATAATCAAGGTTCAACATTTAATACACAAATCAATAGGTTTTTTAAATTTTGCCTCAGATAACAATGGAATTTTTTTTTAACTTTTCAAATTGAGGTAGCCCTTAATAATGGATAATAATAATTAATCGTTGCCATATTACTGGTGTTCAAGACCCTTTAAGCAGCCCATATGGCCGCTTCTCGGACAACGGACTGATAAATTCAAAAGAAAGTGACTTTGGGTCATTACAGTCATAAAATAAAAGTATAAAATGTTCACTTTATATTTAATTAAATAAAATCAGTCTGCGAATTATAATAATATTTTTATTAAAAAACATTAAAGGTGAAGATCTTACCGAAAGATTGTGTATTAAGATAATTTGAAATAAATTTCAATGTATCTGTTACTTTTTTGCTTCGTGTATTTTAACTTCTTATAATTACATTTTAGATAGTGAAAACTATTATAAATTTTCCATGAATTATGTATGGTAAGTGTGTACATTGACAATTGGTAATAACTGAATTTATCGCCGGCATAGGAACCAATTGCAGATTTATATCGCTCATTGAACATACGACTGTATTCATTCTACTAAACTTTCTACATCATCTGACAAACATTTTTTTTGTTATTATTATTAAAATGGATTTTTGAAATTATAAAAATAACTCCGTCCATCGCATTCCTCATTGGCCATTTAACTTTTTATTTTTTCATATTTATTTCAGACACATCCTTATTCATATCATGTACGAAACATTTTTTGTAGAATTGTTATTCCAAATGTTTTCTAGAAAAATACAATTATATTTTTATTTTGGTGTCCATTAAGTACTTTCTTAGTGCTCTTTTTGATAGTTTAATGACCTCATTCGGATGAATACAATAATAATTCCTTAATTTAATAGTAAAGGATATATCCGGGGTTTTATTTTCGAAGAATTGGAAAAGCAAAAACTGTAGTATGAATTTTGATATTACTCTCAAATCAACCAAAACAATACAAACAATCAATAAAAAAAATAATATTTGAGTATTGATACTCAAATATGTACTTCGCCCCAGGAAAAATGGGAAAATAACCTTTGGTTCATTTAACAAAAACAATCATGTTTAAAAATATTGGACCCAGGTAAATAATATAGCTTAGACACATAACAACGATATTATTCTTCAATACTATTACTTTTACTAATACTGCTTAACTTATATTAACGTTATAAATTATTTTTAATTTTTTACCGTTGAATTAACAACACAGTCTTCGTGCACTGGTCAATCATACGAATATAAAATAAAAGTGATAAACAAGAAAAGCCTATCGATGGAATACAGCATTTAAGGACAACATTTTTTGTATCACAATTTTTAATGCCAAATAGTTTTAGACGAACGGGCCTACATATACGTAATCGAAGTGTTGTCAAGTTGTTAAAAATTATGTATTAATGTACATATTTTTAAGAATCAGAACATTTTTATCAATATGCTATCATTAGTTGAGGATCAGTATATAATACTAGCCTAATCAAGTAAAAAATGTACAAAAACTTATCATAAAAGTAATATTAAAAAAACCAAAAGATTATTTGACAAAATTAGTTTTTGAAGAATTCAAAGTACCAACAATTTGTGATCTATTTAAAATAAATTCTACACTTTAACGATATACATGTACTCCAAAACTTATAATATTTTTATATCTCTATGCTATTATTTTATCATATTTTATTTTATTATATGCAAGTAATTGTAAATAATATTTTTTATTAATATACATTTTAATTCTCTGCACACGTATATGCTTTCAAGAGAAGTGTAGCATTTGCTTTTATTGTATTGTATCATTGTACTTATAGCAGATAAATATTTTTTTAAAAACTAAAAAAATCAAAATTAAACTAATGTAGAAAGTGTAGTTTATTTTCATTAAATCATGTAGTATGTATTTAAAAAAAAATAACAAAGTATTGGGGCATCATCATCGCATATCATACTTATTTTCACGTCAATAATTTTATTAAAATCATTTATTTGTAAATTGTATGTATTTATTATTTATTTTATTTTATTAGAAGATATAATATATTTTTAAACATAATTAGTAATAATATATATATTTCTTTTTACATTGTTTTCTTGTCTATGAGATTCGAAGACTCGTGTATAGAGAAAAAGTATATAAGAGAGTATATGATTTATTTCTAGTCTGTATATATATTTTTTGATTTCATATACAAATTTATAATAGCCTGTAATTTTTCTAAATGCAAAGGGATGATTATTAAAGAATTTGATGCGTTGATAAATATAGTGGTTTTGGGTTGCGGTATATTTATGTTTTGGAATATCAATTAGGTCTCTAAATCTTGTAGATCGGAAATTGCTTCTAATATTTAATTTTATAAATTTGGATAAGTGAATTTTTTTGTACATGTCTATTATTTTTGATACTTTGATTTCTGTAAAGAGTTGAATATTTTTTTTTTAGAATTAATTTTATCAATATTTTTTAAGTAATTTAAAATTATGATATTGACATTTTATATGCTCCTCCCTATTCAATAATACCATATTGCAAATGTGACTGTACAATCGCGTAACATATTATTTTTATATTTGTAAGTGATAAGATATTTCTGAGTCTTAAAAATATGTAGGCAGTTTTCCTTATTTTGTTTGTAAGATTAATAATATATTATTTCCATTTGAGTTTGTTATCTATTATGATTTTTAGGTACTTGATACAATATTTTTCTTCAATTGATGAACATTGGTCACAAGAGTTTTCTTGAGTACAGGCTTTGGAGTGAATTTTAATATTAATTTCAAAGTTATCTTTCTGTTGAATAGCAAATTGTATAAAGTATGTTTTATTAGTATTAATTGATAGTAGGTTATCATCCGTTCACTTTATTATGGTATTAACATCCTCATTTGCAGATATATTAGCGACAGTCCAAGTTTATTCTTTAATTATTAGTACTGTATCGTCCGCATACGATATTATTTTACCATGTAATTTAAGTTTAAATATATAATTAGAGTATAAAATAAATAACAATGGTTCAAGTACCGCGCTTTGTGGTATGCCAAAATTTAAAATTTAAATTGCATTTTAAATAAATATATATACATTTATTTAAAATGATTATATATAATACATGTATTTATTAAACAAATTATATATGGGTATGTATCATTTAATTTATGTAATAATAATTATATATATATATATATTTAATTATGAATTTTAGCGAGGGCCACATTTCACGGGTGACATCTCTAAAGTTTGCGCTTGCACGGTGAGAGAACCATGTTTTTAGGCATTTCCGTAGTGGACGAGCTTAGACGATGGCAGAGGGGGACGAGCGATGTTGACCACTAGGCCGCAAAGGCTTGGAAGAAAGTTTCATTTGATGAGGATATTTTAGGTTATGAATATAGTTCAAAATGAGTTCGAAAAATATTGTTCATTGTATAAAACTCTCATCTGAAAGTCATGTATTCATTTCATTCTCTTCTCAATCCGGAGAACGTGCCTTAACCAATTATGCTACAGCACACAGAGCATTAATGACAAATTTGGATTGGAAGAGATCCAGGTTCGAATCCCGGTAGCAACAACAATATTTTTCGATAAAATTGATTTTTTATGTATATCTTTCTAATTCATACATTTAATTAGTATTTAAAATATCTCAGACCTATGTTCTGAATAATAACAACTTCACAATAAGAATGCGTTCTCCTTATTAATCAATAATATGCGTGAAAATATATCTGATCGGCGTTTTTAACCTAAAATGAAGGAAGCGTCACATTTCACGTCCACTATTGCCAGATCGAGCGGTGGAATGAGGCAAACAAAAACAAAAAAAATACACATTAATTGGATCGATATAAATATAAATATTATTTAGTAAAAAAATATTGTGTTTTTGATATAAAACTTGTTTTTAAATAGCATCCGAAGCTTCGAAGCATGTGATTAAAAACAGTATATTTTTTTAAATTGTTTTTTTTTAATAAAACCAAGTATTTAAAATATTTTTTAAATTGATGTCACCGAAAAATAATTATTTGTTCTTAACTTTGCCCAAAACATCACTTCCTTCGTAAGCCGCCTTCGGATAGGCGATACGTGAAACATTGGTTGAACGTTTGCCGTCAACTGATATTTTAGGCGTTGTGCTATAGTGCTTATTACGGACGTTCATTTCTACATAATATGACTTTATTCGTATGCTTAGTGTGACATTACAAAATGTCGCGAAAAAATACAATTAATGTCGCGTTCCGAATTACCCCGTCAGATTATTATGTGCCGACGACGTTGCTGTCATGAACAACAGTATATTTTGCAATGTGCGGAATCTTCACAGTGGTTGGGTCGGTTCTTTTCTATGTTGTATTTGGAGACCTGCCGGGCGTTCGAAGTTGTGAATCGCCTGATGACACATGATTCGGCCGGTATTGAGAATCAACAAAGTTACAAGGGTAAATAATTAATTGGCTATTCAATCAGTAGTGCACTGTAATTCTTAAAATTTGTTTGTACTTAATAGCATGATGAATAATCTTTCCAGAAATTAGATATTTCCTTTTCCCGCTTGGATAAAACTAATATGATCGACCGACAATGATGTTACGGAGCATGTTTCCTGGCGATCGGTGATCAATGCCTATTCATTTCATGGTGACGGATGATCCGTAGAGTGGATCTCGGGTGCAACAGACATGGGATTTTGTAGCGAAAGATTACAAATCGGACCAAGATGAAATGGCGACAACGGTCACGGAGTTCGAGATTAACTGATCTTTTCTTATGTCACGTAATGTTGTCGCAAGCCTATGCTGCACGAAGTCATCATACTTGTATCACTCCTATGTTGTTAATTTATTATTGTATTTCATGGTTCTAAATTAAACTTAATATCTTTGCTGCAGGAATAATAATGTTGTATTTTCAAAGAGGTATTTTTTGTGGTAACCTATTTTAGGTTAGCCATAGTTTATGGGTAAATTATCCAATCGTTAATGTTAATTAAATTTTAATGGTTATCGTGATGTTGATCGATTATCCGCAAATTTTTGTTGTGACTTTGATTGTTGAATAGATTCTCTGTTTATTCCGAAAACATATTTTTATTTATCGCTCCAGGGTATTGACAATAATTTTTCCCAGTTTAGGGCAAAGACAAAATGCAACAGATCAAGGTCTGAGGTGTGAAACCCGTCGTTCTTATTTTTTTCCCGGACTAGCCGGTGGGGAGGATAGAACGCCGGTATATCTCACATTAGAATGAAATGACTTTGGAATAGCTGTAAAGGAACTAATGAAAATTTATAACAGGAATATATATATAACGATAACAGATTGTCTAGAATGGCTTTCTTTAAGTTTAAAATTATTTTTATTTAGTTTTTCAATATTTACAAAATTACTTTGTGGCATCATATTATACTAATACATAATAAGAAAAACACTTTGGAAACAAACAATTTTTAATATTAACAAGAGTTTAGAAATTTTACAAACAAATACTAAGGGGTTACAGTTCGATAAATTTGAAATTTTTGATATAAGAAAAAATGTTAATAGCAAATTAAATATTATAAATAATCAAATCCTTTTTGCAAATAGATACCTTTAAAATTTGTTTTCACAGTATTTTCTAATCAGTTACTCACTACTTATACTTTTGTTTTTATCAATGCTTGCATTTTTAATTTTAGTATACATTATTTCCTGAAGATGATACCACAGGTATCGAAACATATTGATTTATCAATAAATAGAGGTTTAAAGAAAGTGTTTTTCTAATATTTATATATTCATTTAATTTATACCTAAAGGAGTCGGGAAATTATGTGAAATTCGGATTAGGGTATTAGGGTAAAAGGTACTGAAATCGGCGAAAGACTAGAATCAGAGAGAATTCATTCGTTAGGAGCGCCGACTTATCTTGAAGTATCTTTATTGCGACTATAAACTTTTCCACGTCTAACTTTCGTACAAACTCATACAAAGTGACATAAAATTTTTAGAAAATATATATAAGCTGGATAATTTAATCGTATGTCATACAATTGTATGAATACAACACAGAGCTTATGACTTGAACTCGGCTTGTTCAAACAATAATGTGTCTAGTTTAAATACGAATAAAGTTGTGTACCCACAAAATATCTACAGCGGTCAATAGGAAAAGTATATAACTTAAGTCAGGAGTTGTTGTTACTCATATTGTTAATCATTTGCACTAGACTTGGGAATAACCGAATGTTGCCTAAACAAATATCAGATATCTTATAGAGACAAAGCTATTTTTTTTAAATTATATTTAATGGAAAATATATTGAAGTATGGGGTAATTGTATGTGAATTCGCTTCGAGTACCACTACACCATCTCCATCTATAGACTAAATTTGATAATTAATATTTCCCTTTTTTGTTTGTTGCCTCTTTAAACGTATGTGACTAGAATTATATTGAGGATGATGAAAGATGGGTGTGTAATATTAAAAATCTTTCATTAATGTTGATAGTAATTATTGTGTTGATCATACTATTGAATTACGAGTATATCAGATACGGAGTTTTTAAAATAATTTATTACTTTTTACTCCACCTATTTCAAGTATTTTTACTTCATAATAATAATTTTTTTGACAATCTAAAAATGATTAATATATACCTTTAGCGAAATTATTAATATATTTCATTTACAACTTAAATTTAATAAAGGATGGAGGCAAGCAGTTCTCATTATAGAAGCAGAATAGAAGTCCACAATGCTCAGTCATGAGCATATTAGCTGAATAGTGAGAGAAATGTAATCTTAATGTAAAAAATGTAAATCTTCAACTAGAATACAATAATTAAATTAAAGTTTTCAAAATAGCAGCTATTTATTTATTTTTTAAACGATTTATTGTTCAGGAAACAAATAAATCAATATTGATTTATGTATGTTATATTACATTTAATTAATTTTATATTTATGAAAGAGTAGGTACTAAATAGTTATCAATAATCAAACAGCCACAGAATAACACCAATTAATTAAATCCAATCAGAAACAATTGAGTACATTTGGAAATCATTTAATAAAACAATGTGATTTTTTTGTTGACCACAGAATACATTTTAAAATAACCCAGATTCTGTTGCAAAGCGTGTGAAGGTCCAAGAGATCCTGGTAGCTGCCGAATGAGTCCTACAGCTTTCGATACTGTGCAAAAAAAAATGTTTTCAGGCGTTTTATTACGGCACGTTTTTTGCACGCATAATATTTCGTAACCATATTGCCGGTCGGCGATGAGATCACGCCATCTCAAATTTATTTAGGCATATGTAAAGGTGTCGCACGTTGCAAAATATGAACGAGCCACATACCCGGTGATATAACCCCGCACGCTCACCTCACATCGGCCTAACTGAATTAATAGTATTCTGTACTGGGTGGCGCATGGTTTTGTTACATGCATTTGTATCCGGTTTGCCGTCTTTGGCCACTGTGTCAGTCGCAAATTTTAAGACACTGCTGAAAGGTTCGGAATTTGTCACAACCTAGTCAATATTCTGAGTAACTGCAAAACACATCAAGTCCATTACAGTAAACATATACAATTATCTTACGAATATATTTAGATACATCATTGACTATTAGTGTGAAAAAAATTCATAATATGAGTACAATACATAACATAAGAACACTATCATAACCCATGTTCACGGATGGTATTCTTATGAGATGTTTGACTCGAGACAGTTTCTGGGACTATTATGCTTCTCGTGAGTTGCTTTGAAAACAACTCTCGATTTTTGTGGTCCATCGTATCACATTAAATCTCAGAGATTTATCTTGTGTCCCACTTTAAATACTTGTACGTCAAACATCAGTCCATTGACCATTGGTATTCCGTTCATTAGTTAGGTGAATTTTGATATCATTTAAACGAGATAAATGTTCGTAATGTAATGCCTTCTGTTTATCTATATTTTCTAAATTAATAGTAATTTGTATTTGGTTCTAGGTGACGTTTTTGCATACATTCTAGTTGCACTATTAAATAGTACGTAGTTTACACGGCTTTATTGGTCCTAGTCAAATCTCAACACATGTATCTACATAGTATAGTATAATATTTAGCCGAGCAGTATGAAACAATTCTCGATGGACAAACTCAAACACCACCCAGGAGCTGGTTATTGGGTGTTGGCAGAAAGGAAACTGAGCAAAGATTCATGGAAATGATTACATGAACAGAACATCATTTCTATTTGTTCATTTTTCTGTTTTGCACAGTGTTTCAATCATGCGATAGCGAGAGTATTTTACTTATTTATTATGTTATTAGAATTCTTTATAACCCTGTTTTCTTCAATCCTAATATTTTTGGTTTAGATAAAAATAAAAAAAATATTAATAATGGTTTTCATATTTATATGATAGACAACGGATGAACCTGTCTCCTTTAGTATAGACTTCGGTCTAGTTAAGGAGACAGTGAACATCTCTTACATTGTTAGCCTTTTTTGTATATTTATAAGAATGCTTATAATGTATAATATATACGCATATTAAGAACATAAATAGAATAAAATAAAAAAAATTTAACCAAATCTCCGAGAATTATCTCATCGTGTCTCATTCCATGGAACCTATGAATAATGCCGATTACATTTAATTTTTCCTACCGTACCAAAATAATAAAGAATAACTAAAAATAACTCAACTGAGTTTGTGTTTATAATAATTTGGTGAGTTTATTTTCCCGTAAATATTTAAATTTAGTAAGTGTATGTTTAAATTTTAATTTACACTTTTATTTACGAATATTATTAGTAAACATGTCTTACTTTTTTTATGTTTTAAGTGGATCTAACAACTTTTGCTGTAGATGTTGATGAGATTTTTTAACCCGAATATTTTTTATTTTCCATACAATTAAATAATCACTTTGAAAACGGCATATTTTATCAAAATATTATTTATACTAGTTATGCCAAGCATAATTGGCTGTGTTCGCATATTTTTGTCTTTTCTTTCATCGAACTGTCATAGGTTATTTCAAAGTAAGTATCAAACTGTCTTTACAATAACGAAATTTTATTACACATGTCACACCTGCATAATCATTTCAAAACACTAAAATGCTATAACACGAATGTGACAAAAAATATTATATTATATACATTATTGAGAAATAAAATATCTACTCCTGATAAAAAGTGAGATACAATATTCATTGAATATAATATATTGGTGGGAAAAAAATCCAAACATGATTGTTATTTGGTTGAGGTGAAATAAATATCATAGGTAAATTTATATACGTTAGATAGATATATTTGTAAAACAGATATATGCTAAGTGAAAATCTAAACTTTTTAAAAACTAACCATAATAATAATCTAACCTAACCTAACCATACTTTTGGCGCGTTTTGATCGTCTTGCCTATCACAATGCCTAATTCGCTAGAATAAATATCTGAGAATTTTACAAGCGTCTCCGCTTGCAAACTTGGCGTAAAGTTGTTGATAAATAATGGAGATTGGAAGATAAGCATTTAATAGGCAGCTGATTTTAAATTACGGTTTGCAATTTATAAATAACGTAATAATTCTTGCCATAGTTTTCTTCGGATTGTCCAAATTGTCCAAAATATAATAAAAATGAATTGTTAATTCTGGCGTCTGCTATTGGTTTACTCAAATGTATTTGAGATTCCGTAAAAACAATGTAGTTGTCTTTCAAATAATGGAACGATAGATGTATTGATTTGAAAAGTGTAATATATAGGTTCGAAAATTTGTCATCAAAAATACTGTCGTACCGGTTTGGAAAGAATTTTCTATGTATAATTTTTCTAATATTTATTTGCGTTTATTTCCGATTCCTATCATCTCACCTATGTGGTGGTATTAGTTCTCGCGTAGGTTATAAGAGTGTTTCGTATTGTAGGACACCCTGTTAATGATTTCAAGACAAACTGTTCTGGCCCGTGATCATTTGCAATCGTGCAATCATTATTTAATGATGGGCGACCAATTTGAGTTTTGTTATTTAAATATAATTTTTGGTTGATTGATTTTACTAACGATCTCTGTAAGCAAACAGACAGCAGATGACAAAAACTCTTGACACATCACCAGAAACAATGATAATGACAGCAGTGAGGAATCAAGTATCGCCAAGCCGTGTCCTTCAGAGTTGGCTGTGATCAACTTTTTGATGACTTGTACTTTACAGACACAAGCCTCGTGTATTATGTTTTTTTTTAAAAGTAAAACAAGTTTCAAAGAGCCTAAAAAAATTCAACTTGACGTATAACCGTCTACGAGTTCAGAAAAATAATTCGTTCATTGCGTACTATTTGAGTTGGCGGATTATTGTAACGCTTCCACAATATTTGTCGAAGGCCGTTTCGATGGATATATTCCGCTCCTCAGACATTGTGTTACTGTTGTTAGGCTACGGCTGGAGCACACTACTAAATCTCTAATTCAAGCTGCGTTGTCATAAAGGTCTGGATTCTTAATCAAATAATGGCGAGAAGTTATGTACAGATACATATGATAATAGTTATTACGTATTATGTACTTTTTACTATTGAAGTAATAATAATAACAATAGGAATGATATTCTTTTAAAATGTCATAGCAACAATAGTTTTTTATTTTTGATATTTGTTTATTTTTATTTATTTTATTTAGTATCCTGTCACAATCTAGCATGGTTAAGTATACGCTTGTACCTAATTTGGTAATTATCCAACAATTTTATGAAAATAAGCGTTCGTTTGATGAATCATATTATTGTTTACGTGGCTTTGTCAATAAGCAAAACTGTCGTTTTTAATGTGAAAATACTCCACAGGAGATTCAAGCGAAGCCTTTGCTTCCACAACAGGTCAGTGTATGGTGTGGTTTTTGAAATGGTGATATCATCGGACCATGTTTTTTTCAAAATGATGCTGGAAATGCAGTTGCAGTGAATGCTGAGCGATATCGATCGATATTAACAGAATTTTTGTGGTCAAAACTGGATGAATTTGATTTGTGTGATGATTTGTCATTCTGTTAATGTCACCATCAACTGTAAGAAAAATTTGGTGAATCAATCATTTCAAGAAATTAAACTGTTAAATGGCCTCCAAGAAGTCCTTAAAATTACTTTTTGTAGTTATTTTAAATCAATTGTTTATTCAAACAAATCACAAACCCTTGATGATTTAAAATTTATTTAAAGTCATCGAATATTGGGTTTCTTCTCCAAGAACACGCAATTACTGGATTTTTACTTACAAAGGCACTGTTATTAAACAAATAATAGATATCTCATAGAGACGAAGCTATTAATCAATTAATCAATTACATTTAATGGAAAGATATTGAAGTGTGGGTAATTACAGGGCTCACGACCTGTCTTCGGCTGGCTTAAGTGATCACTTTATACAAATATAACGTTCACCATTCATATAATAAAATATAGCTGTGTCTCTATGAGATATCTATTATTTGTTTCTTAATGTTAATCGTTTGAGCATCAAAATATATATTTTTAAATTATTGTATCTTAAACTGTCCTAGTTTTAATTAATTTTAAAATCATATCGTTCTTATTGAAAAACCCTTTATAATATGTCTGTAAACTTAATTTTTCATCTTTTGTATCATCTGTTGAACATGTATTATTTTGTATCTGATGTAATTTATATGGCGGATCGGATCTTGCACACACAATCCGATTACGCTGTAATAATCTAATTATTATTATTACATCTCGGGCAACTACCGGTTAACTGTATATCTTTGCTATTTTTAGCAGCGGATATTTTCAACCATCACAATTTAAAAAAAAATTACAACGTTAAAGTTAGAAAAAATATTGTTATCAAATGGCTTTCATTTGCTCACCGTATACATGTCATAATATGACAAGTCTATAAATACTCAGGCAGAGTAATAACATGTGTGCAGTGTTAAGAAATACTGAATAATATAATAAAAATACACAATTAATCGATCAATAAAAGTATCGATTAGATTAATAAAACCGCGCAGGAAACATGGAACACAGTTGGAATTTCAATTATTTGAACTGACTTATACACATTAATATAACATACATAATTAACATACATAATTAAAATGCATATTATATGCTTAAATATATGAACAGTATATAAAAAGTTATATATATATATTTGTATCTAATCTGTAATGTAATATTATTATATATGAAAAAAATTGCCATGCCAACGAATATTCTTCTCGAGTAAATATATTTTTATGACGATTCCAGGTATGAGATCTACCTCTTATGGATGACGTCCACGGGGAATATGGGAGTCCCATATTTACGAAAAATTAAAATCAGCTTGTTGAAAATAAAAGAACTGTAGTTTAAACCTTAATTTAGATGCCCGTTTTTTTAATAACTATTAATATGTACAACATATATTTGTAAGATGAGCTTGTCTAGTAATTTTTTTAGGTATTATATACCTAAAGGGAATTTTTAGCTGAGTACTGATATTTAATTTGTGAGCGTACCTGCGTAGGACCATTGGCAGTGGAGTAACGACAAAATTTGAGTACCAGTGCAGAATGGAAACAAAGGCCCCTTAAATAAGGATTGTATACAAGATAATTGAATATTAGTAATGCGTGTCTTACCCACTAAATAGTAAGAAAAAATTTAATCTCTTGTCTCATATAATATTCATACTTTTCATGAAAAAAACATTAGTGTTCTTAGGGATTTATATGTATTTGTAATTTTAAAAATACTTTCTTTGCTTTAAAGCGATTTTCATTCTATGGCAATGGTTTGGTCCTAGTGCGACATATTAGAGGGTTCTGTTAATGTTTTCACATGTTTTTGTAATACACGTGAAAATCGGTTTTAAAAATTTTATAATTCCCTTTACACCTATGGATTATTGTTACTATTGGGAAATATATCGATATCAAATGAATTGTAGGGCGCCAATTTGATGGTCTCCTATAAAATGCGGCTGCATTGGCGTAGTTACACCACTGACTATTAGAATTTGTATCGTAGAATTAGAAGTATTAGGTATATTATAATTTATATATATTATATAATATATGTAATTAACTAAATAATTTTACAGCATTAGCAGAAATAATATGACTTTATGATAATATAATATCGATAAAACAATTTAATTGAATTCTCGAAAAGTTAAACCGATTCATTATCTCAAATATTTAATAATAATTGATGACGTGTGTTAATAAACAAAGACTAAAATATCATTGAAGTGTCATCAAGAGATCGTGCGAGTTAGTCCGTAACATTTTTAAAGATCATTTTAAATTAGTCGAAGTTTCGCGAACGAATGGATGAAAGAGCCACAGCAAATGTATGTAAATTAACTTCATCCGCTCCATTCAATAGTGAGCTCGATCAAACTATCTATTTGTGAACTGTCCAGTATTGTTTGGACGGCGCACAACAATTTATAGTCATTCATTAGGTGCATGAGCACACGATCCACATTGTGAATCTTTTTTCTTAAGTCAAAATACACAAACTACAAATATTGACTTCATACTTTTAATCGTAATATTAACATTTATAGCAGTCGTAAATATTAACGAGCTAGTATATAGTATTTAATACGGAATAAGTAAAGGTGTACACTCTCTTTCATCTAGTAATGAAATATAGGTGAATATGTCGATGTAGTTTATAAATACCTAGAAAAAAGTACATTTTTTATTTTAATTATAGATTATTTTATTTATTACAATTATGTATAGAATATGACATTGGCAAAGTAGCCGCCTCTGGTAGCGGCACAAATGCGTGCTCTTTTAGCCATATTTTTCATAACATTCTCGCACACTTCACGTGTTATTTCAGCAATTTCATTTTGAATATTGTCTGTAGAATCGGAATTGTTGTTGATAGAAAATAATCGGAAGCTGTCAAATTAAGTGATCGAGAAGGCCAGTTGATATCATTACTTTTTGACATTATGCAGCCGAGAAAAACTGATCGCAAAATTTCTAAACATGTAACGATAGCGATCACCAGTAATAATTGGCATTATTATTTAGATAAAATGTTTTAATAACTTCAACACGTTATTGAAACGTTAAATACTTTACAATAAATTGTAATCAATTATTCTATAATAAAATGAATATTAAATATGAATTAACAAGTATTTGCTTAACTAAAATGGTGGCTAAACAAAATCGGCCTGGAACATAATATTCACCTGTAGCTCGTAAAAGGATATGTTGTGGGAACTATAATATTGTACATCACTGATGTGAACTTACGCTAATGACATAGATATTACGAGCAAATTCAAATATAGGGTAAACGACTGCGGTGGTACCCTGAAAAAGGGAGTTGAAAAATTCATTCAAATTTTTAATAATTTATTATCATGTAATATTGCATAATTTATGAAATAATATGACTAAGTTGATAGACAGGGGAAATAAAAATAATAAAAATATTGTGTATAAATTACCATAGTTCAATTTTTTCCTTAGTGAACAAAGCGTATTTAATAGTGAAAATTGAGTTCATTATAAAGTTTATTATTATAAGTTAACCTGCAAAATAAATATACTTACATGTACGTTCTTAATTCATGTAATGTGAGTTTTCAGACCGTGGCACATTTTTGACAAATTATTTTTGGACATATATATATAAAATAGCTTGTACATGTATATATGTAGGTACAAAATAATGCCAATGTTCTTTAACAACATGTAGTCTTAAAGTAGGTGTAATGTTTTACAGATTGAGAATAAAATTTCCTTATTCGGATTACTACCAAAATTTGAATTTGGGATTTTTACTGAGTACTACTAGCGTTCCATTATCATAAAACCAAATGCTAAACAAATTTTTAATATTTATTAAAACAGCTGTGTTTACCCAGCAGTACACAGAAACATGACACTTCCTCTCTCTATCCCTCTCTTTTTATGTTATTCCTTCACTATTTTATTATTTTTTTACTTGTTGATATGACCACTTTCTCTACCCAAACCTTTAACTTATTTTACTTACTTTCAACTAGTATCATCAACTGTCATTCCTTTTTTGTTGCAAATTATATTTTTTTCTAATTACATCATACCTTCTATACGTTTTCACCATCACTTTTTCTTCTCCACCAGTTGAGAGAATCAGTAGTTTATAATTAAAAAATCAGTAATATTTCCTATATCAGTACTCGTAATTTAAAATATTCATATACTGCAGTCGCCTCGGTACTAAGATTGTGAATTTCCAGTTTTTCTGTGTTATAGTACATCATACATAGATTGATACATTCGCAATATAATACAAACTCTCTTATTTAGTTTGATATAATTATGATTTTCATGTGATTCAATCATAATTGCTCTCTTATATTATGCACATATACCCGGCGGGTCGCCATAGGGTCTGTAAAGTCTCTATTTGGTCACACTTGACCTTGCTACAATAACGACAAATTAATTAGGTTCAGTAGCGTGTGGTGATATTTTGTAAACACCAAAATTTACATCGAACACTTCTCGACTTCGCCACATAAATAGTGTTATCAATATCATTTTTTATGACTGATTGTATGAGAAGTGATAAGTTAATGTTACAAACTTAACTCAATGAAAACAAGGTCGAAAAGGATTAGTATTGGAAAAAATTATTTGTAAGTTGTTCTATTCCGTGAGGAAGAATGCGAATACGAGAAACCGAGAAATAACACCGCAAAGTATAACTTGATTAATCATATTCGAATGTATCTCTCTGCTCGATTTGTCTGGGCATTATGAATAATGCTCGTATATTTTGCGTAATATCCTTAGGTCCTCATTTATATTCGATTGACAGCTGCGCGTGGATTTTAAAAGATATCATGACAAACCCTGTTTTTGCATTCATCTTTCAGACATCAGTATAAAAGGCACAAAATTTTCATTTTTCATTATTTGTGGTCCAAAAATTACTACCAAATACATTTGCAGATTCAGTGTTAGGTCTTTTTGTATCTTTATCGTAGTATTTTTGAATCTACACCTGTATCAATTTATCTTTATAAATACTGCATTTTTTAAGTGCATATATTATTGTACCCGGTATCGGTTTTTCACGATCATCTGCCAAAGTTTACGACTTTGATAAATGTACCAAAATGAACATTTATTCTGTCGTTTCTTTGTTAGCCTAACAACGAAGCTGGCAACGAAGTGTCGCCTCCACCTCTGTTTTAAATTAATGTCCCCCACAAAACAAGCGGCCGCCATTAATGATTAGTAGTGCACGGCAAAGTAGGCCAATGTCAAATCAGCTCAGAACCAGCGATGAATACTCTGCTGCGAAATCGCCGCGGGCATATATTACCATGTTATACATGCGTGGTATGTGCCCGCTGTGTTAGGGTCGGCCACTCAAACACGACCGTCATTAGAGTGGCGCTGCTGTACAATTCTTTCCTAAGGTTGGTGTACCGGTCTGCTCATTTTAGTTGCTCAATACTAGGATAAAATATTGCCTCTGGTACACGGAATCCTTCTGGTGTTCAACTAAAGATTATTTCTTAAAAATTGGCAAATAGCAATAAAACATAAAAATCAGACAATAATTTGGTGGCTAAATTGGTAGATAAATTAATTTGCTTTAATTGAAGAATTTTTGCTTTTTATTTAACCTTTTAACTGCCAACTCTATTTGAAATGGAAGACACCACATACGGTAAGCCTAGCTTTAAGTGTCTTGACTTATCTATCAAAAGTTGGGACCTGTCGATCACATATGTCAAAATGATTTAAAAATATGACTAAAATCCCTGCAGGGTCCAAAAGTTTGGCGAGATATAGAAGATTTGGCATTTAAAATGTTAAAAAAATAATACGTTTTTTAAAAGATGTTCCCCGTGGTAAAACAAAATTAAAAATCAAACCAACATTTAAAAAAAATTTTATAACTTCAAAATCATAATTTATTTATATAAAAATGTACATTTAACAGTAATGCAGGAATATATTTTTTTAAATATAATTCTTAAATTTCTTAATATTATAATAAAATTGAGCAACACTATTTTTAATGCTAAAACGTCAGTGTCAACGTGAAGTAGTGCATAAAACTGTACACAGAAGATTCTGAACGGCTGTGAAAATCTAAGAACATTTTTGAAATAATATATATCTTATAAAAGGAACTAAAACAGTACAAAATTTGACGTGAAAGTACAAGATTATCATGATATACTCGGTAAAATTCTTGTCCCTCCCTGCAAGACAAAATTCCGAGTTCGAGACATGATAGTATCTCTATATTTTTTCTTCAGTTAAATTTTTCTTTATTCCTATCTTTCCAAGTGATTCATCTAATTTGTTTTAATACGTAAATTTAATTGAAAAATGATGAGCCATTCCTTTTGAGGAGTGAATAGATGTAAGTATATTTTTGTACAAATAATGTGGTGGATGTCTATCGTCTCCATAACCTGAATGCACCTTGCAAATACCTAGGTGCAAAATGGAGTTCTCATCAACCTTAAAATCACGCCTGTGCCAACCGAAAAACAGACAACAATACAACGCGCCGAACCGTTAGGGAACTCGGCCCCTGAACACGTCACTTTTCTTTCGGTCGGCTTCCCAATCGGTTCTCCAGCAGACGCTTGACGTTTTCACTGCATATATTTTATCTGTAATTGTGCATCAATCAGAAATAATTGTTATTTATTTAGGGACACTCGGTACGCTTACACATAACCTACCTTACCTTCCATTATTACATTAAACACGACATCATTTCATTTATTTAAATACAAATTAAATGTGTTAATTAGAAAGATATACATATAAAATCATCATTTCTATCTGGGGAAATTCCATTAACCGATTATGCTTCACCAACACAGTGCATTGACGATAAATTTTCGAACCCATATGTTACACTTTTCAAATTTCATTCCATTAATCAATTAGAATCATCGCTGTCCAACATAATCATAATACAATACCTACACTAATAATTCACAACTCAATAATTCACAATATTTACAACTCTCACTACATTTTTTTTGTCTATTTTTTATTTATTTTTATTTCTGCCGAATCTTTATCTTTATTGAATTAAATAACACCTCAACAGCACGAAAAAAACTGGCTAATTTAACACAGACGGCAGTCTAGCAAAGTAACCAGGACAATGCTGTATATATCAGAGGTGGAGTCTACTCCATCCCACACAATAAACTAAGAGTATATACATAATTGCAATATAATTGTATCTTATGTTTATAATGTTATATTATTATATTTTATATTCACCTCTGTTACAGCAAAAACATGTATGTCAATAAAGTATAATAAATAAATTATTTGAAAGCCATCTTCTTTATTTTTACAGAATCTCAAATTTCATTTCCCCAAAATGGGGTCGAAAGGAGTGGCAGAGCCATGTGGAGGCCTTCATTCAACGGTGCTTTGATAATGGCTAAAGATGAATAAAATATTTCGTGACAAAAAAAATAATTGATAAAATCCCCTCTAAAGCATTCACTAGTGACAGCCCTGCCCTATCTATAAATGATGAATGTAGATATAACCATCAAATAGAGAGGCAAGAGACAGGATACTGGCTGATTTGCCTTATAAGAAAATCTGTGGTCGTTTCCTCGTCACATAACAACTCGGCAATTCCGAGAGTTCAATTGAAATAACTCTTTTAGAGTCGCAGTAAACAAGACTATACATTAAATTTGTTTACCATAAACTTATATTAATTATTATGCACAATGTAAGAAGACTACCTAAAATTAGTTGGATCACAAAAGGTACTGATCCGATTTAACGAGTTTGTGAAAATTTCACTGTCAAATGATTTAAAAGCTGGCTATTTGCTAAACACATATTTATGCTGTTTGACAAAGAATTCATGGTTCAAACAACCTCTGAACTTAATCGTGGTGCGGATGACATTGACGTCCGTTATTTTTTTCATACAGATTCAAACTGTTTGAAAACACGACCGATCTTAGTATGCCGAGCTGCGAAGTACAGAACTTCTCATGAAATAGTGAGATCTAAGTGATTCATAGTTATAATAAAATAATTATTTAAAACGTCATCAAGAAGTTATAAATAAATAAAGTATTTTCAATTAATTTATAATATTTATTTCAATTATTTCCATGTAAATATATTTTTTTCCACACGTTTATCATCAATTTAAAAGTTTTTAAAATTTACATCAAAAACTCTATCTGTTTTGGTTCAAATATCAATTTTCTTACGCGATAACAAATCTTAAATAAATACAAATTGTATTTATATAACTTGTTAAATATAACAAATTAACATTCTTACCATAACGCATTACACAACTGACTTAACAAAACGCTTTGTTTGATTTAAGAGGTATCTTATATAAGTCTATTGAAATAATTTTACAGTTTTTCGCCACATTATTTACCGAGGTCAATAAAGTTTTTTATATCACGAAAACTGTCAAAAATAAATAAATTATCAAAACAATTTTGTTACATGTATGAATCATTGAAATTGGGATGCATGAATCTGAGGGGATTTCCACTATTTACATATGTAAATATATTAGAATAGATTTAAAAGATATCTATTAAATACACTGGACGATATTTTTTTAAGTACCGACTTTATTATTTTTCTCACGGCTTTTTGTGGTTCCACAGTTTTACATGTATTTATAATAATAATAATAATATTTGCTGTTTTCTCAGTAGTGTGGGTTTGTATGTGCAAATAATATACCTTGGATTTTCATAGAAATGTACCATTAACCCCGATATTAAAAAGCGAAGTTGTTCGGAAAGCGGCAGCGAGAGGAGTGAAGCTCACGAGTAGATCTTTTATGGTTACGACCTCATGTTATTATTGTCACATATTGCGTGTTGTCGCGGTAATGATAACTGTGGAAACAATAGATCTCCGCAAATATCAGGACTCAAATTTAGAAGATTAAAGATTTTACCTACATAAATAATATAAATATAGGATAAAGGCTATATTGCACGTGTGGATATACTAACTAACTATGATTATATCGCTGATAGGACGTAAAAAGATTCCATAACCAAATTTAATTTGGAAACTCAGTAGGCGTTCAGTCAGTGCGTAAAATAAAAGTAAACTCAAATAGATTATTGCATTTAAAAAATCATGTGATAAATCTTACTAAATGAACACAAACAAGCTTTGAATAGGTTAATAAGGTTAATATATAAATATTTATATACTAAATATATAAGATGGTTATGTAACATCGTATGAAATAAATAGGTATGATAAAGCTATCGGTAAGATGGGTACTGCGTTTGTTAACAGTTAACGTTAATGTTTGAACCGTTTTAAGAAGGATATCACTGATTTTATACATAGAATTGTAAACACTGATGAAACTTGGTCCACTACTACATACCAGAAGCAAAATATCAGTCAAAACAATAAAAACATAGGTATTTCCCGTCTTCCGAGAAGGCCAAATCCATCTGTCTGCAGAATTCATTCATCCATCTGGGATGCAAAGGAGATATTTCATATTATATATCTTTCAAAAGGCCAATCGATAAATGACGGGTACTATGCTAACTGAATAAAAAAAATATGGAAAATACTAGGTTTATCAAATAAAAAAACATTTATATCAGAATAATGAAGATATACCCATACAAATGTCGATTTAATATCGAAAGCCTTTCTAATTTAAAACGAATTGAAGTATTATTTGCTGCCCTATTCCCCATTTCACCAAATTTAACTGCATCTGACTTTCATTTGTTTCATCCATATCAGTCCCTCGTGACTGAAGATCACAATCTCCATAAACTACTGCCCTGTTGACTGTGCTCCCCTACTTTTCTCGGTATCCTGCAGTTCTTAAGACTGTCAGTAGAGAAGTGTCTGTTGCCTTTTCCACTTGGTCAGTCAAACGGGTTGGGTTTTTTCCTTCCTCTTCGTCCTTCGACGTGGCCCACAACAACAAGCTTCTTAAAGCTATCTTCTCTTATCGAAAAATGCCCAAAAAATTCAAGGAGACGAATCCTGAGATCCTGAATCCTGCCTGAGTTGAATCAGGCTGTAGGTTGAGAGTCTGTCTTTGAGCTTCAATTCTTGCAGAATGGATACATACGTGCGTCTCGCCATCCATGGTATGTGCAACACGTGTCTTCAGTACCACATCTCAAAGGCATCAATCCGACTTCTCTCCCTTGCCTTCAGAGTCCATGATTCCACACTATATAAAAAAAAATGCACCAGAGACTGTACAGCCTGACCTTTGTTGTCTTGTCAAGTCTGGACATAGAACTTTTCGCCATACCTATGTATCGTTTAATTTCTTGATCGCATTTGTTTACAAACCTCAAAAAAGTGGGTTTCGTGTGCCTGTTGAACCTGTTTAATTTCACAGTGATGTAATTAGACAAATTAGAATAAAATATTTATTATTTTAAAAAATGGAAAAATTAACTTGGTGGTTAAAATTCATTTTTTTTTATTTTTAGCTTTGTTTTATTAACCACTTATTTAGTAAAAAAAATCTACCGGTTTCGAAAAATATTATTTTCTTCAGGATGGCAATAACGTTATTTTTACTCAATAAGTGGTTAATAAAACAAAGTTAAAAATAAAAATAATAAAGTATTTATTGTTATTTTCCCATTATTTTGTTATATTGTGACAAAAAATGTAAACTATTCGATAACATTTTTTTTTCTAAAACATTAGTGTCTTTTTCTGTATCTTATAGTTTTTCTTAATTTTTGGGCATAAATGATGAAGTTGAGAATAACAAACATTTTCGACACATTCTATATTTTGCCTTTAGTCAAGGTTAAAATGGTCATCCAGGAGCTCAACTGGAAAATTCTGCTGCATCCATCCTACAGTCCCAACCTCGCCCCATCAGATTATCATCATTTTCGGTCGCTCTCCAATATAATGCGTGGTGTCACGTTCAAGAACGACGATGACTTCAGAAATTGGCTCGATAACTATTTTGATACCAGACCAGCTGATTTTTATAGAAAAGGTATCGACAAATTGATTGGATGATGGAATGAAATCCTGAACAATAATGAAAAATACATCATTGATCAAAATTTAAATAATTGAACAAAACTACAAAAACTTATTAAACATACGTATATAATTGGTCGTGAAATAATTTGTTAAAATATTTTTATCACATTAACGTTATAAGAAAATTTTAATTACACTTTCACTTGAATTACAATAATTATTAGATATTACAGGAAATAAATAATCATACATTGATAACATATAATATTGGCTTTAAAATTATACAAATTAGTTTGCTTATTAACGCGTTATATATATATATATATATATATAAATATATAATATTCATAATTTAACCTTGGTAAAAACCAGGATCTGAAATGCAAGTCATAGTTCCAGTGAACTACATGACAGAGTGATCTTTTCGTCGTTTTCAGTAATAATTTTACCATGTAATACGATATGCACACTTACATAATTATGTTGTATCGGCATCTAATTTTTCAATCGAAAACAACTATTAAATACAAAGTCGATACGGCTCAAAATACCGAAATACAAACAAGCCGTGACAATATGCAAATGCGATAATCATTGGCATTCTCGTCAGGTAGAGCGCGGTGTTATTTAAATTCAATGGAGTCTGGGATATAATTATATGATAACCGTAAAGAACATGTTGAGCAAAAAATAATACAAAATAAGTCTGTACTTCGTGTCCCTTCATTGTATTCAAGATTGTCTAAAGTGAAATATGTACATATGTGATAATGAGGTCATGCAAAAATCTCCTAATAATTTTACATATTTTATTTAGAATTCTTACAGCTTTTATTGCCAAGATCCAACAAAATTATTAAATGAACAGTCAGGTACAAGAATTCACTGAATTACATACGTAATATTACTGTACAATTTAATTCAATAATAAAACACAATCAACATAATATTAGAAATGTGGGTATTTGTATGTATTTGTGTGTAGAGTTAGCACGTTAAAGGATATAGAAAATTATTGTTATACTCTAGATGGATGTTAAGAATGCATTCAAAAAGCTATTAACATGCTTTTAAAAAGTATATTAACATGTGAATTTTTTTTAAAATTCATATACTACCTAGCTTCTATAGTAAAAACATACTGTCACACACAGGCGAAATCTACCTGATTCGCGGCCAGTGCTGGAAGGAATTTTTTTCTAAAGATATGTCATATCTGCCGTAGCGGGTTTTTGTTCCAAAATTCGTAATCCGCCATCCTTTGCAAATTCTTCATAAGTCGAGAACCAGATATATTAATATTATACAGGTGATTATGGAATATATTCCAGGCTGATTTTGTTTGGCCGCTATTTTGGTTTGGTAGACATTTATCAGTTTGCATTTGCCAGTCGTAAAGAGTAGTTGATTACAATTTATCATGGAGTTTCTAACGCCTCAACAACGTGTTGAAGTCATTAAAATATTTTATCTAAATAATAATGGCAATCCTATAACTATTAATGGTGATCGCTATGGTAACATGTTGGAAAACTTTTTAGTTACTGAATTTGGATCGATTGGACCTGCAACATGAGTGATTTCAACAGGATAGTGCTACCCAACCCAAGGTACGTATGAACTTTTGCGAAAAAAATTTCCCTGCTGCATAATGTCAAAAAGTGGTGATATTAACTGGACTCCTCGATCACTTGATTTGACAACTACCGACTATTCTCTGTGGGGGTACTCGAAAAGATATATCTATGCCAATAATTTAACAACAATTCTGATACTACAGGACAATATTCGAAATTAAATTGCTAAAAAATCACGCAAAGTGAGCGAGAATGTTATGAAAAATATGGTTAAAAGAGCACGCACTCGTGTCGCTGCCAGAGGTGGCCAGTTGGCCGATGTCATATTCCATACATAATTGTAATAAACCAAATAATCGATAAATCAAAATCAAATTAAAGTATTGTGTTTCATTTCTTAGTTTTTCAAAAACAACATCAGCCTGGAACATATTACAGTACATACAATTATAATTCCGTCTCAGAACGTGACCTGAGAATAATTTCAGTTTTTTTTTTGCTAAAAAAAAGAGTTAATGCTACATTTTAATAATATTTTTATCAATACATATTTGACTGAGTTGTTTGCGTGGTAAACAGTTTTATAAATATTTTCATTCATCGTCTAGAAACTTATTAAACCATTAGAATTACATTCATATTAGTTTATATAATTTTCACAAGAATATTGTAATGTATTACAATATTCACGTAATCACTAATTCATTGCTTTGCAGGAAAAACTTATTATGTCAGTTTTGAGACAAAGATCGATAAAATATATATGATGCAATTTTTAAAATGGTATGATATAAAAAATTTCAATATTTTTTCTTTTTTCTTATTCATTAGCTGAGTTTGTTTACATTTCTTCAGTTGAATGTATAACGGATTTTTAGATATGTTATTATGTATTTAAAATATATTTTACGCCGTAGGGTAAAACGAAATATTATATACATATGTACAATATTCGCAAAAATAGAGCAGTTAAGCTGTTTTACAAAGTGATATCTCATTTTTGTTAAATCATGACATATGAACATTTACCCGCCAACCACATTAATATTTTCTTATGTTTTATTCATAGAAGCACAATTTTTATTAATAGTTATATATTTTTTAGGCACTTGGTCTGCGCGTCCATATATAGACTAATTACTTGTCTTTAACAAAAAAATATTATTATACCGAATAGTAAGACCATAATTCAGTATCGAACCATTGTACTTTAATAACTTCTGTTTTAGTGACTAGACTTGAATATCCAGGTAGGTTACATTCTGTTATTTGTACATAACTGATGATTAATTGAATAGACAATGAAGATCTCGTCTTGCAACAAAATATTAACCATGGCGTCTCACACATAACAAATCTTTCTATTATTTAGATTTGGTACTGCACGAGTAACAAGTACGTAACAACTCTATAACCCAGGCACATCGTTCTTCATTTTTGATTTAGAACTTATGGAATCGATCCCCGATAGTAATTATGATGTGAAATATATTTAAAACATTATTTTTAATACGTTAATCATTTATGTACATCACAACTAAATATGTTTTATCAGTAAGTATGTGTTTCTTTGTAACTGGTATAAATAAACAAATATTTATGATAACTGTTATTTACAACATATTAATGAGTGGTGATAAAAACAAAACTCAGTTGTATGTGTGGTACAAAGGTTGGTTGTTTAAAAATTAAAACAAATATCATTGGTGATCAATTTTATAATTCTTACTAATAATTTGTGTTCGAAATGCCATACTTAACTAATTTAGTGAATAAATTATGGAATAATACATGAAATATCTATGTAGGTACATCGATGTGATTCGGATGGATAAGAATCGCAGTGTTTCTGTAGTATCAATGGTCAAGTAAGCACTTACTCATTGTTATTGTAACTATTTTTTTGCGACACAAATTGTTTTCCTGTTTTTAATGTTTTGTATAATCTTGGCAACTAGATAGTTTCTCATATACTCGTATATAATGAAAAAAAAAAGGTAATCGCTTTGCGAAAGAAAGTTGATAATATGGTCCGGATCATAATTATCTCACGCAAAGTTTTGCTGTCTGCTTTATCGCAAATAGTGTTTCAAATTTTTTTTGAAAATGAAGATCAAATTTAAATACTGACCCCTATATTATGTAGAAATGATTGAAAAAAAATGATTGATTAGGATTATTTTAAAAAATGTGTATTTTAGTTAGTTACAATTTGATAAGGATTATCCGAAGGCCTTAAAAAAACTAAAAATTGTTATGTAGATGGTGGTTTGTTTATTTATTTTTTTATTAATGCTGATGATGAAATGGCAATATATTTATTTAAAATAATATTTCTTTCTTTTTCATTTCAGTGCCAGTCGTTTGAGGGCTTTGGGGCTTCGCCGCCAGATGGCATTAGCGGACGTGCTCGTCTTATTGTGCGGATATTTATAAAACGGGAAATATTATTTACACTTACAAAATATAATATAGTATATTAAATGAGGCATGTTACCCGTGTGTATGTAATATATGTGCAAGTGGATAGTATAAATCAATGTAGTAATTATGCTATATGTACCTACTTTAATTTTGAACTGGAATGTAATTCTGCTCTTTAATATAAAATCGGCTATTTAAATAAATACTTATGTGGTTTTTATTTACATTAAAGAAACTGAACTCTTAGTCCATATGTATAAAAAATCTAATTACATTAATCGATTAGAATTTATTTTTCCGATATCCAAATTCACAATAAAAACGTGTGTTCATTAAAAACATATATTTATATATACAATTATATTTATACTAGTGAATTTATATTTATATATATATATGTGTGTTTGTGTAGCCGTACGTCCTATGCTTGAAATCTTATATGATTTTTTTTATCTAAATTTACAAATAACAAATACAAAAAAACTTTCTAGGTGTAACCACTTACTTATAAAGTAGCTAACAAAATAAAATACGTTTTCTTAATCCCGCGCTACAAACTTATTTGAACATGATCTTCACACAATTCAAAACTGTTTCGGCTTTTATATGAGTGCTAAATAAATATTTGTTTTCTTTTTAAGTATATCCGCATAAAAATTATAACTCACTAAATTATTAAATTTACTATAAATTGTGCTTCCATGGTGCCAGAAAAAAATGATAATGGGTACTGTCCCACCTTTCTAATCATAATGAATATTTTGATGTTTCCTATAATTTTATATTGTTATAAATTATTTAATACGATGTATTAATGTAATATGTATGTAATATGATGTAATCTGGTAAGGTTTCAATTGTATGTTAACAAATAAATATGTAGTGTTTGCGTAAATTATAAATTATATAGGTAAATTACGTAGATATATCGCGATATTTGAAATATGTATAAAATATCCTTTGATTCACATTAAAAATAAATAAAAATATTTTTTACTGAATATGTACAAAAATAATAATAAATTCAGACTTTAGAACTTAGATATGAATTATGTATGTTTTACGATTCGAAAAAAATAGGTTCAATTAACTAATGTGAGGTCAAATAAAATAATTAAGTCAAAAGATATGAGGTTAATGGCTTTATTAAATGGGTTCACTATTGCAACATGTAATGTTGCTAATGAGTGTGATAAGTCTCAGATTAAACGGTGAGTCACTGATATTAATTGTATTTTCTCAATACAATGGTCTAGCTCACTCCAGGTTCTTCTTTTTTTTGGCATGTATTAGAAAACTTTTTGAAAAAGATGTTTTCTTTAGAGATTTGTTTTTCGAATTGGCAACACTTTTTCCAGCAATAGCAGATTTGATAGCTGATGGTAGATTTTTGCTCAGTTTGCTTTGCTATTTCGCCATAAATAGACGCATGCCAGAATAATGCTTGCAAATTGTGTAAATTTATTTCGAAAATCGTGGTTCAGTTCGCAAAAATTACCGTGCGCTACGTCCATTTTACGGTCGATATAATCGTCCATCCGAACAAGTAATTCGAATAACCATGGATCGTTTTTGCACCACGCATACTCTAATTGATCATACGCATCCGCAGAGATGTCGTACAGTGCGCACCGAAGAAGTTGTTGCTGCAGTGGAGCGTAGTATTGAGGAGGACCCGAATGAGTCGATTCGCCATCAAGAGCGCTATAGATCTATGATTACCGACTGTTTCGTTTTCTAATTGAACGGCATTAATGTGGAAGAGTTGTGGTTTCAACAAGACGGCGCAACATGCCACACAGCGCGCGCCACAATCAATTTATTGAAGGAAACATTCGATGATCGCATAATTTCGCGTAATGGACCGGTGAATTGGCCTCTAAGATCGTGTGATTTAACACCTTTGAATTATTTTCTGTGAAAATATGTGAAGTCTCTAGTCTACACCGATACACCAAAGACGATAGATGACTTGGAAGTCAACATATGTCTTGTTGTTGCCGATATACGTTCCCAGCTGCTTCAAAAAGTGGTCGAAAATTGTACTTCCTGATTGCGCTTTATTCGAGTCAGCCGTGGCGCCCATATGCGTGAAATCATATTTAAATACTAATGGCATAAAATGATCTTTCCAATAAAGCCAATACCATGGCCATTACCACAATTTGTATGTGTTTTTTTCATTTTAAAGTTCTATACCTCTAAAAAAAAACTCTTTATTATTATCTTAAATTCTTATAACATTTATAGCCTTTATAACTTTATTTTTATAAGATTAGTATAATTGGTATATCCGCTCCCTGACATTTATATCATTAAATTCTCAAATTCACCAGTACAAACTGTACGTAATTAATGTTTGAGGTCTTGATTATAATACAAAAATTTGACATTGTTTAATTAATGAAATTTTAATTATCCTTTTTATAGAACCCCAAAATGGTAATATTTAGGACGTAACAGCATCAACTTACGATTGTCATATTTTGACATCGGTATTTTAGCATTGACCCACGGGGAACATTGTTGTCGTGTAAATAATCTACTGGAAATGCTATACGTTGATCATTGTTTTAACAGTTTCCATTAATGAATGAGAATGCGTTGATATTATAAATAAAAGATCATTGTTAATGAAGAATAATTATAGACTAGTAACAATTGTAAACTTAAAAGCCTGAGTTTTTACCGGCGATTTACTGAAACGATCAAACTATTAGAAATTACCCAGTGAAAATCATTTAAGTATTTTTTTACATTTAGTAACTGTGTTGTGGTTAAAAATATATAAATTTTAAAAAAAACTTTTCAATATTGCAATTATATGTATACTAAATTACGGCAAGCAATTTTAAAATACTTTTGAATTTAGGAGTCCTTGTCCATTTTGTCCCGTTATTTATTTTAGTTATCATTTTCTGAGGTCACGTTTTCTTTCAACTTTATTCGGTCAACATACTTCTGTCTCGATCTTCGTTAATATCAAATTTCTATAATATTACTTATTAGTATACTGGTGTATCTCTTATTCTCCTTTTGTTTTTTTAGATGTTTTGGTGATTCATTGATACATATATTATTAATATACATATATTGATACATATATGCATATTATACATTTCTTCTTTTTTTAGTATTTTCTCGTTTGTAATTCTTTCGGTACAGTTTTCATCTTTCTCCAGCACCATATTTCAACTGCTTCTAGCCTAGATTTTTATATATTGTTTTACAATAATTTCCGAGCAATCGTGTGTTTTAAATTTCACTTCCATGTAGTTCTGTACTGCAGATCGATGATTTGATGAACTGTACATGTAAAAAAGTATTATATACTTACTTTTATATATGCAGTAAATACTATGCTTGTTGAAAGTATGTATTTTTAATTAAATATGATTAATTCTTGGCAATTCCTCATTACTGAGAATCGTGACCCCCCCAACAAATATTGATACACCAGCTGTCTCCGCTTCACATAATTTTGGCCTGTACAGGGTGCAGTAGAAATATAGTTCTAATTGTTTGGGTTACTTGATCAGTCCAGCGTGTCGGTCACCTCTGTCCGCTTCTTCAGCCTTCAGTTGTGTCAATGACCGTAAGTTTTTCAAAAAATTGGAGGGCATGTCCAAAGTATTAAAGGACACGTCTTAGTTACAGTGTGGATATTCTGTTCTGGTAATTCTTTTCTGATCGCTAGTCTAGAGTTTATGTTGTGTCTGTGTAGGTAGATTTAAAAATATTCACAATAAAAATAAGGTTAATACTTTACGGAATTAAACAAAAGCAGATTATTGAATGTTATCTATACGACAGTTAAAACCGTTCAAGCTTCGAATTCATTAAACCTTGAATTCAATCACTCCTTTCGAATCTAAAACACGTAGGTAGACACTTTATGAATGCATTTGAATGATATAAAATAATATTACTAATTCCAGGGGCTCTAATCAAATACATGAGTCTCATTGTTGTTAATTAATCAAACTCTAAACGTTTAATTTTCTGTATCAAAAGTAAATGTTGTGATGATCAGGACATAATAATAAATTACGACTCAAAACCGACACAAAGCTATATCAACTCGTATTTGACGTAAACTCATCATGGCCCGTTCCCACGGATTAAATTTTTATGAGATTTTCGCCTCGAGACAATCTGTGAGACAGAGATTACGTTCTCGTAAGATTCGTTGGAAATAACTCTCCGCTATCGTAGTCCACCGTGTACACACCAAGTCTCAGAGATTCGCCGTCTCGCACCTCACATCACATTTGTTGTATGTCAAAAGTCAATTATCAGTTTATCATTGACCATTGATGTTTCGTTCGTCAATTGGGAAAATTTCAATCTCCCCCCAGCAGAATCATAAACAGTCAAATAGGAAAAAAAATGCAATTTTATTAATAGTTGTACGTTGGTATATATATAATTCGAGGGCATTTGTGCGCACGTATTACTGTAAAATCGAACATTGTGGTTTAAGTTTTTGCCTCTTTCTACTAATTTCAAGGTGATTTTAGAGTTTTTACTAAGAAAGTTATCTCATTGCGTCTAATTCTGTGAATACTAAATATTGTATATCACGCCAACGTCCGTAGTATTCAGCTGTAGCACCATGATTAATACTGATCTCACTGAGAGTAAAACTATGAAAAAGAAGAATATTTAATTACGTAAACAATGTGTATATTCCTTAAACCGTGTAGTTTTAATCTAATTTTCATATAAATATATCTTTTTTAATGTTTCTACAATACTCTGACTTGATTGTATCGAATGATTTTTTAGCCACACCGAGTTTTCAAGGCAAGCCAGAACTAAAACCGGATCTGTAGGAAGTCAAAACGAATAATAAGCATTGTGAGAACTGGGATAAATGTATCAGCATGTTTCACCATAACATTGAACAATATTGATAACTTTTACTAAGTGTCTCTCCTCTACATTGTAATATTTTGATTCATGCAGAACAGGAATAATAATAGGAAAGTTTTCTGCTCATCGTGTATTGTATTATTCGTGGCATCAACAACAATCATTTTAAATACATGATTTAATATTATCTGGTATTTAAAATATGCAAATACATATACACATATTGATTATACAAGAAATGAATTGCTTATCAGTGAATATCGCTCGGGAATCAAATATAAAATTACCGTTAGCCGTTGGAAGACCATTACGATAATCTGTTTACGATAATTGTAATTATGAACATGCAAACATCTGCATTGATTTATGATAACAATAATTCAAAGACTTTTAATAATTCAGGGACACACGCTTGCTCATAATAGAGACGGTAGTTTACAGAAGTATTTGGAATTGCTTAGACTACTTTTATAGATAGGTGTTTACCCACTGAATATATACATAAATTTAAATATTTTAACATCAATCATTTTTTTATTATTTATTTTAAAGTAAAAATAACAAACTTTAGTAAAGTAATTATTAAGGAGAACTTATTCTTATTGTGAGTTGTAATTATTCTGAACATAGATCTGTGATATTTTAAATACAAATTAAATGTATCAATTGGAAAGATATACATATAAAATCAATTTAATCGAACAATATTGTTGTTGCTGCTGAGATTCGAACCTGGATCCCTTCCAATCCGGGGAACGTGCATTAATCGATTATGTACACAGTACATTGACGACAAATTTTCGAACCTACATGTTACACTTTTCAAACTGATACATCTATCGTTCCAATATTTGAAAGCCATCTACTTTATTTTTATGGAACCTCAAATACCTTCGAGTAATCTAATAGGAGATGCCACAATTAACTTTTATTAAATTTTGGACACGTTGATACAACTTGTGTAATATTAGGGAGAACACATTCTTATTGTGAAGTTGTAATTATTCCGAACATAGCTATGTCTATAAATATAAATTAAAATATTGGGATTACTATTCCATCTATCAGATTACTCAAAGGTATTTGAGATTTTATAAAAACAAAGTAGATGGCTTTCAAATAATGGAACGATAGATGTATCAATATGAAAAATGTAACATATAGGTTCGAAAATTTGTCGTTAATGTACTGTATGCTGTAGCATAATTATTAAAGCAAGTTCCCTGGATTGGAAGATATTCAGGTTCTAATTCCGTTAGAAACAACAATATGTTTCTATAAAATTGATTGTATATGTATACCTTTCTAATTAATACATTTAAGTTGTAAGTAAAATAATTATCTGTAAAAGTATTAACTAACATAAACCAAATATATTTTGTATCATTTATTATATATTTATATTTTAATTTATCGTATTAAATAAAGCTTAATTTTATTAATGTTAATAATATATCTCAAGGCTGTATGCTAGGTGCACTATTTTTATTTTAAATTTACTTTGACTGGTTTTCATTTAAAAAATATTTTTGTTGTCTATGTAGTTAGGATAATAAATTTCTAATAGTGTGTATTTTATCAACTGTCTGTTAACAGTAGTTACCTTCGAATATAGCAAGTTTTCAGTAGGAGTATCGTATCACACTAAATATTGCTAAATATACTCGGATTAACATGATTATCAAATTTGAATGCGAATTTGTTAAGTCCTAGACCTCTGTAAGCGAAATCAGAGAAATAATATTACAATCGTGACGCGTTTGCTGCTAATTAACCTTGGACCATCTCCATCACAAGAATAATTTAAATTGTTTAATCCAAGCACAAATGGGCATTTCTGTCGTTAGTCTGGGTCAATGACGAGGCCTGTGGACCAAAATAAATATACCTAGATTTAAAGATCACGAAGACGACCGATTACAAACAAACGTTTATTACGTGATTTGTCCTCGGAGTATACGAGTTATTCTGATGATGTACATATATGAGTCATGCATACGAACATTTCAATTTGTTCATATACATAATAAACTTTATTTTAATCTATTAATAAATTGTCAAATCTATTTTTGCGACTTGGAGAAAAGTGTAAGGCTTTCGCACAGAAACAGAAGTGTATTGATGTAAAATGATTCCTAAAAAACTTATAAATTATTACAAAAGCATTAGAATTAGTAATATTTTGATTTATACGATTCGTGTCTGTTAATTTATTATTCAATAAGTATCGAATATTTATAAATTGGAGAAATGTTTAATGTAACTTTCATTTCACAAAAGTTAGGTTATGAATATAATAATCAAAAACATAAGGAACATCATAACCAATTAACTTCTAATGGCGGTATACTACGCCCTGGTCCAATATATCATTGAATATGGAATAGTAGGATGAGGATGCATTACAAAAACTGCCCTAAAACCTCTGGTTACAACTCAAAAAATATTACTAAAGGTTATATTAGAACTACCACTGAGAACAAGCTCGAATATACTTTTCAACAGCTTGGGGATACTGAAAATTGTCCAGATTTACGATAAATAGATTCTAAATTACATATTCATCAATAAGGACACCTGGGGTTTCCATTGAAATTCCAAAAGTACCGAAAACTCAAAGAACAATTTAGCAATTCTTAAGATGTGCTACGGACAAAAAAATATATGTTTTTGTAACACCCAAATTATATCATTATCTCCCTAAATATATTAAAAAAATATTGAGCAACACAGACAGTTCAAAGGCGCCATAAAATTCTGGTTTAAAAACTCAGATCGAATATATGTTCATAGCATGGTCACCCCTTCAATATGAATACACGCAGAGTCAATACTTCAGCCCTAACAGTGAATGAGCAGTCTATGCGTGTGTGTGTGTGTGCTTCACTGTAGCATCTGTCATTAGCTGAGTTGTGCAGGTAAGTATTGTCTTACATATTTCTCATGTTAAAATATTACATCATTTTCTTCTTTCTTTTGTTATATACAATTTTATTTCCCTTCTTTTTTCTTTCTTTAATTATTCTAAATTTATATTTGCTACACCGATTATGTATAATATGATTATTGATTAACAATGTAAAATGTTTGCCTCAGTACGGGCGAAGCCCAGTGAGGAAGATATTAAAATACTAAATGTACACAGAACATATGATATAAAATAATAAATAAATCAAAAATTAATCACTTAGACATAAAATGTGAAAATTGTTTTCATTAAAATATGTATAAAATATATCATTAACTATTATATTTTAAGAAAAGGTAAGACAAAGAGCTAAATAAATACTTACAAGATTGTATGTAGATAGCTGCAATAAGATTTAAATATTATGTTTCAACTTTAATGATGTAATTTATTATAATTAAGTAATTAATATTTGTGATTTTTTTGTGAAAAAACGTTCATTCAAAATTTGTACGCAGATATAGGTAATATATTAATATTCAAGTAGTCCTGATAAGATATTATCGTCTGGTGTATTTTCAAGAACAAAGACGAAAAACATTTAAACTACTTCCTTGACTGACGTATCGATTCTTAATCACGTCTCGAGACTCCATAAATATTGATATGGAGTCAATATTATTTCAGGAAATGGTTAAAGAGATTAAATGAATATTCGCTTAAAGTTTTTGTGGTGCTGTATTTACCTGTATAGTTCAGAATATATTTGCTAAATACATTCTGAGGACTCGGCTGGCCTTGGGCAATCTGTGACAAGTAAAGCGAAAAAGTTGAACTGTTTTATAAGACTTTTTTTATCACCGAACGTGACGCGGTAAAAAAAACGTTCTCTTATGTAAATCACACGAAGGTACGTAGTAAAAACGTTAATAGCCAATATGGGTGACTTTTTATGACAATGATAAAATAATACAGACGTTAAAAAATGTAATATTTTTTAATTGTACACGTGTGATAGGTATTTTTATTACAGGTTTTTCACTAATCAATATGTACATAATTATTAATATTTAGATACTTTTACATGCTTGAGATAAGCACATCACGTGGCAACTCCTAAAATGGGAACCAGAAGGTTGAAACAGATATCAAAAAGGTGGTGACTGCAGAGAATAAAGTAAATGATAAATTAAATATGAATTAAATATATTAATTATAAAGATATATATTATTATATTTAATTCATATTTAAAATATCACAGACCGTCTGTTCTGAATAATTACAACTTCACAATAAGAATGTGTTCTCCTAAAGTGAATGATAATTTGAAAGCTGTATGCAATATGGCCTATCCAGTATCTTCCAAATTAGTTAGGTAGTCAGTGGTGCAGGTGTAATCCGCTCGGGGTGGTTATTACGGAGATAAGAAGCGCTGTTTATTTAAGACGAATTTTAATGAACTACGTGACAATTGTTGTCGAAATTATAAAATCTTATATTATCAGTATTTTTTAAATATTTTATTAGTCAATGAAGATTAATTAGTACTTGATATATTTTTGTTTTTGTTAAAATTGGTACTGTAGAATCTTTTGGTAAATCGTATATAATTAAACTAAAGGTGTCATTCGCACTTTCGATCAAATGTGTGAACATATATCATGCAGCAGAAAAATGCAAAATTGGCTATTTTACTACTTTTTGACATGCTGGTAAATATAACGATGATCTATTCTTATGTTTTTTAAATAAAAAGTGCCATGCCTACACAAAAATATATGTACATCAAAAGACAATTAATTCCCCTCAGATCTTTTGTAGAAGAGATTTTCAGTGAAACTTGAAATCAACTTTAAAATGATGCATAAAAACGAAAAACGAAGAAATATTAAGAAAAATAAAGTTCAGGTGCCTAATGGTTCTCAGCAAAAAAATGCGGTTTCTACGATTATAAAAAAACGACGAATGTCAGGGTTCCAGTGCACCCATTGCAAAAAAACGTATGTGGTTAATTGTGTGTAGAATAAATTATTTTTGTTTATTTTCTTTTTTAAATTAGTACATAATTAATTTAATTTAATATCTTAATTCGTTACCCGAAAGTGTTCATCTGAGAAATTATCATTTATGTTTAAGAAAAGCTGCTCATTATTAAAATTGGCTGTAAATAAATCATAATTAAATATTTGAAGCAGAATATAGTGAAATATTAAAAGTGTTTACGATATTGTAATAATAATTGCACCATAAATATTACCAGACAAATATTTAGGTATTTATGATTAGTTTCACAGAAACAGAACAATATTTTGAGATATGGATTGTTTTAGCATTTTATTTACGGAAAAACATTTTTCGGAGATTTCATTTTGATAAATTAATGTGAGAGTTTCTTTTGGAAAAAATAACGGAGTTATGTAAAAATGTAATGAGTATTTGCATTTGTGTTTCATGATTTATTTTACAAAAAAATTTATACATCCTATAATATTTGCAAACGGCAAATAATTAACAAGACTACTAAGCTTCTCGAATAAGCCATGATGTAATACAAAAAATAATTTCGGACTAACGTAAGACTATTATTAAATTTTGATAACTACCCATACTCCTTTTAATTCTTTGTTGTTTCGTTATGGTAATACAAAAAAAAACTACCGTTCCACGACGACAACTCGACTCGACAGACAGCTATAAGAATTATTTATTCCTAGAACAACAGACGTATGCACCAAATGAATAATTTTCAAATGTGATACCCACATGTTGAAGCTTTGTTGCACTGCAATTAAGTATACTTTGTATAAATACCACATTTTTATGTTAACGGTTACAGGAACGTGCCAGAAATACCAAATTTACATTTTATTTATTTAAGTCTTTGGAAGGGATACAATATTAAGAAAGTATCAATAATAATTATTGAAAATATCTACAAACCTTAGGAAGCTAATCTAAATAATAATGCTATGTAATATCTTATAATACAGTACTAAGGAGATCTTTTAATAAATTAGAACAATGCATGTCAGTTAAATTATATATTCAATGTTAGAAAAAATACTGTAGAAAACCTTCTATAATATATTTATTTAAATTACTTAATTTTGCAATTATTTTTAATACATTTATCAATTTTAATTTATTATTAGACTATCTTGAGTATATGTACTCGTAGATACATGAATAAGAATTTTCTCTCGTGTCTCGAATATTTGCCGGTAACGGGTCATTTCGTTATTCTGCTCTACGTACAAAATATAATACACAGAGAGATCATTCTAGTCAAATGTAATGTCTTCTTGATATTATTTTATGGAATGGAAGCACGGACACACAAAAAATGATAAGGCGACTCAGATGATTTGAGATGTCTACAATAGAATGCTTAACATTAACTGGATGGATGGTTACGAACGAAGATGTTATGGTTCGAATATATAAATAAAAATAAGCATTTAAAAAAATAAAAATATGATAATTTCAATATCTCGGACATTTGATGAGACATCCAGAGATGTATGAGATCCTGCATCTCATAATGCAGGGAAAGTCGGGACGCTGGAAGAAGGAGAACATCGTGACTTTTCCTGGCAATAGTGAACAAGGTGGTGTAATTATATCCATTGAATGGATATAGCATAAAAAGAAGTAGCTTTTTGTGTGAATAACTCTGTACTACCTTTATGTGAGTTTCGAAATGAGTCTCATCCATGTACATTGTGTACACCTTGTAGGTGCATACTAATAGTTAACGTTATAGTTCAAAAAAGTTTTAAGTTTAAAAAACCTTTAAGATAAATAAATAATACCTAGTAAATATGTAATGACTGAATTGTTTCTTAATATTTTTAAATACCAAAATATTGCAAACTGACAAATAAATACTCTGCCTAACTTTCTTAACTAATACATCGATTACAAAAAGTCGATGAATTAAAATAACATGTTGAATATACGAGTATTTATAATTTAGAAAAAAAAAATTAACACTTCAAATTAAGTAGATTTTTTTTCTGCGCTTAATTTTTTATTACACTTATGGAACCAATATACATAATTTAAAATATCATATAAATCATTAGCGAAGCGTGTATATTTGCGTCCTTTAACAATGTCAACATAATTATGGGCGTGGAGGGAGGTATTCGGGTGCAAAAAAGAAATAAATATAAGCATACGGGTGTTCGAAGTGAACGGAACGCGCGACCATGTCACTTCTCTACAGACGCGTTGTGGTGTAGATCTACTCGAAGAGTTTAATCGTCAAAACAGAAGCCACTTTTACACATATAACGGAGAAAAATACGTGTAGATGCTAATTTTATTAATATTATTAAGAAATAATTAATGGCTCATTATATAAACGCAAGAACAAACACAGATGATAGGTATAACAAGCAGCGGTTTCCCAACAGGGTCAATGTATGATTTATATGCTATTCAATAATACTAGATATGGCATTTTGAAATACACTTTTACGACATTCTACCGACACCGGTGGATGCGGTGGATGCAGTGCGAGAAAATTGTAATCTTCGTACGTGCTGAGGATTATAATACTCTCAACCTGACAACGTAAACATTGCAAATAATTATGTACATTATCAATGAGTTATTTGTATCACAAGTCTGGTGTCTGAAATTTTTGATTGATCATATCAATAGCTGAACTATTAAATTATTAAAATTTGTTGACATCGTTGTCATCTTGAACATTTTTATAAAATTTGTGATCTAAATATATATATATAAAAAATATTATAATATTAAAAATCTTTTCTACCCAATTTTTTTTAATATGGCGAATTTTTATAATTCCAGAAATTATCTCACTTTTATTTCAAATTAAAATGTACAGGCCTGATTTGATATTTTTTATTTATTTGCAGTTATTAAACATAATGCCTTCTCACTAGGATGATTTTGTGTCGAGGCGGGCTATTGTTTAAAGATAATTCAAGTGTTTATTTATATTTCCAAGAATAATTGATAACTTTTTATTATTCTTGGGTGTACATTCAGTATTTTAATATTTGCCTCACTGTGTATCTTTCGTACTGCGATTGTGTTCGTCATTATTATCCTTTTTTACATTTCATAGTTTAATTATTTTATTCATTTAATAAATGGTTTCTTAAATATTGTTCGATTTGTTGTATCTTTATTTCCATCGGCAGTATGTTGAATCTTTATTTCCATCGGCAGTTTGTTGTATAATTTTATGGTTCTCTGCTCAAATGTAGTTTTAATATACTGTATTTTGTAGTTTTCGTTGCTGTATCTCGTGGGTCTTAACTGCTGTGTGATTGGGTAATTATCGGAATTTATATATTGGTGGATAATTAAAATTTTCACATATATTCGTAAATAAAATAAAACTATTTTTTCTAAAAAGGATAGAAATAATTGATTTAATAACATTACATTACATTATTACTCATAAAATAGCATAATAAAGTATACAATTTACTACAGTGAAATAGGATTAATTTTTAAAATATTTGTTTTGACTTTTAAACTAAGAATAAACAAGATCGGTGACATGAAAACTTAATTATTTCTATAATATAGAAATTAACAATAACAACACATACTTTTAGAACGTTTACCAGTAGGCGCTTTGATACGCCGCACATATACACATGAACGATTTTAATTTAAGAGGTACTGCGTATAGAGATGAGAGAATATAAAAAAATAAACCTGAAAAACCAAGTGATGCTACAAGATCTGCTTGCGATTTTTTGAGAGTTGCTCGAGAGGTCAACGACCTTTAGCCGCTCTGCCAAGTCGTTTCATAAAGCAATTTGTTGTTTGGTGCAATCCGGATAAACTCCGGGTTCTTATTGCTCGAGGTCCTTGATCAGATCGGTTGGTAAATAAACCCATAATATACCGAGTTAATTTAATCTTAAGTGGCACTTTTCTACGACTGTAGGTAGGTAATTCACCTATCTCATCGCTTTTGATTACGAAAAGCAAAGAGAATTTAGCGTCATACATTCCTGAAGATTATTTTCGTTGTGTTTTATTACCTAATCAATCCATGAATCCCGAAACACACATCACAAGTTACTTTCTTGTACACTCTTTAATATCAATGAGTAGCTTAATGGTGTAGTGGTTAAGACGTTGGCCTAGTGATCTAGTGGTTGAGGGTTTACGCCTCGTTCCAGGACACCAGCAAGTAAGGTACATGTATTCTGTGTACGTATTTCTATTTAAAAAAAAAGTATTTTATCCTACTTGGCCATATTTCCAAGTCTTTAATTTTAATTTTCTAATGTTGCTAGACGTACAAGAACTACCCTACCAGGATTAAAGTTACTAATATACAATATTAAAGAAAAAAATTATTATTCATGGCTATATTAATTTATTGTTTACTTGTTTAAGCAAATATTCAAGAAATATAATTTAATATGTAATAATGAAATATTAGTATTCGCATCTTAATAAAATTATTATACAGTGATTGTTTGCGCGTTTTTGATTGGTATCCCTGGGTTTTTATACTGCTGATATGCCTATTTTGCTCTGTACTGGTGGAGTGCCACTTAACTTGACTGAAGTACCACCGTCGGAATCGGTCCGCTATCAAGAAACACTCTAGGAAAGTTTTTCTAGGAATTTGTGGAGACCGGCCAAGAACATACAGCATCAGGAATCAGCCAGCAGTCCGGATTACATCTGGGAGATCGGCCGACTGTCCAGGTTAGTGGTAATATATTTCACTAGATTGACACGGTCTTGTATTATCAAAAAAAAAATCCAGGACCAGGATTTAAAACTATCGAAGGTGTTTAAAACGCACAGTGATACTCCAAGTAATTAATCATTAATCGTGAATGCATGAAGATAGTTTTATATTGACCATAGATAGCTGCACCATTTCCGATGTGCGATTGGTCACCCATTATAACCAACCCTTTTTCCTGATAAAACGATACTACAAGGTGCAATACCGATCCTCCCAATACAAAACCGTTATTCATAGCGAAACATTGTTTTATACGTGAAAAAAAGGAGATCGAAAATAATGAATAACGTTTTTTAAACTTATTTCTTAAGTTAACTTAAATTGTCGTTTTGAAGTTAGATGGCGAAATCGGAAGATGGCGAACTTAGCTCAGATGTCTACCAGATACATTTTTCAGATAAGTTTAATTGAAATCAGATACGAACTACGGAAGTTATCTTATTCACAATATCCGGTATATCGCAAATATATATTGTGTTGGACAGAGATTCTGACAACACACCGCAGCGGATAGAGCGGCAACCTTGCTACCGGCGACCTGTATCGGATTGAATCGGATCGCGGGGGTTGCTTCTTCCATGCCATTGACTCGCTACAGCGGCATTGCAAAAAGATTGTTACAATTTACCAAACTTCATAAAGAATGGTTGCATTTCAATTCTGAATACATATAATACCGTGTGTAAAGTAAACTAAAATATAACCAAAAAACATGGAACTGAAAGAATTATGCAAAAGCAAAAATGCAAAAAATTCCTATTTAAGACTATCCAAATATACAACTTTTCACAGATTTCAAAGTACGAAAAATAATGGACATATACAAAAAAAATTCAATAATCCAAATTTTCAAAATTTAAAATCAATTAAACTTTAGAAGCGAATTCCGATCTACAAGATTTAAAGACCAAACTGATATTCAAAAACTAAAATATACCGCAACCCAAAATCACTATATTTATTAAGACATCAAACTTTTTAACAATCTTCCCATCATAATTAGAACAATTACAGACTACTTCAATTTAAAAAAAAGTGAAGTTAAAAAAATATATACACAGACTAACTGAAACATAAATTATCTCGTATATACTCCTTCTCTATACACGAGTCCTACTCTCATACAGAAGAAATAAATGTTAAATAAAATAATTATATATATATTCTAAAATGTATTATATTTTCTAATATTAAAATATAAAAATAAAAAAAATAATTAAATCAACAATTTAAAGATTCATGGTTCTCAATCTCGAACACAGATAAGTTACAAAATAAACACAATTAAGACATCCCTTTGCATCATCTTCTTGATCTTTTCATCTGCTCGTCCAGCTTCTCCAACAAGCTGAACTTGTCGGGAAGGCGTCCATCAGATAACTCATCTTACTTACTCGCTAAAACCAGGAGTCAGAAAAGATCTTCCAGCCATACGTGTACCGAAGCAGCGTGAATAGTAAATGGCTAAAGGTGATATCAACGCCATGATGAGCTCTAATAAACTTCTAAAAGTTGAACTACAACCGGATTCACCTTGACGACAATAATTTGTCTATTATGGTCGCAACTAGCTCTCAAATAATTAGTCAAACATAGCTTCCAGCAAATAGTTACCCCCCATTAGATGTTCTGTTCATTTGAAATATAAGGATCATTCTCAAATGATGTAATTCATAAAATTTTCTTGTACTCGTAAGCATACAAATACCGTTTCCATAAATCATTTTATAAGTATGGGGAAAATAATTAATTTTTTAATATATAGTTTTCACCAATTAGTTTACTAATTATCTATGAAAAATGGTAGTTATTAGTAGTAAAAACATGATATTTCATTTTAGTCTTTTTTAGAACAGTACATTTATTTCTACAATTTTTTTTTGTAATTATCTCTCTTTTTCTTAACCCTAGTTCACAATCAGCATAAATATATACATATGTAAGGTGTTTAACAAAAAATTACGGTGCAGCTGTACTTTTTTATCGTATTTTTTTTGTAGTAAAGCCTTGTCAATGGCACGTGTTACCGTACTGAAAGTCGGCTTAGGTTTCTCCAAGGAAACCATATACAAAGAGCGCGATCTAACTCAGAATAGACGCCAGTTACATATGTATATATATACATTTCAATGTAATGCAATGTCTTGGAGAACATGCTTTTTAAAAAGCGAAATTTACAAATTTGCATTGGTCCGAGGCGGTAAAATGTATGTTAACAATATGTTAACAAGATTATATAAAACATTTACAAAATTGGGTCTAATCTTCTTCAATTCGTTCCAACAATCAAAATTATTAAGTAAGTAAGTAAACCTATAAACAAAACTAAAACTTAATGCAAAAATTCCAGATGGAAAAGCCACGTATACAAACTGAGAATATTAATATGTTTTTTTGTGATTTCGCTTATCTTAAGTCCATCTGACAAATTTAATGTATTTGGCGTTAACTTGACTAAATTTTCGTATTGTTTGTAATTTTCGAAATGAATAGAAACATTTTATAAGTATGTAATTAATATTCTTTCTTTGTGACTCATTTGGCAATTCTTCATATCTTTGTTATGCGTTTGGCAACTCTAGTATCTTTGTTATGTTAAACATTTCTTGCAAATTTGTCGTGTAATTTATGCCCGACAGTGGACTGTGTTGAACCGAGTATTGAATAGTTAATATGAAAAACAGGTTGGATTTGCAATTGGTTATGGAAATTCAGATCACCATGTCAATCATAATAATATGTCTTTAAATTGTCTGTTTTTATATTAATTTATTAAGAATAAATAAAGTTGCTTTTTTTATTTGTAATTTACTATCTGTAAATATAAATTGTATGAAAATATTTTTTGTAAATACGAGGCCCATTTTTAAAGTTATAATCGTTTTGTCGTAAACTCGAAACAATTTAACACAAATTAAATGAATCAATTAGAAAGATGTACAGAAAAAATATTTAGTTGCTCCTGGGATTTTTTTTTGGTTAATTCATTTGTATTAAAATACCACAGAACTATGTTCTGAAAATGCAACTTCACGACAAAAATATGTTCTTAAAAAATATTTAACAATTTATTACAATTTTTAACTTTCTAATTGTAATAAGAATATGTCTGTTAAACTTATTTTCTCAAGTACAACGTTATTCAAAATGATGGACTCAATTTCATACTGCTATGTTTCCTGAATTATACGTTGCGTGTGAATGATCTTACTCACTGAAGGTTAATATGTTTTGTGCTGTTTTGCAAACAAAGGTTTATGGACCATTATTTTTTGCGAAAAACACGGTTACTGGGGTAATGTATTTGGACATGCTTGAAAAACTAGATTTTTTCGCAATTAAATAATTTAAAAAACGATGAATTAGCCCCTCTGGCCTCTTCTGGCCCCCGAGATCTCCTGATCCACCATCTCTACCAACAACTCTGGGTGACATCACAGCTGCAGTGAACTCAGTAACACAGGGCATGCTTCATCGGATATGGAACGAGTTCAGCTATATATTAGATGTTTGCCGTGTCGCCAAAGGGGATCACATTGAATATTTGTAAACGGTATTTGTAAATTTTATTGTTAGTATTATCAAATATAATTTACCTCATATTTGTCACTTGTTCACAGTCTGAAATACAGAGTTACAAAATTGAGTCCATCATTTTGAATAACCTTGTATTTTTGAGAACATGATTTGAGTTTTACAATTCTGTCATTGGTGCCTTAATAAACTAATGTCTTTGCACCTCGTAATCTGTAGAGTTACTTCATAGTTTAAAAGAAACACCAAAGAAAATACTTGTGATACCCTAAACTAATAGGTAAAGGTTACATACAGATTATGACAAGCTTTTGACAGCGTTCCAATCTAAAGCGCCTATTTTTGTTGTTAATATATGCAAACATTCCCTACTTTAAAAATGGTCAATGTTGTTTAAAATAATGAGTAAATATAAAAATAATGGTTTAGTATAATAGTATGATTAGTTATTTAGATCTATAATTTAAGGGTCGGCCTATAAGCTATGTATAAAATGTGGAAATATATTATTTTAAATATAAAAATGCTATTTTTTAACATGCATGCACATAGTACCTGTATAAATTTGGTATGTGTATCTAATTTATTGCGAGCCAGCTGATATTATTGATTTTTTTCCTAGATGATGGTTTAGTTGTATAATAAGAGTTGTTAGTAGCTGTAGCTAGGTTTAGATAATTAATTGAAATTATAATTTACATCACACATAAAGATCAGCCAATACCAGAGGCGGCATATGATTTCCGGTGCGGCTGCTCCATAAAATACGTTTTTCTTGTATTTATTATTAATTAATATTTTATTAAATATATATAACTATCACTTCTATACGCACTTGAACATTTGAACAGTTTTAAATAAAACATTATTGAATATGTTTTCCTCTTTTTTTATTCATCATACGTGTGTCTTATATGTTTATAAATATAATATGTAACCGATATTATCCGTCATAAAATGTACTTTAAATTAATAATAAATACAAGAAAAACGTATTTTATGAAGCAGCCGCACCGGAAATCATATACCGCCTCTGGTATTAGCTGAACTTTATGTGTGATGTAAATTATAATTTCAATTAATTATCTAAACCGAGTTACAGCTACTAATAACTCTAATTATACAACTAAACCGTCATATAGGAAAAAAAATCAATAATATCAGCTGGCTCGCAATAAATTGGATACACATACCAAATTTACACAGGTACTATGTCCATGCATATTAAAAAATATCATTTTTATATTTATATATATATAACGTTCACCAATTCTCACCCCTCGATCTCCACATTTATCAAATTTTTGAAAGTTGTATATATGCTATTATGTGGACTCGCTTCGAGTACCACTACACGATCGCCATCTATAGACCAAATTTGATAATTAATTTTTTTTTTAAACAGCATATATGTCATCACCATAAGAATCTGATTTTTTAAAATTATTTTAAAGCAATATTCTTTATCTGTAAATTTGTTTTAACGTATACTAGAATACGCTTGAAAAATCAATATTTTTAAATTTTTTATATATTTACTTATTTTGACCGGGTTATATTAGCAATATTTAAAAATGTCTAAGAACTTACGATTACTGGATTTTTACCTACAAAAGCACTGTTATTATTATTATTATTTTATAGTGTGTTCTTGGACATGTTTAAATATTGTGAATTATGTTTCTTCAATTTTAGTTTAATTTTACACATGTACCATTTTTAGATATTTGTATATTGGTCATGTGTTAGCCCAAAATAGGTATTTCTTTCCATACCGATCACCGATCAGGCTTCGCTAGAGCAAAGAGTGGCTTTACTGATCTACGTGCTGTTTATAATAAATGATTATCTGTAATTGTACAATAAAATATGATCTCAGCTGATATGTAACATTTATCCATTTAAGTAATACACTTAAAAATCAATCGATCCGCTTGAATTGAAGCCGAGAACGTAGTTCACATCTGAAATGATGAAACCGGCGCATAAGTGTATATAATTTATACAACAAAATTCCAGATCTGTCAATCTGTCAGGCCGAAGTGCACAACTCCAGATAGTAAAGCCGTCAATCCTTAGATGGGCTCGATAGTCACCAAGATCAAAAGAAGAGATGCGTCCTTCACGATCTGTCCAAGTGTTTTGGTCGATCTATTGATTTTCTATCACGTACACAGACTATTTATGGACTTTTGTACTTGTTTTAAAGAAGAAAATCAGTACAGTACAAATATGTATTAATAACACGTATTGAATGTACAACTCGAATCCGGAATTATAGTTATCGAAGCAAATCGATATTAATTTATTTTTATTTTTCCAACACTTTGTAAAAGATTGGTCATTTCAAGTGTCGAAATAATATTTTTTCTACACCTCCCTAATAATTTTTGCAATTGGTAAAAGGCGCTATGTGTTGTCGCACTTCAATATCAACATAAATAAACGTAATATTTAAAATAATATAATGCTCCAATATAAAATAACATCAATATGTGTTCAGTAAGAGTTCTAGTCTTTTCCATAAATCATTACAGTTCTGAGACCTAGATGGTGAAAGGGTGCAAGGCCCGACGCAGCTGAAATGTGGCATTTAAAACGATACTAGCAGGTAATGAATCGGCGGAGCTTGACTATCTCATCGGCTATCGTCGACTGCTTGCTGCCAGGCCCTGCGGGCAGCTAGTGGCCGCTGCGCCGCCATTGGTAAACGCTGCGCGGTCAAGGTCTCATCAGCTATCGCCGATTGCTTTCTGCTTTTTGCACTGACAAAGAAGCAATCAGCGATAACCGATATTATATATCATTCTGTATTGCTCTCCCTGGAATTGTACAAATTGTGTTTTTGAAATATATGTATCCACTTAAAAACATTCATCAAAAATATGAACAAAACATTAATATTGTTATAATTTGACTATTCTATTATAGATAAGATACTGACCATAAAGTGCAATGCGATATGATCACGAAACATAGATGAGATGATAGGATGACAGATTCTTAATATATTTACCAGCTTTAAAACAATTTCGCGGGTATATATTTTTGAATATATAAAAGACAAAACATTTTACTTATCTTGATCTTACATAAAAAACACGTTATTTTTTATTCCACTGACATCTCACAAACCTGGCCGTTTAATCAAGTATTATATAGCCATAATGAAACAACATCTAAGACTTGTAAGACGTTCAGAAAGTTATGAAAATATATGAAAATAGACGGGGACACGTAATATTATTATGGATCTTTGTATGCCTTGGACAAGATGCACTATTTCTATTCTAATTGAATTGGGAATCTAGGCGCGCCTCTTGCGACTCTGATAATAATAATAATAATGGTGATTGCGGAAAAAAAAATGCGGTGTGGTAGTTCTGTATACTCATGATGATTGAAGCAACTGTAGGTATTTATGAGAATATATTATATATTTCTTCTTCTTTTAAATAGGCAATCCACCCTTCAAGAGTGATTAGTGCCATTAGTCAAGTTGAAAACTTTGTTTTACAGAAAAAAGTACAAACATATTGTAGAATAGGAAATACTATATTGTCGTTCAAAAAACTTACTATTACGTGGCGTACGTGGCGAGTTAAGGTAAAAAGGATGACACAAATTAACCGGGAGCTGAAAATTACCATTGACGAGACCACTGTAAAAAAAACCTGTGATCCGCAATGGACAGGCAAAAAAGACATGGTCAAGGTGTTCCTCCTTGGCACCACACTTACACATTGGGGAATCTATCAAGTTCAATCTGAACAAATGAGCAATGCCCAATTCTCATATCATACATTTAGTAATAATTATAAAGGTTGCCACGTACTATTTAAATTTAATAATATTAACCTTTTAACATTTATTGAGTGTACAAAAGTTGTATAACAATGAAGTGTATTAATTAATAAATTAATTAAATTAACAATTCATGCATTCAAATTGAAAAAAAAATTGAATAATTCAAACGTTTTGAAATATCACCAAAAAGTTACAATTAAAATGTTTAGGAGAACACATTCTTATTGTGAAGTTGTAATTATTCAGAACATAGGTCTGTGATATTTTAAATATGAATTAAATATATTAATTATAAAGATATACATATAACATCAATTTTATCGAAAAATATTGTTGTTGCGCCACCGAGATTCGAACCTGGATCTCTTTCCTAACAGGGGAAGGTGCTTTATCCAACTAAGCTACAGCGACATTATTTTTAGCGACAATTTTCGATCCTATATGTTAACTTTTTGATATTAATACATTTAATCGTTCCATCATCATCGTTTAATTCATATTTAAAATATCACAGACCTATGTTCTGAATAATTACAACTTCACAATAAGAATGTGTTCTCCTAAATAATAAAATTGTATCAATGTGTCCAAAATTTAATAAAAATGAATTGATAATTCTGGCGTCTGCTATCAGTTTACTCAAAGGTATTTGAGATTCTGTAAAAATAAGGTAGATGGCTCTGTCAAATGATGGAACGATTAAATGTATCAATATCAAAAAGGTAACATATAGGATCGAAAATTGTCGCTAAAAATAATGTCGCTGTAGTTTAGTTGGATAAAGCACCTTCCCCGGTTAGGAAAGAGATCCAGGTTCGAATCCCAGTGGCGCAACAACAATACTTTTCGATAAAATTGATTTTATATGTATATCTTTATAATTAATATATTTAGTTCATATTTAAAATTAAAATGTTTCTTGAATGGTGTTATTAATAATAAGCACACAAAGAATTTAAACATACATTATACCGCTAAAATCGTTTCATAAAACCTAGCAGATGGAAACCATTTTCTGACAAGTATTATTTTTATCAAAAAATACTCAAGTATATATGGGTATAATATAAAAAAAAATTTACCGCTATTTTAAAAAACGTAAAAGATACGATTTTTGTATATATGCAGTTTAAATAATGAATTAAAACGATCAAATTTACAGCACTAAGTAATAAGGTACCCGACAGGAAATTTACTGGTGGGTGTCTATCATTAATTTTGCACCATGAGCAGTGGTTTACCTTGATTGGTTGAGGAAAATCAGAAGTCATTTACCTTTTGGAAAGTATACCAACTATTCTGATACTTGAATTATATGTTTACTCACAATGCGCAAGTGTTTACTTGGAAAAATAAGTGTATGATTGATAAACTATAGTATTGATTTACTCGAACATAAAAACTTACACAAATATCATAATAACGAATGAAAATCTTTTGAAAATTTCAAAATGTTGAAACAAGACTGAAATATTTTCAACATATGGAGTCCACATATTTACTCATCCCATTTTCCCCCCAAACAATAGGTTCTATGAATTGTACAGAAAAGGCTGAAGCAAAAATTAATAAAGTCGTTCAGATACTTAAGTAAAAAAATTTGCTGACCCGTAGAAATAACAATATATATTGTGACGGTGTCTTGGGGCCCTAGAAGACAGGAAGCCATAGGGGCCACCACCGATCTAGCTCAGTCTGGGTGCTCAAGTGTGTGTGTGTGCTTTGGTGTCGCCTGCTATCTCGGATGGAATGATTGAAACGATGGCATTCTGATTTTCACTTTACATGTTTATTCACAAAACACAATTAATCCTGACATTGGATGCACGAAAAATATTCTTTAGATCTTCCTTCTTCAGGTCAATTTTCCTCTAAGGATGGTCACTTTTATTTATTTCTTCTGTTTATGGAGTTTATCTATTGCTAACATCAGCCAACGCGGCCTTGGGGTACCGATGCAGCTGAGGACCCGGATCACCACACGCCCGCCCCAGGATTGATGCCTTGCTCCAGGAGATAGACCAGACACCATCTCGTCTTAGCTTTGTCCATAACGCCCATCCATCAGCTATCGCTCGCATGCCGCCTCCTCGCTCGTTGCAGCTGAGTCTCTCCTCAACCCACGAGTGGACCGGGACCATTCATCTCTGGGTCCATCGCGGTGATCTTACTCTTAATCTCCGCCACCTCCCGCCGCCATATTTCTCCGGAACGCGGTTCTACCGACGCGCCAATTTTCGAGCGTTCCCACCAAAAGTGACGTTTTGCTCAGCTGCCCACCAGTGTCGGATTCTCGTCCCTGATTCGTCCTTTTAGACGGCCAATCATCATAAATCGGCAAAGTAGGCTACCCAGATCTCGGCGTGCAAATTCAAACATCACAATATATATATATATATATTATACCATTTTATTAGAAATACTAATTTAGTTTAAAAAAATTCACGCTGCTTGCGACGTTGTAACGTTGTGAAATATTGAAGGATTACTGTAGAAATAGCTTTGAAATATTTCACAACGTTGCAACGACGCAAGTATCGTAAATTTTTTTAAACGAAATTAGTATTTCTAATAAAATGGTATAATTTTCATTTCAAATCCTTGTGACCATGACCTTGAATATTAATTGAAATTAAGAGACCGTAGCTAGAGAAATTTTACCAAGTTATCAATAATACAAGGATTTCCTTGAACACTGAGTATATAAATATTAACATGAAAAATACTGTACGTGGAATTGTCAAGTCTAGTGTTATGAATTTCAAAACATGTTTACATTAAACACATTTAGATTGAAAAATATTGAAACAAAATCTCAAATTACTTGTCGTTTTTGTATTGGATGTAGTGAAAAACATACAATGAACACATAATTCCGAATGAGAGTTACTTCATGTACTGATATATAAATATGGTGGTTAAAGTTTGAAATTATCAAGTATTCTGCAAGGCTGTGTGATACTTTAATAATATAAGATGCATTTTGTTGGTTTTTCCAGAATACTACTAATGAATAATTTGACTCGCATATAACAACCGGATTTACAGGTTGCAGTTTTGTCGAACTGCGCACGGAATCAGCATTCGAGTAAATATTGTGCAATTTGATTGTGCATCGAAAAACTTTAACATATTAAGTATTAGGCTCGCGATAACTATGTATTTGTGTAAAATGCTTCCGGGTACTCCCGGCTACCCCTTTGACTGGAATTATGAGTCCTTTCGCTGGAACATCAACTGATTAATTAGGATAGAAAAGAAAGAGTATTACAAGTTCGTAAGTGGACTATAAAATAGTGCACGTTATATTTGGTTTAAAATTATTTTTTTCATATTATATTGGAAGCTAAAAATTAATATAAAACTCAGTAAGAACAATGAAAAAAAATACCGATCACGAAATACTTTAAATATGAATTAAATACATTAATTAGAAAGATATACATATAAAATAAATTTTATCAAAAAATATTGTTATTGCGCCACCGGGATTCGAACCTGGATCTCTTTCCAAACCGGGGAAGGTGCATTATCCAACTATGCTACAGCGACGATATTATGCTACCTTTTTTATATTAATACATTTAATCGTTCCATTATTTGAAAGAGCCATCTACCTTATTTTTACGGAATCTCAAATACCTTTGAGTAATCTGATAGCAGACGCTAGAATTATCAATTCATTTTTATTAAATTTTGGACACATTGATACAATTTTATTATTAGAACACATTCTGAAAAATTACAACTTCACAATAAGAATGTGTTCTCCTAATAACGAAATACTTTATTTAAAAGTTCAAATGACATATCTTTATGCCTAATATATACTTTATGTGAGTTTACCTATAACTTATATATATTTTTATAGTGTTTTCATATAAAAGTTCTAATGGATTTTGAAATAGTTTTGTATGAAAAAATAAAATTTGAATACAATACATATTAATATTGATTGTTTTATTCCTCGTCTAATACTGAAATATCTTGAAATTATTAAAATTTGTATGAAAATTTTCACTACCATAATATAGTTATATTGTCTATTTTGGATTCGTTCAAGGAAGAACTGTTGATAAGATTTTTTTTAAAGAAAGCAAACACGTTGTGATATCATAATAGAATAAAATATTTTAAATTAAATTATAATGTTAATAATGACGACGCTTGAACACTTAACAAATTGGACGATGTTTTATTTTTATTACATGATTTCATTAGAGATTTTTAATATTTAACGCAAATACGTTAAATATTATACCGCTTTCTATATTAGAAAAACAGGTCGTAATTTTAACATTTTAATGAGTCAAAGAGCATTTAAGATGTTTAAATAATAATGGTTTTTCAGAATTTTATTATAATTTATTAGAAAATGATCATACTTTTGATAAAAAAATTGGGATTATCTGTTTTACATATAAACTTGAATTCATTCTTAGATTAGATTATTTAGAATCGTTAGAAATAATTAAAGTGTGTAAAATTAACCAAAATATTACAATGGCCAATTAAAGTTAACAACAGTACTATCATAAAAAAAATTCCTAAAAAATTTATAATAATTTTTTATCATTTAGTCAATATCCACATATTTCATCAAAGAAATAATTTAAGACAGGTACTAGATTTATTTTTAAATTATTACGTAATTTTTTTTTTTTAAATTTAATTTTTAAACAAAGTAACGTTCTGACACATGATTTTAGTTACGTTTTTTTTAACATCCTTATGAAGGAAAATGTACTATCCAAAATCGGTTGGTAAATATAAACACTGTGATTTTTAAGTTATTAAACTATTAATGATTTCATTTCATAGTTATAAATTGCACTCAATTAAGTTTTCAGTCAAACAATAATCTTAAATTTTTACCTACGCGATCTCCTTTTTTTAAATACTAAAATAAAATAATATATACCTGATACAAAATAATTTTAAAAAATCATCTTCGAGTCTTAAATACATACGATTTTCATCAAATAATTAAATACGCAGCAATAAAAATGTAATTATTATTCCATTCACAAGTATTTTCCCGAGATTGACTCAGAATGACCCCCCGGAAACAAAATAGCAAAGACACAATCTTGGAAACTTTAATCTAAATATGTAATACATTTAATTGTTAACATCTAAGCAGAAATGATGATCTTGTTTTTTATACGTGACCTATATTGATCTTAATTCTATTTCTGAAGAATATATTTAAAAAATAATAGTAACAATATATACTACTAATACTTTGAAAATTGCAATGCGTTACATTTTTAGTGTATTTGTGGCAAATAATAGCGTTAAATAAAACAATTTCGAATTTTTATAAATAGATTCTTAATATTATTATTATGTTTTGTGTTCGTTTATGGATTATGTTTTAACTAGATTCCAAAAATATCTGCAAATACAGTAAGGCCCCGCTTAACCCGGAGGATACGTTCCATTATGTTCCAGCGCTAAACGAAACAGCGTTAAACGAGGCAATCTTAACACGTAAATAATGGGGATAAATGAAACAGAACAGAAAATAAGTTACTTTATTAGTTTTTCTTGTAACATTTATTGTTAAAAACTTTTTATAACATTAGTTACATATCTACTGATATATTACAAATATCTATTTTTTTCATAAAACATCCATAACAATAGAAAAAAGTTCCGAGTAAAGAAGTTATGTTAAGGAAGGTTCTTCCTCATTTGACTTTTTATGTTTTTTTATGAAGTCATCTAACTTCTTATCTTTTCCTGTTTCGTTCGGCAAGCAGTTGTCGACAACAAGACATCGCATCAATGACACTTCATCTTGCCTTAAAACTTCTATCAAAATTGGTATCATTTTGAATAAATTGATCCATAATTTTCGTTATAGTGGCTAAACTAAAATTGTTCTCGCTTTTTTCCATTATAATTGATCGACTTAACGATATTTTGCGTTCAACTTCATCGTCAATCCAGATGGAAAGTCGTTTTTCCATTTCCTCAATAACGTTGCTTCTGGAACGGGTAATTTTGGTTGCTGAAGTCCTTGTGGTTGGTGTTGCTGATGATACGATTATTTCTTTATTTTTTAGAATTATTCGTATTGTTGAAGTAGACAAATTCAATGCAGCACCTATATCAGATTGCCGTCCATTTGCATCTAATCATCTGAGCACTTGCATTTTAGTTTCCAGCAAAATGCTTTTTCTTACTGCTTTACTTCCTTTTTTTTGTAATCACCCATTTTAGGAACTAAAAATTGATATATTTATCACAATAAAATAATATACATGTTATGGTTATATCTTTATACGTACACAATAACGTTGATGCACCCAATAACACAGCAAACGAGTGTTCGTATTGAAACGCACCGCGAGACTGCACGCGAGTGTCAAAGCAACGAAATCGTGCGCAATTTCGGGGAATCCGAATTTCACCGCGTAATACTGAAACAGCGTTAAGCGGGACCTTACTGTATTTTTATATACATTTTTTTACATTCATATTTTGTATACCTGTATTTTGTATTATATAGAACATAAAATTTCACTAGTTTTGAAATATTATACAGTTGATTAATTTCTCATTTGTTGAAATACTTATATAAACTCATTTATCTTCAAAATGCATATATATCGTTTAAGGAACTTTTTAAATAAATAATTATCAAACGATATCAAAATTTCATTCACGTATTCTTGAATTAGTGTTAAAATTGCCAAAAGAGTCTTGGTAAAGAAATGCTAGATATGTTGTAGTTTCCCAATAAAAAAAAATCTCAAGTCGTTGTCATAAGTTGTAAAAATCATGACTGCGTATGTAACATGATGTTGGCATACAAGTACATTTAAAAAAAAAGAAAGTTAATCCTTGAGTTCTTGTAAAGTGGGGCCATTATGATGTCTAGTAGGAATCGGACAAATTTGTGGTCGTCCGCCAGCGATAAATGGAAAGTCTGATGTCTTGTCCATCAATAGCTTCGATTAAATTTAAGGAATGAGTATTACTGCTTTATTATACAATAAATTTCTAACGAGATTTCATCTTCATTATTAGTAATAAAATATCTATTACGAATTGTTTATCCAAAATTAAATTTGAACTTGATTGAACATTGAATCAATTCGTGATTTTTAAGAATCTTTATGAATTTATTTAGAAGCTGACAGTTACAAAAAAGTAGTTTCACAATGTTTGAAAATAAACAATGGAATTTTAAGTTTCACATTTAAATAAAAATAAATATTTTAATTAGCATTCAAAGGTGCAGTGTTCAACGCGTTAAGACTGCCACGCTTTCAATAATAATTCAACTTTTTGCGTTTTTTACATAAATGTGGTATTTCATTATTCATTTATATCAGAAGTTATACACTAGATTAGACTTTTTTAACTATTACTTAGAAAGGACTTTTGTACTAATTAAAAACCAATAAACTGAATATTATTTTCCATAATTAAGACAATATAAGCATTACAAGAAGGACTGCGACCATCAAATTCATTTTTTGCGTGCCACAAAATTACCCTAATGTTGAAAATTCTTGCATATATGAAATATAATCTCGAAACCAAGATTACGGAGACAAATAATTATACACTGAGACAAATTAACCAAATATTTCATTAAATTACATTATAATCATTATAGTTATTAACCTGTTAGCTGCCAAAAAAATCCTAGGTGAAACAATATCATACCACCCATACTGGCGCTAAAATTCAAAATTCACAGGCTAGCTTATTCGAATTTTATTTTTAAGAAAAACCATGAAAACGTTATTATAACTAAAAAAAAGAAATGTCGGTACTATTTTGACATCGACCGCAATTTCGTACAGTTTTGAGATGAAAAAAAAATTGTAAAAAAGGGAAAAATAAAAATTTATAGTGTTGTCAGGCCATAATAACATTTAGTACATTTTAATTTATTTTATATTTGTTTTTTTGAAGGACGACATCAGAGTTTAATTATATTATTGTGTTTAATGTGTTGCTTAGAACGAAAAAGTATTAGTACCTCACATCACAGTTTACACATTACACATCGGACTTATATAAGACTAACAACACGCATAAAATGATGCCATCGGCCGCGGCAATGACCAAGGCTGCCTGACGACGCACTCACTGTATTTATAGTAAAATGCCCGTAATTTATTTTTATTAATAACAAAAAAATAAAATCTTATTCACTTGAATTACTTGGCAACAAAAACGAGAAATAACGCGAACGTACGTCAAAATCTAACTGACAATTTACACAAATTGGAACGTTTCATATTTCCAACATATTGCGCCGTTCTTATCATCAGACTACGGTAGTAACAAGTATATCGAGAATGTTTAAAGGTCAGCAGTATCTGCATTAACAAAAAGTTTGTAAAAGTAAAAGTATATATAATAAAAAAAAGTTTTCGAAAATTTGATAACAGTAAAAATCAGCATTTTGACGTCAATATGAAAGTGTGTATTAAATTTCCAATGCGATTAAAATTTCGGTAATTTTCGTATAAATCGCTATCTATAATATGGTATAAAATAAATCTGACAACACGAAAGTACGCATCAACTGTTAATTTTATGTGGAGGAAAAATGATGATTTTTTACACCCGATTTCAGACGTAATTCGTGGTGTTCTTGAGTTGAATAATATTTCTATGGGTCACCTTATGATATCACTACTGGAAAGAATAATTTGGTTTAAAATCCGATACGCAGCTCCAGTGATATCAAACGTTATTTACTGACGGCGTGCGCTGTCACATGCGTGTCGGCCATAGGATAAGGATAACTAACATGATTTATCGCATATATTGCTTTGTCTTCCGTTGTCCTCTATCTAGTTTCCGACGCGGGCAGCCATGGGGTTAAACGTTCAATTCACAGGATATATCAATTTTCTATGTTTTTAAAACACTTTATTTTAGTGAAAATATACGTTTTTGAATAATATGTTGTATTTATTTACATGCTTTGAGGCTACTATTTAAAATCAAGTTTTGCATCAAAACACAATAATTTCTGACTAAATAGTATAAGAACACAAAACGTTTAACTATTCTCTCGTCTTGAAAAAAGATGTAATTCACGTAGAATTTCAAACTGGAAATACACATATAGTACATACACCCGTAACGAATTTCGTACATTTTCTGGGGGAGAGAGTACAAATAATTGTATATTTTTTTAAGTACAGTACGTCTATTTTTTTGATTTCAAAAATAAAACTATCGTATAGGCTCGAAAATTACATGGTGTATTTTAATATCAAAATTTAAAAAAAAACATTTCACTCGGCATATTGTCTTTATCATTCCGTGGTGCGTTGGTTCACACGCTCACCACCCTTCTTTCATTAGTATAGGTAGTTTGCTTTTAATATACTACAGGTAATTTGCTGCGTGTCCCCGTAGTGTAGTGTTCTGTTCGTAAACATTGTGGCAATTGTGCCATTGAAACTAATCTAGGTATTGATCGTGTTGAAATGTAAGACAATGAACGTAGTTAGGACACGAATTTTAAGATTTTGGTTGTGATAGAAGCAGTAAAAACGGAAAATTTACAAGCTTTAAGAAAGAAAAGAAAAACGTACCCGAAGTAAACATATGTTTACGTTGCACATACTTGGATAAGGTAAGGGTTAAAAAAGGCTATAATTCAAATAACATTAATGGAATGGAACTGAAGATGAAGTACTGCCAACAGTAGCTAGTAATACAAATAACGGCAATCAAACGGATTATAACTCAAAAATTTATTTGAATAGATGGTGAATACACATTTGAATCTCATCTGAGAGTAACATATAATATGTAAAATATATGTAATATGCTATACCTAATTAAATATATTATTATAAATTGAAATTTCAAGTGTCGAGTTGCATTTAGAATTATGCATTGAATTGCATTAGAAATAATTAAGGAATGTAATTGTAAGACTTTTCACAATTGATCAATTAATGATAGATAACTAATTTTTATTTGCAATAAGAGAAGATTTAGGACGATGTGGCAGAAGGAAAATAAACGTTATCTCATTACAGAGAGAAAATGGTGTCCGAGTTAAATGCTTTGCAATTTTTGTTCTATTGCCAGTACGGAGTCGCGCTTTATAACTGTGTTTCAGGTAGACTGAATATATTTCGTAAAGAATATTTTATTATAAAATTATCATTATCACTATCTAGATTGTAGCAACATGAATTGTCTTATTGTTAAATTGCTTATCGCACTCGGAAAACGGGTCAGTATTTGTATATCCTCATAATTATTTTGATATTTTCGCGGATATTTCAAAATATTCAGTTAATTAAATAAACATTTTGTTTTTCAAATGCCCGCTACGCATTTCAACATTGAGAAATTATTATAATATTATAAACTAAATTTTATAATTCACGTTAATTATGAAATTAACGCGTTTTACGTATTGAACTAACTCAATCAATTATTTAAAAAAATATATAAATAATTCAATTAATGCGTAAATAATATATAAGTACACCGTTTTACATCAAGTTTTAAATTTTAAGTCAATTAAATACGTTCGATTTTATACTTTATTTAAATTATTTTATTTTACATTTTTACGTACACTAAGTATAATTTACATCTTAATTTCTACTACTATAACACCATGCTTCATGTTTGTGTTACGAAGGACTAACTTACCGGTCTCCCAGGACTGGGATGGTACCCATTACTCAGTTTAATCATGGTGGTGATGTCCAAACACGAATATCAGTCCTGATGATGCATTTAAAATTAATTTAATTTATTTAGTCAATCTACAGGCCAACTCTAATACGTTAACATTATTAGAATAACAGAAAAAAATGTGTGTTATGCATAGGTAACAGAGTGAGAGCATATACGCGCATGTAATACATTCAGCTACCTCACTCGTCCATGTATATACATATTAGAATTGAGGTAGGTTGATTAGACCTTTCTAATAAGAATGAATGATACATGTGCTATGATACACATATATAGACCGAGTCCAAACCGGCGAACTGCTCGCAGAATAGTGGCCAGGCGGTACCTACGTGTCTAGCACTGCCGCGCTGACACGCCCCTCTCGCATCCACTCGTAACTAATGATACCTACCCCTTCGTCAAAAAGTTGCTTCATCATCATGGCGTTGAGTTTTGTGTAAACCTTTATTCATCACATATCATTGTGATGACTTCGATGGTCACCGTATTTTATTGCGAACATTATGTTACCATTTTCAAGAACACTCTCCAGACCAAGATTAACTAAATAAGAAGCAAATCTACAATTAGATTCCATCACATCACAACCGAAGAAATGGTTTGATTTAAAAGTAGTCTGTGCCCTTGCACACATTATGCTAATTGCTAGACTGAACTAGTTCAAGATACTGCACAGCGGCACACAACCCGGAAGCGGAATAAGCTGTCAGTTACGTTCTTTAATCGAGTCGGTAGCACATACTTTTCATAAACTGCATACAAATGACAACGATTGATACAAATAAGTTTTATAATTTAATGACGATAAAATATGGTGCGAAAATTATTAGTAACGTATATGTCGTTTAGGTTACTAGTTCCTACATGCGTTACAGCACTATATTATGTGCGATATGTTAAATATTAATTATTTATATTTAGTCTATAACATTATAAAAAGCAATACAGCGTCTAGAGATGATCCTGATAAAAATAATTCTCTGAAAAAATATTACCAAAACATGAAATCATATTTATCGAATTTCTTTTAGAGGTAAATAAATATCCCTAATGATTGAAACAATTCTGTTGTAACTATTTTCTTCGAGAAAATTTGACTAATTACTAAAAATATACTCATGTTTAAACTAATTACCACCCAGTTAAACAGACAAACATTCGGAGAAATCTTGAAATTTGTGATCATCTGAGAGAGAAAAGTAAAAAGTAGAGAGAAAGTATGAGCACGGTGTTAGAAAAATGCACCAAATACCACCTGCACCAGCTATTCTATCTTGCTTTCGATTAAGTAAAACACTGGGCGATCGAAAAAAGGCTACAAAATACATGTGCAGACCACGTATCGAAATTTGTCAAAAAATATAGTCTTATTTAGTATTATTAAGGAGAACACATTCTTATTGTGAAGTTGTAATTATTCAGAACATAGGTCTGTGATGTTTTAAATACTAATTTAATGTATATATTTATAATTAATACATTAAATTAGTATTTAAGTCTTATTTAGCTTCACGATAACACTACTAAATTTCGCATCAACAGAGGAGTTCAACAAAAGAACGTAAATAATTTATTCGAAGCTCTTTAGTGGTTAAATATGTTTTTTTTTAATTTATAAAATCTGAAACATATTGTATCTGATATTTGTGCGACAGGTCTCACTATTATTTGTTTACTATTTTTAATATCTTCTGTGTAGGCATTCCCGGATTACCGTTCATCATTCTATTTTTTCCTATAGTAAAGTATCAAAACTTAAACTTAAGGTTAAAGACTCACAATGGTTACGAAAATCTTAAAACTTAGAACATATCTGAATTATCTTCTGAATTAATATAGCGTTGTTACTGTATTACAATAAGAAGTTAAGCGAAAACGCTTTAGAATAATTAACTGTACGAGGGACGAAAGCACAAATAAATATTAATGATGATAATAACGCTGAGACCTGGGTCGACATTCCAGAGTTGAAAGCAAAAAACCTGGCTAAGATCGCACGGCGCCGGATCCTCGCTCGCATCAGCCCAAGCCCAACACAACCTGCCATTTCTCCGGCGTTTTCATTGAGAAATGATTCGGGTTTTTTGCCACCGATTCGGGTCCCCACCCGGCTCGCGCCGCCGCGGCCGCGCGCGCCCGTCCCGACCCGACTGCCGCGCGGGAAGGACACTCGGTCCGCGCGCCTCATCAGCGAACGTTCTCCATGTAACGGTGCACAGCTCGTGGCGTGAATTCCACGTGAAATTATTTACCCGACAAACCGGCGGACGCTTTCTTCGGTCAATCTCAAAAGTCGTGACGCGCACGGCCAGCGGCGACGCTCCCGTACACATCTTTAATGTTGTTGTTTGTGTTTTGTGATCGAGTGTATTAGTGGATCCGCGACCGGCCTTTGATGGTCACGGGTCAGTCCCTATCAGTCCGCGAAGCAGACTAGATGTTAGTTCGTATATGTTTGTACATTGTTGCGTGTGTTTTATTTTGTCGCGCATTTGCATTCAAAGCGCAGCGGAAATTTCGTCGCGTTTGCGAAAATAGTGAGGAAACGTGCTGGGATGTTGAGTGGCTGCGCGTTCACGTGTGAATCAGTCGTTGAAACGGTTTGTCGGTTTTATTCTTATTCATTAGTGATGCATTTACCGATTGCCATTTACATGTTTCATTTTTTTCTTAGGTGCGTTCGATTATCTTCGCACGCTCGAGTGCACTTTTTGTTGTTTGGTACACCTACATACATAATTAATTTAAAACACAATCATGAACACAAATGTTGTTTTAATTTCGTAACGATATATCACTAACAGGATTTTGTAAGCTCAATTTTTAATACCAATTAAATAATTTATTTTACCAATTAAATTTTATATCATAAGATTTTATATTTACATAATCAAATCATTGTATTTGATTCACCAATATTTTCAAATATGCGAGAAAAGTTTACAATTTACTTATCTATTCAATTAATTCTTCAGGATATCGTTTGTATTACTTCGACTTTGGGTATATTTTATATGAAATGATACCCTGAAAGGTTTTTTTTTAAATAAAGATACGTACAATATACGTCTCCATACAATATTACAAATAAAACTAAACGCTCGGTGAACTTCGAGTCCGCGACCACTTGGCCATTAATCGAGTGTCTTACCACTTAAATAATTACTTAAAAATGCATACATACTAATTTATATTTATTGTTTCAGGTACCTAAAATAGCATCCCGGTTATTATATAATATACAAATATATAATATTTAAAATATATGAAAATCGAGTATCTGTGTTTATGCGTGCGTTAACTTCTTCCACTCCTCCCCCCCTCTCCCAATCCCTTCCCACTCTCCTCCCACTTCCCTCCTACTCCAATCCCACTTCCCTCCCACTTTTCTCCCACTTCCCCTCCCCCTGATCCTTCCATTCCTCGTTCAACAGAAACGCTATTCAAAATCATTTTGTCCTGTTGAACTCTAGGACCCTGAGGAAAAAAAAAACATCCCACCTTCCTCTTTTTATCAATAAAGAATAAGATAAATAAATATATACATGTATAGGATATTTTATAGAAATAAAAAAAAAACAAATTTATTTTATTACTCTAAAATAGTGTCACAATGAGTGAGATTGCCATTCAGGAAGAAGGCCAAATCTCAGAAATCGATGATGTATAGAGCGATGAAATTTTTTTGCCAGAAAACATAAGTAAGGAAGATAAATTGAATAGATTTAAAATGAAACTGACTAAATATATAAAATATAAGTTTTAGTAAAAGAAAATACTTTAATCTTGTATATATTAGAGCATATATAAGGAGTGCTTATGTATGCACTTGTTAGGAATTAAATAATTAAATAAAAATATATTAATAATTTTACAATTTAAAGACGCTTATATACAGAATAATATAGATGAAATATAGAATTTGACAGGTGCAGGTGTTTGTGCGCAATATTGTGTATGCGAGGAATATTTATTGAATTGATAAATAATAAAAAAAATTGCTTATTATCCAGTACAACTGTTTTAATATCTGTAAAAAACTGAACAAATGTCAATTAGAAAAATAGTAATTATAATGAGTTCAATGGGTTCTCTCTTACACAATTTTATTTATATTATTATTGCTCTCAGATTAAATATTTGATATCATTATGCTTAGCTCCGCTATCTAATTAAATATAATCTCGTGTGCAGGAGATAAATGCAATTGTCTGGTCACTTGGTTACTGTTCTTGATCTTTGGCATCTCCTTGCATCATAAAATACCATGTTCATTCTTATAACCCGTTTTGTATAGTATGCACTTTTAAAAGGAGGTTAAACATGAATTAATTTCATCAAAAGTATGCGTGGCAATACAAAAAGAGTATTTAAATATAGACTTGAGTTATTGTGGAAAATTTTAGAACGGTATGCAGTTCAAGAACGATTTTTTTAAGATTATGTACATGTATTATACATAACATTTTGTGTACATACCCAATATTTTTAATATTATAACACATAGATTCGATAGTTATAGGGGGGAGGGATAAGGGCTGAGCCCACTTGTCTCCGACATATGAGGTAACAACAATGGCGTAAGATTGAACGGGGATCATGGAGAAATTATTATTTTTTAATTTCAGGTAATTTTAACTTTGCATGTAATTATATAAAGTAGTAGCGAAAATTGGTAAAGTTTTTTATATAAAACATTTTTTGTTTGATTTTGTTGAGTTTTTTACAAATTTTTATATTTTTAGTGAAAGTTTTTATAGAATCTTTTTATAAATTTATCAAAAACAGGGTACGAAGATGATGAGGATCGGACGAGGGATCACATAGGCCGAGGAAGTTTATGGAAGGGTTTGGGATGGAAATTAATTTAGAAGATTAATTTTGAGTCTCTGTGAATGATTGTGTTTCTGACGGTGAGTTTGTGATTCTCCTAAGGATGTAGTTTTGTTTGTATTCTAAATTTTTTGTTTTACTTGAACCTTGGATGGGGCTCGCGTATATGAGTATAGGAAGGATGATTGCTTTGTACTCTTGTACAAAGCAATAATTTGTTTTGTATGGATAGTGAACTGTATGAATTTAGGAGGGGGAATATTATAACATTTTTATTGATGCGTTATTATATATTACAGTATGAATTATTCAAACAAAGATACTATAGCTTTTCAAAGAGAACACAATATCGTCACATAATTAAAATTGTGATTTTTAAATATGTTTCAAGTAAAAAAAATTTTTTACTTTGGCCATATTTAATATCTAAATGAGTGATGAAAATCAAAAATAAAATTTTTTGAGTGTATTATCTCGGAAAGTAATCTTAGAAACTTTTAAAAATCATCTTCAATTATTACCGTGAAACAGTCTTATCATTTTTTATCATCAATATTATTTTGTTAGTTTCTGATGCTAACCGTGCGTTGAAATATTATAAGTTTGTTTATTTTTGTGAATATCGTTACATAAATATGTAAGTAAACCGACCGGGTTCAGTCATAACGCCACGTCAAACAATACCTACAATGTCCACAATGCGGTTCAAAATATCGGATACCAATAAAGCGATACATGATAACTGCGCAAAAACTTAAAACACAAGATAATGTATAAAATACTTGGTCAAAGACTCGTGTGTTTATGAGAAAATAGATATATGATTTTGGTCACTTTGTTGTTATTTTGCCCTTGAGATACTCATGAAATAGAAACTCTTGTCTATTAAATCAAACATTATACGCGTATATATTATATACGCATGTGTAACATGAATTCTTACAAAAGCCTATGAAAAATAATATAATATTTTTAAAGAAAAATTCTCTGAAATATTAATAGGTCGGTGAGAGATAATCGGTCAGGTCAGTGGCATTCAGAGTTAAAAAATCTTTATCAAAATTCCAATTAAGTTGGTGTGGCATAATTTCAAAGTTTAAAATGGACAAAATACATTGAGTGCATGAATAGAAACGTACTGTGAGCTGCTTTCGTGGCGGATTCCAAATAGGCGGAGGAAATAGACTGTCGGTATAGAACAGAGACACCTGATGCTAATTATTACATCACTTGAAGGCTGTCAATGGGTCTTGAAGCCATGGAATAGCAGTAGCAATAGTTTTTTCCTATGGTCTGTGGGGATATGTTCTCAAAAGTACTGCTTTGCCAACGTTTTAGTACGGTAATGTGGTCCATCTGCAGAATAAAATATAAAATGATGATTTAGTCTATTCACATATATATGTCACGCCCCTTTTTTTCTGATCTAATGCTCCTCTAATTTATATTAAATATATGCATATCCTTGGACGGACACCTGGTCATTTAAAAGATTAAATATTCCGTGATCTTCACCACATGGAGATATCTTTGTACAGGGTGAATATTATGTTGCAGTCCGATGTAGTTTTTGAATAGCTAATAAATTAAATACAATTTTAATTTGGTTTTTATTTATCGATTATGTTGTTTATTACAATTAAGTATCAAATATGACATTGGCCAATTGGCCACCTCTGGTAGCGGCACAAATGCGTGCTTTTTAAACATATTTTTTTATAACATTCTCGCACACTTCACGTGTTATTTCATAAATTTCATTTCGAATATTGTCCTGTAGCGTCGGAATTGTTCTTGGCTTATTTCCTTTCGAGTATTACTTTCCTTTCAAGTACCCCCACAAAAAATAGCCGGGAGCCGTCAAATCAGGTTATCGAGGAGACCAGTCGACTACTTTTGTGAGCGGGAAAAATTTCTCGCAAAATTTTAAGCGTAGCTCGAGATGTGTATGAGATGGCATCGTCTTGTTGAAATTCACGTGTTGCCCAATCGACCCAATTCGTCCACCAAGAAGTTCTCCAACGCGTGACAATAGCGATCACCATTAATTGTTACAACATTGCCATTACCATTTGGATAAAATGTTTTAATGACTTTAACAAGTTGTTGACGTTTGATACTCCATAATAAATTGTAATCAACTATTCTCTATAATTATTTAATACAAACTAACAAATATTTTTGAAACCAAAATAGCGGTCGAATAAAATCGACCTGGAACATAATATTCACCCTTTATTATAATTATCATTCTTTATTTTCCCTATTATGGTTTAATATTAATATAGGTGATGTGATGTTAAGGAAATTAAATGTAAATATCCCATTTTTCATGATAATCCTTACTGAATTCTGATGTCATTCTTATGCATTAATACTTCGCGTTAAATTTTCCACATTTGCATGTTCAACAACATTATTTTTAAAACTGCGTAGGTTGTAGATATTATGAAGCAAAATTAATTTATACAATTTAAAAATAAATAAGTTTTGGCATTCTAATAGTACTAATAACTGTTTAGTGATAATATTTTTTTAAATTAACATGCATCAATTGAGCCTTTTACACTAGACAAAATATGTAACAGACATAAAATAAAAATGATAAATATGGGATAAAAACAATAAGTACTCGCATGATAAAAGTTAAAATCATTAAATACACGCTAAAAATAATACAGTTTACAAAGTATAGAAATTTTGTCAAGCACCACTTTTAAAAATCTATTTCTTATATACATACCTACATCATAATTAAATATACATGAGAAAAATTCGTCAATTTTTTTATATATAAATGTAAATATTAATCAACATTCCCTGTAGCTTGTGTTGGCCTCAAATCAGTCCCTCCGATCTGCCAGTCATAAACAAACATCAAAGTATCCATTTGTATTTCGATAATGCTATGTTCCATACATTAGCAATATCTGCATACTCGTTACCCAGGTTTTGAAATCTGTGTAATGAAGAATTAAACTGAGCAACCATCTCAGTATTATTATTGTTACAGTAATAAGGTAAAATGTTTCTAGTATTTCTGGCAGGTACATAAAAGTTGATTAGCCGAAATAAAATTTTAAATAGACATACTAGATCAAAAATAATTATTATTTTGCTTAGCCTTAATGATTTCATTGAACATGAGAGAAAATCATAATTTAATTACTCTTCGCAATAATGCAAGTCTTTGAAGTAGTGCGAATCAGTTTTAAAATAAATGTAATATTTCTTGGAATGTTTTAACAACAGCTTTTATTCTGATATCATAACATTCTTAAAGAATGGGTTAGCCATAAAAACATTTGCAAAGTCATTTTACTATGTTTTCCAATACCGTTTCTTGATTTAGAGATACATTTTTTAACGTTTCTTTAGAAGTACACTTAGTGGTGCGATTTTAGCCTACAAACGGGTTGGAATCAGAAAAATACATCGGATATCAAATCCGGATAAAGAAAAGTTTAATTAGGATACTATTTGCTTTTTAATAGCAATTACATTATATTTTGTATCTAATTATTTAGATTTGGCAATGTGATTTTTTTATTTTCTTAATGAATGCACTTTAAACATAGGTACCGAAACTCCTCTTTTGAGACACCGGCTTCACTGTCTTTCAGAAATGTATGCTCGAGGTATAAATAAATTGGTAATACATTTTTTTAAATGCGGAACAACAAAATACAACAATAAAATAATAAGTACATATTCCAAAATAGGATAACCAATAAATTTAAAAGTTATGTACAAGTATGTATAAATCCATTTTTCTTGACTTACATTCCTGTGTGGAAAAAATTAATTTCTAGCATATCGTTCATCATCGTTTTAACAAATTAATATTAAAAATTAATCTGTGAAAATAGAAAAGATGCCCTATTGTGTTATTTAATTAATATAAAAACCAACCGCTCTGTCAACATATGATTTACGAAATAATGATAATTTTTATTGAATTAAATGAGATTTAAAAAAAAAACATTTTGTTTTCGGACAACCGTTGCTGTTTCATTTTGCTGTCTTGCCAGCATGGAGCGTGATACCGCAGTAACCAGAATCAAGTAATTTTCTAAGTATAGATATTTGCAAGCTGGGTCCATCATTTTATTTATTACCTTTAATATGATTCTGAGGTTTATCCTTCATCACAATATATTTTAATATCGATCCGTTCACATCTGCACTACATTAATATTTTATTCCATCGAACTTGTTTATTTCGAAAAGGTTTTCCTGATGTTATATTAAATGTAAATGTTAATAAAATTACTGAAACAGGTTTAATCCGTTATACCACTAGCCGAAATGTCACGCGTATTTTCGAATATCGATGTGAACATAAAAACACACCTCGTCAATATTTTTATTATGATCACGCATAACTGTACGACTCGGATCACTCGAAAACGAAGACTCTCATATTCTTACTCCAAATTTGTTTACATCAAGTATTGTAACTATTGGAACTATTTATATGAGAGTAATGTAATGTAATGTATATACAATACTTACAATCATACATAAAGTGTGCAATCCAATCTTTATTCTTGACATCAATTTCAGCTTGATGATGACTGTTGGAGAATATTTTACAAAAAATTGCTATTTCTTTATAAACACATAACAAAAAACAGAGGTCAGCTACAGTATTTGATGGTATTCTTAGCAACTAGAGAATAATGCACATCTTGCGTCATATGAAACACGACGATGTCAAATACATAGAAGAATTATGTCTATATTTAGTTTTATTATTACCAAACAATTTAAATTCAAGATCGAGAAGACTATCACGTAGGTTAGCGGATAATGTGAAGACATATGCGAGTGCCCAACAGAATGAACCACAGCGGCAATATCAAGGGATGGTTGACGTTCTTAGTGACTACGGTCGAGGACATCCGAGCGGCGCCGGCGTTTTACGGACAGGTAGAGCAGGCGCCTGCGTCTTGCGACCAGATCAAGGGGCCGATCGATAAATATATAAAAATTAAAAAAACAAAATCCCAAATCGCAAAACGATAATATTGTGTGATAAAAATAATCCAGGTATAAACAATCCAAGAAGGTAAGTCCAATAAATAACATTAGATATAGTTATTTCCCAATAATGCAGTACTTTGTAGTCAAATACTAGTTCCCAGAAAATATTTTGAAAAAGCCGCCCTTGGCAAATTGACGTACTTGCAGTCTAGTGGATACGACACTCGCCTAGTGATCTAGTGATCAGAGGTTCGAGCCTCATTCTAGGAGGGCTATCAAGTCAGTCCTATTTTTATAGCATGAGCGTTTAGCTTATTTTGATAATAGTAAGAATATTGATGCGACGCGTATTCCGTGGACGACATCTATATATTTTTTTTAATAAATAAAGAAATGCTGACCTAACAAAATACCGCTCCTAGCATGCGTGGCATGCGGGCGGTCGACTTAGGGGGCGGTCAATTTATTGGGATGGTTTTACAAAAATTAAAAACATCATAAAAAGTCTAGCGCCAGCGATGCTTCCGATTTCCATGAAGCCGCTAAATAAAAACAAGAAGAAAAAACTCAAGCGTATTAGATTCTTAGTTATTCTTAAATACAGTTAACAACATTCTCAAAGAAAGATGTGATTCCTATATTACACATCGTCATGTCTCACGAAACGCAATATGTAGTCACATGGATGGATTCAAATATGAATGTACAATATGTGTGTTTCTCTCTTCTATTTTTTTTACTTCCTAAATAGTCCTGCCCATTGTTACGTTTGTCATCACTGAATGCATCTTCATTGAGGTACTAGAGCTGGCCAATCATTGAAATACGAAATCAACTCACGTATTATAATGTCAGTACTTAAGAAAGAAAATCAAAAAATATTACATACGATTGGCGCGCAACATCGAAAATGCCCCCATCGTACCTTAATGGTTCAAATCCTATCCAAACATAAAACGTGAAGATCAAAACCATCTGTAAGAATTTTGCGTTCTGAGATGTTAATATTAATTGAATAATTCACATTTGTTATATTAACAATAATTTATATATATGATTTTCGCTAAGATTTCAAATAGGTGGTGTAATAATACTTGTTATTCGAATTATAATCAACTAAACTTATAAATAAATATGCTACAACTAAGGCTAATTGATTATTGTGTAATTATTATAAAGTACAAGAAATAAAAATAGTAGTGTATCGAGCATTTGAAAGTAAATATTAAAAGAATTATAACTTTAAAAAAACAAAACACAAATTTTGTGAGCTCTTTTTTATTTATTTGTAAAGTAAATAAATAAATCATTAGTTTAGTATAGAGCAGAATTTTTTTAACAACATCCGCTGTGTGTCAACGAGCTTAACCACAATAACCGGTGTTTGTACCATTTCCTTTTGGCATCAAAATGTTGAAAGCGATCATAGTAGTTTTTAATTGGTATTAATACGAATTAAATGTATTAATTAGTAAGATATACATATAATATCAATTTTATCAAAAAATATTGTTGTTGCGTAGCTGGTATTCTCTTTCCAAACCGGGGAAGGTGCATTATCCAACTATGCTACAGCGAGATTATTTTTTAACGACAAATTTTTGAACCTATATGTTAATACATTCATCGTTACATTATTTGAAAGAGCTATCTGCTTTATTTTATACATTTAATTCATATTTAAAATATCACAAACCTATGTTCTGAATAATTATAACGTCACAATAAGAATGTGTTCTCCTAATAATATATAAGTTGTATCAATGTGTCCAAAATTTAATAAAAATGAATTTATAGTTCTGGCATCTGCTATCGGATTACTCAAATGTATTTGAGATTCCTTAAAAATAAGGTAGATGGCTCTTTCAAATAATGGAACGATGAATGTATTAATATGAAAAAAGGTAACATATAGGTTCGAAAATTTGTCGTTAAAAATAATGTAGCATAGTTGGATAATGCACCATCCCCGGTTTGGGATCCAGGTTCGAATCCCGGTTGCGCAACAACAATATTTTTTCGATGAAATTGATTTTATATGTATATCTTTCTAATTAATACATTTAATTCATATTTAAAATATCACAGACCGTCTGTTCTGAATAATTACAACTTCACAATAAGAATGTGTTCTCCTAATAATGGTATTAATACGGTTTAAAACTATAACCTAATATTTTTAATGTGTATACAAAACAACGCAATATTCTGATGCGTATCGGTGGTCTACAATAACATACTGTTATGTCTATTTTAAAGTACGTATAATGGTTTGATATTTTTTTCTCAGCGATAACTGCTTTTCATTTACCAAAAGCAAGGTTGATAGGATTGGATAGGTGTTGATAATCGAATTATATTTTCAATTTTTAATATTACAAGACAGAAAACACGATCAGTCGTCATTTGGGTTAATAACTTAAATTTGATATCAAATAATATTTTTTTCTAAACGCACCATTGCGGTAGACTCTAGAATGTCGAACAATACGTGATCACGGTTAGAGACGATGAGTCAAATAGTTAATATTATCATTAGACAAAATATCTGTCATTGTTTTTAATATTTTCTTCATGTATTGCTTAGATATGTATGTCGAAATATTATTATTTTCAGACAATATCCTACTTTTACAATTATTATAAAATTTATTAGTGTACTCCTTTCGATATTTTATTATTTTCTTTCTTTTTATGAAAATATTGTACCATCCACGTTGCTTTTTGTAACTTTTATACAAAGTTTCTATCAGTCGTGACACAACGTGTCCAAATTATCTAAGCAGACCATTTCTAAATCTATCAAAATATAATATTCACTGAGGTTTTTCATTATTTCTTATTTCATCTTTTATGTTCATATACCAGAAGCCAGGAACCATTCCTATCCGAGGAAGTGCGTTGACCTATTGTAATTTAACGACACATTTTTAAACTAATATGTTGCACTTTCAAATTGATACATCTGTTATTCCATTATTTGATATCAAATGTACTTTATATTTAAATTTGTCGTTAACATACAATGTTGACGTGGTGTAATAAGTCAGCGCATTCTTTGGATAGGAAGGGTTCTTGGTTCGAGTCCGGGTGGCAATAAACATATTTATCGATAAATTGATTTTATCTGTATATTTTTCTTATTGATACATTTAATGTATTTTAAAATATCACGCAACTAAATTCTGAAAAACTGCAACCTCACAATAATAATGCGTTCTCCTTAATAAATATTATTTGTTTATTACGCGCCCGAGTAACCTTATATTCTCCGCATTCAGTATAATTTCACGTTATTCTTTTACCCGTTCCAATCAAGATAATAATATTTCTAATGCTTTTCTGTATGTCGCTTCCATTCATCTTGAGCCATTTATAAGTCTTACCGACACGTAAGTATCGGAACGACTCTTATGGACACTAATTTTTTCACAGTATGTTTCCTGATTCGATGCGAATAATCGCAACCTATTCTCTGATCGTAAAATTCCTGCTGATCACTGGTCGGAACAGTGTTTTGTTATGTTTGTAAAATGCACAAACATTGTAAACGTTTGGTCGCACTGTGACGTGCCTAACGGGTACAATGTGGCATTCAGCCCGGACTGTCTGATGCGACATCCGGATACCGTTGATTTGTAGAGCAGAAAGGGAATATCATATGTAAAACACGTGAGTAGAAAGTGTTTTAGACCAACTTTACTAGAATTTTCTTAATTTTATTAATAGATCTCCTTGTAATATTTTGTTTATTACTTTACAGTACCTGGTATGACTTACAAATATTTAATTAAAAAACAATACACGCATTTAATCATATTAAAGAATATTCGGTAGAATAGAAGAAAGAGTTAATTGTTTATATCCTGTGGAAAAATAATCACTTATTATGGATGTATTATAGTGTGTTTTATTTTTTATTTATTTAAAAACATCTATCTACTTAGATGTGTCTACTATAAATAATGTAGAATATTATAAAAAGGAAAATAAAACATTAGAAAAATATAAATGCACGTTTACTAAACTGTTGAAATTCACAAAATAATAATACTGACAGTGATTGATGTACATTGTCATATTAAATGTTAAACTGATATTGAAAGTGCATAAACACTCTTTACGACTTCCAAGAATGATTGATATTTTATCATGTAGAAATGTGACAGCATAATAATAAATTTTACTAGTACAATAGATGATAACAGACTTGCATTTATATCGGAGAGAAGATTAAAGTAAATTTGTAATGTAACATTTTATATTTTTTATGTTTTTCTTCATTCTCGCAGACTCCATTTTATCTTAAGACAGTTAAGTATATTTAAAAGAGCTGAACGTAGTTTTATTTATTGGGAAATAAATCATTATTACATATTTATCTGAGAATAATATGATAGATACAAATATCGTCTTCTCATTCTCATACCGTATCCGATTATTATTACATCGGAAAAGCAGCACCGTTGTCTGTTCAAATCATTGCCGTAGATTCTTCAGCTATGAGATTCGATGTCTTCCAGTGCCACGATATCTATCTAGCAATCTTTTTTCGTATTATGAAATATAGAATCTGATACTTTTCTAAATATCTTATAATATGTAAAAATCTATTAGACCAAACCTGATTATATCAGAAACCAAGCATTGGTAAATGAATGCGTGAGAATTATTCATGCTCGTAAAAATTGCCAACGCATTGGATTAATTGCCGGATGACTGGACAACAAATATTACGAGTCTTTTGCTTCACAAAAGGCCGTCTAACTTATCTTTTATCCCGTACGAGTAAAGTGATTCTGTATACTCTACAAGCCAGATTACAAAACTTTTTTTAATAGGAAATATTACCAGAACAGGGAGGATCTATTATTATATATTAGACCGGAGAATTAAAAAGTACACTTTTAATGTACGGAAAATAATAGAGAAGGCCCGTAAATTCTTCATTCCATTACACCATTGCTTTAATGAATACTCAAAGACCTTTGATAATATTAAATGGATGAAGCTTTAGATGGTTCTTGAAATAATGGATGTACCACCCGAGTTCCTAAAAAAATCTTTAAAATGATAACCATAGATAAAGTCGGTAATAGTACTTCAAACAAGGCAACAAATTAAGAAGAAGTAAGACAAAGGTGCATTCTATCGCCATTACCATTCAATATTTACTCAGAATATGACATGAGAAGAACATTAAAAGAACGGCTGGGAGATTTTACAAACGCAGGAAAAAAGATCTACATTTTGCTGATAATATCACGCTTGTGGCCTGTACAGATATCAAGCTGGAAATCATTTTATAAAAAATAGTATTAGTGAGCAAGAAGTTCTATTTAGAAATAAATTGGTCTAAATAGAAAATACAACAAATTTCCCGAACAGCAGGATATGCGGTAGTTCAAGAGGCAGTTTATTTGAGTGCGTTGATCATGAACACTAGGGTGGGCAGGAAATTCGAAGACGCATACAACACGCTATAGTTGCTATATACCAACCTGCAAGAATATAGAAAGACAGTGATATCGAACAAGCAACTAAAATCATGTTGGTTTATACTCTTGTCTCCAATTTTTATCTGTGCAGTGGAGACTTTGAGTCCACAATAGCGATAAGCGTAAAATAGACGCCTTTGGAATGTATAGCTGAAGAGAGACGTTACGTATCTCAATACGATACGAATGTCTCAAAATCCTGCAATAAATCTAACCACAGCAAGCCCAACAAACTAACAAACAAATCTATCTACAGCAGTGAACAAAATATTATTTCATTTCTTCAGTCACATTATATACAAGCAAAAAAGCTGTGCGTTACTAAAAATTCTGGGAAACAAATTAAAATTAAATAATTAAATTAACATAAACGGAAACATTATTTTACAGTAAGCGACATCTGTATGCCATTAGAGGCTTTAATTGCTTAGTACTAAAAACTACCATGACAACTCATCGCTGTACCCATGGCGCTCTTGTGTATTTACCGCATCGAGCTATTCACGTTACTCTGTTCTGTCTTTAAGCCAGTGAATTACCCAAGTCACATAATTGGCTATTTACTGAATTGAAATTCCTCTCGGTTGATCCGTTTTTGTATGGAGTCGTTACCTATGCTGTTTTTAACATAATAATATTAGAAAGGCTTATAACTGCATGCAGATCATTGAAGTATCTACTTCCTCTTTCACTAATTCGAGAATTTTACTATCTTACTGTTTTTACCGTGTTGATATTATGATTGTTCTTTAAATTGGGGCATGGATTGGTTTTTGATTTGGGAAAAATATAAAGTAGTATTTTCTACCTTTAATACAAATATTTATTTCTTTTAGTTATTACGTAAAGGATTTTCAAACAATAAATGTATCATGTTCAGTTATAGAAAGTGTTCTTAAAAACGTCCATACATTTTTTATATGGGTAAGAAGGTATTATTTTACGTTATAACTTAAACTTTAAAAACACTATTAATAGTACTCTAAAATTACAAATAAATACAGGTAGGGTAATATAAACGACGGATTTATTTTGTCTAAAGACGTTGGTTAGACAAAAGTACATATATTGTATTACATATAATATATATGATTGTATAATATCATGGGTAATATCATAACCTAAATATATACCTACTGCACGCCATTGATTATATGATAATCTATAAAAGAGATTATACTAGGCATAGTTTTGGACCGAAGAAGACTTAGAAGAGTGCCACAATGGTGCATAGATACATTGTATCTGGCTGGAGAGTCAGTTATGAGGGCAACACAGAATCGGGACTCGTAAAGGAGCATTAAGAGCCGAGTCTCATCCGATTAAGGCAGCTATATGTCAATTCCGACTTAAAAGTAGGAAAGAAGAAGATTGCAGTTTACAGATTTAAATTATTTTGGTAACTATACTTTTAAAATCAGCAATGTTATCTTTGTGGTTAAGATTCATATTTTTTTAAATTTTTTATCTTTGTTTTATTAACCACTAAAATTAGTTTAAATACATCATACATCATAAATACATTTCTTGTCTTTATTCACCCGATTCTGAACACATCTCAAATCCCTAAAGTTATCTTAGCAATACTTCGTCAAGCATCCATATTTCCACTCCATAGAATAGTACTGGGAATACGTAATATCGAAGCTTTATGCTAAGCTCATGACTACAAAGTACCTTTTTCAAGCAGAATATTGCATGAGTTCGCTTAATAAGCCATTTTGCCTCAATGCAAAAATACAATTTGTCATTTGTATTGTATCACATATTATTAAGTACACAATTATTTTAATCTTCGAGCATACGTTTCGAAATAATATGTTGAGTTTCAATATTTTGAGTTTACGAAAATATCAATAACGCGATATCAAATGATAATGATTACCCTAAGAATATTATATGATATAATAATATATGGGTTGCGCATGTCTGTAATAAAACTATGATCTCTAACACTCATGCATAAGTATAAGTTTCTACTGAAAAAATAACTAAAAATTAAAATGAGCTCGCGATCTATTATATCTATAAAGATGCTATGTATGAGAAGGTCATATAACAAAATGTGAAAATAAAAAAATAACCAGACTTTTCAGGTCTAAATGGTTATTTTGTATAAAGAGCTACGCTTTCAGTTGGTTATTCATAGAAATAACCTGAAAAATAAATAGATTTAACTTGTTTTATTTTTGATACATAATATTTAATGCCAAATAGAGACCACCATCGTGAATTTTTTAGGTAATAGATAGCGCGAGTCAACGTAGAGTCTACATTTTATTATACATTTATTTTTATAATCGTGTGATAAATAAATAATTCAAAGACTCATATTAGTGAATAAAATTAACCCATCTTGCAGGTGGGTTGCCACCTTACAATTATTATTAAACAAATTCGTTGAATAATATATCTGTAATAAGAAATAGCATTCCACTAATCATCACAGTTCAATAAAATACTAAATAACCTGCAATTCCCAATGAAAATTAATTAATTTCACAAAAAAACTTTCTAATGACTCTCATTTATTTTGTATGAGTGCTTTGTGGATCTTTACATCCTAATTGATATGTTAAACTGTATGTATATGAATATAGCTATAAATTATTCTCTCAAGTTAATTAACCGTTAATTTTATAATATTTGGCATCATTAAAAATTGATTCTTAAATTCAATTTTGTTGTTACGCTTATAACTATTAGATGACGAGACATTATTTTAATTAAATTTTATTTAACGTTACGACAAAAAATCATTTTGTACGTACATATTTAATAAATAATGTTTTAACCCTTTGTACCCTGACGGTACTTTAAAGTACCATCAACATTATCTAGTTATATATCTTACTGCGATGTCAATTCTCTGACTATAGTACTAAGTCTACGTAAATAATAGTCTAGTTGACCAGTTGATTTATTTAGACTACTAACAATAGTCATTTTTTTGTTATGTCAACACTGCGGCAGGTGAAATTGGTCAGTTACGCATTGTTACATGGTTAGGTTTGACGCGCTTATATTCCTTGTTATTATTTAGACCAATTTATTTCTCTCAAAGTTTCAACTATTCTTTTAATGTTTTAGATTATTTCTTTCCTATTTTTGTACTATGCTACATATTTTTATTTTTTTTGTACGTCACGTAAGGTCTGACTGTACTTAGAGGTATCAAATATTATAATTAATATTATTTAAGTACCTTTTTTTAAAATTTTCCATCACATATTGCTTACTTTATGTTTGAAGAATACCATAAAAAATATACCATTGCTCAGCAGTTAAATTTAATAATTCGAGGTAGAAAGGGTTAAAATGTAATTATCTCGCAAAATTCTAATGATAATTGTCAACAAACCACAAAGTGCAAGTAATCCTATTTACGTTAAGTAATTACTTTTGCGCAATATTAAAATGGCATCTTACCATTAGCATTTACAGTTCCTAGTAAATATTCTGACTCACTATCTTAGAGCAGAGATGGGAATATTTTATATACCATTTAATTAGCATTAAATTAGATAATGTGTAAGTTATAAATATGTGGACGCAAAAATATATGTTATATATACATATGTAAGTACGAGTATTAATCCAAGAATCCATTATAAGAAGAATTATTTACAGACATTTTCTGCTGCTTCTTCCCTGGTTTAATTTTTTTTACCGTAAATGTTATTGAGGTGCTACAATATATGAAAGTTGGCTCCCAGCATAGTTTGGTATAAAGATGGGAACAGAGCCAGCGGCCAAAATGAATGATGTAATTTTCCACGACGTATTTTCGCGTCTACGGGCGAACTTTAGTTAGGTAAGAATTATAAGTGCATAAACACGTTATTATTCACATCTCTGACATCTCTTAATCGTCAATCTCCCAATTTATGTAAGCATAGTGAGTGTCGGCATTTCTAACTAATAATTAGAGCTATGAAATAAGCCAGTACTGTAAAAAGATGAATTTGCGATTTACACATGGCGAAATTACAACTCTATAAAATGTAACTCTGTTAGGTAATTCAATATCTCAAAGTAAATAAAAGCTTCTAATTCAACCGTAAATCAATATTTACAAAATAACTTGAAGTAATAATTAATAATTATTATTGACCTGTAATAACTAAAAAATATAAACAGATCCAAAACACGTAATAATAAATATCATTTAGACAGTCTAAAAACTAAGATAATATTGAAAAAAAAAATTTTTTTGAAATTATGTCATTTAGATCAAGTTTTAAAATTGTAAGAAAATATTAAAATTTTACGAAACAAAAAAAATAAATAAGCTCATGGGAAGTAAACGATTTACACATTACACGAAAAACGAATTACACATTACAAAGGTATAATTAAATTTGATTTGAATTCTGGAAGTGCTAATTTTATTTACATGAATTAAAAATCAAATTTTAATTGTTGTAAATACAAGAAACTGATTAAAAATCAATCGCTTCACGTTTCGATGTTAAGTTTCTCTTACGAAACAACTTTTTTATTCGTAATTCGACTCACGAATTTTTAGCCTTGAAATCCAAAATCATGGAATGGTAACTGATCAATTATTTTAAAATCAGCTTGGTTTAATGCAGCAAACATTTTTTTTAAGACAGTCAGTAATTCTCATTTAGAAATTTTAATTGAACTACTTCAATAGGATTTGCCCGAATTATATTATTTATCGCAAAGATTTTTTTCTGTATATCTTTCAAGTTGATTAATTTAATTTGTATTTTCATAAATTACGGATACATTTAATTCAAAACAAATATGATAATTATTTGTCATTATAAAAATAAATTAGTAAAAAGCATGTCGTACTAAAACTAAGTAAAATAAATATTTCAGCTTAAAATATCGTATTTTGTATGTTTTTGACAGGCAAGATGATTCTTTGGATGGGTGCTTTAGTTTATAATATTGTTTAATAACCAGTAAAATTTCCATTTAATTTCATATTTTCACTTATTTAAAATCAAGGTAATCCATAATTTTTTTATTATTCAATTAAATATGCACTACGAAGAAAATTTATAAATATAATTAATTGAGTTTTAAACGTGTTAATGATAAATCATTAATGCGTTTAAAAACGAATTAACTCTCAAATTTAAAATTTGCCGATCAAAACAATTTCTGTCAGTTTTAAAATGATGATAATAATTGTACTCGCATGTCTTTATAACTATACTATATATTATATATATATATACATGAATTCAATACTAGCCAACTCAAGAGTTAGGATGGGCTAGTGTTGATAGACATTGGTTGGAGAGATGTTGGATGGGAAAACTAGAACGAGTCTTTTGGGAAAATAATCGGAATTTAAATAGGTACTCGGATTGGAATAAAAAAGACGATTAAACCTTCATAAGTGATCTCAGAGTCATCTCAGACAGATGATTATAACCCTGCACAAATGTTTGACACGCGTTTCCCTGTCATACAAATTAAATCATTAGATATACCATATAAAATATACATCAAACAACTTTATTTTCATGATTCAGATATTGTATGATGTACATCAAATAAAGTTAACGATATGAATAGCCGTATAAAACAGAGTACAATAAATTAATCAAACAATTAGGAGTACCAACACATAGGCTGCAGACGTGATACAAATATTTTAATTAAATTATTGTAAAACATTAATAATTTTTCAAAGATGAACGAACGTGAAAATCGTCGTTATTTTACATCTTGTAGGTGGGTGCCGCGCTCCCTCTATATCGGTGGTTCTTAATCTTTTTAAAGTTAGAAAGCACTTTTGATCATAATAAAAATTTTCGGAGAAACCGAAATCAAAGAGTCAGAAAACAAGCAATATCATAGAGATATAACTTTTATTAAAAAATAAACAGATTATTGTACATAACAGTTAAAAAAAACTTTAATTAAATATATATATTATATATACTCGAATGAAATTTATTTATTTATATGTAATATTATACTCGTACATTATGATGTTTGATTTGTCCAGCATTAAAATTCGGCTTTCATCATATCGCGGAGCACTTACAACAAGTTCGCGAAACACCGGTTAAGAATTACTGATAATAATAGATAATAATTTAAGTGTTCCCTTTTAGATCCTGAGATCACAGGTTCTCACGGAAAACAAATTATGTAATTTACATTTCGGTTTACGTATTATAAGTTTAATTTTAATATTGAATACACATATAAAACTGAATGCTAAGTGTTTTGATGAGTATAGAACATGTAAACGTGAAGGACTGATAAACTTTATATAAGATAAGGTTGTATCACAGGATTAAATCTGATTACAAATAATTGATAACTCCAATATTTGCCTCGGTATTGAAGTACATGCATGTGTTCATCTAATTAAGTAAAAAATAAAATGTTCTTGTATTTATTTTACTCAATTAGCTGAACATTACGTGACGTTAATAGGTCATTCTTGGATATTGCGATAAGTAGATAATTAAGCAAATTAGTAAAAATATGAGTTTCTTTTATTCAATTTTGATTAATTTTATTCAGCGAATATAAAAATGCATAGGTTTTTGATACAACAAAATATTTGAAATAACGTAAAAACAATCATAAAAAAATTGTTCATTCGGATTGTAAATAATCGTTTTAATTATTTTGAAGGCATGTTAAAGATGTGTTGATAAGATTAAGTATAATATCACAAGAAAGGAAATGATTAAATTGTTATGGTTAAGATTTTTACACGCAGTGATTTTTATTGCAACATCATTCGTTATTTTGGCCAGAGATATGCCGCCAATTGACAACAGTTACCGCTAGAATATTACAGGCATGGAAAAATATATAACATGAACTGACGTAAATTTCTCGTCCCAATATATTCATTTTGGTGTCACTCACGTGATCACTGTGGTACCACTTACGCAATAAAATATCTCCGCGACTTTTTTTAAGAATATAACTCGATTGGAGCGAAAATTTTAACTCTGACAATATAATATGCATTAATATAAATAATACGTCTTGTTTACACAAAGATTTATTTTTCGAAGAGTAAATATTTTAACTGTGACATTAATGTGTCATAAACTATCGGATTTATGTTTTCACCAAGATTTCCTCGTCCCGCAACTAATGTTCCATACCTCTCTCCTATATGTACACTTTATTTCATCTCTATTCATTCACTGATATGTGATCTATATATGTATCCTGGTAGCAACTAAATACTTTTTCGATAAATTGATTTTTTCTTAATATCTTTCTATTTGATTAATTTAATATGTATTAAAAATACTACAGAACTATGTACTGAAAATGCAACTTTACAACAAAATGTATTCTTAAAAATATTATTGTAATACTTATGTTTCATTATTTAATTTTAATTAATGGCGAAAATCAAGAAAGATAATCTGCTAAAAACTTATGACATCTTAAATATTTATATTAATAAAAATTGACCTATTTCTAAAGAACTACGAAGAGAATTTATTGTTGTAATATCAGAAGCTTGAGAGCTTTCACTTACATTGAGGAATTTAAAATTTATAAATTTTAGTATTCATAAATATAAAAATAAATAAGTGCGGTGATAAATAAAAAAACAATCAAAATATCGCAAACGTTTTTAGTTTTAATATATTTTTTTACCCTTATTTCTAAATTCAATTAATAATTCTCTATAAACAAATTAAGTTGAAAGAGTAAACTTAAATGAGTAGAAATATTAGAATAATTGTTAGAATATATTTATACATTCGTGTGATAGGAATCGACAGATTACAGGTTAAGGTATTTATGTATAACTTTAGTATCCTTTGATATAAATGTATTACATAACCATTTAAGTTCAACATGAATTATAAGTTACCAGGTTTTTACCTCAGAATTTTCTATATGTAAAAAACTTAAAATGAGTACTCCTCAGTACTTATATATATATATATATATCACATCTAGGTGACCATCCCGAAAATACGTATATTTCATTAAGATCTGTTAATAACGAGGGACCTGCATGCTCTCGAGGTCGATGACTGGCGAACCAAGATGCAAGTAGAGGTTTGGAGAGGTTTACTTGGAACGACCGAGGTTAACCCGTGTTGTAGGTCATGATGATGATGAATTTGTATATAAAGGTTACTACAGTAATATCAGATCTAACTTAAAAAATATTATGTACACGTATGGACCGACCACATGTTCTCATTATCAATCGTCAAATCTTTATGGGAGTCTAGAAATTGTGGGTTAATAATTATTTTTTTGTATTTTAAAAATCTCCTATAAAACTGATACCAGATATCAGTATATACTAGATATCATGATTTTGTGGCTCTATTATAAGTGCAAAGAAATAAAAAAATACTTTTAAAGGAAATAATTTCGTAATATTATAATAAATAATTGTGACTTTTTTTTTCTGAAATCACCGATTAAAATACTCATATATTCTAGTTCAGCGTTGATGTTAAAAAGTTAAACTAATACTCATAAGGCAAGTCGTACCGTGTTTGTGTGAATGATATCGTGCCAGATATTTCAGTGAACGACACCCGGCTCGGCTTTTCTAGGTCACCTGACCAAGGCACAGAGGGGCCGCCAGTATTACCTGCGCGCTCACTTCACTTACCTAATTACTTTACTACCTTCAAATTATGTCTACCATCATACATCATTTTTAACAGTGCACAGCGCTACAGGAAGACTTTCATTATTTTGTGAGTGAAAGAGGGGAACATACACACCTACTGGATAAATATTAAAATATTGTGGAGTAATGTCAGAACTTAATTTTAGACGCCTGGAGCAGATTTCATTTCTGCGTTCCTCCTCCATATAATCAATGGCGATCACTTGTTAAAGAATAGCTTGATATGATTGCTACTAATATCTACTGCGGACTATCTCACGTCCAAATCGGGCGGGTAAGTTTTTATTCTAATGTTCCAATAGTTTTTTTTGTTGTTGCTAATTTGATACCTTCAAAGTATTCCCAGTACAAATTTATAAAGAAAATTTCATATTTTTTAGACTGCATATAAAACAATAAAAAAATTACTAATTCATAAATTAAGCGGGTGGCGTATGGGCAAAAAATACACTATGTTAACGTTGAAAAAGCCTAAACCGTAAAACTATACTCAACAGTTTATTCAAGTGTCTTGTATTTACGATGTAGCCAATTTTGAATGAGATAAATTTTTATTCAGATGGTTATTTTTAACTTCTTTTGGACCTGACCCATACATACAATTACAATCCTGATTTTGATACAAGTAATTTCTCATTTGGACTACTCTACATAGCATAAGTTACGTATCAAGATATAACTGTAATATAACCCTCCCATCTTCAAATATTCAATATTATTTCTGCTTATGTTTCGCATCTGTTTTATGTTCCTGTTGCCTCTAATCGGTCTTATTGTCATACATTTATTATGTATCTTCTTCTTCATCATGTGCTCAATACTGAGCGTCCTGGTTCCGTCTCCTTCCGGTCTTTCGGAAATCCTTAACTCGTGGGTAGATATTTGTGCACATCCTGGTCCACGTGGTACCGCATCTCGAAAGCATTCAATACGTTCTTCTTCATCCCATGCAGTGCTACATAGAATACTAGAGATTTTATCAGAGATTTTGGTTGTTTCTAAAATTTTTCAATATCTCCAAATCTTCGTCAGACTAGTCATCGCTGACTTTACCTTTCCAATTTGTTTATATGCACATATATTCCAGTATTAAATTATTCACTTTAATACAACACAATACATACAAAAATATTCCTATCAATCATTCAAGATTAATCTCGATTATCGCAGTTACCTGTCACGTTGAAATGTGAAAAATTGTATATTAATAAGTGTCATATTTACAAGGGTCATTCTATAAATGGATACATTATTGTGTTGTTGATTGATATCTTCATGTAATCTATATTCATACGTTTAAAAATTGTTTAGTTATAAAACGATATAGGAATAACTAAATATATATATATATATCCATTGAAAACATGAATTAAATACAGCTATTTGATTTTGTAATATAAGAATTTTCATGCTTGTGAAAGAAACGTACATGTAAATAATAATTTTATTAAGTTAAGTTAAATATATACTTCATTTGTATTTTTAAAAAATCACAGACCTATGTTCTGAATAATTACAATTTCACAATAAGAATGCGTTCTTTTTAATAAAATATATATTTAAACATGACATTTTAAAAGTCGTTAAGTCTGTAATTATATCATTATTATATTTATCTACTCTTTATTACATTTTTTAATATTCTAAAGTGCTTTTAAAACATGAATTATTATTGTCAAAAAAAATAATTCCATAATCAAAACATCAAATTTGTAAATTTTAAATATTTCAAAGTTACAAAAAAAATACAAATTTATAATTCAGAATATGGATTGCATTCAATGTCTTCTTGAATACAGCATTTTTATTTGTTTATTTCTTAAAGGAAGTATAAGTACATACATCAGAAGTACTTTGTGACCCATACGATCATGAGATTGTATTAATTACTCGTGACTTTACCTGTTAAATTATATTTGTTAATATAAAAATCAATGTATTTTTTCAATATTACCTTTACAGTGTTATCTGTTGTTTTGGTTTAATTATTTGAATATAGGCTGCTCGTATCACAAATAATCGGTATTTTTCTTTCCTCATTTATTTCAATATTGACATAAAGTGGCCTCAATCAGATGAGACTCTGCTCGTAATGCACATTCTAAGTCGGATCCTGGGTTACTCTCGCAGCTGATTCCAGGGTTTGTCCAGCTAGATGCCATGCCGCTGTGGCACCATTCCAGGTCTTTTTCAGTCCAAGTTTTGCCCCGGATAATCTCAATTTTTAAGCTATCACTTTGACACATAATATCACCCAATCGTCTTAAGTTTAAGGGGTTGCTGTAGTTGAATTTTTTACAGTATTGATGCACTCGTAAGTCCATTGGATATGTAACATCAATATCCAGCTATACATTTCGAAGGCGTCTATTTTATGCTTGTTACTATTAGTATAGTAACTAGTATAGTATTATTACTGAAGTCTCCACTGTATACACGAAGATTAGAAATACAAGACAACTAACATAATTTTAGTTGCTTACTAAATGTCAAAGATCATTATAATGATTTTTCAAAGGCGTGATCTGCAGAAGCGTTGTTTGCATCTGGAATAACGTGAGCATTTAATAATATCATGAAGTATAACGTCATAGCTGGTGTCCATAAAATATTCAAATAAAATCATCATTATGGCATTCACTTCCCAGGCTATAATCGTCTATGTATGGATGAGATTTCTCTATGCAAATGTAGCCACAACAAAAAAACATCTCGCGATAATTGAATGCATTCAATTTCAAATAAAAATATCACAACAGTTAAATTTTTTTATTTACAGTTGTTCAAATTCGGATAAATTCTACTATTTTAATGGCATTATCCAGAACAGTGAATTTATAAAATTAAAATTTTATAGATTATCCGAATACATACATAGCTAATTTAATTATTCAATTAAAAATAACGATAAAAATGTTGGCGATTATTATTTTTTTGAGTTATAATTTATTCGTTGATATTAAATTAATCAAACCAGATACAAAAAAATACATTAACATAATAATTCAGTGACCTTTATTATATCGATCAGTTGGATGCTGGCAATTACAAATTACACATACGTGTAAAATGATGGTTGTGGAAGAAAATGATTAATCAATATTGGTCAATAGCGCTAGATGTCGTTAGTCTTGCGTGAGACGATTCGACCTTAAGCTTCACGGCTCAATAGTATTATATTAGACATAGACGGTGCTAGTTGCCAGTACCTACTGCCTTGTTGATAAACTCGGTACGGTGGGACCTTGGTCATCGATGCGAACAAACTTCAATTAAAATTAAATATTTAAGGTTGAATTTAATTGAAATTAAAGTCAAAACGATGAAGTTTAGATTGAAAATTGTGCATATTTATTTTTTTATAATATTTTTGTTAAATAAAAATATTTTTTATGGTTATTATAACTTTTAGAGTTCATCTACTTTTTTGTACCTACTAACATTCTTACATCAATTTATTTACAGATATGTAAAAAAAAATTCTGGTTGATGATTTCAGAAACATAAGATTAATTGATTGATATTTGCGAGATTAATAAAAATCACCAAAGAATGGTTATTTATTATATAACCGATATTGCATTTGTTAACTTGTTTTTATTTCTTTATATTATAAATTGAAGAGGCTTTAAATGTATTTGAAACGCAAAAACCTTTTATCTATTATTATTTTTTATGACATCCGTCGGTGTGGCGTGCGCAGACGGATTTCGCAATTGGATTGAGTTTCGCAAACATTAACAACTTTTTAGCTAGAGAAAGTAACCAACTAGTTCGCATTCTAGATTCTATTAATTAAAATATTCTCTTAATTATTGTTAAAACAAAACAAAACTAAAACTCTAACCTTAATCCATGAAGATATTTATAAGTTTTAATATATGAAGAGTACATTAATGCATGATACTTTTATAAAATTCTTGAAATGACACAAAATCATTTTTATAAATAACTGAAAATATTTGTATAGTTTGGTATAATACGTATCTGCTGAATAAATAAAAAAACAAGTGGTATCCAGTTTAACTGCTTTAAAACATTTAAAAATTCCTTAAAAATATGTGGTGTATTCATATCTAAAATATTAATCTTACGAATTATTAACATTTTATAGGTTGAATATTTCGAATTTTTACAGAGTTACTTTATGGTTAGATATAATAATTATTTTTTATCAAATATCTAACATTGTAGATATTACCTAATAAACACTATACGTCTGTTCTGACGAAGATGCAGCGGTGCCAGTCGTTGCCGATTGGTACCACTGCATAATCGACATGGTTAATACAAAGTCAGTTATTTGTTTAAATTAATAAAATACATACATATATTTTCATTAACATATTATTAAAAAAATTAATTTAATGTGTATTGGAAATATATAAAATCGTTATACCTGTAATCATCGATCCATTCGCAGATCACTACTGTAGTAAAAGTGTTGTTGAACGCAAATTTTTATTGCGCCATAATATTATTTTTTATTATTGTTCTCGAAACGGTTGACGTTTTATTAGTGAGACTATTGTATTTCATATCGCTTTAGATGTTTCGCATAAGAAAATAAACAAAACTTTGTTTATAATTCATATTAGAAAATAAGTGGAATAACTCGTATCCAAGAGTGAAATTTCCTCTTTCTCGTTTCAGATTCGTCAACAGCGTTCTGACGCGAAAGGCTGCGGAAGAATTTCGAGAGCCGTTCATCAGAACTGGACAAAAATTACTTTCAAAGTCATTGTCTGTTAACCTTAACGACACAAAATTGTGCAGCGATTTTCAATAGTACGCCGGCGATATCCGATGCGGTCGGACTCGGTCGCGCGCCTTGGCTCCCCAGACCCGGCCCGTCACGTCACGGCCGAGCCTCGCTCTGGACGCCGACAGTTCCTCGTCAACTCCACTTCTTCAGTCTGAGACGGAGAGGCGCCAAGAACGCCACGTGGATGCAGCGCCGCCCAGCTGAAAACATCAACACACGTGGATTTGACGTTTGCGACAAACACGACCGTCCGCAACCTGACAGAACGACTGTCGCCTTCAACAGCTGTTGAAGTACTCGTACGTCGTTCTTTGTATTTGTTAAGCAAAAACACATTTGTGCTAATCGCGAATACTTTTAATTAATTCACGCCATCAAAAAAACAAATGATTTGTGGTGTATTTTGATCAAAGTGTTTTAAAAATGATCGAGTTCACCGCTCTCGGGTGACGTCAGTGCTACCAACATTTTAGTCTTTTAAATTGTGAGTGGCGAGTTTTGTTTTCTAAAATACTTCTGACCGAGTGCAACCATGTTGAACTGCACGGATTTGGAGTGCATATTGCACCATCACCATTACTATGCTCATCTCCACCACATGCAGCACCATCTGCAGAATGCGCAAGATCAAGGTAAGGAAATAATATTTCTACAACGCGTTCTTGTTTGTTTCACTTAACATGAAACCGAAAACATCAAATATCCTATTTGTCTTTGTTTATCATAACAAGTGGTAGTTCCGTAAGCATATTATTATCGAATTTCAATAAAAGTTCAAAAATCTGTTTCTAAGTAATTACAATTATAATTTGGTATTGAATTATCTTGAAATTGTCAATAATTGCGGGTACATAGGTGTATATTTTTTCCCGGAAGTTGAACGATAATTGAACCAAAGCCTCGCTTCGCGCCGGCTCTTAGTTTTGCCGAAAACAATTTTTAAAATAATTGAACATAGATATATCGTAATATTCTGTAAAGTGCACAAATCTTTCTCGAGACTGACTGACCTTACTACTGCGATAGTAGCGCGGAAAAATGTCGCAATGATTATGAATTCCTGACTCGGTTTATGTTTCCTTTGTTGTCAAGTATAAATAATCGTAACAAATATATGATTAAGTTAAACACAATTCTGCAACGGTCCGAGTGATCATTGTTGATCAAAATGGAGACAGGCATTGCCAAACATTCCTATGCGTTTATTAGGTAGGCGAGTTTCCGCTTCTCTGACGCCCGCCCATTTTATCACAATTTCTTTTGATGCCAGCTTTGCAATAATTCACCCGCACGATATTAAGAACGGCACACAAGAACGGAATAAACTAATGCATTGAGGTAAAATTAATTATATTTGAAACGGGCAGTAACCAAACCTGTTCGCGAGTGGAGTGGCGGTTTTCTCTTGAGCCGCGTGCGTGCGCAACTAATATGGCGGCCAGATGTTTGCATTTGGCGCGCTGCAATGCACACCGGCAGAAAATGCAGATAACGCCGTGCTGGAAACTGTTTTCTTCACCAATGGGCATACTTGCAGAAAGGGAAAAACGGCGTTCGATTTTAATGCGAAACGCATTGACATATCGAGAGATTGTACATGTCCGTGATCGAACAACTGACAAAACCTATATTTCGCGTGTTTATTTATAACAATTCGGATCAACATTACACATTATGTACATTAATATTTAAAATGATAAATTAACATTCTAACTAAACGAACCTGACCTGACCCAACTTAACATGAATAAATTTGCCAATTTGTTTTATGTGTAATTACATGTTTGTCCAAGTTTCATCACAAAAGAGAAAGAGAAACAAAAAATATTTCTTGAAAACGAATCCATAATAATAACATATAATAAAATATTTTGAGTTAAGCGAAATAGTTTAGAATATCAACACTTGTTTTTCTTTTTAAATGTTGCCATTCACAAGCTTTATGCGATGAATTATATTATTAGAATTCCGCACAAAATAAACAGCAACATTTATAATGATTTGCGATGTATGATATATTATATTCCGTGAATGTTTATATAACTTTTCTTTATTATTTTTAATTAAACAATATGAATACGTTTACTACACAAATAGCGGTCTAAAGTTATTTTTTAATGTTAATTTATTATTATTTGTCTTTAATAAGCATCTGAAAGTTCAACATGAATTACTAATAAATGCAAGATACGCCAGGTATTTCGATAGTAAAGTTTTATAAACTTTCTCGCTATCAGAAAATAAAAATCACTCGTACGTTCGTATTGACGGTATTTCCTATCGACTTAACATTCACTTACTTGGCAAGTAAGTACCGGTCTTATGTGTGTGTATATTTCACTTTTCAATTTGATTTGTGTCTGCATACAGCCAAAAAAAAGTGTAATTTTGGGCACTCATTATCATTTTTCGTCAGGTAAATCTTCGTTTACAATTTTAATGTCTGTTCTATGTATTTGTTTAGGCATCAACGCATTTGTGCTCTCTTCGTAAGCAAATGCAATAAATAATACTCGAACTTTTTTGTCATATTATCATCATCATCACTTGCGTGGCTATGAGCCATCCTGGTCAAAGACTGATTGCACAAATATTCCCCAGGTATGCCAGTCTCGAACCAAATCTCTCCAATCCTGCACCTGAAATCTATCAGCATCTTATCCATCCATCTCATTCTTGGACGACTTAGTAGTCTTTTTTTAGAACTATACGTGTGAATACTTTTAATTTCAATCACATATTATTAAATTGAATTTATGTTTTTTATTTTGTATTTTAAGTTTAATTTTTACATAAATTTACATATATATTTATGTTAATTTTATTACATATATGAATGGATTGTCATATTTTTTTTTTGTTAAATAGGTATTCAGAATACCTAATAATTATTTATACCCAATAATCATTATTTATACATAATAATTATTAACGACTATCAAAATGTTATCGGATCATAAATTGGGAAAAAAGTGACATATTTATGTATACGAGTAATTACATTGAAATTATAAACATCATTACTTTAGTATTAGCAAACCGTTCTATTTTTGTACCATAATATGTAAGAGCAATGTTTGTGCTAAGCATCTAAAGAAATTATAAATAATTATGGTGAATTAACAACATATTTTCAGACATTTTTCTTTGGCGAGCGTCCTACAGGCAATTATTACTTACAATTAATATTTTATTATTATATATCTGTATAGAAATATTAGTCAAAGACATATCATACAATGTTTTTAAATCAATTAGTCTCACATAGTCGGCAGCATTTTGAAATACAGTAAATACAGTTCTTCATGTAGCTTTTTCCATATTTCCTAATCTTCTTCGTAGCTGAGTTACTGGAATGAGACCACGATTGGCTGTTTCATATTTTGTATTAATCTCTGCAATCTTCTTCAAGTTATCCTTGATTTATTTTCTTTGAATAGCGTCTATCTATATAAAAATATGATTGGAGGTTTGATAGATATTAGATGTCGTTCACCTCGGAACGATTACTTACTATGGAATGAATGGAACATTGGGCTTTTCTGCAGTTTCAATAGGGCATGGGTCTCAAGATGGGAAATACTGGGTAGAGCCCAGCTGATAGTGAGAGATAATGGCTAGCTTAACCAATCATACATGTGTTGCCCTCTTTCTCCCGTTCAGGGTGTCACTTAGATATTTATGCTGTATAATTTAATCATTTTATATGATTGTTCCATGTTTCTTGATATAATGTTCTGTTGTATAATTTCATATGTAAATTGAAATTTTCCTTTTCTTTCTGTTATGAATTTTTTTTCTGCTTTCTTAATATACTGCCTCTTTTTGGATACGCAAGTGTATATATGCAAGTTATTTATATATTTTCCTTTGGAGAATAAATATCGCACATATGGACGTCGAAAGTAGTAAATGTAAAATGTGTCATAGTAACATCTCGCTTGTTTCGTACCTCAATAACATTGATTTATTTTTTAAATTTTCGGTAGTATAGGTATATATTTTTTTCACTTTGTCGAGTAGAACTGATGCATGAGTTTAAAATGGCTCCGGGAAAGGGTGGGTCCATTCGGGCTCCTGGCACTATTAAAAAATATATATATAACGGCTATCTGTCATTTTTTCCTGTCATTTTTTGCTAGTATTGATTACTTTACCATTTATTATATTTAACTTATCAGCATTCTCTGCCACTTGACTCTTCTCAGTTGGCCCATGTCTGGCTGTATAATTCAATAAATGTTTAGTTTTTTAGATCAGTAACATCCATCATAAGTTACTCACACTTTTAAGGCTTGTAAAATCTGTAGTTGGATTATCATCGCATGGAATATCTTCATGTTTGTTTTTCTTACTACGAAAAGGTGATTTGGTCAAAATTGTACACTCTCTTTGCGGATGATTCGAGTTGCAATAAAATTTCTCACACGGTTGCATGGCCGGAATCACCATCACGGTTGCATTAGTCGCTGTTTAGCGCTAACGAAGAATACCTATTCAAAATAATGTGATGCGCTAAGCGTGCGATGATTGTGGAAGCCATCCGCGTACAGATAGTTTACTCAGTACGCCCACACGCTATTACTCAAATAGTAGCACAATATTGGAAAATTCTACTCACGATTGATTTGATAGTTGACAAATTTTCAAATCGTAAGTAAAGTTTTTTTGTAAAAATTTGGCAAAAAATGAGTCTCTGTAACGAGGTCATTTAAAATGATTATTATTTAAAACAAATAAGCATCGTTCAAGCAAAAGTAAATATCATAACAATGTCAAAACGAGTTAACTGCAAAAAACCGTTTTCATACTAGAAAAAACTAGTATTTCTCGTATGAACGACCGTTTTATCAAGTTTTATAGTAGGATACGTTTATTTTAAATGAAGGTGCAAAATATACAGAATATTTAATTAATTCCATACGTAAATGATTTATTAAATGTACGGACATGTTAACATATTTATAATACATGCTCCTCAAGAATGGAAAGTTACCTAAATTCTGTTGGTAATATTTACAAAAGTATTTGAATCTGTCTAGTTTGGTGAGATTATTGGTACTTTTATTAAATATATCCCGGTCCTCGAAGAACAAAAATTATCTTTTCCGATACAACATAATAAAATGTATCTTGATGCCAAAGGATCGCACTGGACCATCTCTTATCGTGTGGTTTTATTCTCCTAAAGTGAGTGACGGTTGGCAGCGACGTGCGCCTCGAGCGAGGTGTTAATAATGCTGGTATGTGACTTGTGTTGTAGATTCTTCAACTTTCTAAATCGTGACGCGTTGATGCCAAAATCTTGGTTATTGAAACTGCCTTCCTTCTAAGGTCACGTCTTGTTAACACAACATGCTACACCTTATAAAATAAAATACATTTAATGCAGATTAAATTAATCAATTAGAAAGAAAATCCGGAAAAATTAATTTATCAAAAAAATATTTGGTTGCTACTGCGATTTAAATATGGAACAATAAATGTAGGTATCAATTATAAAAATATACGTATGTAAGTTCGAAATTTATCGTAATCAAAATCGGTTACTGTAGTGGAATGGTACCACGTTTCTCTGGATAGAAAGAGATCCAGGTTCGCGTCCCGGTAAAACCAAATATTTTTTCAAAAAATTATTTTTTTCCGTTTATCTTTTCAATTGATTAATTTAGTTTGTATTAAAAATACCAAAGAAAACTATGTTCTGAAATTGAAATTTCACAATAAAAATGTGTTTTACTTAAAGTACATTTAGTTTTAAGAGATTGAATGCATATTAAGAGAGGCGGTATTTATATATGAACACCGGCTATTAGTTTGACCCGCAGGTCTTTCATTACGTAGTAATTGATGTAACGAAGTGGCGTGCATAACTCCAATTATTTTTAAGTTGTAAAAATATTACACCACCTTCATATCAATTGTGCAAAAGTGATTCAGAAAAACAAATATTAAGAAATCTACGTTATATTCAAAATGAAGTAAAATATTGTTTCGGTTGACAGCGCCGACCACACGGGTCACCCGTTAACTTCATATATTCTACGTATATTCTATCTTTTGGATTTGGTCCAGTGTATAAAACGATCGCCTGGTAAATAAAACATATAAAAGGCAGTCGTGGCCTTTAGTTGCCAGTTCTAAGTCTATTATGGAGAACGGCTATTTGTTATCGCCCTGGGTCAGCCACCATGCAGCATCAAAATACTGCCCGGTATCTAACTAATTTTAGTGACTAATTTGAATTCGATTAGCCGGCTTTAATCCTCTTTCTTACTTTTCTATAACTTTTCAATTCCTTTTCTCGCGCATAGCACGCAAGATCCGTTAATAATTTAAATTATATAGTATTTAATTTATTATGCGCATACGTGACATTGACATTTAAAAATAAGTCAAAACTGTTCAAAAATTAAATAATAACTATGTCTCCAATTATTTTTTTTGAATAGTTTCTTTTGATTGTTTTTCTTATAATGTACCGAGTTACTAATATTGATTTACACGATGCATAATCATACTTTTTTTCTAGATAATTATTATAGAATAATATTGTAACTGAGTCTAAGAACATACTTTAATTATTTAAATGAGAAAATGTTTAACGGCCATCAATTTATTTATAATAGACATAGCTTAAACAACAACATTTCAGACGACGATTGCAAAACTTAGTAGGTGTAACAAAAATATTAAAGGAAATTAATTGAATTGGCATTACTCATAAATCAATTTGTGTGTGTGATTCGGACCTTCAGATGGATTCTTTACAAACACTTTAGAATATTGTTATGACTGGGCGAATATAATATTTATAAAAATTCATGAAGCTGGCATGTAATTAAAATAAATACCGTAAACTTTTTACAAAGGTTGAATATTGATGGAATTGATACATCTCACCTTGAGAATCACGGAACTTCTCGATTAGCCCGTAAATGCTGGTTTTTATATACCGGGTGACAGGTAATTGACGTGTCATATTAAAGGGGTGGTAGAGGAGGTTATATGAACATATAATTCCAAGGAACATATACAAAACCACTTTTTTGTCCAAGCAATTTTATGTATCTACATATGAGTATAAAATATAACACGCAGTATTCAAATTGAGTTATTGAAGCGAAACAAATATAAAAATACTATTATCTAGTAAATGAATAACGTAAATTATGTTTATTTTCAAAGCTACCTGATTATAATTTCTACGTATATAAAAAACGAAGGTCTGTCTGTTGCCTTAAAACTTGGATTTGAATAATCAGTTATAATTTTGAAACTTTTTAACTTTCAAAAATATATCGCTGAATATGTTGATATTTAAAAAAAACGACAGATTTTTTTAAAAATTATTAAAAGGCGTGTATTTATATCATCGCTTTAACGAATGACGTGGCTTTTTTATTTCTCGAGATTTGTTAACATTTTAATATTCTAAATGATACGTAATGCACAGTCCAAACAGATTTGTACATAGTATTATATAGTTACTAATAAAATTAAAATAAATAAATAATATATAGGGTAGGCTGTTCAGCGGAAAAATTTCAAAATTAAATTGTAATTGCTCGTAAACCATCAGGGTGAGGTAAGTGAGAGAGGTATTGTTCGACGCGCGTGATTTGCATGATTGCCAGTCGTAATAAGCCACTGGTCAGGAGCCCACCATGCGTTTCCGGTTGAGCAATATTTAAATTGCGGTGATTCATTGGTTCGTGCGCGCCGCGCTTTTTGTAACACTTTAATACTACCTCGTAAGTGATGGGCCGAGTACGCAACTTATCTGGTGTTGGGTTCAAAAGTTCAGACAAGAGGGGACAATGGACCAAACTCTTCCGAGACCATCAACATAAGCAGCGACGCCAGAACATGTGGCTCAAGCTGGACGTCAAATTATGCGCATTCCGCGTAAATCGATAAGGAAGATTGCAGCCTGTACTGGAATAAAAAAATCAACAGTTCACGTTATTTTGAAAAAGAAACTACAGTTTCACCCATACAAACTGCAAATCGTGCAGTTTTTCAATGAAAATGACTGTTCTTTAGCCTTAACGAGAACGATGCTGGAACGTTTTGGAACAGCACGAACGCTTGAAAACATATTTTTTACTGACGAAGCACATTTTCATATTGATGGCAAACAAATAATGAGATACTGGTGCCCCGATAATCTAAGGAAACGACATCAAAAACATTTGCATTGTCCAACAATGACAGTGTGGTGTGCAATTTCTGGCCGAGAGATAATTGCCCCTTATTTTTTAACCAGCGAGAGACAGTCACTGCTGACGTGTATTGCCGAATGATCGATAAGTTTTTGATACCGCAACTGCAGCTGTTTCCCGGATTCAACAACAGTACACAATTTTACCAAGACGGGGCCACTCCACACATAGCTAGAGTTTCAATGGAGGAGCTGAGGGGAATATTTCCCAATAAATTAATCAGCAAGTACGGAGACATACTCTGGGCACCTCGGTCACCGGACCTTACACCGTGCGACTTTTTTTTTGTGGGGATCTTTAAGTCGAGAGTTTACAGCAAAAATCCTCGAACAATTCAGGCCCTACAAGAAAATATCCACCGTGAAGTTGTTGCCATTGAACCAACGCTTTGCTTTTGCGTGTTCGCAAATTTAAGAGTCCGAATGCAAGAGTGTCTTGAGAGAAATGGGCGGCATTTAGGTGATATTGTTTATAAAAGGTAAAACCCGCATCGTTAAACTCAATTTCGTTTAAATAAAATATGAGAATAACATTGTAGTTTTTTTTTATTTAATATTAAATTTAATAATTTTCTTCTGGACGCCTTTATTTTTTATTCCTTTTTATTGGAATATCACGAATCAACATATCATATTTATCATTTCAAATTACGTGGATTTTAAATTATATTTATCAAAAGTATAACTAATCGATTATATATTAATTTCTAAGCGTTAAAAAGTGACAAATATAGAAAATAACGTAATAAATCATAAAAACTACAAAATATAGGCATTTTGTAAAAATATTTAAAAAAAAAAACAATATATAATTTTAAGCTTTTGAAAATTCCGTACAGATATTTCATCAGATATGTGTAAACAAAAATGTTTATGTTTCTAGATATTTTATAACCGCGACTCATTTAAGAACAGCATTCTTAGTTTCTTTAAATTGTTCAGTCTGCGGATGCCCTGCTCGCGCCTCACAGATCCACATAGAAAATCACTTGTCAGCTATACAGTACGACTGGTACCTGCCAAATTGCAGGTTACAATAAAACGCGATCGAACCAGCCCAAGATGTCATAGAACTGATCACTCTTCTCCCGGCCACCTCCTCGGATACATCTTCTCGCACGCATCCATTATAAGTACTGTTTCATTCATAATACGCCCACTCTAGCCACAAATACCAGCCTCCATATTGATAACATTTTATATACATACGGGAGAATTCGAGGAAGTATAGGGCTCTCGATTCTCACCGACACATCCTTCTGATACATCATTAATACAATCCTTATACTTGATGACCATTTCGAGTCAATAATAACTAATTAACACGAGTCCTTAAAATTGTACAACTATTTCTATTTGGGCAAAATTTGGCTCCGTAAAATACGTCGGTAATATAGAATATATATATAAAATACGTAGGTAATATATAATAGAAACAGACCAATAACCGGACTTCTGACAGAATAGTATATTAATGAAGATAAATAGAAAAAAAACATGTCCGCGCTCTACCTCATCATCCGCGACGCGTAATCACAAATAATATTACGGAGGTCACGTAGGATGTGCTGTGCGTTCATCGCTTATCCTAGGCTTTATGTTAAATTTATGAAGCAAACTAAATTTGCATTATAATGTTCCGACTCATTACGTATTAGTGTTATGTGCTTTGTTGAGAGAAATTCTGTACCACGGGTAATGAAAGCAAATTACAGAAATTCCGTGTTCATTTTGCTGTAGATGCACATACCTTTGAATTGTGTGGTGGTGTATTCCATTTAAATTGGCGCAAAGCCAACTGACATATTTGTATTTATTGAAATGTTATAATTTTTAAAACATAAGAGGTATGAAATGAGACATGAGGTTTATGTTCAATGTGCTTAGGTTATTTTATTATTTATGGTGGATATCTTTTAGTTCGGTGCACTTTTAAATGATTCAAAAAATTATCATAGGTCTACGCTAGTTTCGTTCGATGACAGCAATTTGACATATTTCTTGTTCTTTCAGGTGTTCCTATAAAGAGTCTGGAATCGTGACGTCAGATGGAGTTAGAAACAGTGGCGGCTGGCGTTCTAAATCGTATCAAATATGTGGAATGAAAATATTGAATTAAGCCGAGTTTTTCAATATTTATATTGAAAACAGTATTATATACATAAACCTCATAAACTACTACTATTGTAGAGACTCTTAAAGATTGACATATTTAATGGTTTCCGTGCTCTGGCGTAATTACTCTCGTACACTACTGTAGGGATGTGCTAGTTGGTAACTGAATTAAGCAGCGTACCGATGCTACGGTCTTATTATTTTACAGTTTTTTTTCGTTCAGGGTGGACTTTGAACTATCGTGTTGACAAAAATTGATACATACATTCGTGTATGCAAGTCTGTCATTCGTTTTGGTCGACTCGCTATTTTTCCATGTAACTTTGTATGAATATTGAGGCACTACTCAAAATATCTTTTAGTGAATTAATTATCTGAATGAAATATCAATTATATTCGTACTGATAAATCATTATGGATTTATTATGTGATCTTTGGCAGAATTTAAATAAATGTAACACAATCTCTTTGGGCAATTTAATCATCCCCTATATTGATTTCATGTCCTCGCCTGACTCGTTTTATCTCTCTATGACGCTTAATGCATTTTTATGGTAAACAGGGAATTAGAATATCATATCTAAAATAGTTGTTCGTGTGATAAACTTTACACGCCAGCATTAAAAGGGAAATAAAATCTAATAAAAATATAGTTCAAGGACTAATTTAATGGGATTTCAATGACCACAAAAGCTAAAAGGACTTACCTATAAATGGGGCATAAAATTTTAAAGAAAAGGTGAGTACTTCGATAATATGGATATTTTTTGTAATAGCATTTTTTTTTTAAATAAATGTATTGATTTCGTGTCATACTTAAAGCATCAGTAATTGTATATAAGCAATGGAGACCGCATCAATTAACACAACGGTCAGCAACATGAATAACATTTATTTTATTTATTTATTTATTAGTTGATATACATATTTTTGTTCTAACAAAGGTGAAATATTATAACATAAGACACAATTAATACTCGTAGTTTATTGTGTGGGGTGGAGTAAACTTCAGCTCTGATATATACAGCGTTGTCCTGGATACTTTGCTAGACTGAAGTCTGCGTTAAAGTAGCCAGTTTTTTTTTGTACTGTCGTGATGTTATTTAAATCGACAGGAATAAAAATAGAAATAAAAAAAATATGTATAAAACAATAAAAAATATGTGGTGGGAGTGTTGTAGGACTAGTGAATTATTAGTGTAGGTATTGTATAAATTATCTTAGAATGTTGGATAGCCATGCTTCTGATTCATCTCTACCTGATGGATCATATATTAGGTCCATATTTGTGTAATCTTATTGGAATTAAACGATTTTCAATTGGTACTGAGTGTGTTGTATAGTTTCGGAGCTAAGAACATGTAGAATCTAACTAGAAAACGCAGTATCAAAATCATTAATCGAAATTTTTAACCGAACACCTTCTTTTTGAATAATCCTAGTAATTACTTTTTAAAATATGAAAGCACTATTTTTAAAATAAAGGTTGAAATTATTAATAATGACCAATATATATCTTATAAGCCTATTAAAAGTTTTAATAACTTTTCTTCACACAGGATTTGCCAGGTCCAAAATATGTCAGGGTGATTGAACAATATTAATTTTATTTGTTAATTGTGATGTATATTTTTAATTGAACTAAATAATATAACGTGCTCTTGAAGAAAATATTTTCTAAACGGCAAACAGTCGTATGGATATGGAATATTTTTTCCTATTTCGCAATAACGTATGGAACAAGTATTTTTAAATACTTTGCTTTTATAATAATACAAGACTAGTAGAAAAACCATCAACTTTGAAAAATTATTCAAACGGATACATACTAGACCTTGGTGTAGAATCACAAGCAGAACGCAGCCGACGGTTACATGTTCAAAATCTAATAAACTGGCGGAAATGTGCTAGTATTTGAACTCGGATTCTAATTAGTTATCTTATAATTGATCGTATTACGAAGTACCTGTCGATATTGGTAAAATGACTCGATACAAACTTTATAGATTCAATTGGTCAAAAAATATCAGTCTATAAAATATACCAACTCAAGCTTTTAAATGCTACGAGCGAGATAAATAGCTATACCTTGCATGTCACGCCAGGTTATGACCACGATAACTGGTACACATTTTTCCACATTGCAGAGACGTGATTAAATAAAAAATATATTACTGGCCTACGTCAAATACAGCTGGCAGTTAAAATATGAATTACTATCACGCAAGTTTTTAAATTATTTATTTTATATGGTATACTAGAAAATTAATATAAATGTGTCGCATCTAAATATATATTTATAATATATTCTAAAAAAACTAATTACACACTGCCTAACTTTTTCGACACTAGACGAGCGTCTTACTGCAAGATCACGACGTCATATTGATAATCTACATAAAAAATTATTTCATATTTGGCTTCTGTTGTATCCAACTATCTTCCTACACATCCTCGTGTTTTCCTTCATCAAAACGACCATCTTCGTCTCCTTTCTAAAAATTGTTCTAAAGTATTTCATATGATATGTGGTTATCCTTGACTTTCTGCCTTCCATCCTTGCACGCCTTGTGGCTGCTTTTTTGTATAGAAACATTATAAGCAACTTAGTGCACTTATTTTGTTGCGCTTATATGTGACAGCTTTTTAATATCCTGCTTTTATGCTCCGTAACTCATAGTTTCACCACATATTATACATACGTATGTTTGCTTAGTGATCTAATTTTACTACGTTTTTCTCTGGCAAACATGCTAATGAATGGTAATAATATTCCGATGAATATCGGCGTATATAGTAGGCATATTATGCAGGCAAATACGTAACAACGAAGAAATTGAGAAATTGATTAATAAAGGAAATGGTTAGCTGGTATGTCATCACCTGTAAGCGTTTCGTGTCAACACTCAGAAAATTATGTTAATTCTGATTTCTTTGCGGTTGAGTGGTTTAAAAACTAATTCACCTTATACAAATTAAAATGTTAATTTCTTTCTTATTTGGATGTTTACAGTGGGGATTAAAATAAGTGTATAATGGGTTATCAGTACATCTATGGAAATTAATATAGATAAAATTAAAAGTAGATTTTGTATTAACTATTTTTTTTTAAAATAAGGCACGCATAATGAATCGGGGGGAGGGGGTTAAGGGTTCTAAGTGAAACTTCTAAGTATGTAACATGTATTATAAATATTGTATCTCCAATCTATGTGCACTAAGGTGAAATTCTAAATAAATGAAAAGATAAAGTGAAATAATAAATAAGTAAAAATATTAAAATAGAGTGAAAAATGAAGAATGAAAAAAACTAGAAATTAGGAGTGAATTTAGAACTGTTTGTAGCATAATCAATATAATTAAGAAAGAGTCGATGAGATAGCTTGTTCACGTGGGACATATGAACGAGGTAAAAAAATATATTGCGGTGAGTATTGAAGTCGAGGAACAGAGGACGTCCATTAAAGAACTGGCATGTATTATTATGCATATATTATTACATACACTTATATAAATAAACATTTGATAATAAACACATAATATATTAAAAGTATAGGTACAACTTGTATCGAAAAACTCGCTTAATACCTTTCAACATAATATTACAAAAATAATTATTTACTATTTTACGCGTCATCGCCAAATGGTACGAAGCCACAAGACCTTTAGAAAGTAATTGTATAATGCATTTATAGATCATCTCAAATCTGATTATACCGCTTCACATATTTATGCAAGTACCCACCTATTGTTTCCATTAAAAAAAAACTGCAACTTTTCGCTCAATATAATTATTTCAAAATGAACGTCTCCGAATATGAATAAAAAGATTTCGTTCTACGGCTGCTTTCTCACTATTTAGTTATGTGCATAAATATGACGAGAACACTTTTATTTTTTATTTTTCACACACTACGATAGTGCAACAGTTACTATCTAGTTGTTGCAATTTTTGCGCCAAGCTCGGCTAGGTGGTTAATCATTAATTAGTATGAAAGTAAATTTGGCGAGAAAACATACACCTTATGAAATATTTATTAAAACTTAAATGTTTGCGGTTTAAAATTCGTGTGGAGTTTACATTGATGCTTGCGTTGCCAACGTAGAAATAACGCTAAGTAAATTATTTAACTTTGATGCATAAAAAATGAGAGCGAGTATGTATGTCATTCTGCAAAAAGGAATCTTTATTATCTGTCAGGAATTATTTGGACGAACTTTCAATGACCGCGTTCCGAAATGCAAGTTTCAGAACAATCCGTAGTGATTATCGAACGGCTAAAGCGGTGGGCGTTGAAGATAGAACGACGCACAGTTCTGTTCCACCATACATCTCTTTTATTCTAATTTTAATATTATATTTCCCCATTATTTGGTTATTCCATGTCACCACACCTTCGTTTTAGCAAAAACAGACTAAATCAAAGACAAACAGAATCCTTATTTTTTCGAGTATTATATTCATTCAATACATTAATAGCAATTATTTATTTAGTTTTAAATGGTGACGATCCAGCGCCCCTGATAATAAATACAAATAGATCGTCAAGTATTAATATCTCAATTGTATTTATTGAGCACTTTGGTCTCCAATAGTGAAAATTAATTAAGTTAATCAACTAGAATTACAAATGAAATCTATTTATCGAAAAAATATTTTACAAGCTATCAGGATAAATAAAATATCACAGAACCATGTTCTGAAAAATTGTAACTTCACAATAATAATGTATTTACCTTAAAAACAACATAATAATTTATTGATTTAAATATAAATAATGTTTCTGAAATAAAATGTTTTTTTTTACTCAACAATGAGGGGTTGGTTCTTAATTAAGCATATGAGGAATATGCCCCTAATTCGAAATCTGAAATAATTTTTTTTCGTATACAAAATATCCCATAGCTTATTTATTTATATTTAGTGAGCAAAATTAGTGTTTTATATTTCAATTTAAAAAAGATAAATTATATATTTTTTTTTTGATGTATCGCAAAAGTTCTAACTGACAGCGATTCTGGTATGAGCAGTATTGATAACGTAAATTAATGGAATTGCAAACATTTCAGGAAATATATGGGCTCGTTGTACCTCAGTAGCTGCCATTAATTCTTATCTCATTATAATCTTTGATGTGTCCTCGTAAAAAAAGTTCAGTGGCGCGAGGCCTTAAAAACGTGGGGGATATTTAATGCTACCCTGTCGCTCAATCCATTTGTTGGGCAGATTTTCTTATATCCTTTACTCCTAAGCTAGATGCTAGTAGATAGGGAGGTGCTGAAATATTTCCTCAAGTTACAGTTTTCCTATACATGGGCGCTCGTTCATTGTATTTTCAAGCGAATGGAATTCCTGTCTCATGTGTACACATTTTTTTGGGGCAGCCTATGTTTTGTAGAAGTAAAATCACTAATATAAAATATATACAGACACATTAAAAGGGGCGCTAGAAAGGGGGGACCCATTGTAGAAGTTTGCAATTTATTTTATCGGTTCCACACATAGAATATTACTTATAATCATAGAATATTATACATATTTTTTGCTACAGAAACGCGAAATCTACAATTAATAAATACAAACGAAAAAAAGAAGAAAAACAAAAGCTAATGTGATATATTTCAAAACGAACAGAAATTTTAATTTAGACCTTCTTGCGCTATGTACATAAGTAAAGAAACCAGTGGGCACAAGACAGCCATTAAAGGGCGATACAGACATATTGTTATCTAGAAGCTTAAATTAAAGCGAATCTATTGCACATATAATATTAAAACAATAAATAAATTATATGGTATTTTTATATAGTATCATATATTGCCCCGGCTGGTCTGGCATCAGGTCCCCGGGCCTCACGTTACCAGCTAACCTCCATTGATGTATGGATTTTCGCCAAGTCAGGGCCATAGACCACTACCAATAAGTTAACTTAGGGAGAATGCACAAATACACGAGTTGTTCACATAAAAGATTATAATTTCACAAATTTGTCTCCTCCACTGACAGCCAGATGACGCTAACCTCGCTAATTTCATTAAGTTCTCATGTCAATGTCACTGTTCCTTCTCTACTCAACTCTCAGGATTGGATACTGATGAAATAGCGTCTGGCAAATGAGACATATTTTTAAATAATACAAAAAAATATGACCCGAGTCACTTAACTATCCCACAAAAACCAAAAACAAATCCAAAAACGAAATCGAAACCAGTTAGCCAAGAACTACCCCAATCCAAATAGCAAAAACGATCTCTGATTCTTTTTCCCAAAAGGATGCCGCACGACTTCTCACTAAAACTGTGCACCCAATCTCCCCAAGGTCGGTGATAACAATTAATCTTTATACTTTTAAAATTAGCAATATTTATAAAAAAAAATATTTTTTTAAAATAAATTCTGGCAAAGAAACAATAATATATGTGTTAGTTAGTTATGACATCCTGAAGAAGAAAATTGTATTTTTCTAAACCGGTAGATGTATTTAAACTCAATTAGGTGGTTAATAAAACAAAGATAATAAATAAAAAGAATAAAAAAATAAAAATACAATTTAATCTTTATTTTTATTTATCTATGTGCAACATGATTCTATCTGCAATAAAAAAAAATCACCACAATACCCATAATCAGCGCGACACATTGAAAAAAATATTTCATCCACATTATTTTTACAACGTGAAATTTTACAAGAAATTTTTCTTTTACCCACTCGAGCAGAGTTATCCCAAACAATTTTATTTCTATCCTAATTAAGAGAATTTAGCAAGATTTATTCATTATGACTAGGAAATTGCAAGTAAAAATTATGAAACTTTTTTACTTCACCCGATTTCAACAGGGTCCACTGCTCGTGTACAGGATGGAATTGTCCCTATCAAATTCACTCCGTCTCATAAGTGTTATCTCCAGAAGAAGAAATAAAAAAATGTTACACATGGATGCAATTTGAATACAATTTTAGGAACATAAACAAAATTCCTTCTCCTGCAGACCAATAACTCTTCTTTACCGTGTCTTTGACCAGATATTGAGGATTAGCGCTGATGCACATGTAGTAGTAGATTTGGCGGTCTAACCGCATGTAGAGTACTCAGAGTATCGTTAACTCTAACGAATTGGAAAAAAAATTGGAGATTTAGCCGAGCCCAGAGTGGACTCGCTTCACCAAGTTGTCATCGAGTATTATCCCAAAAATCGTCCGTCGCACTGCGGAAGTTTTGTTTTGGTAGTCAAACAAAACTCACAGCCAAATTATCCATTCATCAGGACTGAAGACGCTAGGCAACTCGCCTGGGCCCCTGAGAGCTATGTCATCCTCTGATTATTGCTACCTTTTAACATCATGGGCCGCACTCGGAACAGCGGACCGCCCGACTAGTTCCTCTGCGCCAGAAAAAGTGACAGTTTCCTCCATCCTGTCTAACCATGGACGCCCTCCGCTTAGCAGGCCTTTGATTGGCTAACAGGAAGATCGTGGGTGCACACACGTCGAAACCAATCTGCTTCTGTTTACTAAGGTGGTGCACACACCTGGGGACGGCAAATTTCTCATGTGACAATATATAATATCCTAACGATCTTCTGCGAGTTATGCTTAGGAAAATTGTAAAGGAAACCATTACATTACATTGGAGTGAAGTGTCTATTTTCTTTAAGTGAAAGAGAAATGAAGCGAAAGCGAAGTAACAAAATAGGTGGACCTTTTAGTTGTGAAGGTGCACTTTTCATATAAAAAAAAACCATTTCTAATGTTAGAAATCTGATAATAGGTAAATTGTTATTATCTTTACTGTAGGTAAGTATGATTACTTAAATTTTTTCAAAAAAATCGTCCTATGGAAGTATTTCGCACCCATCATAGGATAAGATTTAAATACTAGCACTAATATAATAATATTTCAATAAAAGTGTTACGTATCGTGCGTATTCGGATTCATTGTTTTAGACACTTCCTGAATCAATGAAATTAATCATTTATGTATTTAAAATTCATAGGTTGCATAACTTCACTAATACCAATAATAGTAAACAGGAAATAGCGTTTATTACATTATAAGAGGAGGTTTTACATAATATGAGTAGATAATCCGGTTTCTCGCACTAAGGAAAAAATATATATATACATGAATAACTATATTAATTGATGAATCTCCGACATTCGTGGTTTCAAAATGTAGTAAAATATAAACCTTTAACCCAATATTGCACTTCGCCCATTGTATTTAAGATCGTAAATGTAAAAAAAAAAGTATTTGTAAAAGATAATTATGACTTGTTAGCCAGTTTATTTGTTTATTGACTGATTTTCCTTATTATTGTAATAATGCTTTACTTCCATTTTTTTGTTGAAAGATTGTTTTGTAAGACTTTTAGTACGATTATAAAAAATAATTGAATAATGGTCTTTTAATAGGTATCCTATATTCGGTTAACCCTGACATTCTTAGATGTGCATAGTTTGATGCATGACTTAAACGTACTAATAAAAACTTTTATGTGGCAATAAAAACTGGAAAAATATAATATATAAAATTGTATGCAATTTTATAGTGGCGATAGTGGCAAGGTACTCAACGTGACCGGTGCTACATTGATACATTTTCAGCATTTTAATAGAGTATTCCGCAATAGGACTTTCAAATTCAAAAGTAATAAATACACTCCAAAATTATATTAATCTTACATATATGTGAAGTTGGTGGGATCTAAAAAGGTGGAAGATCAGATAAGAAGAGGCCGATCTACAACTAGAATAACCTACCAGATTAAAAATGCTACTGGCTATCCTATCCAAACGGCTATTCAAACTGCGGCAGCATAGAAAGTTGGAGGAAACTTGTCGAGAACGTCAACGGGTCTACAATCCGGGATCTTCAGTTATCAAACTGGCGAAAAAGAATATCAACATATATCGTATTACCGGCCATGAGTTAGTGGTTAAGGCGCCTAACTCTACCTTTGGAAACGCAGTTTTAAATCAGTTCAGTATCCCTTTTTTTTTCAACTTTTGTTTACTCTTTGTATATTTAGTCAAGATACAGGTTGGTTTATTCAGAAAATACGTGACGCATTCAGTATATATTTAGCCAAGATGTAAAGTCTCTGAACTTGCTCAAATGGTATTTATATTATGTTTTTTTTCAGATTTCTCAATTGTGAAAATATTCCCTGAAAGCGATGAAATCACCACTTAGGGAAAATAACAAAATTATTCTCATAACACGCTTTTATTTAAATCTCAGCAATGCTGTTTTGTGACTCTACAAAATTTTGAGAAAAGATCTGGGTTATCAATTGATATGAATATTCAAATGAAATAATCCTTCCTTTTCATATCTCGAATTATACTTATATGCGTACAATGCTAGCACTATGCAATACACAGATATTACGTAGCTACCTCTACATGCTCAACTGTAGGTGTATGTCAGAATTTCACGAGATATTTTCACTCAGTTTTATTCTTCCGCTTGATGAAATTCACTGAAGTTTGTTTGTATAATACGATGCTGAAAATGAATGAAATACGTAACATAGAAAATAATCACAATTCACGTAGAAATGTAGCTACAGAGAGATCAATAAAATATTAGAAATATAGAAAATATTAAGAATTCCGACAGATTTATCTCCATAACGTGTTGTTTATTTGACTGGTAATACTTATCTAAAAATCACCTTCAGGGTATACTTATGATAGAACTCCCGTTGCTCAGAAATTTCAGCAGACGCGCAAATACTAAGTAAATAATAATACTGGATAAGTTAAACTAGATGTACTGGTTTAAACTACCCTTAACATACATTTTTATATAAAATAACGCCCTAGTCAAAGACAATTGGCGGGTCAACCAACAGGTCACCATGTGGCCCGGACAGCGTTTCCATAAAATCTAACGTAACACATAATCATACGTAATGAACGGTGTTAAACTGGCCGACTGAAATTTTAAAACGGTGACCCCAGATCTGATTCTGAATTTGTCGTCGTAGCCCACTCAACTCAACAACAAATTACCTTTTTATCTCATCTATATCATTATCATTATCGTTAAATCGATTCTATTCAATTCAGATACCTATCTATAAACAATAAACATTCTAAAGACGAAGTTCCTCAAAATATCTTTATCTACTTTATCGAATATATTTTCTATTTCAACTAATCAAATTAATTAATTAAAAAAACCTCCTTAAACTCATATGCGAAAATAAATCAGTTTTAACTATATAAATGGACAAAATGTGCAGAAATGTCACCCATACCTGAATTATTACTGGATACAGATATAATACAATATAATTACTTGAACAAAAGTTTTCTAGAAATAATTGTAAATTGTAAATATTCAGAACATAGGTCTGTGATGTTTTAAATACTAATTTAATGTATTATTAATAAATATATATTAATATATTAAATTAGTATTTAATACTAAAGGTGTTTTTTAAGCTTTAAAATTTAATAAAACACATATAAATCGTGGTAACAGCTTATATCGCCGATTGCTTGTTAATAGGCCCTGCGGGAGGTTTTTATGACCGCTTCATGGCTGATAGTGGCCGCAGCGCGGCCAGAGCTTCCATAGAATTTATATTTCAATGCGGAAATCCCTTATTATATTGCTCTAGATGAAATATAGATTTTACGGAAGCCCTGGCAGCGCATCGGAAACTCTGGCCCGCTAAGCGGCTACTATTGCTGCAATAGTCGCCAATCGGATGTCATCGATTATTTTTCTGCTAGTGCATTCTGTATTGCCTTCCCTAGAATTGTACAAACGTCGTTCTTATGTTTCAATTTTGAATTATATGTATCTAATTAATTATTCTTCGCTATTCCACATAAACATTCTTGAAAAAACTGTGATCATGTTCACAATAAAAATGTATTATAATAATAATTGTAATAATAATAAATAATAAAACAAACATAAACAGTATGAACATATATGTGACAGATGATTGACTACGCGAGATAACAGATAACTTGCCAGTCGTGAAAATTCGTACGATTTCGCTAATGTATGTTTTTTCTTACCCGTAATAAAGACAATGTACACTTAATTTCTAATTGAATATATGTATATTTGAGTATATTATTGAATATATAAAAGAGAAAACATTTAAGTAATCTTAATCTAGAGATATTAAAAACACGTTTGACATATTCGCTACTTTGGCGAATATGTCGAATTTTTTCTCACTTTTTCTCACACTTATATATCCAAATGCAGGTCATAAAAGAACCAGATTTAATAGCAAATCTAATTGCGATAGCAATGAAACGCAATTATATAATAGGATTAGTGTAAAAATATGTTTAAACTGGAAAGAGTACAGACTTGTAGAGATGCTTATAACGTAAAGGATTGTCACTATCTAATAATGTATGATTGTGAATGCGTGTTTTTTTAAATACAATATTGTGCAATACAAATAAATAGTCATTTGAGAATAATCACCGATAGTTCCACTTCACAGTTACAACAGTGAGCAATTATCTAATCTGTCAATCTTTATTTTTATGCAACGCGTTTGTGAGTAGAGCTGGAAAATTCTAAGCCCAAGGGAATCATTGACGGAAGTGTTTTTATATTCTAATTAATTAAATAATTGTAGGAAAGACATAAGTCACTCATCTTGCGAAGACGTATTAGAAAATGAAGACTATCTGTGAATGACGATACTTTCTCTATTGACAAAAAAGCACGTTTTTTACCAACTTTCGAATGTCCAACCATTTTACGTAATAAAGAGATAATTATTATATATAATTAAAGCTATTTCAGTGATACATTTTGGTTAATCAGTTACTATGAACATTAACTTAATACAACAGAGTCCACGGGAGTGGCGGAGAATAATCTATCTGTAACTTTTTTACAGAAAATAAATAGACCCTATTACGAATGTCAAACTTTTTCAAAAAATATTTTATTTTATTTAAATGGTAAATATAGTTAATAAAGTAGAATAAATGGTTTATTATTACATAATTCTGTAAATAATTATATAAGTAAATGATAATAATTTAATTGAAGAGGTTTACGTATAGATGCATGTTAAAAAATAAAAATAAATCTTTGTATGGTGAGGTGGGATGCTTTGTTGTATATGTAATTTATTTATTTATTTTACATTTGTTTGACATACATTTTTTATACATCAGAAGGGAACATATAATGGTATAATAAGTTACTGTGTGGGATGTAGTAGATAAATGCTAAAAGATACTCAAGTAAATATAATGTATCAACATTAAATTATAATATCAAAAAATATACTCTATCGTAATAAATAGCTTGCATATATTTATCCTGGTTAAAAGTAATTCATAGATTATGTCTGGAAATATTTCATTCATTCTATTATTATCTATAAGTTCCTCGATACATTAAATACTAGAAAAGATAGTAAACTATAGAAAATATTTTTAAATAAATGAACGCTTGCATTTGATGTAAATGTAATTAATATAAGTATTTTAAAAAGCAATATTTTTTACATCAATATTATGATTTACAAAATGGATATTCCAACTTAATAGAAATTTTTTTTAGTTTCTCATTTTTACTCATACAGACTAAGTCAGTTGATTATTTATTTCGCTTTAGAGGAATATCTAGAAGTTTTAAATTGATCATATTTTAAAATCTATCATGTCACGCAAAACTTTAATCTCTAAATCATATTGTGGTTGGAATCTCCTTACATAAATATATTACATAAAATATAATAGAAAATAAGATGTATAATTCACCCACCTACATAAATTAGTTATATGATAATCAGACATATTATGAGTATTATTTTACTCGAATTGTTTACGACGGTTATTGTCTGATTAAATACTCTACCGATCAAATTATTGGTAGATAAAAAAATAAACTCAAATAAAGTACATACTGTAGAAGGTTGTCAAGGATAAAGGTTTTCAAAAATTATTCAACTTAAAATAAATAATTAAATACCATCAGTTACTTAACTGTTATTACAAAATAATTCTACATATAATATTATATTTACTCAATATTCAAATGTTTTATTTTATATTACACTTATATTTTATATTTGAATAAAAGATCCAGCCACAAAAGGAGTTCAAAAAATCATTTCTGTGATGAATATTTTTATTTTCATGCTTCGAATTAATTAAGTATCTACATTTTATTAAAGGATCAAGGAATTCCCGATGTATATACATATGAAACTCAATGTCTGTCTATTCTCGATAAACTTTTAAACTCTTTGACTGATTTAGTCGAAATTTTGCATAGTTACTCTTTAGGATCCTGTGAAAAACATAGACACCTCCTTCCTTCGGTCACCCCATTATCTCCTGCTGATATAAAAAGTATTATATTATATTAATTGGCATTCGTTCCAAATTATGCATTGTTATTATTTATGACCCTGACGAAAATATAGTAATTCAACCCTCCCTCCTTCAACCCCCGGACATCACAACTACACTCGGTCTGGACCAAATTGTATACATCATTATTATTTAGAACCTGCGCAAAACAATGGGCACTCTTCCTCCTAAACACCCATCTCTAAATATAAATAACTCTGAATCCCCATGCCGGGTACTGATCCCTCGTATTTAATAAGTAAAAGTGACATAATACCTATAGTAATCGATTCATGAAAATATGATTTGTATAATTGTGAAAGCATAATCGATCGATTGAAAAGCAAGTCTGGATTTGAATCCCAGCTGTAGTTATTTTCTTTCTTTAAATATCTATGGTTTGAATTTGTATTGGAAATAAGTAAAATAATAATTAACAATAAATGTTTATAAAAAATGTAATAAAATGATTGTTAATTTTTACAGCATTTGTTCTCTTCGACATAACAATTGCGTTTCTACTAGACTCTACTCTAGTAAATAATAGACGCAATTTAAAATTTTAATTCGATACTATAATACAAAATTATATATGTACTACACCTTCGCAAAGATTTATTACATAATATCTTTGTAATTTAGCACATATTGTGTCCTACAAAACCACTCTTGGCAAAAACCAATTAATCTTCTCTGAATACTAAGAAGTGATTTATTGTTACGAATATTCCAATCCGCCAACATTTTTTTCGAAGAAGAATGTGTATAATATGTTACTTTGAAATACGCGCGTACACAATAAATGAAAATATTGTAAATGAAAATGAAGAATGCATAAATTAAGAATAGATAGCAATAATATATTATTTTTAATAAATATTAAATATACTAGGATGAATCTAATTAAACCATACCTTCTGTCAGATTATGTTTGCTCTGAAAATAATGTGGACCCCACCCTTTTCCCATGACATACAACCTTTTACCATATTCTTCCCATGTCTTATGCACGCTTTTCTGAAAAAGGCTTCTGTGATTCTCAAATAACTAGTTTTCATGGTCATAATAGGTATTTTGCGTTCATTCTCAATTCAATCATTTCCCCTTTTTTGGCTATCCAAAAAATTATATATCATAAAATCAATTATTATTAACTTTCATTCAGACTTGCTTTCACTCTTCTGTCCTTAATTCTATATTCAAATATAAGATATTACATTTTCATTGATTTTATTATTCTTTCTCAATTTCATGCTTCTACGATATTTTGCCAATTTCATGTTTTTCTTACATGCGTCATCGTTTCTTCCGGAAATATTACTAAAACTACTTGCACGCTACTAAGAAAATAATGAAAAATGAATATTAAACACACCTTATGTTTACAATGATTATTACTTTAGTCTTGATGATACAATAAATAATATTTGATTTTGAAATGTTAATACAAAATCGAATAATTGACATTATAAGAAACATTTCGTAAATACCAGACCTAAATGCCAATACGTCTTTAATAAAAATATCCAAGTAAATATTCACTACAATTTGATATAACATACAGCGAAACCTGTAGAATATATAAAATAGAATGATAAAATACATAACAAACATTATTTTTTTACGTTGATCCTTGAGTACTTTCATACCTAAATGTATTATTATAAAAAAAATATCACTAAAAACACCCATAAAAGTGTATACTTTATTTATATAGTAATAGACATTAGGTCACTAGGTACTTAAATAATTATCGGCATAGTCGAAATTATTTTCGTTGTTGGATCCTAATGCCTTCGCGTGTTATGCTTGTGAATTTAATCTCAACAATTGGTAAGCGCTACCATGTAGTCAGTCTCGACAGAAACCCAGGACGAAGATAGCCCGGAGCAAAATGTCTCGTGAGATTTGTTAAAAATTACCGTTGTGAACGCGGACCACCGTTGGGTAGTGTGGGTAATTATGATGGCCGGTTCTCGTGTGCAATTTTCCATGCAATTCTATAGAGCCTCTAAAGATCTCACGACAGCTGTGCATGGAGTGCAATAATAGCATTTTTTTTTAAATATGATTTCTGTTAATAACTTCTAGTTTTTTGATTTTTCTGTCGAGCTACTATTTAGTATCTTAATATTAATGTAACAAAATAATCATTACAAAATTAAATATCTTTTAAACTCTTGATTACACTCTGCGCCAGTATTCGTGAATTTAAATTAATTCTTATTTTATTAATTAGTTATTAGGGTTTTTTTTATAATTAAGCCTCTAAATTGTATTTATATATAACTTTGTTTAAACCACTGTGTTGTTTTTACGTCAACCGGTTTCGATACTAATGTATCTTCGTCATAACTGGCGTATGACTGAACTATTCCATAAAATTTAAATGACATATATTAGGCGCAGTCTTGGTAAAAGTGAGGAGGTACTTGACAGGCGGCATTGAAATAGAGATTATATGAAATAACGGGTTGCTTTCACTAAATTATTATTTACATATTTAGAATCGCAATGTTTACTTTTATTTAGTGTAATATAATGTTTAATCATCTATTTGTATTTTTTAAATCTTAGTTAATTTGGTTTATTTTGATTTTCTTGCATCATCGTACCTAAATAAAAAAATTCTCTATACATATCTCTATTTTTAATTTTATTATTATACACCTGGATATTTTTTTGCTTATGTAAGACGATACTTTAAGAATATAAATAGAAGTAAGATAACAGAGACAAAGGCCGAGACCGAAGTAAACTAATCAAATAATGAGAAAAGCAAACGTGACCAGAAAGTGTCTGTTGCGACGAAAAAGGGAATAGATAGCGATGCTACATCACTGTGACAAAAACACTATTCTTAAATGTAGAGACGTAAGACGATACTCTTCTTCTAATTATACATTTTCTCTACTAGAAAAAAAAAGCAGAATTTTTGTTTAAAAAATGTTATCAATTATTACAGTGCTTTCTAGCTCTAGCGGATCGAACGCCAGAAATAATTGGCGCCGACCAGCTCAGTCTAGGTGCGGCACCAGATATTATGTCGGGCCGGAAGGAATAGATCAATATAGTGCAAACACGACAAATTTTACACATATATTATATTTAAAGAAACTGCATTGCTTTTTCTCAAGTGCAATACACTAAAACAGGAATGCAAAAAATAACTCTCAGGTGACAGTGGTAACAGTATAGAGCAAATTATCGATCCTTTGTTCATCAAGATTACTCTACAGGAAAATTATCATCTTCGTTATTCACGACTTGAAAACCCTAGTTGATATTATCCGCTATTCTTCTTTAGATGTAATGGAGAAGGCTGTCCTCACAGACGGATACACCAGAGCAGGATTTTCATCTCAGGGTCCCACCATGCGAGCGGGTACGCCATGTTGAATCCCAATTCGTGGGACCAAAACTGGTCCAAATTGCAGCCAACCGAGAATTTATAATGTCTAGTCACTGCCAGGCGACGACTTCAATATGCTGATGAATCAGGGCCTATATCAATCGTAAAAATGCTATATCGTCGTAAAGATGAACTTTCTTCCATCGTGTGCGGGAGCCGCCGAGCGGCGCACGCCTCTCGCTGCCGCCTCGTGTCGGAAGTGTCTCCCACCAGCTTCTCCCATTTGCCGCTAGGGCACCGCTCCTCGCGTCCGATTGGCGAGGAGATTTTGCAATGTTACATTCACATGGCCACCGCGCGCATTTTAACTTCTAATGCGGCGTCCACAATTATGTGATTTGTCACGTCACACAATATTAAAATATGTGCAATAAAAATTTATATATTTTTAAAAATTCAATACAAAAATGAGAAATCTACTATGAGAATACATATCATTACGCAAACTGTTTATTTGAATATTTAATTATTTGTTATTTTCTCGTATATATAATTAATGATACACATAATCTTTTATAATCTGGCGGATCGACTAATATAAAAGCTAATAATTTATTTCTTAGTTTAGTTTATATTCTTCTTAAAATATATATTTTCTTATTGATTACTGAATTCTATTGTTTCTAATACTTTCATATCGTATTCAAATACGAAGAACTCTATACAAATACAATTTTTTTATATACCTTATTAATTCATTTTTATTATTTATGTTTTTCCTATTATACTTACATATTTCTCGAATAATGAGCGGACACGAGGTTTTAAACGTTGCCTGCAATTTCTTAGCTGGTAATATACGTTTAAACCATGTATTATCATCATAATTATTTCTGCTAAGTCCGTGATATCGATTTCATGAATTCAATTTGTTATTTTTTGTGCCATATTTTGTATGAAGAGTCTACAGAATGACATAATAAATTTTAAAGATCTTTTATTCTTTGTCATAATTTAATACACAAAAATCATAACTATTCATTTTATCTAAGAATCGATTTTTAATTATAATTTATTATAAATGAAGAAATATTACAGAAACATAAAATAGTTGTTTAGTATATGTCTCCCAATTAAGTATAATGATAGTAAAATTAGAAATTAGTTAAGTTCATTAACCTGTTTGCCTATTTTTGAATAGTAAAGAATAAAATAAATATTTTAAATATATTTTACTCAGCATTACCTACTATTACCCGTGATCTATCGTACATAAATAATTTGAGTGAAATTGCAAAATTACATGAACTGTCCTGTCATTTCTTTCTTACAATGGCAGTATAAAATTCTCTCGGAAATGCCCCTTTTACTAACTAACTTAGTATTACTATCCGCCTTCCTTTGTGTCATTGAGTATCCTTGTGCCTGGTAACATGGTCAAAATATCTCAGGATTCGGATCCATATAGTTCAGGATAGACGCTGCCCGATCCGTAATTCCTCTTTGATCGTTCTGTAGGCTGTTCTCCGTTATACGTAGAATGCGTCGCCAACTCCACATTTCTAAAATATTTATCCTCTTACCCTCCAATTTTTATTCCCATAAAAAATATTGGAAAGATGAAGGTTTTAATTTTATTTTATTTCTTATTTACCAGTCTAATTTCGTTTTCTTGGTTATTTATTTATTTGTACGCAGTACCATTAATAATTAGGAAAAATAAATAGACATATTTAACATTATTTTCATAAATCAATTAATATTTCAATACTGACTCTTATAAAAAAAGTTCACCCAGGCGCCATAAACAAAGTCATTATGTTGAATGCCTATGTCAATTATGGAAGTAAAATCATTAGCCAGTCAATAAATCCAAGAAACAGTGGAGTGTTTATAATAATTTGTAACTTAAGAACAATAATAAAATAGTGAATGGTGCCGCGTTTGACTACTACTTGTTACTTGCAAATTGATCAAATGCAGTAGTTTGGAATAATCGAAAATAGAAATTATTATTTTAAACACGAATATTAATTAAATACACGGGACCACCAAATAAATAGACATGAACTAACGCAAATTTCTTATCCCAATATTTTAATTTTGGTGTCACTCACGTGATCACTTTGGTACCACTTACGCACTTAAATAGCTCCGCTACTTTTTTAAAAAATATGACTCGATTGGAACAAAAATTTAAACACTGACAATATAATATTCATTAATGTAAAAAATACGTCTTGTTTACACAAAGTTTTAATTTTAGAAGAGTAAATAAATAAATGTGTCATAATATATCGGATTTATGTTTCCACCAAGAATGTTTGTAGAATGCCCCTAGTCCCGCAACTAATTTTCTAAACCCCCTTTCCTATATCTGCACTTTATTTCATGTCAACTAATTTACTGGTCTGTGATTAAATGATTTTTATTCATCTGTTCGATAGTGTATAGAGTTTTAACTCTTCTTATTCTTTCAAACAGGCAATCCACCCTTCAAGAGTGATCTGTGAGTTTTAACTCAAGAAGGTATAATTTTTTTATTTTCTATTGGAATACGATGTTTAAAGTTAACGAAACGGAGGAATTTACATTGCGCTCTTTCAGTAGTGTAATTTTATAATGAGGAGACCATATAACATCGTTTTATTCTAGCTAGCTTCATACAAGTGATATATACATGAGTTTAATTGTTTGTATGATTTAAGTATTTTATAGTTGTATTACACTTCGGTCTTTCAATATCTTCTTTATCCCTAGCAGACCATGTCATAGTTTCTCCTTTTAATTTCTGTCTTGCACTCTCCACTTTTTAAGTTGTTGACGGGAACCCTAGGTAATGCAGGTAACTGTTATCGATTTCGCAATTACTGATTTCTGTTAAATCAGTTCTGTTATTACTTACTTTCTATCGACGATGATTATTTTTACTTTTAAAATCAGCAATGTTATCTTTGTGGTTAATAAAACAAAGATAAAAAATAAAAATATAAAGACGATTATTTTTCTTTTAACTCAGTTTATTTTGTTACTTACTTTTTCTAGAATGCAACGAAGCTCCACAATAGCATTAACCCTTTTTGCTAAAAGGGTAGTATCAGGGTCGAGCAGGTTACAAAAACGTTTATCATAAATAGAAATGCCTTTCTTTATATATTCTAAAACTATTCAGAATGCATCCTTGGCGTACTCTTGCGTTGATATGCAAGATACTAGAGTTGATGTCATCAATACTCACCAATATAGTATTATGTCCATAGAGCTAGCTGGGGAGATAGACGAGATGTTTCGGTACGCCCATTTCTAAAAGCACTTTCCACAACTTTCCCCATTTGACTGAGTCGAATTATTTTATTAAATCAACAGAGCAGATACAGAGGCGAATAATTTACTACCACTTCCTTTCACGAATCCTGCTTGCTATTTTTTTTAACACAAATCATGGAAATATCTCGTTGACATATAAGGATTATTATTTTATTGTACAGCCGTTTTTTTGTAATGGAACAAATATTGAAGGAACCCAATCTCCAGATTATTTTATTTTACTCCTAATCTGACCGTGCAAATTCTGATTAGCCAACGTATTCAAATGTTTTGTCACATTTTTTTAAAGAAATTTTGTTTTCTTTTGTGATCAGGATTACTTACCAGTATATAGAATTACAAATGTTTGTACTGTAAAATTTATTTTGTCTATATTGTATATTTAAGATATACTAAACATGAGTAACTGAGATGAGTTTCTCTGCTTCCTGGCTCGTCCGAAACGCTATCTTTTCCTATGGATCAAATGATTCCGAATAGAAAATTTATTCTCTCATAATTACACAATAGAATTTATAGTGGAAAACGCCATCTTACAGAGTATAACTAAGCTGTCCCTTCATTTAGAAAGGAAATGATTTCTTCAAGAAGAGAGTTCACAATGCAAATTAGGGTAATTGGTTTTTAAGATAAGTGCACCAGTATTTAAGTAATTTGAATTTATTTTTACCCTTAAGTAGATTGATGATTGCTCCGATAAATATCAGCCGTCAGCCCGTAGGCGGGCGGTTGCGTGCGCATTCAGCACCCTGTCTGTGAAAAAAACACAACTCCTACGCGCCGTCAACAGACAATCTATTTCTGTGGACGGAGTATTTGACATACGCGAATATAGTGTCAAATGTGGCCATAATAAAATATATATCTATATATTATAATGTAATTTTATTGTAGGTACATATCATAACATCAATTAAAATTTATAAATATAGTTATGGTGAGCTGGACACACCTGGCGGAGCACTACTAAACCAGCACTGTGTGATGTCAGCCATTTGCCGCAACGCTCAGTACAACGCAACTGGCACCACTCGAAATCTTCTGCCGAGAAACATCGTTTATTAATAATAAATACTTACGTTTATTCCTTTACTTTTGTAGTTACGCATAATTATTATCTACCAACTAACTTTAAACAAATATTTAACCTGACTGGTTATCGGTTAGAGCACGTTTTACCTGAGGAGGATATCAGACATTGGTATCGAAACCGATCGACATCAAAGTAATAACGTGATTAATACGTACGTAGTTATTTGTTTAAATAAAAAATATACGGTAATTATCCCCAATAGATTAATAGTTATTTATTTTAAATTCTAATTAAATGTGTTAATTAGAAAGATATACATATAAAGAGATCCGGGTTAGAATCCCAGTAGCAACAACAAAATTTTTCGATAAAATTGATTATAAATATCTTTCTAATTAATACATTTAATTAGTATTTAAAATATCACAGATCTATGTTCTGAATAATTACAACTTCACAATAATAATGTGTTCTTCTCAATAAGTGATTTTTCTATAATATAAATAGTTATGAAAGTTCTCTAGTAAGAGACTTTCATGATAGCGGTGATATGGATTCTCAATTACTGAAATAATTGAAAATCTATGTGATGCTTATCGACGTGGAGGAATATGTGCTTTATCATAATTTTCATGAATTAATACGGATATAGAGACTTTCAGAGAATGTGACTGAATTTACCAGGTAATAATTTATAATTATATATATGTATAGTATTACGTATATATATTCATTAATATATAATATAATATATAATACCCTGTAAATATATAATGTTTGCCTATCGTGTGACGGATTCCTATATGGATTAAATAACTCAATAATTCCTATCGATCGAAAAACAGATAAATTAAAAGATATATATTAAAATATTTATAAAAAATTTCCTATGATTATATCTATTAGCATAATTTAACAACATGTCGATAATCTGTACATGAAAAATAAATTTTAAAATATGTATTTACATATTTAAAATGCGCATTATTCATAATACGAGTACGAAGCCGCAATGGTACAGACGCGGCAGTCAGTAACTTGACAGCTATTAAGTAAAATATTGTACAATTAACAAGTTGAGGACCATTCAAAACATTGCAGATAAAATGACGTTGATTAAATTTTTAAAAATTAAATACGGTAAAAACATACTACTACAAAGTTAACTAAATTATTTTGAAAGATTGACAAGTACCAAAATTTTCTGATTCCTCTGAACCTTAATATCTTTATTCGTAACTATTCATCTAGGATATTTTGAGCATTCTTCGGGAAATCTACATGTAGTTACTAGGTATCTAAGAATATATTTATATATTTTTTCAAATATTATTATTATTATATAAATACAAAACTTATTTACTGGTGCAGTATCAAGTAATAAATCGACTGAATAATCATGATTCATTCAGATATTTACGTATGTGGGTATATATTATTTAAAAAATCGTGTCTTGGATTTCATTAGCATTCGGATGAGCATATTACACGTTTTTGCGTGCTTGCCTCGTAGAATTTCAACTGCGCCATTAAAACCAGTTATCAATAGGTCAGTACCTATACAACTGTGGGAAATTCAGAAAAGAGATGACGTCCGTATTGCTGGTGAATTTGTTATACAACATGTGCAGCTGTCTTTATATCAAAAATGCAGGACGCAATAGTTAGACTGCAATTAATCGGTAAAATCTGAGATCATCAGGAATTGGTGAAATTCTATCAAATAGTTGGTAGATTACCTATTCTCTTAAGTATTGATACCAATGGATATCGCAATATGGCAAGTATTGTAATAAATATGATTTTAAACGAAAGTTTTAAATAAGTTAATATTTTATAATTTTGTTTCAAAATAAATACTTAAATGTCATGACAAAGTCAAGTATCGATGACGTTTTGCACTTCAAATTCAACCTTTTGCATACCATATTTACCTCAAAAACTGGGGTTGGGATGGTCAGGTGAGAGAGGAAGGTTCCAACATTTTGCGCAGGGTTCTAAATAGTAGATACTAGATAGTAATAGTAATAAGTAAAATTTAAGGATGGATGGTTTTCAATATAATACACTTTTACGGGGAGAAGGGACGGGATAGCCGTTGGCGAATGACGATGTCATGTCGTACAAAATGATTTTTGATGTATCTTATTATAAATCAGCTGAAATCATTATTTGATTTCATATTCACCGATCACTTGAGTTCTAAATGTCTCATGAGATTGACGTAAGATTATGTGAAATATCCACATATCGTGAAATGTACGAGTACCGTGAGATTTACATAATATATTGTGAGATCTCCACGTGAAATATACATTTACTGGGAGATCTACATAATATGTTGTGGGACCTCTACTTAAGGACTATGTATTTTGAGAGATATATGTCTAGGTAAAATCATGTCTAATTGTCACGTGTTACATGTTTTAATTGTTGGGCTTTCCTCGCAAAAACAACGTAATTGTTACTTGGAAATGACAATATGAATGGATGTTCACAATGGATGTTATTTATCCCACTTATGTAAGCTTATAGATTTATATTAATCTTATAAGTTTCTGTAAGTTATCATATTACGAGTACATAACAAAATATTAACAATTCAGGTATATATTATAGAAGGCAGCAGAGTTTAGTTGGAAATAACTCTGACCAATACTGCTAATTAATATCTTAACATTCAAATAATTAAATTTTAGAGACTAGTCATATGTACCTATATCACATAATATATTTCATAGTAAATATTATAGTATATATCATGTGTATATAACATAAGTAATGTATAAATTATGTAGTTTAATTAAGAATTATATTGTTGTCATCACGAACAAACATAAAATACACCAGTTTTCTTATCACAGGTGAGTATCTTACAAAGTACTTAAAACCAACGCTGAATTTCTATTCAGTAATATATGATCTTAAAAATAAAAAGTTCTTTGTTCGACATGAATGAAAATTGAATCGTAAATTCATACATTTTATTGAAGAGAAGTGTTGAATCCCTTTGCAAGTACACATAAACTTTTCGTTCTAAAGGTATATTTTTTAAAAAGAGTAAACAAATAAATCTTGTGTTGGATATTTGAAAAATTGGAACAATACAATGCTGCTACACGGTGTTTTAAATTAATATGGATTTTGAACGATTTAGGTGATTTTATGCAGGTGCTTATGTAATAATAATAGGTACTAATAATGTTGTTTTCTCGACTTTTCATATGATGTCAGATATATTATATGACGCTGAATATTAAAAAGTGTTTGTAGTATTTAGTTTGTGATCTTTTATTACCACGGATCAGACGATCCAGTTCAGAAAAAGTGACATAATTACAAGCTTGATAGACGACATTAAACAGACTGTGGGTGTAGGGAAAACGATAATAGAATGGTAAATCGTCAATCGCAAGAAAGATGGGCAAACGCATATTAGACGTGCAACTGGTGTTCTATACTACGTCAAACGTCCTACGTACATTTTTGGCGCCCATCCTAAGACGGGGTTTAAACAGATCAGTCGAATTCATAAAATTGTTATATATGTTCACCATTAACTTATCTTCGCAGTTGTCAATATCAGTAAATTAGCTCCCCCTATATATTATTACTGAATATATTACATCTTAAGAAGAAATGATAAATGAGTATTTAATTGGCAATTTTAATATGCGAAAAAACTACATTCGAAAGTTTTCAAAAAATGTATTATTTGACACCAATACATAATATATTCTAAACTTCTTTGTTTACTATAAGTCAAAAATCGATGTGTCATATTTTTTTGTTTTCCTTTGTGCTGTACATATATCGGCTATAGAATAATTATCGCTTGACTCCAGTTAAAAACAAATAAAGTTGTAATTATAGGATACTGATAATACTTTTGTAATATTTTGCAGATAATAAGTGTCTTTACTTTTTTGCACTCAATGTGTATAATAGCAGTCTGGTATGTTTATGAAATGGTTGGTACCGCGGTGTGAATAGCATTTATTATGTCATTCTATTTATAAAATTGTATTTCGACAATTTTGCTACAGTTACAGTATCCTAGTTTTAAACAATGTTTATTGAATTAATTGTAAAAAAAAAAATATTTAAAAAAGTCTATTTAGCGTGTGAAAACCTCGTGCATATATATACCATGCAGAATTCATGTTCAATAAACGTTTTATTCAGTATACATAACTAATGAATTAGTAATACATTTGTGAATTTTGCAATAATTTATAGTTACAATATACAGCAATTTCAAAAGTAATTAATATATTGATTTTTGTATTTAATTATAAAGTTTTATGTTAAGGAATGAAAACAATTTTCTTCAATGCAATACACATGGAGTCGAAATGGTTTTCCTCTATATCTCCATAAATGTATGTTTTTTTAATGGAAGTAGTGCATATTGTGAAACTCATTCATTTTTTATTTATCAGCGATTGATATAATAATCTTTCGAAATATTAATATGATATATTAATATGTTGCAAGTAAAATTATATAAAGGAATATAAAAAATAAAATATGAGTTCACTTTATCGCGAATATAATATGTCGAACAAAATATGTATATCTGTGGTAATTATAAATAAAGTTACATACCCTTTAATGCAAATTTGTCTGTAGTGTATGCAATCTTGATGTATATTGATACATGTTCAAACATAAGTTATTGTGATGCAAAATTTGGTCCAGGCATGGTGCAGGTGAGATCCGTGATCCAAAGAGGGGGGAGGGGGTGCGATGGCTCGGGGAAGGATACTTATGTCTATGTTATAGATAGTGTAAATATGTTTATAGAATTCAATATAACACACATTTATATAGGAGGGGAGGGGCTGCCCATGCGGAGCAGAGACGGGTGTCATTGTTTTGCACTGACGCGAAAGACTAACGATCCAGTGGGATAGGATGAGATGACTACAACTAAGCATAATTTGGAAAGGATGGTATTTAAAATAATACTATATCAGAGGTGGTGAATGGGGTGGCCAGAGGGAGGAAGGAGAATGCTTTACGCAGGATCTTATAAAACAAAACTTGTTATAGATCGCTCAGAGTCTGTGAACAAATAGACATATATAGATACATAGATGACTCAATGTCAAGAACTTTATTTTTGTTTTTATATTCAGTAGTCAAAAGTTGATTAAATTTATTGTTTTATGTGACACCTTCTATACGAATATACGATACAAAAAAAGAGTTGCATATTAAATGAATTTCACATTAACTTACATACCCATATCACGAGTCATCTTTAATATATATTATAATTGATTTAAACTGTGTTCCTGCTTTTTTTAACAAATATAAATAAGATATAGGATGTTCTTTGAAAACGTCACCTATTTACATTATGAACTCTTATGTTTTTCGTAGCAATTAAAATTATATTAATTTTAAATTATGTTCAGGATGTTACATTGTTTGAAATTTATATTTGAAATAAACAATTAAAATATGATAAAGTCGAATGGAACAGAAAACAACATTTATACATATAATTTAATTGATGTACAGTTTGAAAATGTACGTTAACTGAATAATTAATGATTTAATTCTAAAAAAAATTTGGCGCAAATGTTTTAAATAATGGTAACCAAAGATATAATTCTGTACTTTTATTACAAGAATATAATAAACAAAACGTTAACAGCTAGTTACGAAGGAAGGCTCAGATGCGGAAATAAAATGTGAATTTTTGCGTCACTGACGTGACTCGAGACCTTACATCAAACCCGTTTTTAGTTTACCCAACTTATAACTGTGTAGCAAGCCCAAATCTGGTGTTAGCAAGTTATAAACTGGGAAAACTATGAGGAAGTTGTTTATTATATCCAATATGAAATATCAAAGTGAATATAAAGTTTAAAACATATTCAAAACAATCACAATACTATAAAACCAAAACAGTATTACCAATAATATGTTTATCAGCTGTCATAATAAAGAAAGTTAAGCGTAAACCATATTTTTGATTACAGTTATATGAAGTTGAAGCATAAGATAAACAATTATTGTAATTAAAAAATATTAATTATTTTAATATGATAAATTATTGAACTTCGTTTGTCCAATGAAAAAAAAAATAAAAATAAACAATAAACCTGAACAAAAAGTTGGATGTGTCCAACGAAAATAAAACTTACAACCCTTACATTCTAAATTAATATTATGTATTCTTAAAACTGAGTTAACAAAAATAAATTATTTCATTACTAGATTTATCAAAAATATGAACCGATAAATAATAATAATAATATTTAAAGATATTGAATGAATTAAAGATTTTAGTTTTTCATGCCTTGTGTTTTCACGACTATTAACTAATTAATGTATATATTTTGAAGGCTAGGCGTATACGTACAATTTTTAATCGCTCGACTATTTAGTTGTATGTCAAAAGGCTATTAGATCATATGAGATCATAGTCGGTTAACGTCTATGTACATTGATGTGTATTGGCGTGCGCATACCCTCGACTAAACAATCGATCCACGACCGTTCAATTGTATGGAAGCACGCACACGAATGTTGGGAGATCTCATTGACGCATCTCATATGCGCACTTTTAACAACTAAACAGTCAGAGTAGTCAGAGTAGAAATTGAGGGGTTCATCGATTTAGACTCAATAGCTTAGTCGCAGTAATAATTGAGCGTATGCGCCTAGCCTTATTAACCCGTCTAGTATCCGGAGCAAAACATGCGGCGTAGCACCGCTCCACATCTAATCTTATCGTAAATTTTGTCAAAACTGTTTAAAAATATATTAAGTTATTTCCAAAGTTTATCGTTATTGTATATTTTAAAAAGCAATTTACATGCAAATTTATGAAGAGTTTCGCAAAGACCCTCCACATTATTGTTGCCCTAAAGTTTTTTATGTAATCATAACCGCTGTGCATTCGCACTGGTTCTAACAGGTTATTGATTTGCATAACCTGTTAAAAGATTCATAGAATGCTTCGTGTCTATAACGAGCAAGGTCTTCTTCGTCTCAATCAAGTATTATCGGAATCATCTCCTGCAAATGGAAAGTCAAGTTGCTCACAAAGTATAAAATGAAAGATGGTTTGAAATCAACTGTTTATTAATTTTGGAAAGAAGTGTTGGCTAGTTATTTATGCATGTTTGAAAGTATGAACATGTGTATAAATATTAGTATACAAAATCTACGAAATTAATACGAAAATTGTTTCTCCTGAAATTTCTATGTACTTTCTTTTCAACAAATTTCCAGATAAAAAAAATATTTTAATGTCTTCTTAATAATGGTTTATTTTAATGTTTTCTTAATAATGGCTTGAAAAAAATGCAATATTAAATAAATCTGGTGAAACCTAACGAAACATAATTATTACGTACTTGCGTAAGTAGTACGTCTCAAGTTGTACACCTCGTAGTAGATTGTTGGTGGTCCAAGAGAAACTTTTATGTGTAAATTATACTCTTTATTACACGAATAATACAGTTAAGGTACAAGGTATATAACTAGTCTCGGAGCCAGACTGTAACGCAAAAAAAACCGCGCCTCGCGCGCATCATCCTTTTATCCCCGCTCATACACACACATATACATTTCGCCCCGGTGGTGCGGGCGCTCTGATACACACACATATTCGATCTCAAGATCATCACAATAATATTTTTACTGAAAAATATATTATTTATTATCTAAGGACCTTTAGGTTCACGGGCGACAGTACAATTTTCATGCCTCATGTGGTTTCCCAATAGAAAATTTTTAGTCTCACTATATCCTTTGAAACGTTGTCCTAATCCAAGTATCCCGTTGGTGTTCCTTCCTAGCCCTTACAGAGTGCTCAGGACTTGTTACGCCTGATTGCGTGTTGCGCGTATTATTCTTCTCGAGTTTAATATTACCGAAGTTTTGGTTATTGATTATTGGAAGGCCTCAACAAACTCAGCTAATATCACTTACATTCATGTGATTTTAGAAAGAAATGTAATTTTTTGTTTTAAAAGTTTATGGATGGAAATGCCATGTATAATAATTGAAGGGACAATATATAATATGTATACTCCTACACAAATATGAACCCCTTACTTTGATAACTGATTTCATAAATTATAATCGACGAAGAGTACATGGTAAGACGTTTCACGATTAAATTATGTATTCGTTCATTTTAAATGTGAAGTAAATCAAAATTGATATTTTATTAATGCTATTTATATCACATTCAAAGCGAGTGTAAAATTAGTGAAAATTTTTAAATGTACGAGCATTTTAAGCCTGACTAGATCCTCAGTGTATAGTCCCATTTCTGGTGCAAGATTCGGTACTTATTGTGATACAAATCTTGTATATAATAAAAAAATATATATATAGTGCTCTTTTAGAATTATTATAATATTTCCTAATTTATCTAAGAGCTTGTTCTACAAAAATAGGGTTAAGTTGATTACACGGGATAAGGTTAAGATAGTTGTGTGTATGATTAAGCTTCATCTGAATATCTTATTATGTTAAATCATCGTGTACCTTTCAAAACATCTTCACAATAAGGTAAACATAACGTGTTTGAAACATAGGGTTTTATGTGATGACAAATGTGACGTAGTGGATTATTTACATAATATATTTATTCTTCCATATAAAACATTGTTTTTATGGATCGGAATAGTATACAAAAATAATATATTTTGCGTGTTTGTAAATGCTAATTATATATAAATATTTTAGAGTTGTGGAGAAAAGTTTCAAAGAATTTTTTCGATACGGTATAAAAATATATAGGGTTGCGAAATCTCTATCTCTAGAGTTTAACAGTGAAAGAAATTGGAAAATATAATAAATCGGTCAGCGATTCTATGAATACAATTTTATAATGTATTCGCTTTGCAGAATACATATTTTGTGATTTATTTAACATTTTATTATGAAACTTGTAGCAGAAAAGTATTAAAATCTAATGTCAGATAATATTTTTAAAGTTAATAAATTTACCATTATAATTTTCCGTTTGGTGAAATAATTTTTCATTCAGCAAATCAATCGCGTTGAAATATTATAATATTTTATAGAGATTACTAATTAATATTACAACTTTTTTCAGAATCTTGTATGGCACCGTCACATCACAACAACATTAAAATTGTATTCGTCAACATAAATTGTACATGCATATTTTATGGTAGACAAGTATAGATTACGAGAAGTATAACATTTCATTAAAAATCCAAACGTGTACACAAGAAATATAAATATCAATTTGGACTAATAAGGTAATATTAAAGTTGTATTTATAACAATAGTTACTTGGTTTATTATTATATGGCTAATTATAGATACAACATAATTATATATATACATATTAGAACAGTAGTCGCTTGGATATATATTAATAAAATGGTATATGGTATATTTACAAAAATAATTTACATTTGTATGCGTTAAAATAAAAATAATAGCAAGACAATCAAATCATTATTGTTACAATCAACATAATGAATAATAAACCATTAAAGCAATGACTAATCAATCGGGCCATTGCTTGATCGCTTGAGCTAGGAAGATTTTGAGTGAAGTCATAAGTCATATAATTATGGAGATCGCGGTCCTTTTATGTGATGTGATATACGTCACGCAGATTATCCAAGATACAATGTCTTCATCAAAAATATGATGATAATTCCCAATTACCTTTAACTATCATAAATTATAATACTATGATATGTATTATTGAGCTATTTCTAGATTAAAATGAGCCTTGTACAGTTGAGTTATCATTTGAATACTAGTACTATTCAGTGAGTACTGTATAATAAAACGTTATAATATTCTAACATATTTGTGGGGCTACAAAACTTATTTATATTTTTTTGTTTATTGAAATTATATTATAATATTAATTAAAACTATTGTAGTCATTCATAAGAATGTTGACAATGTTACCATGTACTATCTATATACTGAGTGCATTCTTATGTAAACATAGGTTTAGTCATCAACCACAGAATGTGGGTTTCCCAACTGCTTTTAACTAATTTAAGGTGTGTGCAAAGATTTCAATGTAATTGTGAAATTATTTATTTATTTATTTATTCGTGATATTCATAAAGTACATTAATTGGAAACCTGACAGCGCAAACCTTGAAAACAAATCAGAATTTGGGCTTGAACATAACCCATGTTTTAACCTATTTGTCTGAATATTCGTAGGATTTTTGTGAGTGCGTGATGTCATTGCTCCGTTTTTTATATTAATATTAAATTATTAATATTAATATTAAAATTAAAATAATATTAAATGTAACGCTTTTGGTTTTCACATGTTTACAACTGTAAATAATAATCGTATTTTAAAACAAAATATTTCTCTCTTCTTGGATATACATGTAATATAATATTTTATGGAAGTAGGTACATATCTTCATTTTTTAAATTTAAACAGTAACAGGTTCTTCCATGTTAATTGTTTTTTTTAAATAGAGATGCATACACGAAATACATGTCACATAAATATTCTTACTATTTTTAAACTAAGTGCTAGGAAAATGGGACTTACTGGATGGTCTCCTGGAACGAGGCCATCAATCGTAACCATTATACTACGAGCATGTATTAATTAAAATAGGAAAACTGAAATATATTTATAAAATAAGTTTTTTATTACTGGACAGATTTCCAGCTAGTGCGACACATTTTTTAAAGATGTAAAAATGCTAATTCTTTAGTTCGACAACCGTTCAGGCAGAAGCGATAATTTATTTAATCTAATCGCCCACACTAAATTGTAGTATTTTACGCGAATTATGAATTAGTCCGTCAAAGTCGTTTGCCGTTTGGTATTTCGATTGCCCATTGTGACTGAAACGTCACCAACCTAATGAGACACAATTTCGCTCTAATGAGTATTTTTCAGTATATATGAGGATATACTATTATACATAACATTAATGTACGGTTACCGAATAAAACTCTGTCTTTGAAATAATAAAGTATCATCTGATATTTACATCAAACTGATATGTTGAGCTTAAAAGTGTTAAATATTAATTATTCGATTTCTTCGGCGGAGTTTAGTTCATCATTGTCCATAGGATTTTTTTTTTACAATAATGTCGCTACATAATTTATAGTAATAGAGAAAACTGATTTCTGATTTCGGGCACGTTATGCAAAATGTGCATTTTATTTGCATTTAAACCTACAGTTGTTCTAATAAGATATTACAAGTGTCGTAATATTTATAATAGCTAAATACGACTGTGTATTTTTGTTGTTTTCTAATTTACTAGGAAATTTGGCATAGCACAATTTTAAGGGGAAAAAATTATAGTCAAAATTTTTATATAAAAAAGTTAATTTTGAGAATGATCTGCGGTTGAATACATTTTTCTAAATTCTATCTCTATGAAAAAATAGTGTCAAGTATAACACTAATAAAAATATTCCAACATAACGAAAACTGTCTATCAATTAGATTAGCATCCTGAATCATTTAAATATAAACAAAAAGCAATCGCCCGACAAGGATAGCTTGTTGCTAGGACTTGCAGGCTAGCTATATTGGTTGCCTCGCTGCCGATGGTGGTCGTTACAAGGTCACAGACAATGAAATAGAAAAAACCTTTGTGCAAAGTCCAGTCTACAAATCACTCTTGAAGGGTGGATTGTCTATTTAAAAGAAGAAAAGAAAATAGAAAGTTCAGTCAAAAATTATTTTAAAAAGTTAGCCAAAACTACACATTTATAAGACCTATTTTTAAGCCTGCTACACTGACCACAATTGCGATTTATGAATTTAATATAAAATAATAAAAAATTATGTTAAAAATATGATTTATTATCAAACAAAAATAAAGCAGAATGATCTATCCGAATACAACTTTACTTAACAAATGAATACAAATAAATACTATTCTCAAGATAATATAGGTACAAGTATGTGAATTGAATGGTACCCAATACATAATGTATCGTTCAGGCATTAATTCAATACAAATTATAATTTTACGGCTACAAAACGCTGATACGACTAATGAGTTTGGCAATTGAAAAAGTTAAATTAAGAAAATTTACGGAACAATGTGCTACTGCGGATTGCCGTCACATGGTAATATTGAATAAGTTGTCCCGCTATAAAAGAATCCCAGCAATTCCAGCAATTGTATGAATTAATTAGAAATATCTACGAGTTATCCTAACAACTATTATTTGAATTATTTTTTGCATAATTGAAGTCCTATTTCATCAACAGCAGCCCGGATGTTGACCTTAAGTGCTTGAAACATTTCTGGAATATTAGCGTAGACCTTATCTTTTACATAACCCTAAGTCCACAGGCATTAAATCACATGATCAAGGCGGCTAATTGATGCCTTCGAAACAATAAATTACATCGAAAATAAACATCTTCCAAAAGCATTTCAAACTTTACGAATTATTTTCGCGAAATTTTTGCAGTATACAACACAATATATCAATACTTATATGCGCTGCTCAATCGTATTTTGACTCATTTTCGTTAATTGTATACTTTTTATCTTACAGATTACAGTAATATTTAAAAGAGCAGTTTAGTTTGGACCATCCTTACGACAAAGTTAATTTATTCGAATAACTTTCCACGCTCAAGTCGTCAGCGAGTGACTGCATATTTCATCACATTCTTTTTTGTTTTCCGCATCGTCGGCGGCATGACGGTGGCAAGATCCATCGTACGTTTAAAATAAATATAATTAAATTACAATATATATTTTTGTACGTAAATTTATATGAAAATATATATTTCAGAAGTGAAAAAGAAACAATCAAATATATGTTGATGTTTATGTAATGACTGATGAGTAATATGCAAAGAGTATATAATAAATACGATAGGACGTTTATAAATATGTTTTTATTTTTAAATAGGTTTTACCCAATCTCCCAAAACTCTAATTGTAATGTGAGTAATACAGTTTTTTCCCGCTTTACAAGTTCTTCAAATTTCTGATTTGGTGACGGCAAATAAGTTTGAGTATTCGCGCTAATTTTTTGTATCGTATTATTCTATTTCACGATTAAATTAAATGAGCAAGTGGAGAACTTGCTGTGTAAAGTTTTTTAAACAATATTTCTCAAACATTTTTGTAAATAAAGTGAAATTAAATAAATTGAATAGGTGTAATATGTTATAAGTCAATAATTTTTATTTTATGTACAGCATTAAAATGAATTCTGCACGTTTATTTAAGTTTGCAAAAAAAATTCATTACCTTATGTAGTGTCAATGGTATTATCTCGTAGAATTTTTTGATGGAACATCGTGTTCTTATTTTAGATTAAAAATTTCTATAATTAAACATTTAGGCACGTATTTTTATACCTTATTCAAATAACATTCTTTATCTTTAGGCGACGTCATTATCGTGTTATGCATTCATACCAAATATTCTGAAAATAACATTACCGTTAAGGATGTAATTATTATTAAAACATTCAAAAATAGACATTTATTATTAGTTTATGTCTGTAAACTGGTTTTATTAAAATATTGGTGAAAATAGTATCATCTCAATAATTTTAGCTTTGCGGCGGTAATATTAATGAAAAAAAAACTACTTGAGCGCGTCACAATTAATGAAACCATAACATTTATATAATATCGTTGGCTGAAAACAGTTGGCAGTATTTGAGAAAGGCCATAATAGTATTTTTTGTTTTAATTACGTAATTAAGTAATTCTACGATTCAATTATTTTTTTACAAATAATAATCTTAGTAAATAAAAAATATAATTAAGGAGAACACATTCTTATTGTGAAGTTGTATTAAATTATTATTTAATTTTGTATTTAAAACATTACAGACCTATGTTCTGAATAATTACAACTTCACAATAAGAATGTGTTCTCCTTAATAATATAAGTTGTATCAATGTGTCCAAAATTAATAAAAATGAATTGATAATTCTGGCGTCTGCAGTCGGTTTACTCAAAGGTATTTGAGATTCCGTAAAAACAATGTAGATGGCTTTCAAATAATGGAACGACAGATGTATTAATTTGAAAAAGTGTAACATATGGGTTCAAAAATTTGTCATGAAAAATACTGGCGCTATAACACAATTGGTAGTGTACTTCCCCGGATTGGAAATAGAGATCCAGGTTCGAATCCCGGTAGCGCAAAAAAAATATTTTTCTACAAAATTGATTTTATATGTATATATTTATAATTAATACATTTAATTAGTATTTTAAAAATATAAATAAAATGTAATATATCAATAAGGAAAATAAAATCAATTTATCGAAAAAATCCCGGGAAAGTACGCTGACCTATTACACCACGTCAAAATTGTAAATTAATGACAAATTTTCGAACTTATATATGTTGCACATTCAAATTGATACATCTGTTATTCCATTATTCGAAAACAATCTACTTTATATTTACGGAAAATCACAAAACACTTTTAATTAATTTAATTTGTATTAAAATATTACAGAACTATGTTTTGAACTGCAAACTCACAATAATAATGTGTTCTCATTAATAAAAATTATGTAGTTACAGAATAACATTTCCATTGATTTTTAGTTTAATCAATGCTTACAAAGCATCATATTACAAAATGCGTTAGCGTAGCTTACCAGATTTATCTCGCGTGCTTTATAAAAGTTATTGCATTTTTTGCACAGGTGTGATAACCATGACCATGTTATTGTTGTAAGAATTATCTTCCAATCAAAAGGTTTCAAAATACAGAAGACACCATTTTATTTCAAAGCCATCTCCGTCTTATGATTAGTTAATGGAAGGATGCAAAGATGCGGGACGTTGGCTTGCTATTCAGATGTAGTCGATAAAATTGCACGTAGACAGTAAAAGTAAATAGCAAACCGTTATCAAGCAAGACGATCTGCAGAATAATTTGCAGCATAAGTTTCGGCTTTACTATGACTGTTGAGACATCGCCTGTCAGCTTACTTAAATTTAAATAACATACTTAAATCAACACAGAAACCTCAATCAGAGCGTTAAGTATATTGGTAATTAATAAAAAATATATATATTAAGAAATGATTTTCTTAAATAATTAAGTAAAATTATTGTTTTTTTAAATAAAGCATATATTTTTGAACATACTCTGTGTTAACAATACGATTATTTTCAATCATATTAAAAATGTATGTACCTATAAGCAACAACTTTGTAGCAATAAATGTATTTCTGATTACGATGTCAATTATATCACAAATAAGTTAATATTGTATTGAATTTTTATAGGTACTATAATACGGCGCATTGCGTTTACTCTCAGCAAAGTTAATGTTTGTTAATCGAGCCACGTAATTCTGAAGAACCAGTTGATCAGGTTCGGTTGGCGAAGGATTCATCAGAGATCCACGTGCACCTCCTTGAACCGTACATTGTTCGCCATAAACTACGATTCACTGTTAACTGCAAGTTGAATAATTCATCATTAATTATATTTAATTCACACCTTTCTAGCATAGTTTGAATGCGACTAATGAATAATTTTAATATTATAATTTATAAATAAAATATATGTTTAATTTGTTGTCTCAAGAACCATTGTTACGATGTGAGAAAATGTTGTCCATTCGTGAGTGTTAGAGGTGTTATTTAAAGTTTTTTTTTTAATAAAATTAATTGTATTTTAATACGATTGATCAAACAAATATTATTGAGTTTTTTTACACAGCGTGATAGATTTTTTTTAGTAGCACTATTGAACTTATTGATGAATAACTATAATAACCTAACATGTTCGCCCCGAATATACTCGTTCTAAATTTTACATGTTGCATCGGCAATAGCAGCCCTGATTTTAAGATCATGCAATGAGATCCAAAACATGAGCCAGGGAGATGGAATACGTCCGGCAAAATAGTTTAGAAAACATTTCACTATATCGACTGCGGCTCGGATTATTCTAGTATATGTACATATGTATAATCGTCGCACACACTCTTAAAATTTGTTGACGTAAATACAAATTTTCATAAAACTCTTTTAAGAATCAGTTATATTTCGTAAAAGTATATAAACATAATATTTTGCTACATTTCATATAAAAATATTATTCTGTTATATTTGTTTGAACAGCGATGATTATATCAAATTAATATTATAATTCTATTAAAAAGACCACATTCCTATTGTGTAATTATTTAGAACATAGGTCAGAGATATTTTTTAAAATACAAATTAAATATATTAATTAGAAAGATAAACTTATAAAATTTTATCGAAACATATTGTTGTTGCTACCGAGACTCAAACCTGGATCTCTTCATATCCTGGGAACATGTATTAACCGATTGTGCTACACCAACACAGTGCATTGACGACAAATTTTCGAACTTGTATGTTACACTTTTCAAATTGATACTATCGTTCCATTATTTAAAAGCCATCTTCTTTATTTTTACGAAATCTCACAGACCTGTGTTCTAAACAACAACAGACAACTTCACAAAAAGAATTTGTTCTCCTTAATAATATATAAGTTGTATCAATGTGTTCAAAATTTAATAAAAATGAATTATTAATTCTGGCGTCTCCTATCGGATATTTGAGATTCCGTAAAAAAAAGGAGATGGCTTTCAAGTAATGGATTTGAAAAGTGTAATATAAGTTCGAAAATTTGTCGTCAATGCACTATGATGGTGTAGCATAATCGGTTAATGCATGCTCCCCGGATATAAAGAGATCCAGGTTCAAATCCCGGTAGCAACAACAATATTTTTCGATAAAATTGATTTTATATGTATTTCTAATTAATATATTTAATTTGTATTTAAAAAATAATAAAATACACTAACCATGGTTTAAAAATTAAGATATTTCTTCAGTTAAATAATTATAATACAATGTAAATGCTGCGTGTGTCATTATGTATGTGTGCGTCATTTCATAGGTTATTCAATTATGTATAATATCCAATCAGTAAAAACTCTGTTTGCGTAAATAATTTATTATCCAATTAAAATGTAAAAGAATGTGTTTTATGGCGGTTTAAGGAAGTGCCGCGTAATTATATTAGGCACACCATAGCCAGATTGTTTCAGCAAAAGTGTGCCAAGGTAGGGCAGTGGCGTATCTACTCCTAGCCGCCTGTGAAGTTCAGAATCTTTTCCGTCTCGTCATATTGACCTCAACCTTTAAGATCAAGTTCATCGTATTGTGGAAATATTGTCAGAAATACTTTATCTAATCAAACAGCAAAATAAATTTCCTAAGAGTTTCGGCAGTAATGTACTAAATACAGATAAATGCGTTAAGATTAATGATGTACTTGTCTTTTATTAATATTATTTAATTCTTGCTTCTAATTTTTCATATGTATCAAGTAAGAATGTATATATGAGGACAGAAGGATTGAATTTTTAAAAAATCGAAAAAATTGGGAGATCAAGAAATTTATATTTAAAAATTGTCTTAAATCAACTTTAAATCCCTAAAATTAAATAAATATTGCGTTTATGTAATATTTTTTATCATCTAAACTAAAGTTATTTTAATGGGAAGTTAATGTTAATCTAGATTAGTTGGGAATTAATAAATTCACTGTTAATTTTTTGTGTAAATATTTATTTTGACCTAGAATAAGGGCCGATTTTAGATTTTATGGGAGCTAATGGTAAACACACTACTTTTTTATTTACTTTCATCTTGTCTTTTGTATTCGTGAACTAAATAATGTACATACGTTGTTCGTACTGGGTAAATTATTTTATGTAAATTTTTTGAATCGTATAAAAAGCAAAAAAAAACAGTATAATAGTTTTGTTAAAAAAATATACCGACTGTGTGACTTGACTTGACTTGACAGGGTGTTCTTAACATTTGAACCAGTAATTTTGTAGTTGAACATTTATTGTTAAATATTTATAGTTTTAACCAATTATGACAGTAATAAAAGTTCATACCTTTGTTACGTAATTAACTACAATTTTGACGAATCATTGAAGAGTGATTTTATAGTAATAATAATGTTTTTTCCTTAATAATAAGACTTCAAGCAGAGAACGTTGTTCGTCTTCGTCTTATTCTCGATGAAACCAGTTATTGCCGATGCAACTGCAGATAATTGCGGATGACGGCATGGATGATCGGTTGCCACCTACCCCCCTCCGTGCAATTTCTTGTAAAGAGTGATTTTTAATAGGTTTGTTTTTCGAATTAGCAACATTTTTTCCAGCGACAGCCAATTTGACAGCTGACAGCTGATTAGTGCTCAGTTTGGTTTACCATGAATAGGCTAACGCCAGAACAATGCTGTCATATTGTGCAAATTTATTTCGAAAATCGTGGTTCAGTTCGCGAAACTTACTGTGCACTACGTCCATTTTACGGTCGACATAATAGTCCATCCGAGCAAGTAATTCAAATAACCATGGATCGTTTTCGCACCACGCATACTCTAATTGATAATATACATTCGCAGATATGTCATACAGTGTGCACGGAAGAAGCTGTTGCTGCAGTAGAGCGTAGTATTGAGGAGGACCCGAATGAGTCGATTTGCCATTGTGCACAGCAATAGATCCATGATTACTGACTTTTTCGTTCCCCAATTGAATGGCATTAATGTGAAAGAACTGTGGTTTCAACAAGATGGCGCAAAATGCTACACAGCGCATGCCATAATTAATGTATTGGCAGAAACATTCTATGAACGCATAATTTCGCGTAATAGACCTATGAATTGGCCTCCAAGATCGTGTGATTTAACTCCTTTGGTTTATTTTCTGTAGAAATATGTGAAGTCGCTCGTCTACGCTGATCAACTAGAGACTATAGATGATTTGGATGCCAACATTTATTATGTTATTGCCGATATACGGCCCCAGGTGCTCCAAAAAGTGGTCGAAAATTGGACTTCCAGATTGCGCTTGATTCGAGCCAGTCGCGGCGTTCATTTGCGCGAATTTATATTTAAACACTAATGGCATACAATTATATTTACAATAAAGTTAATACCTTGGCCATTACCACGATTTTTATTTCATTGTAAGTTTAATACATATAAAAAAACACTACATTCCAGGAGTTGGTAGTGCATCGAAATTGTAACCAGGTTTGTCCATTATGTTGACGACCTTCCACGAGAGCTGGGTTCCTTTCATGCTCCCATCACCAATTTTCATTTTTCACTCACCAACTATTCCATTGTGTCCTATCTGGTAACGTAGCTAAAATTTTTGAGAAATCGGAGCCGTATAGTTGAGGCAGATGATACTCGATGTAATTATTCTATGATCGAGGGTTGTTCACGATATGAGCGTGCGTCGCTAGCACCATAATTCCAAAGCATCTATTCTCTTACGTTAGTTCATGTTCCAGCACCATAGAGAAAATAGGAAAAATATGCGTTCTAATTAGTTTCATTTTTGTTTATCGGTTAAAGTTAAAGTACGAAAATTATTGCAAATATATATAAATTTAAATTAAATCTATATATACTTATATACATGAGATATCAGTTCTGTGATTATATTTTCTCCAAAAATATGTGTGAAATGGATCCACTGCCATGAGAATCTCGTTTTTGAGCAACTCCAAAATTCTCTTATTCTGTGTCAAAAGACAAAAGCGAATACATCATTTATTTTGAGAAAATTTCTGTTGCACTACAACAGTCGGTGGCCGAAAGCATTTCAATATGCAGCCTTAAGGTTTTCCTATTACTTAACCGTATAGTAGACCAGTATTCACTCAAATCAATAAAAATATTTACTTCAGATGATCATTGCAGTGAAAAAACGACTTGCTAATGATAATGACAATTGTCTGCCTGTCGATTTCTTCATTATTTCTGAAACCATTTGTTAGTTTTGCTTTTAGTTTATTGCGCGTATCCAGATTATCAAAGCTGCTTTGTTTTTAAAGACAATATTTACCGATTTGGTAGTACAGTATTTTAAATCATGCGATTGTACTTATCACATGCAAGTTGTTCACGACAGTTTCATGCACATGACATCCGATTTATGTATCTCTAAACTTTATTTACTCAACGTAGATATATTGTACAAATTAAATAAGGTATTTCGCGGCGCAAGGTGTGGGCTTGGAATTTGTGCCGCTAGCCAGTGCTCGAGGTTGGTCGAGCGGAGGCATTTGGAGACAGGTGGTTCAGGAATGGTCATGTCGCCCGGCTCGCTCTGGTCCATTTGGAGATCCCCAATGGCCGGTGCATGCGTACGTTCTTTAGGTAGTAATTAGTGATTCTTCGTGGCTGTTTAAAATGACTCCCACCACAAGTTCTTGCGGATACAGATTGGTTGGGACAAGGATCCTTTTTCCAGAAAATTATAATTATTATGTTCAAATATCTGCTCGTTTTATCGCGGTCGGAAAGATTGTTAGCAAAAGTAGGAAAAATGTTATAACATCACATGATAAAATCAATTATATCACAGCTCTATGATGAAGGTTGTCAGTGCCGTTGTCCGCGCATGTGCTATTGGTGATGCTCGATTCAAAATCTTTATTCAGTATCAAAAGTTTTCATTTGTACCTATCACATCATGTCCGATCATCAGAAGATTACATAGTTCTCCATACAAATATCATTGCAACCCAATAAGATTAGAGCAGTATCGCTCGTACACACACACACAAATAAAAATTGTACTACTGGTACTATAAGGCTTATACGCGACGCCACTTAAGTTTATTTAAACAATAGACAACACTCAGCTAGAAAATAAAAGCGATGTTAAAGACCTAGGAATAATCATCGACAGCAAACTGCTTTTCAAATATCACATTGACTAAATTACCTCTAAGGCCTATAGAATGCTAGGGTTCATACTTCGAACCTGCAAACACTTTCAAAATACCTGTATTATGCATTCGTTTATAGTCACTTAGAGTACGCATCTCAAATCTGGAACCCATGGCAGATTACATATATTGCGAGATTAGAACGAATACAAAATAGGTTTATTTGATATCTTAACGTTAAATCTAATCTATCATTCAACTCCTATTTAGATGCAACAAATTTCCACGATATGAAAACCCTAGAACATCGAAGAACACGCGCTGACCAAATACTTATCTTCAAACTACTGCAAGGCCATATTGACTGTCTCAGCCAATTAGAACCGAATTATTTGAAAAGTAACTAGTGATAGTCAAGACTGCGGGAGTTCACAGAGATCACGATCCTTAGTCATGATGGACCGATGTGGATGATGACGAAGTAATATTTCTATTTTTTCTAATGTCTTGGCATAAAATAATTAAAACATTAAAACAAATTTGGTACAATTTAAATATTTTATTTTTATTTTAGTGAATTCAATATTTTAGAGTAAAATATTAAAACAGGATTATTACATGACATACGCGATACACATAACGATAACATGGAACATTTCAATAGACTGACAACGACCTCGCCGATCATATTAGTCGTCACTCTGGAACTAAATCGTAATCGTGGCAAGTAGTAATTAAGCTGGCCACGAACTCAGATATCATTTACTTGAATAAAGTATTGCCGGTTTGCTGTAGGTACAACGTCACGAATTTCTACCAATAAACGATATTTATTGGTAGAAATTCTAATCAAACGACTAAAGTGCCACGGAACTCCATGCAAACCAAACAAACAGCCATACTTATGCTATATGTGTTTATGAGTTACGGTTACGGCTTTTGAGTTTTTCATACATATGACATTAAAGTACCTATATACCTATATACATTAAATTATTTCGCCCATAAAAATTTAAATAAAAATAATGAATATCATATCAAAACTAAATGATGTGGATTATAAAGCAAAAAATACAGGTTAAATGTAATAAATACATAAATCAATTTCTTCTTCTCCGATTTTAAATCATAGAAGTTCGTAGACGCGGGCACTTGTCAGAAAAAGAAGATCGGTGGATGGAGGAATACATGATCTTGACTCTCAAAAACTAATAAACTGCTGATTAAATGCAAAAAATTATCGGCGCAAGAAGTTTACGTGTATATTATATATAATATACACGTAATACACGTATGCATATATATATATAAGTTGTATGAAAGTTTATTCAAATTTGATAAAAATGAATTGATTTAATCTCTGGCGTCTCCTAGCGTAAATTATTTAAAGGTATTTGACAATAGTTGGAATAAAAAGGCGACAGCTTTTTAAATATGGAATAACAGATCTATCAATTTGAAAGAGCTGCAGCATATAGGTTCATAAATTTTCCGTCAATTTACACAGTTGACGTGGCGTAATGGTAACGCATTTCCCCAGATAGGAAATGATCGAATGCCTGTAGCAACCAAAATATTTTTTGTCAAATTGATGTTTTCTGTATATCTTTCTAATTTATACATTTCATTTGTATTAATATATACATACACATTCATACATCATAAATACGCCGAGTAATATTGAGTTTCGAACCATAATTACATAAAAGTGGTCAGAATTGATTCACCGCAAATAATTGCTTAAAAGGACTGAAGTTGCATGTTGTCTCCAATTAAGAATCCTTCATAACAAGATCTGAATCATCTGGCCATAATCTTTAATGGATTTTTGGACGTCACTTTTGAAATAATCCTATGTCCTGTCTCCCTGTAAATCTTAAGGCAAAAAATGTTCTGGTAAATTGGTCAAAACGGTTGAATTAATTTAAATAGTGGCCCCTTTGTTGACATGCATATTTACACAATGTAATATTGAATTATATATATTCACTGCACATAATATTACGTATATCGTATGCTTTATAGTGAGTTAATAACATGTTTAGTTGCATTAATTGAACACTGAGATAAAAATAACCCTTTGTACACAATTAAATAACAATAAATGATTTTCGGTGTCGCTGTGGTCGGTCTTATAACCGTTTGGTCAGATAAGTTTTAACACGTAATTTTTAATATTTCAAAAAATAATTCTTCTGAAAGTAAGTTTTTACTTTGCGATGACATAATTATTAATGAATTAAAGTCAATTAACTTTGTTTACACCATTTTACTAGATATAAATTTCCATGCTTCCAGAACATTGTTCTATTCCTCGGGATGAGTTATATACTCAAGTTAAATATTGACATTGGGTTAGGTTTAAGAAGAAGGAAGTGGGTTTTGATTTTTAACGGGGTTAAAAATATTACATACAAGTTATAAGGTCTCGGAGATTAATAATTTAGAAATATTATTATTTTTATTTTTAATTAAAACTTTACCCACAAAACGTTATGATAGACGTTTGTCTGCAGGTATATTTATATCAATTTTGTTACATTTCATATAATCAAAACATAACAATTAATCAGCCACAGTTTAAACAATTTATTTCATTCTTACAGGTAAGACAGGTTATTATAGATAAGTCATTTTTTTATCATTTCTTCCAAATTGGGAGAAAGCGTACTCTTTATTAAAAACCCAGGTAATTTATTTTTTATTATAGGAACAACAAATTGTATTGTCCTCGATTCATACTTATTGGTGATTTTTGGAATTGTTAAATACAGATTAGCTACACCTCTTGTGTTTAGAGGTCATATTAGAGATCAGAAAAAGTGTGAATATTAAATCAAATATAATTAATAATCCAATAACATTTGTAAGCAATTCTCTATTGAATATTTTTCCACTTAATCATTATTCCCCTTCCAATGACCACGTAATTCTCTAACCTTCCATCTTCCTAATTATCTCCTAGTGTTAATTTAAAATTTAGTATACAATTCATCTTGAGAAAGAGAACCTTGTTCTCGAAACATGTAGATTTTATATCTAATAAAGAGGTGGAAACAAAGTTAATTGACATTAATTCACATAATTTTTTATTTCATTCTTTCCATATTATTCCACTGTTTATAAGGGATTCCATGAGTTTAATGTGTGAGGTATAAAAAAAAATTGATATGCAGAAGATGGAAAATATAAATGTCGGAAACTCTACATATGGGACGTATATGGTCACCAATAATGTGTTTATCCCTGGCGTCGACTGAAAAAATTTACCATTGACAATTATGCATTATTAAAACTAAATCAAAAACATTTCTGATAAATATATTGCTTGAGTATATAAAAATTAAGAAAAATATTAAAATACCTGTATACTGCAGTTACTTTTCTCTTAAATGCTTATGATAAATCAGTTTACATTTTTATCGTCAAATCGCTTAACTTAATACTCCTAGATATAACCTTAAAAATTACTATCATATTACATTTTACCTACCTTCCACACTTATGAATACGGTATCAGGATTGTCACATCGTTGTCAATCGAAATTGTTTATATTTTTACATTTTATAATCATTTCAATTATAGCAGAAAATATTTTACATTTATTTATTAATGATTATTGGCACAGATTGTTAATCTCAATGCTAATTCATGATAATGATTCCACTATAATGTACCCCAATTATTGGTCAAATTTATATTAAATATTATTATTTATTAATATATTGGATCACAGCTGGTACTTTATACTCAGAAAATTAATTTTATGTTTTACAAGCAGTACAATAATTTTAGACGAAGAAGCGGAATAGTCGAAATGTACTGCATAAATCAAGGTAATACAAATAAGTTTGAATTTCGTTAAGAAAAATAATGATTAAGCGACAAGATAAAATAAATCATTACTTTTTTCTAGTAATATACCTAGTAAGATATATTTTGTTTGTTCTTATTAAAAATATTTTTAAGTCATAAACAACTCTGCATATGTTGTATTACATTGTTGTGAATTTGACAGACTTCTAGATATTTACAAAAATACGCGTCCATCCTAGTGAGGTGATGCAGTAAGTATAGTCTACTATTCGAACTGTAATAACTACAGAACGGGGTACAACACAGGGGTCCAGTATCTGCGGTTGTTGAAAACATTTATTGCTCGTGCAGTAGGTATGTATACATACGTGAATTGCTTTATATTTTTTTTTGTACAATACTTTTTAGATTAGTAATTTAAGGAATCTGTCAAATTTTGTGAAATCGTTTGTGGTATATCTTTAGTAAAGTCAATAGAGTAAAGAATTAAAATATAATGAAATGTAAAGCTTATCTAAGCATAGTAAAGAAATAAAAAAATAGTCTATGAGATATCTATTATTTGTTTAATAACAGTACATTTGCGGGTGAAAATCCAGTAATTGTGCGTTCTTAGACATATTCAAATATTAAAAAATAACCGCTTAGATAGTTGTAACTATCGACGATCATGCATGAGAAAAAATGAATTTGGTGTAACACGTGTTGAGGAAAAGGGTGATTGTGTTAGGAGATGCCACGTTCCATTTTCTCTGCAACCTCTGCCTACGGCGCACTGGCAAGTCAATAAAATAACTATTATATCTAGTCATTTTCACTGAGTGATTCATGTATATTGCTAAAAAATAATACATTTTTTCAAATATTTTAAAATACCTTTGTAATTAATGTGAAAATTTTAATTTCGCAATATAAATTTGTTTCTTTGAAACAAAGATATTTAAATAACATATTTTTCTACAAAAAATCTAAACATTAAAATATTTTAAAAAAACATAAAAAAATGTAAAGAGTATCATAAAACCAAAATTATCTCGTTAAAATATTTAATTATAACGCTATAAAAAATAAACAATACAATTCTCAAATGTCTGCACATTCCTGGTAATCCCTAGTGTTTTTATAAAAGTGCATTACAAACAAGAATTATTCTTCGAAGATTGGATTTTCCAGGCACGTAATAGAATGTATCCGCATTACGTATTTCGCTAATGGATCCATTATAATAATACTTCATTAACTATTTTAGTCCCTTTGTGCAATCTCTCTACCTTCCCAAGTCATGCGGAGTGACTTGAAGGGAAAAGTCAGCCATAATCTGATGACTAAACTCCAAATATCCCTATTTCTCAATTGTTCCCACTAAAACTTAAATTAACCTAAAGCTTTACAGAAAACGTGTTTATATTATAATATCCTCTGAAATAATAAGTTCAGCTTACCTTTAAATTCTAGTTGAGAAATTGAAACTAATCCTAAAGTTACTAGATAAGTAGAGGTATATTTTTAGACCTCATCACTAGTATGGTAAGATTGCATCATGTATATAAAAAATGATATTAAGATTTACTAGAGCTAACCAATAATCTTTAGAACGTATCATAATGTGTTTAAAATTTCTGTGGGTATTCATTACCGCCATACAAATACAATATTTTGTTTTTGTCTTGGCTGAATTGTATTGCAGCCCGTTGCTCCACAACGGTAAATATTATACATAGTATTCTATCAGTGATTTTGATTGTCTATATTCAAAGCCATTGCTCTGGTAAATTGTGTGTATGTACAAATAAAATAATATTTTTTAATGAGTGCAAAACTTAACTTATCGCATTATGCATAATAAATATATTATTACAAAGCTCATTTTAATGAGTTTTTACTTCCAAAGAAAAATAATTATTATATCAGAAGGTGAAAACGGACTATTTTTAAAGTAAAAATAAAACGTGGAATATTTCATAATATTTCGTGGAATTCAAAAAATTTGAATAGTGCTTTTAGTATCAAACTGCATCGGATAATTGAGGTCTGACGAATGTTAGACGAAATCAAAGTAATTTTATATTTCAAACAAATTAAGTATAAAATCAAAATCGGTTCTCTACGCCTGTCATCAACAGTCTTAAAGTGGATTGTCTAAACTAAAATAGAAACATAATATGCGCAAATGGAAACAAGAACCTCGATAGCTTAATATTCTATGAATTATAAGTGAGTAGGTTAAGTCTACTACAAAGATTAATTTTTGTCTTGGCTTTAGTTACAGATTGCTGGATTTTGAAATGTTGTTGAAATGCAATCTACAGTTGTTTTAGCCCGCAGCCTCGTATTGTACAGCTAAATATATAGTTATATACATGTAGAACGTTCACTTTTATTCCAATGCAGTTCAGGTAACTTCAGGGCAAACATGGTCACATGCTCTAGAATGATTGATAGATGTTTCCGTGCCTCTGTGACACTGAACTCTTGCAGCGTCACATGTTATATTCATATTTTATAATTAGTAATGCATCACTTCAGAGCAATTGAAATACGCGGATACACGTAGTAAGAAAATCAGAATACATGTCCATGCGTAATAATTATCTAAATGTTCGTTGTCTCAAAAAAAATATATTGAAGTCTCTGAAGTTGTCAATAGAGCAGTTACTTCATAATCATGGTCACGGTTACATGGTTGTGCGTTTTGCTGGGATCGTTGTACAAAGGTAATACAATAATATTATGTTTATCTACTTTCTGCCATTAGAAATACATAATTAAGATTGGTATCTTTTATTATTTAATGATTTTTGAATGGACGTATATTTGTTCTAAACTGACAAAAATTCTACATTAAAAAATCAAAATCATATAAATTGCGATGCGTTATTTTATTATGAGTTTAAGTACTTTTTTAAATATACGTCAATGTTATTAAAATGTATTATGTCTTGAAATATGAGCTTCTGTTCACCAAATGAAAAACTAATCGTACAAAGTGTCTCTTTTTTGTTTTCGGTTAATTCATATATTTTATGATAAAATATATACAGGTATAAAACGTAAAATGTTCTAGAACTATTTTTATTTTTCTAGGTTTTTCACCACAATTTAAATAATTTAGAATATTTTTTTAAATTGAAAATGTTAAAATGGTTAATTTCATAAAATAAGAACATTAATAAAATATGCGTCTTATTTATGTTTTGTAATAATTTAATTATTGAAACATTTCTTTAATGAAAGTTGCCATGTAAGCAATTATTCTTAAATCGGGTCTAGAACGAGTTTTAGAATAATGCACGCTTCATATCACAATAATACATACTTCATACTCAACCCCGTCATCCAGCTACGATTTTTGCCAGTCCAAAGTCCACATGGCTTTGTATAATATTTAAACAAATATCATCCTTATAATATTTTAGTACCTCGTAGAATCGCGCAGTAACTTGACGATGAAGTTAGTGATGGAGAACTGTGACGAGTGGTTTTTAAAAGAGTATAATATAATAAGTGAATTTTATCAAACTATACGACAGAGGAGACACTTTCAGATTTCTACAAAAACAGTTTTATTAACTGTAAGCAGTGAGTGATTTAACAAATAAGCAGTGAGTGATTTAACAAATAAGAAGTGAGTGATTAACCGAAACGGTATATTTTTAATAATTTTAAAATATCTGTTTTGTAAGGATTCCTGGTGTCATAACTAATTAAAAATATACAAATTTGAGTTTTTGGATGATGTGCGGGTTCATGGATCTATATTGCAGATCATTTTTATAAAATACATTGAATGTAATGTTCAAAACATGAAGAACCTCATTAAATATATGTATTTTTTTAAATAATTTAAAAAAATTACGATTTTATGTTTAATTGATTATTATTTTTCTAAATAATCTTAGAGACAATAAACTTATAATCTGCGTGAAATTTTAACCTACTTTTTAAAACTGTAAAAGTGTTATATTGCCGTATAGGAAAAACGATTCAATTAATTTTTCATTCTTTAATTAAAAAATTAAAAGAAAACCCTAAATGTGAGCGATATATTATAAAAAAAAACTCTGATTTCAGTATTGTTCCTACTTAGTACAATGTTATTATACATACAATATTTAATGTAAAAATTTGTGAAACATTGTACCGTTCAAGGACGCTACTGAATTATGTAAATATCATATTACGTGCGTTATTACCACTCACGCGTGAAGATGGACATTTAAAAAAAGAATTACAATAAATCCAATATACAAAAATCACAATCGCGATTATTCTAGAAGCTGTAAAAAATACGGATGTAGTTTCGATTGTCGTACCGGTGTTTAGAAACAGTTTTGTCTATTGTCAAAATATTTGCAGATCACGTTGGACTATTATTCAATCACAGTAATTCCTGCAATTTGTGGCTTAATGCTTACTTTCCGGTTGATATAAATGATGGCAAAAAGTAACTGGATGTTTTTGTAACCTTGGGTGACATTGTACCCACAGCAGCCGTCCGCGGCACCGTGTTTTCTGTTTGTCGTTCTGGTTAAGCGGCATCGGTCTTTTGTTGGGAGGCTTTAATTTGCACGGCCGGATTGTCCATTCGCGGACACTCACTCGTTTCACCGCACTATTATATTTTAAAAATTAAATCATCGACATGTTGAATCGATTGCTAACTCGAAATTTATTTATTTTTATTATCTCGAGTACAGTTTTTCACGAATTGCCGCGCATAATCAGATTCAAACGATGGCGTCAAACTTGCGTATTCATTATATTAACGCATTAAAAAATATCATTAAAAAAAAACTCATTATTTATACACGACATAATATCATAACTAGAAATTAAAATAATGTTCAATATATTGGATGAACGTCTTCATTTCTAATTATTAGGATTTTGGAAACCTTTGGAAAATTGTCTTGATTGAACAAATTTCAATACATATTTTCCGTAAATACAGAGTGGTTCAAAAGTCACAAATTTTAAATTTACAATTTTAAGTACTAAGTAAATTTAGTTAAAAAGACGCCAATTTTCTGCCTCACACAAACGTGCCCCCTCTCTAAAGCGTTTTCCATGACAGTTCTTAGCCTTTCCGTTTCCAGTGCCCTGATTTCTGCACAAATGTTGTTCTTCAGCTGCTGACGTGTTTTAAGGTTGTTAGCATATTCTTTTTCCTCGAGGTAGCCCCAAAGAAAGTAATCAGAAGCCGTCAAGTCTGGGGACTGCGATGGCCAAATTGTGTCGCAACTGCGAGAAATTATTATTTGATCGAAAATCTGACTACATTTTTCAACCTCTGAGCATAATCTAGGAACTATAACCGTCGCACTAACTGCATTTTGTAAGGATAGAGATTTAAGGATTTCAGGGTACACCGGAGTGACGTCAGGGACACACTTCGCTGCGGCTTTGTTCCTAACGGAGCGAAATCTGCCAACAAGTTGAATGTCGCTAACTGAACCCTGGCTTTCAAAACTACTAATCATTGATTCGCTTGAAGAATTTCGCACATCGAAATGGCGATGATATGTACTATGAGTTTAAATTATGGATTGCTGATTTTGATAATAAAATTTCACTATTTTAGTTCGCCGTTCAGTCGAGTACCTCTCCATGGACAATCTCCAAGGACTTTTTTATAAAAATTTGTAACAAAGTTTAAAAATAATTTATTTTAAAAATATATATATACTGAAACCCCTTCGTGACTTTATGCCCAACTGTATAAACAGATTATAAAGTCTCATATGGGCATTCTTTTGTGCTCTTATATTTTTTTATTTTATTATTGGAAAATACAATATATTTTTAGGATAATTATTTGGCTATTTATATATTTCTTTTAACATTTATTTCTTCTCTATGAGAGTAAGATTCGTGTATAAAGGAGTATATATGAGATTTATGTTTCAGGTAGTCTGTGTACTTTATTTGAGTGATTTATAATTGTGATATTGAAGTTTTATATGCTCCCCCCCCATACAATATTACCGTATTGCAAATGTGGCTATACCAATGCGTAATATATTATTTTCAGATTTGTTAGTGATGAGATATTTCTGAGTTTTAAAAATATGTAGGCAGTTTTCCTTATTTTGTTTGTAAGATTAGTAATATGTTCTTTCTATTTGAGTTTGTTATCCATTATGATTCCTAGGTACTTGATACAGTCTTTTCATATGATTCAGTTATTCAACATGATTCAGAGTATGTGAAAATTTTAAAATAGATTTTTATCACATACGTTCTTACTCTGATATGCAGTGATATTAGATATTTGTGTAAATTTGTATAATGGCCCATGTCCATAATGACTCAATTAGACTTTGAAACTTATTTACCGGATATTTCATTCTAATCTGGATGCAAAACACATGCGATGAAAGATCGCTTCATGCGGTACTCTGTAGGTACTGTTCTTCATCTGAGTCGAATCACCGAGATTAATCTAATCCGTGTATGTGAACCATATGTTTTGTTGTAAAAACTATAAATAGTTGAATGTGCATAGTGAATTTTTTTTAAACTAATATTTATTTTTAAATCAGTTTACAAATAAGTCATCTGCGTTGGTAAAGTTATGTATGTATTTATTTTAATGCTAGAAAAAATTCAAGCAATTTACTTAAATGTTAAATATTTTCTATTTATTAATTATATAACTGATCCACCAAGCCCTTGAATTATAATATGACAACTAATTTTAAATAGTATATAAAATATATTACAAAAAACAATCATCAAAATATCATACTTATTTAGCAACTAAATTATGTAGATTATTTTTGACACGCCTGTCATTTTCCCACGAAACATCTTGTGATAAATAAACTTAATTTTTGTTATGTAAGAAGGATTTGAAGATTGTTTGTGATTAGGCACCTTGAAGAATCCGAAATATTTTCAAACAATAGACGGAAGATCAAATAACAACAGCAAAAAATCTATAAGGCGAGACGATATACTCTCGGACCCAACAATTGGACTTGGAACAAGATGACCGTATAATCAAAACAGGTTTTTTATAAAGAAAACTTTGATAGTCTAAAGATTATTCATATTTTATTTTCAGTTAAATTGAATCGTCTTACAATTTAAAAATTGTACGCACAAGACATAATATTATTACTAAGAATTATATGAAAAAAAAATATGACAAGAAAGCCTATTGAAAGGAATGGGTTATAAAATATGAAACGTAAGAAAACTAAATTACAAAGGTGGTCAACAAATTGTTTCAAAATCTTAGCATAAATTATTCAGATTTGTATTTTTCTTAAAATCCGGAGTTCTATTGTAGTTTATTATATTTAAAGTTTATTTGCTTAATAATATAATAATACTAAATAGATAGTTAAATAATATTTCATTTTTAGAAATTAATAATATAATATAATTAAAATTGAACATAAAATGTACTTAACCCTGTCATTTGCCCGAAAATTTTACGGGCTTCTATTGATTGAGGTACGAATGAAAACCTCCTAATTTAATTAGTATTATAGTTGATGCTTCCTGAATTTGTGCTACAATCTTAAAAGTGCTGTTCAATTACAATCCCTCAAAAACATTCGTGGTCATTTTTTTAAGTGGATATATATTAGGTACAACGTGTGAATTCAATTAAAAAAAATCGTATTCGCAAAAGGTCACTTAATTCAAGTAAACAAATGAATTCGTTTAAACACGTATTTATTGTTTAAATCAGTAGTGAATATATTTGCATTTTCAATTTTAGCACACGCTCTGTGAAACGGGGAGTCCAGTGATTTTTCAGAGTATAAAATAAAGACATATTTTTTACATTTAGATATATATATAAGGTCACCTTGGAAACTATAGAAAAAATATCAAGATCAATCATAGAAATTAAAGATAAAAACTACTAAATGCTTTTATGTGAAAATGAAATATTATAATAATGGCCGATTAAAGTAAATATAATACGTATTACCTGCAAATTCACATACGTTTAAAATTTTTTACACCATAACTATACTTCACTACAACGTAAGTCGATTATTAAAGCCTGCCTATGTTGGTCTAATTGTTAGGATTTTAAAACCAGAACTTTAGTAGATATATATATTAATTTATATTATAATACTCGTCTCTTAAAAAAAATATTTTTTTAGAATCTGATATGAAACGATATTTAGAATATGTACTGATTTCAATGACATATTTTGGAGCGTATATGCGTGTATTTATGTTAATGTATAATGTGAACACGTATCATTCTTATTGTGTACCTAAGTATATTTTTACACACGTATTTGTTTTTTGTATAGTAGTTATATAATGTTTTCTTTCCACCGCAAAATATAATTTACCAAAATACGACAACTACACGAGGCAACTTAGTATAGAGATAAAACCGATGCATCTATAGGTGCTTCTCTTTTATATATAAATTAAGAAATTTCACCTGACGTTACTCATGGTAGAAAAATGTGAAATTCTTTCATAATACAAGATATGACATACATATATTAATGTGTTATACAAAATGCAGGATAGCCAGAACGATATTTTGGTATGTACATATGTACCATTTATAACGGAATAATAACTGCGTGTGAATAACCGATTTTATAACTATGGTTCAGAACCAAATTGTGTTAATGGTGGTTTTTATTGAAACTATTGCTTTTGCTGTAATTTATAAATTTTGATCTTCGTATTGATTGATCTCAATTGATATGAAAAATAAAACGCTTATTAACAACTTCTGTAATTAATTAATAATATTACCAACATTTTGCAATACTCTGCTTTATGTTCTAACGTGTTAACATTGATCTGGATTATAATTTCTTCATTTTGATATCACCATCGATGTTGAGTAGTTAAGCAATCGTCTAGGAAGGTCTAGAGAAACTGGATAATAGATTTTACTTCAACATCGATTGTTGTCTGTACAACATTATCACGCTCAATCATCAGTAATTTTTATCTTATCTTAAACATTATATAATATCTTACTTTTACTAATTGAAAATAAAGCTATAAGACAAACTTTTGCGATTTGCAATTTCCACTGAAATAAAATAAAATACAGAATATTAAATTATCTAACATCTGACATTGACATACCATGACCTCAATCAGATAAGATTCGGGTGGTATTGCTTCTCCATAAGTCCCGGTCCTGGGTCGTCCTCACAACCAACTCCAGGGTCACTCCAGCCAAATGCAACGTGTCTATCCAACGTTGTGGCACTCTTCCAAGTCTCCTTCTGCTCAAGGTTGTTCCCAGGATAATCTCCTGTTCTAGGCTGTCTGACGCATAATGTGACCAAAGAATTGAAAGAATATTTTATGCACTGTTGTAGATAACGCATGGTGTTGTTGGATTTGTTGCAGGATTGAGGCCTTCGTGCGTTCATGGAATGCATAACATATATAAGGCATATATTTTATCCTTGTCGTTGTTGCAGACTGTCCAGACTGCTGCATACATCAAAATTGAAGAGATAAGAGTGTGAACCAATAAAATTTTAGTTGCTTGCTCGACATCACCGTCTTTCCATATTCTCGTATGTTGGTTCATAGCAATACTTTTGCTAGTTGTATTAGTTGTATCTTCAAATTGCCTGCCCTCTATCACCAATGTTCGTGATTAGCGCGCCCAAATAAATGATTTCTTGAACTACCACCCATCCTGCTACTCTCCAGATCTTCGTTGCATACATGAAAATTGTAAAACTAATGGGATTAAATAATATAATTAAATTATAATGAAAATATTTAACCGTATTGAAATAATCCGGTGGTGCACTATTTTCCCTTAATAATCTTTCACTCATTCTCCCCGCAAAATCTGCTCCACTAGCATCCTATGGTCATCACAGTAAAATAACATAATTTACCTTCGTTATCTACTTCCTAAATGGGCCGAAATTTTAGAGGCGGAGTATTAGGGCCGACCTAAATGGGTCGCAAATCCGATTCATTTGTACATTAATTCTCTGCATGGATGTTGGCTATTATTGCTTTATTTACTGCGGCCCAGAAAAGCTCTACAATAGACTGGCCAAACCTTTGCCTTAGATTATTCAGTCATGATGTTCTCCTTTTTCCAGGGCCCCGACTTCCAGCAATCTTTCCTTGCATTATGAAGTACAAGATCTCGTATCCAAGATATTGAAGTTTTAGAATTTTTATTATTTCAATACTTTGTTAATTTAATACGTCTACCCTCCCGTTTTGGGGGTGCATGATTTCTATAGCTTCTCTCTGACTACCTTCTGAATTTAATGTGATATTGAGTGCCACGTCAAATTGTACATGTGACTCTGGTACGATGATGCCAGAGCCAACCTATAATGGTATTAGGAAGTTAAAAAAAAGTTAATATGAAGAAAAGCCATAAGGTGTTAGTAACTAACTGCCGGAACATAGCTAACTGCTCTAACTTTAAAATATAGTCCAAAAACAAGCTTTAAGGTTTTGTAAAATATTGCACTGCTTTATTGAGTGGAATCGAAACGAGAGTAAACAACTCTCAAAATGATTCCGGGATAGGATGGGACGTTTTGGGGTTTCCTTCATATCTATTTTAATACTTGTTTTTCTTTATTCATCCGAACCATAACATTTTTATTCGTAACTCTATCCATCCAACCTATTTTGAGCATTCTTCTGTAGATCTACATCTCAAATGCTTTAAGTCGCCTTATCGTTTCTTCGGTAAGTGCCCGTGCTTCCATTTCATAAAATAATATCGAGAACATACTGCTTCTTAGCCATTCACATTCGTAATCTTAGGTTGAGATCATGACTATAGAATATATTTTTCATGCGGATAAAGGTTTCACGAGCTTGCTTAATGCGGCATTTGATTTGAGCGAAAGGATCCCATCTTTCATTTATATTGCAACTCAGGTATATAATACTTTATATATTCCCCAACTTTGTTCCAGCAATATAAAGATTTCGTCGTCAGCTGCGTTATATATAGCAATATATGCTAATGAGCATATATTTTGTTTTAGTTGTATTAAATTCTAACCCAAAAGCCTCACATGTATTCACTACTTGGTTCAGCAGAAGTTCCTCAATGTTACTTGCTAGAAGTACCATATCATCTGCATAACGTAGGTTGTATATTAATTGATCTCCAATTAATTTGTATACATGTTCGAGTAAAAATTCAAAAAAATGAATCGTTAATATTTCAAGACAATTTTCTTTTTCGCTGTCTGCTGCGCTATGCTCCGCTAATTATCAGTACTTATCAGACGTGGGCCGTAGACGTGTAAAGGTGTCAAACGAATTATTATTTGTAATTTTACTCGCATAACTGCGAAGGTGCTAAGTATCTGTCAATAATTATTATTATACATGGTGGCCATGTCATGCAGGGCTACCTCCGGCCGAGATACATACTGCCTATCAATTTAAAGCAATCTGATCACGTGAAAAGATCATCGTATTTTGTTTCAACCCTCATTTGTTTGACGTCATTTTGTTATCAACCTGAATACTTACACAAATTCCTAGACACGTGTTTAAATTACGAAATCAATCCTGTCTTATTTTTTTTGGGTCCAAATTATTCTTTTGTCAACTCTACACGGTTTTTTAAATATATTTTATTGTAATATATTTTGTATGCAAACGATTAAAATCAGTTCGATTGAATGCTAGAATAAAAAATATTTTTATATAAACTATGAGATCTAAAATCTCACAGTAAGAAAAGAGCTATTGGAAAATGTAAACACTCGTTTTGTCTGAATTTTAAAATATTTGTTTTATAAGAATGAGAAAATGCCTAAAATAGTAGATAAGATAAGGTAGATAGATAAACACTTTATGTACAGGGTAAATATTATCTTCCAGGCCAATTTTGTTTGGCCGCCATTTTGGTTTGGCAGATATTTGTCAGTTCGCATTAGGTAGTCGTGAAGAGTAGTTGATTATAATTTATTATCAAGTATCTAACGCCTCAACAACGTGTTGAAGTTATTATAATATTTTATCTAAATAATAATGGCAATACTGTAACCATTAATGGTAATCGCTATCATCACATGTTGGAACATTTTTTGGTAACTGAATTGGGCTGATTGGGCCTGCAATACATATGATTTCAACAGGACAGTTCTACTTCACACAACCCGAGCTATGCTTTTAATTTTACGAGAAATTTTTCCCGGCTGCATTATGTCAAAAAGTGGTGATATCGACTGGCCGCCTCCTCGATCACCTGATTTGACGGCTCCCGACTATTTTCTGTAGGGGTACTTGAAATGAAAGATCGAAGTGTGCGAGAATGTCATGAAAAATATGGTTAAAAGAGCATGCATTCGTGCCGCTGCCAGAGGCGGCCACCTGGCCATTGTCATATTTTGTACATAATTGTAATAAATAAAATAATCGATAAATAAAAACCAAATTAAAAAATTATGTTTTATTTCCTAGTTATTCAAAAACAACATCGACCTGGAACATAAATTCACGCTGTATCTAGGTGCCTACTACGGCAAGGTGACGCCTTCCTACAAAATAATAGTAATATATAATGCGTGGATCTAATAGCATAAAATGTGAATGCTGTGATTCTCTACGGTGGAAATGTCGTGCAAATTATATTTATAGCAACTCGCAATTATGTTTTTAATATTTTAATCACACCATGTATGAAATATAATTTAATTGTTGCGCGTTAAAAATAAGTAATCAAGCAGATTTTTATGAGTTTAGTTATTATACGGTTTCTTTACAGTTAGTTATTCTATTGACATGAGTTACGACAAAATTATATAGCAGTGTGCATGTTATTGATTTTCATAAATATACAAAAGTGTATAAAATAAACATACGCAATGCTACCGAAATCTGATAATAAAATGTATGTGTTGAGGAAGTTGTGACTGCTATAAGCTGCACAATCTCTGTATAATAAAGTCAATTTCACTTACGATTAATATACATACACACGCACTACTCATTATCTAGTTTATTTTTGAACCACAATTATGACTTTAAAGGTGGTTATCAATAAAACTCATTAATCATCCTAGATTTATGAATTAAATTTATGTAGGTACATGTGCATTTAATGAACACCGTCAAGCAGATGATGTCAGTATCTTCGGATAAAACGTGTTTTAATACAATACATGTTTTATCTTATAAAATAAAAAAATAGTAATCTATCCTTCTTCGGGAATAATGTCGGTCTTCGTGAGTCGATCGTGGGATTTGCACGATTCATGAATGCAGAAATTGCCCCCATTAAATTTAAAAGTTTAAGTCTTAATTTTTTTTAATAAATTGATTATATGTATGCATTATACTATATAAACGCTTCATCTATGACCATAGGACTCTTAGCCTTAAGGGACGAGGCTCGAACCCGTCCAACCATTTGGTCACTAGGCAAGTATCTTAGCACGTTAAAAGAAAAGTTATCTACACTACAGTCATTTTTAAGAAATTTAATGCGGAAGCAATATTGCTTCACGTAGTTTGTACCACCTGGCTTGTTATTGTGTGAACTTAAAAGGATATGAATCATTTCAACACCAGTCCTAGGCCATCAGTAACTTATTTTCCAAACAACAAACGTGTGACCTCCATCGCGGAAGACATGTTTGTTATTTGTTAAAGCAAACCATTTACGAAAGGACCATTTGATTTAAAAGGTAATAACTTCCTACTCCACATTCAAACATCTATTTCTACATCCATCAACAAATATTGTTAATATTATATTCATATTTTGCCTTAAGGTAAACAACTTTCTGAATAAATATATTATTTAATCCTAATAATAACAATTAAGAATATCGTTTTGAGTAGAAGAAACATTACTTAAGGTAGATTTATTTCCGCTCTATTCAAGCAAGACTAATTTAAAGACTTATAAACTTTCATTGGTGTCTGATTAAAATTGAATTTAATTTAATTTTTTATTTTAATTATATTCAAATTTAAATATAAACTTTAGACGACCATAATAATCGATAAAATGTCTAATGATACATTTTTATGTGTTATTCAAAAATGCCCCGCCGTCTACACATAATAATTACGAGTGTTATAGAATTTACCAAACTTTTAACAAGTATAAACTTTTTTGTTGGTTTTAAATTAATTTTAAATTACTAACGGTAATTATTTAAAACATTTTAAGTTCAAAAAAACTAAAAAAACTATTTCAAACTACGAAACAAAATTTCACCATATCTGATTTACGAGTATAAATAAAAAATTATGCTTTCGTTTAAGTTATCGTCATAAATATACATTACATACAATATTTCGGTTAGAAAACATATACTTACAAGTTAATAATATTACAGTTCCTAAAATAATATATTTTTTCTGAGTAAAACAAAAATATAGTAATATTGATAGTAACTTTAATTTGTTGAAGTTAAGTATAAATTCGAGACAAAAATTCCCAAGATGTTCGGCAGTCCGAAATCTAGATAGATCAAGATTCAAACCGACATTTCTGAATACTATTTTTATTTGCCGGTATTTCGTTTCGTTTGTGTTGCATACATTATTTTAAAAATAACAATTTAATCTTTACATATGTTTGGTCTCATATTGTTTTACTATAATTATTTTTTAATCGATTTATGAGCATGTAATGTACGTCTAGGTGCGCGTGTCATCATGTGACATAATTAAAACCTCAACTTATTGATTTTCAGCTAAGAAAACGTTACGTACTGAATGTATCATATATAAAAAAATGTCACCGGTTGACATTTCTTGTGCTCTTAACTATGGATAAAAAGTGTACAAAACAAAAAAGTATTTTTCACTGGATTTTCACTTTTTATTTAAATTCCAATGTTTTGTCAATGGAAATAATACTAACCTTATACACCGTGTATGACTTACTTACACGCACAAGTCTCGATCAAACACAAATTAATGTCTGTCAAAAAGTTTATTATTTGATTTTATCTTTTTTACCAATTTCACACATATGTAAAAAAATAATATTGGGTAATAATTTTATGCCCAACAAGTTTTCTACTCGTGAAAAAGAAGCCGTTATTGTCATCAGAATATGAACTCCATTCGTTAAAAATGTAGTAAACTTTAGTTTAATTATTGTAAAACATAATTTGTGTGCTGCAAGATAGTTACCATAACGCATTATATAACAATTACTTAATAATGCGCAATAATTTATTTTGCTTAATATTTCCATACGGTAGACGCTGACAAACGCATATTAAATTCACGTGTGAATTTAAATAAATAAATATTTTTTCATAATGATGTATACAAGTAATTTAGATTCACTTCATATATTATGCACAAATTATATATCAATCTAAATCAATGGAAATCTTCCGTTTTGAAATACCATTTAAAAAAACAGTCTTATTTCATCTGGGTCACCGTTTGTGCATTATGTCTGCAAATGACTCATAAATATTCCTAATGTACTTATTTTTACTTATCTGTCCGTCATCTCAGGTAAGCATTACTAATGATCCGTGGCCTGAAAATGAATTTAGACCGAATGAAGCATTTTTTCAAGGTGTTTCTTAAATCCATAGTACTCTATTATCTGTCGATAAATATGTATATTGCAAAGTAAATCGGTTAATAAAATAATTTAAAACTTTGAGGTAAACGTAAATTATTATACTATTAATATTTATAGACATTAGTCTAAATAAAATACTATCGATCGGAACGAAGATTTAAAATATAGATTTTGTGTTTAGATCAATAAACAAGATAGTTAATGGTTCTTACTTCAAAAACATTCACAGCGTATTTTAAAATATACACTGATAAGTACAAAAAATGGATACACATTTAAAATACAAAAATAATATTTTGATATTCAGATATTCAGGTTTTTTAATTGGTGATACCTATACTTGTACCTCTATACCAAGAGTATAATACAAGTATATATTTTATACATTTATTATTTTTAACAATATAATGCTTTGGATTATGTTTATAAAAATTATTAGGCAGAGTTTCAGTATTTAGTCATTTGAAATATGGGTAGTATATCACGACACGTAAAAATATGTGAAAACAAACAAATATAACTTACAGATCGGTGTTATTGTGGTGCCTAATACAATTTTCATATTTATTATCAAGATTCCTTATTTTTACACGTGGATAATTTTTAGATAACTCGATAATAATAATAGAGATTGATCTAGCGAGATAGACGTAATATCAAATTTATAAATATTCTTTTATAGATAAAAAAGTCATTAAATGTTACTGATAATTGAGTATAATTTAAGAATCGTTGGGTATATTACCATTTTGTTTGAACAATAATCATAAATGGGACATTAGAACAAAGCAGTAATGAAATGAATATTTTCCAACATTAAATTAATATATCTGTTAGAATTTATATCTGAGGTATTTAATTAGTGTCTTAATGTCGTTAGGAAAAAAATATCTATTTTGTTTTATTTCTAACTTTAAAGTAGTTCATTGTTATATTAGGTGACGAAAACAATTTTGAAGATAATTTAATTTAATTATTTAAAATTTAAATTAAGATTTTATTAATTTATGATTATATATGATAATGTGATGTTTCACATTTTTTCAGATTTATTTATTTTGTATCCTATTTCTAAATCACTATTTTGATTAATAAAAATATGTAGTTCAATGTTTGATTCAGTTAAATAATAAACATTTTTCACAGAACACCCACGACATTTTCGCATGGCATTATTTAATGTAGTATTTAATGTCATGTTCGTTATCAACAATTATACCTACCTACATACTGAACTAAATTCCTAAGCTCATAGTGTGTATGGATGTAAAGCGTTGTAGTATAAATAATAACCTACATACATTGAAACCACTCATGTCAAACTGGTAAAACTCGATAAAATGTTTTGCTAATCTGTTTCTTTAATTCTTTTTTATTTTGCACTAACCAAACCAAGAATATTATGGTGGGATCTATATCATCCACGGAAAGTATCTATGCGGCTTGCTTGGATAGCGAGCTGGGACTCTTTGGAGCGAGACTTCAATGTTTTTTTTTTTAATTAAGAACACATTTTTGGTGTGAAGTTGCATTTTTAGAACATATTTTAATACAAATTAATTGATTAACTAGAAAAAAACTATTGAGAAAATATTTAGTACCTACCGGGATTCAAACCTAGACCACTTCTTATCCGGGGAAGTGCGTTCTCCACTTTCGCTAAAGTAATCAAATACATTTTCGACAAATTTTTGAACTATATTTTGCAATGTAATATAAAAATAATCAAGTTTATATTACGATTAATCTCAAATATTTGCGAGTAAAACCCGATAAGAGACGCCAGAATTTTATTTATTTATTTTATTAAATTTGGAAACTGTAATACTTACATATTAAGGAGAACACATTTTTGTTGTGAAGTAGCATTTTCAGAACAACTTTCTGTGGTATTAAATAAATAAAAATGTCTATAGTTAGATTTTTTTCTGTATATCTTTCTAGTTGATTAATTTAATATGTATTTAAAATACTACAATAGTTGACACGTGGTAGTAAAAATGCACGGGCTGTCTCAAGAGAAAGACGTCTTCGAATGTATTTAATCTGTTTCGGTTGAAATCATTGTTGATTTGTGTCTTCATGGAAAGATCTGAATTAATATGCAAGCCCAACAACTTATCTGCAGAAATTGATTTTCATATGAAGTATTAATTTCTAAGTGTTGCTGCTGAATAATGTTATTGATAAAATAATAATAATAATAATAATAATTGTAATATAATGATCAGCCTAACTAATCATCCAAGGAAGAATATGAATGTTTCTTTAAGATATTGAATCTTAAATACGATGTACTTAATTATGTAATAAAACACATCACCATTTTTTTACATATTTTAATTCGAAAAAATCATTTTTTTTAATTATGTTATAATATTATTATATATATTAAAAGTATATAATACCATATAGTAATTTAATAGTTAGTATATATTATTATATTTAGTTCGACTTTCAATATTAAACTAACCTTTTTTAAATAGTAACCTACTTTGAACATCGTTTAAAAGTAAACTAGTGATAATATCGTAAGTTACCTGAATGTATCATATATGTAAGGTCTTCATATTTTGCATGCGCAATTCCATGCGTCCTTACTCTCTAAGTGCAAAAATGTTAGCAAATATGTTAATTTGCAGTATATCGCTAAATGTATTCAGTTCTATTTGCATAAGAAATTTAAGTTATCAGTCGCCTCTGCTGTGTCTTTGACATCATGACGTAAATCACGTTTATAGATTTTATTTATAATTTTATTAGACTATTGTCATCTATTTCGAGTTCACTGCATAATACTCGTACAATGAGTTCACTGTATAATACTCGTATAATTCATTAAATAAAATAACTAACGGTTACATTTATTCGCTAATTGTCTCGTTATTCTCAAATACAATATTATCTTGTTTGGGGTTGAAACTATTCAATCAAAAATAAAACGTTAATAGCTTTGAAATATGCCATTGACACCGCACATTTCTGTATAATATATGATTTATTTATGTAAATAAAATCTGGGTATTTCCATGCAAGCTTAGAAATATGTGGGTATTTATCAAATATTGACAATCATTCGGTATCGCGTGTGGCATTAATTTAAAAAAAATATTATCCAAAATAAGCGATTAAGTTGTTTTTCATGCAAATAAAAATGTTAAAATCTGCAAACTCATTTGTAGGATTTTCATGTTACATTGTTTACATGTGTGATATATCGTATAAAAAGAGTATCCTTTTCTTCAAATGTTTTGGAAATATGGATATAATTAATATTTTTAAAAAATGCAAATTCCGATTTTTGCAACACAGAAATATCATCGCTATCTATCAATTTATCGCAAGATTTCGTAGAAAATTCGCTGTGTGTTTGAGTTTTGAGAAGTCGTTTTAGTACTTGACTAATTTGAAAGTGTGAATAATAAGATTTGTTAACGGATACATTTTTGTCAGATACATTTCAAAAACGAAAGATTTATTATCAATATAAATTGGTCAAATATTTGGGTTTACATCTGAGTCTGATGACCTCATTAAAGTTCAATACGTATTTACAGCGTATTGGTAAAACCGAAATTTTCCATTAGGCATTTATTTTTAACGTCTATCGGCAGATAGTTATTTTATTAAAGCAACGCGAAGTAATTGACTTGGATTGATAATTACTGCTATTAATACATATTTTTAAGGGTTCTCACCATTTCTATGTGCGTAATTTTTTTCATAGAGATGAATTTAAATATCGCATACTTATTAGAAAAGTGTAATAAGTCAACATTTTCTGGTTAATAATAGTGATATAAAGTTAATGCTCTAAGCTCCGTGAAAATTTAGTTCACCCCTTCTCTGCGAACAGCCCCTTGTGTCTCTTGTTCATCATTCCCCGTAGTAAACAGTAAAATTTGCGACGCCAACGAAGCAATACGTAACAATTTCATTCATAAATGTATTAGTTCACTATTCATCAATAAAGAATAGTTACATTATTGAACCTTAAAAATTATTAATGCCCTTGTTTTCGATATCCTGTAAAATTAACTTTTTTGGGTTTACGACATCTCTTTTTACTGTCGTTAAGTGACTATTTTAACTGACAATAAGAAAACGGATATATATTAAGTATTAGTAAAACGAATAATTTATTTTAAATATGAATCAAATATATTAATTAGAAAGATATACATATAAAATTAACTTTATGGAAAAATATTGTTGTTGCGCCACCGGGATTCGAACCTGGATCTCTTTTCAAACCGGGAAAGGTGCATTATTCAACTATGCTACAGCGACAAATTTTCGAACCTATATATTAACTTTTTGAAATTAATACATTTAATCGTTCCATTATTTGAAAGAGCCATCTACCTTATTTTTACGGAATCTCAAATACCTTCACAATAAAAATGTGTTCTCCTAAGATTAATTTATTATTAAATTATAATTAAATCTCCATTGTTATGTTATATGTATTTAATTTTAAAATAAAAATGTTGAGTTATTTTACCACAGAGTCAAGAAAACCACACCCGCATGAACGATCTTTCAGATGGACTCGTATGATTTATATAAGAATAGGTTATTCCGCGAAGCGTATACTTTTGACTTCACGTGGTTGACGTTAACACTCCCCTCCCCTCGCCCCGCGCCGCGGTCCTGTGACAGAGCGCCTCGCGGTCGGAAAACTTCAAGTTCGCCGCCAGTACTGAACGTACTGGCGTGAAAAGCCAGTGTTTTTCCTCGACGCTTTGGCGCGCGCGCCGGTGTGAGTCGCGTTCCATATTTTAAAACGCCGATATTCGAAAAAATAAATATTTTCTTAATTGTTCGCTCGGTTTTCTCTCGCGTCGGAAATACGCATTTTTTATTGTGCTAGTGAAAAGAAAATTGCCGATATTGATTAAGTGATTAATACAAGTTATCAAACATGTAAAATATGTTAAATCTGCCGATTTATTTTGTATTAGATTTATTTCCTTAATGATTAATTAAGTAGCGCATCTGTTAATTTTTTTTATCAATTTTTGATGAACCTGTTACGTAACCTGTATTTCATCTCGCTATTTTTACGAATGTATTTTAATTGAATATATAATACCATGCGATAAAATTATTGTGAACTTCATAAAAGTGTTATTTATTTGAAAATCGAAATTTTTGAAACATTTATTTTTCGTGTAGTTATGTGTTTTATCGTTGTAGTCTGTTTATCTTCCTCACGATTGCGTTGTTTTACCTTGAATTTTATATATAGTACCGACTTTTCTTGACGATGTTTAAGGTTTCCCACTCAATATCACGTGCTTTCTTGTTCACGTTGATATGTAACAAAAGTATTTTATGATATTGGCTGGTGTCGGTGATACACGAAGGCGGCACGGCACATGTTACATAAAAAGACAGAAAATAAAATAATAATTAAAGTCGCATCCAAGAAAACGCAAACGGAAAAATTTATTGTCATAAATACTGTAATAAACCATAATTTTATAAAATATAGTATAGGTTGCTAATGTTACTTATGATATAAGTTTTTAAAATATAAAACTATAATTTTTTTTCCTGCGAGTAGTATAATCGTAGTTCGGACACATCATTTAATGACGCAAACTTTAGTTAACAATAATGTAAATTCCGAACTCATTGTAAACATGGTAAAATATTAGTATCAAAATGCAAAAAATTTAGTAAAATATTCACAGATAATCCAAAATGCGAGAGTACCGACGGCATCAACTGATGACCTCCCTTTTACAGACTACACAGAGTTAAAATTTCAAATGTGCATCTGGAGTCGATTATTGACATAACATAAAATATAATTTGAAACAATGACAAAATTAGATATTGAGTATATAGAGCACAATGGTTTTAATTCAATTCAAATTACGTAATTTTTTTTTTGTCAGTGCAAGATACCGATAGTTTTAAGTATTTTATAATAATGTTTATAGAACATTTGTGACATGTTCCGACTTGACAAAAAAAAAACATAGATAAAAAGATACATCAATAGATTGTTTATATATACAAGTATATATTTTTTCAATTTTGTGTACGGTTTCTGTGATTTATGATATATATTGCGAACTAAACAAGCATTCCCGTGACAAATTTGTTATTTTGGATAAATCACCATTGTGATATACAGAGTTCATTTTTTTATTATTTCAATTAATTTGCATTCTGTTCATATACGTCATTACACGTGTTTTTTTATTAAATAGTTGATAAGTATTAATATTTAACGTCAATAAAAACGATTAGAAAATTACTTGAAACGTTCGTACGATTTGTTTGTGATGAATTTCATAAGTTTATCCTGCATGTATTGTATTAAATAAACTTGAACATAGTATCGTGACCGATCAGTATTGGAGTAACACGATTCCCTCTATTCTGTACACCAGGTCATCCGTGAATCGTTTCACTGTTCACTCATTAGATCTGGTTAACCAGGATAACTGTTTTTAAGTCAATATATTTTGTATTACATTCGAACGCGATTCAATAAATATAAACTTGTACATACGTGTATGTTATACTGTTAAAATAACACCAAATTTATAGAGGACCATAAAAATAATAAATAACATGTATATTTATAACCAGAATCAAACATTTAAAATGCCCTCATATTACTGTATATATTAGATTAGTTAGTTAATTAAAAAATATTTTTTCCATCGGTTTGCGAAAAAATATTCGTATGAACGTTTTTCTATAGTTATATGAGCAAAGGAATAATTTTATTTTACAGATAAACTTGCAAATTCAAGAGCAACACACGTGAATAGTTTAATGTAAATATAACTTAATCCATCAATATTTTTATTAACCTATCAACAACATCCTAACCCCTAAATTTGACTCAAATAATGCGAATGGTACTATGCTGAGATAATTGGACTAAATTGTACCCACCTGTTAAACTTTCTCATAAATCAATAAGAATGAATCACACATCTATGTAGTTGTTAAGTAGGTTTATACACGACACTTACCTTTTAAATTGCTTAATAATACCCTAGGTAAAAAATAATTTTTGACTAATGACTGAAATAAATTTTCTGAAAATCTTAATCGAGTTTATTCCATATTTTCGTTTTCTCATTTTATAATTTAAAATATTTAACAAAACATTGTTCTTGCGTATGATAACATTTTAGTCATTTATAAAAAGGTAGCGTGATTCTTCAATCGTCATAAAATTATTTCTTCATTGCGTTCTACTTTTTTAACCGATAATATCCTTGTATTTGTATGTCATTCGCCCCATGAAAGGAGTAGTAGTATATGACGTCACGAATGACGTTATCATCTTGCAAAGCATAGAATATATAACATCCTTACTGCAGCCTTTTTAAATCAAGTTCAAGTATGAAAGAGAATCTGCAAGGAGGATATTTATTAATACAAATTAAATTAATATTTATTTAAAAAATATTTTTTTATGTATATTTTTTTAGTTGATTAATTTAATTTGTATTAATAACCGGCAGCATATAACCATGTTCTGAAATTACATATTGACAGCAAAAATGTATTCTTAAAAAAATACATTTATTTTGTAAGTGAATCCTTTTTGCGCACCCCCCAATTTTCGACTTGGAAAAAATTTGCTACATGTTTGTAACAAAATTGGATGACGGAATGTTTATATAAAAGGTGTTTTTAGTTTTTAATAGTTAAATTTATGTTAAATCAATTGATGCAACAGATGTCAGTCTTTTTGCAAATGAGTTTTGGATATTTTCGTATACATAGTCTTGCCATATTTTGATATAATCAAGGTGAATTTTAGAATTGCCATTGATTGCAAATGAATTTTTTCTTCAATTAGTTTTTATTCCATAATTTATAAAATACATGCGTCTGTAAAAAAGTTGCCAATCTTTCTTATTGATTAGGTACCTTCTTAAAAAAAAAGGATTATTTTATTCAAAAAATAATGTATACGTGTATAATATTCATAATAAAACTCAAAATATTATGCCTGGGATGCCTGCCTTCAAGAATTGCTTAATTCATGGTTCATTCATCTCATGTTAATAATTTCATTATTTATTAAATACGTGATTAGAATTATAAGGACGGATTAAATTTTTTTTTATAATAATATGATTGTTACAGTAGGTACACCATCTATCATAAACAGTAGGTACACCATCTATCATAAACAGTAGGTACACCATCTATCATAAACAGTAGGTACACCATCTATCATAAACAGTAGGTACACCATGTATCATAAACATGTAGTACAAATAGAACGTCAGATCGAAGCATAAAAAATATGAAATAGACATTTAATGTATTTTTTCTGTTGTATTTAATGATACGCTCTCACCCAGACCTACATGAATAATTGAAAAAAAAAATAGTAATATTTGAATATGTCCAAGAACACACATCTACTGGATTTTTACCTAACACTGTTATTAAGCACTGTTATTAAATAAATATCAGATATCTCAAAGAGACGAAACTATTTTTATTATATTTAATGTGAAAATATATAGGACTATGGGTTGATAACAGGGCTTACGACCTGTCATCGGCTTGCTTAAGTGATCATTTTATATATATATATTTATATATATATAACGTTCACCAATTCTCACCTCTCAATCTCCATATTTATTAAATTTTTGAAAGTTGTATATATGGTATTACATGGACTCGCTTCGAGTACCACTACACTATCGCCATCTATGGACCAAATTTTATAATTTATTTATGTATATATTATATGTCAACTTAATGAGAATCTAATTTTTGTTGAAAATTATTTATTTGATAATAGTTTTTTTTCTAATTGTAGCTGTCAAATAAAGTAGTCACCTTTATCCTTGTAACTTTCACAGCAAATACTTTATAAAAAGTATTAAATACAATTCCATCAGAATCTCATGCAAAATATGGATTTTTTATGTATCGCGTATTATGTCCGTTTAAACTTAATTTGAACTGTGAAGAATTCCATGTGATCAAAGTCACCTTTACCAAAGCAAAGGTAACCTTGTAAAGTCATGCGGAAAATTAAATTACCAATTTATATTATTCATAACAGGGATGGTCATTAAACGTTTACAAACTATTATATTCTAACCCGGAAATAACTCTGATGTACCCAAAACATCTGCGTTTGCTACGTTTACTTACGTCACTTAAATTCAAATATGTTTCGGCTAAGTTAGTTTTAATATTTATTAAATATCATCAAACTCAAAATACATGTATGTGGTTGAAAATACAATAATTTAAATCAATACGTGCATAATCAATGGAAGATTTTTTCAATTATGCGAAATATTGTAGAACACCGTGTTACAAAAATAACACATTAGATTGCCATTTTATTTTCTTTTATATATTTATATTTTAGACAATACACATAATATGATTACTTGCTCGATCTAGGTTAAGATGCTTATGATTTTATATAAGTGGTACTATGAAATAGTATTGTATTTTAAATTATAATTTTTCTACATATGGTTATAATTAGACAGAAATTACTTTAACATACAACTATCAAAACTATAAAAATAGTTTGTTTATTCTACTATTAGTATTCGCCGATGTATTTTTTTTTAAAGAAAACATATACCTAATAAATTCAATAGTGATAATAAATTAAAAAAATAATAACACAATAAAATAATTACTACTAGGTGCTGTCGTTATACTTGACAATTAAATAAATTTACCGTGCCTTTACGATAATTATATTGTTATTGTTATACGAGTAAAATAGCATATTTCTAGCGTTATAATAAAACAAAGTGATATTGTGATTCGTCATCCAATGAAAGACAGACTGTGACACACGTGACCGCGGTGTACGAGAAGTCACGTGTCGAACATAGTACATGGACTAGAGAAAGCATAAATCAAAAGCTGGATTACTTGTCGGTACAGATATCTGTTGTCATAGATGAGACAACAGATGTCCCCGCTGAAATTGGTGAGTTTTGACCAACTATTTAAAAAAAAAATCTGACTTTTATTCATTTGTCACTTGACATTTAATTCGATTAATAGGTTCGACTTACTGTCTACGGTTTGACAAAAGACACGTGGTGAAATAATTTTTTAAATTATTGAAATCCTTTCCTAAAAGAAAAATTTTGTATTAATAGAAGTAAAGTAGTATTTTTAGTTAAATATTTTAATATAATAATCGAAGATCTTACTATATAAACATGTCAAATAACACTTTACATGAATAAAAATATTAGGTATTGTTGCTTTGTTTGAAAATAGTCAGAATATTTATGACATGTATTCCGTGTACATACCTCTGTTTAAAAAATTTTTATTATAAAGTGACATTTACATATACTTTATTTTATATTTAAAATCTGTGTACTTGTCAGTGCAATGCTCGCCGTACATCTTTGTCCTGGACATCATCCAGAAGTTGTCTGTAGGTGTCAGCATTAGAATTGGTTATTATTTGGTGAAACATTTATATCTAGGCCTTTTTCTCTATCTTCGCTCCTTATTTTTTTTGAGGTATGTGTTGAGTTTAAGAATGTGTTCTATCCATTGTCTTCTCCGCCGCGTAATTCCGCAGAATTTGACGATTTCCTCAGTTCAGCGTAGGACGTCGTGTCGGCCTAATGTCCACCAATTTACTTAAATTCTTAAAATGTATTAATGTGTCCATTGTAACAAAGCACCAGTAGCACCTTCAGTTGTAAAAGTTACAAATAAATACAACAGATGTGAAGATCGGAAAGGATTTTAATTTTTTAGACATTATTACTTTTCCAAAATATTTGAAATGTTGTTCCTCACTTCGGCAGAAACAGTAATGAGATTTGTAATACTAACAACGGAGGTATTCACGTTGTTATGGAATAAAATATACCTACTCCAGCACAAACACATTCAGCGGCCTATTATCGCGGTTAAAAAGTTTTTATTACTGTTTTACTTTTTCTTTAATGCTTATATCTTGGTTTTATCACATAGACCGCGTGTTCAAATATGCAAATCAAAATGTCTGGCTCGTATATTGTACGTTGAATAAATATTATAATTACCTCAGTTATGAAGCGATTTATTTTGACAGGTGTACATCACAAATTTACAATTTTATGCAACCTACGTAAAGAAAAACAGAAACCCGGTATTGCAAAACGTTCTGCATAATTTATGATTAAGGTGAAGTTCCAATATACATATTTTTCATAAATACAAGTATTTTGTTCGTATTTTCTTCTCATTAAATGACAAATTATACTTACAATACTGAAATTATATTTTATTATTATTTCATCCGTTCATCGAATTTATTATTTCGAGAGCTCTTGGAAGTAGAACTCCCGAATAGTATTTTTCAATTTAAATAGATCGCATTAGTTTAGTCACTGTATCCTGAAATGTTAGGGAATATGTAAATGAATATTTTTTTCCTTCCAGTCTCGGTCGATACAGTTACTCAGTTTGTCATCCATATGAAACACAGTAGATAATGAGTGATTCGCCATACTCATTAGTTATTCTGTACTGTATTTTGCACAAGTTTCGACAGTTAAATTTCATCGGTAGACACACACTCTTAGAGAATAATCTCAAAACTGCCCCAGAAACAACTATTTCATAATAAAAATAATATTTTTTCGATATGTACATACGAATAAGATTATACACACATATGTATAATATGTCTTAACAAACTTGAGATCAAACTCGTATAGTACATTCTAATCGTCGATACTTCGGTTAAAAATGATTACAAAAACAGCTGAAGTCGAACATGATATCCAGAAGAACGAAAGTAATACCTAGGTACTGTATAAATTCTGATAAGACCAGTACGTACCTACGAATTACCTTGGACTGTAACAGTGATAGATGAAGCAACACTAGATGTATTTGAAAGAAAACTTCTTAGGAGAATTTTCAGAGTCGATAATAAGATACATGTTATATACAGGAACATTACGATCTTTAAGATAAGCCGAACGTCATAACATTTGATAGGCTTTGATGGCTAGGCTGTATAGTACGTATGAATGACGCATAATACCCAAAATGACTGCTCATTAATGAACCTAAAGGAATACGAAGAATAAATAGATGTAAAATGAGGTGACAAGGCAATAAAATAAATACGTATGTATTATTGTCGTCAGTAATTGACGGGAAGCAGTCCAATGCAGAGCATGGTGGAGGTGTATTCTCGAAGAGACCAGAAGCCATACAGGGTTGTAGATTCAAGGATAATGATGGTTGATTACATACCACATTCAATATAATTTTTCAATCGTGCTGGAGATGGACAACTACAAATTTTTCGTGCATTCAGACCAACAACCCTAAATACAAATATAAATGGGAGGATAAACCGATTCATTCCAATAAGCCGATTTCACGATATTCGATTTCAATAGATTTTTATTACCATGTCTATTATTATCATTGACCTTGTTTATCAGTATGTTAATGATCTTGAAATTGGTTACATGTTTTAAAACTGCGCAATAGTTCATGACCATTATAACTCATTCAATTTGTTTATATTTTTTATCATATTACGTAAAACTTTAAACCGCGGAAGTTGTTATGCAATTTGAATATTAAATTTTATTTAAATAATATACTTATGAAGAACTTGTTATGGTTCACATGTAATAAAAAGCAAATCTACCTAATGTGTACATATTGTATGTTTGCATTAGTCTAGTTTTATATTTATTTGTGTATACAATTAATAAATGGTTTAATTCTCACTTAAAAGTTATATTTTGCTATTTATATAGCTTTTTGGAACTAAAATAATTCAAAAATATAGTTCTATCATTGAAAGTACGTAAAGTAACACATTTTTGGATGAAGATCAGGAAGAGATCATTAATTTCGAATTCTTAAAATCTCTTTCACAAATATTTTCATATCTTCCTTTTAAAATTTCAGAAATTAGTGAAATGTTGTGAGAGCTTGTATTCGGTCTAGTTTTTAATATAATATAAATGTATATCTACGAAATACAATGAAAACATGACTACGTAAAATGCAGCCAAATGGCAATGTGTCGATTTAATTTAGAGATTCACGAAATAAGATATACCTACCTATTGAATGCAATCTAAAGGTAAATTTGTCACTGAGCCATATAGTTACTGTATTTTGTGATAGTAATAGTTAAAAGATTTTTTGAATATAATGTTGTCTACGTTTACAAGACAATAGTTTTTGCGATGCAATTGATATGGTTCATTTATTACATATAAAATCATAAAGTTGATCCCCTTAATAATGGAATTCATTGTATATTGGTGTACAATCTGCTTCTGAAATAATTACACTAAGTATGAACAACTTGTATCAACTCTTGTCTTAATTACTACTGATAAGAATTTATTTAATTGTGTAATGTTGATTAGTTTGTGATTTATGTTTCAATTGTTATTTAATGATCATCGTATCATCACACTATCACGATGTATTATGTAAAGTGTGTAGACTATATACAAGTTTTTTCAAAATTTTACTACATACTAGTAGGTAAACAAAGATATATTTGATTTAACAAAAGAATTAAGATATTTAAATTATCTCTTTGTATGTACCAAAATAAAAACGATAAATACTAATTTAATGCTAATAAATATATACACATAAAATCAATTTTGTCGATATTATATTATATTATATTATAATTAATTCATTAAATTAGTATTTAAAACATCACAAACCTATGTTCTGAATAATTACAACTTCACAATAAGAATGTGTTAATAAAAACGATTTATATTACTATCCAAGCTACTACTATTTAGGCTAAATCAAATTATTTTAATGATTGATTTATACACTTTTTAACTTTTTTCTTCTATTTATTATTTAATGCCATCTTCAGACTGGTATATTTTTATCTTAAGCTTGGATATTTATATAATTCAATACAGTGGTATTTTTCAATAAGTTTATATAATTTGAAAGTTGGTGCTAATTTGACTCTTTGACTTTAACTTTAGGATTTTCCCTTATATGTTGTTAAGTACTATTACATAAATTTGGTTTAGTTTGGGTTTCCATTTCACCATGAATAGACTTACGCCAAAACAAGGCTTGCAAATTTATTTCTAAAATTGTGGTTCAGTTCGCAAAACTTACTGTGCGCTACGTCCATTTTACCGTCGATACAATCGTCAATCCGAGTAAGTAATTCGAATAACCATGGATCGTTTTTGCACCACGCATACTCTAATTGATCATAGGCATCCACAGAGACGTCGTACAGTGCACACCGAAAAGTCTGTTGTTTCTTCAAAAATGCTTTTCTTCGCTAGTCTACTCCGATAAACCAGAGACGATAGATGACTTGGAAGCCAACATCCGTCGCGTTATTGCCGATATATGTCCAATAAGAGGTCGAAAATTGGACTTCCAGATTGCGCTTTATTCGAGCCAGCCGCGGCGCTCATATGCGCAAAATCATATTTAAAGACTAATAGCATAAAATTATCTGTACAACAAAACCAATAAATACCTTCTCCATTACCGCGATTTTTATGTGTTTTATTTCATTTTAAAGCTCTATACCTCTAAAAAATACATCCTTTATAATGTGCATTATATTATGTACATCCAAAAAATTATTGTAAAATACATACAAAATACAATATTGAATCGTAAATAAGAAGAATTATGGTTATTAGATTAAAAATAACTCGCAATTGATTAATGTTTTTTTATTATTTAGTTCTTTAGGATTTCCCTGTATGGCGTTAAGAATTATTCTAAATTTCGTTGAATCTTGATACTTCTAGCTTTCTTTGAAGTTAGGAGATTCTTCTACCTTGTCTGAAGGTTGTATGGATAGGATATCATTTAATGATTTGATATTTATTACTGGTCTGACATCATGGGGATTTCCTCGCAACTAATCCATCCAACCCTTGTACTGATAGATCAGCTGTACGTATCTCAATGTTCATAAATCAATGACCGTAAGTAAATCATTGACAATTAATAAATCAGCAACCGTGATAAACGAAATGGCGGATAAAGATATCATGATTACCGAGATATGACTATATTTTCTTGTCTTTCCGCTAATATTTTCATGTCTTGCTGACTAAACAGGGTGCGGCAGAACCGATGAAGCAGTTTTGAGGAGTTATAAAAAAGTAATGGGGGTATATAGAGAAAAAATGTTTTTATTTTCAAAGTAAGCAGTAGATACATATAATTTATAATCAATAATTTTTGAAAATAATGTCCTCAATATGGCGGCTATTAGCAGCAATACACTGTTGTAGGATCTCTGAAGTTTTGTACAGCTTGTTCAAACATATCGTGGGGTATGGCGTTAAATTTTTGTGCTACCAGTTTTCTCCAACTGCTTTACCCATGACCGAATTGTGTTCGCATTAGAAATGGTATTTTTGCTCAGAATGTTGAACCATCGCCGAAAAGCTCTTTGCGTCGCGATCACAGATCGGTTGTTTTCGAAATACACGCGCACGGAAAAGTCCCGATGTGCTCTCGATGTGCTCCGATCCAAACAGATGTGTTTACTGAAATGATTCATAGCAGGACAGAGGGAGACCACGTGCACTTGCCTCCTCCCTCCACCGCCCGAGCGTTGAGCCCTCCTAACCGCTTAATTGGTTCTGCCGCACCATGAAAATTCTATCCTGAATCGATGACTTTTCTGAAATATTTTCTAGTTGTATTTAAAGATTCTCTTTTTAATGCTTGTGTTAGTCTATTGTTAGCCTAGTCGTGTTTATGAATTTTTATAAAAATTTATGAGGGTTTATTAATAACCCAACGATTTCTGTGAGAGGAAAAAGTATATAAATAATGCTGTAATATGAAATAGGCAATTATTATTTTTTAAATATATAATTTTTATTTTCACTTTGTACTATACACACACAATTTTTTTGAGTTGTGTCACGACCAGGGGCGTGCAGTGCATACATAAAAATAATTATTTCCTTTATTTATCACGTGAAGTATTTTCAAATAATAAATTAATCATATTCAGTCATAGACAGTGTTCTTAAAATCATCTATACATTTTTTATATGAGTAAAAAAGAATTATTTTACATTAAAACTTAAACTTTAAAAACACTATTAACAGTACTCTAAAATTATAAATAAATACATGACAGGGTCGTATAAACGACGGATTTATTTTGTCCAAAGACGTTGGTTAAACGAAAGTACATATATTATATATGATTATATAATATCATTGGTAACAGTATAACCTAAATATATACCTACTGTACGCCACTGGTCACGACTAGTTTCGGGAAGAGCAGTCCTTCCTATCTACAGGTGTAAATTGAACTAAAATTAAATACAGTTAGTTAGATTGCATACACTTTAGTTCAATTTGCACCTGTAGGTGGCAAAGATTGCTCTTCCCTAAACTAGTTGGGATACAACTCAAAAAATTGTATGTGTGTAGTACAAAATGAAAATATATATTTTTTTTAATTAATATGGTACACCACGAAGTAACTGCCAAATCAATCAATAATATAGGCAATTAACTCAAAGAAGAATAGCTTATTGCTAAACGTTTTCACTTTAACAATAGTAAAAGCGTGGATTGGTTTAAACGGTAAATTATTCTGGAAACATTATCGGATCGTAAGCAATGACTGAATATCTTTTAATTTTTAACGACCAAAACAAGATAAGAAACATCTCCTGCAATTAATTATTCAATTAAATAAAAATTTAACAAGATAATTACAATTAAGACAACTTTTATATGTAATTAATTTCCCATCCGCAAATTTTACTGTTTAAGCGATTGTAGAAACGGTGATGTTTTAAATGTCATGGTATATACTAGTCAATTTTTATTGCCCGTAAATCAAATCTTTACCATTTCAATTTCATCTCCATCGATGAAATTTGTTACAGAACTGTGTATCATTTGCACACAACCTATGGTAATTTATTGTATATTCCATCTTCACATCACAATAACTTACAATTGCTGCAAGAAAAAGCGGTTACATCCAGATTGAACCAGAGAAAGGTGGATGCTTTTGCCAATACTACCTGTTTTTGAACGAGTCTATGTCATTCTCGAGCTCCTAAATCACCAGCAATTAGCAAACAAAGATTTCTGCATATTTTAGAATGTTAAAATTCACATATTTGTTCAAAACAAATGAAGATTGAAAACAGTTCAAAAAAGTTATGCAAACAAACTTGTTGAATAAAATATTTTGTAGCAGAATTTTGAAAATCTTTTGCAATCAATCTAAATTGAGATTTTATTTTTGTTAAAAATGAATTCATGAATCTTAAAATTTGAAATATGAGTTAAATATATTAATTAGAAAGATACATATATAAAATCAATTAAAATTTACTGTGTTTTACAAAATACAGTTAAAAATACTAATAGAAAATTTTAAAATGCTGACCGATGAACTAGAATTATACTCATATTTTTAATAATATATGTTGGAGCTAGTGATGGGACGGTTAATCAGAATCGCAATTGAGAATTGAAAATATCGGGACTATTCTGAGTATCGGAATCGACATCGGAATCGGAGAAATCGGAGAATTTTTAATAGATTTTCGATTCCGAAAACGATTCTTTGGATTTTTTAGTACTTTCACATTAGCTGCCCACAAATTAGTTTGACAGCTAAATTCTTGCCACCGCGAAAAAAGATCGGCGGCGAGCGTGGTCGGCGGTGTCTATGTGGATCCACGGCGCATGGTTTGCGATGCCGATTTTATTTTACGGTTCGATCTACACTCGTTCATGAGAACGCAACTATGTACGTGCGGTTCAAATTTTGCGCAAGAGAAAGGTAACCACTGTTTCTGGTACTTATTTGGGTTAACTCGGGGTGAGGAACCGAAGTTAGCCAAGCGAGGGATGAACGGTCAGAGTGCGGGAGAAAGTTTTTAGTGCGGAAACTTGGAATTATTAAAGAAAATAATTACAAAAGTTAACGAACGAATTATAATCATAATTATCACTGAAAAATGTCGTAAATATTACTAATCTCAAAAATATTGTTGATGTAATGAAGAGGTTACGTTTTAAACCTAGTTTAAAAATGTAATGAAAGTCATGACCTTAACAACGCCTGAGGAACAATTTACCTGTCAATGCTCGTTTCAGTAATTTCGCGCCAATCTTTGCTTAAAACGTCATTACTTTCATTCGCTTTTTAAACATTTACACACCACTATTTAATATTTTTTTAATTTTTAACGTAAAATGTCAATTTTAAATATTATATATATTTTAATTAATTGGATATATATATATAAATACAATCAATTTATTGAAAAAATATTGTGGTTGCCACCGGGATTCGAACTTGAAACATTTTAATCTGTATATCTTTCTAATTGATACATTTAATCGGTATTAAAATACCACAGAACTGTGTTCTGAAAAAACTGCAATTTCACAATAATAATATGTTCGCCTTAAAAATATATACATAAACCTACTTACCTATGTATATAAATTTTTCAGTTAGAATCGGAATCCGTAAAAAAATTGGAATCGTCCCATCACTAGTTAGAGCTGCAGTATCTGATAAATGAAATAAATAATATGTACGTACATATGTATGGTATACTATCGCTGTTATAGTTTCGTAATCATTATATTGTCAACAAAATTTATTTACATACTTAATTTTTATAATTATTTTCGTGTTGTTTACAGCTCAAGGTTGAGTTTAAGATAAATTTGGGCTTTTGTTTACGAAATAATAGGTACATAATTTAAAATGTAAACATATTCTAAATAATAAAAATGTTTCAAATATTAACTTATATAAAATAAATCGTATAAAATAGTTTTTTTTAAGTCTTTGGCTAATTTTTTTTATTGCAAATATATTTTTAATCTACTTACAATATTTTAACCTTCAAAAACTATGTGACTTCAATATTTAAAAAAAAATTAAAATGTATGTATACTCGTAAGTACCTACGTCATTATTAATTAGTGTTCTAAGCAAAAAAAGATACACTTTTCGAGAGACATCGCGCTACAATAACATTCATAAGTTTAAATAACATTTTTAAAGTGTATGTGTAAAGCGCGCTTGAGGTAAATTATTTTACGAAAATGGCGCTATAAAAATTATCTAATATTATTAATACAATAAGCACGAATACTAATAAGAAATTATCAAAAATATCGTTCTTCGGAGTATATAAAAACTTATATTATTATGATATATTTTGACTTACGGTGGTTTAATTGTAGAGGTGCCAAGACGGCAACAGAACAAAAAATTATGACACGTCTTTTTATCATCGAGGAGTTGTTTGTTTACGATATATCTAATCCGTTACATAATGCGACGTTAGAATAGTCAACGTAAACCAAAGTTTATTAAACCCAATGACTGTTTCCTTAATGTGATTAGATTACCAGAGGACAGGTATACGACTAGCGCTAGTGGAATTTACTTATCTCACTATTTAGGTTAAAAATTCTATTAACTTTGTTCTTAAATTAGTTCAAATACATTTTTAAAACCTTCGAGGATAACTTTATTAATCAAAGTATTTGGTAAACTATAGGATCTTCAAACAGAGATAAGTTATGAGCTAAAATAATTAACTAAATTATGTATTATTAATAATTAACTATAATTATATAATTAACTAAATAAGTCATTGTGAGATGGGTTCTCCGTTATCCATGGTCCGACTTTGTCATTGTGTCATTTATATGTCATTTACAGATTGATTTTTCCGCTACCTATGAAATCTTAATGCGTAATTTCCACTATTAATTTCCAAACTCCATGTATTAGCTAATATTTTTTATTAAATACATTTAGTTTAGACAAAAAAAAAAATACACCAGTTTAATGTGACGCTATTGTGGTCTAGTGGTTACGATACTCGTTCCAGGAGGCCATCAAGTTAGTCCTATTTTCATAGCACAAGCGTTTCGCATGGTTTGAAATTAGTAAGTGATGTAATGTGACACATATTCCGTGTATGGATCTCTATTTAAAAAAATAAATATATCACGTGCTTTATTGTTAATTATCATGAGTATGAAATTATATAGTCGTACGTGTTGTTCCCACTTGTATGTACTATTCCCACTTATATATAATACTTACCTACGATAACGATGTTTGAATACGGCATCACTTGAAAAATTAATCTTTTGTCAATAAAATACATATAAAACTCAAACCTACGTAAACACCTTGACATTAATTATTTTACGAACATCGCATCTCAGAAATAAATTCTGTTTTAAAATACCTATCACTATTTGTTAAATTGTGGACAAAATGTTGTTAAATGTGGATGTACATACTTTGTGCATTTGATAAAGTGTATTTGAAATGATTTATTGTTAATATAATACAATTATAGTAGCATGGTTCGAGTACAAAGTCAAAAACAATTCATTCTTATTGACGTCTTTTATTAAATTAAAATATAATAAGTGATTATTTTATCTATGTTCAAATATAATATTAAAAAATTAACTCTTTCTTTCTCAGAACTTTGATTTATATTACAGTATGACTTTCATCATTTACATGAAACATTATAAAGACCTCCATGGTTCCGATCCCCGGTGTATAATTTGAAAGAAGCGAGCGTTGATCATCAGCCCGGACTTCTAAATTCTTCAGAAACCTCGCGTGCTTGTTTTTACCGCATCCATTGAGAGACTTGATTGTCCCGAAATTGAAAGGCACGCCACCGGCCACCACCGGCCACCACCCGTCTAACAAAATTCCCGGACGGCAAAAAATGTTTGGAATACCATTAATGGATTCGATCATTGAACACCGCGTGTCCATCTGACGGTGGCCTGTCGATTCAGGGGCAAACTTGAATAAATTCTATCAATTTTGTCAAAAAACTATGTATTTATATTTTTATATTTATTTAATGTTTTTTCTCAATAAAAAGGTTACTCAATTGAAAAATGCAATGTTAACAGGATAGAAAATTTCAAAAAAATATCGTACATGTGACCTTTTTTTGATTAGGTCTTATAAGTACAGTAACTTACTTACTTACTTACCATCACGCCGTTTCCCCGCGGGGGTAGGCAAGAGGATAGAGCGCCACACTCTTCTGTCCTGACACACAATTCTCGCCTCATCAACATTTATACATCTTCTCATACAAGCTCGCCGATTGTTGAGGCTTCTAACAGAATCATCCTCCATTAACTGGTTTACCTGGTCGTGCCAAATCTTCCGCGGACGTTCTCTATTTCTGGTGCTATCAACACTTTCGTCATATATCTTTCTTGCCATTCTCTCCTCATTCATCCGTTCCATATGACCAAACCACCTAAGTGATTCTTTCTTAATCTTACTCACTATACTAACATCAGCTTTACATTCTTTCCTTATTTCTTCATTCTTTACTCTGTCATAAATAGATTTGCCACATATATGCCTAAGTCATCTCATTTCCACTGCATTCAATCTACTTTCGTTCCTTTTCTGCCAGCTCCAGGCCTCACTTCCATACATCAGTGTCGGTACCAGGATTCCATTGTGCACCGCCAGTCTTGCCTCGGTTGACAAATTCCCGTTAGATATAATTCCATTCAAAGCGCTGTTCACTTTATTTCCTGCAGTCACCCTTCTTTCGATATTATTTTCAGCCTTTCCGTTTCTATCAAACATACTTCCCAAATATACACTCATCTACTTGTTCCAAACATGCATTACCTACAAGTATTTTACACGGTGTCTTGCTTTCCTCCTTCTCGAATACCATCACTTTCGACTTGTTAACATTCATCATGAGGTCGCTTTCCTTGCATTCATCGTAAATTCTACTCATCAGATTCTGTAGTTCTTGTTCATTATTCGCCATTGGTACTGCATCATCGGCGTACAATAAACAGCATACTATCAAATCGCATATTTTTGCTCCTACATTCATACATTCCAGTTCTTTCACACATTTATCCATATACAAGTTAAACAGCCATGGAGACATTACACAACCCTGCTTGACACCCTTTGTAATATCAAACCATGGTGTGAGTGCTCCATTGATTCTTACACACGCAGAATTTCCTTCGTATAGGGATGCGATTGCGTGTATAAGTTTACTATTCACCCCGTAATCAGAGAGTACATTCCATAACCTTTCTCTTATAACTCTATCATATGTCTTCTGTAGATCTACGAAGGCACAAAAAAGTTTTTGGTTTTTCGCCAAAAACTTTTCCGTCATCACTCATAGAGAAAAGATCTGATCCATGCATCCTCTTCCACCCACAAATGTTCCTTGTACGTCCCATACATTTTCTTTCGTCACCATTCTTGCTCTTTCTATTAAAATTCTTCCATACAGTTTACCGACATAGCTCAGTAGACTTATATAATATTTTATTAAGGAGAATACATTCTTATTGTTAAGTTGTAATTATTCAGAACATAGGTTTATGATATTTTAAATACTAATTTAATATATTAATTAAAAAGATACATATATAAAATCAATTTTATAGAAAGATATTTGAGATTCTGTAAAAATAAAGTGGATGGCTTTCAAATAATGTAACGATAGATGTATTAATTTGAAAAGTGTAACATATAGGTTCGAAATGTTGTCGGTGCGTAGTCGGTTAGCGCACCTTCCCCGGATTGGAAAGAGATCCAGATTAGAATCTCGGTAGCAACAACAATATTTTTCATATTTAATTTGTATTTGAAATAATATTTTACTCTACGGGTTTGAATTTTGGGCGAGTTCAAAAGGACGGGCGGATAAAATGCACGTTCCTAACTGAGATGAAAATTTATTTATTTCCATCAACGCCCTTGTGAGCTTTTACATAAGAATAAAAATTTATTTAATTTAAATATAACTGCACATTTTTAATATAACAGTTTAAATGTAACATAAAAAACTATGTATAATTTACGTAAAAATTCACGTATGCTCCTGTAACGAAAAACGTCAACGAAATTCAACTTGTTTCCAAGCCGATGCATCAGTACTATTGGCGAGTTAATAGGATAATTATTTCTATGTGTACCTGCAAAGAACAGTTCATATTGTCTCGTTTGAGTTGGTACTTTATACGGAACCATTTGTATTAACTTAGAGCAGTCTAACATGCTATTGATAATTTTATATAGAAATACTATATCGCTTATATCTCTTCTCCAGGCTAATTTTTTCAAATGAAAAAGACTCATTTAATAATCGTAATTTATATTTTCTATCGCAATATGTAATTCAAAATTGATAAATCTTAGAAATTTATATTACACTCTTTCGATTTTTATAATACGTGAGCCATAGTACGGAGACCACAGAGTGGAGTTAAATTTCAACGTAGTTCTTACAATAGATGCATATAAAGTTGTTAGAGAGCGGAGCGAGTTTTTGGTTGTCCTTAACACAAATCCTAAGGATTTCATTGCCTTGTTACAAATTTTGTTGTAATGTTGAATAAAAGACAATTTTTCGTCGAAGAGTACACTCAAATCCCGCATAACTGTGACTCTACTTAGATCAATATTGTTAATGTTGTATTGAAAAAGTGTTGATTTTTACTTCCATTGAAACTTACATTTTTCCAGCACCACATAGAAAGCAAATTAATATTATTTTGCAAAGTAATACAGTCATTTATGTTAAAAATTCTTTTATATATTTTATGATCATCTGCAAACAACAGAACACGAACTTCATTAAAAATGTCAACGATATCGTTTATGAACAATAAAAATAAAACAGGTCCAAGTTGGAACCTTTGTGGTACCCCACTGGACGCTTCAAATTGAAAAAAATTATAATTATGTATTTTAACGTAAAATTTTCCAGAAGTTAAGTAGCTTTCGATCCATTTTAAGGTGTTATTGATTATTCCTAGAGCTTTTAATTTTTTAATAGTAGTTTATGTGAAATCTTGTCGAATGCCTTGCTATTGTCCGTATATACCGCGTCCGTCTGAAAATGGTTATTCATATTTTTATTGATATACTGTTCATACAAGAGTAAGTTTGTTACTGTTGATTTGTCGCTTACAAATCTATGTTGTAACGGGGTAATAACATTTTTTGTACCTATTATAAATTTGTTTCGAATCTGTTTGATTCGAATATTTTTGGAATCGCCGACTGTGTGCATATGGGTCTGTAGTTTGATTTTTATCTCCTTTTTTGATAATTGTAGATATATAACTAATTCTCCATTTATCGTGGAATACTCCGAACTGCAAAGAAAAGTTAAATATTTTTGTTATTGTATTCGTATTTTGGTTTCTACATTTAATTTTAAAAAGTGGAGGAACATTATCTGGGCCTGCTGATTTTTTTATGTCGAGTTGCTTAATCCAACTGTCTTCATTTTGTTCTACAAAGCTGTTATGATTATTATTATTCAGAAAAAAATCAACTACACCTTGAGGATATACCAAAAATGTGGAATCAAAAGATTGAACAAAGTTCTAAATGTTTATATCCGCGGTTCTTTTACAATGTCATATATTCCCGAAAAACAAGAAGCAGCCTGACTCGCATGATATAGACATGATCACATAATTCGTAAGTGGCATTCAATTCATATTCACAAAATAATGAGTATGGAGACCGAAAGTAGAAAGACGGAAAGATAACGAACAACATGGACAGCTTCAGTCAGTTGGGATCTTAAATATTTGAACGTGGCCAAGGATACGGTCCAGGATTGAACAAGGTAGCGCAGAACGATTAAAGTATCTGACCCTATATGAGCGAGACAAAGATGAAGAATATTCTAACACGTGAGCACCGTGACAGTGCAAGGGAGTCTGCTTCCTTCCAACTAGCCTTTTACTTCTTACAAGCCTAATAGAAACAAAAAGTAAAAGTAGAGTAAGTTAGAGACTGAAATAGACAAACAATTTTTAGATTTTTAGACCTGCAAGAGGAGAATGAATGCTCATATATTAGAGCATACGAGTAACGATGTTCACGATAATGACTGCGATCGTGGGTTTCCAAATTCTAAGGTCACGAAATATAATGAAGAATTTTCCATATACGATAAAGGTGCCGGTAAAAGAATTGCTCATTCCAAATATTTCTCGTAAAACTCGTTTTATTAATTAATTTAATAATTTAAAATTAAATATTGTCGACAAACCGTTTCGAACGACATTTATTATTAAATTTACAAATAGCATGCTACAAAATCATTAATGTGTATTTTTAGTTCTAAATTTCCTAGTCCGCTTTGGCTTGACCTTTGCGTTAGGTCAAAATGAGAAAAAGCTCTGCGTGTATTGCTATTTGTGAAATGCTGAGGGTTTAACGAACTCGCTGACTTGTTTTCGCAGACGATCATTTGGGCCATATCATTTTTTAATCATTGGAATGCTCTGAATAAATTCTTTACATCATCCCTTATACTACCTGAGTACTAGTATATACTCGTATATATGCTTATACGTAAAAATGTGATAGTGGAATAGTGTAGAAATATTTTTCTAGAATATATTCAATTTTAATTATCTAAAAAGTGTTATATATAATTATTGAAAATATCTGATAATATTTTTTAACTGATAATATTTTTTAAATATAAAATATTATCAGTTTTAGTACAAAAATATAAAAACATATCTGAAAAAATATATATATTATTGATTACACGTTATCAGATTCGAAATAATTTCACGCCAATTATGATAATGAGCACCTATTCAATTATATAATACAATCCAGAACTTTTTATATTAATGTACATGTATAGATTCACATATAAATGCAAATTTTTGTTTAAACAGTTGATACAATATATCAACACTACTATCCATTAATGACCGATTTATATGTAACAGTTTTTAAAAACCACTTCTAAACTTCAAGTAAACTAGTTCCTACTAATCTGATTTTTTTTTGATAGTTTTAATTTATTTATTTATTTAGTTATTCATGCAAGTTATACGTACGTATTAGGCGAAAACTAGGAAAATGTAACCGTTTTAATTACTTTTTTCACCTTTGTCGAGAATATATTATTACTACATGTTAATTATAACATGTAGTAATTATATATTGTAAATATATAAAAACAAGCAATTGTGCATTTTTAATGTTCATTTGAATCAATAAATATAAAACAGATAATATTTTTTATTTTCCAAGTATATTTTATGCGATAATTTCTCGCTGTAAAAATTTTATCGTATACCTTTATTAAATCGACCCCTTATCAACAAGGTTCCATCTAACATTTTGGGTTAATATGAGTTATTGCATGAAATGGGTTCCAAATGCATTATTCTTTATTTATTCCATATACACCAACTCTGTTTAACGGATATTAAAGGAAATAGCAAGAGCTAAATATTCCAACTGAATCAGTTATTTATTTTAATTTATGGATCATTATTGTTTATTTACAATATATTTATTTATTTTTAATTTCCCACATCTCACAGTGGTTATCGAAAATACTGAAAATAAGTTAAGACCTTAAAACTGATCATATTTGAATAATCAAAACAAAATATACATGAATATATGTTGAAATTCAATCAACACTTTTGAGCTCGTTATCTCATAATAGTGTCAGTGTCAGGTGGAACCTTGTTATTCTGAGGGGTCGAAATATGTACTTATAAACATTATAACTAATAATTTATTTTCTTCTTTTTCAGGTAAGCAATATTAAGATATTTCGTAAAATGAAAAGAAGGAGCTTGGTAAGATATATAATATTATTAATTTTATTATATTAGTAATATATTAACGTGCAAATCAATTATTGATTTGAATGAATCTACGATTAATACTTCTAAGAAGAAAGCAGAAAATTCTTCAATTATTTCAGTTTCTGAAGATAAAATTTTATTTGTCTTATAAATCGCTTCATTCATTTTGTTCACGCATTCAATAAACTTTTCAATATCAGAGTCAATCCAATACAATAACAGTTGAAATAGTTTATTATTATTTTTTGGTTATATGATTGTTGGTCTACGTGCGATAATGTGTCGCGAGATTTGTTGAGGTGACCAAAACCATCTTATCGCTTTTCCATTATTACGTAGGTGTTTTTGAGCAGACTGATTCAAAGAATATACAATTCAGCCATTAGTATGACATATGTAGCAGGTATTTTAAATTGTCTGCCATTTTAACCTTCAATAATTTACAGAAGATAAGTATAACATATGTACATACATATAGTTCCGGTGTGCGCTTTAAACATTTACATGTTTAAAATGTTCTTAGGTTTTTACGGCCGTTCATAATCTTCTGTGTACAGTTTTCTGGGCTTATCAGATGTATGGTACATTAGCCCTAATGATAGACCATGCAATGGGATCTAAAAGAAAGAAGGCTAGAAAGGTCAAATATATACGGCAATTAGCCCAGAAAACTGCACACAGAAGACGTGTCTACGTATCTGGAACTTAACTACTTAATTTGTTTTTACGATATTATTATGATTTTGTTAGTATTAACACTTAAGAAAAATATTAATAATTATTAAATAAATACATCTTTCGATTTTGAATTATATTTTTTCCAAGCACATTACTTCATATAAAAAAATGATATTCAATTACGGGTCCACCACACCCACCAGGCACACGGTGTGATTTCAATTCACCAGGCACGCCAAGGGTTAAGGGTTTTCATTGAAGAAACTTGAAGAAACAAACGTTTTTTTGTACTTGTATTGCAAAATACCTCATCTCCGAGATATTATCAATTGGAGTTTGCAAAATAAGCGCAAGATATGTCCAACGCGTCCCTTTGCTGCACGCGACTGCAACGTATTATGCCTCAATTGTTCGTGACACTGTTTATCCGATTGACTTATCTGTCATTACGAAACAGCCGAGTTCAAATCGTTAGTTTTATATTCATGTCTTGTGTTTGTTAAATTTTCACCGTGACGTATTCTCTGCAGTGGGTTTCTTGCTCGTTTCATCGGTTGTTCAATAAAAGTTTCACGTAACCCGCGGTCTGCGGATAAACACAAAAACGAGGCATTTCATCAAAGTGTATGTGTAATGTAGGTATTTTAAAAGACAGAGTAGTAAATTTTTTTTTAAATGTATTAAAAATTCCTTATTGACCTCGTGATTAACAATAATTATTTTGTTTTGTTATCACCTGTGATATAAGCCCAATTAAACCTAAGGTCATTCACGCATTAATCTTTATTTGAACGCTTTATATACTTACAGTATCATCTACAAGTAAGTAGGTACTAAAATATATCAGTCATATTTCTCACATGTCATGAAGTTTATTCGTATTAAATCTTAATAAATAAAATAATCAAATCCCGAATCTACATTTCTGTATCAGGAGATTCTTTAATTGATTATTCGATAAAACAGAAAACAAATATTTATTAATTCTTCAATTAGAAGAAATATTGTTTTTATTCAAAGATTTTATCGAAGGAACATAATTAAATAATAGTATTCTCATTAAAAAATACATATTTTAGAATATCATTTGAGTCGCACAGCGGCAGTGTGCTCTATCTGCAAAGTGATTACAATGGGATTGAAAAGACGACAAAACTTCGTATTTTTATTTATTAATAAGAAAAGTATTAACATCATTATAATTATATAATGCTTCTACATATCCCTGCATATTAAATTAAGCCAATACAAGACAATTCATTCTGAGTATTCTAGTCTATGTAAATGAAAATATGACATTTTTCACTTGAGCCACTCTGCCGCTGTGGGACTAATTTGATATTCAGCAGTATTATTATCTACTAATTAGTATTAATTATTACTTATTTTATTTTAACGAAAAATATAATCTACAGATCGTTAATGGCCTTATTAGATAGTCTTACATATATATATTAAAGTACAATGTAAAGATGTTATTATTGTTACAATTGATATTTTTATGATTGAAAAATCAAAAACATATTAGGCCAATTAAGATAATGAAATAATTTAATAAACGTATTATAAAATGTATGCATTCATATAAAAATAAAGCAGGTGTTTCCAAGTTCATATAAATCTTCCTGTAATGTTCGTAATATGAGAAAGTTGCTTAACTGAAAACTGAGCGAGGTCAAGCGAAAGGTCATGACATGACTAACACGCGAAAATTCTATCCATTTTAAATTTCTAACGCGGCACTGATGACCTTTGTTTATCTTATCTCAATCTAAAACATGATAAATGATTGCAGAACTTGTAACGCTACCTTTAATTTATGCATTCAATTTACCATTTAATTCACCATTTTCCATTTTAATTACATTAATTTCGCAATTTAAATAAGTTCACGGCGAATTAAAATATCTGTGCGGCAATTTTTCACTTTTGATATGCAATTATTATTTTTTTTCTCGGTTAATTTTTTATTTTATTACTAGTTACCGTTACCCGTTACAACGTAACAAGACATACAATTTGTCAAATAATTTTATTTATTTATTAATAAGTAAATTACGAGGTATAAGAAGAATCCCTTATTCAAACTTTTAATTTTAATTACTTAAATTCGTGATTTTTAGTCATCAATCGTGTAAAACATGTGCCTCAGCACGGCTGAAGCCTAAAGAGGTCGCATTAAAATACTATTGTTTACTTATTTTCTTCTTCATGTCAATATTGATATATTTTTTGTTATTTCAATCAGATGAGATTTGGCTCGTAATACACCTCCACAAATACCGGTCCTGAGTCGCCCTCACATCTGACTACAGGTTCTATCTATCCGTGGCTATGCTACTCCTTCCAAGTCTTCTTCGGTCCAAGATTATTCACAGGATAATCTCATTTTCTAGATTTTGAAGAATCTTTTAAGTTAACAATATTTGAGAATGACCAAGAACTCACAACTACTGGACTTTTACCTCCAAAGGCATTGATATTAAGACAAACGACTTGTCTTCCGACTGGCTTAAGTGGTCACTTTACACAATGTAACGTTCACCAATTCTACCCACAATTAACCTCCACATCTTATTAAATATTTGGAAGCTGTATATATGTTACCATGTAGAAACCTTTTATATATTTACTACAACTTCACTGTCATCTATGGTTTGAAATTTGATATTTATTCCCCTGAAACAGTATTGATGTCACTGATGAGAATCTTTTTTTTTAGAAAACATGAAAGCTATATTCTTTATATATATATAACGGATGATTAATATATTATACTAGAATACGCCTGAAAAGTGGTTGCAGTGGTTGGATTTGTTACAGGATTGAAGCTTTAATGCGTTATGCTATTCACAGGACGCGTTACATCCTTCTCCAGCAATACATTTCAAAGGCATCTATTTCATCTGTCTTTCCATATTCTCGTAAATTGGTTCATAGTAACTTCAGATTATGCGTCTTCGAATTTCCTGTCCGCTGTCACCGATGTTCGTGATTAACGCTCCCTAATAAATTACTTGACAAAGAAAAGGGGATGGGGGTAGTTTTTCGAAATCAAATGTAGACAGCAATTTTTCTCTTATTTTGATCGTCAAGAGTGCAAAATTTCATCCAAAAGTATCAAAATTCTGCTTTAAGGGCTGGAAAAGGGGAATGGGGATGGTTTTTCAAAATCTCATGTAGACAATGACCTTCCTCTCATTTTGAAGGACAAGTGTGCACAATTTCACCAAGTTCGGAATAAAACTGTAGATATGTATAAAAAACAAACCAACAGACATTCCTTTATATGTATATATAGAGAGAGATAATATTATAAATCTTTACAATGTGGTTCTTTACAAGGTCTGGATTTTTTTTTCTAACATTTACGGATTCTCTTAATATGGATCCCGAGACAAGTCTCTTAAGAGAAATATAAATATTTTTGGTCGGTATATTTATGTGTATGAGTACGAATTTCTTTCGTACAAGCATAGTCTAAAAATTTTTGTCATTTATTTGTAAGAGTATTGATACTACACTAGTACTAACTTTAGCTCTGTTAACACTTCGCACTATGAAGGTCCATTGCCAATTTCATGACTCATTCCATGCTCTCCCGGCCCAGGGCAAGTGCAATTAGAAATCTTATCTTAATCTCGTCTCAATATTGCTGGGCTAATAAATATATATAAATGAATATGTTGGAGGTTTGAAATATTTGCGGTATCAAGTTAGTGTAACATTAACAAACATCTGACGGAGCCGGTTCACTTTTTCTTTCATCGAAGTGAAAGTGAGACCGAAATTTATGTTGCCGCACGTGCTTCGTGTTCCTCGGCCATACATGTTCACATCGTTTATATTCCGTCATGGCAACGACAACTATAACTAAAACAATTTTTTGCAATCGAAAAAAAAAATTAAAAACCTCACGGTGGAATGGGGAAAGGACGTTGTAATGTTTAATATGATTTTAGACATTCTCTCACAAACAATATTTAAATGTTGAATGTTATCAAACAATGCAACCAGATTTCTACTGATTTAAGTATATTTATAATTTATTTAATCATAATATAAAAACAAACAATTTTATGTACACAAATAATTGAGTGCACGTGAAATTTCATTTTTAGGGATGAAACACGTTTGTTAGCATAGTTATATTGCACATTTCAATTTTATTTATGTAATATATATTAACAACACAGTGAACAACGAACAAACTAGAAGCAAATGCAAATATATAAGTAAAATAATGAACCCGATCAATAAGGGCCCATTTAGTAGTCTAGTAATAAGGAACTAAGTAGTTAGGAATGGTTGATGTGGAAGATATTCGAGACGAGTGTTGGTAAAACAAAAATAAAGGACACAAATGACGTGAAACTATCAAGTAAATCATTATACAGTCATGGTATAAGCCTTAAAAATCTCATAGGAAGCATGATAAGATGTACTAATAAGAATGAGGCGAGTATTGTGCTTCAGAACAAAAAAGTGTGGCATTCTTATCAATCTGAAACACAAATTTTTCTAGTTATACGGACACGATCCAAATGTTCAAAGGTTTTTTTTGAAACTTTGTGGAATTCCATTATTATATTGTAAATTGAGTTGAAACGCTTTGTTTATTTATTGTGGAATATAAAGCAAAGTGTTTCAACTCAATTTACAAAATGCTATTATACATATATGTTATTTAGATACTTAAAGAAGTAAAAAATAAACGTAAAAAGTACACCACTAAGCATGTGCGTTTAAAATTTCTATCCATTACTTTACATATTTTCTCTCCCTTCTTCTCTTCTTTTCACTTCTGAAATCAAATTCCCTCACCACGCTTTTTCTGCTAACATATTTTTTTACCATACTGCATAAATAAAACTAAAAATATATTTAGAAAATACGTTGCACTTTTGCACGTTTTTTATTACTTTTTTTCGTTGTACTGACATTTCACAATTTCATGAGTAAATAAACAATATATTTACTGTGTTGGAATTGTAATATTTGTTTCTGTTCATTTTGTAAATAAAAAAACATTTTTATATTGATTTTATATCGTTTTGTTTGAAACCATTTTTCCTTTAATTTATTCTGAAATATTTTGGAAAAATGATGTCAACCATTAATTACCCTGATCTAATATATTATATAGTAATAAACATTTTATGGATGCGGAGAGTAGGAAATTTTTTTAAATTCCCAATTAGAAATATTTTATAACAAAACCCTGTAAAGAATATATTATGGCTATAGGACTGTAATGCTTCTAGCAGGAAACGTGTACCATTACAAATAGATTAAATCGAATGTTAATGAGAGTTATTTATTCACAATCTATTGTATTCTTCATACTGAAAACTTATGACACTGGAATGATTAGATGTAAATATTAAACAGTTTGAGTTTACATGCAGAGATGACCGGAAGTAATTACTCCAGGAAGTCAAAGGAATCTATTGTAGTAATAATAATAATATATCAACAACTACCATGTTGTTTTGCAAAATTGGACACAGAAAAAACACGCATAATTAATTATGCATGACAAAGTTTGAATATCTTCTAATACGTAAATATTGTTATACAATGCTGCTTGTGGTCTAGTGGTTACGATACTCGCCTAGTGATCTAGCGGTCGGGGATTCTAGCCTCAAGTTAGTCCTATTTTCATAGCACAAGCGTTTAGATTAGTTTGAAAATAGTAAGAATATTGATATGACACGTATTCCGTGTACGCATCGTTATTAAAAATTATTTTTATTGAAATGGTTAAATAATTATATTTATGCAGTTTTTAATGAACTCATTTTTTATTTGTGAATTTACGACTTTTAGAACATAGTTTGGTGAAAATTTAAATAAATATAGATTTACTTAGAAGTATACATATATGGAAAAAAATACAACTACGTAAATTTTTTTTAGTCATATCACTGGGACTCGAGTCTGGAACGTTATACTGCCGATAGAAATTTTTTACCAAGTTATATACGGGGTTAGGTATTATAAAAGTCTGTAACTTTTAAATTCCAATGGTTTTGTAAAAAATCTTTGAGAAGAGCCTGCTAGGCAATGTATTCCGTTAATAAAATGTAATAATAGTCCTGGCTAGGAAATCCAATCCCGAGCTCAAATTTTGATCCCGTGATTTCGGGATCAAAAATGCCAATCCCGGGATCCCGGTACTGGTCCTGGGATTAGCATTTTTTTAAAGATAATTAATATTAAACTTTTATGTATGCAAATAAAATTGAGTCCAGTATAATTTATACTGATACTGATCCCTAAGGGCCGAATGTATGATCAGTAAAACTTTAAGTAACATTTTTTGCGAAAACGAGTTCATGATCGTTGGTAAAAAAATATTTACTTCTCGAAAGTACATCCCGTAGTAAATTAATTTTACTCTTCAATATCCGATAGTAAAAACGAGAATTAATATGGCGGACTCTTCACAAGTGTTCCAAAGTTCCAAAAATCATCTGACACATTGATACTTTGAATGTTACAGGATATTATTCAATATCCCGCTATTTTAGTGATGAGAGTTTTTCAGATGATGATCTCGTTGTTTAAAATATATTAAAGCGTAATCCGAAAAAAATTTGCCCCCAAAATGACAGATTTCGAACGCAGAGCCGAATAAATCCATAGATGAAGCAAAAAATAAACGATTATTTGTCTATAGGCAAAACTTATCATCTATGCTTTGACAATAGTAAATTTTATGTTCAAACAACCCGCAAACAATTTTAACCACGGGCAAAGGTAAAAAATTACTAGAGTAAAAACTTACTTTGGTTAAAATTTAATACTGATCATAATACCGGCCCTTAGAACAGATTGAAATAAAAGATATTCAAGATTATATAGTATCTGAAAGGTGTTGTGTTTTTGTTAATTCGACGTATTTTCAAATTTCAGATTGTTCTTATTTTAAAACGAGAGATAATTGATAGCAGTAAATAACGTTCATATTTATGACAAATGCATTGACTTCCCCGGTTGTTATGTTCGATTTTTGACTTTAATGCGTTTGACAGCCATTACAATATTATTTATCACCTTAAATGAGCTCTATTTTTTCTATTTAATATTTTTCGTCCTCTAAACTCATTTAAAAAAACGGATTTATTGTTTTTCTGATGTTGTTAGATTGTGAATGGCAGCAAAAATGGTTATTTATTATACTAGAGCCTCCGATGGTTCACACTGTGATACGCGCAGGTACATACATACACATCAGACGTCACTAACATAATAATTTTGTACACATACCGATTGATTGTGATTGATAAAAAAAATCAATCCCGAAAGTTTCGGGATTATATTTACTAATCCCAGGATTCATGGGTATCTAAAATTGTTTGGGATCCCGGGATTATAATTTCTAATTCTGGCTACCTACTAGATTATTAAGTTTTATCAGAATATTGTATATTATTAAGTGTGTCGCAGTGAATGCGTATTATATATTTAATTTACTAATTAGTCGTAAACTTTAAATGCTTTATTTAAATGACTCTTTCTTTCATAATATATATATATATCTCAATTTGAAGGTATACTATTTAGGGAAATATATTCGAAAATAGATTAATAAAAAAAATATTATTAAACCTCATCTAGTTTAAAAATTATTATAGATAAGTGCACTTTATTTTGAGAGATTAATATTTTATTGATAAAATACATTTATGAATGTTTAAAGCCTATGTACTTGTAATTCACGAACGTGGCAGATATACAGTAGGTACGTGGAGTATCTACAAATTGTTTTGACTCAAACAGAGTACGGCAATCAATAATAATAATTTATAATGAAGCATTGAACTTGGGAAAGTGAGTTCACAATATCGTGTGGTGGTGTAGGTAAGTATCGTATAATCGGCTAACCGTAATGGGATGCGGGGATATATTACAATAAACATTCAACTAAATGTTATGCAGAATATTGTATCGCTCATTCACCCAGTTTTCGAAACATTTCCTCAGATTGAGAATTTCAACTCCCTTGGAATTTTTCAATTAATTTTTATTAGTAAGTAATTAATATATCGTATTATATATTTGTTTTATTTTTAGACAGATAATTAACAGGTTATTAAATGTTGTTTTCTTCTTCTACTGCATTTATTTATTTATTTCATATCGTATGTTGTTTGTACATTTAGTATTTTAATATCTACCTCACTGGGCTTCGCCCGTGCTATGACAAATATTTTTTAGATTGTTAATCAATAACCATATTATACATTATTGGTTTGTCAAATATAATTTAAAAATAATTAAAGAATGAAGAACAGAAAGAAAATAATTTTTTTAAATAACAAAAAAAAGATGAAAAGGATGCAATATTTGAACATGAGACAATATTTACCTGAAATTTGTAAAGATGATTCTACATTCATTTTCTACAAGTTTAAATAATACAGTTACAATTCAATTTAAACAATTCAGTTAATGACGGATGTTTCGGGTTGGTGAAATACACACAAACATGCATAGGCTGCTCACTCACTGGTGTTAGGGCCGAAATTTTGACTCGGCGTGTGTTCATATTGAAGGGGTGACCATACTATGAACGTACGTTTGATCTGAGTTTTTTTAACCAGAATTTTTATTGCGCCTTAGAACTGTCTATATTCCACAATATTTTTTTATATATTTATGGAGAGAATTATACAATTTGGGTGCCACGAAAACATTGTTTTTTGTCCTTATGTGGTGCATATCCTAGAAATCGCTAAATTGTTCTCTAAATTTTTGAAATTTCCATGGAAACCCCAGATGTCCTTTTTGATGAATATGTAATTTAGAATATTTTTAGCGTGGATCTGGAAAATGTCCAGTATCACAAGGCTGTTGAAACGTAAATTCGAGCTTGTTCTAATTGTTATTTAATGAGTAATATTTTTAGTAATATTACATCACAGAGTAGGATTTGGCTTCCGCTACAAATGCTCTTCGCCAATTTCTATCCTTGACCATCTTGTCTAGTTACAAGATTTTCCTATCCTGCTCCAGTCCTCTTTCACAGTCAGCCCACCTCTTTCTTGGCACGCTTCTAGGTCGCTTCCACTGGGGTATACACCTGGTCATAATCTTTGGTGACGGTCATCTGGAATTCTTTCAACATGGCCAGCCCATCGCAATTTTTAGGACCTACTAAATCTTATAATTTTCGACCTCATGATTCATTTTTATTCTATAAGTTCAATTTTCTAGTGAAGGTCGATAAAATTTTCTGTCAAAAACTGCTAATTATTTTTTTTCTATTGGGTTAGGCACCACGTTATACATTCATAAATGACTACTGGTATTATAATAGTTTTATCCTGTTTGCAGTTATCTTGTTTAATTTTTTACACGCATAGAAGCTTCTATTTCCAGCTAGAAGTCGGGTTTTTAGTTCATATGTTGTTCTATTTGACGTGTTCTAGTTATTAAATGTTGAAGCTATTAAATGAAAGAACAAATAGGTATATATAAAAGTCAAGCTATTGGTATTGCTCATGGCTAAGCTAAAAGAGACAAAATAACGTTAAAACATTAAAAACGATAATGTAGAGATGTATAAAATGTAGAGATAAAATATAAAATGTATTAAATATAATTATTTAATTGCAAGACACATGGCTTCCATAATATTGAAGTAATAGTTCGCGATATTTGGAGCATCGTGTTGTGTTATGCGCAGAATTGCAAACCTGCAAGTACAATACAATTCTGCCTGTTACATTAGAAAATATATATGTTTGCGTTAACAGATGGAGTTTTGTTTTAATAGTTGAGAGATTATAGGTAAAAGAGAGATTGGTAGTGGAAATATTGGTCTTAAATAGAGTTCTCAACTGCCAATTACGAACCTCAATTATATATATATTTTATAATGTAATAAGGACAGATTTGATTTTCTGGTCATGGCTAACATCACGAGTGGTACATATTAACTTTCATAATATGCATTTTCTTGAAAACATTTACATAATATGCATTTTCTTGAAAACATTTACATAATATGTATTTTCTTGAAAAAAATCATAGCGATGGTTCTTAGAACGCAAATGCGATGCGCATTTATTTTATTTATTTGTATATTGTAGGAAAATGTCGACAATTTTTCGATAGAAATTTTGATGAATGTATGAGTTTATGTTTATGTTACATTATTTTTTTACTATCGCTTTAAGTGTCGTTATATTGATTAGGAACAGAAATAGTCTTAAATAGTTATATTTATATAATTATTTTAGAATGGGTAAGGATTATTGGTATTCTATTAAACTATTTCACGAGGTAGGAAATGAAGCGTTGCAGTTTCCATGTAAAAAAATATATTAAAATCGCTAATCTTAATTTGTTAAAATTAAATGTTTAAAAAATGTTTTGCAAAATAAGATCCTTATATTATTTGACAAGCGTGTTCGAAGAAACGCAACACGTAGAAGATGCATCAATACACAGCACACGCATTGAGCAGTAACGGTGCACGAAAGTAGCACAAATTTAATTATGTTTCGTTTTTCCGTGATTAACGACATGTCTGATTATAAAATATATTATCGTTTTCGGTGACACAACGTCAACCAATAACGATATCATACATGTCCAAATAAAATGTGCTCACATATTGAAAACACTGAGATTGTGAGATTAACTATCAACGGGCTTTTATTTTGAACATAGTTATGAAATTATTAGCTTAAGAAAATAATAAACTCAAAAAGGATAATTGTGTAAAATAATAATCTTGTGATTTGAGATTTATATAAAAATTTTCTTCAATAATAATGTATTATTTGTCTCATTGGTGCCATTTATTCCAACGGTAAAAATTGTATGATAATATAATAATTAATCAATGTACATAGGTAGGTAGTAAAATATTGCTAAATTATTATTTTTACAAAGCATTTTTTTTATTAAAATATTAATTATCATATACGAATCATTTTTACGATAATATTTTTGTTATTTTTATGTAATAATCGTATATCTGTTATGTTAATCTATCATTGTCCAAGAATATCAATGTATTTACAAAAATTTCAAAATCAACGCTCTACTTAATTTTATTGCAAAATCATAAAATATGTGTAACTTTTGTCAAGGTTTAGGTACTGTAAAAAAGATTACCGAACGCAGGTACACAATTACATTAAATCTGCATATTTTCAGTTCAGAACATTAAAATTGTACGAAATCAAAAAGTAGAATACGAATTTGAAATTACGGTATTGAAGTAATTTTTTTTTTAAATGTTAAAAACTGTTTTTTTGTAACAAGGGTAAACAGAGATGATAGGATGCCTCTTCTTTGTGCTAACTGCTAACTCTTGTCCTTATAATATCTATTCTACCCATTCCAAAATCTAGTCTACCTGATTGTTCTATGTCTTTACGGAAGTTCTCTATTGCCGTCAACATTCACTTTATATATGTTCTCTTTATCATTGTATCACATACTCGAAGTACCTAAGTGACTCTTTTTAAATTATATTGTCTATGCTACAAACAAATCTAATACATTTCCTCCCAATTTGTTACTTCTTCACTATATCGTCTATATATTTTCACACGTACTTTGCATTTCCACCGTTATTGGTTCAAAATATTCAGTTTACTTTTATTATTATTTTGCCAATTATAGGCTTCACTTAGTATATTAGTTTTGGTACCAGAATCCCATTATGCTCTCCTAGTTTTATTGCAGATGAATTATTATGTATTATTCATAATAATTTATTTACGTACCTACTAGAATAATTTTATTGGCATCCGATGACGGTAAAATTGAGAAAAACTTATTAAACCCAACATGTTGATACTGCATGGGATCAAAAATACGACCTTACTTAATCAAAACAAATATTGACTAACTCAAAATGGATGTATATAAATAAAACAATGTTATAACTCTACTTGAGTTTATTTGCACTACTCGAGTTTTGAGAGAAACAGTTACTCTCTTCGACAGGTGAAGTATTAAACTAAATATACACAAATATAGGAGACAAGGCTTAGGTGGTAGACATACAACTAATTAGATACTGACATAAGGAGGGGGAGAGGGTTTTTTTAATCCATTTTGATGATGAAACTCTACAAAGCTAATGCCGATTATTATTAACAATAATATAATTAACTAACTTGTTCATACTACACTCCAGGTGTAAGCTTGATGGACAGTAGGGCGGTGAGCTAACTTAGTTACATCTGTTTTTACATCGTAAACGTTTAGTTTAAAAAATGGTAAAATGTTGCATAGGAGACATAAAAAAACGTTTCTTTTTAAACTCTGTAGTTATTAAATTAGTTCTAATTAATTGGAAAGCACTCTATGACTACGGTCATGGACTTCCGAGTCCCGCGAGAACGCTAAAGAAGAAAGAAGAAGAAGGATTGCTTGATTTACAAACCGTAAGATGAAGATTTCACGTAAATCGTCAGTAATTTGATCAAACAGATGATCAAGAACATTATTATTATCAAACGATGAATGAAATGCCGCGTTATTTTTAAAACGCTAAATTGTATTCAAACCGTATCTTAAATTTAGAAATATTTATAAAATTTATGTTAATTATTATAAATATGGTGCTATTTATGAAATAAGTGTATACATTTCTAAACTTTTTGAGCGATTTAAAATTATTATTGAATGAAAAATTCTTATTATTAAATTAAAGTATACTTTTGGCGCAATATTTATGAAAATTGATTTGGAAATGGTTATCAAAATTTGGTTACAGTAAAAAATAAATAAGATTATAAACAACTCTATTTATTTCCTTTTATCTTATTTTAATTTATTTCATGTCCCTTCACTCAACGTACAAAACAATATTAAACAAATAAAACTCTTTTTGATGCATTGGGAGGAGTAGAATTATGTACATATATATTATGTTGTTTTGAATAATGCCGAATATCAATTAATTTTACATGTGACATTCATTTCATTTAAAAAACTGACAGCTTTTACTTTGATTTAATGCTTGATATTGTATATGTGTATAATACGCATATAACTACTGTTTAATAAAATCTATCTAAATAATTACAAATATAAAGACCGAGACTGAAGATAGAAGTATTTAAGTAACAATGGTGACATATAGTTATAAATACATAACAGTAAGTAGTAAATAGTACATGAAATTATGAGAATGGAATACCTGTTTCACAAATAGAAAATGCATCACCGATGAGAATACATTTCTATCGATATTGTAAAAAACAGAAAGATATGTCTTTTTTGTTAATTGTTATTTACGTCTTATTCTCTATGGCTTAATCAACCTCGAGTGTTCGCCGTCCGTGGACAGATATCTTTCAAAGCCAGGTAGCTAGACAGGTACTTGTAGAACTCCGCGATACGGTGTACAACACCAAATCATCCATGCACAATAAACAAATAGTCGTCTAAGACCATTGAAGCTTGCAAATATAAATAAAATAATTAAATACATAATAGCGATGATTTCTAATTAAAATATTTTATAAAATGTACTACTTTGTGACCACTCCTTCTGTTCATTGATTTAAAATTATTTTAATTATATTAGGACAATCATATTAAAAATATCAAATTCACTGGACATTTGGGAAAACAAGACAGTGATTGACATCCATGTATTGATCCAAGCAACATTGGTCGATAAAATATACTTATTTTTTAATAATTATTTAGCTTCCTCTAGCTTTTATTTTCACAGAAAATAATTAGATTTTCTAACATTTTGAATGTGGACATTTTTAGTTTTCAACTTTTCAAGTATTACGAAGTTAAATATATCAACCACGTGTATACACGGCACGTGCACGCAAGCATGACGACCGACTAGTCCCTGCAATAACTAGCAATTGTGATGGTAATTACACAGAACCGGATTATCCCAAAGAAAATATGTGGGTCTGAGTTAGCCGTTGTCCTTGGGTTAGCACGCACGATGAATTTTGAAAATTGATTTTCTCCATTCATGCAAAGTAGACACTTAACTTGAAGATGTTTAAAATTATTATGATCGATTGACATACTTGTTTCATGTTTCTAGAAGTTTGTTAGAAGTCAAGAGGCGAATAGCACTCGACTTTGCAAGCTTCGGAAACTACAAGACTGTCTTCAAATTAAACGTGCCGCAACCCCTTAAGAAAAAGCTTCTACAACTTGTCCTGACATACAATGTGAACCATGGACACTTACGTATGCCACGTTCAACGTAGACCAAACAGATATGGAAGAATCGATCTTGGGGATTTCGAACTGAACGAAATTCGAATCGAACGAAATATAAGTGAATAGATGCGTAACCAAACCGAAATCAAAGACGTAGAATACCGAGTGGAAAGAAATATTAGTGGGCGGAGCACTTTATGAGACGAGAGGTCATGAGACGATCGGAAGGTGAAACGTGGGTAGGTTAAAGGCTCGCTAGACTGATGACACATGAGCAGTAGCATTATTATTTAGTCACTGTCTATTTATAATTGGATAAAGGCTTCAGTATCCTGTTGCTCCCTGTAATCATTTTTATATCGTCGGTCCAGCAAATTGTGGATGACCCATACTTCGGCTTGCAGTCGGGGCATGCGCACTTATCCATATTTTTTTACCCCAACGGTTGTCCTTCGTACCTACATTTTGTGAAATACAATGTATAAAATCTTGTATCCATTAATCATTCAAATACTTTTTGGATTTTTTGTCTAATGACGGAAGTAAATACTTGTGTATCCGGACCTGTCGGTAAAACAGTGGTCATGTTTTGAATCGTTAAATTTATCGAAGTTCTTCTGAAGTACATTCTGAGTGCATCCTACATCGTGAAACAAATGTAAATAATGATAGAAATCTTAATACTCATTAAAATTATTCAGAAAATGTTCTCAACCTTGAAGCAATGAGCCTATGTTCAGGTTTATATATTATTATTTGCTTTCGAGATAAAACTCTTATCTTTTCAAAGATTTGATGTTTTGACGCCACTTGACAACATCTATGAAAAGAATTTTTACCTATCATAAAATTACACCTATTATTAACAGCGTTTTTAACATGGCTTTAAAACTGAAAAATGATTCAATACTTACTTACTATCACATCGTTTCTCCATGAGTGTAGTCAGAGAGTCTCTTCTGTCTTGACACACAATTCTCGCCTCATCCACATTAATACATCTTCTCATACAAGCTCGCCATTAATTGTTGTTTTTAACAGGACCATCTTTCAGTATCTCATTTATCTGGTCGTGCCAAGTCTTTCGCGGATGTCCTCTATTTCTGGTGCCATCAACACTTTATATATACCAACGCGTCATATATCTTTCTTGCCATTCTCCCCTCATTCATCCGTTCCATCTGACCAAACCACCTAAATGATCCTTTCTTAATCTTACTCACATCAACTATACATTATTTCCTTATTACTTCATTCTTTACTCTGTCATAAATGGGTTTGCGACTTATACGCCTAAGTGATCTCATTTCTACTACATTCAGTCTACTTTCTTCTGCCAGCTTCGGGCATCACTTCCAGGATTCTATTGTGAACCGCTAATCTTGCCACGGTTGTCAAGTTCCCATTATCTATAATTTCATTCAAATCGTCCTTCACGTTGTTCCCTGCAGTCACCCTCCTTTTGATATCTTTCTCAGTTTTTTATTTTCTATACTTCCCAAATACACAAATTCATCTACTTATTCCAAACACGTTCCGTACACGTTATATATATATATATTAAACCTTTTTTTTTTTTAATCTCTAGGAGCAAGATTCGGACTGAAGGGTGGGTAGGTGACGATATCCCATCCAAAGGAGGTGAGAAGGTTTTAGTAAGGCGCGCGGTGTGAGGCCTGGCGTTATCGTGAAGGAAGCAAACCACGGGTTAGCAATCCCCTACTGCAATATTTTATGCTTTTCCTCAGTTTCTTGAAGGTTTCACAATACACGACAGAATTGATTGTTACACTTCGAGGCATAAACTTCACCAGCAGACTTCCTTCCGGTCCCAAAAGACAGTGGCCACGATCTTGTGAACTGAAGGGGTGATTTTGAACATCATAGCCGATGGTGAGGTTGTGTGTCGCCACTGTAACGACTGTATTTTGAACTCGGAGACACCCAAGTTTCATTCCCCGTCACAATCAAATCAAGGAGTTGTTCTCCGTCATTCTGGTGGAAGCAACCGGCACAGAACCATTAATTGCGATACTACGCTGCCACGGCTGTGAGCTGCGAGCGCCGGACTGACCTTTCGTTCGAGCCGTTACGATCCCCTCCACCCGCCATGTGCAGCTACCTCGAAAAAAAATCTCTACGGCTCGCAGTAGCCTTGTAACCTTATTTTCTGAACGGTTTTGTTAATTGAATCATGCACACGTGGAAGGATAAGTATATATGATTTTTTTGCACTTGCGAGTATGAATGAAAGGATGAATGTTTTAGTATATAAACGATGATGAAACTATTTATTTATGAGATAAAAATCCGTATTATAGATAAAATAAGATTCTTTTCATAATTGATTATTTCAATTTAAATTAAAGTCAATTTTACTCAATCAGTGTTGAATCATTTGCATGTAATTTTGAGTCATTAACTATTTATTTAATTATTCGCATATTAAGTATTCTTGAATTCAATTTAATATACATTTTCTGACGTCACAATGTCATGATCACGATTTAGTTAATTATGTCAGTAATATAAGCAGTTATTATTAATAATTATTATTAAAAATGTTACAAGACTGATAAATGTGTAGGTAATGTTTGTAGCATTAACTTTGTGGTTAGACATAATTATTAATTTAATCACGTTGATTAACTTGACGTCAACCAGTTTCAGTACCTCAGTATTTTCATCAGAATAAATGCTCATTCAGATTCCACATGGTGTTGCATGAATTTTTAATATTTACAGAAATAGTCATGTTAATAGTCATATATTAATTATTATCAAATATAATAAAGTATTTCAATTTCATAAAAAATTTGGAAAACTTTACTAAGTCATATATTATTCAAAATGAATTCTAGAGTTGTGTTTTTATATACGTAATATAACCCAGCATATGTACATCTAAAATTTGTGTGGTAATTCGAGTTGGAATTCGAAATTGACAAATTTTCATGTCATATTGCTTATTTACAATTAATTATTCAGGTGTTCAATTGTTATCAAATCGATGTCATAATTTTCTATTACGTACTTCATTTCAACATTGCAGAAGCCTCTTCAATTACGGATTAATGGTTTTGGAAATCGGATTGAGGATACACTTTTTCCGTTTCCTGTATTTCAAATTATATAAAATATATTATTTTATTGTATTTTTAATTTAACAAAATAATTCGTAGCGAGTGAATAGTTCAAAATATCGGGTTGACCTCCAAAGAATACTTAAAATAATGGATTTTGAAAGAAGAGTATTGAATATTAGAGAGCAAGATTCTATAATGATGGTACTTTGACCTGGTCCATGTCAGAAATTTATATATTTTTCTTTAAAAAGTAAAGATAAGAGAATATTAATAACCATAATTATGTATATAATAATAAAACTATTGTTTTATTGAATTTCAAAATGTTTTTTCTTGAATTCACAAATAGTCTTAGTCAATACATAGGCATCCTTCCCTATCCCTTCTACAGATACGAGCTGATATGTTGAGCTGAATGCTATACGAAAATTATAGTCACACTATCCCACCCTCTCCCTGGACGTCATACTATTTCTGCCTATACCAAATTTTGCGTTGTCAAGATCTACAAAACCTTCGTAAAATAACCTCGCTCACTAACCGCCTCCCTGGATTCCAGGCAACGTCGGACACGGACCGTTAATTTTAAATAAAAGACAGTTTAACGATATATAACAACAATAATACACAAAATTCTACGTTTATTATCATATTATCCTTAATTACTTGGCGCGAAGATTATGCGTTGTCGGCTTCCTGTTAAGTGATTGTTTTGTTTGTAAACATCATAAATATAATTTTATATAATGTACACTTAGAGTAGATACATACATTTATAAATTTGTTTATGATATGACCAAAACATTTAAAATATGAATTAATTATATTAATTAGAGAGATATACATATAAAATCCATTTTATCGAAAAATAATATTGTTGCACCACAGGTATTCAAACCTGGATCTCTTTCCAAACCGGGAAAGGTGCATTATCCAACTATGCTACAGCGACAATATTCTTAGCGACAAATTTTCAAACCTATTTGTTACCTTTATTGATATTAATACATTTATTCGTTCCATTATTTGAAAGAGCCAAGTACCTTATTTTTACGGAATCTCAAATACCTTTGAGTAATCTGATAGCAGACGCTAGAATTATAAATTCATTTTTATTAAATTTTGGACACATTGATAAAACTTTATTTTTAGGAGAACACATTCTTATTGTGAAGCTCTGAATAATTACACGATAAGAATGTGTTCTCCAAAAAACATTTAAAATACCTTACGAGATGCGCGGTATCCTTAATTACATAAGTTAGGATATTATGAGAAATTCTTTCCCCAAAATAATAACAAGATATTTGATAGATACTTATGTGCCTGTAACTTTCACTAAAGATTGTTTCAGTTAAATATTAGTGTTTCAGTATTGAAAATGATGTAAAGTGGGAAGTACATTACTTACAAAAAACTATGGATGAATAACGATGTGAAAAAAAATATTTCAAAGAAGGCTACAAGATCTTGCACCCATCTGAAAACAAAATACGTTTCGAAAATGTTTCTCTTTCACATTTCGTAAATTTATAATAAAATTTGAAAATTATAAAATAACTACGTACTGACGAAATCATCCAGCGTGTCGCTTATGGTACGCGCGCCTTAGGTTTGCCATCCCAGGATTATGTTTATTACATAATTAGCCGGCTCATTTCTTCATCGTATTCATCCAGTTTCAATACATCGCAAACCACTAAAACTATTATACATTACTGAGATAATGGAAATTTAATTTTTAATTACATACATACATGATTATAATATAATTCTAATTACTGAAGCTCTTTAACTTATTACCATCTTGCAATTTATTAATGAATAGTTTGAGTACACTACTTTATAAATCTCTGAGGGCAAAAACAAATTTTATTGTTATTTTTTAATTCATGAAAGAATATCTCTTCCGTGGGTTTTGTTTTATAGAGTTAGTGTTTTAGAACCAGAATATATCAAATGTAAAAATTATCCTGTTCGTGAGTATAATATATTAGCACTGGACATCTCGTTTATTTTTGTCTAACTAATCACAGTTCTTTACATGTAACTAAATTCTTAAATGTACTATTTACTTTAAATAGGATATAGGCCTTAGGATATCTGGGATGGTATTATGCCAGAGAAGAAGATGAAATCAAGGAGACTGCAGCAGCGGGTAATAGAGCGTAAAAAGCTCTTATACGCAAAACAAGCGGATCAAAACTGAGGGATTGATCTAATCGTATGACGGATATTGTCAAGACGGACCTGCGAGAGATAGGCGAGTGCCCAACAAACCGAATCTCAAGGAATGGATGTCGCTCTGTAGTGACTGATCATAGACTTCAGGGTTTCATGAGGTCGCTAAAGAAGAAGAATAATAGTAATTATTTTCATTTATAACATTTGGTTCTAGATCATTATGCCAGTTACCATAAACTGCGGTCAATGGGAAGTTTTCTAATTTTAAATGAAATTGAGCAGCCATCGCAAGGGCATAGTAAAAATAATGAAAAGATAAACGTTAGTATTATTGAATACACAAAGATCACGCAACATTTGGGTTGGCCCGCATTACTCACCCTATAAATCTTATCGATTTGTGGAAATTTCTATTCATACTCTACAATCATGTAATTGCCCGACGGCTTAGAAATTTATGGAAGAAAAACCCGTGAATAAAAAATAATTATTACCTTTTTATGTTTTACTGATACAATCAACTAAATACTAAAAATGACGATAATATTTAGCACGATCGGGTTATTACTTGAACGATATAATTGTACTACTATTTACAAATATTGGTTGAAAAATCATTCAAATTATGTTTAAAAGAAGAAAAAAAAAATAGTTTTATTATTTCAAATTAGCTCATATTACAAGATATATAATTATAAAATAATAGTACTTTAATAGTTTTAATATCTAACCACAAAGAAACGGCTTCAGATATTATAAGAATCATTCAGTTCAAATTAAACATGTTATTTTCTAATTAGAATATATTGTGACACGATGTTTTTTTGCTTACATGATCGATATTGTTCCTTTTAATTAATAATAATGTCTGACACACATATGTAATGAATTAGGAAACTATTGTATTCTGATGTGTTTTAATTTAATTACAATTAACATCGTATAACTAATAATACGGGAAATTAAATAAAACGAAATGTAGACAAAAGGTTGAGAATGTTCACTTGTCAATCGATAGCACTGATATCCAAAATGTAGAAAAAAAATACCTTCGCTGCTGGCTTTAGAAGAACTGGGACCCAGATATTGAATAAAGAATTGAGATGGCAAGAAACACTTTTGTGAAAATGAAGAAACTCTTCCGCAATCGAGACATAATCGAAAGCACCCATTGGAGAGCAATAAAATGCTATGTCATACCTGTGCTGCTCTATGGAATAAAAATCTGGATGTTACCACCTTGAAAAGATACTTTGAGATGTGACTATATCGACGGATGCTAAAGATCTCACGGGTTTAATCACAATACTAATTGATTAAGAGACAAAATAAGTCAAGAGAACTTAACATACATAACAACTACCGGGTGAATATTATGTTTCAGGCCGATTTTTTTTTGGCCACCATTTTGGATTATCAGATATTCATCAGTTCGCATTTGGTACTCATATAGAATAGTAGATTACTATTTATTATGGAGTATCTAATGCTTCAACAACGTGTTAAGATCATTAAATCATTTTAGATCAATAATAATAACAGTGATGTCACCATTAATGGTGATCGCTAACGTCACGTATTGGAAAACTTCTTGGTGGCCAAACTGAGTCGATTGGATCTGTAACACATGTGTTCTCAATATGACGGTGCCACCTAATATACAGCCCGAGCTACGCTTAAAATTTTGCAAGATCCCGGCCGCATAACGTCAAAAGGTGGTGATATCGATTGGCCTCCTCGATCACCTGATTTGACGGCTCCCGATTATTTTATATAAAAGTACTTGAAAGGAAAAGTCTACGTCAATAAACCAATAACAATTTCAATGGTACAGGATAATATTCGAAATGAAATTGCTGAAATAACATCTGAGAATGTTATGAAAAATATGGTTAAAAGAGCACGTATTTTTCCCGCTACCAGAGGCAGCTATTTGGTCAATATCATATTTTATGCATAATTGTAATAAATAAAATAATGGATAATTAAAAATTAAATTAATAAATTGTGTTTCAATTTCTAGTAATTCAATAATAATACCGGCCTGGAACATAATATTCACTCTGCATCAATAAACAAAAATTGCATATTTCGGACACATTCTCCGCAATGAGGAATATGATATATTACAACTACATGGAAGATGAAGACAGCCGAGTTGTAGAAGTTATCGTGGCTGTGTAACCTCAGAAAATAGTTCAATATCTAAAATGCAGGACATATTATACATTGTGCACAGGATAAATTAACATAAGCACTGCAACTTGGTCGCCATCTTTTGATAGAAGACGGCACATGAAGAAGAAGAATGAATCAATTATTTATTACAATTTTTGAACACCTATTTCGGAAGAGTAGATATATGTATCAGAATATTAATATTTGTACAGTAATTTTATTTAGCTGTTTATTTTTTTAAAGACGTTTCCGAAATAAGAATAAATATTATTGTATTACGTATTTATTTTTGTTCTAGAATGAAACGTCTAATCCAAATATGTTAATCTTTCTCAGCGATTATTCAGGTGTTAATGTAATAAATTAAAAAGTTAAGATAATACAATTCATAACTTGTAATTTAATAAAATAATTTTGTAATGAGTGTCAATGATCAGACGCGACCTTTGGCATCATTTATATCAAGGCAATTAATATATACTCGTACGTTTGGTATTCGTATGACGCCGTTATATTCCATATATGACACACTGCGTTCGTGTACTTCTATATTGAATCAAGTCAGTATATTCCCATCAGGGGTAACTTTATATGGAAGAGTATAAACAACAATTAATAACACAAAATATTGTAAAATTTACTTTTTTTTTTGGCAGGTAGACAATAGTCTTCGGCTGTAGTCTGTTTTGAACATTTCATACTTTTTGTTACAACATATTATACCCGGTATTTTTTAAATATTTTAAATATTAATAAATAAATGGTTTATTTTCTTCTAGATGGTACCTACTTAACTGTTGTTTTTCATATACCTACACCAGAGCGAAAGTAACAGTTTATAAGTTACTTAATTTCATATTTTTAAAGTATTATCAAACTGTTGTAATATTATTTAATAAAGTGTTGGAAAATCTAAAATCATCCGCATACAAGCGTATACAATAATTTAAGTAATTTTAGTTAATTGCTCTTTAAAAAAAAATCATTCGTAATATAAATTTTAAAATGTAAGTGCGTAAGGTAAATCGATTTAAGTTAAATATCTAAACACCTACCTCGAAACATTAGACCGGCATTTTATACAAATAATAATATAGAAAATTTACTCATAAATTCTAAAGACAAAGATGATAAACTTAACAATTCTGGTGTCTATAAACTTAGTTGCAAGGATTGTGCTGCATTTTGTATTGGTAAAACGGGTAGAAATTTTAATATAAAAGTAAAGAAGCATTTGAGATGTTTGAATAATAGTGGGTTTTCAGAATCTTCTAATCATTTGATAGAAAATGGTCATGGTTTTGATAAAAAATTTGGATTGTCAATTTTTTATATAAACGGTGTTGGTCATAAATTAAATAATTTGGAATCGTTGGAGATAAATAAAGCGTGTACAACTAATCAAAAAACTATAAACAATCAACTAAATTTAACTATGAGTCCCATTCTAAAATTTTTTCCTAAAAATTATTCGAGTAAATTTGTATTAAGTAACAATTTGAGTTAGGTACTAAATTTTTTTTTTTAAATAATTGTTTCTTTTTTTTTTTAAATAGATTTTTAAAAATAGATTCTGATAAAGAAACAATAATATATGTTTTAGTTATTATTGACATCCTGAAGAAGAAAATGGTATTTTTCGAAACCGGTAGATGTATTTAAACTCAATTAAGTGGTTAATAAAACAAAGTTAACAAATAAAAATATGAATTCTAGTCACAAAGTAAATATTGCTAATTTCATGAGTATTTTCTATTTAAGTTAGTTATGTCGTGCCCTTGGATCATCTGACATTTACATCAAATTGAGATTTTGAGCTTCAAAGTTTTTATTAGTAATTATTAGAGTTTGATTCATTATTCATGAAGTGAAATTTTTAGACAAATGTCACTAAATAATTTAGAGTAAACGGATTCCTGATTTCAGAAACATTTAATAATATCATATAACTCAAATATTTTATTTGTATTAAAATCCACGGTTGTTCTAACGAATATTACAAACACTAATAAAATATAACTTTGTTTTCTTGTATCTCCTAAACTACTAAAAAAATTGACAAGTTTATAATAACAGTTTTATAAAGAAAATTATTGTCAGAACTTAGATACCAAAAAATTTGTTACTTTAAAAAACGTGATATGTTACTTATGATAGTAGTCATTGTATACTTTTAATATTAGATGTATTGTATATTATTAAATTCGTTATTTTTAAAATACACTATGACAGTAGTCAATTATTTCAAAAATGTTAAAAGTGCCACAAGTCACCCGTATCACCGTACATCCTATAAAAATACCACTATGACTTATTTCCTATTGGCTGTTTAACATTATTTAATGGTTACTGACCAATACGTAATAAAGACAATAAATAATATTTATCATATTGTTGTACAACGTGACAAGCGAACATTAGTTTAATATATTGTTTCATGCTGCTCGGGTTGACCGAGCATCCTTTCCATGTCATGAATAGAACGCCAGGATCCGAGCCCCACGTCACCGGCTAGCTACAATCGACAATTACAAATTTCGGGTTCCTACCGGGTATCGTCCGTGGCCCGCTTCAAGAGAGTTATTTTATCCTGTAAGGGAAGGTTAATACACAATGATAACAAATTTGTTCACAATTATAAACAATAACATATTTTACAACCACCCACGCTTCACTTAACATACCCAATTTGTGTCCTTGATCTCATGATCATGTTTTACTTCACTTCTTTTCTTCAAGCACCATTTCTTCTTTGATGAATCTCGCACATCAGAGGCCCTGGAGAACTGAACTGACGGTGACCGGCGCGAATCGGCTCCCGGAACTCGGAACCGAACAAGCAAAGAACGCCGCCGACACAGAATTTTGCCAGGATCAAATAGCAAAAACACCAAATCTATATATCATCTCACCAAAAATATGTCTAAAGACGCTCGGCTTCTAGTCGCCTTCTCTTTTTCATCTTGGCTAGCACTCCTCCTTCGACCACCAATCTCGATCCGCTCGCCAGAAAAAAAGTGACAGCTATCATTTACTAAGCAACTGACTTCTCATTGGCTGACCGGACTGCGGCAGTTAGACAGACAATGCGACATTTAATATCTGACATTTTTGGTAGGCTCTCACACGTAGAAGCATTCATTATAACGTTACAATATGTATGTATGAGTGTCATCGAAGTATTGTATAATCTAGTTCTCTAATTTAAACTATATATCATGCAAAACTCTTCAAAAATAGCATAAAATAGTTATGAAAATAAACTACATGATGCAGACTTTTCCAACAGTACAGAATTTAGCCTGAAACGTTATATGAATCATCACCACATATGTTTTAGAATAATACATTTAGTACTTTTAACGACCCTCAGAGAAGATCAAAGTCTCATTGAGAGATCATTGTGGACACGGGGTCATGGATGCATGGATGATTCCCGATAGCATCATCTGAATATATTTGTAATTATTATGAAAATTCGTTTAAATTTTCTATATTTTTTGCTTTATTTGTAATATAGTGTCACATCACTTAAATGATAATAATTGGTTTGTAATAAAATATTATTGTCATTTTCTTTTATTACAAATTCAGCAGTATCAATTCTAGAAAGAGGTAATTATTTCTTGTTCGTGGGTTTTATTCTTCATTACCCTAAATTACAAAAACCTCTGGTGATTACATGGTCCATTAGACCATATTCCATTAGTGAAGAGTCCATTAGTTAATATTTACTATCTGAGCTTATCGTATTAGGGAAAGCTCGGATATAAACCTTCACTGAGATGTTTGTATCTGGCATGTTTATTTTTTATGATTTAGAAGTTTATAAAGCCTGACTGTATTAATTCAGTAATATATCATTGCAAATTGATGTATTGTTAATATGAGATGTAAAAATCTAGGATGATTTGTATTATTCGACTTTTTTTTCTGTAATTTATCATGATGTAATCGATTGTATGACGCGCGCAAGTTGGCAAGAATGGCAGCGTGGAAGGGATAAAAGAGCGTTGAGCTTGGGCACGCGCTCTCTCTCTCCGTAATCGTAGATCAGAACACATCTATATACACATACACATACATATTGTATTCATAATTGTGAGATCCGTAATAAACTGTATTGTTGTACATCGAGTTCTTGACTACCTGAATTCCTGCACACAAGAAGACATCAGTATTTGCAGCCGTAATAGTCAGGTTATATATATGTTATATCCTACATACATATGTTTAATTTAAGGTTACCGCAAGCACTAGTATACGGAACCGGTGTCTCTTCTAGGTTATATCGCGTTTTTTTGTAGATGATTTCGACTGTAATTTATATCTCCTACAAAAAAGTACAATAGTTCCGTAATTTTTTCTAGGCAACGCCTTGACAATGGCACGTGTTATCGAGATGAAACGTCGGCCTAAGTTTCCCCAAGGAAACTAAGTGTATATATATATATATTTATATATAAACACATTACTTTTAAACAACTGTTGACAATTTATTTCATAACCGGTTTGCAAAATTCTCGGAATTAAGAAGTATTCACCACAAAATTTAATTTGATAATATTCTCATAATGCAATTATTGTCATGTGTGTGAATATATTTACATATTAGATTATTTTCTGAGTATTATAATAAACAATGCACGATATTTATTTTGATATTTACCGACGATTTGTGCTCGTCCATATGACGCACAAAATAGTATGAAAATTCTCAGAATAATGACTGTCCAGTGGTCATTAGTTAACAAGGTCTAAAGTGTAATATTTCGCCTGCCTCGTTTGACCTTCTTTAGGTGTAAAATAAATTATCATTCTTTGATAAACAAGAATCCTAATCTTTACATTTTTATCTAAAATATATTTGTGTCCATGTTCTATATTCCTTTCTCCTTCTGCTCTAATCAATATTTAATAGGGGCATTTACAGACCGTTTATCGACAAATTATTACATTATATAGCAACCCTACTTTTATATTCTATACGTATTCGTATTGTCTCCTTCAATTGCTCGCTGTCGCAATATATGTATTTTAAGGAGAGAAAATAAATGTTAAAGACTACCGCACAAGTACAAGAGTGCGTGGGTTCCGAGGTGTTAAATTGGATTGGAGATCTCGTTAATCGGACAGAGATATATATGTACATTTATGAAAGTATTGAGGGGGTGTACAGTTAGTTAATTTTGTGATGTCATTGGGTCCGTGATTTTTTCCAAAGAGATTAAATTTTAGTCTTTCGTCGTATGCATCAAGAAAATCTCTTAAGCCTTGTCAATTTGTCAAAGATTTAAGGAATATTCTTTAGATTTTTTCTATTCGTAGTTGTGGACTTCGCAAATGAGTGACCAGATTGTTGATGAGATTTTTATTAAATTTTTATAATTTTTTAAAGATTTATAAATGCTAATTGGTAGAAATTATTTAGTTGTTTTGAGAATGTAACTGATAGTTTTGGGTGATGCTTTATAATATCGTCAACAATGTCTAATTGATTAAATTCGATAGAGTAGAAATTTTAATGTAGTTTAATGTTATGTAATTCTGTGGTTTTTTTTTATGAAGGATATTGAATTACATTAGTTATAAAAAAATTATTAAAGAGTGACGACTTAATATGTTGTTACAATACATATGGTAATACGCGATATATGATATCATTTGTCAAGCGCAATACTGAAAGACGTGACGTTTCAGTCTTTTGAAATTTGATCATTTTAGAACTAAAAATTACAAATTAAAGGACTGTTTTTTAACTTAGTATTACATAAATCATCGTTAATAAAGTTACAAATTACGAAACATTTAAAACGAAACCATTATAAATATAATTTGTCTATTGTTGACCCGATACGATCCGGTCAGTGTTCTTCAATACAGAGCTTCTTCACTGTAAACACGGAAGCGGCAGGGCAACAATCTGTAGATACTGACAATGTCAAATCCCGATAATGTCGAGTAATGAATCTTTGACATTCGCCATCAATCATTCTATATACAGCGCGGGTGACAATAGTGGAATATTAAATTTCATATTCGCCTTGGACATAACTTGTACCCGTCACCAAGATTAAGTTTCAATACCAAGTGCCTTATTTAAAACTCGCCTTGAGGGATAGAAAGCCGCGATGCACGTATTGCACATACCAATAAATAAAATGCACGCGTTATTTCTATTCATTTTCTCATATCGAGTACGTTTTTAACCACCACGTTATTCATATTACATTACATTTTTTATATATTATTTTATAACGGCTTAATTTTTCTTCGTAACTGTTTTTCAATATTCAACATTTCAGTTATTTTGTATTGTATTGACTGTATATTGGAGCAGCCTCACATTATTGCGATTTATTTGTACGCAGATGCAAAAACTCGTTAGAGTTACTCAGTACCTCAAGAGTCATGTAAAGAAAAAAACATAACGAAATACGGATTTTATTTTGTATGCAGAGTAAAATGACGCAACTGACAGATATATACCAGCCTTTGTCGATAATTCTCTGAGACAACTATTGAGTAGCTTGTTTATGTAGTGGTCAAGACGTTGGCCTAGTGATCTAATGGTCGGGGGTTCGCGCCTCGTTCCAGTACACTAGCAAGTTAGTCCTATTTTCATAGCACAAGCGTTTAGCTTAGTTTTAAAATAGTAAGAATATTTATATGACACGTATTCCGTGTACGCATATCTATTTTCATTAAAAAAAAATAATAATATAAAAGCCTCATCCGTGTACACGTATCATAAGACATGTCTTAACTCAATGTTTAAGAGACTCGTAGGGATTAATAGCTGTACAATAAAAAAGGTTGAGGCTATATGTCCTAGGTCATTGGATAACTCATCAAATAATATAAATGGTATGTCTACACTCGGGTAATGCCAAATCTTCTTATTTATATAACCTTCGCATAGACATACCGACACATATACAACGTTAGATTAGATAAGAATACCGAGTCTGATTGACGACGAGCTCAAATTTAAAAAAAAAATAGATTCATTTAAGTCGCATTGATTCTCCAATAAGAGTCATGATTGACCTCAACATCGTATATTGACATTTGATATCTTTTAATTCACCAAATTAATTAAAAGGCATAAAACCAGATGTATAATAAACATGGCAGTGTACGTTTTTGATACACGGTCGGCCTGGAAAATCCCTTAGTTCATTTAAAACTTTGAGGAACATCGCAATAGGAAATGACACGATAATTGTATAAGTCAGACGACGCCAATTAAAACATTATTTTTAATTGGTACACAAAACTGTGTTAGATCTTCGTGTGGATGCCATATTTACCTATCTACTTACGCTGTCATGTTTCCAGGTTGAAAATTAGTTTGGATAATACATGTATCACGAATGTGTAGGGTGATAACTAGACGGAGCTGGAAACAAAAAAAATGATAGTCAAATATGGGTTTTAACCATAAGAGACATAATTACGAAACGTTAATTGTAAAGATTTAATGAAAATTAATGAACATTTGTTTTATTGATTTAATTATTATACTTATTTAAACAATACAGATAATGTCAAAATAAAATAAAATATTTCATTTTTCCAAAAATTTTATTTTAAATTAAACGGATTGTTGTCAATAAATTTTTGCAACGTTTTATATTAAACATAATAAATATTGGATGGATATATGGAATGAGGCTCGAACCCCGACCGCCGGATCACTAGGCAAGTGTCTTAACCACCAAACCAACAAGCGCGTCATTACACATTTAATTAAAATAAGAAGCTATTCACGATGAATGAAACTAAAATAGTACATTTTAAAAATAAATATTTTTAATTTGTTTTATTAGATCTGTTAAAAACATATTTTATATACATACTACCTGTAATATTATTTTGCTTTTCATCTTGCTTTTGACTGATTTAATTTCTTACCTGTATTTTAGGAAAAGAATATGGTTATAATGCCTGGTTTCTGTAATGCTTGAGCTTTTAACATCTGATAGTTGGAATATCATTGACTTCCGTTGTTTAAAATTGGTCGGTTGGGAAATTAAGAGTTCGATCCTACGTGAGCCTGATAAGAAATTTAAAATTAAATTATTATTATTGTATATAGATTCCAGATTTCATTTTCTTATCACTAAATAAGCAGATTTATAATAAGTAGTGTCAAATCCATCATTCCTCATGTCTAGAGAACGATATCTTATCTTTTAAAATTTGCAATGTGTCAAATTCTATTGTTTTTTTGTCGTTCATTATTAATCAAGATGAAATATTATATTGCAAAGCGTGATAGCAAACGTGATATTTTATAAAACAAATGTTCAATGATGTATCAATCATCTGAAAAGAACCAGTTCAGCGAGTAATTTAGTATGACGTCTTGTCTGAGAGTTGAAAATGAGGAAATCTTTATAATAAATAGTAGACTCAAAATATTATTAGAACACATCATTATTGTGAAGTTGTAATTATTCAGAACATAGGTCTGTGATATTTTAAATATAAATGTATATGAGATTCTGTAAAAATAAGGTAGATGGCTCTTTCAAATAATGGAACGATTAAATGTATTAATATCAAAAAGATAACATGTAGGTTCGAAAATTGTCGCTAAAAATATGGTCGCTGTAGCATAGTTGGATAATGCACCTTCCCCGGTTAGTAAAGAGATCCAGGTTCGAATCCCGGTGGCGCAACAGCAATATTTTTCGATAGAATTGATTTTATATGTATATTTAATTCATATTCAAAATATTATGTTATGACAGTTAATTTTTTCAATATTTTCACGTAATTATTTAGTGTAATTTCTTATAATTTAAATATAATTAACATAAGATACAATTGGTTTGTGGTAATCGACAAAAAAACTACTACACGTTGCATTTTGTAAATCTGTCCAACTGCGAGACGTTGATGCAGCGACGGAAAGTGAGAACGTTTTTACTTCTTTCGTCCAATTATGGAACATAAATTTTGTGACTTTAACCCATGTTAAATATTAGATGCATAATTAAATTATTTTTTCGTAAAATTAATAAATGTAATAAATAGAAAATACTGTTAAAAGAAAAAACTTGATAGTTTAAAATGAGCAATTTGATTTCGTTGAAATTACTCTGTGGTAAAAAGTTGTTTCGATTATATTATTAAAAGATTCGGCCCTGAAGATAAAATTTAATATTACCTGTAATGTTAATTAAATCTAGTTAATCTGTCTAATAAAATGATGTCATTTTATTGGCATTGTAATTGATATTTTTTATCTTTAATTAGTTAATTCAATGGATAAAACAGTTTTTACAATAACGCCAATATTTGAGCCTTACTTGCAATATTTATCGATTGCAATATAATCATGATACAATCGCGATACATATTTAAGGAAAAACTCAGAAGATTTTTATGTAGATTTTTTTCTATTTTTTTTCAAGATCGATCAACAAAATTCTCCAAGATATCTTCCCTTCTCGCAAGATGCCCAAAAAATTGAAGGATTCTTCTTAGCCAAATAGTTGAGAGTCTGTCCTTGATCTTCAGGTCCTGCAGAATGAAGACATTCGTGTGTCTCGCCGTCCATGGTATGCACCACGTCGTGTCTCCAGCACCACATCTCAAAGGCATCAATCCGTCTTCCCTCCCGTTCCTTCAAAATCCATGATTCTACACCACATAAAATATAGAATGCACCAGAGACAGTACAGGAATAATTGTTTATTTTTAACTTTTTCCCATAATATACTATTAATTCGCGTTTCAAAATGATAAGTTATTGAAATATGTATTTACATTTAGCTGAGTGTAACAAAGTATTCATAAAATTATTATCTCGATAATTATTGGTAGACAATATATTGTACCAAACGATAGCGTCATCAGTTACAGGTGGTTTTTGGTAGGATGATAAGGTAGGATTATAATAAATATCCGGCATTTCTCAGGAGTTCTGTGTGTGTACCCAAACAGCCCAAAACATGTGTAGGTACTATATTGCTCAACAGAATTATTTCCACCTCTTTTATTTTATTGTTAATTGTTAATTAAGGTTTGATTTTGTTAAGTTTATAAATATAAAATATGTAACTTATCACAATTTGATGATTGAATGAGTACAGTACTTAAACGGTAGGTACTAAAGAAACTAACTTTTTAATATGAATTATACAATTAACATACCGGACAGCGAACAAATGTTGACAAAATACACCCACGTACATTGACACATTATGCAAGAGACCAAAAAAATACTAGGTACGCATTTGCTAAAAATTTAAATACAAGTATTAGGCCATGCTTTAATAGCGTACATTTGTATACAATGGCATTTGTAAAATTAAGGCTTTTGATTACATATCATTAACATGGATATTACGAAACCTACGAATGTATATCTTGGCTTGAAACAGACTCCTTAATAACCTCAAATTGTTTCATAATTATACTGAATACAATCGTTTCGGATCATTGTCCTGAGTTAGATTGCACGTATGGATGTTTGTTTTGTAGGTAGCTTTATTCCTTAACATACTAGGAATGTTTACACTTGTTGCAATGTTTTGTATTCATTTGTAATACCTATATAATAATATAAGTACATGTCTTCATGTTATGTTTTACAGTTTATTAAAAATTACAATACGCTATACTATGTGCGGGTCCATATACTGCTACCTATATGTTTATAATTATTATTTTATTTTCATCCATATGATAGACAGAGGTGCTCAAGCATTTTTTTTTTGGAAATTAAAGAATAAACACTTAAATACCATATCAATAACACATTTTGAAAAGATATGCATGTGAAATATCACAGGAAATCATACACGTGCTATGAAAAATTCAATCTGTTCTGGCATTTTAGTTGAGACCCGACGGATAATCGCAACAATCGATATTATCTCTGTCATATAACGTATACCTCGAAAATCGACTCTTCCATTTAAATTTTAACTTTAACTCTGTTATTCACATAAGATTTTTCACACCCGCTTTCATAAAGTCTTATGAGTTTTCACCCCAGTCAGAATGCACTAATTCAACATTCCTCTTGCATTCCTCAACTACCTGCAAGCCCCAATACAACATACGTGAAATGTGTGATTTATTGTGCAAAAATATTATATTCACTTGTTATGCAAAAGGTGAGGACGTAGACATCATTGGTCGAGCCAGAGAAACTGTTGTAAAAGCTTTTATAGCCGTCTAGCGAGCAGCGAACTAGATGAGTCTCAAGGTCAACTTGCAGAAAAACAAGTTTGTCTGTATGTGTGACAGTGAGGCCTCAATCTAAGTTGTGTGTAACCGATAGCCATAGCGATAAATTTTGAAAGTGTCGGAAAGTTTTGTGTATCTAGAGTATGTGCTCAATGACAGTGACAAAGTCAACAATAAAATATTGTTGTAGGATGGATTCTATCAGCCAGCAGACAACATTATGGTCCCCAAACGCATACACAGTCACGTAAAATTAAAGTTCATTTATACAGGGTGAATATTATATTCCAAACCGATGTTGTTTTTAAATTACTAGGAAATGAAACACAATAATTTAGTTTTTATTTATCGATTATTTGGTTTATTACAATTATGTATAGAATATGACATCGGTTAATTGACCGCCTCTGGTTTCGGCAGAAATGCGTGCTCTTTTAACCATATTTTCATAACATTCTCGCACACTTCGCGTGTTATTTCAGCAATTTCAGTTCGAATATTGTCCTGTAGCATCGAAATTGTTATTGGCTTATTGACCTATACATTTTCTCTCAAATACCTCCACAGAAGCCATCAAATCAGGTAGTCGAAGAGGCCAATCGATATCACCACTTTTTGACATTATGCGACTGGGAATTTTTTTCTGAAAAATTTCAAGCGCAGCTCGGCCTGTGTATGAGATGGCACCGTACTGTTTAAGCCACATGTGTTGCAAGCCCATTCGACCCTATTTGTTTTGGTTTTCCAACATGTGACGATATTGATCAGCATTATTGGTTACTGCATTATTAATTATTATTTAGATAAAATGTTTTGATGACTTCGGCACGTTATTGAGACGTTAGATTCTCCATAATAAATTGTAATTAACTACTTTTCACGACAATCAAATGCAAACTGACAAATGTCTGCCAAACCAGAATGAACAAAACCAGAAACAAAATCGACCTGGAATATTCGCGCTGTCCTAAAACCTTATTACCATGTAAATTCTGTCGGTTGACTGAAAAGTCTTTGGTCCGACTCACAAAAATTATACTTGGCGTTGCCGCTACACTCTCCAAGTTAATGAACTCTTGCAATGTGCTTGACATTGTCGACATTATTTAAATCTAACTATTTTGATGGGCCATGTAGCTAATCCGATGGACGTATCTTTGTTATGAACGCACCTAATATTTCATAAACCAAAAGAGAGACGGGATCACGACTCCGTTGATTTGGTGGAATCCTTCATCTTTCTCTCTCGTTGTGCTCATGACAGAATCGTGGTTCTCTATTCTATTTTTCTTCGCAATGTCCGGATCCCGGGAATTGTTTAGCGTAATATAGAATTCAGAAGATTTTTGTTAACGGCCAAAGTCTGTCCCGCCTGTAGTTCCATGATGATAACGATATTTTGCAAAAACCGAAAACTTAACGTTTGAACATCTACGAATAAATAACTATTACATATACTATCTTAATTTAGTACGATACATTAACGGCAGGGACGTGCGAAAGCTGTGCATTATTTTAAATTATGGGAAATAAATAAAATATCTAGCGAAAAAACCTTATACAATTCTAGCCATTATTACCCAGATTAGCGTAACCTCGTCTATGACGTAATCCACAACTTTTGTCTAGCCGTGGGTTATTTAAAAAAAAATACGAATCATTTGTAACAACTTCATGTGCATGCTTGTCGGCAAATTGCTAGCACGCTGGTATCGTATGAACCAAAATAGTTTTTTTCAATGCTCATAATAATCGTACTGAACTAAATATTTTTTTACTGAATTTATGTTCACATCTTCACGTCTGGCGAATTTTCTGCATTTTTAAAATAATCTGTGCTTACTTCTGTTGTCTCCGAAATGTAATAACGCTTCTACATATTTATTATGCTTGACAGACTAAACGTTTTGTTTTCATAGTGTATTCCCAACCTATGATTCCAACAGCATTCTCGGTGATTCCGTATTTTGGTGTTTGCGCGGATAAAAGTTATAGGTTATAATTTATTATTTGTCAAGCGAGCGAGTTTACATTTTTCGGGATATTATTAAGTTAGATTATTACCAATGTTTAATTAAATGTTGAAATAAAATTATTTACGCTATGAGTATCAGCTGAGCTAATTTGTAAACTAGTTTTTTAAATAAATGTTTTTGAACACTTAATGAAACATTTGAAATCCGTTATCCGAAGAAGAAATCGTAGAAAATATTTTAAGCGAAATCGAAATCAGGGTGCACCGACGTTTGATTCCCCGACAGTAGATCCCTCCGACAATTGTTTCCTCGGACATTTGATCTCTCGGATAGTTGATCTCTCTGCCAATTGATCTTTCCCCCAAAGCTTATTCAAGTACCTATTTATATTCGTAAAATTCGGATAATGACACTGGAACAAATACTGCAAGTTGCTATGCCAACCTTCAGCCATATTTGTTTGTCTGAGTATTCCATCTTCAGCTGTATTTCGTTTATTCCACACTCTAATGGAAAATAATGCGGGAGTGTGTACACAACCTCATCTCAATCATCTTCTGATGTATTTAATTTCAAAATAATTCATAAATTTCTCAGTTTCATATTAAAAATTGAACTAAAATGTTAAAACAATCAATTTAAAATGGTTTATCACAATTCGTAAAAGTAATAATATTTAACATAATAACAATTTATTCTAAATATGAAAACATTATTAATTATCTGGAATTATATATAATTTCGTACGAGAGCAATATTTTTGAATAAATTTTTTCCCACCTTTTTTATAACATTCATGGATGCTAATATTTACGAGTATAAATAGGTACTTGAAGAAGATTTGGGGGATCAATCGTCCGGGGGATCAATTGTCAGAGAGATCAACTGTCTAAGGGATTAAGTGTCCGAGGGATCAACTGTCGGAGGGATCAAACGTCAGGAAACCCTAAGGATTCCTACCTTAATGGTTCCTTAACATGGAACACATTATTCTTCTTGTTTTTCAATGGTCCTGCAGCCCATATCAAAACAAATCTTTTGCCTCCATATGCTCCGGTTCTCGGCGATTGTCTTCCAGTTCGGAATCTATAGTAGCCCTACTACATCCTTCTTTACGCCATCTTAGCGAAGTCAGAGTCTTCCCACTCTTCTCCCACCACATGGGTGTCCATTATGAATATATATTTATGAATGGATGCAATTTCAAAATTTATGAATATATTCAAGCTGTATATGTCAACTGTTTCAAAGTCACTAACATTTTAATTACCTCAGTTATTTATAGAATGGTTATGACTTTTGCCAAGCAGATTGAATATTGTCCCATGACATAGCTGAGGATAAATTTATTTATATTGTATTCACGCCCTTATTTACAAAATTAATTATAAAAAAAAATGTGCAGCCACACAAGTACCATGAATAAGAACGATGTGGCTTTAGAGAACGACGGACCAGTTATTTATTTGCCTTACAGCAAGCTATCGAAAAGAGGGGGGGATATTTAAAAACACTATATGCAGGATTCAATGACTTGGAAAAAGCTTGTGAAACTTGAAGAATGAGCTTAGTGTAACATGAAAAACTATGGGAAGCGCTCCAAGTCTATTTCGGATAGGCTACTATTGAAAGTAATACAATTCTCAAACATGAAGACTGCACCAGAACACTGAGACAACGATGTCCGTTAATTCCAATCCTGTTCACTGTCTTCATGGACAGAGTAAATAGGATGAAACAAACCATTGACAAAGTTCTCTTAGACGATATTGAAATTGACAACTTCCTATTTGCAGATGACCATCAAACTGTCGAGTACACAAGAAGGCCTTAAGAGTTCCTAAATCGATTTAGCCAAGAGACCACACAGATAGGTATGAGGATTAGTTAGGTAGAAACTAAGTTGTCACTTTCAAATATCTGGGAATACTGTTTTCAAATGACGCGTGACAGGACAAATAAATTGATAGTAGGATAGGCTCGACCAGCATCAGTTTACGATCACTATATAGATCAACATTAAGACAATATCATGGTCATCAACTTTGGATACCGACGGAGAAGAATCAGTCAAGAATCCAGGCTGCATATATGAGATAACAAAGAGAAGTAGCAGGAGTCAGATTAAATCAGAAATTATATCATACGATAGGATCTTGAAATGAATCCGCTGCTGCTCCAAATAGAAAAATTTCAGTCAAGTTGGCTTTGACGTATCCTCCACATAGGAAACGAAAAATTAAACAGATTTTTCCATCAATGCCAGAGGGAAGAAGACCTGTAGAACAAGCCAGGAAAACATGGAGAAGGTAAATGGAGAGACTGCGAAGAAAGGTGAAAATATAAGTGGCTTCAAATAATAAGTAATGATAAAGGGGGATTAAGAAGAAGGTCAAATATTTTCGACGCAAAATTTTGATAGCAATCTATCCTTAAAATATTGTGGACTATGTATTTAATATCTGTATACATATGTACCAACACATATATTAACAAATTGTTGTATTTCTCGAACACTGAGACTTGGTACAGTTCTCCGCTCATCAGCGCCACCAGATTCTAACCACAGCTAAGTCTTTATTCGGCGGCAAAAGGGTTTGAGGAGAGCTCATTATTCCATCACATGAATGATGATGACGACGTTACTCGCTGCTACTGGTATCCACAATAATAACGGTTTCCAGGCTCCTCATTCGGGTCGTGACGCCGTCAATTGGTCGCGAATTTGATTGTCGCATTTACCTTGGCGGACCTGCGGACCATAATTGGCTCCTACGGGCAATTTAGTTCCTACCTCGTCAGAGCAAGATGGACGGCTAACCGAACGTGAGTGGAATAAATAAACGACAATCAGATGTCATGACTCGAGAACTCGAGGTCCGGTGATAAAAGCATAGATTTATGAGCTCGAGAATTTCCAAATCTATCCGTGCGCATTGGTTCAAATATTTACTATCTTATCTTTGAAGCAACTCTTATGAGTGAGTTATATATTTCTGACTTCTTTTTCACCATGTTGGAATTATTAAAACGTTATTTTTATTAAAACCAATATTTTAAATTGAGAATAGTATTAATTGAGATCCAAAATGTAAAACTTGTAGAATTGTTGGAGCCATTGAGTCTTGGTTTTTGTATAAAAATGGCAAAGTTTATTATTATATAAAAAGTCAATTGAATTAATAACTAGTCGTCCGAGCATAACGTGTTGACCAAGATTCAGAATTAGTTACAATTTAGGTTAAACTAGATTCAGTTTGCGCATGATCCTAAAAAGTACTCACGCAAAATTTGGTTTAGATTGATCAAAGGGTGTAGGATTGTATAGACAACAGACAAACATTCATGTAACTTTATTCTTACATATTTTCTTTAAAAAATTAATTTATTTTTTAATAGGCTTGATTATTTTTTCTATTCAATGTATGGAATTATATTATATTTATAAATATTATTACTTCTATTGTAATGTTGACATCCAGCAGTTGGCTAATTTTCCAGGTACGCCTGTGCATTTATAGAAATGTTGGAGACACGTTAAAGGATACACGTATCTTCAGCAGTTCTATTATGTTTAGATATGAATGTTTGTTTCAGTTATCAGAACTGTGTTATTTATTTATCTTCTTTTTATTTATTTATTATAATGTAATTAATAATTATATAATAGCTTACAAATGCTCGCTATATGCGTGATTCGCAATATGACAATTCACCAAGTTATACAAAAACTCTACTATTGCGATTATAAATTGTGCATGGATATTATTATAACAATAGATTAAAATATAATAATATGTCTTATGACCATATTTTTATGTTGAAATCGCGCTAAAAAATATTTATCGTCCTCTGTTCCCAAAAAATACTTATGTCAAATCATTTTCATCGTCTTCAAAATATTACAATAATACAAAAAATATATTTTATTATAATTTATCGTTATTTATTAGGATACATTTACATAAGTATTACGCACTACGATGAGTCGTTATTTCACAAAGTAAGTAATTTTATAATCTACTTTAGAGAAAAAAAATATACGTATGTACAGTCTAAATTGTGTCAATATCGCGACAGTAGGATGTTGGCACTCAACCAGTCGATTATAATAAGGTTATACCTGATATTAGAAACGTTGTCGACAATATTGATATTATTTTGATTTTTGATTCAATATTGATTATATTATTTTGATATTATATTGATATTGATTTTTACCGTAGATTTAACGAAACAGTTGTCGGCTTCTGGGAGGACAATAATTATCTTTAATTTGACATCATTTATATCTGACCGAGTGTCACTGGTCAGTAGTGCGTGATCATTAATAAGGTTAGAGTCGATAAATAAAGTTATACCGAAAAAACGCGTATTTTTTTAATACATATATATATTTTAGTTTCTTGTGAAAATGACGTGGTCTAGAAAATTACGAGGGGAACAAATAAAAATGCTCAAATATGGCCGACTTCTGAGTACATTAATCATTTATATTATTAATTGTGCTTTTAAATACGCAGTATTAAAATATTATTCACGTATTTCGTACTTGTATTTTGTAAATTATATATAAAAAAAATTCATTATCGTTTACTATATGTATTTTACTAAAAATTGTAACAGTAAATATAAAATTTTATAGATTTATTATTGGTCAGATTTCAAAAAACTTGTTACATGTTATATTCTGCATACAAAAAAAGATAAAATACGTTAAAAATATGTTCATATTTGGTGTTCGTATATTATATATACTATGAGACAATATTAGTATCTTTATTATGGACACAAAAATTTTTAATTATTATTTAATTCACCACATTCAACATAAAAAAATTAAAAATATATATATTTATATATTTTTTCCTACATTTAAATTATTTATTCTGGAATTTTAAATCAATAATTAATAATCAGGCAGATGTTTCTGTAAAAAAAATAACTAATACGGATATTCGTGTTTAATTTCATACTGCACATTGGAGCGACTTATAAAATCGTTATCATTATCTAAAATTTACTTAAGCAAATGTCATTATCGATACAATACTGATGGTCGCAATTTTTTTTTAAATTTTATCGCTGCATAAATTAATTAATTGTGACGCATGAGGCTTATATATCAGGGACCCCCGCATCGGCGGGTCCTACGACACGTGCTTATCGCATGTAACAAGACTCAGAACTACAAAGATAAGTCACACGGAGTACTTCTTTTTCACCTCCTGCCGACCGTAATCAACAACTCAGTCTTAATTGGATTCTCAAACGACGAGCCGGCAAAATGTCTCGCACCCCCCAAACGGAATTGCGCGCGCTTCTAGAAAACAAGTGTCTCGACGCCATCATCGTGACAGTGATTAGTTAAAAGGAAGTAAAGTTAATAAAAAGTGACATCGAAATTAATAAGTATTATTCTCGATTTATTCAGGTGAATATCTATTTAATCAGGGTCATCAAAAAATGGTTTATAAAAAGTTAAGTGACCTCACGAAGGCTGGGAAAATCAACCATGACCAAAGTGTCACCAATGTCGACGGTGGGAACCAAGGTAAAACGGCTGTTTATATTGTGTTTCACTTCATTACATTTAACGCATTCATTGGATAATCATTACAAGGAGAGCAGTCTGTCTTCTGAACAACTAAGGAATATATCATGCTAAAGACAAACAATAAAACTTTTACGATTCTGTAAGTCAATTTGTTTTATTTCTATTCATTTTTTTTAAATTTCTAATCTACGTACAAAGTAAAATATGTAAATAAAAGAATGTATATATTAAAAAGGGTACGATTTAACAGGGAATTATTTTAAGAAATATGTGCATTATAATAAATACTTTGTTCCATAAAACGAATTATTTGTTACAATAATTAAAAATGAACATTAAAAAAATATATTTATTAAAAAAAAATACGTATTAATAATTAAAATGTACGTATTAATAATTCCCTATTAGAAATAATTAAATTTTTAACATCATATTTCGATTATAACATTTTTGAAACTCCACTCGTCACCGACAGCTGACATTTTATGTTTTTTTACGCGTCGAATTTGATTTAATAAAGCTTAAAGTTTGATGTTTACATTTCTTTTTCCTTTTCAGCAATCAATCAACCTCAAAAAATACGGGTCCAAGCGTAAGAAAAATAACATTGCAAACAAAATTATTATAAATAATGAATACCGCAGTTAATACTATTTATACTTTATACAGTAGTTATTGTTCTACATACTAAAGGTAACTCAAGACCATATACAGGATTGTCAGCCGATTTGGTAGCAATACGTGTACCATACATAACCTATGAAACCAAGTTGCAGTGCTAGCTTACTAAACCAAATTAAATAACATCTCATTAATACGTAGTTCATGGTATATTCATAGAACGATATAAAAGCCGTAAAAATATTAACCAGAGATGTGAACATATTCAGTATAAATATAGTACATACATATAATACGTGCATGGTTAGAATTACCGGAAAAAATTGAAATGAATATTTATCTGATATTATTTTTTTTTTTTTTGAAAGGGTACAATTATGCACACCTTTTAAAGTATTTGAAGTGGCCCCCCCCAGTTATTGATTATATTGTTCAAGATGTCTAATTCGCGTATTAAAATTAAGATGTTCGTAGAAAGAAATTACTTATTACAACTGTCAAAGTAGATAACACCGACCCTCTTGTAGAAGTAGATAAGGTGATTCCAGTTACATACAGAGTAGGTATACGGAATATCGTACAGAAATATACCATATATATATATATATATATAATATATAACTCATTAAGTGATTAAAAACATAGTTTAAATATGAATTAAATATATTAATTATAAAGATATACATATAAAATCAATTTTATCGAACAATATTGTTGTTGCGCCACCGGGATTCGAACCTGGATCTCTTTCCTAACCGGGGAAGGTGCTTTATCCAACTAAGCTACAGCGACATTATTTTTAGCGACCTTCCCCGGTTAGGAAAGAGATCCAGGTTCGAATCCCGGTGGCGCAACAACACTATTTTTCGATAAAATTGATTTTATATGTATATCTTTATAATTAATATATTTAATTCATATTTAAAATATCACAGACCTATGTTCTGAATAATTACAACTTCACAATAAGAATGTGTTCTCCTAAAAAACATAGTTAAATAATCTATATTAAAATTAATATAAACCACAAAATTCGTTTTAAAACAAATATTAAAAATGGTTTTATATTTGTTATACTGATTCAAAATTACTGTTTTTTTTAAATAACGGAATTAATACAAATTACTCATTCCTTTATTTTCCAAAAAGGGATGTCAAATTAGGATGATATCATATAAATATGAGGTATCTTGATAAAAAAAATCATTTTATCCTTGCCCTTCTGTTAAGAAACTCTTTCGATCGTGCGACTGTTCTGATCTACCTTAACAAGCACCAAGAGAATTTTGAACTTAAATTTCACTGAACTCGTCACTATTTGAGCTTAACTCTCAGATGGCAAGAAAAGTTGGAATTTGTACCTACGATCTTTTCAACACCTAGATGTCGTAATGAAAACAATTTCCAGTTACTATTCATAAGGTGAAATGTTTAATTGTTATCTTGCACGTGATATTTTGATTAACTTGATTGATTTATTGTCTGATTTTCGTTGTCACTAGTGAATAATCTGCGTAATAAATGTAATAAACCTTTTTGATTCCATATTGTCTGATAAAAATAATTATATGACAATCTAAATGGCTAATAGCTATATTTAACGATGCATCGACATAAATTTGAACATTATTTTGTTTTTTTTTTACAAAAATCGGTTAATATAACTCACATAAAAACTTTTATCCCTCGATTTGCGACTGATTACAAGACCGGGCTATTTTTAAGCACCTTTAACAAAACATTATCTTATTTTATTGTCGGATTATACGGACTGTAAAACTGATAATTGCAATATGCAATAATACAATATGAGCCATTACACTTATATAATTAATTACATTCCTTCCTATAGTATTTATTTACATATATATTTATATTTTTACGTAATTTTTGGCGGATTATATATTTTTATTTTAATATTAGAAAATATAATACATTTTTTAAATAATCAGTAAGATATATTTCTTCTCTATGAGAGTAAGACTCGTGTATAGAGAAAGAGTATATAAGAGAATTTATGTTTCAGTTAGTCTGTGTACATATTTTTTTTACTTCAGATACAAATTTATAGTAGTTCGTAATTTTTCTAATTGTGATGGGGAGATTGTTAAAAAATTTGATTTTGATAAATATAGTGATTATTACCATTGTTATAGTTTTATCTTCCCAAAGCAAGTAATAGGAGAGCTTTAATTTTTCTTTCACATATTTCTAATTTGTTTTTTTAACCTATTATTTTTATAAATGGATTCCGTCCGAATTAACCGGAAATAGTTGAAGCTTATTTTTGTGGGAGAGTATATTGTCTTTGAATAATATTGTGATAAGTGAATATTTTTATAGATTAATTTTTAGTCATAATAATTTGTTTTAATTTATACTTGGCTGAGAAGGTTTTTTATTATTTATTTATTTTTATTATTTTAAAACAGAATATCATAACTTATCTCAAAACTAACATTCCTTGATCTTATAGTTAGCACTTATTATAGCATAATGGAGATAAAATCATTAGAATTGTTACTCCTTTATGTATCTATAGGCACATTACCTAGAAACACAATGTAATTATAAAATATATTACGATAATTTTTATTGAACTCGGTGTTTCTAGAATGTTAATGATTAGCATATTTTTATAATAGGCAGACAGGTTTTTGAATTTACTGGGTATAAATTAAGTACATCATAAAAGTGAATTGATGTAAACAGCATAACAATTTGTATTTGAAATTCATAATTTATTTTTCGGGATGACTCAGCTTGGATAATCGTATAAAAATCAATTTACGTGCATATTTAATAATATGCTGATTAGAGATTGTTTTTTAACTGTATGCCATAGGTATATGTATAGGTACTGAACCAGTTTTTATAACATAATTGTTCTTGTTTAACTAATATTATCCTCTCCATGCCCCGTGCATTACATCTTACAGAACAATCGAGAATAAGTGAGCGTTATTAATAGTAATATAGAGTTTAATACTTCAGGAATATAACTAGGTAGGTATATAAATAATTTTTCAATTTTTGTTTTCGGTACTTGGTAAACATTTGTGTAGTAATGTTGTTGACAAATAAAATAAAACACTTTATTATTTTATATATATAAACGGAACTTACATTTTTTTTCTATATATATGTTTATATGCGGGTGAGTGGCTAGTTACTATTAACTAGTAGGAAAATCATGAATTCTGGCCCAGTAAGTCATATATAAAAATATTTTTACTTACCATAAATGTGACTCTTTTCCACGACTGAAGTATTTTCTGTTTTTATTTATAAACATCTTATTAAAAAAAAAATCCATGTATATGAACATAATAGTATATTAAAATATTAATTAAATATATTAATTATAAAGATACACATATAAAATCAATTTTATCGAAAAATATTGTTGTTGCGCCACTGGGATTCGAACCTGGATCTCTTTCCTAACCGGGGATGGTGCTTTATCCAACTAAGCTACAGCGACATTATTTTTAGCGACAATTTTCGACCCTATATGTTACCTTTTTGATATTAATACATTTAATCGTTCCATCATTTCCAGGTTCGAATCCCGGTGGCGCAACAACAATATTTTTAGATAAAATTGATTTTATATGTATATCTTTATAATTAATATATTTAATTCATATTTAAAATATCACAGACCTATGTTCTAAATAATTACAACTTCACAATAAGAATGTGTTCTACTAAAAATAATAGTATATGAATTTTGATTTATTACATTTTTTCCCTACGTATTCTTAACGTCTTTCCATAGCCAAATTTAATGACAAACACAATGTCAAGCGGTCAACAGTCGCCTAAAAAATTCACGACTGCCCGTAAAATCGGTGAACTAAATATTTGAAACCTTTTTCTGGTTTTCATAATACATTTTATACCTCTGCTCCGTGAATCGGAAAACAAAATAAATCAATTTCTTTAATTTTTGAACAAATCAACTGATTAAAAATTGGAACGATTAAAATATCTTATTTTAAGATTGGATGCATGAACTCTAAATACTAAAATTGGAAAATTTACCCTTCAACGAGATGCAAGCTGTAGGATGTCACATAACAATCTGCTATTGTAACGTTTTACTTCAAATTTAGTACCCAATATTGAATTTTATTTAAACGTTTCAAATAAATCTGTTGACAGGAAAATAATTAGATTTATTCTAATTCAAGTGCATTTTTCTCATTTGATAATTAATTTTACTTATCGAAATGAGTATCATTAGATTGGAAACATTTTTTTGTTCTTCGTTAAAATCTCTTCGTTTAGAAATGCAATTTATGTAAAAAGTTTTCGAAATACTTAAACGGGTAATAACGAGATGTCTGGTGAATATGATAGTTGGAGCAATGTTTCGTAGCCCAACAAGCGCCCATGCGTAAAACTGTATTTTTTTCCTCTAGCTGTTTCAAGTGGTTTGAACTATTGGATAACCAACGACTGACTTTTGTGCAATAATCTTAAATTATTGTGCGTTGTTCTTATTCAACTAACGCCTTCAGTTGGTCAATATCAACTGAAGAAGAACGCCCACGACCGTCTTCATCTTCTACGCTTTTAGGAACCGCCATTTTACCGCACGTTCTTTAACCTTTACCATACCATGCTAAAAATATCCTACGCAGCCATGCTGTCAACTCGTATTACTGCAAGAAATTTGAGTTTTTTTAACACTTTAAATGGGAATAAAATGCTTTTATAAGCTTATATAACTTTAAAATAGTTAATGCCATAGTTACTATACATATAATAAGAAATAATAAATATAATAATTAAATTCGTTCATTTTATTCTCAAATGTTATTCTTGTAGCTTATTCGTCAAAAGACCCATCTAACATGATCTTCATGTTTATCTATCATCCTTTAAATTAATGTGTGATCTTTTTCACGTAGTACAAGTCATCAATTTTATATAGCATTGAATTAAAAAAATGATTATTTTTATTATGATTCGCTTTACATAATTGGTTTTCCACTAGTCATTTCTAAGTGCAAATGATTTTTTAGGACTAGATAAAATGTAAGTTTTACATTGTGTATATTTATAGAATTACGATATAATTGGCTCAGTAGACCTATGTTACTGCATGGCTAGGGAAGGGTTAATAGTACACACACTAAATGCACCGTTTTGTTTATGAGCAGTTTCTGTTGCTTTACTGCACGTTTTGAACACGTTAAAAAAAAATTACTCTAATTTGTTTATTTTCGATGTCACCAAAATACAGACCGGAAAATGCATTTTAAAATTATGTTTAAAATATATGAACACGGTGAAATGACACATTTATTGATAAAAATAATTCAGTAAAAAACCGCTAATTATTTTTCTTTTTGTACACATAATATAATAAAACAGGTTTCTTTGATTTATATTCTTCTTTACTTTACTTTTAAAGTTAAGGCCTGTATTATGCAAATAATGATCATCATACACCTTACGCGAATACTTACTTACTTGCTTACCATCACGCCGTTACCCCGCGGGGGTAGGCAGAGAGGATAGAGCGCCACACTCTTCTGTCCTGACACACAATTCTCGCCTCATCCACATTCATACATCTTCTCATACAAGCTCGCCGATTATTGAGGCTTCTAACAGAACCATCCTCCATTATCTGGTTTACCTGGTCGTGCCAAGTCTTCCGCGGACGTCCTCTATTTCTGGTAATACGTGCACATAAGATTTAAAGTTATCCTATGAACTTATGGATTTGATTTGATTTGCTGTGTGTTTTCAGTCATTTTTATAATGACTAGTGTTACAATGTATTCCAAGGCATATTGTAATTAAATATGGAAACGATTTACCAAGGAATTATTTTAAGACGTATGTGCATTAAAATAAATACTTTGTTTCATAAAATGAATTGCTTGTGCATGACAATAAAAAAGATGAAAATTAAATAAATATATCTTTAGCAATATTTGAATATGTTCCAAGAACACACGATTACTGAATTTTCATCTATAAAGGCAATGATATTAAACAAATAATAGATATCTCATAGAGACAAAGCTATTTTAATAATTAGATTTTCATTGTGACATCTATGCTGTTTTCAGAGAAATTAATATCAAATTTAATCCATAGATGGCAATAGTGTACTCGAAGTGTTTCCACATATTAACATATATACAACTTCCAAAATTTTTATAGATATGGAGATGGATTTATGGTTTAGAATGGTTAATGATACATTGTGTAAAGTGATCACTTAAGCCATGATCTATTATTTGTTTAAATATATCTTTGTTCAATAAAAAATACTTAACCTAAGCTAATCTAACCTCGCCAATTTTTTATTATATTATTGCAAAAATATTTTGTTCTTAAACAAAGTATTTGTTTTAATGTGCGTATTAATATTTCCCATTAAATATATAAAATTCCAATATACGAACAAAAGTAACACAATAAATATAAGAAAAGTCATATTTAAAATAAATATCGGTTATCCCTCCCGTTCGGGGAAGACAGTCCTTGATCCTGGATCAACAAATTCTGGGGCATGTTGGACATGGGAAGACAATTGCTGCCAGCTGACTTTACGTTTTCTCCTTCTGATTGTAGCACACTGTTAGCATTTTACTTTTCATTGCAATTCGAAACTTTACTTCGAAGATTCGTTTTCTTTCTGCGAGTTTTTGAAGTCTTTTTTGGGCTCTATGTAAGTGTTTGCACTGTGATAGGGGTATGCGATTGGTAGTCTAGTTTTATATATTCTAACAATGTGGTCAAACCATCAAATTTGTCGCTGAATGATAGCTTTGATGTTTGATATTTCGGCTTCTTCAAGCATACTTGTGCGTTTATATTACCATTTCATTTTTAACATAGGTACTTCTTAAATATCGTTAGTGGTGCCTTCCCAGAGCTTTGATGTGTCTTCCGTATGGTATACATATTTCAGAGACGGAATAAGAATATAACAGTTTTGTACACCAACACCTTGGTGTCGTTGTTGTCAAATATTTTATTTCTAGGGCACCCACACGTAGCATTTGCCGACTTAATACGATTACTTTAATCGATGTTTTTATATTTACTGAGAGACATAGCTTCCTAGTATGGATAGAAAAGGACAACTTTTAGTAGTGAGCTCATTTGTGATAAATGTTTTTGTTCTAAACATGCTACAATATAATTATACAGACTGTTGTAAGATTGGTTATATGTTTATGTTATTAAGGAAAATACATTCTTATTATGAAGTTGTAGTTATTCAGAACATAGGTGTGTGATGTTTTTAATACAAATTAAATGTATTAATTAGAAAGATATACACATAAAATCAATTTTATCGAAAAATATTGTAGTTCCTATCGAGATTCGAACCTGGATCTCTTCAAATTTGCCGTTAATGCACTGTGGTGCTATAGCATAATCGGTTATTCCATGTTTCTCGTATTGGAAGAGATCCAGGTTCGAATCCCGGTAGCAACAATAATATTTTTCGTTCAAATTGATGTAATATGTATGTCTTTCTAATTAATACATTTAATTTGTGTTAAAAATATATTTATATGTTATATAATAAGAATTACCTATATTAAGTAAGTTTACTAAGTCATCAAAACATAGTTCGTGTCGGAATAATAGTAACTCTTTAGTAACATTATTCACATATGTAAATATTTTTTACCAACCCTGATTTTCACTCTACAAATTTGTGTGTGTTTTACATTTATAATAGTATGATTGATGGATAATATACTGTATCTATAGCTAATACGTTTTGTATTGTTGCAGGGATGGCGAGCGACGGGTCGACAACGGACATCACGGGACTGCTCAATGATACCGGTCAGTAATTGTACAATCAACAACCATAATCTTTCAATAAGCACCGCAAGTTGTCGACTGCCTTGTACACGTTGACCAAAAAATATTAACTAAAGAGGATTTATTAAGTTATCTTTTTTTTTTCTCAAGGCACATTATTTTTTATATTAATTTTACATTGTTAAAAACTTTTTTTACGTTAAAGTACTATTATATATTAATTGATGGCGTACTACTCATTTTTCAGTCGCTTAATTGTAAAAACAAAGCAACTATATAATTTCAAGTAGAATCAGCATACTTACCTACGTGTGAAAGTATGTACTAACATCCAACAACTGAATACACATTTTTTGACAGCAGCTACTCATATTGACATCTATAATATTTCGGTTTTTTAAGCTATTTTAATTATTTTTTCACACTTGAGATATCATCCTACGTAAATTAACTATTTGTTTTGAGGAATGTACAAACCTACAGAGGCGTGCACTCTATACAATCAAAAAGCTGTGCATAACTATAATCTTTGCAAAATAAATGTAAATTAAATATTTATTTGATATATTATGTATTGAGTATGTAAATCTACACGAAAATAATTCAGTTCTCGTCTTAACTAAAACCGTATAACTAGCGGAAAATTTTTAAAAAATGTCTAATAAAGCTGCGCATGTGTTTTTTCGCAAAATTTGTCCCAGACGTGTACGAACTAAACGCAAGTCTCGCACCGTGCAGTGGTCTGAATGCACGTTTTCGCCTTAACAGACGTGTTGCAAAACGCCACAAGTGTATCATTGAAGCGGACTTGACTGTATGCATTCCAATACACTTTAAACGTGGTATTATTTTATAATATAAATTATTTTAGCTCATTTCAAGAATAATTGTAATAATACACATTCACACAGGTATACTGACACAAAAAAACATGCTTCTGAAAGAGTGAATGGTGAATACAACCTCTAATGATAATACACCATCGATATTAGCAGCATAACCTAAGTCCATACCTTGTGCAGGCCACTGCGAACGTACGAGGATAATTGATTGATAAGAATAAAAATAAAAATGTATCTCAACGTATTGTAGCGATGTCTGGCTGCCGTATTGGTAGATTATCGTTTATGCTTTTTGAAAGTTTGTAGCATGAAAGTGTCTCGTAGGCATTCGGGCAGATTATTTCAATCAGTTTAGAAATACTTTATGAAAGGTACTCAGTAGAATATTATTTGGCTTAGTTATCAAGCCCTTTATTTTATTATTTGCTATCAATCTGGGCTACCGCGTGTATTAGATGTCCTTGGCTAAAGTTCGGAAATTATTATTTAAATTACATATTCAACAGTATTCACTTTTTCTTTTCACTAAATGTTCATGTCCACAGAAAGAGACAATCTCAGAGATTTAGTTAAGATACATTTTAATACCGTGTAAACCTGATAAGATTTTGTTCTGGAGATAAACTCGGAGATCGGCTTGATTTTGTTAGAAAGAGAAAAAAACTCTACTATTGTACATGGCGTACGTTCTGACAGCGATATTTAATACGCGTAGATAAACTTCACCTAAAACTATCTACCATATTCTAAATGTTAGATATAAGTCATTAAGCACTAATATTAAATTAGAAACATTTATAGCGTTTTAACTACTACTGGGGAGGTTTAAAATTACCCAAATGGTGAGCATAACGACGATAACATTTGACGTTTAATGTACGAGCATGAAGTAAGGTGCGAGACGGTGAATCTTGTGTGTACACGGCATGTTATGGGGGCAAAATTCATATCTCAGAGATTGTCTCGAATCGAAAATCTCCTAAAAATCTCTTGTGTAGACACGGTCCATAAGACTTACTAAAACCTTCAAAAATAGATTCAACATGTTTTAAACCAGTTCGTCAATCATGTGTCCGAAATTGATAAATAGCTGAGTAGTTTTTTCTGAATCGGCTCAGCCATGTTTCATATATATTGGTATATATTTATCGGTATCCTATTTGAGTATAGATTTTTTAGTCACTCTGTAAACATGTAACTCTAGAACGGTAACAAAGTAGCTCTGCACTTATTTTAACTATGTTAAATCGTATGATCGTACTTGTAAAAGGTTAATAGTTCTAGAAAAAGAGAATGCAAAATTGAAAGTTTACCGGTTTAATAAAAAATATTAAAAAATACGTTCCCAAACAATGTACTGATTTTATTTCATAGAGAAGTTAGGTTTTTTTTTCATAAAAACATAGGAGTGGACTCCACTAATAATAATATATTTAAAAGCGGTGTATAAATCAAAATAGGGAGAGAAAATTTATTTCACATGATTTTTATTAATACGAACAATTATATATTATAACTAATATCTATGAAGCCCGAATATGTAGTAACATAAAAAAAATCTAGGTTAGACAAAATTAAATTTTTCAAATGTATAAGTTTTCCTTTACATTATTTTACAATTTTAATATTTTGCACAAATAACATACATGATTATTATATTCAAGCATTTGAATCATCTCGAAACACTCACACATATTGGAAAGCCCAGAATAAAATGACAAGCTGCGCTATGTATAATCTTGTAATATTTACAAATGTTAATGAATCTGTAAACTTAGTTTTTTGTCATGTTTATATTTTTCTAAAATGCGGTTCATTACGACAACACAGAGGGAATACCTATATTATCTTTTTTTTTTAGGAGAACACATTTTTATTGTGAAGTTGTAATTATTCAGAACATAGGTCTGTGATATTTTAAATATGAATTAAATATATTAATTATAAAGATACACATATAAAATCAATTTTATCGAAAAATATTGTTGTTGCGCTACCGGGATCCCGGGATAACAATATTTTTCGATAAAATTGATTTTATATGTGTATCTTTATAATTAATATATTTAATTCATATTTAACCTATATTATCTCCTATAGTGAAAAACTCGTTCGAACATAATGGGCCTCCGCTTATTAATTACCTGTCTATGAATTCTTACCTATTATTTAACTTTGTTCAACTTATTTTATCTACAAAAATATAGAAAAAAAAAAAGATTTTAGAAGCACGTGTTTAGGCAAAACACTTGGCGATGATCTGTTTTAGCTAGGCAAAACGTCATCGTAAGCAGACTAAATGTCGTGTACATAATACAATATTGGCTAGCGCGTTCGGACAATGTTATAATGCTCTGCCTGGCAAACTGATATAAGCCGGTTGGCCTGAAAAATCTTGTCATATCTATGGTTTTGTGATGTCATTCTAACCGTCAACAGAGTCGCATTAGGGCGATTATAAACTATGAGTTCGAATAATCAAAAGAATTTAGTCGGTACTAAATTTGCAATCAATCAATTTGATTACATGTACAGAAGATATATCGAAAGAGGAAATGCACAGCTGTTACTCGGATAAAATAAATATAAATATAATACTTACAGACGTGTTTACCTGCTGATGTACATTTTTATACAATACAGGGACGTCCCATGAGCGTAGTCAAGTGAGGCGGTACTTAAGGGAGACAAATTCTAAGGGGCGGCAAATTGGCAGCGAAATAATTTAATAAAGATATTAGAATTATCGCCCCGCATGTAAAAAATCAGAAATATATTGAGAAAATATAAAAAAGCGGCAAAATTGCATTTTTACCCAAAAGGTAATGGACCCGGTCATAAAATAATACAATTTCAAAGGCCAACCTGAATATAAACAATTCGAATTTATAGGGATATATTAAAAATAGTAGGGGCGGCATCCTAAATTTTGTTTACGGGCGGTACTTTACCTAGGGACGTCACTGATTCAATAAAGAAAAATGCTATTGTCGATAATGCCAAGTGGCCGTATCGTAAAATAATATAAAATATACAATCTGTGTGACAAACAACTCACTGAAAATTATGCCAAGGTTTGGATTAAGTTTACAACAACAACTAAAGTAGATTCTTAACACAAGTCCTACATATAATCAATTGACGCGTTATCTAATGCGCCGTTTGATGGCCGATGATAATCATTTAGCACCGAACAACTGCATCCGTAAAGATTATTTACATTTAATCATAATAATTAGTGCCATCTATTATTACAATCCACTTATGTTTTTAAAACTTCATATTTACACATAGAAGTATTTGATTATTTTCTAATAACTTCATAGATGGCGATCTATATATAAGAATTAACTAACACACTTAATAGATAAAAGATGGCAGTAATGACACTTATTCACACCAGGAGTTAGTAATTATTTATTAGTAATATTTTATTCTTACTTTTCTTCAGATGATCTTTTTTCTTTAAAGGTAACTCAGTATCCATAATGTAATTTCTTCCAAACTACTAAATGTACGTCGCAAAAATCTTATACAAGATCTTGGTTAGATGTCGCTAGTGTAGATGATCATCTGACAGCAACTATAAATACTCAATTAGTTTGCAGAACGATTCACAGGTGGCAGTAATAAATTTAATTTGCAAACTGACTACATTCATTTGATGTTACAAAATAGTGGTTTTTATCCTGGCTAAACCATTAACGATTAGTTCTTCAATTTAATAAACATCTAGTTTCTTTGTTAATAGATGTCGCTAATGTTAAACAATATTATGGTTGAGAATAAAATACTCGACCATATTATATGACGAGATGATACAGTATATTTAAACTAAATTGTACCCTCGCTAAATTCAATATAATTTCGTTCCACATTAGTTTAGTGTAATATTCCCAGATGGCAGGCCTACTACTGATTCAATTTTATCACAAAGTATATTGTTTTTCATCTGATCAGCGCGGCACCGGTTTTCGACGGTTTTATAGGTGATTGCAATTAATTTAATGGTTTGTATCTTGACTAAATTGTTAACGTGTCGGTGGTTTCAAATATTGTTTACAATTAGCTTACTGTAATGATTTTGCAGATGGCAGTAATCAGACTTATTGGTAGAAAATTATTATTTTTCATTTTGCGCGCAGAGGCGGTTCTAGAGCGTGCAAGGCCGTAAAGCTCGGTATAAAATATCGGAATTAAAAAATATTATATTATATATATATATGGATTTAACCTCGTCGCTAGGTATAAAATAAATACGATAGAATTCTTACGTTTGAAGTAAATATAGTGTTAGTAATAGATAAATCAATTAATGTTATAGCCAAAATACAATTTGTTGAAAGAACCATCAGTGCGTATATACTCCTGTCTCCCATGATCTTTAGACGTAGTTTTTATTTATTAGAGTCGATCTCAAATCAAGGCTGTTATGTAAGAATGTATTAAGTATCTCTAATCTCGGTAAGAACGCGTACAAAGTATACAATTCTCAAACAATTATTGTTTATTTTTTTATTTGACATTGATCTCTGGCGAACAGAGTCCAGGGTTCTAAGACCCCTTACTCCTTCATCTATTGTAGCAACCAATGCGGTAATTGGGTTAGGTGGTATTCAACAAAGGGGGGGGGAGAGAAAAGTTACTGCTGGTATGTGGCAAGGATCTACTTTCTTGTAGTAGGACCATCTTTGGTCGCCTAAATCTAAATCGGAAGGGAGAAATTAAATCATATGTTGAGAGAGTATTTATGATGGGGTTCGGGTGGTTTGGGAGCCCGGCATAAAAACGTTAGGTGAGATGTTTTATGTGATCCCTTATTAGGGGGGTGCCTGAGTCTGATGGATGAGCGTGATGGATGAGTCGTGATGAGCAGAATGACTAACCGGATGGATGGCTTTACTTTGGAAAGTTTGGAGTCAATTTATGTGACCTTTGGAGGCGTGACCCCAGACGGGAGCTGCATAGGTAGGCAGTATGGGCAGTTTACTATTTATACCCATTAGTAGATAAAGAGCTGATAGTGCACGTGAAGCGTAATCCGTAAGCAAACCGCTAAATTTTAGGGTCCGTTAAATTCTTTTAGTGGCAGTGTCGTCAATTACGTATTCCGTAACTGACGTTTCTGCTAAAAATTTATTGGCTCCCGCTAAAATCGGCCTCTAACGTATTAATTTTAACATTTAAATTTTTAGCAGCCGCGATTTCCATATGAACTATCAAAAATGACACGTAAAATTGTCGCCTTTCGATAACCATATTACGAGAAATGCTTTAAATGGTAATGATTTAGGAAGAATCGCGAAAAAATTAATGTAATTATAATCATTGAAGTCAACAATGATTATTTAAAGTTATTTCATTGGTTGGTATAATATACATTTAGGTTAAAAACTAAATGTTATTAAGTTATAAATTTAAAAATATTTTGTACATGTCTAAAGGCTAACCCAACTTACTTATAGTGGTAGGCAACGAAGATAAAATATCACATACTTCTGTATCACCCTTTTAAATATATATCCTCCATGCTTGTCTGTTATCGCTTCTAATGCCAGCAGTCCACTCTCGCCGAGGCATGGCGAGAGGAGCCGAGCACGATAATATATTACAGCTCTCGGCTTGCATCGCCTATCTCGTGTCGACACTGGTTGTCTCGTGTCATCTTGCTTCGCCTCACACGCCTCGCCTCGCCCCGTCCACGCTTCGTTCCGGTCGGAGCGTGGACGAGGCGTGGCGAGGAGAGAAGCCTCAAAGAGAGTGAGCTGCCGGCATAACAGTTCTCCAGAAGGAAGCGAGGGCAAATATATTGCAACCCATAGTATACTGATATTGCTGTGATTTGGGATACTCATTTCAGGAAATGCCAGAGGATTCAGAATATGAACAAAACTCTGATGATGAGATATCACAGGATAATGAAAATTACAATATTTCTCAAAATAATGAGTGACTTGTGGAAGAGAAGAATGCTTTAGTTTCACATTTTAATTAACGTTTACAAATAATTTTAGGATACAGGAGTAATGTGCATAATTTAGGTAATAAGCAATGAACAAGGTGCATACATTTCAAGATATAATATAGAGTGCTAAAATACAATAACCCCTAAAAATAAAATATCATGTATACATATGTACTTAATCAAAATATTAAACATTTACTGTTAACTTAAGTCAAATATTTTTTGATAAAACCGTGATTTTCGTAAATATAATACTTAAATAATATGTACTTTTAAAATACAACAAAGATAAAAAATAAAAATATAAATAGTATGTGTTTTTATTTGTTAACTTTGTTTTATTAACCACTTATTGTTAACAATAAAATAAAAATGTGAATTTTAACCACAAAGTTAATTTTGCTAATTTCAAAAGTATTAAATAATATATTCATAATACTGGTCGATATTTTGTTTAATAATCTAAGATTTTTTTATCACTTCATTCACCATATTATTGGCAGCATCAAGTTGCCTTAATTTAATTCTCCGATAAGCTTTGAGTGCTCTTTAATTATATTTTGTAAACTCGAGGGATGTTTCTGTGAAATTTTTAAATTTCTTTGGTGGTCTGGTCATGGTTTTTGATAGTTTGATTTGTCCTGCTGTTGAATCTTCTCGGATCTGAAAACATTCATATGTTCAAAATATCAAATATAAAAAGTACAAAAAATGATCATAATATTAAATTAATTCATTTATATTAATTTAATAATTTGATTTTTATACTACGGTGCGTTTTATTACTTTTTCTCTTATGATTTTTATCAAGAGAATCACGTTTTCACTATAATACTATATCATTACAATACAAAAACTTTATTACTTAATAATCATGATAAATTAATTTTAAATAGAAGCATTTTAAATTATATACCTGTCACAATAGAATTATCCTCAGTGGTTGTGGATGGTAATATTAATGGATAATTTAGAATTTCTGCAACGTCAATTCCCTGTTTTGGATCATTGGGGACTCCTGTTATAATGTTTTGGCATAGTGTATTAAGCAAACGTTCTTTCAGGTCGGTTAAAGGTTTCGTAATTGCTGGACCACCCCCTTTGAACATCGTATAATAATTATCGCGCCCTTTTCTTCACCATGGTCCTCAATTTTCCAAATGCCTGAAAATGATGAAGATAATTCAAAAAGTGTTCTGATATTGTAGAAAGTGGATATCGCAGAATTTTATTTGGAAATTTTCTATGAAACTCGTTAATATTGAGACAAAATTATTAACATTCGTTTAACAAGCGAAACATATTAATTTCTTTAAATCATTAGATTACAATTTTTTGTCGTATAAAAGAGAAACTGTAAATATACCGAATCCTACCTACTTCTCTTCACAGTTTTCACTGGTCCGTGGTTATTAAGAGCGGTGGTAATCTCCCGGCATTTTTCATTTACGACTTCTAGATCACTGTGTGAAGTAACTGTATTGAAAACCACGGAATTAACTTTAATAAATTCCACAAACATGATTTTTTATCTCTTTGTCATTCGGCGAGATATGGACATTCTTTATAAAATTGAAGAAAGCGTGTTAACCAAAAGGATTCTAGATAAAAACTAACAGGAACACGAGCTCGACTTATATAATACACAATCAATAATGCAAGCACTTATCGAACGAACGTAAATATCATAAACATATTGAGAAATTATTTATATTTACACGATTAAAGGTTGATAGATGATCAACAAAATAGTCTCCTGCAACGGCGCGCAGCCGAATTCCAGAGAACTTGCTGCTGATTTCATGGTGGATATTTAGCGGTCCGTTAAAATTTTTGTGGTTAACGGGTCGATACGGAATACCAAATTTCAAACTTCAAATTAGCGAACCGATGATATAATTTTAGCAGCCGTTAAAATTAACGGAAGAGATACGGAATACGGGTCCAAGGTACTTGATGGACTTGATCCAGAGATTATTTTCGCCGAACATCCTTATGCTGGGCTTGTGTCTGGCTTTCTTGCACGAGAAAAGGGTGGCTGCGCTTTTCGAGGGGTTAGTCTCGACGCATCATTTTTTGCACCGCTCTTCGAGTTTGGTGGCGTATCTTTGTACGCGTCCTCGTCGAAGACAACAATATTGTAAAGAAGAACAAAATGCTTTCATCCGGTAGGCTTTTATTTTGTCAAATCCATGTTGAGAATTTATTTAAAATGTATTTTTTTATTTGTGTGAATTAAAATTTTATGTTGAGAAAAACTCACGAGATAGTGATTGTTCTCTACCTACTTTGCAGTGTGTTAACTATTAACTAATTAACTCTCCAATATTTCAATTATCACTACTGCAAAATTGAGAGATCGCCAACAGAACTCTAATAAAAAAATTGAGTCCAGTGAAAATATTGATTACATTTTTATAATTAAATAGCACGTATTTTTTATGTGTAGAAATAGCTCTTCTTTATTTAATAATAAATTACATTCAGGAAGTTCAACCGACAATAATTGAAATTCCTAGAAGAATCTTGACCACGCGACGTGTTTGAATGTATTAACGCCTTGAGCTCGGCATTAATGAAAACCTTCAAATCCTTTATGTCATTTTCGTTTTATAAAACAATCTATGATTTTATCTCATTAATATATTCTTAGGTAAATTATATTCGCACAAAATTCTCGTAGCCATGCAGAGCTGCGTTTAGACATTTAATCGCCTGAACAGACCAGAATATTGCTACATCCACAAATGAATTCCTAGGTTACGTATTATTTATATCTCTAGGTAAAAACAATTACTTATTTATATTATTATTTCGATAAAATATTTTAAGGATAATTTTGACACTCCCATAAAGTACCTCTGTGGTGGTTACGGTTTTAAAACCTTTTACCTCTCCAATGGTAAAATTGTTAAACCACACAATCCATTGTGCATATATTTGTTAGACATTTTAGTAATTTATTTATTTAGTAGCACAAATGATATTAGCAATATTTGAATAAGTCCAAGAATGGTCGTAAGCCCTGTAATTACCCCATACTTCTATATATTTTCCTTTAAAATATAAAAATAAATAGATTTGTCTCTATGAGTTATCTGAAATTACATGTTTATGCACCTGTTGCTGAATTTTAGATTGCAGTCTGAGTCGCCCATTAAAGTGCACGACCTCCATCTGTTATTGTTTAGTCTTGCTCGATGATTTGCAATATAGAAAATCCGTCTTCTTCATTTTGCTGACAAACAAGATAATTATTTCGGTTCCACTCGGTGGTTGGCAACAAGAAACAAGGAAAAACCTGCTTTTGAAAGGCATCCGCATAATAGTTAAAAGATTTCGTGATTCATTATAAGTCCATTAAAAATGCCAGGTAAAGATGTTTCGCTTCTAACAGAAATCCCCACTTCCACGTGAGGCAAACCTGTTATAAAAAAAATCTAATAATACGTCATGGTCCATGTTTGAATTATACCGACGGAGTCGAAGCGTCACTACCTGCCATCGAGGGTAAGTTTTAGAACCTAGTTCTCGGTAGCTTCTAAAGTAGCATCTAAAGGTGGAAAATAAGTATGCGAAATTATTAATTTATTCGAATAAATGCAACTTTTAATTTGGGTCATTGCTCATTGGTGAAATAGTAATATTAATAATAATTCAATTCAATAATATTATTGGAAAGGTTGCGATTCTTCAGAATATATCGTTTCTTGATAATTATTGTAAATCAAAGTAAATGTGACTAGACCTGTACTTGATCCCGGAACCTTTTTATTATCGTAGAATGCTAATCCGAACTGAGCTACGTCTTGGTTTGTGCTAATAATAGTGTTCTGGAGACAAGATACATAGGATATTGGAATGAGATCATTAGGTACATTTTTAAATACTAATTAAATGTATTAATTATAAAGATATACATATTAATAATAAATTTGTCATCACAAATACTGTCGCTGTAGTATAGTTGGTAATGCACCTTCCCCGGATTGGAAAAGAGATCCAGAGTAGCGGAACAACAATATTTTTCGATAAAATTTATTTTATATGTATATCATTCTAATTAATACATTTAATTAGTATTCAAAATATCACAGACCTATGTTCTGAATAATTAAAACTACACAATAAGAACGTGTTCTCCTTAAGAAGGTACATTTTTATATTAAAATATCTCTTTCTATGAAGAAACCCGGATTAAAAGAAGATTAAAGACTCTGACCGGTAATTACATTGCACGAATATATCGTGATTCAAAATAATATACACATAAAAAACATTTTTTTATATATAGATCTACATTTGTATATTTCAAGATAGGATAATAGGTTAAAATAAATCGCTATTCTAAAATATAAATCCCACTTTACAAAAAAATATCAAATAAAGAAAAAATATAATAATATAAGTAGTTTGTTCTAATAAAGTTTTTCGTTTACGTTAAGGCTTCTATTTATATTATTTTAGAGTTTGGGGGCAGAGAACACGTGTAGCGTGGCCACTGGACTCTAATATGGACCGCATGCCTAGACCACGTGGTGTATTCCCAGTTGTTTCGCTGTATCGCGTGGGCCTTATATGGGAACCTTTTCTATGTCGACACAAATCCAGGCAGAAACCTATTAACTCGTTTTCAACAAGTCTCTCGGAGTAGATTTACTGCACATACTACTATACGCACACTACTTCATCTTTTTAGATCTACTCTGTCAAATTAGTATCGCGAGAAGCAATTTTTCTAATTATACTTCCGAGAGGCAAATGCCTTAGAATGAAAACCAATAATTAAACCTGTTTATTGAGATTTAAATCAGGTTACAAAATGAAAACGTGACGTTTTAAAACCGTACGGTCTGATGAGTATTATTGCATTTTTATATAGAACAAATTAACATTACACAAGAATCATAAGACTATGTCCCTTCAGATCGCAAAGTTGGCTATTACGAGGGAGTAATGGATAATGTCATATTCTTACCGCACAGATGTAATATGGCGGAACAAAGAAATGTCACGGCCAATATTGGCCGACCCTGAAGCCATCGAGGCTAGAGTTAAACCGAGAATCAATAACAAGACCGTACTCAAGTTCGGTACACAGATAACTCATCCGTTTTTCATACAGTGTCGCTCCTTTTACGCCGACTTTGGGTATGGTTTTTGAAACAGCCCAAGAATGGCAAACCGCGTTTCTAAAATACACGTATGTACCTTTAACCAGATGTAGGCAGTTTTACTCCGATTACACTGCTGAGAATCGGCTAATTTACAGGCACATAGTGAAAATATATTTTTGCTGTTTTGTTTTTTTTATAGTGCGTTGAGATTTTGCTTTACTCCTTTTTAAAATACTTGTATGGATTTATATTCTTTGTTTCCTTTCACTGATGACGTTAGAATAAATTATACATTATGTAAGTACAAATTATGATGTGCAAAAAGATAAAAATATTTTTTTCATTTCGGTAAATAATGAGGTCTCGTGTAAAAATTCTGTACGGTGTCTTGTTAGTGGGTAATAATCCTTAAATAATCACATTTTTTATGTTTACGTAGGTACTTAAATATCATTTTCGTATCAGGGATAGGCATACATAACGTGACCATGTATTTTTTCCTCAAAACGGGACGTCTACTAATTTTTATGGTCCGCAAAACCTACTTCGAGTACTTATTTGCTTTATAAACGGGTGTGTACTTAGTTTGTCAGTTAGCATTAAAAATGCACTTGCGTTGAGGCATTGTTAAAATGAAGGGTTCACTTACAAGAAATTTAAATTGACTACAATAACACACGTCGATAAAAAAACAATAGTCAATCGTCAAGAAAGATGCTGCGTGTACTCACAACCGAGGAGCGAGTGGGCGAGCTGGCAGGCTTCTGATCGACTTACATATGTGTGAGACGTATTACACATGCCGTCATCGCCGCGCTACTAGGCGCTACCGTCGGATTTTTTTATTTTTCTTTGCTCTCTTTCTGAAAACGGGACATTTCGGCATCCCGAAGCTGTGCTTGGGGACAACGGGATAGGCTACCTAAAAACGAAATGGTCCAGTTCAAAACGGGACGTATGGTCACGTTAGGCATACATACCATTTTGACCTAACAAACACTCTCCACACCCGATCCAAATTAATTCATCTGTCTTGCAGGCTCGTCGATTTGTATGTTTTCTAATATTTGATATATCATGCCAGGTCTTTCTAATGTGTCGGGATATAATATGATGTGAGGGTGTTGTCAAATTATATCTTCCTTATCAGCCTCGCTTATCTCTTACATTTCACCTAACCCCTTATTAAGTCCGTTATCTGCATAGAATTACCAAACGTAAGATTGACCGACCTCACTAATACTGCAATTAATTTCCGCATTTTTATTTTACTTGATCTTGGCTTCATTTGGTGCACTTATTTCGATGTTGTTACCAGAATTCAATTATGCTAAGCTTGCTTTAGATTACATGTTTCTATGCCAGAAAAGAGGACGTTATATATTTACTATTTAAATTTATTTCTCAGGCTTCCCCCTCCCAGAAAACTCTTTAAAATTAAATATACTAATAATATAACTTATAATAAAATACATAACTTGTCTAAATAATTATAATGTATTGAACAATATTACTAGCCAGGATGTTACAAAACTAATTTGTACATTTCCGTTAGAAAATGTGAATGTTCCGTAACATTACAGAAGTATTTTCTCGCGTAATGGCGACAAATTTGTAGAGGAAGCTCCCCAGTGATATGTAATTATTCCAGCCTTGGAATTTGCTTGGATTATAGAAATGAAAAGTATCACGTCACTTCCAAACAGGGTTACCAGTAATTTTTTCATACAGTTTTATATTTCATTTCTTTTTCTTTAAAAAAAAGTACTAAGCAAAATAATTATTTTCATCCCTTCATCCTGGGAGAATCGGGGGCCAATATTTCGACAACGTGCTTCCATCTCCCCCCGTCTTGCGCTATTTTAGTATTGATGACCAATGAAGACGCAATCTGTCTTCATAAAGTCTTCGGGATACATTAACCTTTTAACTGCCAACTCTATTTGAATTGGAAGACACCACATAGGGTAAGAATAGGCTTTAAAGATTTTGAAATATTTATCAAAAGCTGAGACCTGTCGTTCACAGATGGAAAACTGATTTAAAAATATAACTTTAATCCCTGCAAGTCTGCAAGGTCCAAAAGTGCGTGTTAACACGCTTATAGCTTGACGTGACATACAAAATTTGGCGTGTTAACGCACTCATGGCATTTAAAAGGTTAAAATCACCAATCAGGTGCGACGTACTGGACTCTATCCCTCGACGGAGTTTCCTATCAAGAAGATACATCTTGGTAATAGTTCATCATGCGTTCGCAAGACGTGTCCAAGCCACCTCAATTTGAGATATTTCTATATGTAGAAGTAAGAGCTTTATGTTGAGGGTTTCCGTAATCCGTGATACTTCTCACTCAGTTAATTAACTGCTACTCATTTTGGGAGTCTGGATTCTTGATCTCTCGCTCTCCGTGAGAATCCAAATATAGTGAACACATATTAAAATTGACATGTACACAGCTTTAAAAACCTGACTTAATTCGTAAATTATAAAGCAATCATTTTTTATTATTATTTAGCATATTAAAATTAAAATATATTAATAAACATCTTATCTTGCCCGATCAAGTGTTAAACAGTATTTTGTTGGTGATAAAAAATATTTATGTGAATATTCATACATACGCGCTGTTTTCACATATGTTACTAAATCAGTTTTCATTCAGACAAATAATTTGTGAAAAAATACAATTTGTTGCCCTGTGTAAATCTTACTAGAAGATGTCTTACTAGACTGTTAGAAACCTCACCAATCGATCATAAGAAGATGTATGAACGTGGATGAGCCCGATTTGTGCACAGGACGTAATGGCGGATGCAATGATAAGTATTTTTTATGTTTAACTACTGTTTAAGGTACACACTCACTACAGATGAACTAATTGTATTTTGGCCATCAAGAAAAGAATTATCTGTACCGCATTGAACCAAATTGTCAACCCTGATCGAGTCAATATTTGTCAGAATGATCTCAAGACGAACACGGATATGATTTGCAACTGATTATAATTCAAGGTAGGTATTGAAAAAATACGTTGTAGGTACATTTAAAAAAATAAGAATCAATACTTACTTTTCCACAACTCAGGAAAGCAACAGTGGACACGCGAATCAAAACAATGACTTTATTAGGTAGCTACACAACCCTGAGATTTTTTTATTTAATTTATTTCACATGTTTAGTCTTCCTATACATTAATGAGAATTCATTATCTTCTAGTCTCGTAGTAATAAAATACGTATTCCTCACTTTATCCATCAATTCTTTAAAATGTATTCATACAAATCTCTAATAGGATACGTGTGGAATTAATTTTAGAATTATACTAGTATCTTTTAAATTATTTTATTTATTAAACAATTACGTGCTACAAAAGGCATTTCCTAAAAAAACGAAGATTGTTTCTGTCGGGTAAATCAGAAGTAACTGAAGTTTTTATTAACTGCTGTCTTTCAGATACTTGTTTAATTTTAAATGTGTAGTTTTTTTTTTGATAAAATTCATATAAATTTCATAAATTAGGCAATTAGTGCAATTTCGCAAACTTTTTAAGGTTTTCAATTTATCCATTATTGGTGCCGCGTCGATTTTCCTCGGTTGGTTTCAGTCTTCTGGATTCAATCCAATCTGGTGACGTTTAGGGACCAATAGAGCATGCGAATCTATTATCATAAAAAAACTATAATAATACATATTTGTTGCAATTAGATATTTAGAATACATAATTGTTATTCAATATTAGTTCTGCAATAAAATTAAGTAAGTAAGCGAGTAAAATTCATGAGCTGAAAAAAAAAAACAATATGATAATGTAAACATGATTAATAGTGATTAAAATCACGTCAATAGATGCCGAATGGTTAAGGATCATAAATAATAACTGCATAGCTAATAATAACTAATCATGTTGTCCTCTAGCCATCCTTTGTTAATCAATAATTATTAAAATGTTAATAAAATGTCATTAGGGTCATTAAACTTAAATACGTTTGCAGCTACAAAGGAATTAAATATTTTAATAATAAATAAGTTGGTTATTAATCGTCGCAATCCAATGCGTAATTTATTTAAAGCTTTAAAAATGATTAATATGTTATAAAATTATATTTATTTACTTGATAAATTGCAAAAATTGTAACTTAGTGTCAGGTTTTATAAGAACTATTCGTTAATTACTGTATTTTGGTTTACCTATTTAGGCTTATAAAATTTGATGAATGTGTCCTGGCTATTTTATTTAAGTGAGTTTGTAGAAGTAAAAGTATGTACTTACATAATTACATACTCTAGGTAGGTACTTTTCAAAGACGAGTCAGTCTTTGTGAACTATAAGCAAAACAGTGTCATTTTCGCTCACCTCTGATTTTAGCGTAAATTTTTTATTTTTTTATTTTATTTATTATCTTTGTTTTATTAACCATTTAATTGAGTTTAAATACATCTACCGGTTTCGAAAAATACCATTTTCTTCTTCAGGATGTCATAACTAATTAAAACATTTATTATTGTTTCTTTACCAGAATCTATTTTTAAAAAATCTATTTTAAAAAAAAAAGAAACAATTATTTTTAAAAAAAAATTTAGTACCTAACTCAAATTGTTACTTAATACAAATTTACTCGAATAATTTTTAGGAAAAAAATTTAGAATGAGACTCTTAGTTAAATTTCGTTGTTTATAATATTTTGATAATAAATTAAAATATGAATTTTAACCACCAAGTTAATATTGCTAATTTTAAAAGTATTATTTTTTTATTAACTACTTTCCATATTTCCTTGTCATTCATGTTCAAGTACATGACTAGAATAATATCAGGTATTTCATGCTGGCATATATGCTTCTTCGGTGTTGTAGGCATACGGGCCACTTTTGCGTTATTGAAACATTTGTATACGCTACATAGATCGGTCCATTTACGTTTATAATCATTTGTTCTTGCTGGTGTGTCTGATGCATATGATGATTCTGTGTTTTTAGATATGAATTGACGTCATTGCTTTTGTTTTATCTTGATATTTTTCATGTGAATTGTAATTACTCTTTATAATATTAAATACGTTTAGATAAAAAAAGTTACCCGTTATATTGCAAATACAGTACCAACTCATTTATAGGTATATCCACACAATAATAATACATGTGAGCGTGCATGTCTTAAAGTTATTCGTAATTATTTGATCATAACAATTCGCAATAATTATAACTAAGATAATTATATAATTACAATTCACGAGATTCAATTCAAATTTATTGATGTTGTAGCAGTTTCTTCTCAATATATTGTTCCTAGATAATTAAAAATATTATGATAATAAAAATAAAGTTATATCATTAATTTAGAAAATAGTTTTGTTAAAATTTCCGGTTAAAAAGTAAGACTGACAATTCTGACGCCGCCCGGCAGGTTTCAATCAAGAATTCAATTTAGAAAGAATAATTGCATTAGTGTGAGTAATACCATACGTAATATGCACACTGTAACAGTGTATTGATGCCGCTTTGCTTTTTAATTGGTTAATGGGCGGGGTTGTCGTTTGAAATGAGTCAAAAACACATAGAATGTTTGAATTTTTTAAATTAGGAATGTTTATATTTGTATATGTTAATTTGACTTATTTGATATGTTTTTATATTTCTACCAACATTTGAATTTCCATTGTTATAAATATATAACTACGTAGGTACTTATACTATAAAAGACATATATTAAAAATCAATATGTATTCCTAAAAGCATCATTAGATTAAACCATTTTTTCTCTACACATATACTTAACCACTATACACGGCGACGAAAATCGTAAAATATATATCGCAAAAAAAAACGGTGTACATGAAAATTTGAGCTCTGTATGCGTTGTGTTTTATTTTCTATGAGTTTTCCGGAATCATGTATTTTTTAAGATTCAAAGAATATAAATTTGAAAAAAAAAGTATTACATGTTTTTGAAACGGGCTGTTACACACACTAATACAATTGTTTTTTCTAAATAAAAATGGTAACTTTCTATTGGGAAAAAAATGTAACGTATTACTGATAAAGGATGCATTCAACATTATTCTAAATAAATTTATGACTATTTTTCGTAAAAAGTTTTGGCCTTTGCCTTTTTTTCAGTTATATATTTTACATTAATTTAATTATTTATATAATTACTAAAAAAATATTTTCATTTATTAAAAAAAGTTTTACAAATCAAATGAAATGCATACAACTTCTGAGAATATTTCAGTATTTTTAATTGAAATTTTGTATATTTAACAAATTACGTCAAATCGTCGTGAAAGTTTATGTGGTTATCTAAATTCAACAGAAAATATGCATAAACAACTATGTGAGCGTTTTATTAGACATAATTACCGCATTATTTTAATATACAGAATGGCCCTAAAGTCATCAGACCGTCTAAAATTCGAAAGATTTTAACAATTACTTTTTTCAATTTTTTCATATATGACGAGGCCCACTTTCACCTAAACGGCATTGTCAATAAACAAAATACCCGATTTTGGGGTAAATTTTGGTTTGGTATCAATATATATATTTTTTAATAATGGAATTATTGCATTTAAAAAAGGTCTAACGACTTTTGGGTCATATGGACTTTATATCTACACTGAAGTGCGCTACACGTAAGTATACAAATTATGGGTAAGTATGTTAGGAAAACGTTAAATGAAACAATAAAAATATGATCTCCTTAATATATAAGTCGTATTAAAGATTCCAAATTTAATAAAATCGATTAATTAATATAATTCTGGCGTCTCCTATCTGGTTTTACTCAGAAGTATTTGATATTCATCGAAATATAAAGTTAATTGCTTTTAAAAATGGAATAGTCTATGTATCAATTGGAAATATTACGGAATATAAGTTCAAAATTAGTTGAAAATGCATTCGATTGCTATATTAATAATAATAATGGATAATTTGTATAGCGCCATTTTCGTAAAAACTTTCACCTCAAGAGCGCTTTACACATATCCCGTTTATAGTTCTACAATTATCTTTGTTTTTTAAAATTAAAATTTGTTATTTTTACTTATGGAAATGACTTTTTGAAAAGGTGCATTTTAGTTTATTCTTAAATATAGTCTCTGATGCACTGCTTCTTATGACGAAGGGCAAAGAGTTCCACGCTTTTGGGTCTGCCACCGCAAATGCCCGTTCACTAAATATAGACTTCTGGCAACTTTTTTACTTCTGACTTCTGCGGCTGAAGTAGACGCTGACCTGAGATGCTGACGTCTACCATTCAAATTGTCTAGGATACAGAGTTTTTGAAGATACAGTCATACATCAACCAGCACAATTTAAATTCAACTCTTTCAGGGAATTGGAGCCAATGTAGCTGATATAAAAGGGATGTTATATGAGAGAATTTGGAAACTCCATATATTATCCGTGCAGCCACATTTAGAATGGATTGTAATCTATCCAGCTGAAACATTGACAGGCCAGCATAGATGCTGTTACAATAGTCCACACGTGACATCACAAATGCATTTAAAAGAAAACGGGCTGCTTCACGAGGAAGATGTATCCGAATACTTTTAATCTGTTTCAGTTGATAAAAGCACGCACTGACAGTTTTGTTGATTTGTTTATTCATTGAAATATCTGAATCAATGTGCGCACGCCCACCAACTTAACTGCAGATTTAGCATTCGCAGACATTGATTCTTGCATTCAATTTTGTCTTGTAGGTGTTGCTGTCCATAGTAGTTCTGTTTTGGATGGATTCAATGTAAGTCTATTTTGTGCTATCCAATCGCTTATTTTATCTACGCATCTTGCAATTTTTATTTTTAATACCTCTGTTTTACCATGCAGCATAAATAGAGAACACGCTTCAGGACAGGAAGAGATCCAGGTTCGAATCCCAGTAGCAACTAAATATTTTTTTTGATAGATAGTTTTTTTCTGTATATCTTTCTAGATGAACCATTTAATTAGTAATAAAAGTAATCTTATGTATAAAAACATCCCAATGTGTGTCAGGGTACTGATTTGTTACATTGTAGAAAGTATGTGTCAATTTACTTTGAAATATAGGTACGTATCGGATGAATGAATGATCCTTATTGTTCTGAACAATTATTTTTCGATAGAAAAAAAATAAGTCCATATCATTGTTATAAACTAGAAAATTGAAACACTGTATTGTAGGTAAGTAAGTAATTATTTAAATAATGCCCTATGTACGTCTTTCATGCTTAATCTAGGATAAATTTAGCTTAGTTAGCTTTTAAATATTAGTTCATTTATATAGACAACAACCGTTTTGATATCTTCATTAATATTATGAATCACTGCAATGTTATCAATAATTATTATTATTGAATGATTTTGATACAAAATAAAGTAAATTACTTCCATCAAAAGGCATGTTATCTCGTTCATCTATCGCAGGGTGGGCGAACATTTTTGATGATTCATAAATGATTGTATCAGTCCTTACATTGGTACTCACAGATTATAAAACAGATGCCCACGATAGCAGGTACTCGTGTTGATGCTCATATAAAATGAAGAGTTAAAATAGCAGTAATATTTATATTGAGGTTAATTTCAAAAGTAATAACTACTTCAAATCAAACTTATGGAAAAAAAAACCATTTCAATGTTAAAATGACGGTATTGTCGTATTTTATTTATACCTTATTACGTATCAGTCATCTGTCAAAAGAACTCTGTTTTAGTATCCATAGGCTATTCTTTTTCATCTTACTGAATTACTTAAATCTTTTACAAAACTAAAGTTACATATTTTTGTGAATCGTTTACCTCTCCAAAAAAAAGACTGGCTCTTGTGCTTGGAGAGGGATAACATAACATTAAGCATTTAGACTTAGTTTTATACTACTTTAACGAAGAAACCGGCGTAGTTCTGAAACCGGTTGGCAAAAAAATCAGGTGTTTATATACAAAGGTAATTAATTATTTTATGTACATTTGTATTTAAATTAAATACATTACAAATTTGTTTTGCCAATGCCCTTATTTATTAAATTTTAATTATTTGATATGTTAAGAGCATCCTTATAACAGCATTTCGACATTAAATGCTTTTGTGTTCAAGCACGAGAACATAGTTTTCTACAGAAAAATTAATTGCTAATTTTTACGACGTATTTTGTAGTGATTAAGTACATCTTTTTTGTATACTTTCAGTTTTATTAAACATGTTTTTATTTGACAATACAACGGTACCGAGAATCGCGCTAACTGGAAGGCTGGGTGAGTCATCTCGCTGATACGAGAACAGACTCACCAATGACTCTTACGTAAATATACGTTTATTAGGTGATCCAATTTTGCTAACACAGATCATTCATGACTAACGATGTTAGGAAAACATACTGAATCATTTTTAATACGTCGCTAAATTCAGAGGTGAATTTTTCCAACATTCACGATCCGTTTCCGAGAGTAATATTGTATTCACTCATATAAATTACATAAGGTATATTTTGTATTATAATACTTATAATATTTTATAAAATTACACATTGCTGATCCTAGATTTAATTTCTGACTAATTACTAATTAGTGGAGCCAGGCGATGTTTATATCCATTTTTTTGTTATTTAAACCACATTTTTTAAATACATTAAAATATGTTATCCTATTACAAATATTATCTATTGTCTATTTTTTTGACATTCCAATCAAAGCATTGTAATGCGACTAAAATGTTATTAGAAAGAGGGACACATTAATTTCTTTCTCTTTCACGACCGAGAATTGTAGGGTTTTGGAATAAATAGACTCTTAATAGTTGCAGTGCCTCTTTAACGTTATTAACTCGGAATAAATGGTCGCTCAAAAACTACCAGTGGCGTAACTAAATACCAACTTGGTCTAATTGTTATTCAAACTGTAAAAATATAAAAATTATAACAGAAAAAATGCATTATTCATTTATTATTATTTATTTTGCTGTAGCCAAATTGAAATCGTCGCATATTATAAAAATTAATAATAAATATTTTTAAAAATTCCAATAAATTTATTATTATGAAGGATTTTTGTTTGAATATGTGCTGTTAAGTGATTTGGTGCTAAAACTTAAAGCACTTGTATTTCGATGATGTGTATCCCTTGTAAAATGTGCTATTAGAAAATAAAAAAGGGGCATGTTAGAGTTAACAATGGAAAAATAATTTTTCCCAAATTTTTTTTTTTCGAAATTTTTGCCCTTTTTACGCCGGAATACTAGAGGATTCTCTGGGTTAACAGAAAATATGATAAATGTAAAAAAAATGATAATTTTTTTCCTTTTGAGAAAAATGTTAATTCCTAAACAAAAGATTGATAGCTACGATTGAATATTTTGTTTTGAATACAATTTCGAACAAAATGCAAGTACCGAGTAAAATTGACAATGTTTGCACAGTTCTGAGATGGTGCTGAGTGACACTATCAGCAGATCTTAACAAACATAGTACAAACAAAACAATTCCAAGGAGACAGGTACAGATCTCTCCGACCTAATGAGAAAACAGAAGGTACATGTTATGTTTCAATAATACAATTACCATATTTTAACTGCATATGCATATGTAAATGCAGAAGAATATATTGAATCTAAGGATATTGGTACATATGTATATGCTCATTATTATGAAAGTGATCCAAGTTAAAAAAATTTAAAAATGAGTATCAATTCTTTCGCGTCACATTCGTCGCAAATTGTAGCAATTGTGAAAAATTTTAAGCGTTATATTCAATGTATTCTACTAGTGTTTATTCTGATAATAGAGTAAGTCATTTCAAACCTAATTTTTTTATTTCCTTATAAGCTACATGCAAATTTATATGTCGAAATAAATTATAAATCTAGTAAACTACATAAATTTTGAAACATTGTGTATAAAAATATTTTTTAATCAATTCAAACGCAAACCCTTAAATATCTCGAAACGGAAGAAACATGACTTAGACAGCATTCATAATATCTTATTTATTAGTAGAGGAGATAAAATGTATTATTTTGACAACATTGCTTCTGTGTTCCTCTGACATTAAAAGTTCAACCACGTTTGAAGACGCGCTACAAATTTAAAGACAACATTTTTATTAAATTTATTTATTTACTTATTTGCAACTATATAATACAATGTAAAAATATGTTTGGACTGTGCCCGTCTTACTAGAGAAATTCTGTGTCGAGACGGACTAACTAATAAGTGTGTATAATCTACTAGGCCCTATCTCAGGGCTATGTACATAGGGACAATCAACAGGGGACAATTATTTTATAAATAAATTATGAAAAATGGATTATGTAATATATAACGCGACGTTTAATTGTTGTATTAATTTAATTGAGTACTCAAAAAAATTCTTCCCCAGGCGCAGCACTTTTCCCACCTATATATATATATATATATATATGTGTGTATGTGTGTAATTTTTTCTCCTATGATTTATTTCCTTTTTTCTTGAATTTAATTTTCTTAATTTCACAATTTAATATGGTGTTATTTTTTCAGATTCGGAATTATCAGGACTTTCACATCTGGGTGAGTTGATTGTTTGAATTGAATTATCGTTTGAATTCTAATGTTCGTGTGACGATGCTGTCCAAAATATTTATCATGTAAGTAGATATATTATACACGAATACCTTATCGCAGTCCAGATCCTCTAAGTATTAAAAAAATTAAATAGGAATTTTATCTTTAAACCACAATAACAATTTAGGAATTGTGTGGCGGAAAACAAAACCAAGCATGTTATCACTATCAGTGGTATGGAAAAACCTGCGACACGAGAAACGTATTGTGATCTTTACATCGAATTAATAATTTAATATTTTGTGAAATAAATTCAATAACATTTTGTTATTTTTTTATACCTGCATCTCAGATACATTTTATATTGTATAATGAATACTTTAATATTTAAAAATTTAATAATTTCTCATCTTTAAATAATGTTATGCCTGCATTTTCAATGTTTACTCAATCTTCTTGTATAAATTAATATTACACGTAATCATTATCATTAAAGTCGTATGTCGTTTTGGGAAATATTAAATAAAGTGATTAATTATGTAATGGGAAAAAAAGTTGCATCACGATGATTTAGATCTTCAGACTTTTATCGATTTTATACGATTTGAATTAACTCGCAACATAGCGTGATCCTGTGCGAGATATTGATGCGCAATAACCTACCTACCTCGCAACTTGGCCAATTTATATCAGTCGTCAATTGACTACTCAATTGAAATGCATTCCAATCAGGTTCTTTGCATGTCGATAGTTTATGATCACTAACTACTACACCGATATTTTATTACAAAAGAGTCTCCAACACTTCATTTGCCATCATTTTTAAAACGCGAAATCATAGTTTCGTGTCACACACACTAACACTGATATTGACGTTCTATAGAAAAATCCGTCAATATTCTCCATTCTTCTCGTCGACTTCAACATACTTCATTTATAATATTGAGTTAAAAGACATGTATTTAGACATGGAGAAATTTTCTCTCTGTTGGGCAGTATTCTTGGCTTACAAAACTCAATGGGTAACTATTGTTTCAGCACTAGTTGTGTGATGTCGTTTACACAAGTTTCGTTGTTTCGAGAGCAGGTTTCATCCGTGTATATTTTCCCTAAAAGGGACTATTCTATACCGTGCAGCGATTCCGATTTCACAAAATGTGATACCTCTGTCACAAGTATACGTAATTATACTTAGGTTAACGAATTGGCAATAGCAAACCGTTTAGATAAACTGACATCAATGCAATTATTCAAACCTAATAGTAATAAAGATATAAAACTATACAATCAAAATCTAATTATCTTGTTTTTCAATATATTTACTTCTGTGACGGATATTTTAAGTAAATTCTACGAATAACATAAATATTTAGAATAGCCGAACTTATCATATTTGTATTTTTATTTTTGTTTTTAATTTTTAATAATCACCTTCGCCACAATAACTCCGGTTTCATTAATACTCCGAGGTTATGCTTTGTGTTTCTGAATATTGCTCTTTCTTTCTGAATATTATTTGGTTTATAAGGATGCGGACGTCACTACCGAGTGTTCACATTACATAGACAACACACATAAAATCGAACGTAAACAAAAAATTCTATACAAATGATGTATATAATATATACACAAATCATATATTCTTTATAAATCAATGTTAAAAATTATAATCACAAAAAATATTCAATGGTGGGTTCTTTTACAAGTGCATGATGGATTTCAGACTTTTAATTATAAAATAAGAGTCTAACACACATCCGTCGTGGATTACAAGTAAGACGGGTGTATACCTGACTCAATAATCGATAAATCTTTATTTTCTCAGAAATGCATCAACAGTTGATAATGAGGTGTAAACCCACGTTTATCGTGTGTTCGTTAGGGTTTTTTGCATCAATCTCTGGTCTTTTTATTAATACTTGTCTTGACCTTTGATAGTAATACAATTTTTTTGAGAATAAATTATTTCATGTACAGTGTCTTTTGCAATGTTCCAATAATGCTCGCACCCAAACGCGGTGTCTTTATCGTTATTCTGAAGACTGCGAAGGATACACACTGATTTGAGCGGTTATAGAAAAAAACGTACTATCCGCTGAAAATAAATTTCTAGAAATATCACACGATGACGTCTTAGCTAGACGACTGTTATAAATATCACTACGCAAGAGTGACGAAACTACTCAATGAAGATATGCATACCTTTATTTGTAGATAAATACTATAGTCACATCTGTGTCGTATGTCTGTAAAGTAAAAAAAAATCATTTTCAAGTACCATTTTTTTCTGAATGGAAAGAAAAAACTTATTTATGAATCGTTCAAATACCACAAATTCTTCCCTGTAAATTGATACCTATAAGTAATAAAAAATATTTGCGTTTGTAATTTTTTAATCAACGTCCTAATTGGTAAGTGTTGTCAAATTATTTTAATAAATTGTTTTTTGTTTATTCATGTGTAATGACTAATGTAGGCAATTAAAGTCCGGTGCACTTGTTTACATTAAAAAAACTAATATTTAGATGATACAAATTAATTATGCGGGAATTCACCGACGCAATTATTCTTTTGCGAAGTAAATTGGCAATATCGATGACGCATTTCATATGCGAATAACAAATTGTAAATTATTCAACCGCAGTGTAACTTTAACCATTCAAAGCAAAGCAGATTTTTCCGAATGTTTCCGGCAAAATGAAACCATTTTTTTTTTCGTTTGTGTACTTAGGTTTTGCAGAGGTAGTAAATTAATAAATACTTTGCGAATCTGCCGTATGTTTCATAGGAACATAAAAATATGAATTAACAATTACACGAATTAATTAATTTATTATTATTACATCGAGTACTCTGTTTGACGAGATATAATATAGATGCTTCGTCGCTATTGTCGCCGCGAAGAGAAGAAATCTGTATTTGGATATGTGTCATTTGGCAGTATGAAATAAATCGACATATTCGCTAAGCCCTGGCTAGTATTGTTTGGCTAATATTAAACTAATATGCAAGAAAAATAGCCACGTTGGTAGATATTATTATCGTAGATCAAAGCTGCTAATTACTTATTGTGTAATGGAGTCGTTTTGGCAAATATCTAAAGAATTCAAAATCTATTTTCACACCGTATATAATTTCTGTATTAATGAATGTTTGTACGTCTTTAATTGATTAACATTGCCAAAATTGTGATGTGATGAATCAAAATAACGATGGTAAACATTACGCTAAATATATGAAGCAATTTTGGCAAGAAACAAAACGTAATTTTTTTAGAACATAGTTCTGTGATATTTTAATACAAATTAAATGCATCAATTAGAAAGATATACATACAGATAAATTGAGTTCATCTGTAATCTTTCTAATTGAAGCATTTAATTTGTAAATAAATATTTAACTGTAAAACATAACTGGTAGTAAATGATTTAAGAACAAAAATCATTTAAAAATATATGTATTTTATAAAGCGACAGATTAAGAGCAACGCTATTATGCAATAAATATTCTAAAGGGTAATCATATTATGCGCCGATTTCTTAATAATTTACGATTATAGATGAAAGTATAACCTACGAGTTTAGCTAAAAGCTTAAAGCTTTATCAAAACCACTTTTAAAGATTAAAATCGGAAAGGAGGTTCTTCGACTTGACATATATCTAGTATCTAAAAGGCCTTTAGAGAGATCTAAAAAGTCATGAATCGGATATTACTAAAGTGAAAAATATCTGTGGTTTTTTGTTATAAACAATGGTAAAGTAGACTGTGTAATGCATTGTTCTGAAATGCCGTACACTAACGTACGAAGATTATTTATCATATTATCGAAATCTACCTAAAAGCTGAAAGTGAAAAATATCTCAAACACATTTAAATGAACAATTACTGATGCTTTGTGGGTCATAAGGGTAATATAATATAAAATATACTTATATGTATATGTTTATGTTGTTTGCTCTCTTCTTGTGCCAGAAAACATAAGAAAAGAGGAGAAACTACATAGACTCAAAATGAAACTAAGCAAATATGTGAAAGATAAGTTGTAGTATAAAGGAACGATTTTGATCTTGTATAAATTATCGATTAGAGCTTATATAAAAATACTTATGTATGCACTATGTTAAGAATAAATAAATATCCGTGACATGTCCATGGTCTTCTCATCTCTATCATTTACAATAAATTAAAAAGTAATTAATTACATAATTAAATGATATTTTCAAGAACAATGAAATTTAATTCACAAAGTTCAATTAAGTAACAGTATAGAAAATCAATGAAAATGAATTATTCAAATTCCACCAACCTACGAAGCGAATAATAAGGCGAAATATAACACATATTAACCTAATTAACTATTAAATATTTAATTAGCTATTCAGATTAACCAATAGATTTTTTTGTTTTGTATATATCAATTCCCTTATGGAATGAAAACATTATTTTTTATAACATAATTACTATTAAAGAACGTATAATAATATTATTAAAAAACGCTGGATGTTTTGCATCACATATTAAAATTGTAGACACTCGTTTTTAATAATACATACATTTAAAAATACATATTTATAGATTATGTAAGATTCAAACAAGAAAAACGAATGAAATTGACGTTTTGGACTCATTGAGAGAGAGAGCGAGAAGGATACACCACCTTAACGTGTGACTAAATCGTCGGGGTGCGGTTAAAAAATAGGTACCAATTAATACGTGCTAGCGATCACACAGGCCTCAGCTAAAGTTGTTTAATGAAAATACTCCGGATCAGTAGTTCGACAATTGGGAATATTAGCTGATCGGCACGTAGGAGTCGAATCCAAACCGTTGACCCAAGAAACAACGCAGTGGGAAAATTAAAAATAAAATTAACAATCAACTATTAAAAAATATTAATAAGTTTATTTATGAATGGCGAGCGTGAAAAAGTGGTTGATTTATAATTAAAATTAAAACAATACAATCCACATCGCATATTTGTTATAAATAGCTATTTATTGTATAAATAAATAATAAATTTAACTAATAAATTTAAATAATAAATTTAAATAAATTATATCGAAAACTCTCATTATCATTCATTAAAAAAACCCACTTATTACAATGATAATAAATACTGTTCTATAAATTTATTAAATTATTTTATTATCACAAATTAAGTTTTAAACAATTGTTTGTCACACCAGGAAATGTTTTATTATTTAATTATTAGCCACTTGTTACTATCGGGATTGAGAGAATACGAAAATATTTTTGTTGACTCCATAGAAACCAAGTAAATAAGTGGATAAAACGACTTCGTAGAAAAAACTCTGATGTAATCTGGAATGTATTTTCTTATAAATAACTCTTAAATAACATTCAGACACAACAACGTAAATATCAAATGTTTAAAAAACGCGAAATGAATTATTTAAAAATAATTTTAATGACGATTTTTTTTTGCATTCAGTTCAATAGATGGCTAAAAGTTATGTTTCTTACTAGTTATTTAATATTGTTTGTGCAAATACAAAGTCGCTGTTTGTATACAATTAAAATGTTTAAAGTATTACTAAGAGGCTATGAAAACTGTCCGGAAAGTGTGTTGTTTTGCTTCGCACAATAAATATATTATCATTATAAACTTAACTATCATTCTTCTCGCAAATCGGGGTTGATATCAAGTTACGTCTGTCCAAATCAGGTCTAGTCTCTAGCAAATCTCTTGCATCTTCTTGGATGGCTTATTTCTTTCTGTTTGGTCTGGCTTCAAGCACTCTTTTAGGATTATTGTCAATGGTACTCAGCGCTGGCGCTAGACCTTTTGCCGCTACAGGCTAGATTGTGTTTTTCCGCCCTAGTAACTTAACTGAAGATGATGTTTTCAATTTTTGTATAACCATCTCCATAAATTGGCCGCCTTCTAAATCGGCCGCTCGCGTGGCACACGCGTTAGGGTCGGTGTTTTGTTATGCCGGCATTTTTACTTGCCCATGGGTGGCTTTTTACCAAAAGACGTTCTAGACACTAGTGTTGATTACAAATTATCGCTTTATTAGAAAATAACTATAATGTTATTTATTGGATTTACTTTCTTAGATTGTTTATACCTGGATTATTTTTATTATACACTATTATCGTTATGCAACTTGGGATTTTGTTTTTCAATTTTTATAATTTTTCGGCCGCCACAGATATGGCGCCTGCTTCTAGAAGTACCGCTGATGGTACTTCTAAGACATCTGATTCTACTTAAAAGAAGTTCTTTGTTTAAGGAATTTTTTATCTCGCTGTTGTCGTTGTCTCTTGTTGTTCTTCCCACACATGCATGAGGAATTTTATCGAGGGTACTTAAATTCTTGGTCGAATTCTCTTAATCAAAATCTATATTACGTATATTGATACGCATACTTATTTGAAGTTAGACCTATTGAATATTGAGACATGACATTTATTTACGTAGAATAGTAGAATTGAAGTAACATATTCTAATTTTAGTGTGGCTGGCACTTTTGGCCGACTCAGGATTACAACGAGGATAATCTTAACAATCTTGTTTAAAAGTATCCCCTAAGTGTTTGCAATGATAAAACATTATTATGATACACCACAAATACAAATGTTATTACAGTTTAATACTGTTATTTATTGCCAACAACTTACTGAAATAAATATCTTCAAGCCGCGTTGCAGTGTCCATTGCCAACTACATAAATCCCGATGATAGATGTATTTAGAATACGCTCAAGTATTCCCGGTCGCGACTATTCAGAATATTCTTGCATATCGTTTTCTGAGTTTCCATGCCGTTTTTATATTTACTGGTCGAAATTGGCATCGCGCTATTGTTTCTGTCGCTCCCTTCTCACATATAGACACGACACATTTGTTTGGAAAATCAGCTCAGATTTAAGATTATCGGCTATCGCCCACCACACAACATATCTATTCGTCGGATAAAAAAATATCTTAGGAACGATTCGTTTGAATACTTTCAGATATATTTTCAAGATACGATAAGTTCCGTAGTTCCTATCTTATTTCATTTAATTTTTCTCTCGGCTAACCTTGTCTAACCACCGTTTTGTTTATGAAAACACATATACAAATACGAAATCTACCTGATTCTTTTGGCTAGTGCCGGAAAGAAATTTTTAAAAATATATTATAACTATAAAAAATTATGTTTTGTGGTTATTGAAATAATAGTACAAATAAAGAAGATTTTGAAAAGAAAAATGACAAATATGTAAAAATAGCACCACTGTACGTATCCATACTCTTACTTAAAATATATATTATAAGCTAATTTGCCAATAGTAAGCAAATTCAATAAGTACCTTCCAATAATTATTGTCACTGATTGCTCTTCCGAAACCGTTATCCGGACTAATGCGTAATGTGGCCTGCAGATCGATTTAATTAAAGCAATAAATTTGTATATATTTTAATGAAAACACATTTCATTATGAATTTGCAATTTTAGAACATAATCATTCTATGATGTTAAATACGAATCGGATAAATCAACTTATTAGAATGAAGATATACAGAAAATATTATCGAAAAAATATTTTGTCATTCATCACTGGGAATTGTTTTCAATAAATTTGCTTCCAATAAAATAGAATGCTGCAAAAGGTGGAAACAAATCATCCACACCTTCATCCGAAATATCCTCCTATTTTAAATTGTTAACATTGTTTTATTAACCACTTAATGAATTAAAAATACACCTGCCGGTGTCGAAAAATATCATTTTCTTCTTCAGGATGTCATTAACTAATCAAAAACATATGTTGTATTGTTTCTTTAACAAAATTTATTTTTAAAAAACAAAATTATTTAAAAAATAAATTTAGTACCTAACTTAAATTGTTACTTGATAAAACAAAACTACTAATAATAGAATAATTTTTAGGAAAAAATATTAGAATGGGACTTGTGGTCAAATTTAGTTGGTTGTTCATAATACTTTGATTAGTTTTACACGCTTTATTAATCTCCAACGATTCAAAATTATTTAATTTAAGGCCAACACTGCTTACACGCAAAATAGACAATCCCTTATTTTATCAAAAGTATGATCATTTTCTAACAAATGATTAGAAATTCTGAAAACCCAATATTATTCAAACATCTCAAATGCTCCTTTACTCTTATATAAATAAAACAAAGTTGATTTTGTTGATCTTCAAAATATGTAATATTCCCGTTGGATCCGTTATTATATTGATATTTAAGAGTAAAACTAATAGGAAAAAAAAAATTAAAATATCTTTTAATAATATAAAAACTTTAGTAGTACACGTGTGGCAACTGATACGCATTTAACTAAAAACTTTGTGTTATTTTGACCTACTGTTTTAATTTCATTATGTGATTTTATGTTTAAACAAAAAACACTTTTAGTCTTCGTTTACCTCTTGTATAATATTATATACAATGGGCTCTAATGAACGAATGTTTTTTTTATTGCTAATAATAATTATACTATTCTCATTATGTTGCCTTAGATTGATAACGTTTATATATTTTATATACATACATAATAATATTTATACCATCATATGTACTCATTAACATTTATTTATATCTTTATAAATAAGGACATACTACATATATGTGATAAATCTATAATTGATTGATCCACTGCTTGGTGTCTCGTGTAACTTGGTCAGGATGTACAGCAATTAAACTCAGTCTGCTATACAACAACTCTCTGTTTATTACAATAATAATTGGTAGACAGATTAATACAATGATTACACTAAAAGCAAGTATTTACTCGTAGAAGACCAGTGGATAAGAGATCGCTTCCAAGTCCGCGGTGCCTTATCCACACACCCATCTGTCAGATGTATCGCGCCGCTCTCTTACAGACACACACATATATTTACAGTTTCAACTGACGGATGTCACAGTGTATTTCATATTATTTTTTAAACAATTGAAAATGTCGTATTATTTTTTCACAAAGTCCGTATAAATCCACTTAGTGATATTTTTCATTATTTAGCAGTGCCAAACTAGCACATTAATAATAAATAATTTTGTATTTATACAGATGTGGTTCTTAAGATTCTACTGTTGTTAGAGTAAATAGCACGTCCTCCATATTACAGCTGATGAAATACAGTTAAGTCGTCAACCAGAAATATACGTATTTGTTAAGCAAATCATACACAGGATACACGTCAGAAACACTGACAAAAAATAAGGTTTTGTTTCTAAAGAATCATTGTCGCCTTATATGCGTGATAATTCTCAAGATTCTACATTTATTTAAGTATTGTATAATATTTTATTAATACGAGGCGCGTTTTTTAAGTAAGTACCGGAATTTTTTTTGAAGAAACGCTACATCATTTTTACAACACTACTTTCTTCGGACACTACACAAAATATGTTAAACTTGGCGATGAATGTCAGCTGGTTTCGTATTTCGGTTCATGTTGGTTTCATGCAATCGGCAGGCTGATCTATTGTCTTGAATATTTCAACCACTAAGATGGCCACACTATGTGAATGTCTCTAACATTGATTGAAGGAAACCATTGCGTATGCACCGCAGCGCTTTACTGGGAATATCCGGCAACGGTACTTACTTAAAAAACGCACCTCGTATCAGGGTTAATGTGTTTTATCCTAGTACTTATATGTGGCTACGTCTGTGAAAAATATGTAATATAGTATATTATCGGCATAACTGCATAACATATGATAAATCAAAGATTTTTTAAAAAATAACAAAATTAACAATCGTAGTTTGTATTATGCAAATTGTCAGGCGTTATATTTCCAGTACGAACTTCATTACTTGCTAATGAATTATTAACATTAGCATAATTATAAAATACAAATAACCTGTCAGTATGTAATGACGAAACATTAATATTTTTATACCTTTAATTTACTTAATAAATTAATGAAAATACATTTCAAAAATATAAGAGTTTGACATGATTTTTTTATGCTATATAACATGCAAGGATATAGATATGAGAAAAACCTATTATATGTAGGACGGTTTCTGCAAAAATTTGTTTCTTGAATATTAGCAAAATTACTTTGAGGCCACGTATTACATGAATAATAAGACACAATATAATAAAAAAGAGCAACAATTTTCTGAATTTACCAATCAACTTTTGGAAATAAACCATTCTTTTGACATTAACAAGGGTTTATAAATTATGCATACAAATACTAGGGGTTTAGAAATAAACAAAATGTTAATAGCGAGTTAAATATTATAAATATCCAAATCCTTTTAGCAAATAGTCACCTTTTAAATTTGTTTTCATAGTAGTTCGTACTTAGTTATCCACCACTAATACTACATTGTTTCCTGAAAAAGATACCATAGGCATCGAAAGATGTTGTGTTTTGTTATTTATTTAAATAAATTTGTATTTAGTTAAATAAATTCAACCTACATATAGCCCAGTTGTATTATAATGTAACATTTTTAACAATTTAATTGTTTGAAAAATGTATTTTTATGACAAAAAAGTCATATGTTCATCTTCATTTCAATGTAATGTATCAGTTATCTTTCAAATTACCCTAAGCGTAACACATACGTAATAGCATACATCTTGCTTCTATTGTTGATGACAATGTTTTACAATTTGCCAACAAAAATATAGCCATGTTCCACGTCATTGGCGTTCTGTAAACCATAGTGTATATTATTTAACACGGTAGAGATTTAGTGTTGGTACTGGTCAAAGATTTATCCATTTCTAAACAGGTTGGTTCAATCAGATTCGGCGCCCAAGGCAAAATAAACATTTTAACCTTACTTAAAGTAAAAGTTAACTTTAAATGAAATTTTCAACTAGGTAAACTTTATTTTGATTTTTTTTGTTCTAAAATTCCAAAAATGTTCAAGAAGCATTAATGGTGTAGTTTTAATTTAGTTGCATTTTGTAAATAATTAAGTACCTACATAAGTAAGCATTTATTGCTTCTTTATTCGGGCGTCCTAGTCAGTCACCGAACATCCTTCGCAAAAAAAAAAACTGTTGAAAAATTAATAGCTATCTGTTTATTTATTATTTAAAATCAGGCATACATTTGGTTTTTTTAATGTCAATTAGGCGTAGGTATTTAATGGCGTAAAATTTGTATAATTTTGAATGGAAAACTACGTTACACGTCCGCACTGATTCATTTCATTGGCGGGGGTTTTCAATAAACTTGTATACATAATGTTCGTCATGTCGGTGTTTAGTCATCTTGCAATTGACGTCAATGTTCAATATTCTCATCGACTTCATCTTCATTTCATCAGTCGAACTTAATCGATTCCTGAAACGAACATACTAAAACATAACATTATGATGTTTTTGTATTGTATATGTTACATTTACCACAAATACATATTTGGCATCTTCCCATGCTCCATGCGAGAAAGCAGATGGGTACGGTTTTTATTATTTAATTTCGTTATTCTGCGTCTACACGCTACACAGTAGTTGATATGTGATAGGGCAGCCCCTGACGTTTTGTGCAATCTTATCATTATCAGCCAATCAGTATCATTGTTCAGCCAATTTTTCCATTCTTGTCACCGACTATTGAATATTACTGAAAATAATATTTTGATAACTTTTTTTCAATATCTTTTTATAACTTCTGATTATACTTTTTTTCAAATAACATTTTACAACTCACTAACTATACTTACTTACCTCTTAACATTTACAATTTTTAAAAACTGTACAGGTAATTGCTTTAGAACAGACTACATCTAGTAAAGCAGTAAATTTATTTTTCATATGTACTATTTATGCTACAAAAAAATTAATTAATTAAAAAATATACACGAACCATCTTAGTATTCTAGTTTTAGATAAAATCAAATACGTAAACTTTTTAAAATATTAATATACGTGATAATAATAAATAACTCGTAGTAGTACAGAGAAGGCTCTAATTTATTGTTGTACAATAAACTATTTTTGAAAATTGAGAAATTTTTATTTTGATAAACTATAGCATTTGTATAGGTCACGTACGAGTATATTACTAATACGTATCTAGTATTTGCAAAGTCAGCAAGCTCTAATTTTATCTTTTTTCTATTTTTTCACTGCTTAACTATCAAACTTAGCTTTACTTTGATCGATTGCTTTTGCCAGCTGCCATTTGTATTAATATTCGACCAATAGCAGTCTTCGCTGCTCTGAAATTTAAATGACCACCAGTATGTAAACTACCCTGTTTTTGAAAAAAAAGGTAAGTTTTTAATAATGAAATTTTAGCGATTGTCATTCAAAATAATTAGTGCACTTATAAATATATTATTCTTCAAGTTTTTCGCCGAATGAATAAATATGGATGTTACTGAAATTGTAACTAGTACTATCATTTAATGGATTTACAATGTTTAGTAACTAAACTTAAAAAGTCTTCCATTATGTATTTTGTTTTTCGTCTCGTATTGATTAGCGTTTGATTTCTAAACTGTATATTACAAAGAGATCATGAGTGTTGCTCGACATATTACAATAATAATAAACGTTATTACTATATATGCAGCTTGTTTAATATTTACATAAGACAAATCTTACAGTCTTTATTTACAAAATAATAATGGGACATCGTGTAAGAAGTTTATACTCCAAAGTTTTCCTCAGTCATTAATGTCGATTTATTTAAAATTAACGATCAATCAAACGCTTATGCTGTACTAATAACTACTATATAATACTCTGTTTACACAGGCAAATCTTCAACTGGTACAAAGGACAGCATATCTGTAATAAAACTTGAGTTGACATCGCCGTGACCTGATTATTATTTATACTAAATCCTATTTTTAGCGGAGCAGACCTTTGAGAATTGATTCTTTCTAACGCGAGCATATCGAAATACGTGTGTAGATATTATTAATCTTAGGAAAATCGGAAGGATTGAAAAAAATCCTTCAATTTAAATTATTGAATTATATTTTATGATATAGCAAAATAAACTACAATTATTAAATATATAACAAAGATAATCATTAAATGTTTCCTAATAACCAATACATTTTAGTATGAATAGAAAAAACTTATATAATATTATGACTACTCTCTAAAAAAAATTGATATATAATCGGGAGAAAAAAATATAATTTAAAAAAATAATGGAACTAACAGAATAAAAATGAATTATCAGCTTAAATATTTGATTGAGCATGAAACAATCGTAAGATTCTGTAGGTCCCAAAGATTGATGGGCTGGCCATGTTGAAAGAATTGCAGATGACAAGACACCGACGATCATTACCGAGTAGATACCCCAGTGGAAGTGAACTAAAGTCAGACCGAGAAAGAGGTGGGCTGACTGTGTGGAAGAAGACTGGAGCAGGGAGTTGGAGAATAATGGCGAGGAATAGGAGTCGGTAGAGAGCACTTGTGGAGGAGGGCAAATCTCGTCCTAGAATGTAGGGCCGTGGAAGAAGAAAAATATCAAAGTTGGATATGGGTCAATTGTGTCAATTGAATATTAATTAATTTTAGCGATAGCCAAATATTTAAAAAAAAAACATGAAACTAACTAAAATTAACACAGGAAAGATTACATTATATTATATATTATATATTGCGTATTTAAATACGTATTTCTTTGGGCGATTTGAATTATGGTAAACGTTCTGAAAATGTATTACTTACGTCATTACAATCGTTCCAAATCCCAGATTGGATTCGGATAATTTAAGACTAATGCAACTGGATATTCATTTTTAACACATGCCTCACACTTCATCCAAAAGATATTATGGATAATTATATTTTATACAAGAAAAGTGATTTAAAAATAGCAAAGCAAAGTAAGAAGCCGCAACAAATGTTACACATTATATCTCAATTACATTATTCATAATTATATCATCACATTTTTATATTCTTCTTAATCAATATTAAATCTATTCGTATTTTAAGAATAAAAACATCAAACATACAAACACTAAAGTCAACAATAAAACTATCAAAAATAAACACCTATACTTTTTGGAAGATTGACGTTTTTTTCATAGAAAATAGTAAATTTTAAACACCTGGCCTAATAATAAACCATCATGTCATGCGTGCATTGGATCTTTCAATATAATTTCATTTAATGTATCGTATTTGTAGATTTTCATTAAAAATATCGTACGTAAATTTCAACAAGCAACCATCGCACACACGTGATTGCTGCATTGCTTCAATATAATATCTATAAATAAAATTCAAATCATTGTATTGTTAGCCTTAGAATCGAATAACCTAAATGAAATATTCATGATCACCTATCTACCTTGAATCAATGTTGTATGAAACGTTGAATCAAAGGTGCATATAAATATTGAGTGATTGTGTAAAATAAAACATCACGAACTTATTAACAAGATTTAGCGTTTCGCAAAATGCATTCTCTTTGATCATATTTAGCATTGGCAAGTAGACTTTATATATTAAAAATACTATTTAAGATATCTACATTCTATATTGAAAAATGAAATTTTATTTAAAGTTAAATTTTTTTCACTAAAATATATGAATTAATCATTTTATTTTTGAAATAAACTCCCATACAAAAAGTAACAGAAACAGGTATCTGTTGCCGCCCTCGTAAATCGTCCCACTCAAAAGATCTATGTAATATATTTTTTAATGTAATCTTATTTCTAGACTGAACGGGTCTGTAAAAATAACGCGATATTTGGTTTCGTAACTTTTGACCGCCGCGGAACTGCGCCCGTTGGGAAAACTCGATGCGAAATGTTGACACGTGGACCAGATGCACGCGAGCAATGACGTCATTGACGGTTATATTTACACGTGAAATGGAGAAATGGAACACGCTTGGGGGAGTTTTCTCTCTTGGCGAATGGCGAACACAGTCCGATCAATTCTGGGCCACTAATTAAAGCTCCAATCGGTATTATGAAATAAACATTGGATATGACGCTATACTTGGTCTAGTCTTGTATCATAAATCTCTGTCAATTTCAGACTTATAAATTAAAATTTCAACGATAAATTTTGTGAAAGCTAAGGAGAAAGAATTCAGAATATAATTGATGTGCTTGTTTCGTCTACTCCCGCGGTGTGACTAGGTAGTCAGGGGTTCAATCCTTGTCCCGGGAGACATCAACTAAGTCAACATGGGTAGCGACTCTTTGTTCTCTTTTCATCTCTGTTTTTTTAAATGTTTCAAATACATTATAATTCAATGATACTGTCCAAAATATACAACGCACAAATAAAACGTAACTATGCAAGTTATAAATCCGATTACAGTTTTATATATACAGAATCTATTTTGAATTATATTATATAAGTAATCAAATTTATTTATAGAAAATATAGTTTATACTTTTCAAGTAGATCGCTATACTTTACTAAAGGGTAGGTAGGTAGGTATAGTAGAAATTTCATAGGCATATAGAGTTGCCATTATCATTTTTGTATCACTTGTGTATCTCGATCTTAAAGATTTTAATCAACTTTTAGCCAAATTAAAAATGATTTCATAATTGTGTACGAAGAGTTAACAATTAATAGTAGTATTATTTAATCAATTTTAGATTGATTAAATAATACTACTATCCTCCCGCTTAATTCAGTGAATGGAATGGCCAATGGATGAATGTTGTCACATTCAATAGAAACAGAATCTAAATATTATGTAGGTATTCAAAATCGCGAAACGTTTAGTCAAGAAATCACGACACAGTAACATATTTCAGGATTTTACATAATACATTATGTAGTTCCTTCAATTACCTTATTTCGTTACATAACACATGTCTGGTATTTAAATGTGCACGTAGTTCACAGATAAAAATAGTTCATCTTTGTCGACCCCTGTCTATTATTTTAAAAGCAACATTTTTGACTGTTGTCTCTTCTCCTTGTTGTCTGATAGTAATATTAAAATCTATTTAAAAAATACTTGACAAGTAATTTTAATCTCTGATGCTGTTGTAACGGGAGGTAAAATTTATTTATTTTATATAAATTTTGTTCAACATTGTGGTATAAACGTCTATACTCACGAAATATCTATACTTGCTAGCTTAATATCACGTTACATTATTATTATTATTTTCCTTAAATTGCTTGTCTGTGATATGCATTTATTTTCGCATAAGCAAAATGTATTTTGAACTATGTGTACGTTGTAATGTAAGTCAATAATATAAAAAAAAAAAAAAACAAACGTACGACAAAAAAATCACAGTTCGAGTGTTTGAACGGTCTGCATGTATAATACTAATCTACGTAACGTGTTGATAAAGAAGATTTATAAAGACGTTACTGAGAAAAATCACAATCAGCATTTTGTCATTGCAGGGGGCCTAGAACCTACGACACTATAATCTGTCTGCTTAAATATGTCGAGATAAAAATTCTTAATACTTGGAGATTTATAGCAAGCGCAAAAACAAATGACATCACAATGAATTCGCTCAGCATAGAAAGAAAATATAATTTTAATGATTTTCTTTTTGTACACGTCGGCTAGCAATGTTCCCTTTGGCTAACACCCAAAAGAAAATCTAACTTCTGTTGCCATGTGAAGAAATATTTTAACCATACAATATTCTTAAAGACATTAATTTATGATGCATCGTATTTTTTCTTGTTTTCAAAAAAATTAAAACTGTTCAACTCTAAAGAAAGCGACGCTTTAATAACAATAGATTTAAAAATAATTTTAACGTATTCTTTATATATTATGTGAAAAATATTTGTTAAAAAATCTAGTAAACATGATAGCGAAAGTTATATGTTGTATTATAAACGAGATTGGCACATGATAATAGACTTTCTTTTTGGTTACTCTGTCGTGTTGTAGCAAATAAAAATCGATTAAATGCTTCTTATGACAGCGGAAGTTATGTTTATAGTTTAGTCCTTTTCACACAGATGTAGTTTTATTTTATTGTAAATGATCTTCTGATTGAATTTTTCGTTGTAAATACCTATCAATTATTTAAACTTTTACACACCTTTTAGATTACAAGCATTATAATCATTTTTGTCATTAATTCACTAGATCGGATCGTGTCAAATTCAAATTAATACTTTCCCATAACGTGTTGTATGAGTGAGGGCAATAACTGGGTACACCACTTGATACCAAATGCAAATAGAAGCATGCATTTCAATGAACCCGGAATATAAATGCATTCTAAATCTGTTTTAATACGCAATAAACCGAATACAACTTGAAGCATTCAGTGGTAGTATTAAAAAGACCATAATACCATTATTTCAATTATTTTTCACAACCTGTATCTGCGTTACGTTTTATTACGTTAATAAACATATCCCTCTCTCCTTTGTGTGAGAATGCTACGCTTGATGAGGCGCATATAATATGTTTGTTTTAAATCATTTATGATGGTTTTCAGTGATATAAATGACACGTCATGTCATTGTTACACAGGCAAACCACTATTTGACCAGAAACTGGAAACGATACACTGATAAAAATAGTTTCGAAAGTAACTGGAGATGGTTTGCTAGTTACAAGCTCTAGTTCTACACATTCAAAGAGAAACTACCATCTCTTTTTTTATCTTACCCCTCATATACCCTATCTAACTAACTAACCGTCGTATTTATCCGCAGTGGTAGGCAGAAGATAGAGCCACACTCTTCTGTCCTGGTCTACTGCTCTTGTCTCTATTTTCATATATTTTCTTCTGTTTTTGAAGCGTTAATAGGACAGTTGTCCAATAATTGTTTTATCCGAATATGTCTGGTCTGCGGACGCCCTCTGTTTCTATTGCCTTCAACACTCGTTTCTTTACCATCCTATCGTCGTTGAGTTTCAATTCTTATCTTAAGAAGCTGTCATGTCCTGTTTTCATAATATTACATTTTAGGATATTTTTCTCAAATAAGCATTTCTATTTTGAAGGAAGAAATGAAATAAAAGACTATTCGTGATTATATGTGTTTACGTAATACATACTGAGACCGAAACTTCTCGATGTTTATGATTTTAAAATAAACGATTCGCTTGGAAAACAATTTAATAAACGATAATCGAAAACAAAATGATTATTTATCACCTCAGAGTTGCTTGAACTAATATTTATTGTCTTTAGGATTGACGCTAACACGAACAATATTTCACTGAAGTAAGTTTATTGTGTACATTGGGTTGCTGTGTTGCTAACGCGCGCTAGAAGGTTCCAGATAGATATATTATGACGCATCATTCAATATTATAAAGAGCTATTTCTATTTTTAAGCCATTTACTGGACTCAAGACTAATTTTAGCTTGTTTATGATAAAAAATATTTTAGAAATTACATATTTGTATTATATGTAAAAATAGAAGACCTATATCCAAAATTGAAATATTGAAGGCTGATAATAATGATATATCACATGTTGTACTAAAATAAAATCATATCAAGTTTAACTTTTTTTAGTTGTATTAAATATTTAACTATTTAATTAGCTAGACAGTGTACCTACTGTACAAGTTACATTTGTATATTAATGCGTGTGTGAGAAATAAATAAAGTAAACGACGATTTACTAAATTTAGTTATTTTGTTTGGATAGTCAGGAGTGATCTAACGCGGGTTATTAGATTACTTAGTGCGTGTGATTATCTGAATCATAAAATCATACCACGCAAGTGATTCATGATTACCTGTACAGACATATAAGCTCATGCGTAAAAAATCGTAGCTGTGCTACCAAGGCAGGTGTATTCCGCTTAATGTTTATTTGTGTATTCTCAGGTGTTCTCCAGATAGCAACTCGAGTCAGTATTTGTGGACGTACTATTTCTAAGAATTATTAAAAAACGGAAAACTAGTTGCAAGTCTCTTGATAAGTGTATTTTATAAAACATCTAATACAGCAAAAGATCAAAGCATAGCGGTACAGACGGAATGAATATTTCGAATACGGTTGGTTAGCTGCAACTCTTGTGCAGTAGGATTTCTAATAATGCTACTTACTGTCCGACACCAAAATAGATCTTCGCAGCTTGCAATCGTCAGACGGCTGGTCGGCTAAACTAAGAAGGTTAAAGAACCCTTGAATTGGTTCTACTGACGCTAAATGATATTTTCACAAGTTTATTAATTTACATTAGCTATCTAGTTAAATACATCATCTTAAATTAAAAAAATATTTTAATCATTTTCTTATTCCCTAAATGAATTTTGAATACATAAATATTGCATTTTTTAATTTACGATAGATCTCCACTAAAATTTTTGCCTGTTCTGAAGAACCTTAAACGTATGCCGTATACCTACATAAGTAACAATTGACTATAATAATTTTTATACGTAATTATCATTGTCAAATGGAAATACTCCTCTGGTGTTATTCTAAATGATTTTGAATAATTACTTAGCAATACATTAAAAGGTTTCATCACATTATTATTAATTAGTTTTATGTATAATATTTTCAAATAGTTTGATAAAATAAGGTCAAAAGTATAGTGTACGGTTATCAGTATAGTTATTTTCAAATCCCCCCAGCAATGCGTTTTAACATAAATAATTTTTGCTGTAGTAAACAAATCTTTGACGATCTTAACTGATTTTTCTAAACATAGGGAAAACATCAATTATATTATGATAACAATAATAGTAAATATTACAGACATAATAAATAGTACAGAAATGATGAAACAATTAAAGAGTATTACAAAAAAATATAGAATTAGTCAATTCTTTACAATATTTGTAACCACGATGATAATATTATTTTCTTTTTATTGTTTTTATGACATTTAAATTAGATTTGATCATTCAACTGGTACTTATGCGTATATCAACGTTTTATTTTATTTATGAGTTGAATTTTGAGTTTTTATTAGAAATAGGTCATTTAAAAGTAACTCTCATTCTCTTGTGTTTAAAAACAATGTTATTGTCTATGTAGCTCTTCGTTTTTATCGTTGCACCTAGTAGTTCCTGATTATAGGGCACATTTCCTTTAGACATTATTTGGTCGATAAACCTTCCTTTTGTCGTCTTTCTTCTAGTGTATTTTTAGGTAGCGGTTATATATCATGAACCATACATAAAAAATATATATTTAGGTTTATATTATACCTACTTTAAATCAATCTAAAATCACAAAAATACTAATCGATCCAGAAACTACTTTAAAATAAAAATCTTCTATTATTATTTATTATTATCTAAATTTAGAATGAGAGTGCTTTTAGGAGGATGATTTCACAATATTGGCATAAACTTTTGTACCCGAGTGATACATTTTTTTCTTTTTAATACATGCATAAGTTACGGTCCGAATTAAGAAGGCGGTAAAAGTGACAGAAAATGGCGGGTCGGGGTAGACTGAGCGTCGCGTCGCCGGTGAAAATCTCTTTGGAGTCCGAAATTATAAATTTCATTGAGATAAGTATAATAAGAATAAATCAACCGTGGAGGGTAATATATTTCGGTGACTGAATTAAGAGCACGGACATACGATCTCGGTGGCAGTCGTTTATCAGCTGGTCAGATTTGAAGAAAAGAGGTTCTGGCTACTAGAAATATTAATGAAATAAATTAATTCTATTAATATTATGATTATTTGACTTGTTCGACAAACTTCGGCTCTTCGCATCATTACTAAATCATTCCTGGAAAATCACAATTGGATAGTAGATCTTTTAAAATGTTGGTAGTATAACAGGTATTGAAAATAAACTAGGGGAGAGATTTAAATGTTGCTTTACCCACTCTATTCTGATTTTAAAAATGCCGCTCTATAAGAAAATGCTCTCAAATGAACACACAAAAATAAAATTAAATTTTAATTAAATTTTAAATTAATTAATTTTAAAATTTTAAACTTCCACAAACAAATCTAGCCGGAACGCTAAATAGTTTACCTTTATAGGTTTCAAATTGTTCAATTCAATGAACTGCCAGAAAATATGAAGGAACCAACTAGTGTTGTTACTTTTCGTAGGTTAAGTGCAGAATATGTAATATCTATATTTAATAACTGATCATTTTCATTTCTTTATTATCTTTTGTTTTTATAATCTCTTTGCCTAATGCTAATTGAATACGATATAGTTTAATCATTTGTTTATGTTAATGTTAATTGTTAATAATATAAATATTTTTACAACTAAATAAAAATATATACATAGGTACATACACAACTGTCTTAAAATCTGTAAAATAAGCAGATCACAAAGAATACTTGCCAAGCAGTTCCCAGAAATTTAGCCTCCCGTTTAGAAGAGTGTCAGTGAAATAACGGATCACATTTAGAAAACATAATTTTTAATAAATAAATTCTCAAGGACTGTACTTTAAATGCACAATACACATTTTTTTTATTAAAGGACTTCATAAATATTAATAAAGTTTTTAAATGTTGGGGAAAAATGTAAGTAATTAAGAAATTGACATTTGTTTAACCTTCTTCGTGATCGCGAGAGGGGGCGGCGGTTGTTGAATCGCCAAGTGGAACATGGCACTAATGCAAAATGAGAAAATCAGATCGGACGACACTTTCTTGGCAATAACCCGTCTTGCGTAGCTAATTTCCGAGAAATCATAAGATTTCAAATTTCAATTTCAACAAAGTCCAGACATAATTTGAATTTACGCATCCCAGACGAATTTTGGGTGGCTATATTGTATTTTTTATCGTTAGGGGAATGATGTCAGTATTTTTTAGATGAGTTTTTTTGTATATTGTATGTTGCAACACATAATCGCGGGAGTATTAAGATAAACCTCCACAATTATCGTCTAATCAAAAAATTCAATTTCGTAATGTGCAGTTAGAGACCAGAAATTTAAAATTTAATAAAAATTAAATGTATTAATTAGAAAGATATAAATATATATATAAAATCAATATATCTAAAAAATATTTTTATCGCTATCAGAATTCGAACCTGAATCTCTTCTTATCTTGAGAAATGCATTAACCGATTATGCTACACTAACTTCACAATAAGAATGTATTTTCCATAAAAATATAAAATTTATGAAACTGCACTAATTATAAACCATTACATCGTTGCTACAAGAGCAGGCTAGGATGACGCGTTGCTTTTAAGCCCCCTAAGAGTGCTCCTCAGAATTTTTATTTATTTGTTTATTTAGACACATATAAAATTTAAGCATTGTACAGCTATAGAAAAAAGACAGTATGTTACATATATTTTACACAAATTTTAAAATATATTGCCCAACTAATCAAGCCTGTTTTAGGGCAAATTGGCAAACAAATTACATTTCACAAAACCAAATAACTCATTGAAGGCAAAACACAATCAAACTGAATACGAAACATATATACAAGGCAAGTAAATATGCAAGATCAAAACACACAAAATGCAGTCATAAGAATTATTTCATTACATAAAACAGTTTAATCTCAGTATCTGCTCTACCTAATTTCAAAAACTAATTTGAAACATCCCTTTTAAAAGACTTAATATCACTTAAAGTTCTAATATTATTTCCAATTTGATTGTATATTCTGGGAGCTTGAATAGATAGATTCCAAAAAATGTTGTATATCTCCTGATTTCTTATATTCTCTAGACCAGTGTCTGATTTATCAGTCTTTATTATGTTAATTTAATAACAAATGCAACTATCTAAGGCTTATATAGGCCAGTTTACAAGAATATGGTAGACAGAGATATCAAACAAGCAACATAAGTAATGTTAGTTCATAACTTTGTCGTCACAACCTTCGTGTATCAGTGACTTGGATAATCCGTAATAGCAACAAGTAAAAAGTAGACCCCTTCAAAAGTAATGCTGGAAAAGGATGATACGTATTCCGTGGACTTTATGACGCATGAGTATCTCAATCATACAACATATTAAACCATGGCGAGCTTTACCTAAGGTATACAAAAGATGCAGATATGCAAATATTCGTCCAATTTTTCGGCCACATTATGAGAGCATTGTGTTTACTTATTTTATACTTCGATGAGTAGGCCTGGAATTATAGTTTGAAAATGTGCATTCCATTTTCGTAATTTTAAAACAGGAACAAAAGTAAAACTGCTTCTGGTGAGATATGTTTTCGGAGTTGGTCTGATATATTTTACGGCGGTGATATATAAACATTTTGTGTATTATTTTTCGGTTATCGGTTGTATGAAGTTGTATGACCATCGGCATCTAACAGCCCAGTTTCACAATGGTAAGTATCTTTCATTTACATGGATTGAATTAATATATTCAACAATACCAATTGAAAACCCAGGACTAGCTATCGAATGTAATTACGGCAACACATTGAAATTGAATTTATCCTGGGCACAGCTTTAGAATGAAGACGTCTCGAAAGAATACCACAAATTGAAGCATTGCATCTGGTTGGAAATACTTTGGAGTCCGCTCTGAAGGTGACCCTGAACCGAAACTTAATGGAGATTCATTATGAGCCGTGTCTCATCTAATGATATAAGTTAATACTTACATGAAGAGTTTAATTGAATTGATTCTTCATCCATTTTTTTTGTCCATATTCACGTATTCCTAAAAAATAAAAATTATCTTTTTAATCGGCGTTTTTGTTAGTCAAATAAAACAACTGATCGGAGTGTACTGAAATTTTCTTATTTAAATTCAACAAATTATCATTTAGGATGTGTTTTTAAAAACTTTGGTACTTGAAAGCGTTTCTAAGTGATTTTAATTTATTGTGACTCCAATCTAAATCCTAAATACATACAAAGGCCTGAAAAACACAGTTGTCGGATGCAGAAGTCCATTAAAATCCAGTGACCCAAATCCACTTTTGTATGCTACACTGCGGCTAGTACAGGCTGATTCCCAATCTTCGAATAATTAATAAGTATATTTAGTAAAATTATCCAATATTAAAACACAAATTGAAATTTTTTTGTGTACTCATTAAAAATAATATTCGTGACCAATAAATGTAAAATGAGTATGGCACTAACATAAATTCCGTAGAATTCAATTATTCTGATATTTTAACTGACTCAGTTATCTTCCATGAAGTTAATTAATAACTACTGGTATATATATATATATATATACTGAATAAAGTAAAGATCGAAACACCATGCACTTATATTCTTATAGTCAGTTGAAGATTTGAACCATATTCATGATAATATTGCGCTTCCCCGTTTATTATCTATGACTTTCTGGATGTGACAACTTCTTTATGGCTGTAAAGTGCTTTGTTAAATTACTAGGTCTGTAAGACGCGAGCAGGGCAAACGCGAACGTGTTTTTAATATCTCTAGGTTAAGATTACTTAAATGTTTTATCTTTTATGTATTCGATAACAGTAAGGAAATATATATCCAATTTGTATTAAAGTGTATTAAAGTCTTTATTATGAGTAAGAAAAAACATACATGACATCTGTCATCATTTCTTATCTATACTGTCTATGGTAAACCATAGAATAAAGCACTTTCCGCAATGTCAAAACAACGATTTTTGATTGTTTTTCATCCGATTCCAAATAGTATTTTTGTGTTTATTATTGTCTATCCGCGTACACAGGCGGAGTGAGGATTCTAATGAGACCCTGATCGCGCAGCGATCACCATTGACCGCGAAGTGGCCGCAATAGCCGCCTAAGCTATAGCTGTTTGCTTATCTGCTAGTATATATGATTGTAGTTTTTGAATTATCCCACTATGCATCATGAGAAACGGTGATTTATGACCCAGATGAAACTAGCAGCCTGTAAGGCACTTAAACACTTGTGTCGTAATCGTCGTTCTAAGATCACGAGCCCACCATCATGCAATAATGTCATTCATAAAAACTATAGTAGTAAAAATGTCTCGGTAACGGCTTAAACTTAACTGGTTAACAGATCAAATTTAGACTGACGAAAAAATGTTACCATAAAATAAATCCCAATAGGTACCTACCTACTGGGATTTATTTGTAAAATTTTGTACTTAATAAAACGGTCGTAAATGTTTTTTTGTTTATTTCAATAATTTATAACATCACTCCACAATGTCTTTCCATAATATAAATAGTGGTCAGATATTTAATTCACGCCATAAATAAAATCTGATCAAACGCGACAGATCAAATTAACATTATTCTTTTTTTTTGTAAATAATTTCGTGCATCGATGAAATATAATGACTTGAATAAAAAATAAGTTGCAACATTAAATATGTTTTTAATATATATAATTAACTCTTATACAAATTTCATAACTTGCAGCTGAATCATCTGTTTGTTGAATTCACCAGTGAAATTATTGTAGTACGTTGTCTATAAAACTTTCACGATCGAGAACAGGTAAGATTTTATAAACGCACGCTTGAAAGTATACGTAACATTTCTCAAGTTTAAAATATGACAATATAACTGCACGTTTATTGAAGATATTTAAAAAAATTATAGCTTTAATTGGTATAAAAAATAAAATCAAATGATAAAAATACTTATGTATAATTAAGTATGAAATAATAATTAATTGGGCGTTATGAAGATATTTTTTAATTGACCATAGGTTATCAAAATCATAAAACTGTTAATAATATTAGTTAATTATACTAAAACACATTACGTAAATTTTCCACTGGACTTATCCAAGAAATTCCGTAGTATTGATTTCATTCTGTCACGTTCCAATTAAAGTACATTATTTATTTTATTATCTTGAATGAATGAAGCGTCTTATTGGCGTGGCAACAGAACATGAAAATACTTAAATTCTTCCAGAAAATAAATGAAATTGTTGTTGAAAAGCCGCTAATCAGTGCCAAACCGCACACGCACACACTGAATTTAAATAGAACTATTAACCGTGATATTTTTTGTAAGAAATGTTAGAAATGTTAGCGCATTGTGTAATGTGTTAAAAGCACGTATGTGTAGCTTAATATGGATGTCTTTCTTATATATATTATATTATATTAACATAATATCGTGGCCATAATATGTTCGCCCTCCTATTGCAGACAAACTCTTAACATTAACTCTAATGAAGATACAAGTACGGTCATTGCGTATTTACTTACTTACCATCACGCCGTTTCCCCACTGGGGTAGGCAGAGAGGATAAAGCCCCACACTCTTCTGTACTGACACACAATTCTCGCCTCATTCGCATTCATACAACTTCTCATACAAGTTCGCCGATTGTTGAGGCTTCTAACAGAACCATCCTCCATTATCTGGTATACGCGATCGTGCCAAGTCTTCCGCGGACATCCTCTTTTTCTAGTGTCATCAACACTTGCGTCATATATATTTCTTACCATTCTCTCTCTCCTCATTCATCAGTACCATATGATCAAACCACCTAAGTGATCCTTTCTTAATCTTACTCACTATACTAACATCAGCTTTACATTCATTCTTTACTTTATTATTGTTAACATTAATTAAAGAGAATTACGAAAATATAATCTTTTTGTGTTGAGCTGTGTATAATATGTAAATTTATAACTTAATATAAATACTCCAAACTATCACATATATATTTGATTTTATGTAAATATGATGTATTGTCATACATACAGAGAATAGTGTACGCATGGCGAAAGAAGAACGGCAAAATATGTATAGTATTTGTAAATATATGTCCATAAAATAATTGAAAATAATTGTAAAGGGATTTTTGCGAATACATAATATTAAGAAGCGTGAGTCGTTCATATATTTAGAGAAATATTTAGATACCGTTCTTCTCAATACACACAGTCCAAATGGTGTCAAAGATATATCGAAATCACTATTTTTTCATTCGATTCAATGTCATGGGGAAGAAAGATTTGAGTGCACGCAAAAAAATATCCGTGATAAAAAAAGTTTACTTACGATTGCCGTTGCCGCCATATCGCAACGTTCTAAATTTGAATTGAAACGAGTGAAACCGAAGGCCAGGCGGACCCCCGCTCCCTGTTGCCAGGCGGCCAGTGGGCCCGTCCGATGATATTTGAAAATGGTTCGCTAATTTGATTCGCATGATAGGCTGAAGTGAATGGGCAAACTCGGTGATAATGCTTGAATTACGTGTGGTGTTTGCACGGTATGGCGAATGGCGAGACGTTATTAAAAAGTAATAGAAAGCTAATAATGTTAAATATAGATATTACTTACCTGCATGAAGAGAAATGTGTTGAAGAATGCTGTGTACCAACATAAAGAGCGTGATAGGATAACTGCAAAAATTCATCCATTATTTTGGTTTATTTAGATTGCAAACTTCCTAATCACCTATTGCATTCCCCGATATTAGCAGGTCCTTCGTTTTGTTTTGTAGTATATTTTTAAATATTCTATATCTACCTCCATGCAGATTTATTCAATATTGCCTTGAAATAAATAATATCGATTTAAAAACAATTTCTTATTTCGCGTTTCTCGTTTTAAAAACATGATGATTGAATTACCACAGTGTTGCGATATATTGAAAAATATCATTTTTATACAAGTTACGTAATGAAAACAAAATTAAAATTAAAATATTTTTTAGGAAATTTAATTACTTTGCTTACTATATTAGTATCTATTTGCACACAAGTATAAATAAATTCGCAGCTACAAATATTCAAAAATATTAGATTTATTATTTGGATTGAAAGTTAAAAATACAATTTTTCAAATGTTGTATTTCTCACAACGATAAAAGATTTTGAATATTTTGTTTTTCCATATCGGTGTTTATCAGTTGTATTTTTTCTGGTTCAGATCAAGCTCTATATTATATAATTAACAATCATAATAATTTCTTTAATAATAAAACTAATAATTTAATATATTTCCAGTTCAAATATTCCTCTTATATTAATATTTTAACGAATTTCATTTACAGGCAAAATGCTTGGAGGACCTTTATGCACAATGTGCGAATAAATTTGTTTCATGGAAGGATTCGATTACAATTGAACATATTTTCTTAATAATATTGTAAAAAAATGTATAAAAATATACTACCTAGTGATTTTCATCATTTGAGTTTGGAAAGTAAATCGTTATATAATTATATAACAGATGTCACGCTAGGCGGGAATAGTTTTAGAATTAATATAATTATTGGAGTATTATCCTGAAATGTTAATTTTTATCAAAATGGAACAATAATAATAAAACTTAACGAGATATCATCGACCCCCATTTTACGTGTAGTTTAGTTTCTTTAATTTTGTTTTTATTACGGCGGGCTCATGAGTAAGCAATGAGAATCCAGGAAGGATGAGGCTCTTAAAAATAATCAATTAAAATATATTGCTACAGATATATTGCTAGATTCAAAAAATAGAATGCCGATGGCGGCAACATGTAAAACTACGCAGAGCGTGGGCTCTATGTTTTTCAAAAAAACAACCCAGAATTTAGATTACTTTTTATGCTATCGCGTGTTCCACGCCTTAACTATGTGGGCAGAATAAACGCTGAATAGCGTGAACTATTTCAGTCACTCCCATAAATGTACTCATGGTTTTATTCTGTCTGGCATCAGTCAATGCATCCGTTTGAACATTCGCGCCACCTGGACCGTATTGTAACGCCAATGAAATCTAATGATAAAGTAGATGGCTTTCAAAATAATGGAACGATAGACGTATAAATTTGAAAAAGTCTACTATATAGGTTCGAAAATTTGTCGTCAATGTACTATGTGCTGTAGCATAATCGGTTGATGCACGTTCCCCGGATTGGAAGAGATCCAGATTCGAATCCCGGTAGCAACAACAATATTTTTCGATATAATTGATTTTATATGTATATCTGTCTAATTAATACATTTAATTTGTATTTGAATCTAGTGATTTAAAATACGAGAAAAATTAATATACTCATATTTCCGTTACCTCTAACAATATATAAATTTTAATAAGTGTAATTTTTTTAATGAGTAATTCTCCGATTCTAAAAATAAATATGTTAATTGTATTTTAATTTGTATAGTGAAATATTTATATATTACTACGCGCATAATATATACATATATTCAAGTTTTTCTGATGTATTGTTATATGTTAATAAATTAAACCTTTAGAGGTGCGCATATTCAACATATTGTATCGTTAAAAATATTTCATGATTAAATCACAAAATATTTTCCAAATACTTAGCACAATTATATTGTACATTAATTATTTTGGCATTGATCCAACTGGCATTTATCGCGTATTTATTAATAAAGATTATTACTTTCCCTAAATTATATTTCACACTTCGTAAAGGAGTGTTTATGCTTTACATGTATATTGTATGTTATTTTACGGAAGTTTTCCTCGTGAACAGTCACTGGTTACTATGGTTATAACGGATTACGTATATTAAATGATAATAAATGTCATATATCTTTAAATATCACACGCTTCTTCAGATAATTAAGGTTTTTTTTTTTTAATAAAGATGTGTACACGGAATACATGTCGCATCAATATTCTAACTATTGTCAAACCCAACAAACTATTCAAAATAAATTTATAATAATATGCTGTAATAGTGTTTAGAAAAACGATACATAATTGTAATAATACATATTAATTACATATTCGTGGAATTTGAACGTCATACAAGAAATAATTCTTGATAAAGAAACATATATTATACACACCATACAAATGACATGCTTGTGGTCTAGTGGTTACGATACTCGCCTATCTAGTGGTCGGGGGTTTGAGCCTCGTTCCAGGAGGCCATCAAGTTAGAACTATTTTCATAGCACAAGCATTTAGTTTAGTTTTAAATTAGTAAGAAAATTGATATGACACGTATTCACTTTGTTTACTTTTTTAAAAAGTACCTAAAAACATTTGTATTAATCCAAAGTATATGTTAATATAAGTCAAATAAACTACTTAAATATAAATAAATGGTCTTACAATATTGCATTTTTATGGCCCATTCGATTAGCCCTGGGGCTCGTATTAGAGCCAAATTATAAACATAGTTTTCACTCTCTTGTAATAAAATAAATGCACGGATAAACTATTGACAAAAAGAGTTGAACAACAACGGTACTTATTCATAATTTTGCATACGTGATAGAGTTGCGTTAATGTCATTAAAACAGTCTGAATCAAAGTACGAACGGAATTATTTTTATGTAGATTTAGATATGTAGAGTAAAGTTTAATGACGCCACATCCGAAAAATATCGATACACTTTTTTTAAATCAAGATACCGGGAAACCTCGAAATAATCCTCCGTTAAAATGGATTTTATGATCACGATTACTTCCATTGTTCTTATTTGATTTCGATCAAGCCTTTCTGAAACATTTATCTAGAAGATATCTCAGATATCTCAAATTGGCGACCGTTCAAAAACTTTGTTAACATAGGATCTAGAGCAATCGGTAAAATAGGCACTTATACACAGATGAAATCTACTTGATTCTTGCTTTCAGCATAGGAAGGATGTTTTTAAAATTAAAAGTTGTTAGCGGTCGCAATTTAAGATGAAAGTCAGAATAATAACTAATTAATGGATTTGGCAAGTAAGAATGCCTATCTTTACAATCGTGACTAATTTAACGATGTGGTGGAAAGGTGTCTAGAATGGCGAAATAACATCCATTACGCAAGTGCTTCCATTCGCTTTGCGAGATGTACATTTTCAACATTCGGGCATATGTGCAATCATGGATAAATGAATATTCTCTGATTTTGGAACGGTTCGAATATAATTTCTCAAAAAAATATCTATTAAATTTGCTTTGCCAATGATTGATTACATTATTTTATATAATACTGTTAACAGCTTGGAAATCACCTCATTTTTTTTAAAATGAAACATCTTTGCCAGTACCTACCTATATAAATTTTTTTTACGACTAAAACTCATTGGGATAATACATCACCACTATTCCTCTATGCATCAGTCTATTCTAGCGTGACAAGTGGGTGACAAATACAGTTTACAGTGACGTCTGACGAGATCACAAGAAAACCGAAATTGTTTAAAGATATTTCACACAGAACTGCATACTCAAGTTTTTAATTTAGATAGCTTTTCTGAATGGTTATTCGAACCCAGTGGTGTAACTACAAAAAAATTAGGCCACGATGCAAAATTGAATGAAAAGCGGTATTACGCCCCAACGCAAAATGGAAGGGTCATCTATATATGTATTATATGTTTTATTAATTAAATAGGAGAAATGATTTCTTGTCCTCCATAATATTCACACTTTCATGAATAAAAACAAAAATATTATGCACACACAACTTAAAAATACTCCTTAACCTTATCCATTATCTCTTTGTGGCAACGATCTGGACCCTATCCCGACATACTAGCGGAGTACTATTGTATAATGTATCGAAAACGTTTTTTATTTTATCATAATTTAAAAATATATTAGTCCACATTAGCGTTAAGAAAAGTAATGATACCAAATGTATTGTTATTTTATTATGCGCAATAAAATTCTGGTTAAAAACTCAGACCGAACGTATGTTCATAACATGGCCACCCCTTCAATATGAACACACAAAGTAGAGATTTTAAACCCTACACCAATGAGTGAGCAGCCTATGTGTATGTGTGTGATAAATTAAATTGTACTGTATTATTTTAAATTGTTGAAAATGAATGTGTCAAATTACTTACAAATTTCAGGGAGGGTATAAATTTTTCAAATCAAATATTACATCATATTTTGTTATTTACACTTTTAATTTTTTTCTTTTTTCTTATTTTAAATTTATTGTTAATAAACTAATTATGTATAATATGATTGTTGATTCAAAATGTAAAATGTTATACTAAATGTACTTGCAACATACGACATAAAAAAATAAAATAAAATTATTGATAGGCGTTACAACGTTACGCCCCTATTTGAGCCTGTACCATTGTTATTAATATCGGGTGACTTGATCAATCTTGACTACGTAAGAATCACATTTTCTGTGTCTGTTCCATTTTACTATTTGCTACTATTAATTACACGTGTGGTAGCCAATAGGAATGAATAAACAAATGATTATTGTATATGTATACTATTTTATAGGTTTTCCATCCCATAGTCACAACACACGGCGTGGCGTCTCTTTTCTGTGCTATCTCAGTAGCACACCGAAAACACGTACAAATGTTATTGAATTGCAATTTTCCCAGCATCGGGCTAATGTTCGATCACGTCAATGCGGACTCTGATCTAGTGAGGTGGGCAGAGATCAGATGATACGCACTTGTAACAATGAATAATAAAAAATAAATAAATATTGATGATTATGCTAATTCTCACACAAGTGTTAAAAATATTGATCGATTTATTTATTTATTGTTTTTATTTATAACAAATTTTTTCTCTTTTGTAAAGACTATGAATTCTAAATTGAGAATTCCATTAAAAATGTGTCAAAAGCCAAAATTGTCCGAAATAAGTGGAAATATGCCAATCGTTTCTGAAAAGTAGGTACGTAAGTAATAAGTACCTACTAAAAGTACGAAATTCTCGAGAACTATGCGTGGTGGTTTAGAGATTGGATAAATGACCTTATTTAATACAAAAGCAAATTAAATTAAATATAATATAAGAATTTCAGTACCCGCTGTGGTTAAAAAAATTTGTGTATTCTGAAACCATTAAAATTGATATTACAAAGTTAATATTGCTAATTTTAAAAGTATGAATCCATTAAAATTTCTATTTAATAAACAATGGTTTAATTAATATAGTTTGAATGCTTATACATCAATTCCGTATACTGATTTTTGATAGAATTAATATGGTAAAAAAACGTATTAATTCTATCTGGACTTCACAATGGATGGATCCAAATAATTATAAGGGTAATCGGCTTAAAATAATTCAAAGATCTATTCCCCGCACCCCCTGGTTCTCCAAAAGAACAATATCAAATATCTCTAGAATGAGAATTGCCAGGTAGCCTCACATTTATTCAGATTGAATTTAATAGATTCCCCAATGTGTGCACCACGCCGAGGAGGAAACCCTTGACCATATCTTTTTTGCCTGTCCATTGCGGATCACAGGTTTTTTTTTACAGTAATCTCGTCAATAGTAATTTTCAACTCCCGGTTAACTTGTGTCATCTTCTTTCCTTTAACTCACCACATTTAATTTATATAAAAGCGAAATTTTGAACGACAATGGTATTGACTTGTAATATGATATTTCCTATTCTATAATATTGTTGTACTTTTTTCGATAAAATATGGTTTTAACTTGATTAATGGCACAAATCACTCTTTAAGGGTGGATTGCCAATTTAAAAGAAGATGAGTCTATTTACTTACAAATATAAATGAAACTATATAAAAATGACCAAAATTTGTGGTATTTTTAGAAAGAAAATATTTTAATGTACTCATTTTTTACCATTATTTAAAGAAGAAATGTGCGAACAGTTTTTGCTGTGTGTGAAAACATAACAGCAATATCAAGTAAATAAGATAAGATGATAAACTAAGCATTAGTTTATTATAGCATTATTAACAATTATTAATATTTCCGCATTCATTTTTTATAAGAAGAAATTCTGCGATGACTGGGAAAAATGCTCACATTAAATATTATTTGACACTACTATAAAAAGTTCTGCATTCGAATAAAAATATTAAGAAAAATACGTGACATACGAAAGTGAGCCTCGCTTTTCAACACATAAACACATACACAGGCACATAAATATTTACATATATATATATTAGGTGTATCCGAAATGAATGTTGTTTTTTAATGAAACAAAAAAATCTATATAAAATATAATTGCCATCTAAGGATATTATAATCTTTTCCCACCTCTGTATCAATTTTATAATTCCATTATTATAAAATGTTGTAGGCTTTGATTCAAAATATTCTGATAGTCTTTTCTCACATAATCTGCATTTTGAAAAAAGTTTTTTCATCTAGAATGTGTTACATCGATCGAAATAGTTAGGTAAGGTAATAAGGTGAATGAGATAAAACCTTCCAGCCAAGTTCCTTGATTTTATCCAGAATCAATTTCTCCACGTGGAAATTTGTTTTCTTCGCTCAATTTGGTTGGAACCCATGCACATTGTCTCCAGGTTTTCTTAATGTATCTTTGCACTGTTCTATAAGAGATGTATAGTGTTTCGGCTAGCTGATGAATAGTTCTGATAGGATTTGCTTCCATTAGCCAGGACATCATCGTCTACGTTTGTTTGTCTTCCACATCTAGAACTATTATTGATGTCATTATTTCCCGTTCGAAGTTTTTTGAACCATCTTTGACTTTTATGGATATTGAACGTATCACATACCACTTCACAAATGTCGTTAGTGGCTGTAGTTGCCGATTTTGTAAAAGAAACACATACTACATGCAATTTCATATGAATTTTTCACGCCGTATAAATTCTGCCGTGATGTATTTGGGGCAATACCAACGAGCTAAGCTCACATGACCATCAAAACTTAACTTATTAATAAACGACATTCATTTCGGATATATCTATTATATATATATATTTATATTAATTTTAGGTAGATTTAGATAAAAATATCGTATCACCTATTGCAGAGAATTTCATGACGCAACCTCAGGACGGTTTAAAAAAATTGGGCCTGGAGAAAATAGTAAAAACAAACTTTCACACACATACGATATTTACCTGTTTCTTGCGGCTTGTTCCAGAAGGAATTTGTCCTAACTCCTACATTTTTATGACTGTTAGATGTATGTGAACCCAAAAATATATTGTGCATAAATTTTAAAACATCCCCGGTGACATGTTTGGTGACAGGAATTTGTTTGACCATTAAATAAAATAAATAAATTGTTTACACGGCGTATAACTGAAATATGTAGTTGTTTTTGTGCTATACTTTTTAACGCAACAATGAATTTCAAGAGTACGAAAGTACGAATTATATTGAAGTGATCTGACAGTGTTGACACTGCTGGTTAATGCTAAATTATTACACATGTGTAGTATGTGTTAATTTAGTGATATAAACATCATTAAAAAATTATTGAGTAGGTATATAAGAAAAAATAAATGAATACCCGTTAAATAATATTACATTTTCTAACTAATCTCCTTTCCTCTCAATATTCCCGTTACAACCACTTCTCCACCTTCCACCAGTAATTCCACACTCTGCCCTTCCACCTTCAGTACCTAATTATTTGTATATCTACCACCTAATCCTTGTCTCCTATAATGTGTGTAGTTAGTTTAATATTTCACCTGTCGATGATAATTACTGTTTATCTCGAAACTCGAGAAGTGCTAATAAACTTAAGTAAAGTTATAACATTGTTTCATTTATATTCATCCATTATGATGAAGCTCTACAAAATTAACGCCGATTCTATCAATAATACATAATTTAAATAATTTTGACTTTCTTTTTAATGGTTCCATTTTAATTGAGGAAGTGATATAAAGCATTATCATTGACATCAAACTCACATGCTAACGGTTCTTCGATTCTCACGTGTCTCTATGTGAGCAGCACTTCCTACTCCATCCATCCTTACGTGTGAGCGGAGCAGCTGTTTCCGCATCTGGGTCATGCAACATGAGACCCCATTCCCACCACACCGTACACCCACAGTGGCTAAAATACGTGTAAGATAATACACTTTTGCCTGCAACTCAGGTAACCTAAATCTACCGACGATGGTGTATAGGGGCGCCAGTTTCGAAATCGGAACAGGCATCCTTTGTTTGCTGCAAAACGGTGTGGCCATCGCCTCAATAATTTCCCCCCACTCAAAAAACAGGTTTTATCTGCATTGTTAGGCATCTACTATAGACTTACCATTTAAGTAATACATACGATATTCTTTATTCCATTTTAAAATTTCCTTATGTTTTCAATCAGGAAAATAGATGTCGCTTGAGTCCGGGCAATTTTGTAGCTTCGTGGAAAAGACAATGTATCTTACATGAAAAAGGAATTGCGTGGCAAACATTTCTGAAAATCGTTTTGCCGTGTGAACATTGTTTGGTTTGGCCTGCCACCAGAAATAATCATTTAATGCATTATAACGTATGTTTATTTTTTGTTTTACACAGTGACGTAAATTCGTTTTGAATGCTTCTTGGAAGCAACAGACCTGTTAATTAAGCATTTGACAGCTATTCTTTGAAACGAAATGATAATCTTGCACACAAACATTAATGCCACATAAGGTAGAAGTTCTAAAATTTGTTGTAAAAATACTGAGTTGATATGGCAAAACTGGATAACGTGTTTCCGCGAAAAGGTAAAGGTCCAGGTTCGAATCCTGGTAGCAACTAAAATATTTTGTCGATATATCTTTCAAGTTGATTAATTTAATTTTATTAAAAATACCGCAGAACTGTGTTCTGAAAAACTGTAACTTCACAACAATATGTTCTCTGTAAAAATAATAATAATATGTTTATAAATTTTGACGATAATTCTGTAAGAAATTAATGCTAAGCGAAATTACATATTTTTCTGTATAATCTGAAAATAAATATATAAATTTATTTCTGTACACTCTAGAGAGACCTTATAGACATTCTAGAGAGTGATTGTAGAAAATTATTTCAAGATATAATACATCTGCATTTTTAACTATTCTTCTGTTTCAATAATTGATTAGTATTAGAGAAACTTAAAAATAATTCAAGTACTTAGGATAGCCCAGTTGTCACGTAGCACAACCATATCAAACACTACTTTGAATACCTAGTCTGTATTACACAGTACATTCACAGACCAGTAAATGAATATACATGACATTAAGTATACATATAGGAGAGGGATTTGGAACATTAGTTATGGGACGAAGGGCATTCTACACACATTATTGGTAGAAACATAAATCCGATCCGTTTATGACACATTTATGCAACAGAAAAAGTATTTGCTCTTCGAAAATGAAATCTTTGTGTAAACAAGGCGTATTTTTTACATTAATGCATATTATATTGTCAGCGTTTAAATTTTCAATCCAATCGAGTCATATTTTTAAAAAAAGTCGCGGAGCTATTTGATTGCGTAAGTGGTACCAAAACGATCACTTGGGTAACACCAAAATGAAAATATTAGGATAACAAATTTGCGTTAGTTCATGTCTATATGGTGTAACGTTATTATTTTGTGACAATTATTATATTGTGATTAAATTATTGAATGATTTAACAATATTTTGCAATAAAAATTAACTTTGGTTATTATTTATGTAGTTTTATAACGGGCAATGTTCAGTGATCAGTACCGACGTATTGTTAAATGTTATAATAGGTATTTGTACATCGATGGATAATAAGACTCATGCGATACGATACCATAAAAGGCGGAAGAAAATAAGAAAGTTACTTGACAACTAAACGCGATCGTGACTAATCCTGTTCCTAAGGCAGTAAAATATAGAAATACTGTCACGATTAATACTTGAATAAGTCAAACCTGTTGAATTGTATTTATTGCAAATGTAGATCGGGTAGACACCAAACGTGTTATAAAGCTACCGTAGAAATCTATGCATATTATTGTAAAATTTTGTAGGGAATTTATATATTGTCCAAACATATTTGTAATGTTATTATTATACAGTAGGTAGGTTTCTTGTGAGTCCAAAAGTAACAGAAGTGCATTATTAATTATAATCCGTACGACCTGGTAGGAGCCTCAATAATCGACGAGTTTGTTTAAAAATATGTATGAATGTGGATAGTACTATGTTGCAATGTATGCTAGTACCAAAAATAGCTAAAAATTGACAAATTTGTCAATTTTTTAACCTTGAAGTACTTATCCAATTCATATTTTTCCTAGAAGTAAGTACATTTAGATTCGAGCAAGCTGTTCGCAATGTACATGAAATAAATATGTTCCTTTTTTGATTAAGACCAATTTATTATAATTTACCTAAAATTTGATCTCCACCTAAGTGTTGTACGAGCTGAGGTACAAAGAAGGTCAGAAGCCATCACATTTTTTCCCCAATAAAGGCACACGTGTATATTATTAATATATTAGATTAAAGGACAATTGATATACACTCACATTTCATCGGTGAAAGCTACGCAATTTCTCAATGAGAAAATTCTGATAAACTGCAATGACAGACTAATCAACCTTCTGTTGTTATATTACGTACGTTAGTTTCAAAGCCCACATCTGTTGATTTTGAAGACAAGAATTGCGATTTAATCATGCTAAGTCAATATAACAGTTTGATTAAAATGAATGGCTTTTATATTTCTATTGGTCATTGGCACGAATAAATTCACATCTCAAATGTCCTCCAAATGACGGGCTCAAAACGTACGCGTAGTATTTTAGAAGTCGGTGTTGAGAGTTTACATGTTGATATTCAGTATTACAACGGTGCGACAAAGATGGATATATTTATAAAATCATTTTTTATTTAAATCTAAATTATTATTATATTACTCACAAATATTACAAGACAAATGGTTGATCATGTTACCAATATGTACAAGCTTGTAGTACGTTTGAATGTAAATGTATTAAAATAAGACAGTTTTATTACAATGAAATGAATCCGACACCTCGAGTTCAAAGCTCCTGCCGCGGTCTTTCTGTATTCAAATTATATCCTTGTCATATCAAATGATAGGTAGCTACATCGAGCAATAAGGCAACTATTCAAAAGGCAACAATTGATCTCTAAGTATCATCAGCTCTTTGAGGTTAACTCGTATTACTTTTTATTCTTCAGTTCTCGATTCAACTATAAATTGACTAACCACTCTGGCATACTTTAGACTTTTCAGTTTTTGAAGGGTGCTGTGCTCGCAGGTAACTCCACGGCCGTTAACATATTCGCTCAGTATACGTGCTCGGGATTTTTGATCCCATGTTTTTTATGCATCCTCAATTAGGATGTACGAAACATTCCCAAATCAGAATGGATACGATATATAACTTAACCTTTATATAATTAATTTTTTAGACCTCTGGCTAAATGCAGCTTTTCATATCTACCATACTAATATATTATGTAATATGTTATAATATAATCGATTATTTCGGTACTTAGGTTAGTGACTATAAATGTCAGAAGATATTTGAATTTGATATGTAGTGGAAATACATTTCTATCTTACTTAGGCGGTGAAGTAAATTAATATAAATGGAGAGAATGTGTTATAATAATAATAATATATTTATTCCAGCGTGATCAGGTTTTTTTTTAACCCGATTCGCCAAAAAGATAATATATATTATGTTATACATTAAAGGTTATGACAAATATAATGCTATGAAAAAGAAAACCAAGAAAAATATTAATAAATAAAAAAAAATAAAAAAGTTAATAAAAAGTAAAAAGTTCACACATATACACACAAATATAAATATTACATATATAACTACTTCGGTCACGGCCATTGTTGTATATGTAGCTATTTTGTAGGCGCTGCCATTCTCTGGTCAGGGAACCAGCTTTCCATGAGAGCGCCGCTTGCACCAGAGAGTTGGTGCTGAGTTGGTGCTTCCAGCCGCAGCTTTACGCCAGCAACTCGATGTCTCAGAAGCGGAATGAATCCATGTATACGGCCTTCGGTAAACATTGTAGATGCGCTGCAATAACGCGCCAATCCGAACAGTATTCTGTATGAGTTGTTGTACTGAATTCGGAGACGGTTATACGTCACTTGCTTGTATTTCGACCAGAGCTTGCAGGTTGCTATATATTTCATATGCATATTTTCTTAATAATAAGCCCTACGAGGTATTAGAAATGTAATTGTGTATAATAATGAGAATAAATTAATAGAGGTTTAATCGAGAATTAAGTATGTAATATAATTCTTATTATTTATATCTTTGTCTATCTCTACTAGAATACTAGTGTGTAAAGGTCTTGTTAAAAGTTGTGTACATTTTATAAAAATAATATATGAACTCTATAAAAATAATTCAGGCTTAACTTGATTGATTCTCAATATGCACGTCCATCGAGTATTGAGACGTATCATAAATAAATTATACATCACAAGATGGATGCTGGCGCGCTGGCGCCTTTCGCAGAAAATGGCAAGGATGTTGATCCCTTCCACGGCGTCTCATAACCGTTTCTTGTTTGCGGGCGTTTTATTTTTATTTCTTTAGAAATACACGCGATCAAATAATATTGCATGAAATGCGGGTCTGGGGCCTGGGGGCAATGTACCCACAGCTTCGGGGCCCTATAATATGGGCTGTTCGTTGACATTTTGTAAGGTTAAACAATCGTTCAAGTATTACATCAGCCGTGAGTTCATTCCGGGGATCATAAAGTGTCAAAGTAGATAGTAAATTAAAATGCATGTTATTAAGGAGAACACATTCTTATTGGGAAGTTATAATTATTAGTGATATTTTAAATACTAATTAAATGTATTAATTATAAAGATATACAAAAAAAAAACAATTTTATCGAAAAATATTGTTGTTGCGCTACCGGGATTCGAGCTTGGATCTCTTTTATAATCCGGGAAAGGTGCATTACCAACTATGCTACAGCGACAGTATTTTTGATGACAAATTTTCGAACCACTATCGAAAACTCTTTCCACTCTTTCAAATTAATACATTTATCGGTTCCATTATTTGAAAGCCATTTACATTGTTTTTACGGAATCTCAAATACCTTTGAGTAAGCCGATAAAAGACGCCAGAATTAACAATTCATTTTTATTATATTTAGGATACATTGATACAACTTATATATTATTAAGGAGAACACATTCTTATTGTCAATCATTGTGACATATAGGTTTGAAAATGTGTCGTCAAATGTACTTTCGCTGTAGAATAGTTGGTAATGCACCTTCCCGGATTGGAAAAGAGATCCAAGAGATCCCGGTAGCGCAACAACATTATTTTTCGAGAAAATTTATTTAATATGTATATATTTATAATTAATACATTTAATTAGTATTTAAAATACATGTTATTTTTGCCACATGAAATCTACATTAATTACTAGTTAAAACTCTCTGACACTTCGCATGATTTTTATGAAGTGTGATATGTAAGTGTAACCTGAATACATTTCATACATTTATTTATTGTAGTCTATTTATTATAGTGCATTAATACATTTAATTATTTGGACATTTACCATTGTTTTTAAAAAGGTCAGTCATATATTATGTTTTGACTAGTTTTTTTAATGCTATTTAATAATTGAAAATGGTTTCCAATAGTACAAATAAACCAAAAATACATCAATTCAACCCACAGCCACAAAATTAGGTAATTATATTCCAATTAGAGCATGATACCCGGCTACTCAATTCATACTGATAGTTTCCAGAGAAAAACATCTTATTACAAAAATTTCCAAATTAATTTCCAAATCATCGAGGGCCTAGATTATAATTCATTACTACGAGTATATTAATGTGGATTCATATTTTCAGTTGCGCTATTTTGATATAAACCAGATCATTAATAATATTTAATTATAATGATATAAAATGATTAATTATATGAGCTGGGACAATTACGCTCTCCACCGCCATAGTAAATTAATACGTGCATAGTGAGTATTTCTTTGAATACTCACTATGCACGTATGAATTTATCAGAAGTTTTATATGGCCTTACTTGTTTTTATTATCATTTAATCATATTTCAAAAATGCCATTATATGAACAAAGACTTGATTGTAGGTTTATCGGTTCTATTTCTATTAAATTGCAAAAAATTATATTATAATTTTATTCATACTAATAGAATTTTTGTATAATATGTTGCCATGAATATAGTGTAAATAATAATGACTAGGTTAAAAAAAAATTATTCAATAACTGGTGTTTTATCTTTCATACCGACCTATTTCGGAGTAACCCTCACCCTTGCCTAATTTGCTCCTACTTCAACTAACATTAAATGTTTATCGCTTACAATTTAAAAATAAACTGCTAAGAGTCTTTATTAATATATTGTGAGAGAGGAACATTAATTTTTATTGATGTTTGGTTACCAGCAGCACAGCTGGTTGGAGGAATTAGATTCTCTGTGTAGGATTTTCTGGGCTAATCGTCTCCGACTTCTCTGCAGAATTTATTATCATGGCCAATATCGTTGAGGGACTGTCGGCAGAAGACCGAGAGTTTCTGACAAAGACAGAAAACTCGACACAGAAGTTTCTGAACGGTCACGGTCATGAAAACCCGAGAACAACAAAGTCTTGTTATCTTAAGCTAACTAACTAACTCACCATCACGCTGTTTCCTCGCAGAGCGCCACACTCTTCTGTCCCGACACACGATTCTCGCCTCATTCACATTCACACATCTTCTTATACCATCCTATCGGTATCTGGTTTACCTGGTCGTGCCAAGTCTTCCATGAACGTTCTCTATTTCTGGTGTCATCAACACTGGCGTCATATATCTTTCTTACCATTTCCATATAACAAAATCACCAAAGTGATTTTTTATTCATCTTACTTACTGTACTAAGATCAGCTTTACATTCTTAACTTATACGAGTAACATGCCATTTAGTCAACCGACAACCGTCTTGTTGATGAGATCTAAGTTTTGTCGGTACTAGAATAGAGACCATCCGAAAGATCATTTCGTAAACTATCGAAGAGAATGTGTAAGATAAGAATAAATGCGGATAAGGCGAGAGTTGTGTGCCAGTACAGAAATATGTGAATCTTTGAGTATCCACCTTGCCTACTTCTGCGGTGGTACGGCCTGATGGTAATGAAGAATTTTCACACATAATGTAGAAATTCCGTTTGCGGATGAACACGAACATGTCCACTGCACACCTCCCGTCCGCCCGGCCGCCCAGCCTTCCCCGGCGGTGACACGGTGCACTAACCCCGTGGCATTAACCTCGCGGCGTCAGTCTAGCGGCTAGCGCAGGTGCGGGCTCTGCCCCCGACGCCGCACCGAACCGGGACTCTGGATTGGTGAGAGTAACCAACATGGCTGCCTCGCCTCCCTGCCCGCAGTGGACTTTTGCTCTGTATTTTTAGACTAATTATTGCGAAAGTCCACTGGACGTTGATGTTCCGCATTCACAGTGGACATTCGCGATTTTAAAAATTTGTGAATTTGGAATTATTTACTAATAACGTACACTGACCGACCTCGGTGTTCCAACCGTGGTAGATGTTGCGATTCGTGTGGTTTAAAAGTTTCCACGCTATTCTAGAATATCCTTAAGTTTAAATACTCGTACATTTAATTCAATTATTAAGCCAGTTCACTTCTTTATCAACACATTTTCACTGGATTTTAAAATTCAGTAATGTTTTAAATTATAGTGTAGTGAAAACGTTTATTATATTCTTTCCTATGGAACTCCTTAATTTTTTTTTTCAATAAAAATAACCAAAATGTGTAAAGTTGTTGATTTAATTACATGTGTGCTACGTATGTATATATGTGTGTATGTGTGTGCATGGTTGTGTCAACCGGAATATCTATATGTATATATTCGATGACAATCGGCCAGCCTGCGTACGCTGATATCCGGTTCTTCGATACATTCATACATTGTGGGACAGCTGTTCGGGTGTTTGAATACGGATTGTGAGATTACGAGATAATTTTTCTTATAGCGCAGTCGATTGACTCTTGCCGCTGTAACATCTGCATACTTTTCATAAATATGTAATTATTTAATGGTACGCTGAAACCCAATTATATTTATCGAAGAATTTACAATAAAGATAAAATAAGTATTGTATATATAATTTTCATATTTGCAATCAATTCCATTACTCCGGTATTTTATTACGTAGCAACAGTTCAAGGAAAATAATTTCAAAATACCAATCTTTCTATGTTATTTCGATACCATTATTTATAATACAAATTAAATGTATCAATTAAAAATATTGCTGCTACCGGGATTAGACGCTGGATCTTTTCCTATACGGAGAAATGCATTAATCGATTACACTACACCAATATAAGTAGTAAGTTGGCGTCAAATTTTCGAACTTATATGTTGCAATTTCAAATTGATACATCTGTCGTTCCATTATTTGAAACACGTTTGTGTAAAATCCGACAGGAAATGCCAGAATTAATTATATTAATTATTATACTTATGTTAAATTTTGAAAATATTAATACAACTTATATATTTTTAAGAATACCACACTCTTATGGTATTTTTTATTAAATTTCACAATAAAAATGTGCTGTTTTCAAAAATATATAAAAACAAGAATAAAAACATTATTTATAGTTTATTTTCTGAAATAAATAAAACTATACATATCTATTGAATTATAGATATGGTGCAAACCAATCAAAGTAGTATCAGTAGTCACGTATAACCTTGCTCCTAGGAACGACTATACGGATGCCTTAAACATTTTTTTCATTCAGATCGATCAATTTTATCGCTTCTTAGTCCGTGATTATTTTCTTACCAACACATTTTTTAACGTAGATATCTCATTAACGTCGCATGCCTCATTAAAATAAAACAACAGTAGGGTAATACTCGTATTGTGATTACATGCAAGAGAGTATATTGGGTATTTTAAGAACAGCTTTACCTTGCTTGACTATCAAAATTTAATTAACGACTTCTCAAATGTTGTGTAGTAAAAACTGGCCGTGAATAAGATTATTATCTGGAAGTTGATTTTTTTAGTGCGATGCATTCATACACACTGTCAACACCATTTCTGCCAAATGTTCAAGTACGTATTTTCCTAGCAGTCATGCCAAAATCCTTATCCATGAACCGGTGATATTTTTTCCTACAACTGGACCATGAACTTTGGAGGAGGTCATTGGCAGACAACTCCAGGGAACCCGTACACAAGTGCGCAGTTTTTTGCTTGCATTGAACAAGTTATTGAACTTACAGCGGTCCGAGGTGATGCTCTATATAAAAAGACAGAGCCCATACAATTAAATCTCTTACTGAAGTGGGCGTCATTTTTAAAAACACCTTTGCTTCGAACATCCGACGTCCAAGTACGTAAATGTAATATCATGAGGTGTTTTTCAAAAACAAAATCAAAAATAATTTTCCACGAAATTATGTTGTTTTTATTTTTTTTCTGTCTACAAGGTTTTTGGTATTTTTGCAACAGCGTAATATCTTCATTTATCGTTGAACTATATTGAGAATCTTTCTTTAAAATAAAATATATAAGTTTGTAAACTGTTAACATTCACGCAAATCTTCATATCACTGTTAAAGTATTATTAAGAAGGGCACAATATATTATAGTTTTAGAGCGGTACACATGTTAAATACGTAAAATGGATAAGCATATAGGCACAATTTAAGCTTGATTAAGTACGATTAAAATCACGTATAGTTGTGACGATGTAATGATAATGGTAAAGATAGTAATTTAAAAAAATAAAAATTATAACAATAATTTATTCTTATTATTTTTTTAATTTGTGCTGTGAAAATAACTAGCATGGCCGACCTTTTTTGTCGACGGTGGGATTAACCGCTGACGTAGACAGTATAGCAGTTTGTCAAATTATTTATGTAATATTGACAAATTAAAAATTATTATATTATATAAGCTATAACGTTTTAATTGGTTGAGTGTGAATTCTTTTTCAAATGGAACGTTTTCTCTTTAAACGCTTGTACACCGAGGTGTAAATCAAATTCAACAGCATAAATTGGTTATTTGATGAGCCAAATCGATAGCCTCAATCAAATGTACAGTTAATTCGAATGGCTAATCAACCAGCCGGGAACCAATCAGGTTTCTCCTTTTCTTTGGACGTCTCCCATTGGACGTCACAATTTTACCGCTACGGACGCCATCTTTCCGAGATTTCTTTACTGTTACTACCGAGAAAGGGAAAGTGAACACTTGGCAACGTTTGTTTAAAAAGTGATCTAGATTGTATTACATAGCTATTTTTGCCAAACTTGAAGCGCGTCCACCTACATCTAGTGTTAAAATTACTTCTGAACGCGCATCTAAAGGTTTGCTTGATAATGGCATTATTATATTATGTGCCACACTGTATGTTGATTTTAATAATGTATCAGTTATACATATATGTTCAACAACATAATACAACAATAGAGTTATGCACCCCCATATAAGAAAGATCATGAATTATGGGGGTAGCTATCGACATTTATATAAAGCAAGATCAAGATATATGACGCAAGTGTTGATGGCACCAGAAATAGAGGACGTTCGCGGAAGACTTGGCACGACCAGGTAAACCAGATAATGGAGGGTGGTTCTGTTAGAAGCCTCAACAATCGGCGAGCTTGTATGAGAAGATGTATGAATGCGGATGAGGCGAGAATTGTGTGTCAGAACCGAAGAGTGTGGCGCTATATTCTCTCTGTCTACCCCTGGCGTGATGGTAAGTAAGTAAGTAAGTAAGATCAAGATCTATAATAATACAATGTGAAATTTAATAACAAAATAGCAATGTTGAGAAGTTGAAAAGATGTCGAATATATAATTATTTAATTATATTTAAACTTATTCGTTCAGAGCGTTGTCTAAATTATCCAATCTAACACCGCCCCCCTCCCCCCCTCACTTGACTCTTTTTAGGGTCATCTAACTTACTAACTTACAATAACACAAAGCCACACTCGTATGTCCCGACATACGACTCTCGTCTCATCTACATTCGTACATCTTATGCACGCTCATCGATTTTTATTGCTTTCTATATCTTGTTAACTATGCTAAGATGAGCTTTACATTCACTTCTGATTTGTTAATTTTTTACTATGTACGCCTAAGTGACCTGATTTCCATTCTATTATTGTAATTTAGATTTATTATAATAGTTTGTCCACCAAATTCTTATAGTTTTTCGTCTATGCTTTATTTGTCACAAATTGTATTATCTGTCACTAGTATCGTGTACTATTTTGTAGATCTTGCTTTATATTTCAACCATCGCTGTTTACTTTTTCATAGTTCTTTGTAATTAATTAGGTTTTATCCTAAAATCAATGGAAGAGAAGGTTGATAAAATAGTTAATCTTCGACATATTACCCGTTTTGACTATTTAAATCGTGACTAGTGTTGCACAAACCGTTCGTAGCATTTATGCAATCTACGGAGATGGCTTTATTGCGGGAAGAACAACTCAAGACAGTTTAATTGCTTTCACGAAGATGATTTCGACCTAAGCGATAGTCCTAGGATTGTATTAATTTTAGCGAAGAGAGTTCTAAAAGTCTTCTTCAAGACGACCGTCAAACAACACGGAAATTAGCAAACCATCTCATGCATTCACCACAAACAGTTCTCAATCATCTGAATTCTCAGCCAGAACAATAAATACCAGAGTGTATTATTTCATGTTTCTCTTTGTTAGCTTCAGTAAAAAGGATCAACAATTATACCGCCGATGAATTAAAAAACTGCCAGAACACTAGCAAAAAATGTTTTGTAAAGGATAGATAATACATAGTTTATTTGTATATTTAGTTTATATTTTTATAAGATTTTTTAAATCTTAAAAAACTGTGTGAACTGATTGGACACCCCAGTTTTAAAATTAAATTAGAAAAATATATATAACGCTCTCAAACATTGATAAATATGGAAACTGCGTGTCGGAAGTAATGCCGCAGACATAATATTTACTGTTAATCAGAAATCCTCTCGTGTTTTCCCACAAAGTCTCAGCGATATTGTGATTAATTATTTTATCAGGGAAAATACGCGTGCTAGAGTTGGAAAGTACCTATTTATAATAAATAACACGAATGTGTTCAATCATTCAATGACGTTTGGTACACTATGTCATAATACAGGCTATATGAGTACTAACATTTAAAATCATTAATAACTACGTTAAGTTTTTAAACACATCTTATACATATCTCATATCACATGTTAAAATATATCTTTAACGTCCAAATACATGTCTTTAGTCTCTATCAAAAATTTTTGTTTGTTCCTTTAACTTATTCTCTACTTGTTCCTTTTTTGATTTTTCTGCTTTTTACTATTTCATTTATTTAAATTAGACCTACTTATGCACATATCAGTTTTCAGGAATATTAAAAACAATAATGAATAGATAATTGAACGTAATGGCTACCTATCTCAGAACAAGTAGGTACTTTATATGTACCTAGCGAGTTAGTTAGCGGCTAACAGGCTTGCATATAAATAAAATGTAATATTTAATACTTATTGTACTTGTTAGTGAATTAATTATTTAATAAATGTTTATATTGATTCAAGCTTCAAAGTAATGTTATTTTGCAAATAAACGCAAATTTATCGGCACTGAAATAAAAATTTAAAAACATGATTAGTTTAAATTGAACGTTTGACAAATAATTATTAAGTTATTTCAATTACATGCGTTATACATATTATTTAAATAAAATGTTTGGCCGTTCAGGTCTATTAATATTTATAAGGGCATCGTTTCTGACCAATCTGCTACGTCCTAAGTGTGTTGGTAAAAGATGACTGATCACTTATCAATAGAAATTTAACATTGAAATCAAGCGAGGAATTTGATACCACATATGCCCTAACTATGTATACAAAATATGCCTGTAATCTCAAAATTATTGGATAAATAATGCAAATGATAAATTTGACTGACGTTTTAAATCATCTTGCTTGTTTCTATAATCACGTGTTGCAGAACATTATTTTACTAAATTATGAAGACGAAAAAATTATATAAAATAAATATATTGTATGCATTGTGTAAATATTATAAAAAATTCTCTAAACAAAGAATAAAAATATCAGCGCTCGCAATGGACCTAATAGCTCATCTGCGCACGGATGAAACTTTTTCGATCATACTCCTAAACACGCACTACTCTCTTATCCGGTTATCGCTAGAATAAACATCGTTATTTATTTTTAAATTTTCCCCATCATTCATTGATACGTAATCTTTATAAATCCTGCCAAAAAAATGTCTGTTTATATATTATTTTGCACGTTAAAATGATTTATTATAAAATATTCAGAACGGACAAAGTCCTGTCACACCGACGCGTAGTATCACAATCTGACTACCTACCAGAAGACATCACGAATGCCGTAAATTAATTTTGTACCTTGGTCTCTCGCCTGATAAGGAAAGTGCAATACGTTGTACTCTGAACTCGGTCAAGGGCTTTTAGAGAATCTAGTAGTTATTTAGGAATGCTGAGAATAACTTTTAAATGTACTCAGATAACTAGTTATCTAATTCATTTTACGACTATTTTAGAAATGTACTCACTGTGTAAAAAATCACTAAAATTTTTTCATCATAGATGTCACGTTTAAAGAAATATATATGATAAATATATTGTCTCGAGATGTCACTCTTATCTTTAGTCATTCATATCTTATGTACATTAGAATCCCTCTTGACGAGTGCAACCAGTGGCGCCCTACGTACAAAAAGTACGACAGTGTGGCGCACGTGTTATCTGTATTTCGCGTTCATTATAATTTTTTTTTTCCAATTCCTTAGTCTACGATACTCTGAATACTCTAAATGCGGTTAGACCGTCTGATGTATTGTTACAAGTGCATCAGCGCTGATCGCTTTGACACTTTTATTAACTACCTTATTGTAATAAACATCATATGTGTTTTATATTAATATACGAATTGGAAGGGTGAAAAATTCTGATAAAAAAACCCCTAAATAATTTACTGGAAGTTAAATGTTTCAAATTAATTACGCGCGACACTTTATGTACAGTTGCAGTGCCGCCTTATTCTTGCATCATTCTTATATATAAAGTGACAAAAATAAATTACGACTTCGCTTAAAATATTATTTTTATTATTACAGTCATTTATTGGAGAGTTCAGTCGACGCTGTCCGCTTTTGTGTGCATCTCAGTCCGGAAGATCGAGCGGGTTGCTTTGCTTCAAGAAGTATTGATATAGTAGCCGCGCTAATTTTTACATAACTTGCATAGTTTTTAACTCTGTAACAATACGTTTCAATAAAGTGTCGTGAGTGAAAGAGCTTATATAATTATACAGTAGAATGTTCTACGTTTTGTGAATTTTTTATTTTTTTATTATTTATTTAATGCATGAATATGAAGAACTATCACTTGTAACAATTTATTTTTTATTGTTTTCATGTTCCTTTCTATTCGGCTTCGAGACAGAGATTTAGCGATAAAGGTATACATCAATTATTCAGTTTTCTCTCCATATAAAATACAATAAAAAAACAATGACTCAATAAGCTTAAAATTAATTCTGCACTCTTTTTACGCAAGTTTTGAGAGCAACATTTTATCCGTGAATACAAACCCTAGTTACTTGATTTTTATACAATATTTCATTGGACCATATACAAGATACTATGAAAATGTATTTAATTAAAACAAAAAATATTAAACAAATAATAGATACCTCATAGAGACGAAGCTATTTTTTATTATATTTAATGGAAAGATATGAAAGTATGGGTACTTAGAGGGCTTAGGACCTGTCGTCGGCTGGCTTAAGTGATCACTTTATACAAATATAGCGTTCACCATTCTCACCCATTAATCAATTTTTATATCTGTCAAGTTTTTTGGAAGTTGTATATATGTTCATATGTGGACACACAGGCCGTAAGCCCTATAATTACCCATACTTCCATATATTTACATTCACCAACAATGCCTTTGTAGGTGAATATCCAGTAATTTCATGTTCTTGGACATATTCAAATATTGCTAAAAAATATTACTCTTGTTCTGGGCTCAAGCCGCCGCGCGCCGGCAAAGAGCCGCCATTGGGTGCAACCTATAAGGCTTTAAAAGCTACCTAATTACGTCTTTATTTTCCAATCTGACTGTTGATTGCTTTCTGAACAGACTGCAACTTATGTGTTATTCTGAGTGGTTTTTAATGATTCATATTTCTAAATTATATAAACATCTGTGATAAGATCCAGAACATTTCCATTCGCTATGAATAGAAGGGTTAAGAGTGACTCAAAGATCTTGTATTTTCTCGAAGAATCCGTATACACTTCAACAGTTTTAAGTACTAGATAATTGAATTAAATATCGTCTACTTAATCAATTATAATCATAGACCACCAAATACATAAACATGAACTAACGCAAATTCCTTGTACCAATATTTTCATTTTGGTGGCAGTCAAACAGCTCTACGACTTTTAAAAAAAATATGACTCGATTAGAACGAAAATTTAAACGCTGACAATATAATATACGTTAATGTTAAAAATACGTTTTATTTACACAAAGATTTAATTTTCGAAGAGTATATACTTTTACTGTTGCATAAATGAGTCATAAACTGTCGGATTTATGTTTCCACTAAGAATGTGTGTAGAATGCCCCTCGTCTCGCAAGTGATGTTCCAAATCCCTCTCTTATACGTATACTTTATTTCATGTCTATTCATTTACTATTCTATGATTATAATAAATTTTTATGCAAGTTATAATGGAATACGTTTAATATACGCTCAGCTAACTGTTAACGTTGTATTTTGATTTAAGCATCTGAACTTTGATAAAGTTGGCGGAAGTTGGACGTCTTCCGAGCAGCCTGCCACTGTTCGTTAAAAGAATATGTAACTCAGGTTTTAATTTATTGCTTTGTAAATATTTATTGCTTTGTAAATATTAGCGTGTCGAGATATTCGCAGCAAAAGAAATAGGCGTTTGAGGTACCGGTAAAAATCGCGATATAGATATATACTATTGCTCGGATTTATTTCAACATTCGGGGAGCTCGACTTCCAAATCTACTACAAGAGAATGTATGGATTTATAAAATATTATTTTTGATAATATTTTATAAATATGCTATTTAAATATTTTGTTTCTCATGCACTATGAATTAAAAGGCAGATGATATCAGTATGTATGTTGCTTCTTTAACACTGAATATCTATACAAAATGAGTGAAAGTAACGTTAATTGAGCTCCCCCCCCTTTAATAAAACTGTATATTGTCTTTTACAAATGGTGGTAAATAGACCTAGCGTATGCCATCTTGGATGATATACATTGTGTGGAAAATTATTTTTATTTGTTACCACACATACTAATGCGGCAGTTAGTATGTATATGTATATATAAAAATAATATACAACACATTTCTATCCACGGTTTTTGAATCGAATGAATAAATGTTATACATTACATTTTTCTAAATAATACTACAGAATATTCATAAATATATACAGTTGTATTTATTGATATTTTTAACATGGAGGTTTGTGCCTAAAATATACAATGTATAATTATTTTTATATTAAATATATGAGTGAAATATCATTGAACCCACTCTAAAGGATTTATTTAATGAGCAAGTCTCGTTAATTTGATTCAGGAATTAATACCATTACATCTTTGCTTATAGACTCGAGCAGTGGTTTTTCGATGTTTGATCGTGAAATAGCTTCAACACTTTATTATGAACAGAAAATTATTTCAAGCGATGATGATCTACGAATTTGTATTTAAGATAGAATAAATAATCAAGTTTTATTTAAATTCCATCTAAAAGTTTCTGAATAATTTTACCTTATAACATATTTTTAAATAAATTCTACAGAATAATTAGGATCGATCTAAAAAAAATTACTCACATTGAAAACCATTTATATTTTTGGTACTATATACTTTGAAAAAACACGATTAACGTATTATATCAATACATCAAACTAACTTAAGAGTTTGTGCTGTACAAAATAGGACTTTTTTCGTAGTCTCCTGAGACAAGACGTACACCGAAGTATGCGCACATCAATAGGCGAGTGCCTTATCGTTAGATAAATGGATGAAATTTAGTTATTTTATAATAAATTTTAATAGAATCATTTTATTTGTAAAGTTAAGATTTATCATAACATGCTGTAATAATAAAACAAATTTAGTTAAATGGTTTTGCTGTTTAATATTATAATTTACATTTTTTTCAAGTTTATTAAAAATAAAAAGTTTTCTTATTTACATTTATTTTTTCCCGTTGGAAGCGACTTTTTTTTTAATCACAATGTTTATCAAAAATGTTTGAGAAGAACTTCTTAGATGGCGCCAGGACATCCAGACCATTTTTTTTAACAGAAAACATTTACGTAACTAAATATATTAATTTAATACTTGCAGAGTTATGATTATTTAGAAATTTTTCTAGATTTTCATATGGACATTATAGCTTAATTGATTAAGTTAATGGCAATGGCAATAGAATGTTTCCGATCCGGTCCGGAAATACAGTCATCATCGGGTTTGACACCCGGTTTTTCTATTAATCTTTGTGATTTATATCAACTTGTTTTCTATTTTATGATAACAACAACATAATCTTGAAAATTGTTATGCTTATATAGTTTTTTAATAAATAACCCCATCCTCAAATAAAATAAAATAACCAGTTTCTATGAAGTGTCCTTACATATTATATAAATGAGTTGATATGAATTGTACGACAATCTTGAGTGACCAATTGAAGTCTCGAGGTCAAACAGGTTGGCAAAAGTCTTTTATTAAGTGAACAAAGAAGTCAACCGTGGTTGTAATTGATAAGAATGCGTAAGAACGATATTTGTTAACGTATTGAAATGTTGTTAAAAATGATTTGACATTTTATGTTTCAAAAGGGATAGTTACGAATATGTAGTATAAATCCAAAAAAGAAGGTATGTAATAATTAATAACTACCTATGTACTTACAAAATATTCGTATCGTAACATTTTTGTTCACTATTTTGAATAAAATGTAACTTCAGTACCAAAAGGACGAGCAAACCAAATTAAGAACCATCTTCAATGAAACAAATAAATTTCCCAGTTAGTTTTCGATTTGTGACAAACAGACATTATAGGATTTTATTACAAACCACCAAATAAATAGACATGAACTAACGCAAATTCCTTGTTCCAAAATTTTCAATTTGGTGGCACCCACGTGATTAAAGAGCTCCGCGACTTTTAAAAAAAAATTATGTCTTGATTGGAACGAAAATTTAAACGCTGACAATGTAATACGCATTAATTTTAAAAAAAACGTCTTGTTTACACAAAGATTAAATTTTCGAAGAGTAAATAAATAAATGTGTCATAATCTATCGGATTTATGTTTAGTTGGATATATCGCACACCTAGATCAAAACTAAGACAACTCAAAAAAAACAAAATTTTTGATTTATTATTGTATTCGGATATTATCATATACGCAATTAATTTAGGCCCAGTTCTCGAAGAGTGACATTTTAGGATCACATTTATGATCTAGAATGTTATTTAGTTTCATAACTTGAGTAACAAAAAAAGGAGATTTTTTTTTGTCTACTAATAATACTTTTTGAGTTGTCTTAGTTTTGATATAGGTGTGCGATATGTATATAGAGTTACCCTCGCCCCACAAATAATATTCCATACCCCTCACATCAGTCTATGGATTTTATTTATTATATAAGATATTTTTTAATATTATATATGCAAGCTGGCGAAATACAATCATTTTAAAATATAGTCATTCAAGGTATTAAATTTTTTAACAATCTCCCCATCATAATTAGAAAAATTACAGACTAATTTAAATTTGTTTCTGAAGTCAAAAAATATGTACACAGTCTAACTGACACATAAATTATACACTCTCGTTTATACGCCTTCTCTATACACGAGTATTACTCTCATAGAGAAGAAATATATATATATATCCTACTGATTATTTAAAAAATGTATTATATCTTCTAATATTAAAATTAATTAAAAAAAATACATATATATTACGCTAAAAAGTGACCTGATATAAATATAGATAAGAATGTCATACTATTTTTATTTAAATTAATATGTATATTCTTCCTTTGAATCTTACACGTGTCTGCACGCAATAGTTTAAGTAATGTATGCGATGGATGATAAACTCCTTCCGCGTCACCCGTCTTATAAATTATTATTTATTTATGAAGATGTGCAGTGCGCGATAGTTAGCGTTCGACATATTTCAATCGTTGTGGGAATTTTTCATCTTATAGAATTTATTAAATTGTGAACAGGATTAAGAAAGGTCGCTTAGATCGTCTGTAATAATTGTGTAAGTAGATGATGGTGAGGATGATATACGACGCGAGTATCGATAGTTGGTACCAAGAATAACGGACGACCGCGAATAAACTGGCTTGAGCCTGATTTGCCAATGAAGCGTATAATTTAAGAGAAGTGGGTTAGCTTCCCAAACAGCTCCGATGTACACACGTTTAACTTTCAGTTAAAGAAGGGTATGAATAACGTATTAATTCGATAACACAAAGTTTACCACTGTTTTTTTACCTTCGGCATTTCCCTCTTTCGTCTTCGTGGACGACATATTATTGATGTTTCACCAGATGTTTCATATCAATCTATTATACCATATACTATATGAGGTTTCTCACTATTTATTTGAAGAACCTACAAAATAAACTAATATCGTATACTCCTTGTGTTCTATATAATGTATACAAAATATGGTGTCTGGGAACATATTTCACTCTCATTCTCACAATTGTTCGCGATCACAATTCTTATTCCACAATTATTCTTCGTCTGGAAAATTGTTCACTGAGTATATTGAAAAAAAAAACATATTATTAATAAATGTGACAGTTTTCATTTATAATGGTGTTTATTGCCCGTAATTTAGAACAGATCGTTTTACATTTGGTGGAAGCTGTTCCGTGTATATTTTTACTTCTTTTTTATAAATAGGTTTCAATTATTCATTTTCATAATTCATTCAAGTTTTTTTTATTTAATAGTTTTATTTTGTTGTTTTATCGTACTGTTGTGCTACCTTTTTTATAAATTCATTCGATTTTTTATAAAGTGCACATTTATCTTAAATATTTTTTTAATCTATTCGATTTCCAGATGAAAGATTGTGGGATAACAATTATGACCGGGAAAGATTGTGGAATAATAATTATGTATCGCGAACAATTGTGGCCGTGAAGGATTCTAGGCGAACAATATTCCTAAACCTTTTAAGAAAGTATTTTTTTAAACAAATTATGATTACATTACGTTTGTTTGTATCTTTACTGACGAAAGAATACACGTAAATTCTCAATTACGAGCGCTGGGTTCCCATTTCGAAAGATACATGCATTAGCACGACTCCAACACCACGAGCAGCGTGATCCAAAGTTTAATTGCCCCCCGTGTAGCCTCGGCGCCGGCGGTTTAGTGGCATTTGTGTTGCCTTGGAGGAAGGTTTCTAATTGTCAATTCTTAATATCTAGCTAACGTTTCCACTCTTGGTCGGAGCGGCCAACTCCGTATTCGCCTCGCCTCAGAGATCGGCGAGAACAAATCAGCACAGGGAGCGGATTTGCGCTACGTTTCGTTCCGTAATTCCAGCCTCAATTCAAGGTGTCCTATTATGGCGCGCGGCAAGGCTGCACCAGGATAACAATATTCTTTGTCGTTGCGAGAAACTCGTTTTCTTGTCTTTGCCTTAAGAACCTATCTACATACGTGGCTACATTATACAATCTGCAGTATTATATAACTGGCAGTTACCTGACAAAAGAAAAACGTTATTACCTGAAATTAACCCAGGTTTCCGTTCCAACTGGTATGTTGGTATTATATGTCACTTAGGTAGAAAGTTAATGTTCAAGGGTGTTTTTCGAATAAATCTGTGTTTTAACGATATTAAACTATATATTCATTAATTATTCGTTGTTTTCCTGAAATGGTCGGGGCTTCAACATGGTCGTGAGGCTTCCCCATGCGCCTTGCTGCCACTGATCACGCTTCCACTGCAGATCTAGTGTTACTAGCAATTCTTTATTTTCCAGCTTCAAGAATAAATTTTAGAGAAGATGCGTGTCCACGGAACACGAGATAAGGATCGTATACATACAGCGTTTAGTAATTATTTTAATCGTTGTGTGGAGAGAAGGTATAACCAACCAATATCGGTCAACGTTTACTGCTAGGACCATGGACACGCATCCTTGAATAAATATGCATCCTATATGAATATATTTAATTATTTTATTTAATCTGTAATCGCTACCGATTACATGATTTTAATTCAAACGAATAAACTTTTCAAAAAGTAGGCATGACTAGCTTGTTTTCACGAACCTCGTATGTATGTGCATATTTACATGTGTAAGCAGATGCGTCCATAATAAGTATTGCTGTAATTAATGACTGTGGGAGGTACGCTTACAGGCTATATTTAGGTTCAGAGCACGGCTGAGTAATTTAAAGTTAGTCTCCATGTTCATTCATCCATATCTTTCGAGTATCTCTTAAAACTGGGAAACTTTGTTGCGCAAGCCGTGATCCGTAAGCCATTACTCATAACTCAATAAAAACTTGTATGTGTGCACGTTAAATAATCTGTGACCTGGATTGCAATTAAGAAGCCTCCAAATTGACATCCATGACATCTTTGGACCGAGTTTATAGCCTCCGGGGTCTAGTTTAGTGATTCATAAAAATAACATATACCTACCAGCTTGCATGTCGTTATACAAAAAAACCTCGATACCGGGTAACACCACTTCAAGGATTGGAATAAAAAATATTAATGATTATGCGGAAGATAATGAATTGACAACATTTATATGTAAATACATAGATACGTTTATTCTAATACAACAGGGTAGTTACAATTGCGATATTTTTTAGAAATAATAATATTCTTCATTCATTTCACACCACTTCATTTCAATATGATCATAATTTTTTCAAATATTTGTGGAATCACTTTTATTAATTTCTCGAAGTGTTACTCACCCATTGAAAAAGCGTAAATCGTTCACGCTTAGGCTTATTGATCGTCCAGCACGTTGTTTTACTTTTTAATTTAAAAATATCTTTTATTTTGATAGCTTGAACAAATATGACGTTGATTAATATTTATGTTTAATTCTAGCAATCACTCAAGTTTATACATTCTATATTTATTCTGGCTTTACGTAAGCGATACGTTTGTATATCCTTGATATCACTATTATACATACATATATGTATGCCTGAAAATTTCAAGAATATTCACAGTGTATGACCCGAAGCTAAGTTGATGTTAATTGTATATTTTTCATCATCATCATTTCATTGTCTTCTGTGGCACCTGCCTTCAGCAGCGAAATACGAAATATTCACTTAAGTATATACAAGTTCAAGAAATACAAATCAATCAAATTTATACACAACACTCGCCTAACAACAAATGTATTGAAGACACACCATCTCGTAATGCTTTAACTAATTATCAGTAAACTTCTACAAATTGAACATCCTTTCATTCCAAGATATACCTATATCTCGGTTGGTATGTGTATGATATCAGTCCTATACCGTTTAGCTACAAAGACAGGTTACCCAGGCACTACTTCCTTAAATAGAACAACACGCTCGACCTTTTGTACTGAGATGCAGACTAGCGTAGGCACTATCTATTGACTCAATTTAAAAGTTATCTTTTGTTCTCGTTCTAATACGGATGTTTCAACGTTTATACATTCACTTGAATTAAGTATTTCATCTGTTTAAATTACGTTTGGTAAGCTTGGTTTAAATTATTTTCTTATATTTCTTAAACAGTTTCAAAATGGAATCAAAAGGTATCAATCTTCAATAAAAAATGTAATATTATACATCAATTGGAACCCGTAAAATAGTGGCGGGCAAATAATAGGATAGATCCGATATCATTTCCTAATTTTTATTAAATTTTTTAAGTAAAATTTCATTTATGTTCGTTTTAGGAGTTAAAAAAAAATATATTGGAACCGTTGCGAAATAATCAAATAGAAAAATTACAAATTAAAGGTTGGTTAATAATGTAGCTAGAATTATTAATAAAACCGTCCTCTCATTGCAGACGTCAATTAAACAGAATAAATAACAAAAAAGAAAATTGGAAAAAAATTGCTACAAGATTTCTCCATGTCTGTTGCAAAAAATCCGCAAAGTCAGCAGCTCGCCTAACCTACTTTTCACATTGTCCAAGACGAGAGAGAGGCCAGGTAGAGGTGTCTCATTCACTCCAACTTTCCCTTATTCCTTCACAGTCCACACCTACGTTAAATTAATTTCAAGACACGGCTTAGCAACATAAACCAAGTATTAATTGCGAGCATAAACTTGGTGCCCACAGCCAGTACATCATACGAAGCATTCTCATATTTCATACGAAATGTTGGGGCAGCATGTACCAGTAGAATCTAAACCTATTACCAGTAATTCTTCCTTGATTTAGGTAAATACTGCTAGGAATTATTTGAATTTATGTAATTCCTTCCAACCTCATAGCCATCGCTCCAAGTGGAAATAGAATCAAATTAAATGTAAGTATACACGCACATATATAATACCGGGTTTTACATAAAAAGGATTCAATTCAGCAGCATATAACAATTAGTAATAACTGAGATTAAGCAACTAAAAAAGGATCAGTGAAAAAACAATAACATTTAGATTTTAATAAATAAAATAAGTGAGAATGTATAAAACATTACTGTCAAAGAAATATGCTACTATATTTATCATCATTATCGGCCATTTTCTATTCAGTGCTAGATGAAGGCTCCTCAAGTGTACCGCTTTTCACTGTCCGTCGCAACTCGTTACAACTTTGAAGATTTCGTCTGTTCATCGGGCAGCCTATCGGTATCTTCATTCGCCTCGGGTACCACTGAATGATTGCAGTAATCCAACGATTGTCCGTCCTCCGAGCGATGTGGTTTGCCCATTGCCGTATCATTTTCTTGGCATTTTCAATTATATCAACTACTGTTGTCACATAAAAGAATTCAGGAAAATGAACCGGGCAAGGAGGGCAGTTTTGCTTCAACTACACCATGCCTCTATAAAGGACAGGTTTATTATTGTTAAAAAGCGTACGGTTACTATCTGGACTACACAATCGATGGATCACAAGGGAAATCGTTTCAAAATCATTCAAACATTTATTCCCCGCGCTCCCGGAATCTCAAAAAGAAAAGTATCAAAGATAATAATTTATAATATCTGTAGAATAAGAATTGGATATTGCCAAGTAGCCTTCCATTTGTTCACATTGAAGTAAATAGATAGCCCGATGTGTGAGTGTTGTGCGGAGGAGATGTATTTTTTACTTGTCCATCGCGGATCACAATTTTTTTTTACAGTAATCTCGTCATTAGTAAATTTTATCTCCCGGCTAACATGTAATCTCATTTCTCTTAACTTGCTACATTTGATCTCTATAATATATATCTTTCTAAATTTTAGGACCTTCTTTTTGTTGAGAGTCCATGATTCGCATCTACAGTGAGCATTACGAGTATGCGTTGATTAATCACATCTCGTTTTAGACCCAGTATTATTACTATTCAGTAAAATTAATGGCTTTAATAATGCCGCGTGGTGTGTTGTATAATTCGGATTTTATTAGTTCAGAATATTTGTATCTATAAATATCTGAATACATCAGATAAAATAGTTTGATCTTATGAGGATATGTAATAAAAACAAATATTTTAATGTTAATTTTGTTCTTTGAATGAAATTTACCTCCGGTGACTCATTGACAGAATCGTGCAGCTGATTCAAATTCTGCAATAGGCGAGGGCGTTGCATAACTTCTAACTCAATTATTGTAATGCAATTCAGAAGAATAAGTAATAATATGGTTAAATTGGAAACCGGAACAATGACGTGGAAATTTTACAACTATGATGTAACATCAAACCTTTGACATACATATTACAATAAATAATAAACTAAATAGAAGGCTGTGACGTAACCGTAAACCACTATTTTCTCTAAACCTTTAACATAAGATTAGAAGTTGCACTACAACATATAATAACCCAGATATATAGTAGAATTAGAAACCGGAATAATAACCCAAGTATGTATGCTGCAACTGACAACTCCATGAAACAAACTGAAACAATTCCATTTCCAAATTATTCTCAATCAGGATAGTTTCCTTCTACCTGACGATCGTTCTCCTTCTTTTTTCCTTTAATATATTTGTTTGTAGTAGTAGTAGTAGTAGAATTGTATTCACGAAATATTAAAAAAAATATTAATGATATATATTATTTCTTGTTATTTTTGGAGGCTTTATAAAACTGTGTTGTGCTAATGAATATTTTTTAATATCTACTCGAAGACTTCCAACACCTCAAGCACCATATCCAAAATCTCGAGCATCACTTCTCGAAGACCTACAACTTGTTCATAACAGCTACATATATATCTGTCCATTTTAACAGCTATACAGTTCCACGGTGATTATTTAAGTTCGCAAAGGTACATATCATCGATCAATATAAAACTTTTAAATTAATATAAATATTTTATCAGAGTTGAATTTTAAGTAAGTTAAATAAAGATGTCATTTTTTTAAACAAAGTTAACCTAGACTAATGAAAGCATGAAACTAGAAAATTGGTACTTAGGTAATTGTCAAGTATATTATTACACTATGGCATGACGAAGTTCGATAAATATCTGCGTTTGTTCAGTGTAATTATTATAGTTTAAATATGTAAATTACACACAATGTTTATTAAATTTTAATACATGTTTCATTGTGAACTTTCAAATGTAAAACAATTAGAACCATAATATTTAAAAATATATATATAAAATACGGGTTTGATTGAGAGAGCCTTTAGCACCCAAATAAAATTTAATAATAATTAAGTGCCCAATGCTTAGTAGGTACCATGATAATAATAAGAGTAACTTATATTAATTATTCGGTAACCACTTCTTCTTCTAATTTATTACTTTTCTATTTAGTTTGTTTAAAGTTTATTTTTATTCTCTGTTGTGCTCGACACAAGTTTCAGCGTTGACAAACCACACGCGGCACAACTAAATGGTTATAGAATGTGTTCAGATGAGTAAGGCTGTTGTGGCACCATATTAATGAATTTTTAAAAATTACTATATAATTGTAAACATAATAATGCGAACTTCTTAAATAAAGAATCGCAGTATATATTCGCTATCATATCACTAATCAGTTCATATAGTAGATAGTAGGTACATAGATTTCTAATAAGTCACTCCAATACTTTAACGTCACAGTACTGATTGACAAATTTCTGTATCCAGAAATTTTTAAATCGTATCCTTGCTTTAGAACCATCATCAATTTTTTACCAACAATCTTAGCAAATATATTATCCGTGAGATTCCTGTACAACCAACCAAACCTGAACATAATTTTGATCACACATTAATATTTTAAAATTTTAATCCAACCTCAATTACTTAGCACTACCTAAATTACTTCCGAGAAAATTAATTCTGTATAATTAAAACAATAATTTCACACATCTTCTTTTTAATTTCCTGTAAGATATTAAAAAAAACGCCGAGTTTCCTGAATCAACGATGTTTATCATATCAGTTCTAGTTTATCATATTAGATTTCTTATCTGGAATTTCTCACTACTCTAATATTTGATATCGATATCGATTTCTGTTCATAGTCATTATGATTATCAGATAATTTTATTTGGAATTTTGCTGCTGTGGGGAATTTTATTTATTTATATATATTAGTAATTCAATCGGATTTGCTGTCTAAAATTAATTGCATGCTTATTAATCTTTTTATATATTTTAAATTATCAATTGTTGAACTTTCATCGTCTGATTATTATATTATGATAAAGAATGCGTAGTTTTATATTTTCTGCAGTTTAGTAATGGATTTATTAAATATCTGTGCTATTTTATTTCTATACTTAGGATAAATTTTTAGTAAAATAAAGATATTTGTAATGAACGCAAGTCTATCCTGAAAAACTGTTTGAGCGTTTTGCTAAAAATCTTCTGCAGCAGCCAGAAAAAACTTTGACATTGTTCGTCAGATTATCCTTGGAATGCGAGCCGAGTGATAAATACTTCATAAATAATAATATAATAACTAAATTTCTAGAAATCCAATATAACGTATATAGCAGGCTCTAGATTGTAACACTTTGGGAAAGTCAAGAAGAAGGAATAGATAGTTATCAAAGGTTAACCAAGATATGGACTTTCCTTCCTATTCACCAAAATCAATTGATGAACATCATATGTAAAATAGTATTCACATGAACAGCAAAGTTAAATTCACAACTACGAGTAAACGTCGCTGTACCTTTAAAATATGTACTGTTATGAAAAATAAAATCTGTCGTGATAAATATTTTTTTGTTATTTTTAGAGTGATTGTAGCAATACATATGTCATATTTGCAATTTCAGTGTAATATTTTATAAGTAATATTTTTTAAATTTTCATATTATTCATAGGATACTTTAACCTTTATAAAATAAATTAAAAATTTGGCTTGTCAAATAAAATTTCACATAATTAAGTACATTTAAAAACAATCGCATTCAAATGTGATTGTTTTGTTTCCAAATTATTATTGAGATATTCTTCGACGTATTTTAAAACGTGTAAGCGTTTCAACACGGTAATTTATCAAGAACACTTCTAATATACTAGATTTATGAATTAAATCTAGAATTTATGATTTTGATTCATAAGACCTGGCACATGATGTCAGCATCACGACACGTGTTTTAATAAATATAAATAGTGTTTTTCTAATGTGTCATTCAAATTACAAATGATTTTTTAGTACGATATTTTTTTATTAGATTTCTTTATTTTTAAGTTAATCTTTCGTGTTTCTGCTGGACTTATATTCACTTGTAACTTTTATGATCATGTTTATTTCATTATTTATTCATCGTAGGAATGTTTCAGGTCTTCCCCGAATAAATCTTTGTTACACCACTGACTAGGAGCAATTCCGTATAAGACAAGTCTTCGAATGCAATAATAATATAAAATTTTTCGATATTCTGATTCTGGTCTTGAGGTTTATATTTGTTATGATATAATATTATGCTCTCGTACCGAAACGTCTCACAAAGCAGTTCCTTTGATGGTCTACCTCCATAGACGCGGACTAACCAAATAAATCAAACATTTTATAGTATTTACATGTAATGTACGATTATACAGTTTTGGTAAACCAGTCAGGTAATATCTAAGAATTACTATTTAGTTCACGTTTGTAAATTGATTCCAAAAAATAATATCCATTGAAAGACCTCGCATTTTTGCAAATAGGCGAAATTGAATCTAAATAATGTACATTTAACATCTAGATAATCCTTTCTTATTTAATTGAAATTACTTTTGTTAATAGCCACAAGGATTTGGAATATAGATAAATGAATACTCGTTAATATACACTAAAAATAGGACTTACTAGTCAACTACAATCCAGTATCAAGGTTATAATACAAACATGTCGATATTCATCAATATTCATTACGAAAAATATACTTAATGATAAACTACAGTTCTGTTTGACGCAAAAGTAATTCAGAATTTGATGTAGTATTTATAAATCGATTTGTTTATGTATATATTTGACTCGGCATACAAAATAGAATGTTAATTTTTACACAAATTAACTACATGAATAATTGATGTATGGCAAAGAATACGATACAAGTATAGATATGCGTCATCTTTTTCATTTAATCTCATCATATATGGATTGCAAGAATTCAAAACGATCAATTAATAGAAAGAATATCATTCACATTATTCTACCTCGTTATACTGACATGCGTCATCTTTCTCGTTTAAATCTCATCATATCTGGATTATATGAATTCAAACATGTAAATCAATATTTAGAAAGTAAATCATTAATAATAATATGCCTGATGCAAAATAATAATCTGCACTGATTAATTTATTAACTTATATGAGAATAGAAATGACTCAAATGTTGATTACATTTCTAGTAATATTACCGTACTTATATCTGAAAACATTAGCTATTATTAGATATCAGAAAAAAATGTATTTTAGGTTTTATTTAATTTTTCGTTTCATTGTATCAATATTACGTTGCCTAGTTTTATTTACACCCACCGAATCTAATCATCAACCCCACACAATATTTCCGTTCCGTGGGCGAGGGGGTTGAGATGTTCGTTTATATTTCACGTGATCCCACGTGATCGATCAAGCATAGTCACGTGACGTGTATTCATGGTGTGAAATCAGCTCGCTGGAGAAGCCTTTCAAGTATCGGAATATTTTTAAACTTAAAGGTTTTACCGAATGCCTTGCACGTACTGCAATGATGGAAATAGATTAAAATAAATATATAGAATAAAAATACTTTACAGTTAAACTGGCTTCAATATTTTGTATTTTATCCTTTATTTAATATTTGGATGCACCATTCAATGTAACTGTATCTGCAAGAATTGTTTTGATATTAATTACTCAATATGTTAAGCCAGTTAAAATTCAGTTTTCAAGAGTTTGCAACATTAATTTTTTTACAACATTGCATTTTTTTGGCAATAATTGCATTATCAAGCAATATATAAATTGTATTTCTTTCCGAAAATCGTATATTCCAGACATATTTCGCAGAAACCCTGCCCTAGGATCACAAAAACTTGGGTGTAAAAGGTTCAGATCTTTGGTTTTTCGTGCAGCGCTAAACAAAGACAGCTGAAAGGTTTTTGTATTCAAACGGCTATCTAAAGCACGCCACTTGTTCGGAGAATTGGGTGAAAAAATACAAATAAAATAAAGCGAGGGGCTTGAATGCGACCGGCGAATTTCGGGGTCAATACCTAAAGGCTAGCACCAACATAACAGGTTTTGAAAAAGGCCTCAAATTTTGTCTGGTTGCTTTATATTTTTTCAATACATGTCTGGTATTGGTCTGAAAGAAAAAACGGTTTGAGTTGTTTTTTTTTAAATAATAATTGTTTTATTTTATTTTATTTTATTTCTGCGGGTCCAACCAGAAGGTATACACTACTACTTCCTCATTAATTTATATGCGTAAATTATTGTTTTTTTTATGAATTATTGTATTGGAATAAACAATGTCGTTACAGTTTATTCGTAAACCGAATACAACCAAATTATTTAATATGTGAGATGTTTTGTACTACTTTCCTACGTCCACGTACCATATCGAAATAGCAAAGCACCCGTAGAAAATAAATCACTAACACAATAATTGTCATTAATACAGATTGCAGATAAGAATGGTAGTAGACGCAGGAATTTTGTGGGTAATAAAGTATAGTTATATTACAATTTAAGTATATCAACTAGAAATATATACAAAAAAAAAACAATTTTAGTTGCTACTGGAATTCGATCCTGGATCTTTTCCTATTCCAGGAAATGCGTTACCCGTTACACCACACCAACCGAGTAACTTATATGCTGCAGCTTTTTCAAATTGGTACATCTGTTATTCAATTTATAAAATACCACAGAATTGTGTTCTGAAAATACTGCAACTTCACAATAATAACGTGTTTAAATCTATCTGTCTTTAAGATTTATTTGCTCACTTTAAAAAACATATTGTTTAATGTCAGATGTGCAACTTTCAAAATTAAATTCTTAATGATTATTTATAAAAGTTCACGTGTCTGCGGTGTTTATTTTTTTGATATTATTGATGAAGTTTTTATAGTTTTTTGAAGATGTCTTCCAAAAATATTAAATTTGCGGACGCACGGAATGGTAACAACCTTTATTATTGTTGGATATTAGAAAACGTGCAGACATTCTGTCGTCTTTCTTTTATTCTAGATGAATGCACATGAGTTGGCTGGGCATCTGGGATGTGTTATTATCTCGTTGCAGTATTACGAATTAGACGGACGGCACGGGGACCACCGCACCAAACCAAAGTGTCTGCCAAGACTGGCGCTCGTTTACGCCGGTCTCGATACTACATACAAAAAGGTAAAATAATAATGGCAGGACACTTTTGTGTGGCATTGCCCTTTCAATGTCTGGTCGGATGGCGGCCAAATGCGCAGACGACAAACATGGAACATTTTCTACTTTACCTAGATTGTATGAAATCATTGGATTCACCACATTTAAAATCATTTATAATTAGCCGCTGTATTCTAAACCATGTTTATGTTTGTAACGAATATAACGAAAACGAAGCAACGCTTTGTTTGTATATCTAACTTTACAAATACAAACCTATCTTTTGTTTAGGCTAAATCAAAATGTTTACCAAAAAATAATCGATTCGATTCCGCTGATAGATTTGATCACAGGCATCACGCTGGCGCGGCCTTCTACTGACGTTATTGCAAACAATTCAACAACCGTGAACCTGGCCGAGTCGCTTCCATAATTTTCCTGGACATTTGTTTTCTATCCCTGGTTCAAACAAAACAATAACGTTTTAAAGATTCCGCGTTTCGAACCCGTTCCGACCGCCCGTTGAACCGCCTTTGTCCGCCATTTGCACGGATGGCGGACATTCATCCCGCGCTTTTTATTTTCTTTAATTTTATAATCTTTTATCCTTCTTTTGTCGGGCCTGCCGACATGGAAGGAATCGCCCTAACGGGAGCATACATTTCGGCCTGCATGTCTAGACTGATTTTTATGGATGAGTGGATTAATTGTACCTATCGTATCGGCATGATTTGGTTCCCGCGAGAATGCACGTAACTATGACAGAAACACATTTCTTTCCTTATTTTGAAGCTCACGTTTCCTGTGTTTGCACATTTATGATACTTAAATTATCATCACGGCAAGTCTTATCTAACTTAAACAATGCACATTTCAATAATTTCCTTCCACTCACTTATTACTCTCGTGACATGAATATTTTATTAATGTATTACACAATCATTTTGCATGTTTCCACTGCGTGATTCTTTGATAAATATTTATTTTTATTTTATATTTTTACACAAGCTGAAAGCTGATATTTTTATTATTTGATAGATCGGTCTAACAGTCCATCTCATCCTAGATTTTTAGAAATAACGAAAGGAAGCGCATTTTTTTGGTAGTTTGAGGTTTAACACATTAGAATGATGTATAAATATAATATTTTTAATAAAAATACATTTTTCAAATAAATCTGTTTATCGTAAATATATTTGAATGCTACCGGGATAGGTATCGCTTATCGCTTCTGAGAAACAACAATCTACAACAAAAATGAATATGACAAAGTGTAGTATAATTCCCGAGCGTCCAACTTGCCTTATGTTATAATGAGGTCAGAAAAGCTTCATAGCGTTGAGTGTTGGGAGCCGGCATGGCGTGTATCGGGATACGTATTTCTAAACTAGAAGGCATTGGACTGAAGAAGGACATGCACGATACTTCCCACAGTATATCGGTCACGCCGCACGCATAAAATAAAGTCCCTGCATAGCAACAATCCGGCAGGCTAAGCAATCCGAGTACTTTGTAAAAACACGTGTTTATAAACCATATTATTAAAGAACGCTGTATGATAATACATATCATCCTTTTGATTACTATCTTTATTTTGCACGACCGATCCTCGGTTGGAAATTAACATTTTATTACCTGTATAGACCGAATCAAGCAAGTAGTGTAGTATAACCACGTAATAAAACGTTTAATTTTAATATAGCTGCATTGAGGAATAACAGGATCTTTCGATAATACATTTTTGAGCATTTCAATTACCCGTTGCGTTGGGTGAAGTATTAAATAAGTTGTATATGAGTTATGAATGTGAAATTATTTTATAATTGCATTTAGTCCTATCTTTTAAGCATTTTGATTTAGTGTTGTACTTTTGAATAACATTTTTCAAGTTTACTGCTGTACCACTGGCCTCGTAGTCACCAGGCCATAACTACTGATGGTTAAATAAAAAAATGTGCAGTTTGGGATAATGGTTTTTGCTTGCCATGGTTGTACAATTTATACACAAGGTAAATTAATTATAGTTATTGTTTAAATAAATGTTTCCTTATTTTATTAAGGAAGCAGAAAGGATGCAATAGATGCGCTTTAATTTAAATAACTAATAAAAAAAATTGAAATACGTTTATCAAATAAAATAAATTAAATATTTTCTGCATTTTCTGTTGGACAGTTTGCTCCTTGACCCAGTGAGTGAGAGGTAATATGAAATCTGGTCAACCATGGTTTCCGAAGAAAAATGCAGTTAAAACACGCCAACTAACTTTTTATTATGTCGCAACTCAGTTGGCTTAAAACGGATCATTCCTGCGTCTGTTTCACTGCTAAAATAAATTGACAAAATTATACACGCATATTAATATATATTTACATATAAATATTTTGATAAATTACGCCATTATTTTCTCATTCGAAATACCATGATTTTTGATGATCAAATAAAACACAATCACCTTTATATGAAACAATGAATTACGAAACTGTTTATTTTTTAATACGCCCAGACGAGGCTTGAGTTGAGAGAAACTAGTTGGTGTGTAATAAAATTCGTGGTTTCACACAACGTGATTGTGCTTTATTTAATCTAATATGTTAAACCACAAACTGACTGCTTTCTACGAAAATAAAATGATTTTTATTTTATTTTCATGTTCATATATAACACACATAAATACGTAGTAAATATATTTATATCAGATACATTTTTGAAGAAATACCGTAGCATTATATATTTTGAGCAGCCGTCTACAACTACCACTGCGTTATAAAATGTATCAGTTCCCATGAAATAAGTTCCCTGTATAAGTTCCCATGAAAGCATCAATTTTAGTGGATCTTCAACATCACATACAGATTCGTAAACATAGTGAAGACTATAAAAAATTGTGAAGGTCAGGAAGGATACAAGGCAAGTAGGAGAATATTTTATTTGGAATTTCGTACCTGGGTGATCTTTAGAATACAATAATACATTAACATTAGGACCATCAATCTGATATACCTATAGCCAGTGCAATCCACCAGAAATTAATTTGCAGAATTTTAATGGCGAAAAGCGCTATGCGTTCGTCTCCCTAAAATATAGAAAGAATGTAATATTCCAAATAGCACTATGGGGATAGATGTTACGATTTGATACATATGATGTAAGAAGCAGAAGACCATGTGTGTGATAGATATATTCACCCAACGCTCACGTGTTCTTTTAAATACGATCGCGGCGATGTAATATGTGTGTGTGTGTGTGTGTGTGTGTGTGTGTGTGTATGTGGCCAGAGCAGGTCGAACAAGAAAAACTACTTACAGTTGACAAAAGTTTATTGTTACTTGAGCACAGTTAAAGTAAAAAGACTACACCGAGGAGCATTTGCTAGAGATCTTGCTCTGCGCACACGTTATTTGTATCGGTAGCTGGCATGTTTTACGGCTGATGAGAGCTTGGTTTTAGTTGAGTGAGTTGGTGAGTTTGGTATCTGCAAGGTGCGTTCAGGACCTGTCGGCTGTGATGACGATTGTGAAGGCAATTGACCTAAAATGCATTTTGTAAGAGTTATGATCTTTTCCATATTTATTTATGCCTCTAAGAACCCGAAAGTATGGTTTTATAGTGTGCAAGAGTTGACGCTTTTGTGGTATTGGAGGTGTCTTATTCGCATACCTTGAACAGTCAAACGCACAAATATTTCCATCCTAACCGAATTGAGAATCAAGATGTGGCTCTCCTAATTCTTCCGAACTTTGGACGTGTTATACGACGCGACCCCGATAATCTCGAATGACTGGTGGCTTTGGACAACATTGGATTGAACATAAGATCACCATCATAGTGGAGTGGTAAATATGTACTTGATGCACCTTGGTGCACAATGTTGTAAGCGTTCATGATCTTTAGGAATGAGAAACGATAAATAAGATGAAGAAAACAGTTAACAATCATACCGAGCAATAAAGAATTTTAAAATTAATTGTAAGAAAATTCCAGTGCAACCGTCATCAACTTGTGTATTGGTAATTATAGTTACTTACTTACTTACCATCACGCCGTTTCCCCGCGAGGGTAGGCAGAGAGGATAGGGCGCCACACTTTTTTGTCCTGACACACAATTCTCGCCTCATCCACATTCATACATCTTCTCATACAAGCTCGCCGATTGTTGAGGCTTCTAAAATAACCATCCTCCATTGACTGGTTTACCTGGTCTTGCCAAGTCTTCCGCGGACGTCCTCTATTTCTGATGCCATCAACACTTGCGTCATATATCTTTCTTACCATTCTCTCCTCATTCGTCCGTTCCATATGACCAAACTACCTAAGTGATCCTTTCTTAATCTTACTCACTATACTAACATCAGCTTTACATTCTTTCCTTATCACTTCATTCTTTACTCTGTCATAAATAGATTTGCCACATATACGCCTAAGTGATCTCATTTCCACTGCATTCAGTCTACTTTCGTTCCTTTTCTGCCAGCTCTAGGCCTCACTTCCATACATCAGTGTAGGTACCAGGATTCCATTGTGCACCGCTAGTCTTGCCTCAGTTGACAAATTCCCGTTAGATATAATTCCATTCAAAGCGCCGTTCACTTTATTTCCTGCAGTCACCCTCCTTTCGATCTCATTCTCAGCCTTTTCGTTTCTATCAAACATACTTCCCAAATACACAAACTCATCTACTTGTTCCAAACATTCATTACCTAAAAGTATTTTGCACGGTGTCTGGCTTTCCTCCTGCTTGAATACTATCAATTTCGACTTGTTAACATTCATCATGAGGTCGCTTTCCTTGCATACATCTTACATTCTACTCAACAGATTCTGTAGTTCTTGTTCATTATTCGCCATTAGTACTGCATCATCGGCGTACAATAAACAGCATACAATCAAATCGCCCATTTTTTCTCCTATATATGATTATAGTTAGTGTACCTGTTAGGTTATTTCTTTGTTCTGGCTCGGCTCATGTTCAGGGGGGAGGCATCTAGCCTAACTGGTTCTTTTTTTAAATATTGACAAGTCAAATGGTTATGAAATGAAAGAATATTTTTTTATAAGAAAATTTATAATTTATATTTTAAGATACTTGCATGTGTTAAAAATGGAAAATGAGCAATTTACTTTACTACTTATAAATAAGGCTATTCAAAAATAATTACAATAAAATTAACATAACATATTTGTGTTCATCATGCCAGCATTAATTTCTCTACCAAATATACAATGTTGACGCTTGTCTGATGTAGATTATTCAGGTCCCTCACGTAAGGGATTACCTCTTAGGATGGTCCTGGATCCTGGACGTGAAGTGTGGTCAGCTTATGGTGCCAGCGTAGGGTGACGCAGTTCAGGTTGTAGTTGATGACAAGACGATGCCCAATTATCCAGGCAAACCGGGACTCTAGACACGATATTCTTATGCTATAGCGACAGTCTGTTCTCGCTACACCAATTATATTTATCAACTTTGTATAGATCCAGCGGGATCTTTTTTTATACTTTCAGATCAACGATTAAACGCAGAGAACATCACAGACTAAGCTTAAACTCTAAGCGCACAGTTTAAATTTTCCCCAGAATTACAATGTATAAAGCGCTTGCTTGATACTTTTAGAGACGATATGGATTTTATTTTCTGATTGAAAATAAAATCTCGCCTTTGGCGGAGCCACTTATCTCGGCGGAGAATATCAGAAGACTGGTCACCTATGGTGATGCATCCCTCAAGGCGCATTTGCCTATGTGACTCTAGTCACGTTTGCCGGATTACCGCCGCTGTATTCACCGCTGTACCCAAGCTGTGTCGGTCCATCTGCGTCTAACAATACAATAATATAATTTTATAACCGTCCGTCCCTTACTTTGACTAAGTGTTTTTGTATCCTTGAATAAAATATTGTTTTAGGTAATTTTGCATTCTAACATACCATAATATAATGTAGGCATATGCATAACCAATATTGCAGAGAATTCTAGAGAAATTCAACATGGCAAATGTTTGAATGTGTCGTTAACCAACACGTCACTTTTCACACAATGCTGTGAAAATAACGTCACGCAACGAGAAATTTAACCGCAAAATGATCGAAATCTCTTACCTTGGCATGGTTGGTCTTCGGAACCAATGCCGTGCAATATTTTATGCTTTAAATTATTATAAAATTAATACACGAATACCTAACTTGTAAAATAGGTTAATATACCTAACCTAATTTTTTATATTAAACTTAAATGAAAACACTAATTGTATCTATGGTATAAGGCGTTAACGGAAGGTAAGCAAATTTCGAGGAAATATACAAAAACTTTAAAAAATATATATATTAATTAAAATTCTATCATTCCTACGTGTATCCTGAACTCGTATATCTTTGAAAATGTAACAGATGTTAATATTTTTACATATATGATACTTAATGTGGTATGGAAATTAAACATAAATATAACAATTTTATAATTGAGAATAACGCTTGGCAAACATTTTAACAAACGAAGACATCCATTAGTAATTTTTTTTAATGTATGTACTTATGTATTCTAATATTTTTTCAGTAAGAGCGATTTTTATAAATCGAAAAATAAAAATTGAATTCGACTGTTTATTTTAATAAGATAATAAAAAAAGCATTTCACCCGTTGTTAGACGAAATGTGTAGATAAGTTGTTGAATATGGCAAAATAAGATAAGGGCGGATTTTAAAAAACACGAAAAGTACTTCGCGTAAACGGGTGTGACAGAAAATGTTACATATTTTGATTTTACCCAGGTACAATGTTACAGCCAAATTTTTAGACCTTTAATTAGTGATGTTTATATATTTCTGTTTACATTACATAACATACTACAAATACTATACAATAGTGTGTTATGTAACGTCAATGACATATATTCATACTTTCATTTAAAATGATGTTAAAAAAATATATATTAAAATTATCCACTAACGAACTCGCCACTGACGCCACATCTAGGAAATCATAGATATAGACGAGAAAGCGTAATATTATTATGAATAATTTAATTAACAAAAACCAATTTTAATTGTATTATTCGATCCCGTTTATTCAGGATGTAGGATTGTACAGGTCTGGTTGGCACATGATATTCGTAATACTCTCCGAGCCATGTTCGCTATTTTTTTTTCTTGTATTGTATACACATTATATTGTCTGTTGTGCGTGTGTTGAACGGAAACGATGAACCCAGCCAGGCGCCGCCATATTGTCAGACGGTTTGTCACATCCGGTGGAAGCTTACAATTTCAAAAATTATTCATTCCGTGCTCCGGATTTACCTTTACAAATAATGTGACAATTACACAGGCACACTTAAAGTGTTTACGTCATTGCTATATTATTAATCTCAAATATATAGCAGCACGAGAATTAGTAAATGGTTTATAAGGAAAAAAAAAAAACCAACTGGATAGTTACACTCACAACTTGGAACTATCATTTAAAGCATGTGTTATTTGTGAAGTTAGTTAATACCGATCCATAATATCGCAATCAAAATATCTGAAACGCCACGTGATTCACCGACAAATATTTACTTAATTTATTTTTTTTGTATTCAAAATGGTGTATCGTCATTTTTCGACGATATTTTAATAATTGAGATTATTAATATGATAATTTGTAGTAATCAAATGTATCAACTGAAAAAATATACAGAAAAAATCAATTAATCGAAAATATATATTTGTTGCCAGCGAGATAATTGATAATTTATCATTAAAACTCGTTTTTAATCGATCTATCAACCGCAATTATAAATTTCATAAGTTTATAGAGATTTTTTCTTCCTAAAAAAAGTTTTCGCGAGTAATCTAATTCTATCTCGTCAGGAGACATCTATATACGTTTACAATGCAGATTTATGCAAAATAAAATGATTCCACTCTACTATCAAAAACGAAGAAAATTTTTTAAATAACCCACTTCCAAAATGAATACTGACTATTATATTATTGAAAGGCAGAGATGATTTTTTCTTTCTATTTAATTTAAAACGTTTACATAACAGTTTTCGGAAGAAAAAATACCGCTTCGTTTATCTGAGAAAATATTTAAATATAATCGCTTTTTGACGGCTTCTTCGACACTTTGACAGATCATATTATTATTTGCGGTGTTTAGTGAGATGATTTCAAAATAAAATAAAGCAAAACTAAACATTTAAAACGAAAAACAAAAATTGGCGAGTCGGTTGAGACCTTCAGCTAAAATTGCTTTCAACTCTGAGGTGTTACGTATTCTCATCAGTGTTTGGGTCTCTGCAGCCGATTGCTAAATTACAAGACCTTCTCATGTTTAAATTTGATTGCATTTATGAAATATTTTTAAAAACATTGAGAAATGACATTGTACATAATACATTCTAAACATACATTTATTTTCAGACAGCATTGATAATTATTTACAAAAAAAATAATGCAGCGCTATGGTTATCTGAAGGTTTTTTTGAAATATTAAAAAAGTAGGTAGGTACCTACTTAAAAAATCGACAGACTTTAGAGCACGTGTACATGAAAAGTTAGTATTTTAAACATTTCTTAATATCTCAACAACATAAACTATTTTGCTGATTTTCATTGGTATAATGTACGTGTATATTGCGCTGTGACCTTTTCCATTATTAGCTGACATTATCTAGGAATGAGAGAGGGAACATGTTCAACTGCAATGTGGTTCTCGACAACAATGGCTATCTATTTAAAGGGCGTACATTCCATACATTAAAAGCTGGGAAATAAATCAAAATATTTTTTATCTTTTAGAATAGTATTCGATTCAGATGTGAATGATATGATAATAGTTGTGGTAGGAATTATAACAAAAAATATTGATACAGTTTTATTTTCTAAAAATTCTTATTTTGAAGATTTATGTAAACGCACGAATTGCATGCCACCAATAATATTATCTGTACCAATCGTCATCACGTAATGTTTTCAATTAATCAAGTTATTAAGGAGAACACATTCTTATTGTTAAGTTGTAATTATTAAGATATTTGTTTAAATACAAATTAAATGTATTAATTAGAAATATATAAAAAAAAAAAAAGAAAGATATACATAAAAAATCATTTTTTTCGAAAAGTGTTGTTGTTGTTACTGAGATTTGAACCTGGATCTCTTCCTATCCGGAGAAATTGCATTAACCGATTATGCTACACCAACACAGTGCATTGACGACAAATTTTCGAACTTATATGTTACACTTTTCAAATTGATACATCTATCGTTCCATTATTTAATTAAGTAATGGATCGGTACTAATATACGAGCAATTAGCCCTAATTTTACAATTCTCTCAAGATTATTGTACATTCTTTATTTAGTTTGTTATACTCTGTTGTTCTTTTACATTGTATATTAATTTACAAATTTGTAAACGATCTCCCTCTCTAAACTCGACATTTGAAACCACTCCTGCAACAACACTATATCGGTTTTGGGCAAATCTGAGTTATGAATGCCACAACGTTGTATATTTTCTTGGGCATCGAATTATATATTAAACTATCTATTAACATTTGCAAAAACCGATATACAGCGTTGTTGCAGGAGGGTCTTATTTATCACTTATGGGGAGATGGCATGTCACTAAAACCATGTAATTACATAACATCTATCTAATCTTAAGATCGACGTATAATATGTATTCTTATTTAAAATTAATAAATAATAATAAATAAAATAAAAAATAAATGTTTTGTATTACAAACAACTCTTTTATTAACGGTTTGTATTATTTACGAAGAAACCCTCATATCTTTCGCAGAATACGACCGTTAAAACTGGAATCAAAGCCATGAATAATTCTATGCAACAAAAGCAATTTGTCGCTCTACTTGGACTGAGATATGTATAGTAATGTTTACAGATAAGTAATGTATTTGAAAGAAGTTGAGCCGGGCCAAAATCCGTGCAGGTTTGAAAATCGGCCTGGATTTAGGGAAACATTAATCTGCATAAAATTGTATGACTTCATAACCGAAATAAACTAGACTATACTGTTCAGGTTTATTATGGGCTCAAATGACCTTTGGCGAGAAAACATTTTGCTGTCTATTTTCTCGGAAGTAGTGCGAAATGCAAAATGAAAATAAATATTTAGAAAATATTGTTGTCCACGAATAAATAAAGAAACTAATTGAAAAAATATTGGAACTTTTTCTTGTTCAGAATATATTCTATTATAATTCCATTGAAACATATAGCATAGCATCTGATCGTCCACATTCATAATATAAGGTTGAGATCATGACTACAGAAAGATGGTGATCATGACTACAGAAACATAAAAGCGAATAAAGGTTGCACGAATGCGGCAATCGATTTCAAAAGAAGGAAGGAAAAAAAAAAAAATTCAATAAAATTATAAAATTTTCAAATATTAAAATGACTTTTGGCCAAATTTGTAGATATTTATAAAATAATAGATACTAATGAAAATAGACCAAATATTATTTGGCCACTCAAATGTTTGGCGAATTTCTTCCATTTAAATTGTATAAAAAACAGAAACTTGACTCAACTGAAACTCAATTCTTGACTTACATTTGACTCGCAACTATGTACTTGTAGGCAAGTCGAGAGAGAGAGACAGCGAGAGTATATTATTTTGTGAGTAAGTAGATACTGAGGATTGGGAAAAAATATTCTAAATAAAACAGATAAGTACATAAGACCTAACCTAAATAATGTAAATTGGATAACATACAAATATGGATAAATAAATAGGATACATAGGTATTTTGTGGGATTTTAATATCTAGAACATTTATTCATATTTTTTATGTTTTTATAATAAAGTATTAATAAAATATACGTCTCGTAGTTATCCTATCATATTATTCAGATATTCATGTATCGTAATATTCCGTCAGATAAATATTTTATTTCGCATTGTATCCCAAAAAATATATTGTAACGCACAGATTATTTTAGTGAACTGATTGCGCGCGCCTGGTTATACTTTATAGTTTAAATGTATGTACTTTCTATTCGAGTGCACAATTATTAAAAACTGTGTAATTATTGGCAACTTTCTTCATAACCCTAAACTAGACCTGCTACACCAGCCTTTCGTGGTTCGGTGGAATCAAATTCAAAGGATCGCTGCTTAGCAGACATTAACTTTAGAAATGATGATCCATCCGCTTCATATCTTTAGGTTGCTTCGTAAAGTTTATTTAATCGTTTTTACAACCAGTAATGAACTATTATCTCAAAACACACTTCCAAAAAATAAATACGCAAACGGCAACAAAACCACTACAAATTGGTCAAACAAAGAATTTCTGTAAAGCAACCAAATTCACTTCCACTGAGAAATTTCAAGAATAAAATATATTTTAAGATTCCTTATAACTAAAGCTGAATATTTTTGTCAATTAAGTACAGACCATGGTCATAAGATATGAGGTACTAATTTAACTAACTATTTTATTTAGGCATGGTTTACCTTCGGGTAAAACATGGAAAGGTATGCAATAAATCCAACCCTTTCATCTTCATATTAAACAGACATTTCATACACGTAGCGAAATGGAATTCCGCGCCTTTAGGAATTTATTGGATCGACCTATTTCAGCAATAATGCTGAATGTACCCAATTTTGATAAAAATATAATTATAAATGACGTTCAACCATTCTGTTTCTGAACTCCTTAGATAGAGCTGATGAGCTGCGATGAGCTACTTGCAGAGTATTGACTGCGTAGAGAATTTATTGATGGGGTTAAAATTGTTGACTTGATGCGGAAAATTACTATAAAATCAATTGCAATTTCAATAAAATAAGCATTAAAATTTATAACAATACACTTCTATAGGTACATGTTTGTTAGTTACTGAACAAATTTATAAATGGATAAATCATTCACCATTTGTAGCAATTAATCTTGTCATTTTCTTATACTTTTGATTTTCTAATATCTCATTAAATATGGTAGGTGTCTAGGCATTTTTGGTGTTTTTGTGTATAGAAACTGTGGATTTATGATACGAACTTTCAACTATATCAGAATATTTAATATTCAATTTAATTGTAAATTGAATATTAAATCTTTTGATATATTTGAAAGTTCGTATCATAAATCCAAATTCAAGCTTTGGCTTGAAAAATATTATGTACTTATTACTGAAATAAACGTTAGAATAACACAGAGTTCTGATAATAATACTTATGCTGTGATATGTCAACCTTCGATCAACTTCCACATGACATTTGGGTCATAGTTTACTTTTTGTATCAACATTCTAACTATATTTATCGTCTAAAAATGGTATTTGTAAAATTTCTGTGTAATTTATGAGATAACAAGAAAAAAATGTTAAATTTTAGAAGCACTTGTAACATTTTTAAAACAACCACTGCTGATCTGAGTACAAATAAATTGTATTAGTAATATTATATTAATTTCACCATAGAACTGAAAAATTGATATTCAAAACATTGAAGTTCAATGTCTCAGTTTAATATAAATATCAGATGTGTTGTTGCAAGATAACGATATTGCAATGTCACATCATCGTAATTATACACCATACAAATCAAATATTATGAATGAAAGTACACGTGAAGCTGTAATTTCTGGGATATTGAAAATAAATAGTAATTAAAATGTTAACCAAAATTTAAGGCACAAAGTGTATAGAAAGGAGAAGATATACACAGTTGTAAAACCTTCGGCAGCGGTTTAATAATAGTACAATAATCTCACTCTTCAGAACTAATTCTTGTAGATACGATTATTATAGTCAGATAAGAGATGACACAACAAGTAACAATATTATTATATATTCATTACATGACCTAGATGATGTAAAAAATCGATGTATTTATCGCAATGATAGAAAAACGAGTAACCGCACATATGCGTATGGGTCTACCGATCTTTATAAAGTGACGTTGACAAAATGTCGTCGTAATGGTAGAAACATACGTACATGTACCGACTTTATGAAAGTGACGTAGGCAAGATATTGTGACGCAACAGCCTTATGAAACCACGTACGTAAACACAGATTTTCTACAGCAAGTTAAGCAGAAGTCATAGAAGAGAGTGCACATATGTAAGTATAAATAGTGAGCTACAAGGTCGAAATATATTAATACGAGCTAAAGTAGATGTAAATTAATACAACATCGAATATGTCAATCGAACCGGCTCAAACTCCACATTTGAAATTTCACTAAATTGTGTAGGTAATAATATTTTTTAAATATATACATAATGTACACAAGACTCTTTGGTTGACACATATAGAAAAAAAAAATTCTTTCATAATTGTAAAGGTGATTTAGAGCGTTGAAATACAATTTATAGGTATTTGTTTGAAGCAAACGATAAAATAAGCATACGCTATCACCATTCATCGAAGGAGATCAAGATTTTGAATCGGTTGGACAGTTTAGAATGAATGTGACAAAGAACAATGATATCCAATATTAAATAAATAGCAGGATAAAGTCAAGAAAAAACTTATTACTTTATATTTTTATTTATTATCTTTGTTTTATTAACCACTAAATTGAGTTTATATTTTTTAAAAGTATACTTATTACATTGTTCTACGAAAATTGCTCTCGTCGAGGTTTTATTTTCACATAATTTATATTTGAAACTGTATACAATGCTTATATAACGGAATCTGTTCCGAATCCGTTTTGGAATGTGTATTATTATAAAATGATGCGTTATTCATGACAAGATACCCGGCCCGCACCTCGCCGCCGCGGTGCTCTATGGTAGATCGGTAGTGCAGCTGCCGTGTTACAGAACGGAGAGGAATATTAAGAAGACACTGTTACAGGAGTAAGCATTTTAAGGTTCAGACATTTGAAATAAATGTTTCGTGGAGATTATTTAAGCATTAAACTTTGTGCTGCGCCTATCTGATCCGTAATAAATTAATAAAAATGGACGCAGAAGCCTTCTATTTAACTTCCGTTATCCAAAAGATTCTTAGATAATATAAATTTTATTGATTTCCGGCAATAATTATTATCTCGATTAAATAATTAGATAGGAATACATTACATACTCAATAATCTACCCATTTAACGGTCCTACACATAAAAAGTTGCAACGGCGGGAAATAGGCTGAAGACAGAAGAGAAACAGTGGCTGACAGGTGATGACGATGATGATACAACAACCATATTTATTTTTGTGGCGAAGTAACCGAATATTTATATGGTTATTATTATTATTGATATTATCATTACCATCATCATCATCGGCCTATGTCAATCCAATATTGGATGAAGGCCTCCCCATGATGTTCCCACAAGTTTCTGTCCCTGGATCTAGATACTGAGCATTAAATATATACTCGTATTTTTATAAATAAGAAAATTTTTGATTATATTATATAGCATTTTACTTTAATATTAATAATATTTAAAAATACAATATTCTTTAAATACGAGTACGTAGTAAAGTATGCGTGTTTTAACAATAAAATTATTCTAACAGTTGGGCGTTAGAAACATCTAGCAAGATTGTTGTATAATAATAAATTAATAATGTACCAGTATATTCTACCGTTTTTTCTTTATAAAATGGTCTAAAAATATAAAAAATCTACGCAATGACTGTATTTGTCTAACTGTATTGTTCAGCACATGTTGACAAACTTTCGTCGCAGATTAACGGGACGGGACTATGTCAATATATTGTATAGATACTTTGCTTTTATAAAGAAAAAAAAACTCTCAATGCGTTGATTAGACTTATTGCTGAAAATTGTTTTTTAGTAGCAAATTTTTTCCACACACGTAAAATACACGAAGATATGTAGGTAAGTAAGTAGTAATCAATTACATCTGTATTAACATTTTAACTTTTTTTAATGGGTGAACTAAGTTGACGAAAATATATTGAATTACAATATATATCTGTAGGTTTCTTGTTCTTTGCGGCATATCCATATTAGAAATAAAATTATCTAATAAGGTATCATGATCAAGTAACCAATACAATTATACCTATGGCATAAATACAATAATGAACGAAATCGATAACTAAATATAATATGCCTCCCAAATCCGAAGAAGAAAATTTTCGAAGACAGGATCGATCATTGCGTATCGACGATTTTGATCACTACGTTTCGACAGCATTATTCATACATATCTACAACAATGGTGTGCGAATTAATTGTGACAAGATATTTTTCCAAAATATGACTCATTAGGTTGGATTTCCAAACAGTTTCCTCTATACCAACCCGACGTCACAACAGTGACTGCGTATTATTTTCAATGATAGTTCCCATACAGTCGGTTCCAACGACTGCGTTCAAATGACGGCACAAATTCCATTGAAAAAACGTCTGTATAAGTTCAGTCGTATATCTTTGGGTACGGAAAATTTTGTATATTTAATAAAAACATATAAAAGATTTGCATAATTCTTTAACAGTCAATCTTGCTAGAACAATACCAGAGCTATGTAAGAAATTACTGGTTTGCCTGAAGATTTGTTTTGTGATTTAATCTTTTAACTGTTAATTCTATTTGAAATGGAAAACACCACTAGGCTTTATGGGTATTGACTCATTTATCAAAAGCTGGGACCCGTCGTTCACAGATGCAAAAATGATTTTAAAATATGACTTTAATTCCTGCGAGCTTGCAAGGTCAAAAAATGCATCTAAACACGCTTATAGCTTGGCGAAACATATAAATTTTGGCGCGTTAATGCGCTCATTGCATTTAAAAGATTAATTACGTTAGTTCCATACTGCCGGAATACAGAAACCTTATAGATGTAGTAGTTTTAGTTTACACCGGTATTCGATTAAGATTCTCTGCTTACCCCCGCGGGGAAATGGCGTGATGGTAAGCTAGTTTGTTAGTTAGTTCATGGAAGTACGGGATCTAATAAGTTTCGATCATCTTTTTGCGGATCTCGTAATCTGTTTGCATATGCGATAAAAGCTTAAATTTGGAAATACGGAAAATACTCGTTGTATAAAATCAAGGCAATATCCGGTCAGTAAACTTACGTATCGGACATTAGCAGGATTAATGGCATCAAATAAGTAATTGACCTCGCGTCTACCTGCCAATATCAGTAGCCTCTCGTAGGACTCGATATGACTGCTTAAATATTTGACGGTCATAGTCATTTAAATAAATGAATTGGCCGCATATTAAATATAAAACACGCAATTGGAATTGAAAGAATAAACGACACAATTGGAGTCTAAAATTCATCTATTCGACTGATGTTTCTAAAATATACTTGTCGGTTTTTCATCAGGTTATTGTCGCCGATGGACTATGTATGGTTACGAAAATTTGCCAAAAAAAAAACTAAAAAACTCTGTACAGTTAAAACACAATTATTGTGTTGCTCGAGCAACCTTGACTCGTGATTATTGATTATTGAATTTGTGAAATATTGATGCACACTTCTTATTGATTTACTAAATTAATTTAATAATATTCCAGCAAGTACAGAAAATATAAAATAACAAAATGATCAGTAAAAAAATCATTTATACTTTTTAGATATAGTCAGTCGGTAGGTTTTTATTATTGGAAATGGATAAACATGACGTCAAAATGATGTTATTCTTTCATTACTTCGATTAATTTTGAAACACAAGATGTTTTCTTCGTTTGTATTAGAACAACATATTTGTGTTTAATAGTTTTGTATTTAAAATAAAACAGCATGTGTTGTTTCAGGATTTCTCTCAAATTTACGCAGTGAGCACATACATTGCTTGACGTCATGATTTTAAGCGTGACCTTGTGTGATATAAACCTATACCAATGATAATATTATGGCCATTAGAAGATAAAAAGAATAACAGTCGCCAGTTGTGTACAGAAATTTCTTGGAATTAATCGATTGTACGCACGGAGGATTGAGAACAATGCCCTGTTTTTAATCAGTTACCTGCACGACTCATTGCGCATAGAGATCAATTGGACGGACATTTTAAATATCATTATTATTTTAATCTTTCAAATGACTGAAGATGACATTGAGAAAATTAATGGTGGATATATATCGGCCATATGTTTCATACCTTTTGACATATTCTATCAGTTTTTTCATTTTCGTTTTGCTCGGCGATACTCCTAAAGCGAGTTGTCAAATTTTACTCTCTTCTTGCCATAAAGGTTGAGTGAGTCCGCTTACTTACTTACTTACCATCACGCCATTTTCCCGCGGGGGTATTCAGAGAGGATAGAACGCCACACTCTTCTATCCTGACCCGCAAATCTCGCCTCATCCACATTCATACATCTTCTCATACAAGCTCGACGATTATTATGGCTTCTAACAGGAATATCCTCTAGTATCTGGTTTACCTCGTGCCAAATCTTCCGCGGACGTTCTCTACTTCTGGTGCCATCAACACTTGCGTCATATATCATTCTTACCATTCTCTCCTCTTTCATCCGTTCCATATGACCTAACCATCTAAGTGATCCTTTCTTAATCTTACTATACTAAGATCAGCTTTACATTCTTTCCATATTTCTTCAATCTTTACTCTGTCATAAATGGATCGGCCACATATACGCCTAAGTGATCTCATTTCCACTGCATTCAGTCCACTTTCGTTCCTCTTCTGCCAGCTTACATACATTAGTGTCGGTACCAGGACTCCATTGTGAACCGCTTGTCTTGCCTCAGTTGACGAGTTCGCATTGGCTATAATTCCATGCGCCGTTCACTTTATTCCCTGCTGTCACCCTCCTTTCGTTATGTTTCTTGGTCTTTCCGTTTCTATCGAACATACTTCCCAAATACACAAAGACAGATGATGAATGACTGCGCACTCAGTAAAAATTCTTCCGATCTCTCTAGCTGACATGTTAACTGATGTATCAATAATGAAAATAATTACTAAGAATCGTGACTGTAGAAGGAAAAAGTTTATTTTAAAACCAGTATTTGTAATATACACAACACCGTACACAGTGTAAAAAAATAAATCATGTATATTCTTAAATACTGCAAACCATTTGCTATACAATCATGTTGTGATTGCTATAATATCTATAACGTTCAATATTTATAATCGTTTTTAATAATAAAATTATTTATGGATTAACGTTCTTCCCTACAAAATTATTCAATAAATTTATAATTAATAGTTTAACATACAAGTGGGAAAATATATATACATTTTTAAAGTTAACATAACAATAATCAAATAAATTTTATACAAGAAAATAGATATTCCATTTACAGGTGACACCAGTAATATCTACTGCCGTCAAGATTATACCGTCAAATATTGATTTAATTAACAAAATGGAACACATTTTTTTATTTACCCTTCTGAGTGCATTTGCCTTTGTAATCGCACTATTAGGATTAATACATAATCGAGGCCGAAGTAAAGATAACATTTTTATCTATGCAATATTGAAATCCAGTATTATTTGCAAAATAACCAGATATATCAAAAACACGGGCAAAACTAATTACATGTTTTGGATTAAATAAAAATACATAGAATAGAATAATATATGGAGTCTCCAAATTCTCTCATATAACATCCCTTTTACATCAACAACATTGGTTTCGATCCCCTGAAAGAGTCGAATTTAAATTGTGCTGGTTGGTGAACAAGGCGACACACAACTTGGCGTATCTGTATCTTCAAGAATTTGTATCCCGGACAATTTGAATTGTAGACGTCAAACTCTCAAGTCAGCCTCTACTTCAGGCGCAGGAAAAGATGTAAAACCGATCAACCGTTGTCAGAAGTCTAAATTTAGTGAACGGGCATTTGCGGTGTCAGACCCAAAAGCGTGGAACTCTTTGCCCTCCGTCATAAGAAACAATTCATCAGAGATTTTATTTAAGAAGAAACTAACAACGCACCTTTTCAAAAAGTCATTTCCATAAGTGAAAATAACAATTTTTAATTTTAAAAAACAAAGATAATTGTAGAACTATAAACAGTTTATGTATAAAGCGCTCTTGAGGGGAAAGTTTTTACGAAAATGGCGCTATACAAATTATCCATTATTATTATTATTATTATTATTATAGAAAGTTTTTATAAATGATTAACTTTAATACAAGGAATAAAAGAGAACATCCTTGCCAAAGATCACTGAACATAAGACACCGTCTCCTTTAAGACAGACATTGGTGTGGAAACATTTTATTCAGTTAATTACAATTTTATTACTTGTACCTTTTTTGCGTTATTTTGTGTAATTAATTTCTAAATAAATAAAAAATAAAACAAATGAAAAAATTACATTTTTATTACGTTAAGAATTTATTTTACCTAAGCTCTACCTTGATGTACTTGAGGTATTAAGAAACTTCGTTAAAATAAAAAATACCAAAATGATTAAGTTAAGTTTTTAATTAAGGTTATCTTTAATGTAATTATGCTAGTGTTTTTAACCCGTCCTAGGATGGACTTAGTGAAAGACAAATATACTGCGGTTTCTGTGAAGATATGTAAAAAATTTAATAACTACCTAACCTACACTACAGTATAATTTTATAAATTTTTGACAAAAAGCTTGTTTATTTTCTATTTTAAAAACCATTTTTGTGCCTAGTACAAAAATGTCGTGTAATGTATCAATTTCCATTCAAATTCTCCTACACATGACACGCACAAGAATATTGAGATATAAGAATATTGTTCCTTGAAGAACCAGACGGTAAAACACTATTTTTCACAAAAAAACAATCACAGATCCCAGTGCACTTTGAAAATATATTTTTTCTTTTATATTTTCAGACGCTCCGAGCGATGGAACCTTCATGATATATGGAGTCATCATTGCAATGGCACTGGTGGCACTGATCATAATCCTTCTGGCCTTGACAATCAAGTAAGCATTCATTGTATTTTGTATTAATAGATATCGATCGGAGAAAATGTGTTTGAAAAATTTAGTCTCCTTATATCACTAACTGTTTTTCTACGAAACGCTTTCTGGATGCCTGAACTTATTGACTGTTTAATTAAATCAGTAAAGGAAAACAATCATGGAAATTCAGACTCGTTTTTTGTCGAATGTTTAGCAGTACAAGGCAATTTATATTAAATATGTATTTATTGGTTAATTTATATTAAGTATAAACCGGGCTATACATCGTAAGAAGAATTAAACTTGCATGAGTCCGCCAAAAAGCATTATATGTCTCATATAACCCCTGCAAAGAACATGTTTTCATAGTTTGCCCAAACCCACCTCGTGTACAAATCATTGTATTTAGCTTTGATCTCTTCAAACATTGTCGAAATTTTATTTCATGTTCAGATGGTATTCTTTTGTCTTGTGGAAAATAAAAACGATATAAATTTTATACATTCATTTAATGTTGTTTCTTGCATATTATTATATGCAATAAATAAAATAATTAATGCACTTTTCTTAAAACGGTTACGTGACATATTTTACCCGGTAAGTTAAAAAAAGGGAAAGAAAATATTTGCAAATAATATCAGTCATTATATAAAGGGTTTCATATTTGTTCTCTACATACATGCCAGATAAAATTAAAAGTACCCTTTCCAACTAAAAATTTGATATACGTATGTATAATATTTACATAGACCCTACGAAATAATTACCTATTTAACAGATCTAAATTTTATTATCGATTGTAGAAGGCAATATTTTTTAAATACATTCACTTTATCAAACATAAATTAGATAACTATACCTACTAATAATACGAAATGTTCTATATTAATATATCTGAAGACATGTCATCAATTTCCTTTATGACAAAATTGTCATTTTTCTGTGGCGCATTTTCATGTAAAGTTCACGGCTTTAAATAATAATTTTCGTTGGTATAGATTTATTATTGATATAATTAACAAGAAATATAACCTAGCTTACATGTTAGAAGATAGATGAGACAATTTTAGGTAATTCATATTCACAACATTGAAATATTCATTTCAGAAAATACTTTTTTTTTAAATGTTACAATGTTAAATGTTTAAATGTAACAAATCGATTAAAAATGCTAGATGTAGGTACTATAAAAATATATAGGTAGTGCGAAAGGCATGTGGCATTCTATCCTTGTTATCTACAACTATGGAAATACGACGTGACTCTTCGTTATACGGTAAATACATACATAAATAAAACTGTTCCAAATAAATAAATATTAAACCACCCAAAGATACGGAATACGTTTCACGTCAATATTCTTACAATTTTCAAACTAAGCTAAATAACTTGCGTTATGCCTCCAAGATTAACCAGGGATGAGAAGAAAATAATAAATACTAAAGTTCGAAATATGTTTACAGGATATTAATTGATAAAAGTAATTTAAAATACTATAGGACGTCACAATTATGACCAATCATAGTGTCTCATTTATTGACTTTCAGATATTGTTACACTCGCGTATGAACTACGGACTTTAAAATTTCTTCAGTTGGTGTTCGGCTGACGAAAGTGACATTAACTGGATTCTCGTACAATATAAATATTTTAATTGAACAATCAGTGTGGCGGAAAATTTATATCAATACAGACATCCAGCGTCATCTGGACGAGTGTTTCTTGAAAAAGCATTAAATATTTGTTGTAATTTTAATATACCAAACGTATGACGTATTTCCTTTCCGACTTAACGTTATATTTCATTTGTCAAGCGTTTATTATTGTGTGTTTGATAATAAGCCAGTGTGATAATTCAGAATGCTGGACTCATTTGTAATGCTTTTATTTCCGACATTACAATGGTAAGTATGAAAATTATGTTATATTTCAATTCAATTAGAACATCTGTAGGTACCATATGTATGTTTGTACATATAGAGCTTTGAAATAAAAAAAATACATTTTATATTGGATAATAAGAAATATAATATTGTTATTGTTTAGGTCACTATGTGCAAAATTAAATGCAATAATTACCAAAATATTATGTCTGCTGACACCGACGTTTGACAATTCTATCCGTTTCAAACATTCACAATCACTTGAATATAATTAACATTTCATTTCATTTAAAAATTATGGTTTCGTGTTTAATTTTCTCTGTGAATTTCTTTTTGGCAAAATTAACTTTTCATTATTTTTTCTCATTTTAAAGCTACAAACATTGTTAAATTCTTATTTAAAAAGTTATTTGAAAACATAACTTAACCGACGAGAAGTATATAAATGAAATTTCAGAGTATTGAGTAATGAAACAATATTAATTTAGATACTCAACATACCTAGATCTTTCGTATATGTTGGTTGGAACCTTGTTATTCTAAGTGGTCGAAATGTTGTTTCCGTCTGGGCATAAAATGAACAGAACGCATCGGTCGTAAGATGATCACCTATCAGATGTCAGTACTAAAAGCCAACTTTACCAAATTCTTCCAAATAGAGATGTATATAATTTTTTATCTTTCAAAATACATAAAAATGTTTTTTATTTACGCACGTGTCATATAAAATATATTTTTTAATATGTACTCGTCCGGCTTTATAAACCGAAATTTGTCAGGCCATCAAAAATAAAACTGTGATCAATACAATTAGATAAGAAAGATGAGAATTTAAAAAAATATATATTTATTCACTCATTTAAAAATATATAATAAATTACTGACTGATTGCTGACGGACTAGGCAGATGTTTATTTTCCTATATCTTCCATATTACGGATAAATATTTGTGGTTTACAAATAACCAAATTTTTACCAAAGTATCACGTAAAAGCATTCGATCATATTAACTCTCTTTTTTTTGGATTGAATCCTACTTCATGGCGTCCATATGTGTATAGGAAAATAGAAATACGTTAAAAATTTTGAATAAATTTAATAGTAAGTATAGAAATATAATAAGTAACGATTTTTAGTATAAATTCAAATCTAACGTAAAAAATGTTTTGGCAGTCTACTATTTTTGAAACCCGGGTTTAAAAGTGTGAATAATAAAATGTATCATCCAATGTACGTGTTTGGTATAAACGTCACGTCTAACGTCAATAGGCCGACTGTTCGTGGTTTAATGACAACTTCATACTATTTAAAACAGCGTATGAGCTTGTTTGTTAATAATAAAATGTAACAATAACAGTCCCCACACTTTTTACACAACATCCGTCCATCGTGTGAGTAAGGCCTAACCTTTAACTGTTTCTGTAAAATAAGAAGCATCTAATTGTACTATAGATTTGACGCGATCATCGATTCAAACGTTTTCAAATATTGTGACGTGAATCTGTCGATGACAAAACATGTTATTTATGGAGAATATGAATTTGAATCTTACTACGTCAAGCGTTCGCCTGCTACGTTTTCGTATTTGGGTGACAATAACGCAATCGCAGTCAGCTTATACGTGTACGTGTATTATACGTTTACAGACTCGCGTATATTGTATTGCTTTCATTTAAAAAAATATTAAATAAAAAATATTGCTTATATCAAACAGTGTATTTGAAATATATTTTTGAAACTATGATTTACTCAATAAACTGAGTTATATCATAATTGTCCGTCCATCAAATAATTTGGTTTAAATTAATCATTTGATTAAAATTCTGGATAATATTTTCTAAACGGCACTTGAAACTTTTTAATTTTATTTGTACGTACATATACCGAACTAGGCATTATTAAAAGTGTTCATAACACGCGTGATGTCTAATTCCGAAATGATGTTATGCTGGGCGGGAAGACTTGTATGGAAGATCGCTATTTGTTTTCAAAAATATTATAATTATTTTCAAATGTCGTATTCACATAGGTTTTACTACTTTTTGTTCAAATAAGCCATTCATTTTGGACAACATCAGCCAGTATGCGAAAGTAATTTTCGAAGGTTTGTGCGTTGTATCTCCTTCATATATGACCTCTTCTTTCTTTTCACTCTACTCAGTTGAGGGAACCCAATCAATGTCTTTTAACCCACTCACTTTGGCTCGCAGAGGTTATTGGCGACTTTTGAATGGATCGGTTCGCCAATACGCGCGCACTCGCCTTCGTAATAAAAAGATTGCATTGCCAGTACATAAAAAAATCATGAATCATGAACAGCACGCGGAAAAAAACCTTCTTTTCCCTCTGCCGAGTCCTCACGTGATAATATATTGAAATCATTGGCCGCCTTCTGCCGGCATTCGTTCAAGGAATACCCTCGTACTGAAATTAAGGTGAAACAAAACCTGTTTAATTCTGTTCTCAGAACTTCGGATTCTCTGAACGAGTAATAATGGCCACATGACGATTTGGGCTTCCATATTTTTTATATCCATCAAGATTATCTTCTTAAAGCAGCCTACTGCGCGTGCTCTGTGAATAGGACTAACATTGAAAACCTATTTCAGTCCGGTTATTCGATCAGTACTTCAATTAACTAGTTAGTTAGATTCGTAATATAAACATTTATCATCGTTAACATCCAGAGTGTTTTGGAAGACTGAAAGTGATATGGAATATAACAGAACTACACGATTAATATTTTAATTTTTTCAATTAAACAGGTCATTTAATAAATGCTCGTGAAATGATGAATACATGGAATATAAATAATAAATATTCAAATAGAGGGTGTTATTTTAGAGGTATATAACTTTAAAATGAAATAAAACACATAAAAATCGTGGTATTAACTTTATTGAAAAGATAATTTAATACCATTAGTGTTTAAATATGATTTCGCGTATATGGGCGCCGCCATTGGCTATAATAAAGAGCAATCTGGAATTTTCGACCACTTTTTGGAGCAGCTGGGGCCGTATATCGGAAATAACGTGACGAATGTTGCCTTTCAAGTCGTCTATCGTCTCTAGTTTAACGGCGTAGACTAGCGACTTCACATATTTCCATAGAAAATAATCTAAAGGTGTTAAATCACACGATCTTGGAGGCTACTTCACAGATAGATTACGCGAAATTATGCGTTCATCGAATGCTTCCCTCAATAAATTGATTGTGATTGCGTACTGTGTGGCATGTTGCACCATCTTATTGAAACCATAGTTCTTCCATATTAATGCTATTTAATTTGGGAACGAAAAAGATAGTAATAATGAACCAATTGCTGTGCACGATGGCGAATCGACTCATTCAGGTCCTCCAAAATACTAGGCTCCACTAGAGCAACAGCTTCTTCGGTGCGCACTGTACGACGTCTATGCGGATGCGTATTATTAATTAGAGTATGCGTGGTGCGAAAACGATCCACAGTTATTCGAATTACTTGTTCGGATGGACGAACCATAAAATGAACGTGGTGCACGTCAAGTTTCGCAAACTGAACCACGATTTTCGAAATAAATTTGCAAAATTTTCTAAGCGTTGTTCTGGCATAAGTTTATTCATGGTGAAATGGCAAACCAAACTGAACACAAATCACCTGTCAAATTGGCTATCGCTATAAAAAGTGTTGCAATTCGATAAACCAACCATTAAAAAAAAACCTCCTTTGTATAGTATTGCCAATTAGTTACTTTACGAAAGCTGTTTTCTCGTATATGTATTAGATTCTTCTAAAGTAACGATTCCGATTCGCATTAATATACATATTTCTTCATAAAGTGACGGCTTAGATCAATATTTTCTGGAAGATGTTGATTGTCTTTCGAAATTTTTCCCTCCAAGACACCTACATAATCCTACAAAGTTAATGGTCTTAATTATTAGATTCGTATTTGACACCTGATGACGGTATCATTTTATTATCTCTTCCAAGTAGCTCGTTGAAAGAAAATATATGTTGGCGGATAAAAAACACAAATACAGGGAAAAAATGTTAGTTTTGTTTTTATGGATTTACGTCATGCATCATATTGACATAGGCTTTCAATACATACATTGTCTTTGTTATTTTTTTATGAAAATGTTGCATGTAATTTAATGAAAAATGATTATAAAATATCAAATAAAAATAGGTACCTATTAGTACCATAAATACAAACCATTTTCTAGAAATGGACAGAGTCTACTTGTATGAAACTATTATTAGAGATGTAAAACCTTTTAATATTATGTATTAAGTACGGTTTAAAAAATATTTTTTCTTCTAATAGTAATTAATTTACAAAATTGAATGAAACCGAGACCTACTCCGTGATGTTTACAATAAAGTAGAATGAATTATAAGGTCATTTTCGTTAAAATTGAGGGTTACGTTAATCTGTCAAATTAGACACTATGTAGGCATTATTCTTAAACATCGATTATGAAAATAATTTTATGTGGGTTGTGTTGATCGAATATGTGTGAGTTTATCTGTTAGAGATTAATTCTGTACAGTGAGTCTGGAACCTACGCTATTAATTTCAGTAAAACTAGTGTTCGAGTAAATTAAAAATAATTGTGACACCAATGACATCTACTATAAGCTACATAATATATTTTTTATGCACATATGACGTAGGTAACGACGCAAGTAAGATTACAACGTTAACGTTTCAATCAATGGTCAAATCAAATCAACTGGTCTTACTGTTTATGTAATCAAAAAAATTGTTTTCAATGAAGCATTTTATTTTAATCACCTTTTATTGACTTTTAATGCTTTTGTTTGTATCTAAATAAATATAAGCAATAACCAAAGAACACTCGAATTGTGGGCAAAACAAAAATATTGCGTTTCAGTTTAATTTGTTCGAGTATAATTCAACATGAACGTGAAATACAGTTTCAAGAGTAGTTTGTTCTGTTACGATATTTAGAATACATGAAGGAGAGTTATAAAAATCGTATAAATAAATAATGAAATCATTATAAATATAAGTTTTGTCTTCTACATCTACGTTACTACATCCCAGTGTGGAATTTGGTCTTATCCACATCTAATCACTGCCGACTTTTATCCAGTTCCCACACTGTTTCAGACCTCTTACACACAGTTTTCCATATTTTCATAGTCTGCCTCTGAGACCAGGTCTAAATGATCCCAATGGTTATGATCTTTAGAATACACAAGATTTCAATTTAATTTTTCGAGGTGGTTGATGTCTCTCGGCATTCTTAGATATACACATTCTCAGTTGACTCATATGAAACGAATAAATGAAGAGAGGATGATAAGATAGATAGTTCTGATCAAGTTAACAGATACTGGAAGATGGTTCTATTAGAACACTTAACAGTCGATCGATAGATATGAGAAAATGTATAATGTCAAGACGGGAGAGTACGCAAGTATATTCTTTGACTAAGATGAGATAGTATGTTAGTCAGTTTGGCATCCTCGTTAAAATGTTGTTTATTTACAGGTTATACAAAAATACATTATACAAAATCACGATTCTCACTTTTACTTCATGAAAAGAAAAGTGTATGTCTTCTATTCAAAAACGCATAAAAAACTAATTAATAATACTCCCTTTAAAACGTAGATTTCCGAAAAGTCACTAGGGTAGTTGGACTTGCGGTGAATATCAATTTATACTTACAAAATGCAAATGCACTTTGTGCCTGAGGGCTCCTAGTTATTTTATAAAAGGAATAAATTAATTTATGATAACAGCGGTTGTGAAATGTATTATTGATTGTAACTTTCAAGTAAGTTGATTAACTAGAGCGACTCAAATAGTTGGTTTATGAATGTTTATATTAAAAAAGCTTTCTTTATTCAAAGTATTATATACCTGGATTGCAATATAAATGAAAGTTGAAAGTTGAAATCAAATGCCGCATCGAGCAAGCAAAGATGTTCTGCAATCATGAATTCAGCCTCAAATTACGAATACAAATAGAAAGATTGTTCTCGAGATTAGTTGATGGAATGGATGTATGGACACTTAACAATGAAATGATATGGCAACTTGAATAATTTGAGATGTAGATCAACGGAAGAATGCTCAAAATAAGTTGGATGGATAGAGTTACGAATGAAGGTTCGGATGGATTAAGAAAAATTAGTATTTAAAACAATAAAAATCTGGAAACTTCAATATCTCGTACATCTTGATCTTGCATCTCATAATGCACTTAAAGATTGCTGGAAGTCGTATCCCTGGAAGAAGGAGAACATCATGGCTGAAAAACCTAAGTGTTATGGTCGATGGCCAATCTATTATAGAGCTTTTCCGGGCTGCAGTGAACAAAGTGGTGGTAGCCAACGTCCGCTGAACGAATAAGGCACGAGAAGAAAAATGAGATTATTATTATTATACATTATTTGCTAATTTTCGTGTATGTAGACTTTGTAAGGTCACCGTATAATAATATATACATAGCTACGAACATATACAGTCCGGGATGCAAATCCGGGATTCTCAAGTTTGTTTACCTCACCTCATAATAAAGGTATTAATTCCGGTACACTCACCGAATTTTTGTTATATTTGTTATTTCTCATTTACAGACTCTGTTTTCTCTCATTTCACAAGTGAAGGGCAGGCATGTGTAGGCATACACTCTAAGCTGTTTCCAATCCCAGGGTCGCGGATATGTTTAAAAAAAATTATACTTATTAAAAAATATGTATTTTCATACGCGAGACACCAGCACTGCAGTTTGTACATAAACTTAACATTTATTTATTAATAATTATTTTTCGTATTCCGTTTTTGGCTTGCAAAATCACTGTCATTATTTTTATTATACGTATTGATTACGTAATTTCAAAGTACTCATATAAAACCAATTAAAATTAATATTCCTAATAATTATAATATAATATTGTTTTGTACACATCACGGCTCCGCTACTTTTTAATTATATTTTTGACCTCTACATAAGCATGATTTTAATTTAAACTGACGTTTTAAAAAATATTTCAATTGATTTTCAATTTAATATATTGACATTTTTATTTTTCGTAAAAGATTTTAAATATAATGAGTTTACGTCGTTTAATTAAAAGTTTTTGTTAACTAGTCTTTGCACCATAAAGAAAACAACTAATTGGTACAATTTTTTTTATGCTTGAACGCCTTTTTTAAAAGGAATGTCTTCAACGTAAGGTAGGTACTAAGAAAATTCACAACATTATTTCAAATTATATATGATTTATTTGTAAACTCATTGTGCATGTCCGTTTTATCTGGAATATTAAAAGATTAAGAGATGAAATATTAATATCGTAATAATCATTAGTAAAAAGTTATACATTGTTGATTAAAAAATTGAATTCTTAAATACGGATAGATTTATAAAATACGTACTTTAAAACTTTATTTTTGTTGTGTGTACTTTCGTCTCGACGAGAATGTTTATAATCTAATTCTTAAATGATACGAGCGGAATTTTTCTTAAATTTATGATTTTTAATAACTATAAATTATGTGTAGGTAGTGCGAATAATACCTTACTATTTATATTCATGTAATGTACACTCGTAAAACAATTTAAAAAAAATATTATTATTTAGTTAACTACTACAACGTATGACATATTATATGTACATTATTTATAACAGGCGAAATATTTACTATCATCAGTTTTACAGAGGCCGTTTGCTTATGAATGAACTTCACACATAATGTGCATTATAAGATATCCGATGTTGTGATATCAATGAGAAATTCTCCGGCTGAGTTTTCATGTACGGTTATTTTTGATGGGAGTATTGTATCATGTTATCGAGTTATGAATGATTAAAGTCACAATGCACTCCACATTTCGAAGTGCATCGAGTTACATACTGTTCTTATGTCTCGGCTCTTGGGTTGTTCGGTTATTTTCCAACCAATGGGTGACCGCAAGAATACAGTCAAACAAAACATAAAAATAGTCGACGATGTAGCGTTTATCTGTACATCATATAAATTAACACTTATCTTGGTCTTGTCGTGAAACAATAAATAGTTAGAGCTGGCGCATACCTACGACTTTCTGTCGTAACACAATTCTGTCGTATTGATAAGGGGCTATGGAAATATGTGACAGTGTTACGATATTGGTGTGCACATTCTCATACACGTGGTACATATTAATTAGGTAGGAATTTAATTTTCAAATATCAATACATTTCAGAGGTTTGCAATTTTAATATAAATTATTATTTATTATAAATAGTCGGGGTAGTAATAAATAATAATTATGGATTTCTGAAAAAAAACAACTCTAAAATTTGATAAGAATAACTTTTATGTATGAGTTGTGTATCCTTTATCATTTATCAAAACATGTTTTTCAAAAATTGGATGAAATATATATGCGAAGAATTATGTCAATTTTTATCATCTTTATTATTACCAGACGCAATAATGTTTCCCGTCCAAATTTGTTTTTTTGACTCAAATGCATCAATTATCTTATCAATTTTCCACGGAAGCTGTTTTGTTAATAACAGTGCAATAAAAATGTATGATAATTATTTAACTGTACTTACCTGAGAAAGCAATAAATTAAATGTTTTTTAAATATATGTCAGCTTTATCACTAAAGTTCACGTAATTGTATACATTTTTAACATTCTACCAATAACTAGCATGAAGGCGGGCGGCTATTATGGCCGCTTCGTGGTCGATAAAGGCCGCTACGCGGCCAATGGTGGCTAGAGCTTCCATAAAATCTACATTCCAATGCGAAAATTCCTTATTATATAGCTATAACAATAGTGCATTGTGTATCCTTATTACAATATATTACTTTAAATTTTATGGAAGCCCTAGTCGCACAGCGGTCACCACGGACCGTCAAAGCGGCCACAATAGCCACCCACAGGTCTTAGAAGCAAAAAGTCGATTGGTTTTCTGCTAGTACATTCTGTATTGCCCTTCCTGGAATTGTGCATACGGTGTTCTTATGTATCAACTTTGAAATATATAAATATATCCACTTAAAGACATTCTTGAAAAAACTGAGATCATGTTTACATAAATGATTATTGAACAAACGTAAACATTACGAATGCGTCGTCGCATTTGTTAGTGTGACTATAGATAATAAAACAAGTGCGACGCGATGGAGACGACAGATGCTTAGCGTATAGTAGGTACAACCCTGACAACGGCGCGTCGACAATAACGCGCAGAACAAAATTACAAAATTAATAATTTGGTAAGCGGGTTTTGAACCCTAATTAATGAGGACATTTATTCCTATGAATTGTATTTTATATCCAATAAAAATTAAAACATAGTACCTACTTATAACATGAAAAAAAAGAATTATATGAATCAAAAATTTATACGAAAAACTTAAAACACACTCAATAGACAATTTAAATTTCACTAACCTAACCTAACAATACTTCTTTTTTTTCATTAAATTTTTTAGTTTCATTAAAAAAACTGTTTTTCTTTCCTAACAACCTTTTCTTTACTGATTTTTTTATTTAGTAAGTATGTATGACATATAATATACTTTATTAAAAGAAATACATGCGAATAAATGTCATTGTTTACTTTTGTATTGCGCGCTATTGTCGGCACGCAGTTGTCTTGCGCGCAATTGTCGGGACACGCAAAAATCTGTCAAGGGTAAACGTTTTCCATTATAATTTGAAAATATCACAAAATGCAGAATTAACAATACACGGAGTATCATGTGTAATTTTTTAATTGTTCATGATCAACAAAAAAAATCGTGACATTAGCTGACAAACTTTTTATTTATTTTTTATTTGGTAACATTTACTTTCTATCGCGGCAGCTTCGCTTATTTTTTTCAACAATTATTCATATTCATACAAGATGAAGAGTCCACAATAGATTAATTATAATATTTACGTAACAGACTAATCAATCTTTATTTTTACATAACATTATCTGCTTCAGACCCAAAATTATGTGATTTAAAGGTTTTATTATGTGAGATGAAGAAATTTGAATTTACAAATTAAAAATATATATCTGCAAATATGATTTTTTTTAAATATTAACGTAATTGAATATGGTGTTAGAATGGGCCGCATGGAAAGTGGTCTGATTAATAAAATCAATATCATGTACATTTGAAATGCAAGGCCAAGGTCTTTTATTGTATGAATTTTGTATTGTTTTGTGGCTTTTCTAGAAACCATAGCGTATTTTCTAGATAAGAATTCAAGTAGTGATCGTGTTGAAACTATGTTTAGCCTGTTATATTATATTTACACTTTTGACTACATTTGTATTTTTTTTAATACGAAATACAGTAGAACCTCGATTATCCGGACTAATTGGGGATGAAGGTAGTCCGGATAAGGAAAAATACGGATATACGGAAATACGATATACATAAAATAAAATACGGATATACGGAAATACGGTATCAATAATTTTTATTTGTTTAGATTTACATATAGCTTCAATATTAAAATATTTTTTATTAAGAAACTCAATTATCGATTTTTGCTCAAAGATAGCTTTGAGCAAAAATAATGGACCAGATATTGGTTGTCTAGATGATCATTTTTGTATAAACCACATAAAAATACACTCTTCAACTTCTTCATATCCTGATTTTTTCATAACTTGACGCTCTGATGTTCCATCTTCTGACATTAAACAATTAGTAAACTTCATAATTTTTACACTTTGTTTTTTATATCTGAGATCGTTGACGTTCCGACACCATATTTATTAGACAAAGAATGTCCCGAGTCACCGCGTTTCAAAGCAATGATTATATCCAATTTGTCTTTTAATGATAATACAACACGTTTTCTTTTCGATGACATATCGGTAATATTAAAAATAAATATTTAAATACTGCTCCAAATGGTTTGATTGATATCCATAACCAGCGGTTCGTCTAACAACGCGTATTGTATCACCACAGAGTGTCCAGACAGATCAGTGCCATAGAAATATGAAATATGTAATTTGAATATAAATTATTAAAGAATATGTCAAATTATATTTTTATTACGACGTAAAATATATTAAAAAGTATTGTATTTTGAATAATCCGGATAATCGAGGTTCTACTGTAATATAATTAGGTGTTTACATTCACTACAAACTACGTTACTTGATATTCATGAATGATAAATTTTTGTGAATAATATAATAAAAATATACTTATTAAAGATATTTTTTTCTTTTCAGTACAAGAATAATAATGCAAATTATTAGATACTATGACTATGATCTGATATTTGAACATAGTGACTTATTGCAAAATCTGGACAATCTTAAATATGGTTATTTTCGAAAGTTTTTATTGAGTTCCAGAGAAAATTTTGTCAGAATATATGCTACTGCAGAATAAAACCTCAATAAATATCGTGAACATTTTCAGATTTTCAAAATCACTAGGAAATTTATTATATCAAATTGAAATATAAATTAAGGCTGTCGTGGTTTTTATCTAGTAAAAACATAATAAAATTGTTGTCTCTATAGCATTTCACTAAGTATAGAATAACTCCATATTCGTAAGTCCATAATATAACTTTTATAAATTTATTCATTGAAGTTCTACAATGTCACTAACCAGCTTATCATCACGTCGTTTCGTCGATTTTTGATGTTTCTAATAGAGCGTCTTCTAATTCTGGTCTACGTGAGCGAGCCAGGTCTTTCGTGGACATCCTCTGTTCCTATTGCCTTAAACTTGACATGTTAATATTATATTTACCATTCTCTCTTTACTGTGCAGTACGTACACTTGAGTGACCATATTTACGTCGCATTTGATGTTTTTTGTTATATTTTTGCCAATTCCAGGTTTATACTCCGTACGTCAGTGTTGGCACCAAAACGCCTTTATGCACTTGTCTTGCTTTAGATGTAAAATTCCTATTGGCAATTACCGCGTTCAGAGTACCACTCAGTTTATTTCCCACCGTCATAATACGATACTTTATTGTGTGATTATGTCAAAAAATAAAATAAAATATTTTTTGAATTATGGGAAATTTGATTTATAAATAATCTTTTATTTTAAATAACGAGGGGATTTACAAACATTGTGTATACCGAGTATAGAATTACTTATTATTTTAGAGTATTTAATTATTTGTTTTTCTCACGGTACTTAACAATTTGAATATTTGAGACGTATTAGGGTTATCAGCTGATAAAGAGAGCATTCCTATTGCGGGTCACGCGAATCGTGTTTCAAGTTTCAATGCGATATGTTCCATCACGTGATTGTTCTCAGTTTGTACCATGTTCTTACAAATATAAACGGATGTTCGCCGAGTGGATATTGATTGTCACCGGCTGAAAACAGAAGAAACTGTCATCGATAACAAGAGACAAAATGTAAGTCTGCATTCGAATCTTAAAAAAACTGTTAAACATTTTAAATTAATTTATGACTACGATTTTAGTCATTTATTATGCATCTTCTGTAGTATATTTATATATCATTGAAATATTTAATATAATAACTCCAGTTTATTTGGTTTAAAAATAGAATAGTCTGTAAATATTCATAGAACAAATATACTGATGTGCAAGCGCATGCACATGGATTGAACATTTAATGAACTATGAAAATCAGTCAAGAACATTTAAAATCCGATGATTAATTTATATATACCTATAATTAACTAATTAAAATATTATTAATTTACTACTATTTAATGTATTAATTATAAATAGATACATATAAAATCAATTTTATTGAAAAATATTGTTTTTGCGCTACCGGGATTCGAACCTGGATCTCTATTTCCAATCCGGGGAAGTACACTACCAATTGTGTTATAGCGCCCATGTATTAATTTGAAAAAGTGTAACATATAGGTTCGAAAATTTGTCATGAAAAATACTGGCGCTATAACATAATTGGTAGTGTACTTCCCCGGATTAGAAATAGAGATCCAGGTTCGAATCCCGGTAGCGCAAAAATAATATTTTTTGACAAAATTGTTTTTATATGTATACATTTATAATTAATACATTAAATTAGTATTTAAAACATCACAGACCGTCTGTTCTGAATAATTACAATTTCACAGTAAGAATGTGTTCTCCTTAACAATAATTTACTGATTTTAATTTCGGTAATTGTGTAGTAAAACAACTGTTTTTTCGTTGTGTGTGAGGATGGAAAAATTTATGAATGATTTATTAAACTATGTAATGCAAAGTTCTCTAAATGGATGATGCATTTACTAATATGTAATGTATCTACCACGTTTAGTTTTTTTTATTTTTATTTTCTGATAATTTAATTTCATATCCGACTAGTTACAGCAAATTGCTGAATCAATCTATTTTTAAAAGTGACAATTCACATGTCGCCGTAAATATACAAGTATTTAAAGGCGAGTGCTCAAATTAAGATAACCTTCCGCCGGGCAGTAACATTGAAAACTTTAAACACCATGTAACGAGCGCGAAATAAAAAAAACATTTAGTATGGCACATCAATGTCAAAATATATCAGTTTCAAAGTGACGCTTCGAGCTCTGGTATTGGACGCACCGTCAACATATCACTTCTTTAATAGTTTGATGCTCGAGTTTGATTTAAGTGGTTCGCGTTTTATAAAATCTTCTACAAAGAAACACGTTGGCAAAAATAGCAATGTCGAAATTGTTTTTCTCAGAAATATAACATGCTAATATAATTCAATCATTTCGTCGTCTCGTATACCCTAAATCCTAAACACGTCTACCCTGAACATCATTGAAGTCTAGCAGTGAACAATCGGCAAATCCTACAACTAGGCCCTGCGGGCGCCGTATATATAAAAGAGAACACATTTAAGTAATCAAAATCTAGAGATATTAAAAACACGTTTGTTTTGCCATGCTCGCGTCTCACAAAGCACTATACGACCATATGGATCCTATACATCCACTACGTCCTAGGCATCGAGAAAGTCATATAAAATAACGAGGAAACGTAATATTATTATGGATTATTAATATTTAAGAAGGGGTATTAAAAAGATTAATCATTTTTTTTAAATTGCTTTAATAATTATCCTTCTAGTGAGTAAATCATACGATATACTATTTATATATACAACAATAATATAGTGATGATTAGTTAGCTACGTTCAATGCAAACATATCGTTTTTATAACCTGTCAGTACTTTTGTCTTATAATAAAACATGATCATCCAATATAATTAGATTATCATTATTTAATTACTTTATGCAGCGGCAATAAGTTCCTTTTAAGCACAAAAATATATAATTTATTCTACGGAACAATAGACAGATTAATGAAAATTATACTATTTGATGAAAAATAATAATACAGAAATTTAGAGATGTCAAACAAAAAGTGTAAGCTTGCCCTTACCAATTGTGTTATAGCGCCAGTTTAAAACATCACAGACTTATGTTCTGAATAATTACAACTTCACAATAAGAATGTGTTCTCCTTAATATCTTCTCACTGTCCAGTATTTGATTCTATTAGAAAACAATTAGGTTTGAGCTGTCAAAGTGGTTTTATGAGAAATTCTTTAAATGTAATGATTTAAGAATAATCGAGGAAAGTAATTGAAGTAAAGTAAAATAAATATAATCGCAAATATATAACAATTCAAACATTATCTTTCAGTTCTTTTATTTTTATTAACGTTATTCCTCAATTTTAAAGAATTTCAGGGACATATTGACATCGTAGAAATAAAAAAATGTTATAGAATAATACATTTAATTACCTTGCTCAACAATAATTTTATCAGTATAAATTGAATAAATTATATATGCTAAGGCTGCGAGATCCGGAATAATTGTATTTGCGTTAGTTGGTTAAGTAGATTGTACTGTGTAATTTGATTGTACCATTTCACATTTTTTGGTAATAAATGCGGAAGCGGAAGTGGCCACTACACTACCCAATAAAAGCAAGCGGCACGGAAACACTGCCTGTGGCCGCGCAGCCACGCAGTCATTAGTGGCTGCAAAGTGGTCACTAACTGGAAAAAACGATTGGCGAAGCCGATTAGTTTTTTCTAGTAATTCCTAATTGTAAAAGAATTCCGGATTTGAATTCAAACCAACATCGATGCATCTTTGAAAAAACTTTTTTGGCAAGTATTATAGATAACAAATCTTAATTTATCTTAATGACACTAGAAGCGAGACGCTTCGACTAATTATTAGTCGAGATTTAATGAAGGAAACTGTATTCTTGGAGTGATTCCATTATGAAAGAATGACAGCTGCTAATGTTCAGATCTTGGGCATCAGAAGACAAATCGAGCTTTCAAGATCACTTCCCGCGACCTTGTCGGCTCTCGTCGGCTCAAGTCGGTAATCCTCGTCACACGTCACGCCGGAGACGTCTCCCCCGGTCAGCGTGGCCGGGGGAAGATAGACACACGCGCCTATGTGTGCCGTCTCTTGTCCTCTTCTTCCAAATATAATTGTGTCCAAAATACACAATGCCTGTTGGCAGAGTTCCCCCCGTTCCCCGTCGGATATAAACGGCGCCGAATCTTTATACAAATGGAAACTCAAAATACGTTTAGTATACTTAGGTGCGAAAGCGTGTGATTTTGTAAAACGTGCGTATATAAATAAATACCTACGTTTTCTCGGGCAGTTAGAACTCTCTCGTGATATGACACTGCCGGTAATTTTACGTCACAGATTTTCGTTCAGAATTTTCTCATGTTTTGATAATTCATGAGATTTTGAACACGTACATCTTTTCACATTATTCGTTAACGTCATATTAGGGCTATCGGGGTCGTTAACGACCCGTTGATAATAATCTGTACATGAAAAATATTAAATAAAATGTGAATAGTTGTACGTCGTTCGTATTTAACATTAAAATCCATTCTTATAGTCGCAGATAATCATTTTTGATCGAATAGTTATTACACCTGAGCAATATCATCGACTGCTTAGAGTCGATTTGGTATAGCTCCAAAAACATACAAATATTTGGATATTGAAGAAATAATGCACAATCAAATACAAACAAGAGATATTCTTATTTTAGAAATTAAATATTGGTACACATTAGCAACAAATGCAAAATTGCTAAGTTGAGTAGCCAAATTGACTTTTATGTAGTTAGTAGGATTGTCCCCATATTTTTCAATCTGTAAGGTTAGCAGTGGCCAATGAAATATGTGATACCAAAGAGTATATTTAGCAAAAGAAGAATAATTTTATGTTAAATGGTATAAAATTGGAGTTGCAAGGATGTTTTTATGATTAATATGTATTATTTTTCAGTTATGATTTTACAATATTAGGTGTGAGTGAGGCGTATTGTGGTGAAAACAAGATAATGAGAAGATAGCTAGATGGATATATTGTATACGTCGATTTATGGATTGTAGAGAGAATTATAAAAATTATATCACACATTGGTGGTTATGGATATTAGAAGACCCATTTTAATGTGTACGAGGCGAGTCAAGCGAGGGTTGTGGTCAGATTCGAAGAGTATGACGCGTGTTCTATCCTCTCTATGATTACGGGTACGTAAGCATTTCCACTCGCTGATAATATATATTTGTTAAGCTTGATGAAATATGTAAATTGCCTCGTAGCCGTAGAGCGTACTCCCATTGTACTCCGTTTCGATACGGAGTCGCCGAGACTCACGCGGCCGTGTCGGATGAGACCGATTGCGTCAGCATCCAGAGCGAATAATTGTTCGGAATAAAAGGTAATTGTCAACTCGAGCAATTTATATCCCCGTTGGCGAGCTGTATCGATCAGTCGGCCGCCGTACGCCATGCCAAAAATTTGGACCACTGCAGCGATTACCGGCTTCATCAGACACGGCTGACCCGCGGCGCGCGCTGTTCCCCCGTCTGTGTGATTTTCTCCTTCTCGGTCTTCCCGCCGAGCACCGGGCACCGGGCACCGCGCACCGGGCACCGGGCACCGAGCTACCCGCAGTGCCCGCCATCCTTCACCCAGTCGTCGGTTGATATTGAACCGGCGCACAAACCGCCACGCTGTTTGGCCGGAGGTTATTTTAGATAAGTGAGTTAATATTCGCAGACAGATACGAGGTACGAAACGACTGGCGTTGGCTTTCAGAGACCAGTTGTTCATGGTGATTGCCAGGAGAACTATGATGAAGTGCTTAGAAGAAAATTGCGAAGTGGGAATGCTCCCAGAATGCAATTCAGTGATCGTTTTGGCCGTTGACAAAGTGATACTGTGTAAGTGCGGCAGAAGACAGAGATCCATCTATGAAAGAGGGTAAATTTTTTAAATAATTTTTCAAATTATATAAACATTTTGTTATTCTATCTAACCTGTTGCGAAAAAGACTGCCTATCTCGATACGGACTCTTGATCTATTGAAGTGTACAGGGTGAAAATAAAAAATAAAAGTATATGTAGTAATGAATGTACTAAATAAATCAATTTAAAAAATTAAGAAAAAAAAACACAAAAGATTTTTTCTGAGTTTCATGTACTTTGCAAAGAATTTAGTTATAATTTATGACTACCGGAGCCAGACATAAAACTCTTAACCTTCGGATTAGTAAGCTCAATTAACTCGGCCACCGAGCCGACCGGTCACATCTTCCAGTTTGCAGATGTCTTTAGATAATATATTTGTCTCATATTTCAATTTCCGTTTCTACATTGTTGAATATCAGATTGACACAAACTTGTGACCTTCTGTCTGGATACCGATGCTCAACACAACATGATATTTCAAGTCCTGACATTTGTTTAACTTTTGTTTCTGATATCTGTACTGGGGGAAGTCTGCACGATGAATACAATTTACAACCACAAACAACACACCGTATCTGAAGAGACATAAACCTTTATCTTAAAAAAATAGAGAGGGAAATTCGTAAATACGTAAAAGTTGAATGATTTATACGAGCCAGTGGGAGATAAGAGTGAAATATTTTTATTGTAGGTATTAGGTAAATGCTTTTGACATAAATTAATTTAAAAATGCGCAAAATATATTTGACGTCATCTCAGTGTTTGTGGACCAGGGAGCCTAACTGTCTGAATCACGCAATCATAATCAGTAGTCACAATGTCGGTAATCATACAAAAAATTACCCATGTAATTTATTTATGTGGTAGGTATTACTTATGCAATTTACATCAACACATACATACTCGTAGTGTGTTCATCGTGCGGCTAATCGGCTAGTTTTTATATTTCCACTAGTTAATTCGAGGACATCATCATTTTACTAATGCGTTTTCTTTACATTATGTACCTAAGTCTATAAAACGTCGACATTTTTGTCATTCGAATAAATTTGTATGGTTCTGTAAATAATACAAATATTTTAAATATGAATTAAATATATTAATTAGAAAGATATACATATAAAATCAATTTTATCGAAAAATATTGTTGTTACGCCACCGGGATTCGAATTTTAATTTAATTCATATTTAAAATATCACAGACCTATGTTCTGAATAATTACAACTTCACAATAAGAATGTGTTCTCCTAATAATAAAAATATTCACTAATTAAATACTAAGCATACCTACCACAATATCTATGGGGCGAATGGACAACATTGTCACATTAGGAGAGCATATGTAGATATATGTATAAAATGCCGAGCTATCGGTAGGTAATATAAATGCAAGCGGAGATTAATCTATAGTTGATTTCACTTTGAGCAGTCTTTTCGTAACTATCATCCGAAACATCACCTGAAATATCCGCTGAAAAAATGCAGTCAGCAAGCTAGTATTCTAAAGCATGTTCGTAGACATCCAAGCTTTTATGGTAGGTACCTAATGTAAAAAAAAATTCAGAGAGTATATATTTTTACTTTCAGATAGGTAATGCCAATCAGTAACATGAATATGGACGAGGTCGTTACTTTCCATTTTAAAAAGAATTAAATCTGTCACTTATCGGTAAAAACAATCAGCTATCAGTATCGGTTTAAACCGAAGCGCCTGTGTTCGTGTAACGTGTTTTTGATTAGTTAATGACATCCTGAAGACGAAAATGATATTTTTCGAAACCGGTAAATGTATTTTTAATTCATTAAGTGGTTAATAAAAACAATGTTAACAATTTAAAATAAATAAAAATGATCGTGTTACTCGTGAAATAAGTGGACAAGTTTTCGTTAAAAAATATTCAAAATGCTTTGCTCACACGCTTCGCAAGAAAATTGTAGTAAAACATGACGTCGAAATAATATTTGCGCGCAAAATATAGCAAAGATATTAAGCGACGTAATAGGAAACGGACACTCTTTCAAGATCTTCACGTGATGGCTCGTGACGAAACAATTTGGCTTTATTCCCGAAATGTCACGCTAGCGCACCGACGCCAAAATATAATAGTACACCGTTGTACTATTTACAGCTAGTTGAAGGGAACAATCCACAAACTCTTGTCCGTGTCACATTCACAAATAATTATTGTCCTGTATCATCGGCAACATGATACCGAGTGACGTTTTCTAAAGAATACATCATTCATTGCTTTTCCGCCCAATGTGCATCACATAAACTATCCATTCGTAACATCACGAAAGCAACTTCAGTCCTATCGATCGACTCATTCGAAACTTGTCATAAAAGTCCAAAATTGAGATTAAAATTGCTAGAACAGTACCAATATATTCATTATTGCATTTTATTATTTTCTCTGTAGTTGTGTTAGTATATTTTTTAACTGAACTTTTTTCAATTTTTTATTTATTTTGAACATTGCAATTTTACCTAAGGTTACTTCATATTTGTATTTTATTTACTTAATTTATTCTTACTTTACTTACTCTTTTTTTACTTTTGATACATTGAACAATGCAGTTACTTTAAGTTTTACAATGTATTTATATGCTATCTAATCGCATCTTGTTTTACTCTTTATATATTTATATATATATTTGTACATTGAACATTACTCTTTGTTACTACTATATCAGAAAAGCGCGATCTGCTATAATACTAGTGTAGCAGGCAGGGTATTGAAATATATGTATTATTCTGCTGCAATGTTATCCGATTACACACTGTACTACTATGAATAAAAAAATAAAATTACTATTACACCACTAAATTCATCAAGCACTAGTCCTGAAGCATTAATGTGTAATACAGTGGAACCTCTATATTCGTCAGCCTCTATATTTGTCTCTTCCACCGCCCGGTAATGCTGTCTAACTGGGTCAAAATGCAGAATATAGTTGAAAAATGGCACCCAAATGTTGCCATAGTCAACCAAAACATAAATGGATTCAATGGTACAGTGATCGACTATGTCATGAAAATTTTAAAAAACAGACAGAAACAGGCAACATTGGGTAAATTCTTTGTTAAATAAGAGAGCTACTGAATCATCGGCAAATGAAAACCATCACCAGAAGTAGAGTTACCTGATGTTTAAATTGTCTCCTACATATTAGTAACTTTCCTCCTCTTCCGCTTCAACAATCATGTCTCTTCAGTACAATAAAGGTAAAGTTTTGATATTAAATTCATTCACTTGTGTACTATTTTTGGGGGCTGGGAACGAACTAATTGAATTTCAGTTATTTGTTATGGGAAAAACTGTTTCTATATTCGTCAGGTTCCATATTCGCCAGGCTCACAGAAACATATTAATGACGAATATAAAGGTTCCACCGTACTTTCATTTGATAAATCTTTCTTTCAATATAAATCATCTGTATATTTAAAATTGAGATATCTTCATTTTACACGCACATTGCACATGCAGCTATCACATCTCAAAGACGGAACTCGAAAATAATTTTATTTTGCATCGTTCATGAAAATGAAAATAAGATTCGTTTTCAATTTGTAACGTCACACACATTTAGCACAACCCATCCAACTGTCAATTAAACAGAATGGTTTACAATCAAGTAGATATGTACGAGTATATATATATACCTACACGTGAATATGAGCTTTATGTATTGACACAGTGACTAGGTACATTCAACCAGCATGAATTCTTTCCTCGTTACTTTCTAACTTTCTTACCAATTTAAAACATCTCCATTTCTATATTTCGTGTCGTTATTATTTGCACCATACGTTGATCTATCATTTATATTTTCATCCTCTATGTGTTCAATTCTTACCTGATTAATTTTGGTCATGACTGCTATGACAACAATTAAAAACTCTTTTTAATGAACACACATTTCTTTTGTGATGCTGAAATTTCAGAAAAATCTTGGTAGCAACCAAATATTGATTAATTTAATTTAAAAAAATATTAATTTATGAAGTATCTATATTACTTAATGGATTATATATTAATACACTTAGATGATTGATTATTTATTAGTCAGATAACAGCTTGTAGTTTAGTTGTGTATATAAGTGCAATAAAAGTATAATGAATATACTTTTATGAATTCATTGTGCTTTATACATTAAAAAAATAGTTAATTTCGTGAATAGGTACTATTAGTGTAAACGAATTAATGAAAATTGAGCAGTCTACGGAATCATCGTTTTTAATTCAAATTGTATACCCTTATCAGTAAAACTAATAACAATTATAAAAGAGTGCTTGGAAATTATTTACTTAAAATAATATACTTGAATTATCTACGTATAGTTCGAAATAAGTACTTTTAACGTAACCTAATTCTTGTAACATTGAAGCATATCTACAACTTATTTTGACTTGCTTCCTAGAATCTTATCTTTTCAAATAGGTAACTGACGCCAATATTCGTGATAAAAGACAAGGCAGGATATTGAAGAAATAACGTATTTTAAAGATTACATATGTAAACATAAAGTATAATATTATGTTTCTAATATATTATGCCAATAGATTTAAACCTACTCCATACTAGCATATCTAACTTGTTTTAAATGTAAGCAACAATATTTTAATTTAAATATTTAGGTATAACATTTAAAGTATTGATACTTTTCTCGATTTGTTAATACTAGTTTTTCGTAGTTCCTAATAATGAACGATCTCATTTAGTTTCCAATTTTTTATTTATTTACATTTATTCCAGAAGCCTTACTTACTACTTAGAGTATGCGTCTCAAATCTGGAACCCATGGCAGATTACATATATTGCGAGATTAGAACGAATACAAAATAGGTTTATTCGATATCTTAATGTTAAATCTAATATATCATTCAACTCCTATTTAGATGCAGCAAATTTCCATAATATGAAAACCTTAGAACATCGAAGAACACGTACTGATCAAATACTTCTCTTCAAACTACTGCAAGGCCATATTGACTGTCCCAGCCAATTAGAATTAATATATATATTTTATTTTATTTTTTATTTTAATATTTTAGAATTATCAGTAGGATATATATATATATTTCATTTAACATTTATTTCTTCTCTATGAGAGTAGGATTCGTGTATAGAGAATGAGTATATAAGAGATAATTTATGTTTCAGTTAGTCTATATATTTTTTAACTTCAGATACAAATTGATCGTAGTTTGAAATTGTTCTAATTGTGATGAGATGATTGATATATCTCTCTACATACCATCTAGATACACACTCTTCCACATTCTTAGAAGTAAAACATCTTACAAAATTCATTCATTCACCGGTCATGCAAATACCATAACGAGAAATTTACAGAAATTGACTTTTTCAACATTAGCCTTACTACGCTTAAAGGATTATTTTTATGAACCACCACAATCTCAATTTTACCCAATCATTCTACCTATAAACACATCTTGCTCTCTCTTTACCGCAACAATAGTTGCAACCTCCCCACCCTTTCTCCCTCTTTTTTCTTTTTATTTATCTTCTGCACCTAAACATACTTATGTGCCTAAACATTTCTGTGGATTTTCATAAATAGTATCACATGTTAAATATTTATTATGTTAGTTATAATAACACTGAAAAAATCCCGCAATGAAATAAAATTAAAATTAAAGCCTAAATAATACAAATTGGTGGACGTGATTTATTGCATCTAAATGTTATTTAAACTGAAAAATCGTTTTAAAAAATGCAGCTGTCCAGGCATTTTATTGTAATGTTACTTCAAAGAATTGAATTGATCATTTGAAATCTGATCTTATTTAAATATTCATAGTGTTTGCCACTTATGCGGTCCTGCGATATGATTTATTTCTTGTTGCTGACCAAGGATACTTAAGAACATAAAGCGTATATATCAACATGTTTGAGACAAATTTACTTATTATTTAACACATCTCCCCTTGCCAACGTGTAGACATTCAACCGTACATTATTCGCTAAAAATAATAACTACATGGCGATACGTTTTAATTCGGTTATCACTCCGAATTTTGTTGACCCACACGGTATCTTCGGACTCTTGGCGCTCTTAGTAATAAAAGCGGTTAGATTAACGAGGTTAGGAATATTGATTCGCATTAATTAAGCGACCATGGCATACACTTCTGCATGCGTGTTGTAATAAATGGCAGACAAGATGCCTTGGCAACAGACCTTTAGCATTACTATCTGAATAAAGACTCGAATCGTAAGAAGACTCGAGGTGTATTAAAAAGACACCGCGCGTGAAACAATTGCATTTTAGTTTACCTGTTGGATTAGTTATTATAATCAACGTAATGAACTTTAATAGTAATTATCCGCACGATCATTTGAAGGACTGTAATGTTTGGCGGTCATTTTGATTTGAGGCTGTGATAATAATAATTTAATTATATGTTAATTAAATAATTGAACTTCCAAAAATGAAAACGAATGCGCAGTCACATGGGTCGGTAATGATTATATTATACTGGGATCCCATCTGTATTAGTTTTTTTTTCAAAGTCGATCTTAATTCCTGTTTAATGAATTTATTTTTCACAAAGTCCGCATGAGTCACCGGTGCGGCTTTTTAGTAGGCCGTTATTGTTGATATCCTCAATTTATTATCATTTTAAATTATTGTAACGTGCTAGGAGAATTGCGTCAATCCATCCTTAGAATTCTTTTGGTTCACGGCGGTCAATTACTGGTCCAATTGCGGCTCCAACCTTAAAGCAAGAGTGTTCGTAAATTTTCAGTGCGCAGTTGCCCAGTAAAATACGCGGCCTCCGCAATATTTTGTGAAATTGAACGGCTTATGAAAAAAATAAATATATATATTTGATTGTTGCATTGACACCACCGACATATTGTTACTTTCTAAATAAAGACATTAATTTCATCGTTAACTAACGCGCAATATAATTTATTTTCAGTTTTAGAAAAATACTAATAATTAGTAATAAGCGAGAATCTCAATTTTTTAATTATTAAAATAATAAATGATGTAATGTGATTTCAATAAATGCATCCAGTAATAAGTGAAAACCACAAGAAGGTACATTTTAAAATTGTTTTCAATAAAAGCACAAGAAATGAAAAAAAAATTTAAAATCGCTTTAGTATTATATATATATTCCAACGAGAAAATGTTTTACTATAGATAGTCATTTTTAGAAGTAATAGGCCGTGTCAAAATTATTTTTAAAAGAATATAACAAAGGAAAAAAATACAGTATTGGTAGAAAATCTAGGATTTCAAAACTCTTACTTGAACAGATCTGCTTGATCTGGCGTCTACTGGATTCAATGGTACCTACTTCTCATTCTGATTTCTGATTTTGAAATAATTGAGTTAATCTATTAAAAAAAAAGCAATAGTTTCACAGAATAAAATTCTAATTTAAACAAATACCTATAAGTGGGATTGTGACATCTGAATCAAATATTGTTTTCTTTGAGGCTCACAATCATACAAATTAATGTCGTCAACATTAATAAATCATGCATACGATTCGAAGAATTATTTTCTATTTATCTTCATTAACCTTCATTTAATTGATATCGCAAAATACTTATCAATTAAGTGACTTAATTCAATTCAATGGAGGGTTATTAATAGTAGAATTACACACTGCTTACTATGGGATCAGGTGTAATACTAAAGTAGTTCAGACATTCGTGTGCTTGGCGATCTAATGGTACGACATTCGCCTAGTGATATAGTGGTCTGGGGGTTCAAAAGCCTCGTCCCAGGGAACAATAAAATTAATCACTTTTTAACAGCACAGACTCTTACAATACTAACTGTATTGATGTGACACGTATTCCGTCACAATTGAATTGTGATAACTAATATTGTTATATAAGTACAGTATAAATTTATAAAAAACTACACCCCCTCCCTCCCTCCATACTTGTATGTCTTTTCTTTAAAACTCAAAACCTAAAATAATTATTTCAACATTTTAAATAAATTTCTTGTAAATCATGAAGTCACCCGCAGTCTAAGTTTATGTACATAGTAGGGTAATAATTTTTTGTCTTGCTTTGAAACATGCGTGTGTAATATTTTTAATGCAACGTTGTGATATTGTTATATTTTTGAATATTCTACATGGACTCGATTCAAGTACCACTACAACATAGCCATCTATCGACCAAATATATAGTATTTTCCAAAAATTGATAAATATGGAGATTGAGGGGTGAGAATTGGTGAACGTTATATATAAAGTGATCACTTAAGCCAGCCAAAGACAAGTCGTAAGCCCTGTAATTACCCCACACATTTCTATTTATGATTCCTTTAAAATATAATAAAATAGCTTCGTCTCTATGAGATATCTGATATTTATTTAAAAACAGTACCTTTATAGGTAAAAATCCAGTAATTGTGTGTTCTTTAACATTTTCAAATATTGCTAAAAACGTGTTCGTTAAAAATCTTTTAGGTGCACCATTCATTTATAACTCGCCTTAATCCTACTATTTATAGAGAAGTAAATAATAATATTTTTTATCAGCTTACTATGAGATTATACAAATTAACCGTGGCTTAGGAAACGGTACGTCTGTTATTGATTAAAACCCACAAATTAAATTAATCAATCAAAACATGGATAAATGTGACAATAATTTAATCTTTGGAACCTTACGTATTCAATGTTTAGTCTTATAGTTGTATGACTTTTATATTTTATATTAAAGTTGTCACTAATCGTTGATTGAATGATTAATTATAATTATTCATTTATTTTTGTCACATAATCGGATTTAATAAAACAATAATAGTAGTGCTTATATAATATTATGAAAAGAAAAATATTATTTTAAGCATAAATGCATAAATTGTTTACACAAAATCATTAATTAGAATATTGTATATAACATTTTAATACAAAGACAGAATAATTTTTAATCCCTTTTTTATAATGCGAGTTTACCACCGCCTCTTTTGTAATCCACTGACAACACTGTCTAGCGCGCTCCGACGACGTTGCCAAATAACTTTTAATAAAATTATTTAAATGTCTGGAGAGATTATTTACAATCCATCAAAATATTTAGTTTCCCCTTAGTTAGACTTACTGGATATGTTATTGGTAGTAAGAAAAAAATTGACATATTTACCAAAGTAGCGAAAATGTCGAACGTATTTATATCTCTAGGATAAGATTACTTAAAAGTTTTCTCTTTTATATATTTGAAATGAAGTATACATTGTCTTTATTACGAGTGAAAAAAAACATACAATAGCGAAATCGTACGAATTTTGACGACTGGCAAGTATATTGACCATCTGTCATCTCTCTTATCTATTGTCATCTCGCGTCGCAACATAGAATGAAGCACTTTATTTTCTTATCTATAGTCGCAGTGTCCAATACGACTAGAGATGTTAAATAGTTTCTCTATTATTATTATGCTTTACATTAGTCAAAAACTAAAACTGCCGTGAATAATTGTTGGTTATGATAATATAATTATTAGTTATGTTTGCGACTAAATATTTGTCAAATCATAACCAAAATTGTTAATGTATTCTAGGTTGAGTGTGAAAACTATTCCGTCTTTACTTAAAATATCATTTGTGTGTTTATTATTGTCTATTCGCTATTCTTACATCATCATCTAGTTATCATTTTTGTTCGTTTTGACAACTACCATAGATAAAGAATATAACAGTGCTACTATCGATGTGTTACTAAGGAGGAATAATATTAATTACGTCAAGATTTTATTTACGTGTGGTTTGTTTTGAGGAAAGTTCTTAGTTTTAATTGTCAGAAGATTTAAAAGAAATATACGTCACACTGGTGCATTTGTATACCGGAATGTGAGTGCAAAATAAATGTTATTAAATACGAGAATGTAAATAAAAAATGAATTTAAGTAATTTTAACTTTGAGATTCAAATATCTCACCTTCGACATTCTTATATAAGACACGCGATCTCGCAACTAAGGTGTTTTGTCTTACTGGCAATGTATACGATGTACGTAAGAAAAGCAATTGGCTGTCACAATAGCTGCTAGGCCTCCGGGCGGCTATTGTGGCCGCCATGCAGTGGTGGCTGCTACACGATCAGGGTTTTCATATAAACTATTTTCGCAGAAAATATGATTTCATAGCAGTATTTATTTTCATATTGGCAATAAGTACAAAGTACACTGCTTTATACATTAATATAATAAGGGATTCCCCTATTGAAATAGAGATTCTACTATATAGATACCCTGACGCCCGCGCAGCGGTTATCAATGGCTGCGTAGCGAAGCGGCCACAATAGTCTCCCGCAGGGCCTAGCAACAAGTAAGTAATCGGCGACAGCCGATTGCTTATCTAGGTTAATGCATCAGTAAAACAAATGTTATTTGTCATCAAAAATAAGATACAAAATGATCTTTGCTGCCAGACTGACCCGAGTATGAATTATTGTGGTCAATGTCATTATAATTTTGGTCCACCGTATCACATAATTCACGAGAATGATTTCGATTAATGTTTTTTTCGCTTGTTCAGCTTTATTGCCGTCGACAGACAGCTGTCCATATAACACACACATGTGTTTGACTTTATTTCATCATCTTGCAGGGGGACAAATTATTATTTTCGGAAATTTTCCACACATACTAATTAAAAGGCGTGATCGTAATGACTATTTTTAGTAAATATAATAATGTATATAAATATTTTTTATTAAATCCAGCTATTCTCTGAGCTTCATCGTTGATGGCGCAGATCACACGGTAAAGTCTGGAAACCATTTTTTCCTCTGTTTACCTTTGCAACACAGAAAACTTCAGAGTAGGGTAGAATCTTCCAAGGGTAGAAAGGTTTTCTTACCTTTGATGTGTGATTTACGATAGCTTCTACCTAGATGTAGACAAGGGTATCTAAAAGTTTTATGTAACTTGGTTCAGCAACCGATTTGTTTAACCGATTTTCTTAAAAGAAGCGAATGTTGATACGAATGTAGCACAGAACAAGTACAGTATTAACGAGCATGTATAAAAAGACGTGTGAAAGTGAACGAGGCAAGGCGCCAAGACAGAAAAGTTTGATATTCTAGCCGCTCTGCATATCCCTGCTGTGATGATAAGTAAGTAAATAAATTAAATAAATCAATCGATTTAAGAAAATATTTTTTTAAATAGTTAAAATATGCTGCGACCAAAATTCAAAAATACATGTACAAAATATCTCCACCACGGTGTCTCGTGTGAATGGTTGTTTACAGATTAGTAACTAATTAGTTACCGATAAAATAAATCATTCATTTCCCCCCATACTATTATATCATCGCCAATCTTTGAGAAATGATTTGTTGGAGAATCCCTGCCCGCGCCAGGACTCTTCGTGTCAGATTCCGATCCCTGTTCTGGGAACATGGCGGCAGCGTCCTGAGAATGGCGTAGGGCCCAAGGGCAATGCCCCCGACAAGCCCCTAACCGCAGGTCCTTAGCGCTCTCTCCCCAGCCCCTTCCAACCCATGCCAGATGTACCCCCCCTTACTGTATCAAAGGTTAGTCTGTCTGAATGCACGAACACCATACACCCCCTAACTTCCCTTCCACTCCTCAGTGCGTCTGAGGCCCCAGCCCGATCCTTACGTTCATAATCTATATTGTGCACAATAGCGAAGGGCAAAACTTCATTTTGTAATGAATGTTTCACGAAATACACGTTCACCAACGTATACGTTTCATTCGAAGTATGTTGGTACCACTGGTTGGCCCACTCCCGATTCAGATCGAAATCGCTTCGCACTTCATGTAGTTCAATGAAGTGTGGTTAAATCTTTATTTAAACCGTTATTGAACTATAGTTTAATGAAGTGTCTGAAGTGTGAAGCGAAGTATGTAGTATAATACTTCATGAAGCATACACTTCAATGAATACCATGAAGTTAACTGCATACTTATGTAGTACTTTGTCAAGTTTTTCGAACTTGTTTGTTGTCTTCGTCCTTTACACAATTCGCAGTTCACTGTGTTTGTTTGGGTTGTCGAAGTGAAAATCCATATTGCATTCACTGTAACTGTGTTGTTAGTGTGTGTGTGTGTGTATGAATCTCTCTATGTCCAATACTACACCGAGAGCCGCACTCGCGACTCGCAGCGCTTCTTGTGCAAAGTCTGAACTATCGAAGTATTGAAGCATTGAAGTGTTAGCATGATTTAAAATGTGCGAACTGTGAACTGCGAATATAACGAAGTAGTTCGTTGAAGTACTTCGCCCACTGTGAACCCATCATAATAACAATCAAAATCGTCGGAATCCTCGGGTGACGTTGTCCTGAAAGTGCCAGACAATACGTATATCTATGATGTCTAAAGATATTTATTCTCGGGTCACGCGTGAAGCTATTCTCATGGATACAGATCATATTATAAACGATGTTTGCTTGGAACTACCCATGAATAAATGTGACTAGTATACATATATAGAATGTGAAAAATATAAGATATATCTGAAAGCATTCGTAACGACAAGTCAAGATATAATAAAATATTTAATATTTTTCCACAACTAATTTTGACAGCCAAACGCCTTATTAGAGTTCTATTACTATACATGTAAACTATAATACTAGTCTAGTGAACGGAAATATTTTAATATGACTAAATAAAACATGTTATTTACTTGAATATATAAGTAAAATACTTAATTGAATTATTAATAAAATATTTTATTTAATCTAATATGTCAAACCCACCAAGTGATTGCTTTCTACGAAAATATGAATATAACTTCATTTTGAAAGACATCAGTTCGTTCTTCTCACGTCGGATTACAATGCAATGAAGAGCTGTCGTTCATTAATTACTTTTATTCATTCATACATGCATGCATCAAATCTTCAATGATTTATTTCAATTGTTTACTTTTATGTTGCTTCGCAATCAATAATTACAAGTCAATGTGTTTTATTGAACCAGACTGATATCGCAATAAATTTCGCAAAATTAGCAATGAATGTAATTTTGTAGTACACTCTTTAAATTATTTCTCCCTCAATATATAATCATTAGTAGTGCACGTAAAACAAGATTTTTAATAAAATTTACTTTAACAAAATTACAGGTTTTCTTAGGTTTTTACAAGTACACCAGTATTTAATTAGTAATTTTTAACATATGATACCTAAGATTACCTATCGCACAGCACGTATTACTCCACAACACTGTTCATTTGATGTAGAAATACTTTTAGATTAAATAAAATACAATTGATTTGAATGAAACCACGAAATTTATTATATGTCAACCGGTTTCGCTTATCTCAAGCTTCGTCACTAACAATAAATACAAAAAGTGTGCACTTATATATACCATATATAAAGAGGGAGATTGAATATAAACTTACGTGTGAAAGAGAGAGACAGAATACACATACAGTTAGATAGAACATCAAGGGAGACAGAATATAAAATTATATGCGAATGAGAGATAGAATACATATAAAGGTAGACGGAACGTCAAGGGAAGGGAAGATACAGTGTTAATGGATAAATTTATTTGTTTATTAAGAATTGGCGTGCCACTATTTACTGCCTTCTTAATTTCGAGGGCTTCAAAACTGTGCAACCGGAGGCCATACCCATTTTTATGGAGGTTATGGACCCCTGTGCTTATTATTAAAATAATAGTATTTTTCAATAATATTGTTGGTCCTTTTTATGTATATATAAGAACGGAAATGTTAAAACGGTGTATATAATGTCAATTTTATCGAAAAATATTGTTGTTGCGCCACCAGGATTCGAACCTGGATCTCTTTCCTAACCGGAGAAGGTGCATTATCCAACTACGCTACAGCGACCATATTTTTAGCGACAATTTTCGAACCTAAATATGGTCGCTGTAGCATAGTTGGATAATGCACCTTTCCCGGTTAGGAAAGAGATCCAGGTTCGAATCCCGGTGGCGCAACAACAATATTTTTCGATAAAATTGATTTTATATGTATATATTTCTAATTAATATATTTAAAATATCACAGACCTATGTTCTGAATAATTACAACTTCACAATAAGAATGTGTTCTCCTAATATATAATGTCTTATATCGCAATACCACCTTCCATGTTTATGGTGCACCAGTACTTGATTACTTGTATTGCATAAACTAATGTCCATCTTCAAGAAACACATTGATGTAACATGATTTGGCTGCTACCAAGGGCTGTTGGTATTATATTTTGTAATATGCACCAGCAGAACAAGTTACGGGCAGAGATCGGAGTCTGTCCTTCGGTTATTTTCTCAGCAAATGTTGTCTCTTGCCAGCATTCATCTCTTTCTCAGGCCCGTCATCTCTTTCGCTTATTTTAAACCCACCTCTTTTGTTACCGACTTATTCTTTAAATAGAATACATACATACCTGGCTCAAAATTTCATTTAAAATGTTAAAGTGAATTATGGGGGTCCAAGGTAAACAATTTTTCACTAAACAATCTAAAAAGTGATTCTTGAAAATACAATTAATTTTTTTACTGATTTATTAGTTTAAAAACACAAACGCTTATCAAATTCTTATTATTTTACTATGCCCTTCAAAGAAAACGGAATCTAAAAATAATAAAAAACTGACACGTGTATGTCTAATCTTTTGTGTAAATTGCAAGGTCGCTAAAGGCATAAAGAAGCGTGCTGGCGGTTTAATGCCCTTTTGTGTGAGAGCTTTACAGCTGAACGTTTTGTTTCAACGAATTCAACAATTTAGAATAAGATTTATTTTTATATTTGATGTCTTCTGACTGTCCCCTGAATTCCTTGTTCTGCGGAAGGCGGCTATCTTCAATATACGTATTATATTAAGGCACGCAGAATCTTGCGAGACGGAGGGCAGCGATATTACCTTCCTCGAGTTAAACCCGTCTCACCTGCCTTGACTGCGGTATTCCATACTAAACATTGAGAATCTCGCAATGATATAATGTAAGTCTCTGATGACACAAGAAAATAGTTCAGTTCATATATGCGCGCGTGACCTTCGTCGCGTTGAGATTGTCGTACGCCTTAATTAAGATGTACATAGACACTATGTTCGATCGCGGTTTTGGGCATCCATCGATGACTGGTGACAGCACGGTGGGGCATCCACTTGGAAAGTGGCAAACTGAAAGTAGCTTCCGTTATCCGATTAGCGGTCAATCGGACGCGGTCCGGGTAAAAACCGTTGCAGAGAGATTGGCGGGTATCGGGGGACCCGCGGTTACATAAAGCAAAATAAAACATTTGAGTCGCGACTCGATGACGTTTCCACAATTCTACGTACGGCGGCTGTCATTAGACCGTTAAGAGAGCGCCGGGGCGAGGGGGCGGGACGCGACGTGTTGAAAAACCCGCGGCTCCCCACCCCGCCCCGCGTGACGTCGCCGCCCGCGAGGCTATATAACGGCGCGCGTCCGGGCGCCATCAACCAGACTTATGGAGTACGCAGTCGAGGTTGTTTGGCACGAGCACCGGCTTTGCTAGGCACCTGCCACCCTTTACTAATACTATTCTAGTCAGTTTTACGGAGTGTAGCCGAAGTTTGAGTCGTCTTCTGTCACGATTCAGAACGTTCACGCAAACAAGTGATAAGTGCAATATTTCAATATTGTATACAAAATTAATTGTGATACTACATTTAGACGTATTTATTTAATAAGACATAAATCGAACATAAAGTGTAACAACTCGCCCGTTCCTACCCGTCGATCGGAACTGATAAGTGAAACGGACAAAGGTGCTAGTTAAGTTAACGGTTCGAAAGACGCAGCAATCAAACGCTAGAACCCGCCTCGCGTTCCTTGCGCCAGAGGAACAAGACTGAAACAAAGTCAAGACTTTCAGCAATTTGTGGCTCACCACAAGAATAGTATATAAGATGGTCGGAACCAACGGTACTATGATGGCTATTCGCATTGTCCGCAGCAAGCTGCGCAAGAGGGAGGAGCACTCCAACAGCGTGCATCCTGCCGATGTGATCCTGCAGGCTCCTCCGCCGCCCTGCGCTCCCGCCTCCAACGCGGAACCCGTGGCCTTTCGTCAGCAGCCCCTGTGGCAGTTCCCGCCTCCCTTGCCGCCGCCCTACGTGTACAGCAATGATCAGGTAAATACTCCTATCCTTTACGGTCTCCGAAAATTCTAATCTTGACCTACTGCTATCACATTACATAACCAGCAGTGACAACTCTATCACGCCGCTTCTCATGGTACAGAGGATTAATTAACATATTTTATTTCCCAGATAAGTTTGTTTTACCACTGTGGCACACGTGTCTTTACTTGATGTCATTATTTATGTAACAATACGCGAAAAAGTGCCATAAATAATTCATAATATTTGTGATACTTTATAAAAAGGGTCATTATTCCCAAGTTATTGAAGGTAGTTTTAACAAATGTGGTTCATAGCTGTCGCACGTTTCACCAGCTCGTGTTTTATGGCATCCTCGACTACTCTTATCGTGTAGTCCTTATCGCAGTGTTACACGGCCTTTATGGCCGCCGATATGTTGATTATTTTCTGTGGGATCATTTCACGGTTCGGTAAATTAAATTTCCTCCCATGCATTCAAGTCATTTTTGTACCTGCACATCATGCCAAGGATATGGATGGGAAGGCATATGAATGTAACGTTTGTCACGAATGCAAAACGTATGAACGTTTCCTTAAAAATTGCTTTAAAAATTAATAATTTATTAATAACGTTATTTACAAATAAAATGAAGAGGCATAGCAAATACACGCTTTCCGTTTTATATTACAAGGTTTTTTATATTGGTTTTGATGTTTTTTAATACATTAGTGTTTGGAGAATATTTTGTTTTGTCAGTGTAAAATTGCATAAACAACTGCTATATACTTTTCATTAAATGTCACGATTTGAGGACTCTTAATTTAATCTCTTCGTTCACGTTCGCCACTGATTTCCCAAGCACACTCTGATGGTTGGAAAGTAGGTGGCCTGTTCCAAATTGTTGCAATGGCGAAATATCATGGCGGATGGCTTTAATTCTTTAATTTAGCATGTTTTGTTTCTTTATTATGGCAGACATAGCATAGCATCCAGTAGTCAGAAGGGGAGGAAGCACATATAGGACGTTGATCCCCTATAGACCTCTGTCGACTCGTGCAAAATAACAATACATGCACTGGCATATTCCTTCTGACGATAATTAATATCCTCCTTTTCGAGTCCTCAAATTAAAAATGACTGCTCTCGCAACAATATATTCAGCCCCCCTCCCCCCCTCCCGAGAAGTTGCTAATACTTATTCTCATCCGCCCGTGACATGATTTCTAATAGTTGGTTTTCGCTTTGTTCCCAGGACACCATGTTACAACCAATCGGCAACGAGCGTGCGAGCTTCAGAAACCTCCGCAAGAACATCGGAGGTCGCTGGCGACGCCTGGTGAAGAGGAAACCGGAACAAGATGTGTACACGATACCACCGGAACTCAAACCTCAACTCAAGCAGATCTACGTTTATTGATCGAGATCTTTCCTCTAAGATATTACGGCGTGTGATACCCACCGACATATCACGCGCGACTCCGAAGTGTCGTCTTGTGCCTAGATATTAAGATTTTTTTAATACTTTCTTTTTAATAGAATACAAGCGTGACAGGATGGTTTGAAAGGATAAAGATCAGAAAAGCTATTGTATTTATATTAATAAATTATTAACTCTCATAGACATTCTAAATATATATCTGTAACATGTGCATAATCATTGCTAGCGAATTGTGATCCATGTATTACTGTTCAGATTATTGTATTCCTATACTTGCAGTTAAAAGCCATAAAGAATATTTAAAAACCACCGAATTAGGTAAATGTCAGGTGTTTTCACGTATCAAGGGAGGGTTGATATGAAAATGTCCCAATAAAGTAACCAGATTGTGGTTTTACATTTGACAACTATTTTTTAGAGGTAAAAGTCATTATTATTATTATTTATTGAGTGACGAAAATGATTTGACTGAATGTTGCGAGAGAGTTTAGCGTACTATGCTTATTTCTAAGATCGTATGAAGTGTACTTTGTTGTTGGAAGTCTGTAATACTAGAAAAAGCGGTCGCGCACATAGCAACGATGGGCCAATAGATGTAATTTTTAATTATAATTGAGTATTATTTTCACATTCACGAGTGGCCTTCTCTTATTGTATTGTGAAGCAGGTCGGGAAAAAATACACATATAGACAAAGAGATTTGAACAATAGTATTTCGAGATTTGCAAATTCGTTTCAGTTTGTACCTATTCACAAATACGTGGTTTTTTTTTTTTGTAATTTCAGTCGCATTTTTGTAATTCCTATAAGCATAATTTCAACCCAAAAAAACCTAATGTGGAAAAGTTTAAAATGTAAGAGATTCACAAAAAATGTATTATTAATTTTAATTGAAGTAATAGGTGCACGTTTATGTAAATATGTAAAAAGGAAAAATGGTTAGTTCCGTTATTGTGTAGTAGAGATGCTATCAACCTAGCCAATGTTTTTTCTAATGTCTAAAACCTTTCAAAAAATATTAGTTATTCTGAATGCATCCGAATCCTCCTGGCGAGACAGCGGAAAAAATTGTTACTTTTCTGAAAAAATGTTTTAAAAAATAGGAGAATGAATCGTGTCACTATGTAATCTTATTTAATAGGTTTTAGTATTTGAAGAAAGAAACAATTTAGCTCATATTGAGCCATTTGTCCTAGGAAGGAGATGAATATATACTTTAGTGTAAAAGTCTGTCATTTTCATATATTCAACATGATTGTTTAATATATGAAATATGAGTGAGAAAGGTGGGAGCCGAGTGGAATCATTTGTGATCCGGAGAAAATAACATTCATTTTGTGAAGTTGTAACTACAAATATCCTTGGAAAATGAAATATACAAAAACTTTTACAATGAAAGCCTGAAATTTTATTTCAAATATCCTTATCCGTAACAATTATAGTAAACAGAGGCGCCGCTGTGGTGATGATAATACAATTCGAGCAAACGAATATAAGGAAGTTGCGTGAGTATGTTTGTAAATTTCAAAACAAAAACAAAGCTTGATAAATATTTTCTTGCCCCACTAGCAATAGCAATGGATGGATGGCGAGTCATAAAAATCCTCTGACAGGCCAAAAAAAGGCTGTACACGAAAGACATATCACTTGATTGATTTAAAACAAGGAAATGCAAAATCTTGCGTAAGTACACATTGTCAACGTATGCAATAGAGAACTAATTAATCAGAAAAAAGTTCAAACAGATATTATTTTTTGACCACATTGTTTCAGACTTACCCTTGAGCGCGTAACATTGCAAAAAATGCATTCTCTTTCTATCAGGAAGTGATTAAAGCTAAATGGAAAATAATGAATAATAAATATTTGTGAGTTAGAATATTGAGGAAAATTAGAATAGATGATGCTAACAAAGAAAAGAAATCATTCAAGTTTTAAGCCAAATTGATTCATGGTTTTACAATATTTAATTTTGTAGCATGTAAAAAAATTATCGATGTGGGTAAAAGGGTATTAATTAATTTGGTATCGTTTTAATACTATTGATAGCATTCGGACAAATAGCGATAACTATTTCACTTCCGCATTGCGCCATTGTTTTGCGAATTCTTTAATCGGTGAATTGTGACTTTCTACTAGCGTCGTGTTTTATGAGCAAAAGGAAAAACAAAGGCCGAAATATGCATAATAAAAGTAAACTTTTACATATATGATATAGCGTAATATTATCAAACTAAATAATGAAAGAATTACGTTAAAAAATTATGACATTGGCAACTAAATGCGTTAAATATTTAATCCAGAGTGACATCTACCGGTTTATTTAAAATAGTACTTTTTAAATTGCAAAAGCTTCGTTATAATGTTGTAAAAATTTATCAAAAGTTCACTAGATGGCAGTCATTAAAACATACAGTATTTCTTAGAAGAATATAGACATCTATTGAAATAAAATACAATGTTTTCAGTTAATACTGAATCATATTTAAAAAAAACAAAACAAGTTTTCAATCAATGCAACAGGTGACACTTATATTATTATAATAATAGAGTTCAATCAATTATGAAGGTATATATTTGCATACAATACATTGTTGACAAGGCTGCATGATATAAACATACGTATAATTAATAAATGTATTGCATCACATACACTTAAAAATTATATATCACATGAACACATTTGCTCATTTTAAACGGTAGCAACCAAACACAATACGATACTTTTTGAAAATATTATTCAAATTAATACAAGGGTTCAGCAAAGACTAGATATATATAACTATATATATATCTCATGTTACTACTATTACATTAGAATTTGTAATTTAATTTAATTTAATTGTAATTAAAGGTCGAAGTACTTACTCGTCTTGGGCAAATAGTTGAGAGTCACTCCTTGATGTGTAATTCATGTTGTATGGAGACATTAGTGCGTATCGCTGTCCATGACATGCACCAGATACCACATAAACCGCGGTCTTTATAGAAGTCTTGAAGTACTTAAAGTCAGGACATAAATTTTTTTTAAATACAAATTAAATGTATTAATTAGAAATATATACATATAAAATCAATTTTATCTAAAAATATTGTTGTTGCTACCGGTATTCTAACCTGGATATCTTCCGACCCGGGAAACGTGCATTAATCGATTAATACATTTAATTAGTATTTAAAATATCACAGACCTATGTTCTGAATAATTACAAATTCACAATAAGAATGAGTTCTCCTTAATAATAAGTATTATTATTTACAGAACCATACAAATTTATTCGAATAACAAAAATGTTAACATTTTATAGACTTAGGTACATGTGTAGCGATTGGAATTCAAATCCACCACCATCTCAGTCGGCATCGACGCTAGCGACAGCATTGCCGGCTGCTGCTACAAGCCTGGCTCGAGCATTCACCGCCAAGCAGTCTCTCCAGTTTCATCGTTTCACAACGGCGGTCTTGCCGGCTCATGCTCGCCGAGCAAGACCGCCAACTCGCTTCATTTCATCTCATAAGACACGTGCACCGTCTACATCTTGACTCATTCATTCCTTTCATTATTATCTGTCATAGTTTTTATCATACTGTCATAATAAACCTCAACACATCAATCACATTTATTTAATTTAACCACCGTCCTAACCCTCAAACACGCATTAGTAAAATGATTATGTCCTTGAATTAACTAGTGGAAATATAAAAACTAGCCGATTAGCCGCATGTTGAACACACTACGAGTATGTATAGGTTGTATCAATGTGTCCAAAATTTAATAAAAATGAATTGTTAATAGCTAATAATACTAATAATAATACATTTAATTAGTATTTAAACAAATATCACAGACCGTCTGTTCTGAACAATCGCAACTTCACAATAAGAATGTGTTCTTTTTAATAATAAACATTTCGCCATACCCATGCGTCTTTTGATTTTTATTTCGCATCCATCCATCGTTAGTTATTGAAGACGTCATCCGAACAACGATGTACGGCAAATTTTGGTGATTTTACAGGAACTAATAAAAACTGTGTGTGTTTTAATAGATTAAAAATGATAACACATAATGTTTTTATCAAATTGAAATCCAAGGTAATAATAATAAGAGGATTGAGGCACATACGAAACTTTTTTTCAGTTAAACAATGCTGTACGGCATGTGCTCGACAGTGTTGTTTCATAAGGTGAACATGAATACAGATTATATTATTAGGAGAACACATTCTTATTGTGAAGTTGTAATTATTCAGAACCGACGGTCTGTGATATTTTAAATATGAATTAAATATATGAAAGATTACTCAGATTACTCAAAGTTATTTGATATTCTGTAAAAATAAGGTAGATGGCTCTTTCAAATAATGGAACGATTAAATGTATTAATATTAAAAAGGTAACATATAGGTTCGAAAATTTTCGCTAAAAATATTGTCGCTGTAGCATAGTTGGATATTGCACCTTCCCCGTTTAGGAAAGAGATCCAGGTTCGAATCCCGGTGGCGCAACAACAATATTTTTCGATAAAATTGATTTTATATGTATATATATATTTCTAATTAATATATTTAATTCGTATTTAAGATTATATAATATAAAACTTGTGCTTATTTTAAAAGTATAAAGAATACATATTTCTCGCATGGTAGATTTATATAAAACAAAAAATGTAAGAACAATATAATATATAAAATGTGTTGTACAGCGTTGTTCTACTCACATCAGTTGGAAACTTATTTGCAGTAACGGTTACTCCTCTCTTCCAAATATGTGCTTGACCAGCATTTTTCATAATTTTTCTCTTGATATCTCCAGTTTGACATGTTATATATCATTTTTTTTGTTTATTTAATCTCCTATTATAACTCGATAAGAGGACTGCATCTGACAAGTCGGCCATCTTGGGTGCTCTACAGCGTTGTTCTACCACAGGGCGTATTTTAACATACAGTAACTCCGTCAGGTAGTAGAATTTTTAACTTGAACTACACCAAAATGTGCGTAATTTGGCGTACTTAATTCAACATTCTTACATCGTTGTTCTGGTGACGTTTTCAATTGTTGACCAATTGGAAGGATTTGGAAACAGGTAAAATCAACAAAGTCTATTAGTAAGATGTAAATAAAGTTATGAAAAACGGAATGATATAAAAAAAAATACCTGACTACTTATGATATTATTTGACAGAGTTGACAAAAATTTTGTAAGCACAACATCACCCTAATTTAATTAGCTAAGTACTTTTTAAAATGTTTTAGAACAAAGTCAACATTTTAAGAAAATAAATGCAAATTATATATTATATTTATTTCTAACAGATTCATTTAAATTTAAATAAGTTTAAATAAACTGTCAAATATCTTGGAAATTAAATATTTCTATAGTTATAGCACTATAATTTGAATGCAAATAAGTTGCACACCACTACACAACCAAAAATCAAGCTTTGTGCGCTCAAAGATATTTTCAAAGCATTTCTCATTCCCAAAAACGAGATGGAAAAAAAATGAAAATTCGTTAACGCCTCGTACCTTGAGTCGCGTTGTTGTTAAAGGCCTAGACAGTTAAATAGAAAATCGCATGTTAGTCCTAAAACACCATACAAAACGTCATATTTTAAAGTATCGTTGACAATTTATAAGATATGAACGATTGATACTTTTGAACTGAGTGCCGTGTTTTGTTGGCTGTCCGCCCGGAGATTCCAGTCTTTAAAATGCTGCGCTTTGAATAGAGAAAGCACCTCTGGATGAAGGATTCGTGAGCACTTGTAGTCTGCTGCGAAAACTGTCGAAATACCCAAAGGTTTTAGAAGTTTTGTGGCTGCCATTAGTCTGTGACTCTCGTGGCTTGCAGATGAAAGGTGGTTCAGTTAAGAGAGGTAAAAAACGTTAAGTATTTGCAAAAGAGTTTTTGTGGTCTAGAAATGCATCCTTTTGTTACTCCAAACATAGGTAGATATTTTTTTATATATATATAAAATTGATTTTATATGTATATGTTTCTAATGTCGTGTGTATCCGACCTCCCTGGGATTGCAAGCCAATTATTAACCATAATAACAACACACACGTCAACCCTGATGACGGTCTCGAATGGAATTCGAAATGTTGAAAGCGGTTGAGTACGCACGGCAGCATAGCCAAGAAAATTCTACACGCAATATTTTTAAAGGGCGTGAAAAACCCGAGAATATAACTAATATTGATGGCCTATATTGACAGATCATCGACATTTTTTAAAAACATTTACTCTTAATTTTTTTTTTAACATTACCAATATAATATTCTGAATGTACATATATATATATATATATATTCAGTAAATTAAGTTAACAATTATAATTTTAACCGTTATTTTTTTTAACGTATTTTTGAGTTTTTATTTATTATAAAGATTTAAATTATGTTTATAATGGGACAAGTAAAATATTGACAGGTGAGTACGAAGTAATGATAATTATTTTCTAATCAGCCAATCGTAATCACATTTGTCTTTAATAATGTTTGAACGTAGTATATATATATAATGCAAGAACATCACTTTCGTCGCGTTATCGCTTTCATTCATTATGTTATTAATATAAAACTTTACGTAAAAAAAATTTAAAACAGAGGGCCTTGAGTATAAAATACAAAATATAGTAATACACCCGTGGGTAACTGATTAAAGGTCACGATATATTTTTTTTAAAAGACTATTGCGTCTGACCTCATCGTGTAATTTTTGTTTAATTTGAAGAGCCCACACACCGGAAAGTGCCCAAAACTTGCACTTCATTGCAAGTACTGTGTGGACCCTTGAATAAATATACGAAATTTTTATTGTGTCGGGTCAAACAAAAACAGGGTAGTAAACAAGTGGTGTAGACACTCATAATTAACTATACTACATTTTTTAACAAATGAACCAAGTAGGTTTGCTCTCAAAAATTAACACAATGATTTTAAGATATAAATTTTATAATAAATATTTACAAATTAAAGTTATATACCATTCCACGTGAACGAACGTGTACAACCGAGAGTCTATATACGTGCATCTACCTATAAATTAATAAATACGTAAAGCCTCATATACGACATTTCTTGTGTGCGGTATTTAACGGCAAAAAGGGCACCTGCAAGCCGAACATGCAACCAATTGCTACGTTATTTCTTATGTAAAAATACAGGTCATTATATATAATATAAGGGCCTATTTGTATCACGTCTGCCATACCATAGTATAATTAAAAGCACGTAGGTAGAAATTCTACCTATTTTTTAATTTATTTTTATTTGTAACTATATAATACAATATAAAAATCTGTTTGGACTGTGCCCGTCTCAATAGACGCCTGTAAATATTTTCTAAGCAGTTATCTTGAATATATCCATCGTGAAGAAACCTATTAAGTTTGTGTTGAAAGGAGCACATCCTGAAATCTTAATAGCTAACCTTCACGCATGTCTTTACAAAACATTACAAATCAGTTAAAATATCCAGAAGATTGGAAAACCCGTACCTAAGAAAAAATACAAAAATGATGAAATACGACGACGGACCTATTTTAGTGATCACAAATGCGAATAATATATTGAGAGATCAAAAGACAACCTAGACGTTCAATACGTGTACCTAATCTATGGATGAATATCTTGATGTTCAGAGAAGCTGCATCTGTGTAATACATATGAATGGTTTTATAGATGTAAATGAGATCGCCTTCAATAGATCAAGCCAATAATCAACGCAATACACAATTAAATAAATATAAACGTTAAAACATTGAAAATTGTATTAATTTAAATTGAATACGAAATTTTTACTTTTATCATATTTAGAATACACATAATAAATTCATGTGATCAAAAACTATTACATTTTAAAGTATTTATTATACCCGAAGGTGTAGATCTTATGTGACACGTGCACAAAAGTATAAAGTATTTTGCTACAGGTGCAGAATTAATAAAATAAGAAAACGTAATGTTCATTTTCTGTAACTAAAGGAAACATTCAGAAATTTATTTATATTAGGTCTAAAATTGTTTAAAGGCAATGACGGTTACTGATCGTGACCTGACTGAGAACTTTTCTGTATCGAGTCGCTTCTATTTATATATTATTTTTCAATATATTTTTTATTAATTAATCATTTAAAACATGTCTAAAACCTTAACACATTAACAATAATTAAGAAGAATACGAAACATTGTAAAATCAATTGCACAATTTATTGAAACCCATTAAAATAATAGCTTTTAACGGTCATCGTATGATATTAACTACATTCATACAACTCTCTCCACCTGTGACATTGAATGAAGAACACACGACCACACTCGTATGAACAAATTTTGAGATTACGCTGTGAACGTGGAAAAAATTAAGTATTCTATTCAACCATTTGACAATTTAGCTTACAATGTATTTGAATGTAAAATCTTCCTTGATATCTACTCCAGACACCACCTACTTTCAAACGTCGCTTGGTGTCTGAAAATATTTTCCCTTAAACCTATTAATAAAGATGATGCGAAGCCTTTGCTGGTTCCATTTCCGGCGGCGCATACTCCATACATACCTCCACATGTATTATTTTCACAGACGGCCGGCGTCGATTTTTCATACTTTGGGAGACAAAGGTGGAATCGTAGGGATAAAAAACATTGCGTGTCGCTACGAACTCATTCTAAAATTATATTTTTAAATATAATAAAAATATAATTTATGAGAATAGTTTTTTGTTTGATTTTAATTTTATTAATTATCTCGCTGCACGTGATTTTTCTGATTTAATTTCTTTATAATGTATTATTTGTTAAAGATAATATTGGAGCTATAAGTAGGTATATAACAGTATATTTCTCCAATATTAATAGTTATTATATGTTAGTTACCATAATATTATACCATCGTTGTTGATAGTGTGCGCGTGTAGATAGTTTTTTTTTAATTAGAGGGCTAAATATTAAATTATTGTATACTTCTCATATTATGAATTTACTTTTGGACAACTTATTTTTAACGACGTTTGGACAACTTATTTTTGTAAAGTTCAGGAATAACATCACTATTCAGCGTGAAAACATTTTTTCCATCCATTTTTAGTGTTATGAAAAAGCCAGATCTAGTATTTTCTCAAATAGTTTTGCAATAGATGAAATAGATCACGTTTTACTTTAGATACGTATAAATGATATAAATAAATAAATGCCGAAAAAAAAGGGTTTTCTTTCCAAACTATTTACGAGTTCATATCTCATTAATATTATATTAAGTAATCCTTTACTTACTGTTGTAATAGAAGCATCCAATTGCAAAAAATGTTCATAGTAAATTTTTTTAATGATTTTTTTCTATCAAGACTCGAAATGCGATGCGTAAGTGGATTATTTTAATACGATTTTTAAATATGCTTATTGGAAATGTGTGTATAATAAATAAAAATGAAAAGAGGTTTAAGTCTCAATCAATTAAGTTTTAACCTTAAAAAGCTTAATTTAAACGGCTAAATATCAAAAATGTTTTAAATAAGATTGATATTAGAATATATATAACTCTTTTTAGAGAATACATAATTAGTAGATATATCGACAGAAATGTACCATATGTAGATAACGTTCTAATAATATAAAATATATATATATATATAAACGACAATCTAACTGTCTCTTTCTTCTTGCAACCGTAACCAAAAGATTATGGAGATGTACATTTACAAAATAAAATCATAAACATTTCAATGAATAATTTAAATTATTGCGAGCCAAAGACTGGATAAAATTATTCAAAATATCTTTAAAATTTAAACCATTATGAATAACCGGTGAGCAGCTAGAGTTGATGTGAGTTGAGGGTTTAGAAGGAATATATCATCCTTCCCCCTAGAATTATGACTTATTACGGAATGATAGAATCCTCCGGCTATTTCGAGAGTTTATCAATGTATGGGGACATGCTGAGAATTCTTGCTGCCAGAAACACCTGACTGGAACACTGTTTCAGCTTGCCGGATTATGATTTTTGTCGTTCTATTTTTCTGTCGAGTTTTACTACAACACTAACTACGACTAGTTATACTATATTATTATATTTTTACTTTGTCTTCTTTCTTTCTGTCATATTTTACTTTACTGATTATCCTCCATAATTTTTATTTCATAGACCTTTGTACACCGTCTTATAATGAACTGTTACCCAATATTATTTTTCTTCGCCAATAATTTTGATTTACTTTTAATGGAGCACCCCTTATCAGAGTGTTTGTACGAACGGAGAACGGACACTAAAATCTTTGGCCAGGTATGCTTGCACTTTGCTGATTGCGCCGCCTACACCCAGCGTCATTATTTGGGCCAGATGACGGGGCGTCTCGACGCCGCCGCCGCCGGTTGTGTGCGAAACAACCCCCGCCACCTTATGTGAAACACAAGGAGTAAAAGTTTTAGATTGTGATGAAATGAGTTATTAAACGTTGATTTAAATGGAAAACAAATACAGTTTGTGGGTATATAAACCAGATTGCTGGTATGTCAATAATTTTTTTATTTTTAGGAGTATTTCTCAAGAAGATAGAGATTGAAGGATCAAGAGGTCGAGGGTGGGCATTCGATATACCTATTTAAAGACAATATATATAACGCCGTTTTGTGAATTTCTACTAAGAATATCAATTAAATGTTGTTTGTATAGGGTAGACGAGTCGTAGTCAAAAGGTAAAAAAAAAAGTTTTTCTCATTACATATTATTTGGAATACTAATTTAGTATGGTTTACTAAATTACTGTATTTTGAAAGATAAATATCTTAAACTCAATTTTAATTTTATAGAAGTGTATATTCAAAAAGATTTTATTAATAATATTAAAGCATAAATTAGTCCCCTTACCCCCGAAATTATAATGATATAGAAGTTAAGGGTGTTTATAATAAAATACATTAATTAAAAAAACGTAAATCATTTATGAAAATTATAACTAAGATTAAAAAATAAATTAAAATACATTTTTTATATAATGCGTATAATATGGATAAAATAAATTGAATAAAATATTTATTTTATGGAGAACATGTTCTTATTGTGATATGAAATTGCAATATGAAAAAATATGTTTGTTGCTACCGGGATTCGAACCCGGATCTCTTCCTATTTGGGGAAATGAATTAGCCGATTATGCTATACCAACATAGTAAGGTGACGACAAATTTTCGAACTTGTTGCACTTTTCAAATTAATACATCTATCGTTCCATTATTTGAAAGCCATCTTCTTTATATTTACGGAATCTCGAACATCTTTGAGTAAAATTCGACAAGACACGCAAATTAATTGATAATTCATGTTTATTAAATATTTTTTCGATTAATTGATTTTATATGTTTATATTTATAATTAATACATTTAATATATATATATATTTTTAATTTATAAGGATGGTTACAATTTTTTTGTTATCTTACACAGTTGAGGAAAATTATAATGAAAATAATCGTGAACTCGGTGCGAAACCTCTCGATTGAATTATAATACGTGTCGGTGATGAATGGTTGTGATGGGTGGTTGGAAAAAAATAATTTTGTTTAATTTTAAATTCGGTTTGAAAATCTAAGATATATGACAAGTAGAGTGATGTAATATCATATTCAAAAATATGTTGAAAAAACAAAATAATTAGAAAGAAAGTTTAATATTTGCACGTAGAGTATATTATACGCAAGATAATTATAAAATGCGGGATATAAAGTAACGAATGAAACGGTGTTTCAACTACCCTATTATAATACAGAGTATAGTATTCCACCATTACGGGTATGTTTAAGTTATTCAACCCTATAAATCAGTCTTCTTCTTCTTTTAAATAGGCAATCCACCCTTGAAGAGTGATTTGTGCCATTAATCAAGTTAAAGCTTTATTTTATAGAAAAAATACCAATAATATCATAGAATAGGAAATATTATATTACAAGTCAATACCATTGTCGTTCAAAAAAATTTGTGTTATATAATAACTATATAAATTAAATATGGCGAGTTAAGAGAAAGAAGATGACACAAGTTAACCGAGAGTTGAAAATTACCATTGACAAGATTACTGTAAAAAAAACATGTGATCCGTAATGGTCAGGCAAAAAAGATATGGTCAATGGTCTCCTCCTCAGCACCATACTCACATATTGGGGAATCTATTGACAATGCCCAATTCTTATTCTAGAAATATTTAAAATTATTCTCTTGGTGAACCAGGGAGTGCGGGGAATAGATTTATTTTAAACCGATTTCCCTTGTCATTATTTGGATTCATCCATTATGCAGTCCTGATAGAATTTGTAAGGTTTTTTATCGTGTTAAGTCTGTCATACACCGGAATATGGAATCGATGAGAGAAAACTCTGGAAAGAGTGGCCTTCTTGGCAGGTTTAATAGCACATTTATTTCCATGAATTCCCCTATGTGCCGGAATCCAAACGAATGATGCCCGTTTATTATTGCTGTCCAAATTAAATAGACATCTTCTGATGAAACAGATTATCTCATTGTCTAGCTAAACTTTCATATCAGCAGAGAGGGATTCAAGAGCTGCTTGCGAGTCAGAGAATATAACAGTCTTATCGACGTTCTGAAGTACGCAGATGTCGAAAGCTTTTTTAATTGCCCAACATTCTGCTGAGAAATTGAAATCAGTCTTGTACGAATGATAGAAGGTATAAGGAAAAAATTAAAAACTTCGAATATGAAAATACGTGTCTTTTTGAATTGAATAAAAGCCTTACACTTCGTTTCATGAACGAATTTTCGAAACGTACTTTCGTCAATTTGAAATACTTGCCGCTAGAGGACGTAATGACGCGTGGTTTTATTTTATAGCTTTAAGGCTTAGGGGTGTTTTACTTTAGAATTTTGCGTCGTTCCCCATACCGTTTAAATTTCGAGTCTGTCTCAGCATATTTCCCGAGGCGCTCTAGGGCCGAAGTTCCAAAATAACCACGGAAATCTAGAAAATTTAGAATCGAGTAAAATATTCACGAAGATTACTTTTTATTGCCAAGATTTTCGCAGCCCTCAGATGATCATTTCTTTCGCGTTTTTCTGTCACCATCAGTTTTTGTTATAATTAATGTTTCACTCCAGCCTAGATATTGACCACTGAAAATGTGTACAATGAGAGAACAAGATAATGTGTAATACAAAGAATAATTAACAAAATCAATAAAGACTTATTAATCGTTTAAAAAATTATGAGACGACCTCCCCCCAAGTGACAACCTTAAAATACAAAATAAATGAACATATTCTTATCTAATTTTTTGTTTCCTTATTATATTATATTATATTAAATTTAGGTATCCATCCTGTTAGGAATTTCTTCTTTCTGCCTCGGCTTCATGTTCAGGGGGGAGGCATCTAGCCCAACTGGTTCTTTTTTTTTAAATATTGACAAGTCAAATGGTTATGAAACGAAAGAATATTTTTATATAAGAAAAATTTATAATCTATATTTTAAGATACTTGCATGTGTTAAAAGTGGAAAATGAGCAATTTACTTTAATACTTATAAATAACGCTATTCAAAAATAATTATAATAAAATTAATATTAAATATTTGTGTTCATCATGCCAGAATTAATTTCTCTGCCAAATTGTCTATGTTGACGCTTGTCTGATGTAGATTATTCAGGTCCCTCACGTAAGGGATTACCTCTTAGGATGGTCCTGGATCCTAGACGTGAAGTGTGATCAGCTCCTTATGGTGCCAGCGTGGGGTGACGGAGTTCAGGCTTATAGTTGATGACAAGACGATGCCCAATTATCCAGGCAAACCGTGACTATGGACGCGATATTCTTATACAATAGTGACAGTCTGTTCTCGCTACACCAATTATATTTATCAACCTTTTATATATCCAGCGGGACCCTTTTTGATATTTTCACATCAAAGATTAAACGCAAAGTACATCACAGTTTAAGCTTAAACTCGAGGTGCACAGTTTAAATTTTCTCCGGAATTACAATCTATAAAGCGCTTGCTTGATATTTCAGAGACGATATAGATTTCGTTTTCTAATTGAAAATAAAATCTCGTCTTTTGTGGAGCCAGTTCTCCCGGCTGAGATTCTGTCCGAACTAATCGCCTATAGTGATGCATCCCTTAAATTTTCCATTCATAAAATAGCCAATTATATGACTTGAGTCATTCACTAGCTTAAAGATAGAACAGAGTAATTTGAATAGCTCGATGCGGCGAATGCACAAGAGCGCCATGACTACGGCGGTAAGTTGTCGTGGTAGTTTTTAGAACTATGCGTTTAAAGTCTCTACTGGTACATAGATGGCGCTAATTGTAAACAAAAATGTTTCCGTTTATGTTAATCCAATTATTTAATTTACATGTGTTTCCCATAATTTTTAGTAATGCACAGCTTCTATGCTTATACGCACTGCACGCCCCTGTAAATATGTGTAATATAGTTGAAATTACAAAAAAATATATAGGTTACCCGATACTTTAGCTATGACAAAAACGGAACAACTGTCGAATATCACAAAATAATTTGTTTTAACATGTAAGTGGTTTTTTACTTACAATCACACCATTACCCAGAGAAGATAGAATGCCATCTTTCAAATCAATAACTGTCTATTATTAGTATTTATAGAATCTAAGAAGCTTAGGTCTAACGATGCATGTGTACTTGGATGAAATTTTTCTCTCGAATTTCCGAAATTTTGTGGTGAATGTCTTATTCTATTTTCAGTATCAAATATGATACGCAGTAATGATGAAACATGCTCAACACTATCCTTTACGTGAGTTTCGACAACAAATTTCTGTATTTACGCGTCATTTCCATTATATATTATTAAGAAACAAAAAGGAATCTCAGACATTTCCGGGATTTATTAGGGTGTGGATCTCCCGCTGGGGGTTGCTGGGATGGACGATGCCGGAAAGAGCAGTGGCTAGGGAGACCTAACGGAGCATTCTACAGGCTCTTCCTTGCACCTCTTGCGACCTGGATAGGGTGAATTTCTGCCGGACTGTGACCGGGTTCCGCGACTGCAACACATAAACGTGACGTCTACCCACCCCTTTTGAAGGTACACGATTTCTATAGCTTCTCTCTGGCTGACCTCTGAATTTAATGTGATAACGAGTCTCACGTCAAATTGTACAGATGTGCCTCTGGTGATGAGGCTGGGGCCAACTTATGATGGTATTGAGATGTTAATAACTGAATATAATAAAATAAAAATGTAATATTGACGAATCGAAACGAGAGTGAACAACTCTCAAAATGATTCGGGATAGGGTGTAAATAAAAAAAATGTATATATCAAGTAAAACGGAAATGAAAGATTGGAACAGTCATATTGTGGTAAATGTATATACATACATATACATAAATGTGTATGATACATATATTCGAATTTTAGTTCATTTTACGTATATCTTATTGATTGAAATATATAATAAATATACGTAATACAATATATAAAAAAAATTTTTTAAGATGTTGCGTGCCCACGTCAATTTTTTTATTGCCATTATACCTTTATATTTGTAGGGTGTTCGAAGTAATTCTCAATCATAATCGATAGAGATTACCAGTATCTTGTAAGTGTTCATAACTATTTACTTAGTCATTATGTTATTCATTTATCAATGTGAGATTTTAAATAAGATTCGAAGTCAAATCAATAAGTTTTATTCTTCATTACAATATGTTGTAAAATTATTATTTTTTTAATTGTGTGTCCTGCTAAGTTTGTTTTCGTTTCAAATTCCATGAAACGATGGCTTTGAAGACCAATTGAAATTATAACGGTACAGGCTATGTTTAAGGTCGACACTCAGTTCTCTCGAATGTCGGCCCTAAATCTTAGGCGTCCTGAGGTCTCCGCGAAAAACTGTACAACGCTTTTACAAGGTTTATAAATCTCTATTAGTTAGTATGAAATGTATGAAACAATTCTGCGGTAGAACAATTAATTGTGTCTGTGAGTCTGAGACTGTAGACGTATGCCCGGAGGACCCGACATTTCCGTTTGTTACAGAAATAATAATTGGTAAGAAAGGTTTCCTAAGGAACATAACGATTATTAAGGTTCTTTTTAAATATTTTTAAAAATAATTTTATTAAATCTAATAAAGGTTTATGATCTTTCATCATGGTGAAATTTAAATTAGGTTCTAGATTAATTTTTTAAATATATATTTTTGTTAAATTACTTTTTCTTTAATAGATTTTTAAAAACATTCGAACAATTTGACATGTATGGTTTTAGTTAGTTTATTTGATAATCTGATAAAGGAAATGGTATTTTCCGAAACCGGTTGGTGTACTAAGTTAAACTCATAAAGTGGTTTAAAACAAAGGTATAAATAATCTATATTAAAATTAATAAAAACCAAATTATACAATTTGTAACAAATATTTATTATAATCCATAACTCAACTAACTTATTTATTAAAATTATGCTGGCGCCTGCTATGCAACGGCTTAAATTTTTAATAGTTCTTAAGCCTGCCGCTGCAGTATCGCGTAGCGCTGTAATTATGCACTATGTATTCTTTATTTCTCACTTGCTAGCAATAGTGATTTTGAATCTATCGTTCTACTCAAGCCATTCATTTGCTACCTACTGAATTAAAAATTCCAGTCCACTGATCTGCGTTGTGTAAAGTCATTATCTAAATTATACAGTCGATGTTGTCAATATCATTGATTACAGCACACCCTAAGTCTACGTCTACTTGATGTTACTGATGTATACAGAAGTTCAACGTTTTCCTCTAGAAATCATCGTCCGTATTTGGATCCTTACCTCCATAACATGTATGGATATATACTAACCGTTTTTACAATTCACACGAAAGTACTCTGTGATGCAAATTTTTGATGGGTACCTCGGTAACAATCCGATGTGTGGAAAAATGGCTTCATTTTTCGAAACTAAATTGAGTTCTCGCGGGTGTGGATGTATCCAGGTACGGATATACCCCTGGTACGGATATACCTGCGCACCCCGCGAACCCTATTCCGGATAGAAATTTAATGGACACGATGTAGTTCCACAGATTTTGATTGGTGTGTTTCCAGTCACTGGGATTGTTACTGCCGATACCGAAAATGCGCTTTTGGGAAACGTTTTTATGCTCAGTGTTTATATACGTTTCTATTTTTATTCGAAAGCATACAAAATTGCTCTTGGGGTCAGGTTACTAATTCGTTTTTTACTGCACTATCACTGACCTTTTCATGCGCAGACGATATGCAATTTACAATAATAGTTCAATTCATATTTTTTATCTAAATATTTTAAAGTGGTAAATATAAATTATATATAAGTTTTAATTATATATAAGTATCAATATTTGAAAACCTATCACTAATATTAGTTTGTGTTTTTCACTTCTGAAATGAGAATTTTAGTTTTTCTCGCGTTTGATTAAAATATCATATAATTTCAATAAATAAAGGTATTCCTAGATTCATTCATTCATGAGTTATTATATAAAAATGGCATAAAATTTCGTATATTAATTTAGAACTGCATCTACTGAAATGAAAAGTTAACATTAAAATGTATTATAAGTTTTACAAAATTTTTATTAATCCGAAAACAATAACTACATATTTTTAAATTTTTTATTTATTTATTTGATTACTTCACAATTTTTTTATATTATGAGTTATTAATTAAGTATTGTACATTATTAAAATTACATGTTTTTTATTCCCTTACCTCTTGTGCTTGGAGAGGGAGCTACACTGCAATAATTTTATATAGAGAGTTATACATCTGTAGTCTATAATTATTTATTGTCTATTTGTGTGCTTCTGAAGCGTTCTATAATATTATTTATTTTATAATTATGTGCTTCTGAAGCGTTTATTTAAATTCTTTCTAAGATCTTTTATATATTTTATTTCTCTAATTTATGTAGGGAGGCTATTGAAGTTTTTTAACCCCAAGTATATAAAATTTTACTGAGAATGTATGGTGTTACATTTAGAGATTTTAAACCTTAATGATATGTTTGTTTCAAATTTTACAGTGTTATTTTCTTTAAGTAATTGATTAATTCAGATTTTTTTGTAAATGTTTTTCATTTTGGGAACTGGAAATTTTGCAAAAAGTGTTTGTGTTGAAAAAGTTGATCTTTTTTTAAATATTACTTTGATGATGGTTCTCTGTATTCAAAATGTATGTTAATAGAACCATTTTATTCTTTTAACACTAATTTGATTGAATATATAACGTAAAGTTTTTTATTTAATTTATAATTATGTCTATCCACAATGAGTTAGCTTCATGTACGCATGTCTTTCAATGCTCATTATTTCATATCAAACTACTGTATAGTATATGATAAAATATGATCGTACGTATTAAAGAGGCATATTTTAAGAATAGTTGAAGATAGAAGATAGAAACTGATTAAAAAATGAACTAAAATGTAATAAATATTTTAAAAAAACAGGTGAGTGTAGGAGACATATCTACTGTATCTCATATTCCATCATTTTCACCAACTTACTAGTATGTTTTTATTTAAAATAAACTCTTGTACTGTAAATATATTTTCACATATAATCTTTATCAAAACCTTCAGCATCTCTATCAAAATCTACAACTTTTTCAGAGTCCGATTCTTTTAACTTATCAACATCCGCACAGAGTTTCCTCACATGATATCATCTTTTGACCACCGCCCTACCGTAAAAAAATATTTTAAATCGAAGAAATACAGAGTTATTTAAAATGTTGGACTCAATTTTGTAACTCTATATTTCAAATTGCAAATAAGAAACAAATATTAAGTAAATTACATTTGATAACACTCACAATAACGTTTATAAATATAGTTTATAAATGTTCAATGTGACCCCCTTTGGCTGCACGGCAAACATCTAATCGGTGGCTACGCACGAAACTCTCTTCAATTCGTCGCACGTTTTACTCTGATACACGCAGTCGGCTCGGACTTTATCCTTTACAGACATCCAGTTTGCTCGAATTGGTGATACCAACGATAAATGCTCTTTCAAGTTGGAGGGTCAATGTTAAAATAGAGACAAAAAGCATGCTGCACTACAGTTGCCGACTCAGTTTTACACAGAAAACCTTGTACTGTATAGTAGCCATTTTACTCACAACTGACGCAAACTTAACGGCGCAAGCACTCTAGTGGACTAAAGTCATGAGCAATTTAGTGGTGGGATTTAAAATTTTCAGATCTCCTCTATCAATTTCTTTGTAGATCATTCACATGCAACGTATAATTAAGAAAATATAACAGTACAAAATTGAGTCAATTATTTTGAATAACTTTGTATAATAAACATGAGGTATTTACTGAAAACGAATAGTAAATATTAAACAATTGATGTTGAGAATGAAAAGCATACAGAAATACAGATATAACGATTATATATAATGCAAACTGCAAAAGTACCATAATTTGGTAACTACATCGTAATTTGGCAACAGCCAGACAGTTCAAAATTTTAGATTCGAGTCCCGTGATGGGATTATCATCATCTCCTTCAAATGTTTGCATATCAAGTCTGGAGCTATGCAAGTGTTCTCCAACAAAGGTGGGAGATGAGAAATTTCTCATAAATATTTGAGGAACGTCTGCGGTGCATTCTATCTCGAGAAAAGCTTGACAAAGCTGGAAGAGTTTCTTCTGGCATTATGAAGCAAAAATAAAACATTCTAATTAGAATAAAAGTTTTCTTATTTATAAAATGCTGAAGTAGCAACTTAAAGCTGAGTCTCAATTGAACCGACCAGGACGGGCCTGCGGAATATAAATATTCTGTAATCTGTAACCGGAATATAAATATTTTCTAAAAACAAATCTATATATAAAAAACATTTTATGTGGTTCGTTTACCATACTAAGGAATTGACTGTATGGATTCCACAGATATATAAAAGAAGTAAAAAAAAAAATTTATTTCAAATAACACACAAAACATGATGGAAGATTAATTAAGATATAAGAAATTTAAATTAAATAATTAAGAAAAAAGAAAAAAGCATTTATTCAATCCATAGTACAATATGTTGTAGATCAGTTTATAATAATAGCCTGATTCAAGTAAAAAATGTACATAAACTTTTCATAAAAGTAATACTAAAAAAACCAAAGAATTATCCGACAAAATTACTACATTTTGTGATCTACTTGAAAGAAATTCTATTATTCAAATATTAAAAGAAACAGAAAAATATAATTTTATTACTGAAAATCGTACTAGGTTTAAATTTGTATTTTCATGCTCAAAAATTAATACATTATTTGCACAACACCACTATACGCATATAGAAAAAATAATTTGATCAGCTTACCCGAAAACATCAGGAAAATGATCAGATTAATGATAACAAAGAAATAATAAGCGCTATCAAAAAATACTTTTAAGATAAACATGTACCCCGAAATTTATAATATTTTTATAACGTTGCTAATAAATTATTGTATTTTATTTTATAATAAGCTAGTAATTATAAACAATAATTATTAATATGTAATCCCCTTCTCTGCATAAGCACATGCTTTTTAGAGTAGTTATAGAATTAAAAAAAAACAAAAACTTATTAGTGTATTATTTCATTGTAATTATAACAGATTAATAAATAAAAATTTTAAAAATAAAATATAACTTTTGAGTAAGTCTTATTAATCAATAAAACAAATTTAACGAATATTATGTAGGTATATAAAAATACTTATAGAAAATAATTAAATAAAAATGAAAGAGGTCGAAAGAAAAAATAAAGAAAATTTTCATTTACAATATTACCTACGTTTCATCTAAGTACGATTGAAGTTCAAATACATATATTATTTAATGTTACAATAAATACAAGTAGCCCTGTCAATAATGTTTACAGTAGTAAATCGTAAAGAGCAATATACTATATATCCCACATCTGCGGAGAAACGGTATCCTAGTTAATATGAAATAACAACGCTACTTTTTGTATATATCTTTAAATGAAATATTATTAATGTCATGAAAAAAATTCTCAGACATAAAGTACAAAAAAAAACTACAGCGCACCTTTGAAATAAACGAAGTTTTGTAGATTTATAAAGCCATGAAATTATGAACCTTAATTACGGTAAAACGAAAATCTTTTTCATTAGGAGCTGCAAAAAATAAACAAAAAAAATCATCCCTTTTCTTTCAAAGTCTGGGGAAAGACACGAGAGCAAGGGCTGTATGAAAGTGAAGATTAAATTTTTTTAATCCAAGACTTGAAAGATGTTTACTTATTTTGGTTAGCAAATAAATATAAATATTCAACTGAAAGAAATATTTTTTTTTTTTACATAAATTGATAATTTCTTTTTATGCCACTAGTATAAAATGGCAGTTAAAATTTTTAACAAATTATCATCAAAATTCTGACGCTTTTCAATATAGTATACCTACTTATAAAGTTACATGTTTTGGAATGTAGAAACGGAGGATCATAATGAAAGCTATGTATACCTGAGTTATTTCTGTCAAACTATCATATTCATTAAGGTAAAATGTTTTTTTTTTTAATTCACCGAGACAAAATAAAACGAAAAAATAATGGCTATCTGAAAAATTCACGGCCTTGTTCGGCCGATGGAGTATTGGGGTAGGTAGGTGCTCGCCTTTCCTCCCATCCATCAATGGGGGCAAACGGAAACTTTCATCAGACATTCCTTTTAAATGCAAATGAAAACGCGCCTAATTTTTTTTCGCTCTTCTGAACCGCATCTCCCGCCTTTTCGGCAATCCCACCCGGCCTTTGCTTCCTTCTTCAAAGTTAGCAATTTTCTTTGTATAACCCGAATTAAGATTAGCGCTATCAAATAAAATCTATACAGATAATAATCATCTAACTTGTATCTAAGCTAAATTATTTGAATTTCTTCCAAAATATTCAAATCAGACGTATCAATAGAAAGAGTTTTGGCCTAGTTATCTACTCTCCTGAATAGTCTTATATCTAATAATGGTTTTGTATATAGTTAAAAATGCTAAGTTCACATTGCTTTCAACCCTGGGAAATAGATTATAAAGAGGAAATAATAATTGAAAGAAATGTTTTTAATTTTTACAAATTAGTGATAATTCTAATAAATCTTACAATGTTCTATGTTTTATCGAAGTGACGGGTATTTAGCATTTTTATAAACATCAACATGGAAGAAATATGAGAGAAATACATATTTTATGCGAGGGTAGTATGTAGTATGAAACGTATGACAGATATGTAACAACTTGTTTTCAAGTTAACACATAGGTGACGCCAGCTTATAACGATATACGTTTATATTGAGATGCTGTTAAGATTCCGAGAAGAGATTGAGGGTTCAGAAATATTGAAAAAGAGAAATAGTCTACACTCGCAGATTTTCATGACTCGGATAATAACCAAATTATTTCTTCGAATTATTCTTTCATGGATCCATGGTTTTTGTAGTTACCGATATTTTGAACCACAATTCAGAGACTAACATCGGGACTGATATTATGGACACGTTTAACCAGATGATGGTCACCGAAATGCGGTCTGAAACTGGACTGCCCCACGGCAAGCAAACCCCGAAAAAAAATATATTATCGGCATATAGTTTTAATATTCAGATCTAGTCATAAAGTTACAAAATGCTAAAGCAGGTTTAAAATACTACAGAAAACTTTATCACGTCTTGAATATTTTTGCATTTGAACTTTTCAGGCGAAATTGATAAAAAAATACAATTATTTTCCATGATATTCATTTGAATTACATCGCTTCTTTCTTCTCGATATATTATTATAAATATGGATGCTCGAGCCTTTCATCCCACGGTGCACAACCTTATTTTCATCGTGAAACTTTAAAGTTAATGTGTTTGTTCCACGATAGGGATGTTTCTTCCAGGAAAAATAGTTTTCTCTAACGAGTCGTGACGCTCGGCGGATTATGATAATTTATCTACCAGTTATAAATTACACCAACCATCGTATACATATGATTATCTTTATGCTACCGAGGTCAACACACGAACATTTTATTTTTTCTCTGAAAATCTATTATTTTGTATGCTTAATGTTTACAGCGTTCGCGTTGTGGTTGAACAAAATATTAATTTAAACAACTTTTTTTATTAAGGTAGCCTAATGCTGTATTTATTTATTTAACATAACTACGTCATTAAGTAATTTAATCGATACGGCTCTCGCTAATAAAACAACGAATGATTATTATTTATTGAATAAGTTTCTGTATCTCGCCAACACTATATTAAAATAAATTAATTGTCAATTAAAATTGAGAAATTTCCCGTACCCCGTAGAAAGTAGATGGATTTCAAATAATGGAACGATAGATGTATTAATTTGAAAATTGTAACATATAGGTTCGAAAATATGTCGTCAATATACTGTGTGCTTTTGCATAATCGGTTAATGCACGTTCCTCGGATTGGAAGAGATTCAGGTTTGAATCCCGGTAGCAATAACAATATTTTTCGATAGAATTGATTTTATATGTATATCTTCATAATTAATACATTTAATTTGTATTTAAAAAACATAAAAACTGATTGATAACTTATATAATTCTTTTTTAAATTGTAATATTTTTTCTATTCTGTTGTATCATTTTTTCACAAAGACAATTTTGTATAGTAGTATAAGGATTTTAATCAAGCTATTTAATTTTTAAAGTTCTAAACAGTACATTTTATTTTTTTATTTTACATAATATATAAATTATTTAAATCTGTTACAGAACTAAAGTTACATATTTTCGTGAATCGCTGTATCTCTCCAAAAAATATACTAGTACTTAGAAGTTTAATATTTGTAATCTATAATTTTATTTATTATCTAATTGTGTACTTCTGAAGTGTTCAATTTATTTATTTTTTAGTTCCTTTATATTCGTTATCTTTTTAATTTCAGTAGGGAGGCTATTAAATTTTTTTTATACTCGAATGCCTATATACAATTTTTTTAGCAGTGTTTGATATTACATTTTGTGATTTTAAAATATTATACATAGAGACGTGTCTCGCTGCGTTTAGTTCAGATCAATTACAGCGATCATGACTGGACGATTTATAGGGATCTGATGGCAATACCATCAGAGCTGAAGGTATTGTGTAATTGTAGAGCAAGAAATTATCACTGGAAGCAAGAATATTTTTAGTCATAGGTTTGTCAAAACAGAAAAAAATACTTCTGCCACCTCTACAATAAAATTACGCCTCATGAAATACTTTATAAAAGTCAAAAACTGGAAATCTTATCTACAAGAAACTCCCTTAATAAGCATAACAAAGCATTTTTGCTAGCTCAGACATAAGAAGACTAATGTTCGATTTTCAACCAAAGTTAAAAGAATAGCATAGATTGCCCTTAAAAGTGAAGTTACAAGTTTTATAGGAAACAACAAAAACCTTGACTGTAAACATCTTTGAAAATATACCGCAAGCCTTCGGCTGCTTAATGAGCATAAATGTGACCTTTTGAATGCATTTCTAGACTTTTTTCCTGGTGCAGTGAACGAGGACCAAGAATAATGTAATCCAAAAATAATATTTTATATAATATATTAATATCATTATATTAAAGAAATGAAAAAATAAATCTAACTCAGTGGTGTCATTGCGACGAGTGACTGGTGGCATTGTCGGAAAATTCCAAGAACTTCAAACAAGATAAGCAAGATAGCATGAAAGATTATACATACATACGATTGTATAAAGCTATATGTAACAGTTATTATTATAAAAATATCCAACGTTTGCCAAGGCGCAAGTTTTATTTAATCACTTTTTCTTAATGACTTAAATAACTCTACAAATACCAATGCAGGCTGTGAAAAAATTATACGTGATATAGAAAAACTGAGCTGAGTTTTGTATGCAGTATCTACGTTAAAAGCCTTTAAATTTCAAAGTCTTTAAAAAAAAACGTATGTTTTCTAGACCTGTATAATTTATCAATTATTTTTCCCCTCTTTTTATCGATCTCCTCATAGCCAAGAGTAATGAATGCTTTTAATGATTTGCCTCATTTTGAATCTATTTTCAGTTTATCTGTGTATAGTTTTCTAGGCTAACCTGCCGTGCCTGGCTGACGTTTCGGATCTCATTGAAGGATCCATCATCACGGCTGATGAAACGTCAGCCAGAAAGGTCAGATATATACGGCAGATTAGCTCAGAAAACTGTACACAGAAGATTCTGAACGGTCATGAAAACCTAAGAATAATTTTATCATCAGTTTGTATTAATATGATATGTTCTCCATCATTTAGTCCATCCAACGCATCGGAGAGCATTCTTTGGATTTATTAGACTTTCATATTGTGAGGGTATCTAAAAATGATTATTATTTACTTTACTGTATTATAAATAGATTTACCACGTGAGGTTGAGCGTCTTTTAGGCAATCAATATACTGTCGTTCGTTTCTTCCTAAATCTTTATGAGTTATCAGAGATTTTTTGATAACCTTTGCATATACAAAAATTGAGTTTACATTTACCTTGTAGTGTGTGTTAATACAGCATAATGTCGACAGACAAGCAATATCCCCAGCTCCACACACAGCATCCTGGCTTAAGTCACCGCAGCCGTACATGAAATAGTGTCATGCCAGAGCTGTAACGTATCATCTATACACGGGAGTGATTTTGTCCGGAGCACCATGGCATGAAGTGAACATATCCTCGTATGCATCATAGTGCTGTGAGCGGCGTCACCTGAACAGGCTGGCTAACAAGAAGTTAAATGAGTTAAAAAGCTCTAATTCATATACCAAAGTTTTTATTTTCGAACAATGTTAATGGGATCCTCAAATGTTAAGTGATTTTTAACAAGTCCGTTAGCTTTATACACTTAACTGATTAATACAAATTAAATTAATCAAATAAAAAGTATAGGTGCAGAAAAAATCTGTTTATCGAAAAAATATTTAGTTGCTACCGGGGTTTGTACCTGTACCTCTTTCTATCCAAAGAAGCGCGTTCACTATTTCGCTATTTCGACAAATTTTAAACTTATATTCTATAATCTTTCCAATTAATACATCTATTGTTCAATTTTTAAAAGCATTTCCCGTAATCTCAAATACCTTTGAGCAAAACACGCTAAGAGACGCCAAAATTAAATAATTAATCCATTTTACTAAATTTATACTATATTCTGAAAATCCAACTTCACAACGCAAATGTGTTCTCCTAAAAAAACGTATAAGTTTAGCCAAATTTAATAAATGATTAATAAAAACTTATTTACTAATTATTATCATATTAAAATCAAACTATAATAAAAATGAATTAAGTTGTAAGGGTATTCTCATTCACTCTTTTCTTGACTTTCTCCAGTCGATATGCTCATGATTGAGGATTTGGTCTCAATAGAAATCTACAGCGAGAACTGCTTGAGGTTCCGGATCTCAGACTTGGCTGTCTGTCTTGTTGGAGATCAACTTCTCACTGCACGTTTACAGTGGTCGCCAATTTTTTCAATTTCCATCTCTTCTATCAACATGCCCAAAATACGAAAAATTCTTTGCACGCATCTTGTGTAAAATCTATCTTTAATACGTACCTATCTAATGAAAAATAGTGACATTCATATGAATGTGATGCCAACACTTCATCTTGAACGCGTCAAGTATGTTTCTTTTTTTTTCTTTGAATTTATATTTCGACTTCATACAGAGCTGTCGAGAACGCCAGGATTTTAACACGTTGAACTTTTACGTTCCTTGAGATGGATTCTCACTAACGAGATATATTGTTATAAATTATAAGTATTTTACTTAAACCTTGCTAAAAATGAGTCTTTGAAAAATGACGTCATATTCCTTCCCCATCAATTGTCAGAAACCATCGATAACAAGAGCGCGTGAGGTCATAGTGAGCATCACAAAGAGGAAAATGCCATCACGGGTAGCATGAACTGTTGCCACTGCGATCAAACATTATTAATTAATATATAAACATCATAAAAAGTTTATTTGTAAAAATATTTACTTATATTATTATTTATTGAAATTATACATAAATTTTTCATTACTTCTGTACGGGACAGATAAATAATCATAAAATAATTTTCTATTCGATTTAAATAAACAATTAATTGTACAGTAGCTATTTTACGACTTCCAAATAAATTGTCAAATAATCTCCGCTGGAAAGATTTATTCGATTGTTAAGTAGTCCGACGTTATTCAAACACTTTGATTATTTTTTTTGGCAATAGATTTTCAAAAATCTTCCGCATGTTAAATAAGTCATCTTCTTATTCTGGAGACAGAAATAATTAGCGGTTGTAAAATCTCTCGTTAATTTTATATCATTACACTAATAAGCACTAGTGAAAGAGATATACATATGACTCACCTTCATATATTATGTGTTATGCTTACGTATGTACTTCCAATTAAAGTAAAATAATTTTTAAATTGTTCTATCAATTTAGAAGTATTCAGAATAATTGTTTTTGATTCAAATTAAATTAATAAAAAAAAAAATCTATTTATCGAATAATTATTAAGGTTCAACTTCACAACAAAAATCCGTTTTCATAAAAAAAAATGTTTTCGTTCAGCCAACATAACCTTTTACCTCGACCTGAGGGTTAAACCGCGGGCCTTAGTATGTTAAATATGCACTTATACTAGGCCTAAGCGTATTATTACACACTACAAAGGAAGCGGGTTTATTCAAAACTGTTTGTCTTGTGCAAGGAATTTCAATTGAAGTCCAAATACAGCTTCATTCGGATTTGAAGTTGCCATTGCCTTTGATATTATTTTCACCGATATTTTTATATTGAAATACTGCGAGGTATTTCGCATTTAGAAACATTGTGACTTCTTATACTCATTTGAGGTGAAATTATATTATAATATTTTATTTTATCTTTGTAAAAAAGTAAAAAACTTATATATAATGCAGTTTATATTTTAGAAACCGAATAAAAAATCGTGCACATATTTTGCGTTTAATTCGGTCACTAATTTTCAGCTCTCATTAAATAACCGAGTTCGTACATAATCATGTGTTCTCTCCCAAGTTTCATCCCCTCTCCGTGCTGATCTCCCAACGTAGCGGTGAATTAATGTCTCGGCTAAGGGTTTCAGGGTTATTTGTAGATATCTTTAATGACAAAACACCCACTCTCCCGTTCTTGGGCTTTGACCTAAGCCTCGACGTCACACCATATATCAAGATGCCCCGCAGAAATAGGCCCTTTCACTAATTACCAAATTTGGCCTCTTGATGTTACTTCACAGGAAGTCAGCTTAAGTGAGAACGCGGATATATATTATACATATGTGTATACATTGTATGTTACATATGCATGTGAGAGAACAAGGATTCAATGTTTGTCCATAAATAACTAGATCTCGTCTACCTATATAATATAATATATCGAAGCTACTCGCCCTTAGTTTAGGTATATCAGAAAAGGGTCAAAATGAGAAAGCATATCCATAATATATATAAATAATATAATCCAGTCCAGCCATACTTTTACATACATTTTCATACAATATCAAACTTTAGTGATTTATTATTAATAGAATCGGCTTTGTAGAGTTTCATAATAATGGATGAATATAAATTAAACAATACTACACCTGTCGACGAGAGTTACTGTTTCTCTCGAAACTCAAGTAGTGCTAATAAACTCAAGTAGTTATAACATTATTTCATTTATATCCATCCATTTAGTGATTTAATTTCTATTTACCGAAAAAATATCTGATTGCTACCAGGATTTGAACCTTGTTACCTTTCCAACATATCAACCGATTGCGTTTATGAAATTATACATTTTTAACTTATGTATTTTTTTCAAGTTTTATTATTTTTTTTTTTTTTATATTTTCGTAGAAAGCAACCACTTTGTGGTTTGACATATTATATTAAATGAAATAACAATAAATTTCGTTAAATAAAATAACACGAAATTTCGTGGTTCCATACAAAGTTATTGTTATTTTTTTTAATTGATAAATCTTGTATCCTTTGTACAGTTTCTGCAAGATTACATGGACAAACGAATTCAAGTCGATGCCATTTATACTGACTACAGCAAAGCTTTCGATAAAGTTGTGCATTCTAAATTCTTCAACCAACTCCTCCTTATCGGAATTCACGGAGACCTATTTAGATGTTTTTTCTCCTACATATCCAATAGAAGCCAAGCAGTAGTAGTTAGCGGCTGCAAATCCGACTAGGTACGCGTAACATCAGGTGTACATCGTGGGTCACTTTTAGGACCACTCTTATTTAACATTTACATCAATAACATTTCTAACTGTTTCTTACCACACACTTTTATTTGCGGACGATATGAAGATTTTTACTTTAATTCATAATATTGATAACTTCAAACTGATAATAACCTACAAATCAACATGAGCAAGTGCTCCATGATACAGTTTACCAGGAACAATAATCTCTTTCCTTACTCTCTTAATAATCAACTCTTGACCAAGAAATCTGAAACTAAAGATCTTGGGATTATATTGGATTCTAAATTAGTCTTCGGCATTCACATTAACAATATTACCTTCAGAGATGTTAGAATTCATGCTTCGAGTATGTAAACAGTTTAATAAGATAAACACCATGAGAACTCTGTACTTCTCATACGTTCGAAGTAATATCGAATATGCCTCCCAAGTCTAGAATCCAAGATATACCATATACAACAATAGAATTTCAAAACAGAACTCTGGATTGAAACTGAAGTTCTGCTTAGTAAATGATGTTACAAAAAAATAAATATTAAGAACTGTCCTTCTCAAAACTGTACACAATTACGGTAAAGGGAAAAAAATGTACACGTGTGAATTATGAAGGATAATTGTTCAAAGCATCATTCACAAACATCTTGTGTTAAATATCTGGAAGCAATATATTATATATCAAACATCGATGTTTTTAATACTTTTAAATTAGCAATATTATCTTTGTGTTTAAAAATCATATTTTTATTTATTATCTTTGTTTTATTAACCACTAAATTTAGTTTAAATACATCTACCGGTTTCGAAAAATACTATTTTCTTCTTCAGGATGTCATAACTAACTTAATTAGTTAACTTAATTAGTTAACTTAGTTAGTTATGACATCCTGAAAAAGAAAATGGTATTTTTCGAAACCGGTAGATGTATTTAAACTAAATTTAGTGGTTAATAAAACAAAGATAATAAATAAAAATATGATGTTTTTAACCATTGTTAGACTACATACAAAAAAACGGCCGTCTCTTTTATTATGAACCCGAAATATATGTATTTTACAATAAATTTTAAAAAGCAATAAAGTCTTATGTTTCATAATATATTTAAACCATCTACAGAATTTGCAGTTAGGTACTGATTTTATCTGAGAATATTGTTTTTTAAATTTAACATGGGGCTCGAAGGCCTTAGTCAAATTTAACCAGGGGTTCGTGCAAGCCACTCTGACCCGGCCCACCCCTAAATACTAGTGTAGTAGGCAGGGCACCGAAATATATCGGTTTTATTAATATAATTCTATAAATAATACATATTTTCTTAGCTTGTACTATTAAGCAAAGTAGAATGGAGATGAGTCATGTATATATATATACGAGTATATATTACAGCGGAGAAAAATGTACGTGGACGGGATTTTCTTATTGCAGCCTCCGGCGTTAGAACTGACCCAGTTCTGTAAAATTTTACTAATAAACCTTTATTTCGACGTTGTTTTTTTAAAAAATATTTTTCGTACATTTCATAAAAATTCACTTTTCGTCATACACCAGCTGATCTTAATTTGTTTTTTCTCTCATTTTTTAAAAAGATTATTCAATAATACATGAAAATTTAATAATAAAATAATTTCGTTCGTAAGTTCGTCATTTACAGAGATTTAAATCAGCAGATTCAATTTTCAACTATCACTTACATATATATTTTCTTATTAAGGAGAACACATTCTTATTGTGAAGTTGTAATTATTCAGAACATAGGTCTGTGATGTTTTAAATACTAATTTAATGTATTAATTATAAATATATACATATAAAATCAATTTAGTCGAAAAATATTGTTTTTGCGCTACCGGGATACGAACCAATCCAATCCGGGGAAGTACACTACCAATTGTGTTATAGCGCCAGTATTTTTCATGACAAATTTTCGAACCTATATGTTACACTTTTTCAAATTAATACATCTGTCGTTCCATTACTTGAAAGCCATCTACATTGTTTTTACGGAATCTTATATACCTTTGAGTAAACCGACTGCAGACGCAAGAATTATCAATTCATTTTTATTAAATTTTGGACACATTGATCCGGTAGCGCAAAAACAATATTTTTCGACAAAATTGATTTTATAAGTATATATTTATAATTAATACATTAAATTAGTGTATATTTTCGACTCCATTATTAAAAATAATTTGCCCGATTTATCTAAATGTATGTTATAAATCTGAATATGTTGTAGTATAAAACACCGAATGTTACAATCCATAGATTTCCGCAATCTTTTTATTATTATTAAATAATGGTGTATTATATTTTATTTTCTTGCCTTTGTCTTTTTTCTGCCAGAGCAGTTGTGGCCATCCTTGTAGCAGATATTAATTGACTTAATCTGATTTGATCGTCCGTATTTTTGACACAGTTTTAGAGTGAGTCCGTCTCTAATCATTATCTTTCCACTCTCTCTAACTCGAGTTACTAACTATTAAGAGTTTTCAATATTATTCTCACATCTTGCGATATAGCCAAAGATGCTCAATAATTGAAACGTAGACATATTAAAAGGTATATATGGTTTTTTACACTTTTGAGAATGGGTGAAAGGATCAGTAGTTTAGTGTAAAAATATTATACATTTTCATATTATTATGCGGTAGATGCGTTACACAGGATATCGCATAAAAAAAGACTTGGCTTATCGATCCTTTAGAATAATAAGGTACCATCTGATACTGACACTGTTTTGAGATAATGAGCTTAAAAGTGTTGATTGAATTTCAACATATATTCATGTATATTTTATATTGAGTATACAAATATGATCAGTTTTAAGGTCTTAACTTATTTTCAATATTATCAATGACCACTGTATTATGGGGGAAATTAAAAATATAAAAAACATTTTAAATTAACAATAATGATCCATAAATTTAAATAAATAACTGATACAGTTGGAATTTTTATCTCTTGCTATTTCCTTTAATATCCGTCAAATAAAATTGGTGTGTGTGGAATAAAATAGAGAATAATGCATTTGGAATCTATTTCACGCAATAACTCAAATTAGTCCAAAATGTTAGTTGGAACCTTATTATTCTACGGGGTCATTATGTTGAAAAAGTAGAGAAACGTTCCACAATTTTCCAAAACTCCATAACTCTAAAGCAGTTATTTAAATATATCCAGAATTGAATAAAAAGTTTCATGAAAAATCAGGAAAATAATAAATAAGTCTAAAAAATTCATTCGAAAATCTTTATTCGTTTAATTTTATTTAAAAGTAGCATATTTTTTCAATATTTTTTAATTAGAATTATCGTCGCTGTATGGCATTGCTCGGCATGATTTGCGATTTGGTTTGAAATCACTTATTACATCACTAGAAGAGAAGAGAACTGTGCGCCGACAATCATGCGCAGACGATTGCGCGCAAGGCTAAAGAACATAAGCGCTTTTTTTTTGATTTCGCAGGGCTGTTCATCGACAGAAATTTACTTGGGGTTTTGGTTATCCGTTAAATTTTCAAAATTCGAAAACTGATTTTTAAATTTGGTTAGCGGGTTAGAAACCCTTGAATGAATGTAAATGAGGACATTTATTTCTATGTATTGTATTTTGTATCCAATAAAAATTAAAACATATATATATTTAAAATATTAAAAAATCATAAATTATATACACAAAAAATTAAAACTTACTCTAACTCATAACCTAAACCTAACCAAGTAAAAATAACTTATTTTTTTCATTTCATTCCATTTTTTAGTTTGATTAAAAAAAATTGGCTTTCTTTCCGAACGATCTTTTTTCTGATTTTTTTCATATAATGAGTATTTTATCAATTTAAAATGAAATACATAGAAATACGTGTCCTCATTTACATATTAATGCTGGTTCATATTGTGCCCTATTGTCAGCGCGCAGTTGTTTTGCGCGCAATTGTCGGGACACTCTTTTCTACCAATTTCATGAGCAAAAGTGTTTCATTGGTTTCACTGATTGTAACACATCCAGGCCATTCTGCTTTTTTACACATGAATTTAAAGTTTGATTGTTTGAATTGCATTAAATATAAACGGCGTAATTTAAAAATCTCATAAAATATATTCATATAAAAAGAGGAACGAGTTATTTTTACCATTATTTCATAAATGACATAACAGTAAAATTAATTTCAGTGATTTTGAAAACTGAAAAATTACACTCTACGTAAATCCAACTCTGCAACTCACGATGGAACGTCGCAAAAGCAAAGATTTGATTTGAGAGTTGGGGAAGATGAATTAAAGTAGAGGTATCCAGATAATATTAGATGTTGTGAAAGCATGCAGAATTACCCTCACGGCATTTAGCTTGATGCGAAAAATTACCCCAGAGTTATTTAATTTAAAATGAAATGAAAGATCAACATAGAAAGTGTATCGCGCGCCGCGCTTCAACTTTCTCGGATCTCCTCAAAAGGTCGGGTAAACTCTGGCCTGAGATTATTCAAAGATGAAAAAAGATAAACACGGTACCTAAATTGCGGTAAAATATTTCTGCAAGTTTAAACAAAGTTTGTATGCAATTTGCAATAAACGTACACTTTAATCATCTTCTGATCCCCTTCCTTCGTATTTACTATTCGTCATACATCTTTCAAAGGAATTCATTTTTATTATACAAACATTATTATTTTATCGTGTTGAATGTTAACGTAAGTATATATAAAATAAGCTTTAAATATACAATAATTAAAATAGGATGGAGAAATCCTACATAAATAATATTCTAATATGTAAATAAAAATTAAATAATCGAAACGAATTTAAATCATTTATGCCACTAAATTTTTTCAAGGTCAAATATATATTTAATTTATTAAATACTGTTTTATTTTTACATATTTAATTTATAACATGTAGGTATACCTAAGATGTGAGATAAAAATAAATAAATACAAAAAAATACCACAGAACTATGTTTTGAAAATGTAACATCACAACAAAAATGTGTTCTTAAAATAAAAGAATAATATGTTTGGAATGCAAACATATTTTTTTTTTATATTGCGAAAATATTCCATCATCACTAGTGCTTAACACTCTTCATCAGTGTCGCTTTCACTGAACTGGATCTTCGTCCATATAAATGAAATACCACAACATCACAAATTTTTTTTAATAAGTAATGTTTTGAAACGTCAAGATAAATAGTTTGACGTTTTAACTTTTACGTAATTATTATATACCTAACTTTCGAATCAGAAAAAATACTGTTAAACCTACCTATTGTACAGCAGCATTTTGATTTTCCAATTTTCTAATTATTGACGATAATCTTATTTGATAATATTTAAAAAAATTTAACTTCAGAACAAATATGCCATACGACCACATTTCTATGGAAATTGTCACTTCATTCCAGTGAAATTTATCAATTTCCCTAAGAGATTTTTTTTTTATAAACACTCAATTTTATTTTCCGCCACTTTTGTGAGACGCCATGCCTATCATGCATACGTAACAGCAGAACGTATTATTGTGAATATTGTAAATTAAGATTTGATAGGTTGTTTTTACCGTTTATACATATAAGTTAACTAATTAGCAGCGATTCCTACTAGAAAATCTATGACTTTATTTCATTTAGTACAAAATTCTCTGTAGTCAAGAATAATTAACTTATTAACCATCTTCCTGGTTCACTATAGAATATTGTATACTATCCAAAGTTGTAAGTTTCTTTACACTCCTTAGAGCTATCTGACTTCATTAATACCCGTGGTGTTCATCTTATCTAGTTCTATCCAGTTTAATATTCTAACAAGAGTATAAGAAACCTGACGATATCGCTTTCAGACCATGGGGTTACGAAAGGTTTTCTACCACGAATAGGCAGCAATTCGTACAAAAGAAAGAAAGATTATAAAGATATTTGATTTTTTTCGTAGATACTGATTACTTTCATATTCTTCCTAATAAATAAATATTAAAAATCATTTTTAATTGAACATTTACAACAAATGATTTCCCGAAAATGTTTGTTATTTTTTAATTACAAATAATATCAGAAAGCAATCCAGTGCGCCGATTGGTGTTGCTATCGTTCTAGTTTATGTACCCTGGTGTACACACGGAGGCAGCTATATTGTGGCTCCGATGAGTATCTTCGAAAATGATAAAACAATAACGAAAGTAACATATGTAGTGTGCTGTATACTTTGTGCGCGATACCGTGAAAAAATTGTGAATAAGTAAAAAATAAACCAATTTTTTTTAGTTGAGATTAAATTAATCAAGACTAAAGTCTGTTTATTAGCATTGTGAGAATAAATAAACAAAGAAAATAATATATATTATTATTTGCGCGTAATGTAAAATAAGATTAAATATTATTTTACACATTTTAAAGGTATACCAAATAATAAATTATTTTTTTTAGTATCGAAGTATGTATTTATTTTGTATTTATCGTCTTGTCATGAACTTCGTTTTCGACTAAATAATAATATGGGGGAATCGTCTTCAGAAAATTACAGATTTTACTGTAAAAATATCATTATAATACAAACAAATATTGATATAAAATCAATCAGTAGAACATATATGTAGGTATAGGTAATATACAATAATTATTTAATAATTATGGCACCAATACTTTTTTTTTAAACATAAGTAAATTATTGACAACTGTTTTTAATTTGGAAGTTGTAAATTTTTGGTTATACATTTGACTAGAATAAACTTCGTTTTTAATCTGTGTAGTTTTATCTTTAAACGCCAACTTAACTTCCATTCTATTGTCAGAGAGTTAAGCTGTAAGTTATACTGCTATATATACGCAGTAAACTATACAAGTTCTATACAAACTAGTCACTCTACAAAAATAATTATGTTAAAAACCACTATCCAACTCCTAACTCCTTTCAACTCTAATTTATTACAAAGAAAAAGATTTTATGATAACGGCATTTTCTTAGGAAACTTTTAAGAGATCTTTCTCAATAGTATATAATAAAAATGTTTTTTTATAATACAAACATTTTCATTTTACAAATCAATATTAAATCAAAATGATCAGATCCATTAGATATATTCTCTATTGATAATACCTATCTATAGATATACCGCTATTGTACTGTTAAAAACTATTTAATATTTCGACAGGAAAAAAATCAACTTAAACAAACATTTTATAAATATATAATTTAAATAACCCAAGTTTCTAATTTTATAATATCTCTTCTACTTTTTAATTGTTTCAATTATTTCTCACGATTAATGTGCTATTTTTTTTTTTACTTCAATTCAATAATGTTTATTCGAATTAATTGTGTAATTTATGTACGTATACTTTGCAAGGCTTTCTGGATTTTTCCCATTGCCACTTTTATTATTTATGTGTTATTTTTCAAGATACCTTTAAAAAAATTATAAAAGCGTACAAGAAATGATCTTCACTTTAAGGCGTCACTAATAATAAATATAAATCAAATTTTCGCGTTTTGTACGAAAATGTGGTTTTTTATTATTCATTTATATCTGAAGTTATACACTAGATTTGACTTTTTTAAGACTATTAATTAGATAGGACATTTACACTAATTTAAAACTAATAAACTGAATGTTATTTGCCATAATTAAGACAATATATGCGTGCCGCAAAATTATCTAACTATGGAAAATTCTTGCATAAACGAAATATATATAGACAAATTAACAAAATGTTATAAATTAATAGTGTTATAAATCATTCAATTCGCAGGACATATTACCGATTTTATACGTTTTTAAAATCTTCTTTTTAGTAAAAACACACGTTTTTAAATAATATATTCTATTTACTCACATGCTTTAAGGCTTCAGCTATTATATAAAACTATTTTTTATATCAAAAATACAATAATCAGTTTTTAAATAATATATTTTCAGTCTTATAAAATACGATTCATTGAATCCATTGAATTTCAATACGCCGGTCTGTTCGGCCATGACGGATGTCGAATCCGCGATGTCATTATTATCATTAAAAAATGCCGAAAATAATGTTTTCGTTCATATTTTATCCACAATATGAATTAATATTGAACTTATTCAAAATATTAGTAGCAAATTTCAGAAATTACATGAGTTTTATTAATTTTAAAGGAAAATAACATCATGAACAAAGTAAACATTTTATGTAATATTGTAATTTTATTTTTATATTAGTCGCAATGAAATATTTCGTTTTTATATAACACTGTTGTCTTTTAAACACTAACTATCTCTTTCATAAATAGTATGTAATTATTAAACAGACATATCACCAAATTGGCAACAAAGCGTTTTAAATCAATAATATTAAACAAAATAATAAATTGAAGCTGTCATAAATTTTTTAAATTTAGAACATTCATTCAACATTCAACGGTCATCTAAATATATGTACATAGGTACTTTGTCTGATTTAAAAACATCCATATATAAGAAGTAGGTAAACCAATAAATTATTTAATTTTTAATTGTATAATTCAAATGAAAACACAAATTTTTATTTCATTCCATATTAATATGCAAAAGACTCGAATTAGACAAAATTAACAATTTTATTGTCATCACTTTCTATTCAAACCTTCCTCTCTCGCATGATTTTCGTAACAAATAACGTCATTAATTATTTCTCTGATACTTTTAAGAATTGAACTATTAGCCTCATCTTGAAAGCATACGTAATTCAGATTGAATTTTTAAAATTTTAAACTGAAAAAATTAAAGCTCGTCTTTAATATAATGTATTGTCGGAAAACTTCTAGTCTACTCAGGTCTATTCGGTGGATAAAGTGTAGTGTGTTTTGTGTCGAAAGTCAGTTGGATGTATTTTTATAATATGTAAAGCCCTTCGCATGTGTTTTAGTCAGCCCGGTTAAAAAAGTTCAAACAAACTTTTTATTTTTAAACACGTAACGAATATAACCTTAATTTATTCAATTTTGATATTGTGATCTGTTTTGTCAAAATACTGCAGTTCAATACGAATGGAATATTTGCGGTCGCCGTACGCGCGACACATGTCCCTGACACATGTCAACTGCTCCCCGTCACGGGGTTTGCGTCCTCTCTACGTATGCACAAAAGCACCCTCTATGGAGTATAATTAAATTTTTACCCAAGGCCCGGGGCGGTACTGCTAATTTTATTTTGCGTTTTTCGTAGAGGGTGGATTTTCCACATAAAGTACCCTCTTCTCGTTTTGCAAGAGAGAGATGCGGCCAGGATACGAAGCTTCACGATGGATACATTTAATATTTAATATACCCTTAGCCAGAGCTATCCGGCATTGGCCGGGAATTTTCAAATTATTTCAACTTGAGACCGGGTTCAAGAGAATCTTAAAACCTTTTTGTGGACGTAATGTTAACCCAAAAAGTTTGGTTGCGGTATCTTTTATAGTGTTCTCGTAGCGAAGAAGGGCTTGGGAAGGGGGAAGGAAGAGGTTTCAGTCGTTAACGCGAATATGGACAGTAAAGGTGTAGTGTTAGTAACCCTCTACCATAGTCTACAATACTGATGACAAGAGGGGTAGCACCTCTCGAAATTACAGTAGTGACAATTACCCAACGTGTGTGTTGTACAAAGTATAGTTGTGAAAATTAAAAAATGTATTTTTCAAAGGTATTATAGATAAATTATGTTTTCAAAAAAAAAATGGTTTCTTTGAAGTCTTTGGATACCATAATTAATATTGTGATAAACGATATCCACGATAATTTAATTACAATTATTATTGTGCCCTATCAACCTCTTGATTCCCCTAAGCTAACCGGTTAACTACATTTGTTTAACTATTTTACGTTCTCCGAACAATGTGGCCTGCCCATTGCCATTAAATTTTCTTGGCGCATACAATTGTACTTTTCGTGTGATTCTCGACTTATCATTCCTTACTCTATTGTGCTAATTTTTTGAAACTCTTTGCTATTCAGAATCCAACCAATGGATACTTATAGTAAGCACTATAAGTATCCATTGGTTGAACACTTTCCCGATTACATACTTCTATATTCTGAAATAAACTTAAATCAGAAAAATTACACTTTTCTATGGGTTGAGCAATATTTAAAATTTTAAGTTGAGTTTCAATATAATAAATATTTAAGCGTTGTATAATTTTTCATAATATTATATAGGTATTCAATATACGACATGACGTATTATTTTATCTTATAAACTGAGTATAAATATATTATAAACTGAGTGTGTGAATTGGTATTCGAAGTGACAAAAATTATCTCTATTTTATTTAAATTGTTACACTTCAATTAGATTAAGGAAAGGCAGTAAAAAGAAGTGTGATAATTTAAAAGATTGTAGTTTGAATTTATTGTGAAGGATCGTGCCTACGGAAGGAGACAATATGAGATTTAGTTGAGATACATACTGATATCATGTACATGTGTTGAGATTTTGATTTTGAGATAAACTCACAACTCACACTCGACGTTCGATCTGACAGCAAGGTATGATAAACGTCACCTAAATTCACTATAGATCCGTAAAATTATTCGTTTTGAGCAGTTAACAAAAGTCATTAAACATTAATATAAGACGTTAAAGTCCAAACATTTATTCAGTTTTAACTGCCGCTGAGGAGATTCAAAATTACTCAACTGATGAACATTTGACGTTTGATATACGTGACGAGCGTGTGGATGCAGATACTATGAAAGCTGAGAATTGTCTCTGTAGAATCTAATGAGTGCAAAATTCGTATCTCAGAGATGGTCTCAAGTCGAAAATCTCTTAAAAATCTCATTCGTGAACACGGGCCGTAACGCCTTGAACATTCAGCGTTTTCGACAATGTAGTTAACCTGATTGTCTTGTTGGAATCCAATTGTGTGAATGAACTGGACTTTACGAATGCAGGAGCGATTTAAAAATGGAATACACGGTTAAAATTCAAACTCTAGTAAGTATGATATTCGACAATGCAAGAAAATAAACCTTATGTGATGAATAATGTGAATAGTAATTTAAATACAGTATATTCTAATATAAACTTGCCAGCCGAGGCAAGATTAGCGGTGCATACTAGAGTCCTGGTACCAACACCATACGCGATGGACGTAGCGAAGCCTGTAGCTAACAAATAGTGGTCGCAGTTTCATATATCTAATAAATCTATTTATGATAGAAATAATAAACAAATTAGTGTTATGCTGATATTAGCACGGTGAACGGGATTAAGAAATGGCCGCCTATGAGGATTGATCGTCGAATCAAATTAATGAGAGAATAATAAGACAGATAGACGGCGTAAGTGTTAAATTCATCAGAAAGAGAGGACGTCCGCAAAAGACCTAGCATGACCAGATAAAGTAAATAATAGATTATGGTTTTGTTATTTAGTTTATTCAGCGATCGACGATCATGCATGAGTAGAAGTATTAACGTATACTATCTTTTTTTATTCTCTCTGCATGACCTCGGGGAAAACAGCGTAATACTAGATTAGTTAGGATAGAATATATATTTTGATGATAATGTTGTAACGAATTACAAAATTTGTAATTTTAGTGTACGAGTACTTTAATAAAATAAAATATATTAATTTCAAATTTAATAAATACGTGATGTTATAATTTGTGACAATCCGACAATTAAAATGCTAAGGCCCGTAATATGCTAGCTTACTAATAAAACCGGAAACAGCCACTGACCTAGGCTGTTTCCGGTTTTATTGGTGTCATCAAATGATGACGACTCTGTTCGTTTTCTGCGCACAGTCTGCAAAATTAAAAACACATAGATACGATTAAAACTTAAGATATTCTAGTTATTGACAATAATTAAAATAAAAACAACAGATTTAGAAACGGTAGTGTGATTAGTCGTAACTTTTTACTGTAATAAAAAAAGTTACTAAAAGTTTTTTTTTTTTTTGCTAAAACGGGTTGTTTTATCGCTAGTAAAAAAATATTTACTTCTCGAAAGTACATCCTGTAGTAAACTCATTTTACTCTGCGATATTCGATAGAAAAAACGAGAGTCGATAGTTAAATATGGCGGACTTTTCACAGCTGTTCCAAAAGTCATCTGACACATTGATACTTTGAAAGTTGCAGTATACGACCATTAATCATTCAATTTTCCACTATTTTAGTTAGTTAGATGATGATCTCGTTCTTTAATATATATTATTAAATATAATGCGAAAAAATCTCACCATCAAAGTGACAGATATTAAACAGCTAGGCGAAAAAAAACCATCGATAACTCATAAAATAAATCATATTTCATTCATTATTTGTCACACCTACAGACATCTCCATCTATGTTTTGATAATAGTAAATTTGACGTTCGAACAACCCGCAAACGATTTTAACCACGGGCGTTAGTAAAAAGTCACCAATGATCACACAATCGGCCCTTAGACCTGTACGTCTACGCTAGATGCATTTAATGTGGTTTACGAACGCTTGGACTGCTTACGTTAATACGAGTAATATACGTCACTAGCACAAATCTTGGAATAAAACTGCTGGTCATTAAAATAGCTATTTCAAACAAAATGTGGAAACAGGAATGAGGCCACAGGTTAGTACTTTCAGCGTTCCTACATCGTTCCAGTATATGTAATAGATCGCGCCTTCATATAAGATGGTTTCTTTAAATATTTGAAATTAGTTAATGTTCAATATTCATTATTAAATTATCGACAGTCAATATTGACAATATTCCATATGGAAGCAATTACCAAACATCATAATTATAATCAAATAACAATAAATTATATGTTAATTAAGCAAATTTATCTCAATTATAGGGGTTAAGGCAATTGCGATTAAACGGGTAGCAAACACTGTTGTCGATATTTTCAGGTACAAGCAATTTATTGTATACCAATGTATGTTTAATTAGCCTTATAAAGATTTACATTTTTATGATTCAGTTTTGATTTACGGCTTGAATTTCGAAATTTTCGTGTATATACAATGGGCTTTCAAGGATAAACATGAATTCATCATTAGCTACACTCTATTTATTGAATAAAACAAAACAACTGACACTATTATTCTATATAGTCTTACTGCTACTGTAATATATTTTTTCCAGTACTCATGAAGCTTATTAATCCCAGAAGAGTAGAAATAGTTTGATTGCGTGTTGACCCATTCTTGCACATCAATCAAAAATAACATCCACATTCGAATTTAATTTCTTCCCTCCTAAAATTTCTTAAGTTGACCGAAGAGACGGTAGTCGGTGGTGCTAACTCTGGGCTACATGGAAAAAAGGTTGAATATTGCACTGGAGCCTTTGTAACGTTTCCATTACAAAGCGGCAGTGTGAGTGTGAGCATTGTCCTAGATGAATCAAACGGAAGACTAGACAGCTCTCATTTTAGAACAAATTACTGTTAAAATCACACTATAGTATTGTTATTTGTACTATGAGATAATCGGCGTACAGTATTTCTTGTGATTTCCAAAATAATATTGCCTATCCAGGTCAGAATGTGATTTTAGCTTTCCGCGATGAGTTTGAATGTCGCCATTGCAAGCTTACTCGTTTTGACTTCGGATTGAAATAGTGTACTCATGTTTAATGCACCTGAATACCCTAATTCACTGCGCAACACTACCTCCTGCGTTCTTCTCCAACATGTTAATGAAGGGGGAAAGGGCAGCTAGCACTACTAATTATTTATTTGTCCAGTGAGTTATATCTATTTTTAAGGATAACAATTTTTGTTGTGAAGTTACATTTTCAGAACATAGTTTAATGATATTTTATTACAAATTAAATGGTTTTATTCAAAGGTATTTGAGATTCGCCTCAATATAAAGTTGATGGCTTTTAAAAATAGAATAATAGATTACAGAATATACGTAAGTTCAAAATTTATTGAAAGTGTGTAAGATCGCTATAGCGAAAATGGTGAACACGCTTTCCCGGATAGAAAGAGGTCCAGGTTCGAATCCCGGTAGCAACTAAATAGTTTTTCGATAAATATTTTTTTTCTGTATATTTTTCAAGTTCATTTATTTAATTTGCATTAGTTATATCTATTTATCATGCACTATCTATAAGTACCGAGCGTAAAAATTTATATTAATAATTGAACGCTCCTCGTATTTGACTTCGATACTGCGATATATTCTAGCTATTGAGCAATTAACCTATGTTCGTCTTCTTTTTTTTCTCGTACATAGGCAGTCCACCCTTTAAGAGTGATTTATGCCATTAATCAAGTTAAAACTTTATTTTGTAGAAAAAAATACAATAATATTATAGAATGGGAATATAGAAGTCAATCTCATTAACGTTCAAAAAATTTACCAAAAAACTAGCGAGGTAGGAAGTGGCTAACAGGCTTGTATGTAAATTAAATGTATTATTAATACTTGTACTACGGATTTTTATATTGATGCAAGCTGTAAATGAATGTCGTTATAAAAATAAATGAAATGGTTATTACTTGATGTATCTGTATGGCTAAAATGGCTGGATGCAGACAATTTATATAGATTAGAAAATATATGATATTCTATATATTGGATAAAGTAATATAGAAATTAGCAGAAACAAAGGTAAAACAAATATACTGGCAGTTACAGTAAAGAGAATATTGTACTTCAAATTATCAGTTGTATAATAAAACTCCAAATAAATGGCAAACGAGAGAAAAATGGATCAAAAAGATAGTGGAAAGCAGAAAAAAATAAAAGAAAAGGAGATGTATAAAACAATACAATATTATCAATGAAAGTAACTTTTAAAGTAGTTACGAAAAAATTTACAGTTAGGATTTCATGTCTTGGTAAATAATTAATAATCCATTAAATTATTTTTTTGTTATGTAAATTTATCCAGAATATATAGATTTTTTTTGTAACACCTATGAATATGTAAATTTAAACAAGTAAAAAATAATTAAGTATAAATCGTTTCAATAAATATAGTCTTCATTAAAACATTTTGCAGACATTGCAAACAATTTCATGTACCCAAAACATAATTAAAGTTGCGGTGGTGATCTTTCAATAACGTTCAGAGAACATTCAGAGAAACCTGAAATAAATGTGATTAAATTAAACGCCATCTGTGAATTTAATTTCTTGTTACTTACTATGTACAGTCTATGTACAGTTTGAAGAAATTTACATATTTTTGATTTTGACAGAAAATTGTGGTTCGAAATGAGATTTTACGTGGAATGGTTATTATTTTCTTTAAAATTTTTCATTTTCCTTTGCATTTTAAATATTATTAAAACATATGATATGAATTTTATTTGTGATATTACGAATAAGTGATGAAAATAAAACAAAGCGGTTTGTAATTTTTTATTTATTTTAAAGATATAATCAAATAAGAATTTGAATAATTCATTACTCTTAATTAATCATAACTCACTAAGTTTATTTAGCGTTATAGAATTTATTTAAAATATTTAGACGTGTTCTCACAGTATGTAATATGGCCTCAGTTTTAGGGTTATTTGTTCACTGTATAATTATTATCGATAATACATTTCAATATCTCGAATAAACTATTCAGCATAAACTATTAAACGGGAAAATTGGAAATTTTTGATGCACTAGAATTGTGATTTTCAGAATTAGAATAATAACGCCTAAATTTGGGGAAATAAAATAAATGAGTTATGCAGTATTACATATTCTGATTAAATGTTTTATTATCATACTATATCACCATTGTGATAAAACGGGATATTTCTTTTTCGTTAATAGGTAATCCTATAATAATTACACTCATGAATTTTCAATTTACAATTTACATATCTCCCAAAAGCATTACAGGCGAGGCACAAAAGTTGCTATAAATCTATTTGAAATAAATGTTTTTATACCACTACTATTAAAACACTAAAAAATAATAAGTGCGTTTTAAAATTTCTTTCTCATCATTAGATAATAATAATCTTTCTCCCTCATAAAATATTATGGATTGTAATGTGAACATAATCTAACATTATGCACAGTATTGTAATTTTAATAATACAATGAGAGTATTATAAGAAAAATATTAAATTAAATTCCCATAAATTCCGGATAAAACCAGCTTGTTTGAATTTATGAACTGCATGCAAATGGTATGTATGTTTTTCATATAAACCGAACACATACTATTTAAAAAAAAACAACAATTAAATATTATTAATAATGTTTGTACCTACACAAAAGATATGTTTGGTTGAAAAATCTATCGCACCCATAATCCTCATCAAAAAATCAATCTGAATGTGTGTTCCTATAAGTGTTAATGCGTGAAATTACGAGCAAACCTATTTTATGGACATTTAACATCCCTTCTATGTTGTCGAAAAAAATCATATATAGCGCATTCTTCTATCAAGATTGACTGCCCCTAATCTCGGGTCACCCTACTGTTGTCTAACATCAAAATAAATAAGGGATGTTTTTGTGATCCAAGGTTAGTCACCCTCACGGAGTAGACGGGGGGTGTCGCATGTTCTCTTAGGTGACATAAAGACGCATTTCTGAGAAGGACAGCGGATTATAATTTGATGCGTCTAACATCCTGTTTTTTCAATTTTGGGTTTTAAAAGTGAATTGAAGTTTTTTAAATATTTTTTTTTATTTTCTTCTACCTAAAAGATTTAGCTTATTGAGATTTACCTTATTATAAATACTAATTATCTAAAATTATTTAATTATTAAATTTATGTTAATTATGTTTTATTTAGACCTGGAAAATATGTGTGGAATACTATCAAATTTAAATCGCCGTCTCTGCTAGCTATACATACGCGCCCTTTTGATCACATTTTGCATGACAATTTCGCATATTTTAACTTATAGCATAGCGGTGGTATCTTCTCGAATAATAATTTTGAGTTCATCAATATTCTGTGGTTTGTTGGTATCGACCCGTTATTTAAAAAAATCCTACAAAAAGTCATAGGAATTAAAATTCGGCGACCTTGGAGGCCAGTCGATGTCGTCACATTTCGGAATTAATTTTCCCGGAAACATTCCATTCAAAAACTTTATTGTATTGCATGCTGTGTACGACGTGGCACCATCTTGTTGAAACCACGTATCACGTGGGTCCGAAACATTATATTCAAAAACTTTATTGTATTGCATGCTGTGTACGACGTGGCACCATCTTGTTGAAACCACGTATCACGTGGGTCCAGATGCTCTAATTATGGGTCGAAAAAGTTGTTGATAATGTTCCAATAGCCTTTGCCTGTGACCGTAACAGCGTTGCCTTGAGCGTTATCAAAAAAGGATAGTTTATTCACACCCCAACTCACAAAGCGCACTAAACTCTCTGAGGATGTAGAGACTTCTTGTATACCTTTGGTAAATTTTTATTTCTCTAAGTATGGTTGTTTTGTTTATTTGCGAAGCTACCAAGGTCGAAAGGTGCTTCATTATTCATGACGATATTATTTCAAAATTATCATTCTCAATGCGTCGAAACTTCCAATTACTGTCATTACGACGCCCTTCGTGGTCTGCAAGTTGAAGAGTTATATATCAGATATATTTCTTAAATTCTATGTAAAGATGATTGAGAAAGGCCCAGTTCTTGTAAACGGGGTCTAAAGGAAGCGAATTACTGGAAGCCATGGAGGATTTTCCTCCGACCCGCTGATAATACGCCACGCCGACAAACGCTGAATTATGTCATGATTACGACCAAAAATTTCACATAACTTACGCCAAGTTACCGTAATTGAACACTGATTAAGATAATAAGCTTTCATTATTGAAATGCGTTATTGATGCGCGTACCTTTTTACGATGAATTTGCCTAGTGTCTGGTTGACATCTGTCAAATATGAAGTGACAGAAACAAAATTCGTAGAAATGTCGAGCAATTCAAATCTACCGGCTCTCATTGAAACAGCTTGTATTTAACCTTCTCCATATTTTGATGCTAATGACATCTGAATTAACAGATGTATAAATAATTACAAAACTGTACCTTAATCTGAGGAAGGTAAACAAGGTGGAAAGAAAAGCTGGGTTGTGACATAAAATTAATTTACTAAATTACCATTATAATCGGATCTGGCTTGTCAGTACTTTTGTGTTTGAAATAAAAATATATTCATTGAATGTGAAATAGGACCATATAAAATATGTTTGTATCATTAAGCTGATTATTGGAATATTAAAGAAGTGATTTATTTATTTATTTATCGTTGCTGTAATATTTTTGTGACAAAACTGTGTATCTAGCCATTCACGAGCAGGTGAAATTATTATATGCCTATTTTTATTTTGATTTTAAAGCTTATAAAGTTTAAGAATCACCATTTTAGATGGTTTCAACATAACTCCCTATGAAAACTGATTGTTTAAGAAAATCTGTTGTCAAAAAAAGATGTAATGAATTCAAAGTAGTTAAGAAGTACTTAATCATATCAATATTTACATGTTTAAATATGTAAATCTTGTACAAAATTTTTTAATTAATTGATCAATAGCGAAACTATTGAAACGTATTTATTAGAAGAAAAATATGATTTTTAATATCTCTGTACTTCTTTTCAATTCTATTTCACATTTTGAATGGCAGTTAATTAGTAAGAGAACTAACTATTTGACGTATCATCTCACCATTCTCCCGCGTGATCGCAGAGAGGATAGAGCGCAACATTCTTCTGTCATGACATACAATTCTCGTCTCTGCCATATTTATATATCTTTTCATGCGAGCTCGTCGATTATTTAGCCTTCTAATAAGAATATCTTTCAGTAAGAGTAGATTAGTAAGAAAGCAAATTTATTTATTTCAGATAATTTCTGCTTTTTTTTTCTGATATACGTAAGTACCCACCAATCATTTACATATCGTATATTATTTGAAAAAGTTTTATGTTTACTATAGTAAGATTTGTATTGAAATACCGTGCGATAGTCGTAAAGCTGGCAAACTTGTTTATTTATAAGGTAAACTTGGTTATGCTCGTGCTCGTCCTTGGCTCCTGGGCGCTAGCATTTGTTACAATGATGGCGAACTGAGGAACTTTTTCATTTACTCGGTTTATCCTCGCACGGCCGTTTGTTTGACCAACTTTTTATGAAGATGGAATGTACCAACTTTAATATTTTAGTAAAGTTTTCCGTTTCACAAAACCGCAACATGGTAAAGCCTAGAGCTTGACTTCACAATTTTAATATGTATGTGGGTACCTGCATTCGAAATGTTCTAATTTATTATGTGTATTTATATTTTTCATGACGTCTTTATAAATATATGAGTAGTGTTTAGAAATTAAACAAGGAAAAAGTAATAATCTTTTAAATTTTAATTGTTATGATTAAACACAATAATAATAATAGTAAGAAAGGGATAGACTGAGATTGCCATTCAGGAAGAAGGCCAAATCTCAGAAATCTATGATGTATAGTGCGGTGAAGATTTTTAATGAAATGCCAGAAAACATAAGAAAGGAGGAGAAATTGAATAGATTTAAAATACTTTAAACTTATTTATATTAGATCATACATGGAATTCTTATGTATGCACTATGTTAAAAATTAAATAAATAATAAAGAGACTATAAACAAATCTGAACAGACGCTAAAAATGCGGTTATTTCATATTAGACCTTTTAATTCAAAAAACAATTAATGTGGGCCAAATAATATTTTTATCATTTTAAATTGATTTAAATAAATGCATTTAGTGATAATTCAGTTTTACTTAAAAGTCACTAAATATATAATATATAAATTTCCTTATTTATAAAAATAAATGTCAGTAAGCCTAAACATATGAAAATGTTGAGTTTATAAACTTACTTTGTGAAAGTCACAGAATTAAACTATGCCACTCAAGTTGTTGCTAAAGTTTGCTTGAGAAAAAAGTTTTTTTGAGTAACTACCAACTGTATAAAATATCTAAAGTTTAAAATTAAGAAGCCTGTTAACCAAAATCTGATATTTTTACCACTTTTTCCAATATTAATATAATGCACATACTAGTGACGATCGGTTTACAGTACGAAATTCACTATCGCATATCTAAATACACTATATGTAAAAACATTTATTTTATTCGTAGTAGTATCATTTAATTTGGCTTCAATATATAACACCTAAGTTTACGAACATTATAATGAACCTGGTGTCGTTAAATTTATTAAAATCCAAAGTCTTCATTGAGCTTCACCTAGGTCTGATGAAAGAGTCTTTACCATGTACGTACCTAATATTTAATAAACCAGAGGAGACGTAGTCCACGAATTTTTTGGCTAGATGGGAACCAGAGAGTCTACGACAGAGAGAAGAGATTTAATCGAGGCTACCCCAGGATGTAGTGTCATTATAATAACGGTTATATTATTAAAAGTGAATTTACTAAAATACAATTAGAATTCATCAAACACATTCTATAAAGATTTTTGATAATGTATGTAACATAGTTATACGTGATAAATCGGGATAGTTTAAAATAAAATGGGTGTTAAATAACTAATGCGGGCGTCCTATAAAAATGTGTGCATGTTTTATTAAGTACACTTGTAATTATATTTTTCATTTGATATACCTATGTTACCTAATTTTATTTACACATAGGTATCAGTGGCGGTCGGTGACTTTTTGTAGAAGGGATGCTGGAAAACAATTTTATACCTACTATCAAATATACAAATATAACATATAATCGAAGGACATTCAATGTTTCTATAATTCGGCTTCAAGTATTCAAGCCAAACTGTCAAAAATGCGTCACACAAATACATTTCTCAAAACAATTCTTTCGCTTCGTAATATATATGCTATTTTGTGCATTATACCCATAAGCATTAAAGTCATTTTTTGTACGTTGGATGCTGTTAACAAATACGTATACAGTATTCGAAGAGGTTGACAGGCGGAACTGAATGCACATGCGCGAAAGTCGAATACTTTCAAACTTTATGGATACGGAACGAATGATAGAATCCACTATTACGGATATGTATTTGTATGCTGTTGAGAATGTATATGCATTTTAACTTGCTCTGTGCGCGCGCCGTGTCGTATTGTGTGTTATGGCTGGTCTCTAAAGGATAGGACGAATTTATTGAATTTATGCAGCAATGCTGTTTTCGACTACAAAAAAAAAGTCCAGAGCTTTTTGACTTTAGAACACAAGGGATGCGGAGCATCCAAAGCATGTATAGCAACCGCGCCTGACAGATACATGTATGTACTCTCTTCAGTGAATTATGTATATTTTTTATTAATATGATTTTAGAATGTAAATAAATATTCTTGATTAGGTTAGAAAATTGGAGACCACTACATTCTCCTAAACTTATATTGCGAAGAGATTGTTGAAAAAGAGAGATTGGAGGACTTGTGATTCCAACAGGATGGAGCTACAGCTCACACAGCTAGAAATTCACTCAATATAAATGTTTCCCGGACGTTTGGTCTCTATAAGCGGTGATGCGGGGTGGCCTGCACGGTCACCAGATTTGAGTATTTGTTATTACTTTCTTTGGAGATATCTGAAGAAAAAGGTGTTTAACGTTCCTCTCATACCCTACCAGAGATAAGGAAGCGAATTATTTAAGAAATTAACGCCATACCCAGCGATATGTTCGAACAAGCTGTACAAAACTTCAGAGATTGTCTCCAACAGTGTGTTGCTGCGCGAATCATGCTGGTAATTAATTGCTACCTTAAGTACCTTGCTTCACATGGTCTTAGTGATTTTCATAATTAATGTGGCGTTAAAAATTTAGCATATTGAGTGGAATCGATAAAGAAATCCAATTTCTTAAACAGTCTCCGGGAAAGGGTGGGTCCCCCTTCGCGTCCTTTAGTGTGTTATATATATGATTGAATATATTATTTTCAAAACTTATAACTTCGAAAATAAAAACATTTTTTCTCTATATAGCCCGATTACTTTTTTATAACTCCTCAAAACCGCTTAATTGATTCTACCACACCCTGTATAATAGCATGTCCTGTCCTGAATCGTATCCCACCGGTAGACACAAAAGTTAGTAGTACATATAAATATGAAAAGATTTTTACAAATCGTATTAAAAATCTCGTCAATCGTATCCCCCCGAGCAGCTAACTTAATTGGTATTTTTCAATAGATTTCATTATATTGACAAGGTAGCCAATGTTTTTGTACAAATACAAGCAGTTATTATTATTATTTCTTGTATTAGTTGGTATTTTTTTTTATTGTACTGCGTAACGTAAACAGCTGGTATATAGAAAATATGCATTATATATTACTTTATTATATAATAAACTATTGCTTAAAATCATCATAGAACGAGGATGAAATATGTACATACACAGGACATAATTTATATAATTACCTACCTACAGTGGAGCATCATTACAGTGTTCAGCAACCTAGTTCGTACATTTTCAAAAATTGCCAAATCAATCCAATGTAATGAATAAATTTCAGAAGGATATTAAGATATTTTATTATAATAAATAGTTATATATATGTTATATCAAAGTTTCATCTGGTTAATAAAAAAATAATTGGAAATCCTAGCGTCATCTAGAATGTAGGCATTACTCAAAAGTTTTTTTAGATTCATTGTAAATAAAAAGATGATAGATTTAAATCTGAAATAATATATGTCGCACTATATACTGAATATATGGAATAACAAATTAATTCGAAAAGTTGACGTGAACGTAAACATATTGGTAACTCATTTTCCCGGCAAAAGAATGTTCCTGGTTCAAGTGTTGTATATTTTTTGTTATCTATTTTGAATCATCTGATGTGTTTAATAATAATATCCACTTCTTCGGATGAATGTACGAGTAATCGTTCAAAGAACGTGCAACTCTCGCGAGCGGTGAGTCGGAATACAGAACATAAGGTGGACCGCCTTATGCCGCGAGCAGCCTCCATTGTCAGAAGGGCCGAGCAGGATATTGATTGCGCGCTCTCTACTCTCCCACATCTGGTTTATGAACCGTAAAATGAGTAACGTTGAGTGTTTTTGTTCCCCCACTTATGTCGAATCATTCCTCTTTGCGAGGCATAATAAGGCCACTGGCTCTATTGCATGTTTGGCCAAGTGCAATAATACGAACGAGAGAGGAAAATATTTTCATAAATGCATTTACATAAACACAATTGTATTCTTTCGGGGCGCGCCCCTGCCGAGGGTCCACGCTGCGATATTGTTGAGAGATGTTGCACAATTCAAGTCTTTCTGCTGCACATTGAAGGGGTGCAAGTAGGTACTCTACAATAATAAACACGAGTACATAAAATTAAGATGAGTATATATAATATTTTTTTATAAAGAGGACACGGAGGTTTCAAATAAAATTCTCATAGTAATATTTCATTTTAAAAATTGTCTCATTATTCCATATTTGCAAAAATCCATTGTAATTCCTTTTGAGATTGCACAGATGACGATAGTGCTACTGATTTAGTACTATTATGGTCCGTCTCACGATAAGATAAGTCTTAGAGATTAAGTAGAGATATTTCAGTAGCATGTACCTACACGTGTTGAGATGTTTATCAGGAAATAATGGAGAGTTGTCTTCAAAAAATTACAAAAATTCTCAGAGATTGTCTCGAGTTGAAAGTAAAAAAAATGTGAATATTTAGAGCACTCCGTGACATTAACCTTGTTCTCAATTTTATTTGATGGATAGTGTTTTGAATTTACACATTGAATTTTGTTTGGGACATAATTATTTGGTGTATAAATATTAAAACGAAAATAATACACTGTGCTACCCCCCCCCACACACTTCCCGATCCTTCATGGCCTCGTCGCCGACCAGTCGATTGATGTTACAGTTTACAATATTATGCAATCTCGAGACTTCGGGTCTATACTATGTCGGAAACTTTGACGAAATAGTGAGTTAAAATATACAGTCCACATCTTTGGAGATGCCAGCAGAATCCGGATTGTGGTGAGTGCCAAACTCCTTCCTGTCCTAACATTCTTCCGCCATCTATGTTTTGTACGCAACACATTTACTATTCCGCTAAATGATATATCCATTTTAATTACCTCTATGTATAAATTAAGTAATAGCAAGTACGAGTATGTAAGTTTTAGTTTTATTCTGACCTGAGTAAACACTTTTAATTTAGCCATTGATATTACCCCTAGTCTACTCCCGAAACCATAATTTAAATTCATCTCACATCCTTGCTCCGTAGCCCAGCAGCCCCGAGCCGTCTTCAACGAGACATTTCACGGAGATAAGGAGACGCATCCGCACCGCGGGTAAACACCAAGCCATGCAATCGGTAGACGGTTCTTGAGATTTTTTCTCATTCTTATATTTTTCTCTCAAAGTTTTTTAGTTCGTGTTATCATCGCCAGGAGGAAGGAATGCTATTTATTCGAGCGATAAATGCGCAATTGGGGCAGGTCTGGATGAGCTCGATTGAAGGGGTGGGGGTCATTAGGCGCTTAGCTACCCCACCCCCGACTGGGCAGAGGCAAACTGGGCCTTCAAAAAACTGTATCTTATTTAGCTTATGGTAAATTTATTAAAAAATATATTCGAATATGCTCAACTATACAATACGTTTGTGAAAGGCTATCGCCTCCTTTGTGAGTCGCTCCAGGTGGTGCTTACTACCCTACTTCTACCAGCCATAAAAAAGCAAGACACTGCGTGCAACAATATACACGTGTCAGCCTGCGGCCGGATGCCCGTCACTTTATATATCGACGTCTTCCGAGCGGCAGCTTCAGAAACCGCATCCGATCTTAATTCACGTACCATGTGTTAGCCACAATCTTTGTATAATTTAGTTTCATAAAGTCAGTGTAACCGTAAGTAGTTTATGTTCATAAAATCTGCCACACATTCACATCCATGTACATTTTGATATATTCCGAACACAAGGGTATTGGTTGAACATTATAGTAACCATACTCACGCACAGATATAAGATATTTTTCTTAAAATATTGATTTAGCTCAGCCTTAAATTGGTTAAAGAAGTATGAAAGTAGACTTAATGCAGTCGAATTACAGGGTGAACATTATGTTCCAGGCCGATTTTGTTTGGCCGCTATTCTAGTTTAGCAAATATTTGTCAGTGTGCCTTTAGCAATCATAGAAAATAGTTAATTTCATTTTATTATAAATCATCTAGTACTCCAACAACGTGTTGAAGTCATTAACATTTTACTTTTAAAATTAACAATATTAACTTTGTGGTTAAAATTCATATTTTTGTTTTATTAACCACTTAATTGAGTTTAAATACATCTACCGGTTTCGAAAAATACCATTTTCTTCTTCAGGATGTCATAACTAATTAAAACATATATTATTGTTTCTTTACCAGAATCTATTTTTAAAAAATCTATTTAAAAAAAAAAAAATTTTTTTAGTACCTAACTCAAATCGTTACTTAATACAAATTTACTCGAATAATTTTTAGGAAAAATTTTTAGAATGGGACTCGTAGATAAATTTAGTTGGTTTCTTATAATTTTTTGATTAGTTTTACACGCTTTATTTATCTCCAACGATTCCAAATTATTTAATTTGTGACCAACACCGTTTATATGCAAAATTGACAATCCCAATTTTTTATCAAAACCATGACCATTTTCTATCAAATGATTAGAAAATTCTGAAAACTCACTATTGTTCAAACATCTCAAATGCTCTTTTACTTTTATATTAAAATTTCTACCCGTTTTACCAATATAAAATGCAGCACAATCCTTGGAGTAAATACTTAATAAATAAGAGTGAATGTAAAGCTGATCTTAGCATAGTAAATTGAATTTAAAAAGGATAGCTTCGATGTTTTGGTCATGCAGAACTATTGAATGAGAATATAATGGAACAACTTTTTATTTGTACCACAAATTTAGTGAATTTAAAGTAAATATAAATACTGGAAGATGATCATATTAGAAACCTCAACATTTAACGAGTATGCAATGTAAAATGTTCAGGCGAAAGTCGTGTAACTGAGTACGGTACTCTACTTAGTTTTATGGCGAAACGATGAAGGTAAATTAGTTAGTTAACAAATAATGAATAATTGGGACTGAATGTAAATAACATTAGATAGATCTGATAAAGACTTTCGCTTATAACTCAGTCTAGAAAGACACCTAATTATGATACAATCGATGGATCGATTTGAGTGATGCCAATTAATTTAACGGATGACAGGATGATAAAGAAAATATACAGTCGCAAATATCGGATGCAACAAAAACAGATGCCTCAACAACAATTTATTAGACGAACCACAAATGATTGAAAGATCCTCATATTATTAAATATGAAGCCTGTAGGTAGGTAATTTGATGCATTTCATTGGAGTAAAGTGTCAATTTTGTTTGAAATATGAATATGTAACTCTTTTATTCTAAAGTTGTATTTTTCAAATAAGTAAACAAAATAGTGCATTTATATCAACACAAATTTGAAAATTGCAATGGATACAGTAATGATTTTGATAAGAGTATTACATAGGTAAGTAATTTTTATTTAATACCTGCATGATTTTAAGATTCTTTTTTGAAATATCATATAAAGTTAAATCATCAAACTATTTTATTCTACCTTTAAATACGTTGGTTATAAAAAGTGTCTGTAGTGTTTAATTTGTGGTGTTTGATGAATTTGGAAAAAGATCCAGTTCATAAAAACTGACATGGATTTTAAACACTAATCAATCACCGTTATCTTACCTAAATAAATTTAATATTTTCTGTATATTTTCATAATTGTTTACAGCGTTTTTTTTTAAAGCGCCATGCCTTAGTCTAGCAGTAGGCGCTGTATTCCTAGTCCTGGAAACAGTCACTCGAATCGATCTAAATCGGTCTGAGTGCGCTTTTCGATAGTTATATTTGTTTTATAATATATATATACTTAGATATATAATAAGAAAACTTATGATTACCCAAAATAATTTTAATGTTTTAGTAATAATGGTACGCCCCGCGTTAGAACACTCCATTCGTGTCTCCAGTCCCCTCCTGTACGTAATATCCATCGACATTACTATAGTGAGCGCTCCTGCCTGGGAGATGCTTCCGGCGTTTTATGGAAGCTGTTATTTGATTACTGAGAGCATGCATAACTGTATGTAATTAGAACACTCAATTTAACATAGAAACCAAATTAAAATACTGGAAAGTCAATTTTGATATGCTTCATAAGTTCATTTTCAGAAATATTTAACAGCTGTCTACAAGACATGTTTCGATAAAAAATAATTAATTAATGTTTTATTAAACAAATGATAGATATCTCATAGAGACGAAGCTATTTTTTATTATTAGAAAAATATGGAAGTATGGAAGTACAGGGCAATGGCGATAGTGTAGTGGTATTCGAAGTGATTCCACATATTAATATATAACTTAATTTTTTTTTATAGATATGGAGGTTGATTGGGTGGAATGGTGAACGTAACGTTGTATAAAGTGATCACATATGCCAGCCAAAGACAGGACGTATGCCCTGTAATTACCCATAAGTCCATATTTCTCCATTAATAAAAAATAGCTTCGTCTCTATGAGATATCTATTATTTGTTTAATAACAGTGCCTTTGGAGGTGAAAATCCAGTAATTGTGTGTTCTTGGACATATTCTAATATTTCTAATTTTTTAAATTATTTTAAATACAAATTTAATGTATTAATTATAAATATCCCGGTAGCGCAAAAACAATATTTTTCTACAAAATTGATTTTATATGTATATATTTATAATTAATACATTAAATTAGTATTTAAAATATCACAGACCTATGTTCTGAATAATTACAAACTTCACAATAAGAATGTGTTCTCCTTAATAATTTTATTATTTATTTGTTAATGTCTTCCCATCTTAACCACGAAGCCAATAAATAACGATTTAATTAAAATATCTTTTTTTGTGTACTAATTAGTGTTATTAAGAATTTTATGATATAAGTCTAGTATAATATAATAAAAATAGACACGAATAGATAATGGATTTTAAAAATCCTGGAAGCTGCAACAAAATAATATCGAGTCATTTATGTATTTATATATATATATCTTAAATACTCGGAGGAGCAATTAAAGAACCCTATATCCGAAATAGCTTCCATTGATATTTTGAAGATTCATGATCAGCTTCGAATTTTTTCAAATAAATTTAATTTTGGTCTGTGCGATGTGAGCGTTAATTAAAAGTTATACGACACTAACCATAAAAAATGCGTACAACTGTTGAGAGAAAATACAAATACTTTAATCATTAATAGCTGCAATGTGGTTTATAGTCTTGGAATAAGTTTAAATATTTGCAATATTACTTTTATTAATTTATCTTACCTATATATATTTATTTAAACTCAAGAAAAAGTGATAACGTCAAAAGGTGCCCTTACAATTATCGGCTAATGTTTCGCTATTGTTACGATAATTACGTTACATTGTACTGATCACATTAAATATAATAATTTATTGACTACAATATTTACGCAACAAAATACGTACCTACCGGAGTCAAATATTTATACACAGCAGGTATTAAACAGCGATGGAAATTTCTCAGGACCTTAAGACCAAACTTGCACGAACTTCAACCAAGGATAATATTGCTTGAGTTTGTTGAATGTCTGATATAGGGTTGAGCAGAGCAAAGTTTGATGAGATTTAGGGCGGAATTCACAGGAGGGGATGCGTCACGGTAGCTTCTTCCATTTTGAGTACACGACAATGGCCTCAATGCGCACAAAATTTGCGGTTATTTTTGCTCCTACGGCGGGGGGAATGTAACCTGAAATGCGGTCAGAATGTACGCTGTTACTCGCTTTATAGGTATTAATGGTATAAAAGTTTAAGAGCAACTCTAAAAACAGGTTTAAAAACATTAGCACTAATAATTTTAAAACCATTGTATAACAAATAATCGTATTTCTTCTTTATTATCATAGATTGTCGTCGCGCTTGATGTTGGAATCGATGATCAATTAATAATTTGACATTTTTATTGCTGTAATACTACGCTAAATTCAACTGATATATATTCTCTCTGAAATGGGAACAAGACTCACACAACATTCACGTATCGTATTTTTTTGCAAATTTAATCACAATTAACTAATAATGCAACACGTGAAAGATTCACAAAATTAATAAAGTTAGAGCTCATCACATACGACTAACATACAGACTAAAAACGTATTCGCTTAAAGGGTCTATTCTCTTATATGATTTCAGACAATTCAGATATGTCGTTCCATTTAGTTGAGATCATACCACAACAAAGGCACTGTTATTAAACAAATAACAGATATCTCATAGACAAAGCTATTTTTTATTATATTTAATGGAAATATATGGAAGTATGGGGAAATACGGAATATATAAAATTTAAAAATATTGATTTTTCAGGTGTATTCTAGTATAATGTGTTAAAAACATTACATACGAAGAATAAATATTAGATTCTCATTTTGACATATATGCTGTTTCAGGGAAATGATTTCATAGTGTAGTGGTACTTGAAAAGTTTCCAAATATTACTTCCAAAAATTGATTAATACATGAGAATGGTGAAAGTTATATTTGTATAAAGTGATCACTTAAGCTAGCCGAAAACAGGTCGTAAGCCCTATAATAACCCATACTTCCATATATTTCCATTAAGTATAATAAAATAAATAGCTTCGTCTCTATGAAATATCTATTATTTGTTTAATCCAGTAATTGTGTGTTCTTGGACATATTCAAATATTAATTTTATTAATTGTTAAATCAAAAGTTACCCTAGTATACCTAGGTTGTAATACAAATTAAATATGGGGTCATTCTGTGGAAATCAAATGTCACATTGAGCAACCTTCTGCAAACTTAATGCGTATGAAAAATATGTTTTGTAGTTATGATCTAAATCTCAGATTATGAACACAAGTCGTTCTCGTTATTATTTCGTGGAACGGAAGCGTGAACGCTAATTGAAAAAATGTTCAAAATAAACTGCAACTCGTAATGCAGGAAAAGATTGCTGGAAATCGGAAATAAAGATGCCGAGGCAATAGTTAGGCCAGTCTGCCATTGGGCTTTTCCGGGCCGCAGTAAACAACGCGATGATAGCCAAACATGAAAACCAATGTCTATTGAACGGATAAGGCAAGAGAAGAAGAAAAGTGTAGTTCAGTTCATGGAACAAAATGTATTTTTATTTTTTCTTTATATTATTATACACCAACTTCCAATATAAAAAATATTTTTAGTAGGTACAAATAAAATTAATCAATTAGAAAGATATACAGAAAAAATTTAATTAATTGCTACCGTGATTCAAACCTGGTCCTCTTCCAATCCAGGGAATCGCGTTTACCATTTTCGCTATAGCAATCGAATACATTTTCGACAAATTTTATATTCTGTAATCTTTCCAATTGAGCAATTAACTTTATACTTATAACAAAAAGTATAAATATATTTAACAAAAAATACTTTTTTTGTAGTGGGCTTTTTTTATTTGCCAATATTCATAAAATATAAGAATGCACTGCAATCTGCAGCAACATTGTTATAACCAACAGCTTAGTCATTCTTCATGCGATTTGGAGCACTTTTTATTTATATTACACTTATCTTGTTCATACTATTTTAGTTTTTTTATATCCAGTCGTTATCTTGCTTCCATTTATGTTGCTCTCATAGGTTCCTTCAAAACAAAAAATTTCATCCATTTATCATTTATTTCGTATTTCTAATTGGCGTCATTCCATTTTAAAAAAATATTTTATTCACACTGCCTCTTTTGGTACCACTTCGAGTCTTTTTATCTTCTTTCCAAAAGACCTTGATATTCTCTTGGAAGTTCTGAGTTAATTACAATCACTCATATTTTCTCTTCCTTGCTCCTTACTTTCTTTCACACCACACTTGACTTTTTTCTTAGATACAAAATACATATCCTTCGCTTATATGTATCTATTCTCATTCTCATTCGTTATTTCATAATCCCACCATGCAGCATTTTTATTTCTCCCTGATAGAAAAAATGATGTTTAAAAAAGTTTTAAAATAAGTTTAAAAGAAGAGACAAGATTGAGAATAATAGAAAAAGGAGGGTGAGTGCGGGATATAAGTGAATGGTTCTTTAAATTCCATCATCGCTATTAGTAATTTGTCACACGAGTTAAGACTAGCGGTGCACAATGGTGCCAACACTAAGGTATGGAAGTGAAGCGTGGAATTGACAAAAAAAAAACTACACGTATGCGGTAGAAATTCGGTCGCTCGGGTGCAAGTGATATACATATGTGGAAAATCCAACGATGACGCGGCCAATAGTGACCATTGCGCGGCGGATAGGCCCTGCGGGTGGCTAGAGGACGCTTCGCAGCCATTGGTGACCGCTGCGTTTCACCATATATCGCTGATCGCTTGCTGCTAGGCCCTGATCGCTTGCTGCTAGGCCCTTCGGACGACTGTTGTAACCGCTTTACGGTCAATTATACCGCTTTAGATGAAATATAGATTCTATGGAAGCCATGGGCTATCATGAGCGGCCACATTAGACGCCCACAGGTCCTAGCAGTAAAAAGAGATCGCCGATTACTTTCTGATTTTTGCACTGACAGCAAAAATCGGCGATAATCGATATTATATAGCATGGAATTGTACAAATTGTGTTTTTACGTATTAATTTTGATATATATGTATTCAAAATAAGAAAATATTAATATTGTCATAATTTGATAGTTCTATAAGAAACTGGCCATAGATTGAGACGCGATTTGACCACGAGACATAGATGAGATGACAGGATGGCAGATGCTAAATATATTTCCCAGCCATAATACGATTTCGCGGATATATATTTACGTACTGTTATTGAATATGTAAAAGAGAATACATTTTGTCTTATCTTAACCTTACTTAAAAAACACGTTCTTTTTTGTCGCGCTGGCATCTCACAAACCTGGCCGTTTAATCAAGCATTATTTAGCCATGACGAAACAAAATCCAAGACTTGCTATACGTCCAGAAAAATCATAGAAATATATGAAAATAAATAGAGATATCTAATATTATTATGGAATAGTAAAGAATGAACAAATTAGGATCAAATGTAAAACTGATTGTAGCGTAGTCGATAGAATTAAGAAAAGGTTGCTGAGATAGTTTAGTGACGTGCAACATATGAGCGAGGATAGGATGGTAAACAAAATTATAATGCGAGTGTTGAACACTGCAGGAACAGAGGGCGTCGGCAAAAGTCGTGACATAATCAGATAAACCAAATATTGGAGAGCGACCCTGTTAAAAGTTTCAACAATCAAGAAGATGTGTGAAAGTGAATGAGGCAAGTATGGTGTGCTAGGATATAAGAGTGTCGCGTATCTCGGAAACGTCGTGATGGTAAGTTAGTTAGTTAGTTTTCATATAAGATTTCACCATAAGTCTGTGCTAAATCTGTTATATAAATATTTATTACGTTTTTCTTTCAATATAATTGAAACCCACACCATATCAATCACACAAACTAATATACATCTAACAAAAGTATTTTTGATTAATGAAAATAGAGCAATATCATAATTTGTCCCAGGGGGGCCATTGCGCAAATTACTATTGAACTAAAAAGGGGACCGAAATAATAAATTATATTTTTTTCCCCATTTCTTACTAACTTAACTTGCCATCACGCCGTTTCTCCGCGGGGGCAGGCAGAGAAAAATAGAGCGCTACACTCTTCTGTCTCACATTCATATTCATACATCTTCTCAGGCAGGCTTATTGATTGAGTTGTTGAGGTTTTTAATAGGGCCAACAGAATAATATCTGGTTTACCGATTTATCTGCGGACGTGATCTATTTCTGATGGCATCTATGTTCCAGGCCGATGTTATTTTTAAATAATTAAAAAATGAGACGTAATTATTTAATTTAATTTTTATTTATCAATTAATTTATTTATTACAATTATGAATAAAATATGATATTGGCCAAGCGGCCGCCTCTCGCAGTGCTTCAAATGCGTGCTCTTTTAATCATATTTTTCATAACATTCTCACACACTCCGCGTGTTATTTCAGAAATTTCATTTCGAATATTGTCCTGTAGCATCGGAATTGTTGTTGGTTTATACCTTTCTTTTTAAGAACCCCCACAGAAAATAGTCGGGCGCCGTCAAATCACCGCTTTTTGACATAATGCAGCCGGGAAAAATTTCTTGCAATTTCAAGCATAGCTCGGGCTGTGTATGAGGTGAAACCACATGTATTGCAGTCCTAATCGATCCAATTCGACTACCAAGAAGTATTCCAAAATGTGATGATAGCGATCACCATTAATGGTTACAGCATTGCCATTATTATTATATAAAATGTTTTAATGACCTCAAAACTTTGTTGAAGCATTAGGTACTACATAATAAATTGTAATCAACTACTTTCTACAACTACCAAATGCGAACTGATTAATGTCTGCCAAATCAAAATAACATAATATTCATCCTGTATTTCTTACTATTCTTTCCTCATTTTTAATTCTATTCACTCTTCTAAGATCATTTTCACATTCTCTCCTAATTTGTTCATTATTTACTCTATCATAAATATAATATATTTACCCCATATACATCTAATATTCATTTCCACTGCATTTAGTCTATTGGTACCAGAACTCTATTGTATATAGCTAGTCTTGCTTCGCCTGATAAGTTTCTTGAAAATTACCGTATTCAATGTGCCGTTCACTCCCTAAAATCACCCTCCCTCGATATGTTTCTCAGCCATTGTGTTCCTTTCAAAAATATTTCCCAAATACACAAACTCAACTGCTTGTTTAAAATAATTATTTTCTTTCAGTATTTTGCACGTTGTCTTACATTCCTTCTTCTCGAATACCATCACTTTCGGTTTCAATAAATTATTTTTAAATATTGTGGAAAACAATTTAAATAAATCATATTAATAATGTAATCTTTAACCAGTTCCTTATTGAAATTGATGAATTGTAGTTCCTACAAAATAATCTAATCCGTTGAAAGAGGTGAATTTAATAGAATTTAAATTTAGATACAACTTTTTAAAATTTGGTAAATGTGGAGATTGAGGTGTGAGAATTGGTGAACGTTATATATATATATATATAAAGTCCTCACTTAATCCAGTCGAAGACAGGTCGTCAGCATTATAATTACCCCATTCTTCCATATATTTTTCATTAAATATAATAAAAAATAGCTTTGTCTCTATGAGATATTTGATATTTGTTTAAAAACATAAAATGTTGATTAATTGTTTTGAGTTTTCAGGATCCAACAGAAGAGTTTAGGGATAATGTACAAGATCCCTCTCCAACAACATCGTCTCCGCTCTTATTCAGGACATCCCCCACCCACTCCCCTCACCCAACTGGAAAAGAGTAGGAGGGTCACAATTAATCGCTCGGATTGCTCGAGCTAAGTACGGCTACCTTGTTTTGTTCGTGTACCCACTCATAAGAACGTCGAGATCTGCTTTTAAATCAATTTAACAGTGTGGCACCTTGTGAAAAATATATTTTTTCCTATTAGAAAAATCTTATTCTTATATACAAATCATTTTCTTTTACACTCAATTGCTAAATTTACTAGAACTATTCTGGAATCATAAATCGTATATTTGAACCATAAGGCTACCTTGTTTTGTTCCTTCTCCCACTTATATTATTTAGCGGAGCACTTGGCAGTTTCAGATCTCATTCTTCAACGTTCAAGCATTTCTCTTCAGCAGCTGCAAATTATAGCGACGACAATTGTTACGGTTATATCCGCAAGACGAGACGCTAAAATACGTGCTATATATATCTCAAAAAGAGTTCAATTATTGTCTTCTGTCACATACCTTGTGGCATTGCGTGATCATGAGGGATGCTCGTGATCGCATGATTTGTGGCTTAACTGGGACCAATGGTCGGCCGCCTGAAAACGCGGACCTGATCAGTAATGCAAGGAATCTCAAGCTGTATAGGGATTTCATCAAAACGTGAACTACGAGATGGGGTATATTAGGCAGATGATGCCAAGATTGTGTCAGCGAGAACGCGGACACTTCACTTTACATAAGTTGTTAGCGCTGTTTAATGCACTCATGCACGCGCATTGTCTATGCGGGATTCTCAAAATTTAAACCTAGTATCTCCTTTTTATTTTTCCTAACCTATCCCTTTGCGCACGAGGAAGAAGAAAAGAGGTCGCTGCAATCAAAACTCTCGAACTGCAACGAGCCCAGTGTGTGCTTAGAACTGTATAGTCTAAACTGCCGTCGCTTCAATCCGCTTTACTACCGCTAATATTAATTTATTAAATATCTATTTAATTCCCGCTAATACATAAAAACAATCCTTATTACACGAGTGTTAACAGTATTTACATATTTTGCACTGCATGTCTTGTAGTTGGAAAGGAGAGACAATTGATCCAGCATCAGGCAGACAGAAAAAGTAAGTGCCTCCTGTCTTCCAATATTTCCACTATAAGTCAAATTCTTAAAACAAACAAAATCGTGCGTAACTCCGTCGGCCTGTACCTGTCCGTGTGTGGTGTGGTGTGGTGTAGGGTGAATCATGCATCATTGTGTTTTATCCGAGTCCCTTCAGTACAGTAGAGAGTGTACTTGATAGTTATCCCTTTAATGGCTGTCTTGTAGCCACTGGTCTCTGTGCTTCCGTACATAACACTTGATTATCTATTTGTTTGTAATGTTGTAATATACCTGTATTTTAAAATAAATAAAGATAGCACTTAAAAGGGCGCAGGAAGGTTTAAATTAAAATCTCTGTTCGTTTTCACAATCTCTGACATTAGCTTTTGTTTCTTATCTCCTTTCTTTTGTGTTTATTAATTGTACAGTTGTTTCTGTAGTACTGTGTGTGGAACCGAAAAAGAAGTTGAAACTTCTACAACGGTTCCGGGAAAGGGTGGGTCTCCCCCCCCCCCTTCTTCTAGCGCCCTTTTATTATTTTTATTTTTTTATAATGAGATTATTTTGATATATTGCAAATTAAATTTAATAAAAACGTGTTAAATACTTTTCATCTGTTCTCAGATTATTTTGTAGCGACAGCGTTGCCTTTATACTATTTCATAACATAATATATTATTTAGTAGATACACTGCACAAATAGAACATACATTGCTGATGATTACAAGATGTTATACCATATTTAAAAATATATTATTAAATAAAATAATGAAATCAAATTATTTCACGATGCATCTTTAAGCCGACATATTTTATAACTCAGTGTAATAAATTAATTTAATAATGGAAAAACATTAGTATATTTTAATATAGACGAAAAATGGAAAAAAAAAACAATTATAAAGCGCAATTTATTACCATAAACTGCCACGTGAAGTAATATAGCGATGAGTAATGTGTGAATTACGAGGCGTGTTTTTTAAGTAAGTACCGGAATTTTTTTAAAGAAGCACAACATCATTTTTACAACACTTTACTTTATTCGGATGCTACACACCTTCAAATGCTTCACAACATAGTCGCCACTATTATTAAGTCACTTGTCACAGCGGGACACCAACTTTTGTACAACTTTGTCATGGAACGACGCCGCCTGGGATGAAAACCATATCTCTACTCCGTCTTTGAGTTCATCATCGTCATCAAAACGCTTGCCACCAAGGAACTCCTTCAAATACAAAGATGGAAATCACTTGGCGCCAAATCAGAACAAAATAGGAAATCGGGCATTCAAGAAACGAATCACAAACCGTATCGCACAGTCGGCGGGCTGATCTATCATCTTGAACATTTCAACCACTCACTACAAGATAGCCGCACTATATGAATATCTCTAACTTTGCACCCGGTAAATCAACACATGAAGAAAATCATTTTGCAGGTGCAATATCACAACAGCAGCGCTACACCGTCAATATGCGACAATGGTATTGAATGCGCCTCGTATTTAAAACATTATTTTTGAATTGGCTATGCGATAGTTTATTTTCATAGACGTAAAATCTATATCTATATGGTTTTGAGAATTGACAAAGTATCATGTGGATAATAGAAAATAATGGTAAACAAATTAAATATAAATAATCCATTAATAGATCATATAGATCCATAAATATTTCTTGCAAACTAATTTTAAAAAATGTCGCGATTTGCAAAAAGCTTCTGTAGGCAATTATTGGCTCTTCTGGCAATGTAACCTAAACTTTGCAGTAATATAGGAACAATGTCCAAATTTAATGTTTAACTCTTGTAATATGGTTATATAACATCTGTACCACATTTTAAATGCGTCAATTTTTTGCCATTAGCATTGAGGAAATAATAAAAAAAAATGATTATCATTGATTTTAGTCATAAATATTCAGTAATTCTATGATTTTTGACAGCTGAAGCCATCCAGTTTACCATCTCAATACGACGGTCATATTTCTTCAGTTCTCCAGATTCAGAACTAAAAAAAATTAGAACGTATCTAAAAACGAATACGGTATTATTTTTAAAGCAGGTCAGCAAACATAGCCCCCTTTTCCCGGTTATCCCTCCCTTTCCTACTAATTTTTACGAATGCCATCTATTTCAAATATTATTTAGTTGCACTTTAAAATGTAGAGAAAAACCGCTTTGACTATTCATCCCATTTTTATCCCATGGATATCACTTCCTCCCTCTGCCTGGACCAAATTTTACATTCATCATAATTATGCGGGCTCCACACTCCCTTCCCCTAAACCACCGCTTGAAATTAAAACTAAATCCACAAAACTACGTATATGAGTACTTGTCGTACAAGTTTTCTGTCAGGTAAAATAATATTTTGGCCATCTGATCTCACTAGACTAGGAACTTGAATTAAGGGTGATCGCCGAGACCAGTGCTCGATACTTTCGTGTTCATGGAGGAGTGGCGCGAGGTAGTCTAGTCACACTCGCCATTCAATCTCGCCAGCCATAATCGAATACAGTGTGATCGTTCCCTCAGAGTTTTTTTCTTTTTCCAATTTCCTCTATTTACCTTCACCTTTAGTGGAAGCAATTGCTTTGCAAGCTTGAGTAAAATATCAAGCCAACATTAAAGACGTGATTTTATAAAATGAGATTTTATAATGTTTTCGAGACTGTTATTTTGAATTGCAATCATTTTCAAATCAGTATTTCATTTGTCTTGTTTCATATTGCATAAATTAACACATTATTATTGTGAAGTTTTAGTTTTTTAAGAATATAGTTCTATGATATTTGAGTACAAATTAAATGCACCGATTAAATATACAGATAAAATAAATTTATCGAAAAAATATTTTAGCTGCCACATTAGAATTTATATATTCAATATAATATGACAGTCGAACCCACCACAGTTAACCCTTTCCTGCCAGCTTTCATAGGAATGCAAATTTTTGATTCTGTTATATTATCTTGATGAAAGACCACCATTTAGTATCGAAATATAGTATATTTTTAATGAGAACACATTACTATTGTGAAGCTGTAGTTTTTCCAAACGTAGTTCTGTGATATTTTTAATACAAATTAAATGTATCAATTAGAAAGATATACAGATAAAATAATTTTTTGGAAAAATATGTTTGTTGTCACCCGAACACGAACCAGGAACCCTTGAAATCCGGGGAAGTGCGCTGAGCTATTACACCACGGCACCATTGTAGGATAACAACAATTTTTCTAACTTAAATGTTGTACTTTCAAATTGATACATCTGTCATTCCATTATTTGAAATTTAGATGTATGGAATCTCAAACACCGTTGAGTAAAATCCGATAGGAGACGCCAGAATTAATTAATTCCTGAAATATAATACATTATGTAAAATAACAAGAGCTAAACAGGTGATATTAATTCATCCAGATTTTTGGACTCTTTCTGATGAAATATGATACATGGTGTATATGAAGGCATTTACTGTAAAGGTAAAACCTTTTTTGTCAAACAAAAAATATCTATCTAACCACCAAGTTTTTATATTCTTACAACTCATCAAGAGAACTCAATCTTAAGGTCTTGACTACGTAAAGTTTACTTCCCTATATTATTTTAAAAAGGCGCTCAGAAAATAAAATGGAAATTCTTTGTCAAGACTTGGCCTTCTGACCCTTCTAGAATAAAGATACGAAAATGATGATGATTATCAGAAAAAAATTGAACTATTCAAAGTGTCTAAATGGGGTATATATTTGATATATTTCTGTTTTTTTGGATAAATTTCTTTATATTTTGCACTCTACAGACAGTGAATAGAATTCCCACTTTACGGCATTTCGACATAGCAGTTAACAAGTAGTGTTAAAAAATGCCAAACTGGCGGTGAAAGTGAAGGACTGATAGAGGAGCTTTTGCTCATAAATCGGTCCTGAGTAAGCGGTGGGTCACCACTCACTGTACAAATATATACAATATTATATTTCGAAACTTAGGTTATGCTGTTACTGACAGTGCTAATTAAGTATACAATAGATATAGGTACTAGATATCAAAAAAATGTTACAATTTAATATTAAAATTTAGAATATAATTTAAATTTTATAAGGCAAATTCTTTTATTGCTCGGTACCGTACTCTGCTTTCGATTCGCTTAAAATATTTTCTGTTTTTCTCCTTCGGACAACGGATTTATAATGTTTTATTAACAGTGTTCAAAAAAAATTATTTTAGTAACTAGCTTTACAAATTAACTTAGCCGAAAATCATAACAGAAATAATTTTTTTTTAATATTTAATTTAATATTGGTAATAATCTGACTTAATAATATCCCGAAAAATACAAATTCGCTCTTTTGACAAATAATAAATTATAAGCTATAAATATTATTTACGCAAATACCGAAATATAAAATAACGTTGAAATTATATATTGGAATACACTGTGAAAACAAAACGTTTAGTCTGTTAAGTAAAATAAATCTATAGCAATGTCATTCCACGTTTTCCTTTCGAAGACAACAGAAGTCAGCATAAATTGTTTGAAAAATGCAAAAATTTCGCAGAAATAAAGATGCCAATATAGCTTCAGTATACATATTTAGTTCAGTACGATTATTATGAGATTGAACACACAAATTACATGCAAACAACGCGTACGTGCTGGTAATTTGCCGACCAGCATGCACATGATATTGTTCTAAGTGATTTGCAATTTTTGTAATAACCCACGGCTACATAAAAGTCGTGGAATACGCCATAGATAAGGTTACGTTAATCCGGATAGTAACAGCTAGAATTATAGTGTCCTTTCATAGTATAAAGATTATTAATCCAAGGTATTTTATCTCTACAGATAGTAATAGCCAAGGGTAACCATGAAGAATATATACATGGCCGTGGAAGAAGCGAAAGATGTATGTCAGGATGGTAAATTGACGTGATATTATATTCTCAGGATCTTGGTTGTGAATACGTATATTAAAAGTGTCACATTCGTGGTGGCAGTAATGGCCCTAGCCTCTGTGGCGCCCTCGGGCGAAATTTTTCTGATTTAAAAAAAAAACGATGGATATGTTGAACCACTCTCACAGACTCTCAGATTCCGCAGCTACAATGTCCTCCTGCGACCAGATCCTCTTTATCGTGGTTTAATCTTGCACTGATGATAATTAGGAGAGTATTCTTTTATATACATCGACCCCTCCTACGTAAAGAATCGTAAGTAAAAAATGACATTTTTAATCATTCTAGGTATTTGATACATTTAAAAAATATTATGTTTATTAGTATTAGTATATATATTTTAAATCTGTCACGTAAATAAGTATCAAATACATGCAAAATATTATAATGATTAAAAATATCATTTTTACTTACGATACTTTACGTAGGAAAGAGTGATATCTCTCAAATTTCGCTTCACATGGGAAAAATATTCCAATTTCCGAATTTTCATTGATTTCTTAGCTCATTTCCTATTAATTATCCAGGTGAGTTTTTCGGTCAGTATTTTTAAACGGCATCCCATAAGCTGTAACTATGGTGATACTGGAGAATCAGTTACCCTTCTCCAGGGCAACAGTTCAGTGGAGACGTTTGTGATGATATTTAAAAAAACAGAAGATAGCTCTTCTGGATCTATATGACGTTCGTCTTGCTTTTTTTGTATTAAGTATTTTGTAATGCTCATAAAATTTTTATTTTGTTCAAACTGTAGCTCTTTCTCAGCTTATTTTTCAATTTTATTTCGGCTTATTCGGCACCCCGGCTAGTTCGACGCCCTCGGGCGGGGCCCTAGTTCGCTACCCCCCGGGCCGGCCCTGCGTGGTGGATAGGTCTGCCGCGATCTGTGATACATTTCGTACATGCGGCGAGTACCGATAGATATCGGCGGGCTAGCTGCGAATGGGTTATGTACACCAAACAGCAAACTGGCAGATGTCCTATAGTTATCAACGTGGCAGCTACTTACAGATAATTCAAAAAAAATAATTCAACTGATAAATATTATTATATTTTTATTCTGGCATTTATTACTTTACGACGAATAATAAATCTTTTATTTAGGAGAACACAATTTTTGCTGCTAAGTTGCATTTTTAGAACATAGTTCTGTGGTATTTTAATGCTCGTTATATTAATCAACTAGAAAGATATACAGAAAAAATCTATCATATCGAAAGAACTGCGTTCTTCTTAATATATAAGTTGTATTAAAATTTACAAATTTAATAAAAATGGATTAATTAATTTATTAATCTGGCGTCATCTATCGGGTTTTACTCAAAGATATTTGAGATTCCCCGTAATATAAAGGGGATTGCTTTTTAAAAATGGAATACTAGACGTATCAATTAGAAATATTGCAGAATATAAGTTTAAAATTTGTCGAAAATGTATTCGATTGCTATAGCAAAATCGGAGATCGCGCTTCAGCGAATAGGAAAAGGTCCAGGTTCGAATCTCGGTAGTAATTAAATATTTTTTCGATTGACAATTTCTGTATATCTTTCTAGTTGATTCATTTAATGTGTGATAAATATTTTTACTACCAGCCATAATTAACACAGGAGGCACCTAAAACTAGGCTATGAATTTTTTTATTAAGTCTCTGCATGGTTATAGTGTGCATACAGTGACATGTACATTGACAGCTTGGCGAAACATGTGAGATATTATAATTAAGCTGGCTCGTGGCAGTTGAAAAGTTAGAAATTAAAATTTAATTTTTCTCTCAAATGTGTCAAATGTGTATAATACAATTTAAAGTAAGCTTATTAAATTTTTTTGTTAAAAAATAAATGATAGCTAACAAGATAAATTAAAAATAAATAAATAATAATAATGTCACTTATGATCCAAGTTCATTCCTCAGTATGTGAGCAAATTATTTATTTTTCTTGTATTTATACAGAAAGCACATTTTTAAAAATACATTCTGGTACAAAAAATAATATTCAGGCAAATAATAAGTATGTTTGAATATTAAAAAGAAATCACATATATGCAAAAATAAAACATTGTTTTTTGATTCTACTCGTTTAATTTACTTGAGATGTGTTTCGCCTTGTAAGGGTATTATCAATCGAAGTAAATTAAATGAGTAGAATTAAAAACAAGTGTTTCTTTTTAAAATAAAGATGCATACACGGAATACGTGTCATAAATATTCCTACTATTTTAAAATAACCTAAACACTTGTAATAGTACTAACTTGCTAGTCTCCTGGAACAAGGCGCGAACCCCCGACCACTAGATCACTAGGCCAACGTCTTATTTTTATTTTCAAATATGTGATTATGGAGTTCTACAATCTTACATCAAAATCAGTAAATATTAAAAATAAGCTTTCATCATGTTCAGTTTCAATATCTAACTATTTAAGATTTGACATATAAATAGTATAAATAGGTTAAACATATGGAGCTCAATTACTGAAGTAATTTTGAAAAACGACATACTTAATGAGAAAATGTCTATTAAAGTTATGACACATTCTAGATAGAGAGACGGTTGTACAATGTTAATAATGATATTTGAAAGATTGATTCTTATATTTGTTAAATCACCCGTCATATTAAAATACATGCAGGCCTTATATCAAATATCCTGTTTTGAAAAGGAAAAAATACCACAATGGCTTCGATGAATCTCCAGCATCTGGAAAGCGCGGCACAAGACATTATATATAATCTTCCACGTGACTGCGTTTAAAAAGATAATGCACATTAAATAATACTAATTTTAGCGCGCATTCACCGACCTCGTTGCACAATTCACCTGACACCTGGCATCTGGCACCTTGTGTATGTTACAGTGAAATCGTAAAATTTAATAAACGTTCTCTTTAGCTAAAGTATTAATTCAAATTAAATTAATCAACTAGAAAGATATACAGAAAAAATCTATCTACCGAAAAAATATTATATCCCGGTAGCAATTAAATATTTTTTTCGTTAGATACATTTTTTCTGTATATCTGTCTAGTTAATTAATTTAATTTCTATTAAAACACCACATAACTATGTTCTGAAAATGCAACTTCACAGCAAAACTTGTGTTCTCCTTAATAATTAATAAAGTATTAATTAAATATAAAAATGTCTACTATTTCCAGTAAATGTATTAATTTATTAGACAGCTCAAACATGTAGATATGTAGATAATATCATAATAGCATGATATCGCAAGTCAGATTTTTTGATGTATGTTTAAAAAAACTAAATTGGAAACTTAATAATATCTTATTTCCTAACCTAACTTAACCTTTGCTTCAAATATTACATTATTCTTTACTGAATTTTACATTCATAAACAGGTGTGACAACAAATTGATAGGTTATGCAGCAAAAGTGTTTTATTTATTTTCTTGTTCATATTTTTACTAATTCAGGAAATGTTACTTGTTAAAATTTTTATTAATTGTTAAAAAAAAATCTTATGAATTTATCGTGTATATGTGTTGAATAGTGAGAATTTAAATTTACTGAATTATTATTGTTAAATATACTCGTATATTTTCTTTTTTGGATATTTTTCAACAAAAATTACTTGTGTTTTGAGAAATTCTAATAACTACAGTACAGAGCGCTTGTAAAAATAATTTAAATTCAAAACAGTCAGTAATTGTGAAAGCGATTAATGAATTATAATAGTTCCTATTATAGAGCCGCGGTCTGACTTCAGGAGCTTCAGATGTCTGCTGAAACGTCTGCTGGTCATGTGGTCACACTTTTGACTTGACACTTGACGGTAGGATCTAAGCAGCTCTTCTTGTCATTGCTAGTTCCGGTGCAACCTTGAGATGTTTCATTTGTACCGCTTGGCACAAATGAGATTTCTTAACCTGAAGAACTGTTATCACTATATACAATATTTTTATGTATTAAATATATTATTATATGTATCTACGTGATGCTTTTTGGTTTACCATTTGGAAAGTTGCATGTATTTTTAATTCATCTCCTAATAAATTTGTCTATAGTTAGGTGACAGTTGAATAATATGGTTATAAGCATTAATATAATTGCTGCATGGTACTATTCTAAAGAGTTATTATTAAATATTATTTAGATTGGCATTTAATGTAAAAATTACTTGTATTCTGCATCCATTTTGTGAATAACGAAAGTAATAATATATTTTATTTTCATTATAGATTTTTTGAATATTGATGAGCCAAGTAAAGTGTGTTTTCAATTCGAAGTATCTCTGACAAGAATATATCCCACAAAGATTCCTTTGAAACTTTTCAATTTTCCCTTCAAATTAGCAATAAATCTCCGGAGATGAGTCTAAAATGATTTTCCAAAAACCAATCGCCACGACTCCTGAATTCTGTATTTTAAATTTGCCTCCGATTTTTATTGGTAAAATGATCAAAGGAAGTATGAAGCAATGTTCAAAAAATGTTTTTACCTAGATATTGTGAGGTTATAATGATCATCAGTTTTTATTAAAATGAAAAGATTTTTTTAAATGAATTATTACATACCTCTCTCTCTATATATATATATAATATCAGGCTATGTAGTGTAAAGAAAAAAAATTTTTACAATTGTATTATATTTCTTCAGGATATCAAGATATCCCATAAGTGCTCTTTCGACTATTGCAAAGATGTATATTTACAATTATACAAATAAATAGTTTGTACAACAATTATTAAGGATATTATAGATTTCATGAAAAAATTAAAAATGTTACAAATGTACTAATCTTAATTTTATTAGTATTACCTTATTATTAAAAATATTTATTTATATTTTCATTTCACTTTGTATATATATATTGTACATACGTATTTAGATACTACCTACTGATTATTATTTAAAAAAAAATCCTCTCTACAATAATAATTTTTCATTCTTTTTGATAATAAATCGAATTGCATTTCGGTGAAATTTATTATTATTTAATTTGTTAAATTTTTGCCTATATCTTCATGTAAATGACGTTTTGGTAAGGAATGAATAAAAACTTGTCCAAGGATGTTCATAAAATATTAATTATTTTTCCACTTATTAGTATTTCTAATAGTTATTCTAAACTAATTTTTTAAAAAAGCGTAAAAGAAAAACAAAAGTTTTGATATAGCTGCAAGTATCAAGAGACAATGTAAAAATCACCCCTTACGACCCAGCTGCATAAAATAGTAGAATTTACTTCAGGGAGACGTGAAATGGGGTCGAATTTTTACTGAATAGCTGCCTTCTGAAATAGAATGGGTATTTAACCTAATTGTAGCAGTCTTTTCATTGTTAATTGGGAATACAATCGTATTTAATTGGGCGCGACATGGGAAGATGGAGCGGCGAGCCGGGAAGCGCCGGGATACGCCAGGACGCGCCGGGACGTCCTTAATCTAGCCTCTGCGTTCCTGTGAAATATCTGGGAATACGTCCTGCTTGAAATACAGCACTGAAAGAACGATGTGTTTTAATTGTATTTAATATATATTGTAATTTTTTTTTTTTTAATATTACATGTTTCCATACAATATTTTTAATGAACGATGGTACCTATGTGTTTTGGAGTTGATTTACAAAATATATGTAATAAAAATAAAATGATAATTACTGTTATTGCAATAAAAAAAAATACTAACATACAAGAAAAGCAGTTGTTACTAAATATTATAAATTTATGAAGAAATAAAATGATAATTGGTAGAAAAGATCCCTTTTTTAATTTTTTTAAATAAAAAAATTAAAAATTACTCTTGAAAATTTTCCATTGGCTTCACTCTCTATTCAACCGATTTTGGAGGTATTCTTCACAGGCATGCTTTTTAGTTGCTGTATGAATTTAGCATCACGTCATCGTCTCCGCGAATATTTTACAGTTGCTATTACTTAATCTTGTCTGGGAACGCTTTTTGTTGCTATAATGGCTTTAGCACCGCGTCATCTTCAGGAACACTTTATAATTGTTATGTGACTTTAGCATCACATATTTGAGAACAGGAAGTATAAAAAACGGCGAGAATTCGCATTAAGACAAAGCTGTGCAAGGATTTTGAAGGTACGAAAAATGTCCATTAGTCTAATTACAGCCATAGTAGAAGAGGCATTGAAAATGTAAATTTATTATGTAGGTTTCTTCAGCATTCTGGAGCTTTCAAATATCTTTTCCTGGTGAAGGAAAAGATTTCTTCCGAAACTGGTTGGTTTTTCAAATAAAATGTGTGGTTAAATACAAAATTATTGTAAAATTTTATTAAAAAGAACTAACCATGTAAAGGTTTTAGTAATAGTCATAGTATTAACTTTATTATAAAAATAATTTTATGCCATTAAGGTTTAAATATGATTTGGCGCATATAGATGTCACGGCTGGCTCGAATATTTATTATATTTTCAACCAGTTGGGGACGTATATCAGCAATAACGCGACGAATATTGACTTCCAAGTCGTCTATCGTATCTGGTTTATCGGCGTAGACTAGCGACTTTACATATCCGCACAGAAAATAATCCAAAAGTGTTAAATCACACGATCTTGGAGGCCAATTCACAGGTCCATTATTATTCTAAATTATGCGCTCATCGAATATTTCTTTCAATAAATTGATTGTGGCAAGCGCTGTGTAGCATGTTGCGCAGCTCTTCTTCATTAATGCCATTCAATTGAGGAACGAAAATGTTATTCAAACTACTTGCTCGGATGGACGATTATGTCGACCGTAAAATGAACGTAGCGCACGGAAAGTTTCGCGAACTGAACCACGATTTTCGAAATAAATTTGCACGATTTGAAAGCGTCGTTCGAAATTGCAAACCAAACTGAGCACAAACCAACTGTTAGCTGTCAAATTGGCTGTCGCGGAAAAAAGTATTGCCAATTCGAAAAACAAACCTCTAAAAAACAACCTTTATAATGTTTTAGCAGTAAATATTAAGCATATAATTTACTCTATAATTTTTCTTAATTTGAATAATTATGTTTGCTAATTTTTGTATACCTACTTGTAGCTTCAGGTGTATAATTATTTACTGTTCTCGAGGTAAGTTTGTAGAAATCCATAATAATATATGTGCAAATAAAACACTTGTTTTAAAGTTATGTATTTCGTATCGGAAGGTTTTATAAATTGTGAAACTGAGAGACCTATCCTCTTCAGATCTCACGTGTGTTGATGTATGCCGCAGTGTATTTAAATGTGGAATGTGCAAGTGAGTATATATGCAATGACTAGAGCAAGGTACTTAACTAAAATATGACTTACAAAATAAAGTTAATTTCTACAAATAAAGTTCCTAACTGGAGATGCTCGCTTGAGGTGTTTCCGAAAGGATGGGCCGAAAAGAATTGGCTGGCCTTCGCTGGCTTCTCGGAGGTATCCATCTTGATGTATTGTTTTCCGCATTGGGTACCGACGCTTCGGCACTAAATGGCTGTAGAGTGCTTGAATAAACGGCCGGGAATTACGCGAGATTATTTATAAAATGAAAAATATTAACATTCAAATTGAGACATTTTGTTGAAAAATATTATCCATTTATCCAAAAAAGAACGAACATTTATATATCTCTTTTCATCAAGTAAAATTGGAGCGAATAATAGGGCGCGAAATATTGGCGCGACAATGGCCGTTCAAGTGGGGCGGCAATTAGTTCATAGTCACCGCCGGGTAGCGTAGCGTTACTCTTGAACACAATTTAAATGTTCACGTTACCCACCTTGCAGCACGACGATTGGGGAATTCGAAGCTCCAATTATTACTATTGCAGAACCACTCTTCTATGAATTTTGAAACATAATGTGATAGTATTGGTAGACTGTGAAATTTTTGTGATACAAATAATAGTAGAGTATATACACCTCTGGAGAGCTCGTCCTACTCCACTGCGCAAATTATGAAAGTATTCGTCTGTCATTAAAGGATGGTGGGAAAGAAGAAAAGCGTTGTTTAAAAAGTTTTTAATACTCTTTGAGGTATTTAACTGTAATACAAATTAAATTAATTAATTTGAAAGATATACCGACAAAACATATTTATCGAAAAAATATTGTGGTTGCTATCGGAGGGTACCGTGTTGTTGATATGGAGAAATGTTTACATGTTTCCCCGGATAGGAAAAGTTTTTCGTTTGTGCCCCGGTAATATTAATGGCAAATATAGAGGTTCCACTATATATTATTTAACGTGTTCAAAATCAAGAATCAATTTACTTGATTATAAAGTGACATTTTTGTAAAAAAATAAATAAATATTAAAAACTTTGAAGCTCAATATTTCAGTTTGATGTAAACGTCAGATGAAAACTACTTTGTTATAACAAAGTATAAATTTTATATATCTAATCTTATCTGCAAATAACTTTTGGATATTATTTGTTTGGTTAATCCCAAAAATTTTCACGGTACCTCATTCAAGGAATTGGACACAACACAGATTTATCTTTGCTGTTTTATCAATCCCAAAGTTTCTGATTCACCAAATGGCCGCGCGGCATCATAACAATTACTCTCAGGGAACAACAGCAATAAGTGAAAGCCGATAACTTTCTATTAGTTTTCTATCTACATTTGTAGGTTTATTAATTAATTAATTTAAATTAATTAATAAACCTACAAATAAATTAATTCGGTATTCAGGTACCTCTAATAAATCTGTGATAATTAGAAATAGGAGTATATGACGTAAATGTTATAATGTTATGTATAAAATTAAATTTAAAAGCGTTATATAAACGGTGCACACAATTTTTGAGATAAAATTATATAACTTTTTAATTATTTTCTTAATTGTCGAGAAATAATTCATTAGACAATTTTCAGGGAAGTTGAAATGAAAATAAATATTTAATTAATAACTAAACAATGAAATATATCGTACCTAATTTCCTTTAGTTAGAAGTATCCAATGTTTTATTATTAGTGTGGGTATCCACGGTATGCAAAACCTACAGAGTGACATTTTACATAGTGACGATGTCCTCATCATAGCCAAAAATTCTTAACTTCGCCTCTTCTCACACATCTGTTGCTTCTGATGTCGTCACTTCATTGAGCTTAACAACGGCCAACACTTCTACCAGTACGACAATTCCATTCCAGCATCTTCTTTCCCCACCGTACATCATTTCTTCAACATACATGTCCAGCTCATTGTCATTTGTTTTTTATCTTTGTTCGCACGCAATTTTTTTATCTTTGTTCTCTAACGAATTTGCATTTTAAGTCTCGATCTCTCGGGAATATTTCAAGCGTTACACTTTTCATTGCTCTTTGGGCAACTTTTAATTACCGATATGAACGATGTAATTAATTTAAACATTGTTTGTAGAGGAAAATAACTAAATATGGAATAGTATCCCTAATATGGAATACCGCCATTTCTAAGAATCAAACAATTGAATTAACATTAGCTCACTTTGTCTCATCTGTTTATTTTGTAACCATAATCATTGTAACTCATCAATCGAGCGGTTATCAGAACCGTAGTGATTAATGTGTTATTTTTTTGAATAATAATTCAAATATTCTGTCTATCGTGCTGTTTCTAACATATTTATGTACCGTATTCATTGTGTTTCTAATGGATATATATTTATATTATTAAAACTATAGTACAGTTGTATATATTTGTGTAGCATTTGTATAGTATTTGTATATGTTGAGAAATTCCAAATACGAATTTATTTCGGCTTTGCGAAAAAAGAGAATCAAGAAAAGCAGCAGCCAGTAAATTGGGAAGAAAAGCAGTATAAGAGAAAGAACTTGAAAAACGGCTTTAAAGATGGACAGCAAATTCAATGGCTTAACAAAAAATGACGACGATGGTGTATAAGATGGCGAAACGCAACGACTTATCTAAGTCGGGTGTTGTTGGTAAAAATGAAGGCTGGTGAAATAAATATATTTTTGTAGTTATTTCATACTAAATTAGTGTCCATATTTGGGTACCTATTCTGTAATAGGTTCCATTTATAAATTTTTTATTATTCGTTGATTTTTGTAAAATGGTAATTAATTAAAACTATAAGACTGATATTAATTTGAGTAAGTGACTGATTACCAATAAAAATCCATTTTGACTGATTTTGTACGATTGTAAAAATGGTATTCCATATTTGGCTACTTTTCTTTAGCATTTTATATGGAGAGAAGTTTGAACCGGTCGATGGTCGGCGTGAAGATACACCTTAAGAGTCTGTCTTTGTAGAATTAATTTTACATGTAAAAAAAGTATATATCTACAACCTAATCTTCCACAGTGTCCAACACATAACTATGATATGATTACATTAGTGGGCGTGATGAGAGAAGTCTCGGTGAAATAAAGAATCTCAGCCGCGAAAAAGATTTTTAATTAATTATTTAAAAAAACTTTTCACACTTTCCCGGCAATTGCTCCATCAAAGCGACGCCCCTAAAGAAGTCTGCTCGTCCGTCGTCTTATTGGCCTGTCGCAGACGGCTCTTCGGGACAAAGATCCTCGCCCGGGACGCGGTTCGAAGCTTCCAGAGAAGTTTTAATCAGGCCGATGTGAAATATTAAAGGGCCATTAGTTTAATGAATCGTATCAGATTTGGCGGCAGGCGACGTAAAAGGGTGTTGTTAGTTTGCCATCTTTTGTGAGAGAGTGTCTAAGCGTTGTGTCTTTTCTTCGCTAGATGCCTGAAAGGAGCGTCCTCTAACGTGAGATGAAAACGCTCGCGCTATTAGGTACGGAATAAAATACGTATCTTTAGCGCAGACATTTTTTATTAAAAAAAAAACAATTTATCATAAATTGTTCAATTTTCATGTTTCTAATTGAGCGAAATATTACTGTGATTAGTGCGATTTTTCCTGATATTTTTAAAGTAAAGTGATATAACATTTATTATTTTGTTTTTAATATACATATATTTTTTATATCATTAAACGAGGATTTATTATCTAATCCATAATATTATATTATAAAAATCCGAAATATTTAAAAATAAAAAAACTTTAACCTTAAAAAATTTAACAATCTATACAAATTCAGTGAATGTCAATTATAACCTATATATATTTATGTTTTTAGTTAAGAAACAAAGATACAAAATCAAATATTAGCTACACCAACAGTTTACATTTTATATTTATGTGATTCAGCAAACTGTACAAATCCAAATCCATCAAATGTCATAAAGAACAAAAAATTGTACTAAAATACATACATGATCAATATAGTTTAATTTCTGAACAACTTGTACATATTAACACAGGATACGTTTTTTCGGAAGCTTACTGAGTAAAATTTGACACGAAATTTTGCTAAAATAGCACATTAGTAAATTAACTATATGCGGGTGGTTCGAAGGTACACTTCAATATATAATATTTATTTTATATTATAATCTTTGTAGATACCAACAAGGAAGCAACATTCTGAAAAAAACATATTTTATTAGTGTGTCAGAGACATACGAGGCGTTCTTTAAAACAAATCAATTATTATTTAATAAAAAAATAACTTTACTCCTATAAATATCCTGTTTAGTTTAGTGAATATGGTTAGCAGCTAAGCACGTTTTATCCCATTCCCCTTCCCACCCTTTCCACTTTTTATAGTATTGTAAAGAGTTTTATCTATCATTTATTAATTACCGATATTTTAAAATTATTATTCATGTACGATGATGATTCATTTAAATTATTATTCATTCATTAAGTTTTTTTTAGTTATTTTTCAAGCTCAGGATAAACATTGCTAAATATATTTTTATGATATATTATATATAAGTTATTATGTACTTAACTGTTTGTTTCTCTAAAATAATAAAATAAAATGCATTCGCAAGTAACACACAATATAGGTATAATAAATAATAACATATATTTATATAAATGGCTATATTTTATCAGATTTTATAATGGAATATGTTTGTTTCTTATTATTTATTATATTTGGAATAAAATAATAATAATTATGTACTTATCTTCATTTGCTCATGAAGAGATATATTTACAACTGATTTTTAGAAATAAACTATTTAAAAAAATATATATATTTCTAAATTTTCTTTTTATATTCAAGATACAATAGAATGTACAGCTTTTCAATTCTTGAAACTCTTAGCAATAGATACAAAATGTACCTCTATTCAAAATATATAGGAACAGTGGAAGTCTATCGCCACTACTCTTATCATCACCGTCCGGCGATACTGAACGCACCTTGCAAATACCAGTGCGTGAAACGAAACGTCCATCAGCCGTAAAGACACTCAATATCGACATGATCAGGAAGGGCGTCTCTGGAACGCCACTCTTTCTACCGCTATATTCCCATCAACAGATTCGGGAATTGCCTCCGACAACTCTTCGCGTAGTGACTACTTTATACAGCTTAACTTCTCAATATTTGTAAACTGTACCTAACAATAAATCAAGTGTCAATAATAAGTAGTTTATCGTATTCACAACCTGCTCTGGTGACATACACAGCATATCATAATACATCCCGTGACTATCAATCGGACACGAGCGTGGTGGATGAATATTGGGGTATCCATAATTCTAACATTACCTACTAAATCCTTCTGATTCGCATCAACATATACCCATACGCGCATTCATACATCACTAACACCTGCTAGGACCTGCGGGCGGCTATTGTGGCCGCTTCGCGGCCAGTGTTAGCCGCTACGCAGCCAGATTTTCCGTATAAATTCATAGTTGAATACGGAAATTCCTTAATATATTGCTTTAAAAATGCACCAGTAAGAAAAAATGAAATATTAGTATAATAATATATGATATTTACATATGTTTAATATACCTAGAGCTACCTTAGATTGAAATATGAAGTACGAAGTACAGCTATAGCGCAATGCAGAAATATTGTAAATGAATATTAATATAAATATGAAATAAATATATTAATTAGAAAGACATACATATAAAATCAATTTTATCGAAAAATATTAAATATAACCTTTCTAATTAATATATTTAATTCATATTTAAAATATCACAGACCTATGTTCTGAATAATTACAACTTCACAATAAGAATGTGTTCTCCTAAGAATATTAATATTCATTACTATTTTGAGTAATCTGTGCTGCCAACTAGAGAATTTCTTAAAAAATACACTATATTAATAAATACGATAAAAATCTGCATCATTCTACAACTTTAAGCTGTAACCACATTTTCATATTCTTTTTAATGAAGTTAAGAAAACTAAATGTTTGCATTAGTTCTCGTAAACGCTAAATGGCAAAATGCCTCGCAATTTATCAAGCTTACTTACGGCAATTTAAAATAGATACGCCACACAAGAAAAATATAAAGAAGCATTAAAAAGTTTACCGTATTTGCTATGAAACTTTGCAAGTTGTAACAACTTATGATAAAAGAATATGAATGTTTTATTATTTTTATGGTGTCCTCTGTGTATTGTTTCTTTAGATTACTTTGAAGGAACTGAGCTTTTTAAAAAATGTTTACTCTACGGATTTATGCTGTTTAAAAGTAAATATATTATTATTATTTATAATATCTTTTTGTCTTTGGAGAACACTGACGATTTGATCTTGTAATGGTGTATTATATTATTTTTAAATACAACTTTGTAATTTTTAATTCAATTAAAATATTATCATTAAAAATTTGGTTCCACAATGCTGCAATTTTACACCTCATCACCAGATTTCAAAAATCAAAATATAACTCGTATAATAGAATTAAATAAAAAATTATGTATTAAATTGTGAAAAAGTTATTTTATTGGAAAACTGTAAGTATTTATATAAAAGAAAAATCATGACGAAATCATACGTATAAATATAAAACAATAAATATGATGTTTTGTTTTATAATTCGATTCATCAGCCGATCTAATTCTTAGTTTACCATCACCAAGATCACAGGTACGAAATGCTTCAGCATTCTTCACTCACTTAAGTTTGAAAATGCACGTACATAAGTCTATTTACAACTGTAGTGAGATTCGAAAAAATATGACCTTTTCAATAACCAGACATATTTGATATGTGTATTCCATATATGTTTAGCTAAGGGCTAGGTATTTAATTTATATTTGATCATGTTTCTGCTAAATCTAAAATAGCACGCGAGTTATTTCGTTCATGACCTAGCGTGAACATAAAAATTACGAGTTTTATGGCGTTTAAAAGGTTAAGGGTAATTGTACATACCCTTATATTTATATACGGTAAAACAATTTAATAAAATAATATGCACTGAATAGGAAATATATTTAAATGGTGGCATTGCAACAATACTCAAAGATATATATATATATCTAAAAGAAAAACCACTCAAGTTTCCCTTTATCACTTATTTAAGATATGGCTGTCTAGTTATGCGGCTGAATAATAAAACAACCGTACAGAGAAATCCCACTGACTACTACATGATAAGTTCTGAGTCCGTATCTCTATTTTCTTCAAGGAATATAAATTATGTTTTCAAATACAAATTAAATGTATTAATTACAATGATATACATATAAAATCAAGTTTATCGAAAAATATTGTTGTCGCTACCGGGATTCGAACCTGGATCTCTTCCAATCCGGGGAACGTGCGTTATCCGATTATGCTATACCAACACAATGGATTGACGACAAATTTTTGAATCCCGGTAGCAACAAAAATACTTTTCGATAAAATTGATTTTATATGTATATCTTTCTAATTTAATATTATAATATTTAAAATATCATATACCTATGTTCTGAATAATTACAACTTCACAATAATGTGTTCTCCCTAATAATTATTTTTCAGAGAAGGTTTGACATACCTCAAAGAATATTAACGTAAACCTAATATTTAAAAGTATATATATAAAAGTAATTAAATAATTATACATAATTAAAGTTCAATTAGTTCACAAATTATCCTAAATATAATTTCCTCTGGAGGAAAAAAAAATAATTGTAATCTTAATACCAAATATATATAAATATTTTAATTAATCCCAAACAAAATCCTCTCAGTATCAAATATGGACCCCACTGTTGTTTGTTTGTTTCGATGCAGAATACATTATACAGAATACATGTTTCGATGCAGAATAAGTTTTTGATCGATTTTATCATTTTTGTGTGATATTTTCAATTAGATAAAAATTACCCATTTTACCTGATGTTTTATTTTTGTTACTTAATAATTTATTTTAATTAAAAGATAAGTATTGCCTTAATAACAAATAATAATATGGTATTAAAATAATAAAAATAAATAATGATTTCGATAAACGAAGTACGACAACTAAATAATACTTTAATAAATAAATAATGTAAAATTATTAATGGTTAATTAAAGCCATTCGAACTAATATTGGCTAACAAGAATATATTTGTACAAAAAATATAGTTACAAAAAGCTAGCTATTTATTCATTTAAAAAAATTATTCACTTTAAAGATTAATTAAATATTTCAAAATGAAAAATATTAATCGTTTTGTTATTTCCATTCAGAATTCATTTAACGCAACGGAGCAATTATTTGTATTTGATTGGATTGAATGCTCAATTTGAGTACGTACCCTCTGACTGAGATTTTTAATTAAACGTTTACACACATTTTTTTAAATAATCAATCATAAAACTAGACGCAATCTGTGTATTATACAATATGAGAACGATTTTTTAAATATAAATATTTATATAGGTTTGTTAAAAACAATTAAAAAAAGTGTAATAAATTTGATTTACTTATGTTTTTTTTTTGTGATTTTGTGTAAAATTCAAATCTTCTAAGGTAGAATTATATGTTGGACATAGTTATTTATATATTATGTTTGCTTTTTCATATCGTGGACTACGTAGTGTATTTATGTAATTTTATTCAAAAAATTAACATTTTTTTAAAGTTTATATAGACCAATACAATATTTATAAATTATCACAATCAATAATATATATTTGAAATAACGAGATCCTGTCCTATAATATTTAGGGCTGGACCTATCGTTTCACAATTATATATAGGATTTTTAATGCAACATCATTAATACCATATATTAAAATATATTTTAACACTAACAAAAAATATATGTCAATATTTTATACATGAATACTTGTATAATATACATGGAAAAAATTTGTTTTTTTTAGTACACGGAATACATGTCACATCAATATTCTTACTATTTTTAAACTAAGCTAATCGCCTGTGTTATAAAAATAGGACTCACTTGCTGGCCTCTTGGAACGAGGCGCAAACCCCCGATCACTAGATCACTAAGCCAGCGTTTTAACTACTAGACCAACAAGCTACTCACGTTTAAAGTTGTTGATTATATAATTTAAAAAAAATTAAAAAACTTACTGTATGTCAGTAGGCAGTTCATTAAAATTAATTTATATATTCATAGATTAGGTATTACCATCCACTCTTTTCTAATAGTATATGCAGGGAATACATACTCGTTTTTATTTAGGAGAACACATTCTTATTGTGAAGTTGTAATTATTCAGAACATAGGTCTGTGATATTTTAAATATTAATTAAATATATTAATTATAAAGATATACATATAAAATCAATTTTTATCGAAAAATATTGTTGTTGCGCCACTGGGATTCGAACCTGGATCTCTTTCCTAACCGGGGAAGGTGCTTTATCCAACTAAGCTACAGCGACACCATTTTTAGCGACAATTTTCGACCCTATATGTTACCTTTTTGATATTAATACATTTAATCGTTCCATCATTTGACAGAGCCATCTACCTTATTTTTATAGAATCTCAAATATCTTTGAGTAAACTGATAGCAGACGCCAGAATTATCAATTCATAAAATTGATTTTATATGTATATCTTTATAATTAATATATTTAATACATACTCGGCAACATAGTCGTTTTTTTGAGTCATTCGCGGTGCGACACTATAATGATTTGCCGACGGATGTTTACCCTTCTTACAACCTGAGTCCTTTCAAGACTCAAAATCAATCATTCGCTTCTAACAGCTCTATTCCTATATGACACAGCAGGTGATAAAGACCATAAAAATATAAGGCAAGTCCATTATATGGTATAATAGAGTAATGATAACAGTGTATTTTTCGACACAGCTCATCACAACTTGTCATTTTTTAAGAGACACCTGAAGTCATTTTTGATTTGTCCTTTATATTGTGAACCAACAATTTTCAAAACGTAACAATTCTCATGGCTAATATCGTCTGTTAATTATTTTACTTTATTTCCACTTTTTATTCACTGTTATTTTTTATAACATATATCGCACATCCCATAGAAAAGCGTAGTAAGTAATTTTATCCGATTTACGTCTTATTTTAGAAAAGTGAAGTAAATATGTCTGTATACCCCATAAAAACCGTATTAAAAATATATTTATCATTTGCAAATTGAACTTTATGGTTTATTATATTAGTTTTTTTATATAGATCATTTAACTTTGTTTATAATAACCACATACTTAGTAATTTTAAAACACCAACCGGATTTGGAAAATATTACCTTCTTCAGGATGATAAATTAACTAACTAAAAATATGTCGCGTTATTCTAATGTTATAAAAAATTAATTAAAAATAATACATACTATTTTATATTTTCGATTTATTTTTTAAATACAGTCGAACTTCGGTTATAAGGAGTACGAAGGGATCAGTTAAATTTCCTCATTATAACCATTACTCGTTATATACTCGTTATTACAAAAAATATTTAATATACAAAAAAATTAAAAGCAAGTCAAATACATATGAAAAATCAAAAATCTATAATTGTATAAACATTTTAAAGTAAATTTACTACATTCAATTACATTATTTCTTAACAAAATTCAAAGTAGTGCTCTGTTTTAAAATTTAAAACTTACTACTACTTACCACGCACACAAAATAAACACCCATTGTTTTTTTTAAGAATTCACAAACCTGAAAGGAATCGTAAACAATAAGGAACCTCGTCGGCAGACGCTGCTTTCGATTTTATGACCCAATAATTCGGGTTTTTAGACCGTGTGGTGTATTTTGTTCACTTGTTAACAATATTTTTGTACGTTATATCAGTGAAGCGAGCTCACTATAACAGTGAAGAGTTGTATGAAAACAGACCTGAATCAAAATAATAATAAGTGTTTCCTCATTATAATCATGATCTCACTATAACCGAGTTCGACTGTATATATTTTTTTAAACTGAATATTGTCAAGATCCGGGTTAGGAAAAATACAAAATAATAAAACTAACTATAATTTGTTACTCCAAAATTCATAACTAAAATTACATATAGATCGACTTATCACACACGTGTTACGGAAATTTATGGCTATAGAAGTCAATTTTAGTGCTGATATCTGACAAAAATTAAATGAGGAATATTCTTCAGTTTCAATTTGATTCTTCATTTGAAAGAACTTGGGTTTTTTCTCGTATCTAGGTATCGTGTAATTTTATTGTACATCAAATGTGAATATAATATAATATATTACACTTAATTTTATACACTTATTAATTTATTTATTATTGAGTGGAATGCAGTAGATAACCACCTCTAATAGAAACAGCGTTGTATTGACTACTTTGCTAGACTGCCGTCTGTGTCAGAGTAGCCAGTTTTTACGTGCTGTTGAGATGTCATTTTATTAAAACGAGTAAATTAATAGATACAATAAAAAATATTTTGAATGCGTTGCAAATCTAAAAGGAATTAATCATGTGTTATGTTGAGTATAAGTAGAAACATTAGACAGCGTTGCTTCTTGCTGATCTTTGCCCAATTGGATCATATATTGAGTCCATATTTGAGTTATTATTTTACAATGATCGATTTCCAGTTAATACAAAGTGAATTGTACGGTTATAGAGCTAAAAACACGCTGATGAACGTTGTTAGTCGTCGTTGTCGCTCTAGGAACTGGTGTGTAGTTGTTTAATCGTTGTCTTGTATTATGACCATGAATATTATTGTGCGAATGGAAATATTGAACAAGTCTCAACATATAAATTTTACTTACATCTAAAACATTGTACTATTTAAAAATATATATTATAAATAATTTACTCCTTCTCCACGAGCTTTCTAGTCTTCTTTTCTAGTCTCTTTTTGCGGGACTACTTGTTTATCATTTGTATCGATAAGCACATATCGATTCCGTTCAAAAATATATCATGTTCCTATCTATCAATTAAAAAAATATGACAAAAAACAGTTTCGTTATTTAACTTTTAAAAAATTTTATTTTTGTTTTCCCTCTCTTGAAAAATTATCATTTTTTGATTGACGACACTTTTCTATGAAATTTACAATGTATTTTTTATTTATTATAACGTAAGTATTATTAAAAATTTTAAATTTTGTAATTTATATTTGTTTAATATTCTATTTAAAAAACCTAATCCTTTTTATTCTATATGTTTCTTATTGAGTGTATTTACAACGTTTGTTTTCTGTATTTTTTTAACATTTTTCTTTAATGATATTGTAGCTTTTTTTTTATTATTAATGGCACAATGTACTATGTAAAAAAAAGTTATAACCTTGTAAGATGAACTAGGTAGATTCCTTGTGTTGATGAAAACAATAATATTGACGTTATTGTACATTCCTTTATACACAAGTTCATTCCTTTGTATGTCGCTGGGTGTATATATAAATTGACTAATAATCCAACTTTGCGCAAGATGGCGTCTTATTCAGCCATAGACAAGAAAGGCACTCTCAATAGAGCGAGATTACACACTCATCCGTTCTGAATGTCAAATATCGGTTTTGGTACCGCTTAAGATACAACACACACTGCCTGATAACTTTAGTGCTAATAAATTCTTCCTGCCTGATTTATAACTCATAATATAAACCGCAGGATTGTGGCGGGGCCGGGTTCGGAATATTCGAGAATAATCTACTGGAGCTAGTAGCTACTTCGAAAGAGGCCAGCGAATGATAATACCTGTTACAAATATATAATATTTAATAATTATAAAAGTGTTATTTTGTCTGTATTATATACGGGTGTCATATTACATTACACATACATTTTGTATTATTTCTTCTTGAGTGTATTGCGTAGAAATAATATAAATGAGAAATTCTTCGTAATCTTCATATTACATATAATATTCATAGAATTTTTAACGAAGGAACTAATAATGGAAACAGAAAACCAATAAAAAATAAAGTGATTCTTATTACATTTCGTCTTTAATATTTCAAGTTATATTTTAAATATTTTTATTTATAATACGATGGAAAGTATTGAATACGAAAATATTTTTTTTTACATTATATTTATTTATTCCTTTTAGTACACTAACAATTTAATGTTTTTAGCTCATACTACCTGTTCAATTTTCATTTATAATTGTACCATTTATCCTGCATGACTACAGAATATTATTTTTTTCTGTACCGATTCGTACACTAAATATTTCGCTTACTTTCCAATTACCAGTCTACAACACAAATTTAACATTTTTCGAACCTCTTGTTTATAGTATTATTATAAAAATATTTATATTATCACAATGATCTCATTTTTTTTAAAAAATGTGTCATAATCTGTGTCAGTAATTGAAGTGCTTAAATATGAGTAATTACCATAATGTATTGAAAAATGTTTTCTGTATAAGGAGAAAAATAATTTTTTCACTTAGACCATATTGAGAATTATTGTGGGAAGACGTAAATTTTTCTTTTAAAAAGGGAAGGTATATATGTATATTCTTGGTATATATGTATATTATATAGGTATATATATATATTATTGATATTATTGTTATTTTAAATTTCAAATATTATAAGATACCTATGACATATTTGTTCGCAAAAAAGTAAAACATTTTTTAAAAGTGAAAGGTAGTTTTATTATTATTTTACATTTCAAATAGTTGCCTATCATTTTGTGTTCACTAAATAAAATAAAATAAAATAAATATTCGAATCATAGTTTCGCGTGCAATACCGCGAACAATAAAAAATTAAAGATAATTTTCTATTATTATATATGTATATTCTAACTCTGAGATATTTTTATGCTATTATGTAAAATTTGTCTACCTGCATGCCCAACATCCATATCTTATTCATTAGTTCCACATGACATAACCACCTACGCGACCATTTCTTAATACTGTTCACTATACTTCACTCCGCTTTGCAAGCATTCCATATGTTTATTCTTTACTCTTGTCATAAATCATTTTGCTACGAATTTACGATTTTTTAGTGGCAAATTGTTTTGTAATGAATCCACGATAACAACTTTACCGACACCGTTTCGGCGGATGAGGTAAGGGTGTTTATGTGTGTAGTATGTTTCCTATATTGTCGGATAAATTGTTATCCGTGTATGGAGAATCCTTCACATAACAATGTATTCACCAGGAGCTCCGCCACTATCAGCGACTCGCGGTCATCCGTTAACAGACAATGTATATTGTTGATATGATTCAACATCTGCTTAGTATTGTTATTATTATAGTACTACTGCTATGGTCATAGCATCATAAATATATTGAATATTTGTTGTCTGAATGGTTTGATAAGCGGTACTGAAATTAAAAATAAGTTTTAAATAATGGGGATTATGAGTCTAATAACTCAGGAATAATAATTATTCAGTACTGAAATGTATTGGCAGTTTGTGCCTGGCATTCAGATTTAGTTATGTGTAATTTAAAGTAGTTGATTAGTAAGGAAAGGGAAGCGTTTGTTTTTCGCAAGCCGTAAAGATTAATGACGTATGCAAAATTTGGATAGGGCGGTTAGAGGGAAGATGTTCATTTTCTCCTCGGGATACTAGAGTGCAACTAAGCAAAATTTGGAATGTATTGCATTCAATATAATAAACGTTTATTTTTGGGGGAGTGGGTGGGGTGGTTAGAAGAATGGGGGAGGATGCACACACGGTCTTAAAGATTAACTATGTAATATTTTATTTAGATCGATCAAATGGATTGTACAGATAAGTCAGATAAATAATACATTTAATTTTATTTATAAATATGTAACATAATATATGTAACAATCACTCACTTTTAATTTGTCTAAAATAATATGCGAGTATGTAAATAATATATACGGATCTGTCTTACTGATATTCTTTCAAATTACTGTCAATAAAATATACCTTGAAGTTAATGTTTTGCCTCGAGATGTTTTCCTAATAGCGCGGAGACGAGATCTGTCAAGGTTACATAAATAGCGCATCAATATATATTACACCTTTCACCTGTAACTTTTGGTGTTATCATGTAAAATTTATTATAACATGCGTTTATTGTGTACATAAAAATTTAAAAAATTATTGTTCAAATTAAATAAATCAACTAGATATACAGAAAAATAATATTTAGTCGCTTCTGGGATAAATTTTTTAGATAAATACATTTCACTGTATATCTTTCTAGTTAAATAATTTAGTTGATTATTTAAGTTTTTTTTGTTTTTGTTAGAAAAACTGCTCAAATATTTCTTCTTTTTAACTATAATTTAGGTTTTCATTTACTATTTCAATAATTGACACAATGCTATGATTAAAACGAACTTCTCAATTTTATGTTAGTTTTCTCTTATTAATGGATTGATTTCAAATTGGAAACCAAGATTTGTTTCATTTATATTTTTAATGCAGCTATTATTTAAAAAATAAAAGATGTATTCAACTTTTATATAAAATTAATGTTTATCTTGGATAAAATGGGTATTTTTGACATTTAGTTTACAATTTCCTCAAAATTAGTAAAAGTAGCTTTTAAATAATATTTTTATTTAACGCAATCTCTCGAACGGACAGAAAAGTTTTGCTAGAAAACATTTCTTCTTTTGTATAAATCTTGCCTATCAGCGTTTTGTAAAGAAGTTTCTCTTTTCTCAAGAAAGGATATACAACGGTAAAAACTAAAGTTTAAAATCTCTTAGAATAAATCAAAGTTGTTTTTATTAAAAGCAAGCTCGAAAAAACATTTTTATATATAGGCGTTTAATGAATAGTGGAAAGAAATAATGTTTTTCATTCTATTTTTTTTTGTCTAATAAAAATAGAGTTCAGTTATATAATTATCATCTTAAAAACATTATGTGAAAAGGCCAAAAAGAACTTCAGTCATGTACGTCTCCTTATCTCACACTGTTTATTTATTGCAGTGACTAATTTGCAGTTGATGTATAATAGGGTGGATTGTGATGTTAAGACCACACGCGGGCCCCCTGATAAGGCACCGCAATCTTCTCCAACTCACCGGCTAAAACCAGGTTATACAAATAAACTCGGGCGTAGTTGCCTTAATTCTAAGAAATAACAATTTTAACATAGCAAACTGTAATAACTAAACAAGAGCATGCGTGGTATTGAGGAATCAAAGAGTATATTTATGACAATAAGATTTATCAATCAAATTACCCAAATAGAAAAATATATAGAAAAAATCTATTTATCGAAAAAATATTTTGTTGTGTTACTAATATTTTATATACAAATTAAATGCATTAATTAGAAAGATATACCTATATGTTACATTTTTCAAATTGATACATTTGCCACGAAAATTTGTCGTTAATGTACTGTGTGCTATAGCATAATCGGTTAATGCACGTTCCCCGGATTGGAACAGATCAACAATATTTTTCCATAAAATTTATTTTTATATGTATATTTTTTCTAATTAATACATTTAATTTGTATTTAAAATATCACAGACCTATCTTCTGAATAATTACAACTTCACAATAAGAATGTGTTCTCCTTGATGTTAATATTTAGTATTAAAAATATCACAGAAGAACTATGTTCTGGAAATGCATCACAACAAGACTGTGTTCTCTTTAAAAACGAGATTTTATATTACAATAAAGAAATTAAATATCTACACATAACTATAGTAGTCCTACTTCAACACTAAGTAGCTTCGTGTCAATCGGAAACTCTACGGGCATCCCGTATGTGTATTCTCCCGATCAGGAAAGTTTACGCACCTCGAGTGAGTTCACGCCGATCTTCCAAGAAATCTTCCAATAGATAATACACCAGAAGGTAGTCGTCATATGTATGGACTACAGATCACTGATAATTAACGTAGATAGAGGCACAAATGAGAACGTCCACCCAACAATGTTAGAGAATTAAAAGTAAACGAAATCCACCAGATCACCAATAGATTCCCATTCAACGAATTAACGAAAATAATCTAGCTCTTGAGACGTTCCCGCTTAATGGGAATGTCTCACCTAACGAGTCAATGGTTACAGATTCAATTGCATTAGCTATGATGCTGCGGACCGACAAAATATATAAACCTAATTACCGCGTTCCAATATATTTTAACATAATAAGTAACACATATTAGTATGTATAATATTGGCTCTTATAACACACTACTGAAAAATATAATTGTATTACATAAAATGAAAAAATAATTAATATTGTCTCATTATCTGTATGTGTAATTGATGATAGATAAGTACATATATGGAAAAATGTTTAATAAAATCCAGAAGCTTTATAGAGGTAGAGGTGATAGGTATGGCTGCTAATTTAAAAATGAAATATTTTACAATTTTTTTTTAAAAAAAACTACAAAGTGATTGCTTTCTGCGAAAAAAAAAAAGAAATATTTGTAACTAATACGGTACTTTTTCTACATACATATTAAGTTATAGTACATTAAACAAATGAACTATGAAAACTAATAACAAATACAAAAAGAGTGCACTTATATGTACATAAAGAGAGAGATAGAATATAAAATTACATGCGAAAGAGAGAGACAGAATACATATACATTTAGACAGAACATCAAGGTAACATATATAAATGCACTATTTATTATTAGTTTTAAATACGCCCTGACGAAGCTTGAGCTAAGCGAAACCAGTTGGCGTTTGACAAAATTTGTGGTTTTATACAGAGTGATTGTGTTTTATTTAATCTAATATGTCAAACCACAAAGTGATCGCTTTCTACAAAAATATCATGTTAGTATTATTTATTTATTGAGGGATTTTAAAAGTATAAAGTTTTATAATATACCGTGTCGTGTAAAATATAAACGTATAATAAAAATTCATAAGTAATATATTATATGCAATGGTGTAATATGTTTGGTAATGAATCATCACGAAATATTTTTGAGTTTTCAAAATCATCCACAGTTTATCAAGAAACATCGAATATTGGGGGATTATTGCATTTTTGATCTGATCTGTTTGCGCTCTGACAGTACTCGCCAGAAGACAATTAATCCACAATGCAAATAGCGGGTTCCATAGAGAATCTGGGGATAAAATTAATGCAGCCCTAAAATGAACCATATATTATTTATGAATGTCTACAAATTCACCCTCAAATATAGAGTTAAATATATCCAGCGATGGAAGTACAGTACAGCACTCACGGCAACAAAGATGATTTTTATATGAAAATGAGTAAATATTTTGTGATTAATAACGGCACTTAATAATAATAATATTATTATTTAATCAAAATTGCAATAATACGACTCTTAAAACTATTTACTTGTGTCAAAACTACATTACTAATATTAACACACATCGTATTTGAAACATTTTCCAGTAACACCTCAATTATAGATTGTCATCAAATAGTACAATTCATGATGTAGCTACAAATTATTGAAAAATTACCAACCGTGAAAATAAACACTTGAGATACTAGTCGACAAAATTATCTACCTTGATAGTATACTTGTTCTAACATTTGTAATATCAGTACATAAAATTACTTACCTTAAATATCCGGATTCCAACAATTGATATAGTAGTCCACAAAATTAACTGCCTTGAAAATGAAATAAAGTTGTGATACTTGTTCACAAAATTACCTACCTTGAAAATGAATGTGGTCTAATCGTTGCGATACCTGTTCACAAAATTCCACAATCAATAATAATTTATTTTTGACTTGAGCTAACTTATTTTCAGAAGTCAAAGACTAGCATTACAGATTTCATGTTATGAGGAAATACGAAATTTTCCCAGAATTTGGAACAGCGAAGGGTATTATTCATGATTCTGCATGAGTACAAAAATATTTAAAAGATCTTATAATGATACTGAGCTGTAGAGATTGTTCTTGAAAAACAGCAGCAGATACGACGTTTGATACTCTTAATCAGGACTCTTACTTAAGAGTGTGCCGTTCTAATGCGATTCATTATTATTACGTAGTACGTCTTTAGTGTATACCTCGTAATGTGAAGGTCCAAGAAATAGTCTTTGTAACAATTAATCTTTTATTATAATAAGCTACAATTTAGTATAAGGTATATCACTAGTATAGGTCAAACTATTAAGCCGATGAACCGCAAATAAAAGAGACGCGCGCACTCCTGCGCTCCATCTTTATAGCCACATATACCAGCACTGGCGGTGCGGCACACATACATACATACACACACCACCCCACCATTCCAAGGACATCACAATAATGAAAGGCATCAGAGATCAAATATAAATTGAGTATTGAAGTTTTTCATGAAGACATTCTATGAGGGTTTGCAAGTTACTGTAAGTTACACTCCGATGCGCTAAATTACTCACCCTTCTACTTTTTTATTCATATCTTACAGCATAAAATATACAATAAAATGTTATAAAATCTCGTCACAAGCATAGAGCTACTACATAACCGATTTAAACAGAATTGAAGTATAGTGATTTTTTAGATGTTTACCACAAATCCATTCGGTACGTATTCCTTAACTTTTTTGCAAATACAATGGGCCTTGCAACTTTTGATAATAATATCCGGCTGATATCTTTAACTAGAAGATTAAAAATATTATTATTTTACTTAATTTATTGAAAAATAATACAATTAAATTAGCAACTATTATAACTGTTTATCTACAACTATACTATTTCTTTTGTTTGTTTGAGTTTATTAACTCCTTATATTCATAGTGTTATTCAAAATTTCTTCTTCTTCTGTATGCATGTTACATTCACTCTCTAAAAAAGTTACTGATGATGGCTAAATTATCAAATATATATATATATATATGTTATTGTCGGGCACTTATTTTTAGAAAGTTTCGGAGAAAAGGATCATTTTGTAAAAATTTCCTAAAAATTAATGTCTTTTGTACCCACATATTAATAACAATAGGCGAAGTTTGATTAAGGTGGATTGTTTTAAAGAAATTTTATACACTTACAGGGTTTTGGGACCGACTGATTATGATAACAATAACCATTTGATAACATTACCCGAATTCCACTGTATTCCTAAAATACGAATTTAATTTGACTTATTATAAAAAGGAAAGGTATTATGTTCTTTATGAATTTTTAAACATATCTAAGATGTATTTACGGTACATGCTTGACACTAATTTTTACAGAAAATTGTAGCGATTCAGTGCTGTGAAAAGATAGTGATTGGAATAAAGTGTATTTAAATTTTTGTAATACGTTGGATTAAAAAACGATTAATTGTACCGGAGACTGTTCGCACTTTAATACAAACAGTACACGGCATATATTTTATTTTAAACGATACCCACATACAAAAAAGGTATATAAATAGTTAATATTTTTAACATGAACACGTTTTAGTCAATTCCTTTTGATTTCAATGACATCATGGTGAAAATAGGTATTATCTTTATTATTGTGTTTCTTGTTACTATATTTAATTTAAATTACAGAATATTAAATTTTAGGAAATGGTGGAATCTATTATCAGATGATAACGATTCACATCGACAAAGTAGGTATAATGAAGGCAGTAAAATAAATAAATATTTAAGGGAAAAATTTGAAAAGGAAATAATTTTCAAAAAACGTTTATATTACTCGTATATCCGTTGCGAGTCTAATGATTTGTTTTTTTTTTCTCACAACTTCATTTGTGTAAAAAAATGTTAAATAAATCCCTTAAATCAAAACATACAATACAATATTTCGGGTACTGTATGGCGTGTCTATTGAAAAACTTTCATGAATATTTCATATTGCCAATGATTGCTGTGCGATTAATTTGAAAAGGCTACAAACATTCTGTCGGCCTAACGAAAACGCTAAAAAATTGAAGCATTCATTGTTCGTTTCAATGAATATTTAAAAATAATTCTCCATAAATGGTCCCGATATGTCAGCTACGACAACAACCGATCCACGGTAGAATAATACAAATAATATTATCGGACTGTCTAAATCTTTACATTGATAAAAGACTATCAGTAATCTTGTAATATACATATATTGTAGCACGAGTTTTTTTGTATTTATTAAGTTTAATTTTAATTTTTGTAATTAAATTAGACCCACAAAACATCTTACTAGACGTTTATCTGCAGATCAATTTTATTACATTTAATATAATCAAACATAACTAATCAGTGTCACAGTTCAACAATTCATTTCATGCTTACAAGTAAGACAAATCTTTATTGATAAGCTACTTTTTTACAACTTCTTCCAAATTGGGAGAGAGCATACTATTTCGTAAAGACCCAGGTTTCAGACCCATTTTTCAGTGTACGAATAAGAAATTCTAATGTCGTCGATTCATATTTATTGATGATTTTGGGAATTGATAAATTCCAATTAGCTACACCTCTTATACTTTTTCCGTGTAAAGCCACCCTTCTTTGTTATAATTTTATTTAATTAAAAGAGACAATAACTGCCCGTGCATAGGAATAACGTTTATGGAAGAATACAATAATTTTAGATTATGCCTCAATTTAAATGCTTCCTGGCTTACAATTTTTTTCACTACGTCTGTTTGAAGATTTTATATTTGAGTTACAGGAGTGATCCCATAATCGGATAGCATATTTTAATAATGACTCGACCAAAGAAAAATAAATTAGTCGTAAAACCGTCTTGTTTACAAATTCCATTTAAAGTCAATAATTAAACCACGGTATTTATGTGACTTAACAAAATTCAACCAAAGTACATTCACAATGGCTTAGAATGTGCAATCAAGGGTATGCGCAATTATATTTATTTCAATTATATTTAAACATTTAGTTTTTTTGGCATTTATTATGATTTCCATATCATATAAACACCATTTAAACAGTTCATTGGAATCAATTTGCAAGGCATAGGAAGTTTCGTTCAAGTTATCGTGAGACATTACTAAAGCTAATCTTTTATTTAGTTAAAAAATAAAATATTTAATACAATCTTCATAGAAAAATGTATTCAGGTCATGTTGAATGTGTTCCTAGGCCGACATTTCAGCACGGTAATACGTGCCATTGTCAAGGCGTTGTAAGGCATTGCAACGGTAATTTAAAAACGTGTATATGTTTATACAGCAAATCTATTAATGCTAAGAAAAAGTTAGATTTACCTAAACTGGGTAACTTCAAAAGGGGTAGACGGTTAAAACGTATTTTTTTGATTAATTTATTTATTAGGATTACTGCATTTGGGGAGCCTCGAAATAAGTACGAGTATTTCGATTCCAGAAGCATTCATCCAAGTATCTTATATTTGTATAGCTTAAGTCCTTAAGATAAGTAAAATATTGATGAAAAATTTATTTATTATCATTTCTCCGTGGAAATAGAAATATCATATGTGATGTCTATCAGGGATCAACAAAATAATGCATGCATCTCCACATCTCTCTCATGCACTTCGCTCACGTTCGCGTAATATATCATTATTATTGTCACTTATTTATTATTATTTTTATTTTAAAGAAGAATATAAATTATGTTTTGCGCCACGATACGTGGTCTTGTAGTTATCACGCAGACTCTCCTAGTATACATAAGTATAACTACATCATTATCTACGAGTATATTCATTCACTTTACTTACTAATATGTACATATTATAAATGTGTGAACAATACCTTTATAATTTTTCAGCCGTCTTATTACATTTTATCAGTTATTATAAAATTATAGAAAACCTTCTAAGTAAATTTAAAATATAAAATAACTTTTCAAATAACATATTGGCGGGGCAGAAAATTTATTTTTAATTCCATCATGATGAAGGAACTTTGTACTGAAAGCTGTTGGCGTTAATAATAAAACCGAAGTGATGTTATGCAAAAAATTGGTTTAAATTAATTTTTTTTTTTAAATATAACTAGAAATATGATGTTTTCTATACATATGGGCAGAAAGACAATGGGAAGTCCACATCACTCAGAAGACAGACAATCGTTGGACAAATACAGTCATCCAGTGGTACTGACATGTCCTTTTTAAACCTTCTGGATTAATGAATTATAAAACTCCGTGGAGGGGGTGGAGACAATCATGAAGGCCTTGAGACTGCTCTCATTGAGAGCAAGATGAAGCAGAAGAATAATTTATTAAAAATGTAATAACTAACCTGTTTCATAAACTTACGAGTACTGTAAACTGACATCTATTAATTTTCAAATAAATGTATTAATGCTAAAAGAGAAAAACATTTAAGATTTTTTTTAATAATATGGTATTCTTTTTGAACTAACTAACTTACCATCACACCAGTTTCGTCTACCCCCGTGACGTTGATGGAGGTAGGCAGAGAAGATAAAGCACCACACTTTTCTACCCTGACGCACAACTCTCGCCTCATCAACATCTTCTCATACAGGCATGTCGATTATTGAGGTATGTAACAGGACCATCTTTTAGTATTTGGTTTACCTAGTCGTGCTAAGTCTTCGACGGACGTCCACTATTTCTGGTGCCATCAATACTTATATATATATTTCTTACTATTCTCTCCTCATTCATTTATTCCGTATAATCAGACCACTTAAGCGATACTTTTTTAATCTTATTTGAATTGTGCATATTATTAGCATAGTGATCAGCTTTACATTATCTTCTATTTTCTTCATTATTTACTCTGTCATAAATGGATCTACCTTATATACACCTAATCTTATTTCTATTACATTCAGTCTACTTCCATTCTTATTTTTAGATATTTTTAATTTTTAGTACTTGGATGGCATTATTATTTTTTTAAATGTATTATTATGGATACATTATTATTAAAGATTTTAATTTGGTTTATTTTATTAATTATTTTAAGTGACTTCATTCTCGGTTAGTAAATAATGAAAGCTCGCATTTATTTAATAAAATATAGTACGAGGAGTAACCAAAGATAACTAAAAACAATAAATTATAAACATGAGGAAGGAAGGAAACAAACAAACATCATCGTATAAAATGAAAGTGATTTTCAATTATATATGCACTAGTGACCAACAATTATATATGCACTAGTGATCAACAAATATATGTGAACTAGTGATCAACAATTATATATGCTCTAGTGATTATGCTTGTCAAAAATTAACAAAAATTTTAACATTTCTTAATTTTATTCTGGTTCGTGCTGACCGTATGAGAGGCTCACTGAATCACGACAGAGTACGCATAATTATCGTGAAAATCAACTAAAAGCTGAGAAAAATTATTACGACTTACGACACACGACTCGCTTAACGCCTTCGGTGACTTCATTAATATTTGTCTAATTGCGTATTTTGTCCGTGTAACGGGGCAGTTATTAAAGGGGTCTCGCCCCCGGTAAACAAACGCCCCACAGTTTGACCATTTGCGATAATAATCACGCAGTGGTCACCCTCTATCACAAGTGTCAAACAATAAATTTTCAATGTATGTAAATTACCAAACCTAACAGAAAAGTGATAAAGTATTTGTTGACTATGCATATTAAGGTAAACGAACAAAAATACTTTTTTGCTTCGTGTGAAATCACTGTTGTGATTACTTAAAAGCAACTGGACGACGCATGAATTACTTCCGACGCTACGGTTTCAAGAAAATTCACGAGTCACGAGAAACTTCGTGAAAGGGGAACGAGGTTGACAAATTTTGTATAATACAGGGATAAAAACTATTACTTTTTTTATTCGGTGGTCTTATTTTGGTATTTTGTCCGTTAACTTTACATGTTATCCCCTTAATTTCATACATAGCCCTAGGAAACTGGGGGAATTAACAGGCAGCTTCGGATACACAATTATCACGAGCGAAAATGGGAAATTATCACTGAAAACACATCATAGCCTTTAGTAACTCATATCATTCAGGGCTGGGATAAATGGTAACAGAGGATTTCTAAAATATGAAGAAACGCACAGATAATGTTTATTTATTTTATATTACACATGTATTATACGATTACATTTTACAGATTTTATAAAATATTACCACAGAAAATTGCCATCTCAATTGCCTGAAGGGTTTGATATTTTTATATATTGGCAGTTTTGAATTTTCGTGTGAAATTTTGGTATGTTTAAAGATTAAATATGATATTTATTTTGATTAATATTTACGATACTAAGTTAATATATAAACATTATTAATTTTATGTTGTTTATAAATTAACTTCATCTCGTCTTGAAATAGTAAAAAATATTCAGAAAAATTATATAATTCTAATTCATATATCCGGAATAGTGAAGGAAAATGAAATGAATAAATTAAGACAGAGAAAATGTTATATAATTTTTTATCAAAGCAATATTTTTTTAGCGTTAATTTAATTGCGAATATAAGCGGTGCGGGAAATAATTAGATGGAGATTCTGAATTGTTACGCGTAGTGATTATTCGCAATTATAGCATGCAAATTTGCTAGAATTTCCGACGCACTATAATAAAAAATGTAAGGTAAAATAAAAGTTAATTACTTTTTTTTGTGTCTTGACATTTTAACATAAGACACTGTTATAGTGTTTACACATTACATATTACAATGTTACAGTGTTTTAAATACTATATATTTTAAAAATAATTGCCATTTTAGATTTAGTTTTTTTCTATGCCTTGCAGTAGGTATCATCTTTGATATTATTCAGCCATGTCCTGGCTACTTTGATAGATTTTTATCTGTTAAAGTTTTTTTTTTTCGTGCTGTACAGATGATGTATTTTTTTCATTCTAAATTACTACGCTTTCTATGTACATATTTTTTATATACTAATATAGGTACATAGTTTATGTATAATACTCTATTATATTTAACATTTAATTTGTATAAAAATATCACAGAACTATGTTCTGAAAAAATTGCAACTTTACAATGATAATGTGTTCTCCTTAAAAAAAGACTATACATAATATAAATGTATTTTAAACGATTACATAATATTGAAATGTCTGCCAGTTAAATGTTGAAATTAATTATATATTTGTGCGAGTAGGGGAGGCAACAAGCGTATTTGTTTTCTATAAAAGTACTTAAATATGTGACACGTGACCTGCCAGGGGTGGACAAAGCAGAATTAGCCCTCGCTTCAGTGATGGTCACTTCTAATCTGGGGCAGCGTTCATTCATTCCTACCCTTTGTTATGAGGGTGTTGATTCTATAACGGTGATTCATTTTCCATGACTTTTATGAGCGAAAACAAGTTTCTGCCAAAAATATATTATAAATAAAAATAATTTACTTATTGTTTGGACATTTCCTTAATTATTTTAATGCAAAATCAATTAAACAGAACATAAAATTTTTACACACATCCGAAAAAAATTGGAATTTATTCTAACTTTTATATTATATTTTATAGTGAATCCTTAAATATAGTTTGTGGAAAATAATAAATTCAAACATCTTTCCAGAATACAGACCAAATACTAAGTTAACAACTGACCATAAAGCCAATAGCATATGGATGCCAAACCCAAGGCCGCAGAATACATAGGCTACATACATTTAAACCTGTAAAAAAGCTTCAAATACCCCAAATAGTTACCGTTGTAAATTCAAGGCTCCTTAGATGCACTGGTTGCCTTGTGAGAAGCAGCAACTCCAGAACTCTACAAAAGGTCTTGGAGAGAACCCCAACCGGCATTCTACCCTAATATAACCATAGAATGATGGACGAATACAATAAAAAAGACGCAGATAGATTGTAGGTTTCAGATTAGAAAAATTTTACTTGAGATAGGGATGCCTAAAAAATGTTTTTGCACTCGATCTTGAACTTAGATGGATCATAGAGCCAAATTATGATAATAGTGTAAAATATTTTATCAACCAAATCAAAAAAACTGTGCCTTTTTAGTTCAATTAACGTGATATTAAAACAGGAAGATCGTTTATAGTACTCGTATATGCTTTCGTATTTTAAAACAAAAATAAGTATAATTTTTTTCACTTTTTTCTTTTTTAAATCAGAGAAAAAGTAAATTAACAGAAGGAATGTTTATTTTTAGTTTTGTGTAAATATCAAGTGGTGAGATTTTTCAGTAACAAGTATTCATAATTGACGTCTAACCATAGTTTTAATAATAGAAAATCCTTGTTAGCTATGTGACTGGTCCAAAACTGTTATCTGTGCGAAAACCAAATTATATTAATTTAAAAAAAACAGAATAATTTGAACCCGGAACCTTTCTATTATAGGTATACTACTTTTTCAACTGAGCAGTATCGATCTCTATCCTCTAGTCGATCTCATCGGTTTTTCTAGTGAGACAGAGAAAGTATAATAATTATTATTTTAATGTAATTTTTTTAAATAAATAAAAAAATAAAAATTCTTGTTTTTTCTAAGAAACATTGAACGAAACCAGTTGATGTTAAGGATTTTATATAAATATAATATATTAATACGAATAATTTTCTAATTAAATGATATAAATTGTGAGCAGTGAATCGGCAATAGAAATTTCAGAGTTCAAGTCCCGGGAGCAACTTTAAGTTGTGAAAGAAAAGTTTATTTCATATTTACCTTGTTGTATCAAGGAAGAATTTGTCTTAAAGAATCGCAACATCACCAGTAAAACGTAAAATTATATCATTTTATTGTAATAAATATGTATAAATGAGGTAAATTTTAATTGATTATTGTAATATTTTTGCTAATAATTTATATAGATTAATGAATTCTTAAATAAATAAAGATAGATTATATTTTGACATAAAATAATATTATCATATTTTATTAATTATTCAAACATTTTATTATCCATTTTCAGATTTGAATAATATTATCTAATAATCTTTCTTTTATTATAAATATTATATATAGTGTGATTTGTTCTCATTTTATCTTCTCCCTTTAATATATTAATTTTATTTTTACTTTTAAGGTACATAAATATCATAATTTATTAAGGTTACTTTAACTTTATGTTATGCATAGAAATACATTAATAAATATAATATTGTTGCGTGGGTACCAAACGAAAAGGTCAAGGTCAAAATTTGGCGTACTATGAATAAAGTAAATCATATTTTCCATTACTTAAAACGACGAGCTATATATATATTTTAATTTCATTATATAACATAAAAGCATTGTATAAATATGAAATATGTACATGGAATATACATGTCACATCAATATTTTTACTATTTACAAATTAAGCTAAGCAGTATGCGCTATAAAATGTTATAGCACTTAATTTGGACTAATTTGATGGTCTTCCGGGACGAGGTTTGAATCCTCGATCGCATGTTTACTTGGCAAGAATCTTACTGCTAGACCTATAAGAATTTTGAACCAATAGGCGAGTGGATGGTATTAAACATACCTACATTGAATCCAAAACAGAGCTACGATAGGCAGCGATACCTAGAAACGTATAGCAATACTTAATCTAATAAATGTCTGTGAATACTAAATATGCAGCAAACTTATTGGGTGAGCACATTGATGCAGATATTTACAAAAATACACAAATCAGTATAATTGTCAGTGTAAGCTTTTATCAACTAAAACAAATTAAAAGTGATCGGAGACATCTTCCCCCAGAGTCTGCCTGTTTACTCATATATGAATTTGCGGTTTCACGTGCAGATACTGTAATAACATGCTGGCATGACGAAGATTCAGCTGAATAGATTATTGTCTATTAGGAATAATTAAAGGAACTTTAAAATTCTCCGCACATAACATCCCTTTCGCGTGAACTACAATACATTAGCTCCATTTCTCTGAAGGAGTAAAATTTTGATTATGGTTATTAGTTGACGTATACGCAAAATTGCGTTTCTGTATCAATTTTAGAGATTTTAACTCTGCACTCTAAATAACTTAAATGGTAGACGTCAACCAAGTCAGCCTCTGCTTCAGCTGCAAGAAAGATTGTACTACCGAGCAGCCATTGAAAGACGACTTCAGTCAAAAATGTTCAGTGAACAGGATCAAAATCGCATTCGCCCTCCGTTATAAAAAGCAGTGAATGTTTCTTTTAACAAAATCGCAACATCGTATAAATACTAGAGTAGGACTAAAAAGTTAATGTAGTGGTAATTAAATAGCACCTTTGAAGAGAAATTTGTACAAAATTTTGGATATCATTATGTCCACGTCTGTTTCTGGCTCTGTTCCCATCTTTATACCAGTCCATGCCAGGTGCTCGTCCCCGGCAATAGCGACTAGAGTACACCATTCATCATCACCTTCGGTACTGTATTTCAAGTTCTAAATAACAGATTTTGAAGAATAATGCAATAAAATCTTAGAAAACAAAACAATCAATCTGTCAAAATCTTTCAAAGAAATCATATAAATGTTTTTTTTTCAACAATAACAAAAGATATCACCGGAATCTGAATCCGAAATATTTCTATTCATAGTAGACTGCTTTTCTAATTCAGGTATATTTCAGATTATATTATTAATAGAATCGGCGTTAACTTTGTAGAGTTTCATCATATTGGATGGATATAAATGAAACAATGTTAATTCTCTACTTGAGTTTATTAGCACTACTCGAGTTTCGAGAGAACAGTAACTCTCATCGACAGATAAAGTATTAAATACTTTTAATTGAATAATATTAAATACGTTTAATGCTTAACCTGTCGATGATAATTACTGTTCACTTGAAAGTCGAGTAGTGCTAATAAATTGAAGTAGAGAAATAACATTGTTTCATTGATATCCATCCATATTTCAGATTAATTCTTTGCAGCTTTCTTCAGTAAAACAATTATTTTTCCCCAGTATAAGGCCGCCAACTTATTTGTTTGCAATGTTTCTCGTTTTCAAGTTATCAGTAAATGATATGTTATCTAACATTGCAAATAAAATCAAAATAATATTCGAGATAAAAATGTCAAGAAGTTTCACTTAGAATACGCGTGCTCGGCCCAAACCCCATTTTTTCTGGAATAGAAATAATCAGATATTCTTCACAAGGCGAACAATCCGACGTTACTTCAAGTTCGACTGCAAACTCCACTCCGCAAACTCCGTACAAATCAGGCTGGCCTTTTCCTTAATCGTCCTTTAGAGAATTGGCATCCTTGCAATAATAATCGAGCAAAACATTCATTCAGAACTAACCATTCCCGGAACGGCTCCCGGAGGACGGGCGGCAGTAAATACACGTGAACTTGGAATTGCGTGCCCCCGTAATATGGGCCTCGGCTCGGCCGCTGAAACATTACGGGGTGTTATTTAGTGGCCTTACTGCTGTATTCCATTCTTCAGCCAACCCAATCAGCAGACTTTTTTTTAAATAAAAATCGTTTATATATAATTATTAAAAACCAAATTTTCTTTATCATACTAGGTTTTCTATTTTTTACTCCCACTAGATTGCTAAAAACGTATTTTCTAATATGATGTGTGTCCGTCTGTAGAGACACTTATTTTTTATATTTTTATTTTGCTAATAAATTAAGTAACAATCAAAGTGAGCAATAAATGAGTCGTTTACTTCCAAACTCCTCTATAATCAAAAATGTATATTTTAATGCAGTTTTACTAGGAAAATTTTGTACTTGGTTCAAATGGTGAGAACAAAAAAAAAGTTTATGTTTCGTGTCAAAACCCACCATAATTGAGTACTTAACCTCCAAAAAAAAAACTTTATTTTCCGAAAAAATTTACTGTATCTGTAGATGATTTGTAAAAATCTATTATGACTAGCTTGCAGCCTATCCTACGGCGGTCATTTTAGTTTTAAAAAACATCTATATATTTAGTTTTACCCCTTTTTCGTTAATGGTGTTACCGAAAAAATCGAGCTATGGCCTCGAAATTTATGTAAAGTGCCAATAAAAAAATTAATTTGTTCAAAAAATATTCTGAATTCTTTAAAGCAAATTTTAAACAGGCATCTATAAAAATGCGCTTTCATCATAGAATGTTTTCCTGGTTCGAAAAAAATATTCATAAATTCAGTTAAAATATTTAAATTTAAATCTCCTTGGCGGGGAACCAAACCAAGGCCTCCCGCGTGGGTGGGAAATACTTATCACTGCACTACCGAGAAAAATATCTTGAGATTTTTTTAAAATATTTGTTACAAAATTCACCAAGTCTAACGATTTTTATATTTTTAACTCAATTATAGTATTGAAATAATACTTTATGTTAAACATGTAAAATATATATAAAATAAATCTAAATAATACTCGGAACTCTTTTGATTTCAACATTTTTTGGATGCATCTGGCATCGATCCCGACACCAGTGAAGGTGAAAATAAAACTGAGGGTAAAAGTGTAAATGCATTGTTATGGAAATTTTAAACGCGTTATTTCTTACACAGCTTCTGACGATTTTTACTGGAGTACCCGGTGAATAAACATAATCCATGTTAAAACACTTACTGTGGCATTTACACTTACTGAATATTTTTTAAAGAACATTTCGAATTTTAAAAAATCGTTACTGACCATCTGTCAGTTAACAAATAGACATTACTGAACACAGATACATATTGAAACAAATATTATTATACTAGCTCATAGACCAGTAAATGAATAGACATTAAATAAAGTGTACATCTATATGTAGGGGTTCGGAACATTGGTTGCGGGACGAGGGGCGAGCAAGACGTATTTTTTACATTGATGTCAGATTTTAAATTTTCGTTCCAATCGAGTCATATATGATATTTAAAAAAAGTCGCGGAGCTATTTGATTACATTAGTGGTACCGAAGTGATCACGTGGGTGACACCCAATTGAAAATATTGTAACAAGGAATACACGTTAGTTCATGTCTATGTACTTGGTAGTCTGTGTACTAGACCCTATTTAATCTTCTATCTATTTCTTCTTCTTATTCTTACGATTTGCATCCAGTGTTGAATATAAAACTAACAACTTGTCTAATGTTATCTGATCGTTGTGGCTTAGGACGCGTTATTATTTCCTTACTTTACTAACTATAGGGTGTTCAGCGGAAAAAAATCATGATTAAATTGTAATTGACGCGCGTGATTTTCTGATTTGCCAGTCACAAAGAGTCACTGGTCGGGAGCACACCGTGCGTTCACGGTTGAGCAACATTTAAAGTGCGGTGATTTATTGGTTCGTGCGCGTCGCACTTTTTGTACTCACTTTAATATTCGACGAGTAAGTGATGGGCCGAGCACGCAACATATCTGGTGTTGGGTTCAAAAGTTCAGACAAGAAGGGACAATGGTTAACCAAACTCCTCCGGGATCATCAATGTCAGCAGCGACGCCAAAACATGTGGCTCAAGTTCGACGTGAAAATAAGGGCAATCCGCGTAAATCGATAAGGAAGATTGCAGCCTGTACTGGAATAAAAAAATCATCAGTGCACATTATTTTGAAAAAGAAACCACAGTTTCACCCATACAAACTGCAAATCGTGCAGTTTTTCAATGAAAATGACTATTCTTTACGTGAAACCTTAGCGAGAACGATGCTGAAACGTTTTTTTGGAATAACACGAACACTTGGAAACATATTGTTTACTGACGAAGCACATTTTCATATCGATAGCTATGTTAATAAACAGAACATGAGATACTGGTGTCCCGACAACCCAAGTTTGCATTGTCCAAAAACAGACAGTGCGAGTTTTTGTAACTGCAGTTGTTTCCTGGGTTCAACAAAGAACACAATTTCAGCATGATGGAGCCACTCCACACGTAGCTAGAGTTTCAATGTAGACGCTGAGGGGAATTATTTCAAATAAATGAATCAGCAAGTACGGTGATATACCCTGGGCACCTCGATTACCGGACCTAACACCGTGCGACTTTTTTTTGTAGGGAATACCTTAAGTCGAGAGTTTACAGCAACAATTTAGGCCCTACAAGAAAATATCCGCCGTGAAGTTGCTGTCATTGAACCAACGCTATCCTCTCGCGTGTTCGCAAATTTAAGAGTCCGATTGCAAGAGGGTTTTGAGAGAAATGAACGGCATTTAGACGATATTGTTTATAAAACGTTAAATTAGCATCGTTAAACTCCTTTTTTTATAAATAAAATATGAGAATAACATTGTAGTTATTTAATATTAAACTTGAAAATTTTCCACTGGACACCCTATAGTAAACAAAAAGTAAATATTTAAACATCATAAAATACTCAACTATAACAATTTTTTTAAATTTTGTTAATAAAATTATTTATCAAGTAAAATTAGAATTCATTCTTAAATTTAAGAATTCTGTTAATTTGTTCAATTTTAGAATATTTTATATGGAGCCCATTTCCCCGCAGGGGTAGGCATAAAGAATTTAACGCCACATTTTTTTGTCCTGGCACACCATTCTTGCCACGTGCATTTTTATATACAGGATGAATATTATGTTCCAGGCCGATTTTGTTTGGTCGCCATCTTGGTTTTGCAGATATTTGTTAGTTTACATTTGCATTTTTCGCATTATCGTAAAGATTAGTTGATTACAATTTATTATACAACATCTAACGCCTCAAAAACGTGTTGAAATCATTAAAATTATTTATTTAAACAATGATGGCAATTCTGTAACCATTAATGGTGATCGCTATCGTCACATCTTGGAAAACTTTTTGGTGACCGAATTAGGTTTATTGGGCTTGCAACACATGTAGTTTTAATAGGACGGTGCCACCTCATACACAGCCCAAGCTACGCTTGAAATTTTGCGATAAAATTTTCCCGGCTGCATAATGTCATACAAGTGGTGATATCGACTGGCCTCTTCGATCATCTGATTTGACGCCAATAAGCCAACAGCTATTCCAATGCTGCAGGACAATATTCGAAACCAAATTGCTGAAATAACACGCCAAGTATGCGAGGACGTTATGAAAGATATGGTTAATAGAGCACGCAACATCGGCCTGGATCATAATATTTACTATGTGTCTTCTCATGCACGCTTTTAGTTATTGAGGCATCTAACGGGGCCTCCAGAACTTGGTTCATCTGACCACACCGGGTCTTTCGAGTGCGCCCTCTGTTACTGATGTCTTCAACACTCGTCTCATATATTTTCTATAACATCTCCTTCTTCATACATTCCACATGACCAAACCGTCTCAGCTGCGTATCGATAAATTTCTGGGCATTTATTATTAAGTGATTAAAAAATTTTAATACATAGTTTATTAAATAATAAAGTATGTAAAAAAATATATCTCACAAAGAAACAAAAGCATTTTCTTAATAGTTGAACACTTTAACAATACGTTAAGCGGAGTTAGACTATTTAAAAGGAATACATTTACCTGTTGTATATATCGAGACTCTTTCCAATTCATTTCTCAGTATCAATGTCTGTTAACTGTTTTTTCTTACATTACTTTCTTCCCTTTTCATTTTACATGAGGGTAGAGGGTGGATCCATAAGATGGGATAATACGTTTTCTTCAAATCTACTTTCGACTTATTGTTATACTTATGGCGTGGAGAAGAAAGTACTTACGTTTTTGACATTCTACCGCTAACTTTTTAAATGGAGACATATAATATATACATATAATATATGTATATGTAAGTACATTCGGTTCAAACAACTGAACTCAAGAAAAAATAACTAAAGACTTAAATTTTAAATTAATATTATATATATACGAGTATATATGTTTTTGAAATATCCATATATTCGTACGTATACATATATGTAGGCGATGTCCAACGAGATAAAATAGAGAGCTTACTAGAGATATCGTTTCATAGTGGATAACATTCATTGGCCTATCGAGGAGTTTTCAAAGCTATTTTACTATTCATCTGTGACCTATTAGGTTGATGTTTCAGATCTCATGGCAAAGTCCATCGTCAGGGTTGATGCATCAATACATATATTGTAACGTTACGAAATTAATCACCTAGGATTATTTTTTTCATGATTGCCATATTTGAAGTATAGTTTCCCTGAATATACGCGAATGTTGAATTACACTATCCACAGAGACAAATTGTCGTTAGCCGCCGCGCATAACTCTCATTTCTGTCACATATGCCGTGCCGAGAGCACGCAGCCGTCAACTTTCGGGCTGACGGTTGATAATTCATAAGAGCGATCATCATGTTAATCTAAGGGAAAAATCAATGCCATAAAACTATTCGGCAGTTTGGAAAATATTTAAAATTATAATGTATGTGTATGTAATAAAATATTTAGTTTATTCCAATGCTAGTTGGTACACTTCTTGTTAAACCAACTGTATTTAATTTGTATCTGTAAAGCGACTGTATCTTGTTTTAGAAATTATGTTAACCTTATTAACGATTGAAAATTTCATAACATAATTATGGAGGGTCAGTCTTGCTATTTGGAGACTTATATTCAGTAGGTAAAGATTGTATGTCGGGCGAGCCAGAATAGAAAAGTTCCTCATGTCGTAGATATCAAGATTATGTCATCATTTTTGTTAAATTAGAGTTTATTGTTATCGCGAGCCTTTGCTGGAAGTCCTCATCGAATTTATATTCAAGTCTACGAAATTTGGTTATTTTCTATTGTATTTCATTTCTATACTTAAACTTTGTACTAATTTAATATTCATTGAAACTGAAATTACAATTAATACGCCCGCCATAACTTAATTTGTAGAAATGTAAGTCATTATATTTGGAACAAGTTTGTTGAATTTTAAATTTAGAATCTTTAATATCGTAATTTGGTCTATTATATGATGATATGTTAATTAACATTAGCTTCTTCTTCTAAAGAAGCTAACATTCAAAATTTGTTATCATAGAAAATAATCTCGACAAAAATATCCCATTGTAATGTTTATTATATCATATTATCATCATATAATATACCAAATCTTCCGTAATCGGAAACCATTGTTTTGTAGGAAACATTATCGAACCCATTTCTGTATGGTTAATCTTTTGTTAAAATAATAATTTTGTATTTGCTTATTTTAAATATAAATCTTTGTCAAGCAAAAATCTTTTTCAATGCTCTCCTAATGTTGATAACCTATTAATTTTCCGCAAGTAAAGGAGAAAACGGAATGTAATTCTTTGTGTAAGTATGCAATCCTGGTATTAACGACTCACTGAGTCATGCTCTATAGGCTGATGCTGCTGGTGGAGAGCTAGATACCCCGTTATACCTCTCTCTTGAAGAGATGGAGCACCACCTCTCATAATCTGCTGCCCGAATGCGGGGCGTGGAAAACTACCTCACAATATATAGCTACAACATAAAACAACATAATATGTACTTTATTAAAATACATAAAACTATTGGAAATAAAATAATTTATAACAAAAAAAATCAATACTTAAAAATCTATAGGAATAAAGGAAAAGATTTAAGAATGTGTTTTTCACATTTTTACATAATGACGGAAGTGTTTACTAAACTCATAACAGCGGACAACATGAGATATCGCGTTTATCTCTAAATTGTTAAAGTATTTAGGAGCGCACTGTATATTATAGATATATTCTAAAATTATATTTAAGAAAGCATTATAGTCGGTACAGAAATCTTTTCAAGTTGACCATTGTTTTTAAAAACATAATACATATGTAACAATAACAAAAAAAGTAACAATTTGTACATATATTTTTTTGCACTCGTACAATTATATAATTGTATACGATTTAGAATAAGGTATTAGAATGTCTATTATATACTTCATAAATATACATATACAGTAAGAATATCTTATTATATGCAAGTATATTGTCTCATCGTCCACATCCTACTGTATGACTAAGTTTTTAATACACAAATACGAATATATTCAAAATAAATTATTTCAACATTTACAATAAACTATATTTAAAAGAAAAGGATTTATTTTACTGTACTGCATTTGGCTTTAGGTACTGAACGTCCAAGATCTCTTAAGTAAGTCATCCCCTGAGCTACGAAGAGATCTGTCATTGCCTTGAAAAAGACAAGAGGGGTAAGGGATGAAACATCCCCCACCTCCACCAGATCACTGGCGAGCCTGAAGGGAGTGATTTCCGAATAGCCTTTGAGATAAACCAAATCCTAGCAGTTGTAAAAGTACGTCGAAATCCTTTGTAAGAAAGGTATTTTGTGTGGTATGTACCTGAATATATTCCAATAAATTCAACATACAACTATTGAATACCTAGCGTTAAATGTGATATTCGTACAGAATATATATTTAAAAATATGGATTCGAAATGTGATTGATTTGTAATCGTATCAAATCTATTTTATAATGGTAACAAAGGCATTTAATCCTTAATTTTATTATACAATATTAATATTTTTTTCCTATTTCATCTTATTTTAAGATAATTTATTAATTCCTGAGACTCGTAAAAATTGTCTCTGACACCATTTTATAATTATGATTAATGTCAATATGTATATTGAGACGTGGTCGCCTATACGTGACTGATAATAGTCAGGATAGGACGCCATACTTTCACACCACCGGCTTGCTCAGAGGTTCACATGATGGGCGTGAGTCTTTGGTTACAGAATTTACCATGTCTTGCCTGTCACTTCAGCCATCATACTCAGGGAAAAATAAAAGATTAATATAAATTTTATCACTAATTTAATACAAAAAAACATATGAATAATTAAGTAGAAAACAGTAAGGGATCCATTACTAGAATGTGATAAGATGAAAAGATTAGATTGGCAATTTTTGCCTCAATAAAAATAATAAGATTTTACTACCATTTTAATATCTAAATAAACAGATTATTGTACAAGTAATAGTATGATAAAAATACTTGACTCTTTGAAATGTGAAAATCTCCACCTAAGAAATAACATTACAAAAATGTATCACCTGACCAGTCTGTCAGGTTGAATGTAGCAAAAAATCATATCATAAATTGGTTCAGCACGAGCAGAAAGTTATTAATTTTAAATTAAAAAATGAAAAGAAAAAAAATCGGACTATACTCTCAATATTATCAATCACATCAAAAATTATTTTACAACCATTACACGCGAAGTAAATGTCCATTGCACAGAGATCCACAGTCTTCATCCAGATTTTCATGTCCAAGGCACTTGGAATTACTGGTATCTGTCTGGCCAGAATGTCAGGTGCTGGGTCATCTTCTTGCGTTTTACCTAGCCAGGAATTTCTTGCGTCATCTTCGGCTGTAAATTTATCCCGTCATTTACGTTGCGGCAGAGATCAAATCGTACCCCTTCCTTCATTCCTCAGGAGAAATCCTTCCTAAAGTAGAAAGTATTGTCGTGGCATGACCACTTTCCCGTCATGTCAGAAGAAGTAGTTTAAGAAGAAGGTAACAAAAAAATAACTAGGAAGAAGAAGAGATGCCTCTATCCTAAAATTACATACACAATTAGCGAATTAAACATTACTCACGGTGCAGGCACAGATGCCAAACATATTTAATTATTTTCACTCTTCTTCTATTATACGAAGTCACATCTTCGTTGTTTTTACACTGAACTAGCGCCCGTGCCCTTCAAGATTTGTCAACAAAAAAGGAACGGTAGCCAGAATTCTTTTCCTTACGCGGCCAGTGTTGCCAATTGGTGAATGCCAATTTTCAACCTATCTCGTGCGTGGTAGGTACTAAATATAACGTAATATACCCCTTCTCTTCGGACAAGATGTGTGACCCGGCTACACATCGTCTTGTACCACCGCGCAAGGATATTCCTCTAAAGCAACTAGGACCGCCAACACTAAATCATAGGAAGGTGAGAAAACCAAATAACCAGAAGGTTATATTTAGTGAAACACGTTGAAATCCCAACTCCCACATGATTCTCAACGTTTACATTACATATAACATAAGACATGAGGCTGGTGGATCTCGATGGCCAGTCAATCCTTAAGAATACTAGTAGACTATTATCGATATTTGTGCCTGGGAAATGACGAGATCCGGCAGTACCACCTCAACCCCAGTTCAAACTGCTCCCACTCCTTGGTCATCAGAGTGTTGCCGAATACACGGTATTTGAAGGCCTTCTACGCGTCCAAAGGTCCCCGCAGATCACGCTGCCGGGCACTGTCCAGTTTAGCCAGAAGCGAGACCACAAGCGATAGCCTTCAAAAAATTTTTTTTTCTGTATATCTCTGTCTAGTTGATTCATTTAATTTGTATTAAATCAAATAAAGTTAACAAATAATATTCTATTAAACATTTGTTCATTTATTTGCTCATTTGTTTTGACTCATAATAATTGACTTTTAATTGTAATACAAACCGCGGGCTGCAAGTGAAATTTATCCAGTACTGCGAAAAATAAAATATTATATTAAAATGGCATCACTGCAGAAAGATTCAGCGATGGTCCAGCACCTAGCGCACATCATTAATAATATAGGTAAATTTATTCTTTAGCTATATTTAGGCACTCAGGTGAGTGAGCCTTTTTTGAAATCTCTACGAAAGGAAAATAAAATTACCACTGGGATACGAACCCGGACTATCTTCATGCCGAGGGACTGCGTTTCATTTACTTAATTGGTTATAAATATTATAGAACTATATTATTGATAGAATCGGTGTTAACTTTGTAGAGTTTCATCATAATGGATGGACATAAATGAAATATTGTTATTACTCTACTTGAGTTTATTAGCACTTTTCGAGTGTCAAGAGGAACAGTTACGAAATTTCAGGCGGAGATTGCAATAGTAAATATATCGGACAAACCTCTAGAAATCTCAACATTAGATTAAAAGTGCATCGTCGTTGTCTAACTAGTAACAAATTTTCCGTATTCTCGAACTAAATCATGGATAATAATCATTCCTTTCATTCATATACCATTAAACTTGTCCATCCCGTCACGCGTAAAGGAAATAAAATGAATAATTTTGAAAGTTTTGAAACAAAAAGGAATTTTAACTAGGGTATTAATTTGTTAAACAATATTACATTTTCTAACTCATCTTCTCTCCTCTCAATATTCCCGTTACAACCATCCCTCCACCGTCGACCAGTAATTCCACCCCCTCACTCTCCATCTGTCAGTACCTAATTACTTGTATATCTACCACCTAAGCCTTGTCTCCTATATTTATGTGTAGTTAGTTTAATACTTCACCTGTCAATGAGATTTACTGTACGAGTAGTGCTAATAAACTCAAGTAAAGTAATAACATTGTTTCATTTATATCCATTCATCGTAGAACTATATTCTTAAACTGCAACTTTAAAATAAAACATATTTTTATTTTATAAAAAATATTATTATATATTTAATTAAATAACTATCTTAGTGGTTAACCTACACCAAATGTAAAAATAATAAAACATTCATATAATATGTACAAACGAATTAACCTACTTTTGTATTTCATTTTAGCGAAGCTCGGAATCATTGTCTTATATTGAAAGAATCTCCTTCGTAATGAAACTAAGTGGAGTGAAAGATGTTTTGAACCCCTAAGGGATAAGGGATAAGAAAATTCGATGGAGCTGAAAATAAAACCGTAGACTTACGATGCTCCGAGTAGCGATAAAGAATTTTTCAAGTAGTCTCGGCGGTTTACCCGGCTGAAAGTATAGAAAGAGTCTGAATCTATATTGTACATGCATTACATTTTCTAAGACTATATGCAAATATAAATACAAAAGATTTATATTCGTATTAAAACCAACGAGACCCTTAAAGTATAATATAATAACATTAATGAATAATGTTCTTCAATTACGTACCGCAAATGAAGACCGTATTTGATTTAAATATGTGAAAGATAAATTTATTTATACATTCTTAGTATCAAATTTTATCACTTCATTAAATTTATTAATAAATATATTAGCCCCTGTTGAACTTCGTAAGAAGCTAGTCGTAAATAACTTTAAATACTTGTAAACTGCTATATTCATATATTATTGACTTCTCGTTAGCGTAAGTTAGTATTCCCGCTTGTCACGAAGAAGACCGGGATTCAGTTCTCCGCAAAGAAGATTATTTATTTATTTAACTAAATTTATGAATATTTAAATATTTATTCTTTCAAGTCGGAAAAACATATTCAAAGGTGGTATGGTACACGTAATTGAGATATGTAATGCGTTTTTTTCTTTAAATCCAAATACTTTTTTTCTTTATATTTTACTTGCCTTTTTCTTTTCTTACAGATTCTTTTAGATTAAATTTAATATTTTATATAAATATATTATTGAAATTAAATTTTTATTACATTAAAGAAAAGGCGATGAACCTTGTTAAGAAAATATCAAGAAATAATAAACTTCTGTGTCCTTAACTTATCCCGCTTGTTCTTACATGGTTGGGTGCCCATTGCCTTAATCCAGGTGTCACTACCATCAATCTTTTTCACCTACAATGTATTGCATTTCTAGGCTTGGCAAGGCTATCTTCATACAGCATTTCCATTTGTTTTCCTTGGGTGACCTACCAGATACGTTTCTTTTGAGATTGCCGAGAAAATCCATTGGCATTATAATGACATATCCAAGGCAGCTTCTTTAGGATCTCTCTATACTCGGTCCTCTCAGAATCATTATCTCAGCGAACTCTTCAATATTAGCAAAATTACCTTGTGGCCTCATTTTATATAAATATTTAGACAAAGTATTTTGTCTAATTATTTATACAAATAAAAAAGATTGAAGATATAATTTTTCACTTTAAATGATGAAATGAGTTTCATAAAGCTTTATAAATTCGGAAAAGGAAGATGGCCGAAGATTATTATCATAAATTGAGTTACTATTAACGATCTTTCAGCGTTACAGATTGTCAGACATACTTAAATTGATTGTTTGTAACGTTAATGCTATTAAATATTCGGTACAGGTCATAATACAATAGAGGTGTAAAATTCAAAATGAATCTAATTGAAACTTTTTGACAGTAGAAATGAATTAATTGTTTGAGAAATGTTTTCTATTTAAATATTTCACATTTCCACCTAATTCGTAATTTAAACGTAATGTTTTAGTTTCCTTTTAAATTTTCCTTATCCGGACATTTATTTATATGCGTTAAATAAATAATTGTGAATAATTTGTTTGATACCCACAGAATGGAATAAATTTTATGTCACATACCGAGCAGGTGTTATTTGTAAAAAAGGGATAGATAAATTCAGTCATTGAAAATAAGATAAGATAAAAAAAATAGATGCATAAAACCTTTCACTGAGTTATTATTATCTGTAGATTTATCAAAATATGGTGATAATTTTTTTAATATGAACAATAATTTTATAAGTATTTGACTGAATCGATTAACAATAATAACTCAAAGTAATTAGATACACACAGAAGTTTGATTGTGCCAAAGTATTCCAATTAAAGTAATGGTTTTAATAATGGATACTTTAAAGTACTTCCCGGCATAAACGAAGTCTCGAAAAGCACATTTCCCTACTAATGAAAATTTTAACCCTCGATATATCTTTCTCGGAAAAGTCATATAGCTTCAAAACTACCACATGTTACGCACATTAACTAACGTGAATGCAATTCTTTCGCTAGAAGTTTACCAAAACTCTTTTTTAAATACAAATTAGACGATTATTCAAAATAAATATTTCAAAATGTATTGCGGCAGCGAATATGCATGTTATAGTAACCTCAGAGTCGGAATGCCACATAATCGAATGACATAAATAACTATGAAAATCAGTCAGAGGTTGAAAAACTACATTTGTACAGATTTTAAAGACACAACAAATTATTTTTATCTTGATTTTGTGAAATTTAAAAAAAAAAACTTTAATGTATGTTTTTTTTATTGTACAAAATTAACATATATTTTTAATGGATTCCGAATATTACATAAAAATATTAAATTAAAAGACAACATTTTTCTCATATACCCACTCATATACTCTTTATGTACGTCACTACTACTGCTACATAGGTAAAATTTAATTTGCATTATCTAAAAAAAAATATAATGTTAAGTGTTTTTAGAATATTGAAAAAACGACGAAATGGAGTCATTTTACATGGATGTGTAAATATTGTTTTAAAATACAATTATGTAAAAGATACAAACGTTTTTATCGATATGAAATCTTTAATTTTTTTTAAATAATATTTTGAAATAGTCTATTTTAAAAACATACTCTGCCCTGTGAATTAATAAACAGAGATACGAAGAAAATAAAGGACTTGCCTAGAGGCTTCTTTATTTTCTTTGTAACGGTTTTGATACTATTAAATTTTTTATAAGAACGCAATTTGTAATATAGTCATCATTACCAGAGACGTAGAATATACATTCAAATAAGCCGTTGATAATAAAATACATCCAAATTATATACTTATTTAATAGAATATTAATAAAATATTCATTATGATAAGAATAATACTCTAATAATTACATTACGAATTTTTATTCGTACTTTAATTTATTATTATATTTATTTTCGAGTGATTCTAGTTATTCACAGCTTATGCAAATGTATGATCTGCACGCAATGTTACGAGGTGAGAGTTGATATTTTATGACAAAAAATATAAATGAACTTTGTATGATAATAATAATATTAATATTGAAAAATTTTATAGCACCATTTTCGTAAAAATAATATATAGTGATCTGAGAACTGACTCCCGAGGTACCCTGATGTTGGAAGAATGTAGGAGAGGTAGAATTTTTGAAGTCGCACAGATTGCGATCTATTACAAAGATATAATTTAAACCAATTATGTGCATTTCTATCTACCCCATAGGTTTCTTGCAGTCTCTCAAGTAAGATTTTATAATCGACGAAGAGCGAGCAGGACTAGATGCCCCAAATCAGTTACCTGTTATGTCAGACAGGACTTGAACCACCCCTGTTTCTGTAGAATAATGACGTATATGATATATAACCCCATAAGTTTAATTATTTTACGTCAACCAGTTTACAACCAACATCTGATCCTTCGTCAGGTCAGTATAAAACTACACCGACAAAGAAATAGGCGTTGTTCCGAAACTGTTTAGCATTAAATAATTGAACTCAAGAGGTTACACACAAAACTATTTTATATTCATTATTAAAATATCTCTAGGCACAAAAGTATTACTTGAAATATTTTATAATATTTTAAGAATTATATTATATTTATATAATACAATGGTGAACGTATTTACTAAAGTAACAGCGAGTTATCTAACTGAGAAGCCATTCATTTTTTTTCTTTACAAAGATCTATCGTACAAATTCAATAACCTTCAGGCTTTATGAAACGGAGACACGGTTTAATTTTACTTCAGTAAAATCTAACGATACAAATTCAATTTTTATTTTATTGAAGCAATAAATTATACATACATTTAAAAACATATTTAGAGGAAAGATGGCTTTTAATAATGTACTAATAATAATAATATTTTAAATGTTTTCAATTTTCTCTTTCTGAAGATTTTTGAAGCTTTTTTCTGTTTTTTCACTAATGAATATGTATAATTTCATATTTTTTGTAGTAATGATATCTAAATAATAATATGACATTAGCTGGAACACTCTAAAACGTAATTTAACTTTTTGAATGACGTTATGGTAAAAAAGGAATTTCGTGTTTGAAAGCGCCATTGTATTTTTTTCCAAGCAAAGAGCTTAAAAACCACAAAGCACCGCTTTCCGATTCTTTCGCCGAAATTAATTGAAATCTATTTAAAACCGCCTCGGCCCAGAATCCGAATTTTAAAACGTCGTTGGACACTTGTTTTAATTAAAGTCTGCGAAATTGTTTACTTTGTTTCTTGCCTCTGGAATAATCTGATCTTCAGTGCTGAGATGGCGACACTCGCATTCTGGTTTGTACGGTAAATATGTATCCGAAAGCTTCCATCTTACAGATAATTAAAATGATTAATCAGAGCGATTTTATTTACCAAAAAACTTTTTCACTGGTTATTTGATTTGGAAAAGTAAATTTATGGTGACTTTAATTTAAGACATTTATTGAAACGTCCCTAATTGATTCCTGAAATTTTTATAATTAAAATTTATGCCGTTTCTTACTCGTACTTGATCCATAATAATTATTATAGAATTGCTTTACGCTAAATACTTTTTACTAAAAATATTTAATAACTTCTCTAGATTGTCGGAAAAATTCAATTTAAATAGCTATATGTGTGTTAATTTAAATCTCGTTAATTTAATTGAATTAATTCGTATAGTGATTCAGATTTTAATATTAAATTTTTTAATACACTTGATGTTCTGTTAAAATTTTAAGAAAACGATACATATATTCCCATTGAACTAATCATCTTATTTGACTTACGGTAGAGAGTTATCGCCATCCTCTTTTCATATATTTATTGGACTTGGCCAGATCACCTGAATGACTGAAGTGAACTTTTATTAATCCTTTTTTTTTTTTTTTAGGAGAACACATTCTTATTGTGAAGTTGTAATTATTCAGAACATAGGTCTGTGATATTTTAAATATGAATTGAATATATTAATTATAAAGATATACATATAAAATCAATTTTATCGAAAAATATTGTTGTTGCGCTACCGGGATTCGAACCTGGATCTCTTCCCTAACCGGGGGAGGTGCTTTATCCAACTAAGCTACAGCGGCACTATTTTTATCGACAATTTTTCGACCTTATATGTTACCTTTTTTGATATCAATACATTTAATCGTTCCATCATTTGACAGAGCCATCTACCTTATTTATTTATTGGATAAAGCACCTCCCCCGGTTAGGGAAGAGATCCAGGTTCGAATCCCGGTAGCGCAACAACAATGTTTTTATTTTTCGATAAAATTGATTTTATATGTATATCTTTATAATTAATATATTTAATTCATATTTATTTTATTAATCCTATTGACTATGCTAAGATCAGTTTTCATTGAATCAATTATTTATAAATATTCTTTATTAATATAAAAACAATTTAAGTTTATTTGGTGTATGGTGGGACCGGAATAATCAAAGTTTTGGATAGAGTTACCATTAATATGACCTTAAGTGTAATTTATACAAAATGTAGGTATTTGCGATTTATTTAATATTCTGATATTAAAATGCAACATTCTTTTTAAATTAAATATGGAATATATTTTAAGCTTTGTTTTCTCATACCTATTGCTCTTTCCATGGTGGAATAAAAAATCGATACTTAAATGTAGAGATTTGTGTTCATCTATTGCATCATTAATAATTTCATCAACTGAAATTTAAAACGCACAAATTAATAAATAATGTTGCAATAATTTTATCAAATGAATTATTCTAGAATTAGAAACCCAAAAACAATAAATTAATGATTCCAGTGACAAATATAGGTTACTGTTATAAATAAGCATTTTCAATGTACCTAAGAATATTTAGCAACTGATTAGCATATTTTTTTTTTTTTATTGGAACTAAGGCAATATTGCGACAAGTGAAGAATTCCAAATCCAACAAATTGCTAAAGAGACAAAAAGACTAAAATTCTAAAAGATATATATGCACATGCCTAATATATAATTATAGTATGAAAGATAAAGTTACTAAATGAAAATGCACCAATAATGGATTTAATTTGGCTGCAAATAATAGTAATATGTGTACATTAATTTACGGTATTTTTGTTCATAGAGACTTTTTGACAATTGGTACCTACCTAAACATTCCTTAAATGTTATCTATCGATATGTATCGATCATTATCGCTACTTTCAGGGCATCTCGCACACCTTAGACGTGCACTCTTACGGTTGAAAAAAATGTTAAATACATTTTTAATATACATACAAATAAAAAACCTGTGTATTACTGAAAATTCTGGGAAACATATATAAATTAAATAATCCATATGTTATAAACGGACGATTTATTACAATTGCGCTAGCGCCATCAGCGTACCAGTAGAATCATTAAATGCTTTGTTCTAAAAACTACCGCGACTACCCGCCGCTGCAGACGTAGCGTTGTTGTCGACCTATGAGGAATTTTGAGCTATTGAAATTGCCATCTTCTGTTTTTAAGCTATCATTCTACTCAAGCCATACAATTGGCCACTGACTGAATTGATTTTTTTTTTGGCTGATCCGTTTTGTACTGAGTTCTTACTTATGCTGTTTTATCATTGAAATGTCAATTTTTTTTTTACTAACTCGCGAATTTGAACTATATTACTGTTGTTAATGTGTTTTTTTCGTGATCGTTCTTTACGTTCGAGGTTTTTGATTTGGGAAAAACAAAATACAATAGGCAGGACTATTTCCTACGTTAAACACTTTTAATAAAAATAATAATTTGCTTTAGTTATTACGTGAAGAGTTTTAAAAGAGTAAAATAATCATGTTTAATCATAAAACGTGTTCTAAAAAACGATCATTCATTTTTTTTCTTGATTTTAATATGAGTAAATATGCATTATTTTACGATCAAACTTAAAATTTAAAAACACCTTGAAAAGTATAAAAAAATTACAAATAAATAAATGGTAGGGTCGTATAAACGACCTATTAATTTTACCTAAAACGAAAGTTCATAATCCTATGTACAGCATATAGTACATATATTATATATGATTGTATAATATCATTGATAATAGCATATCCAAAATCTATACCTACTGCACGCCACTGCATATATATACGATTATATTTCTTTATTTATAATTTGATGCATTCCGTGCATGCATAAATATCATGTATTATATCTATATATTGCACCATTTATCGCGGATTAATACATATCACAACATAAATTCAGTAGTATCTACCCCATGGGCAGGTACTACTGGATTTATGTTGTTACCCCACGGGCAGGTACTACTGGATTTATATTGTTACCCCACAGGCAGGTACTACTGGATTTATGTTGTTACGTTTACGTTTTGTACGAACAATTATATTAATAATCATATTTTCAAACTATATTATTATATACCTAATTGAATATATAGCCTCACCGACAGGCTTTATCTTCAGCACTCAACATTTATCATTTTTAGAAAAATAAGTACAGCGGTTTGTGTATTTGCTAAATATAAAAGTGTTCATAAAAGAATCTGATTTTTAGTTAAGCTCTTTAACCGCTATGCCGCGGCCGGTGATGCGAGATATGTAATCATTACCATATTTATTAGAATTAAAAAAAATAGCGCTTTATTTTTTTAAATATTTATATGAAGTGGACTAGCTGAAGTGAGATACAAATTTACGTAACGTAATTTTCTTTAAAAGCAATGCAAAAAATATCTAATGGTGTATTTTATATTTTTCACTTTATATAAAGTTACTTTTGAGATGATAAATATGCAAATTTAGAGCAATATTGGTTCTATATATTTGTATCTAAAGAGTCGCCATTTAAAATATAGACGAAAATAGCAAAAAAACGGTATTATCATATAAGATTATCAGTTTTTCCAGTATTGAAATAAAAAAAAAAAACCAGGGGAAGAGTAATATAAAGTTGAAGTAAACTATAAGAAAGAAATGAGACGAATTTTTACAGTTGAATAGGTTTAATTAACTGTTATATCGTGAAACTACTAAGAATAAAACTAATTAATTCACAGGCATCAACAAAATATTTGACTGTCTGAAGCACTGAGGAATTCTTACCGACTGGCAATGCAGTGTTTAGAGGCGGGCAAGAAGATAATTAATGCAAATAATTTCAATTTAAAATACTTAAGGGCTTAAAAACGACGGCCATTTAAAATTCCGCGCTGCTTTGCAGTAAGTGGCGTCGGCATCGGCGTCGGTTGACGACGCCGCGCCGTTCATACCTAGGGTCACGCTTTCTACAGGGCGGCTGAAACGCTATTATGATAAATGCAATTAAGCGATTTTCTAAATTATCCCGCAACGTAAAAAGAACAGGTTTTTGGTTAAATCGGTGGGACTTTAGATTTCACATCATTCATTTATATCCTGAATTTCATTCAACCGTTGATAATATCAGTCAACATTTCGGGGCTCACTTTGTACGTAAATCATTTTTCTTATGTACTAATAGAGATCTAGAACACGATAAGCAATCTAATTTTTCTCACACTATATTGCATATAAAGAAAAAGTAAATTAATCTGATAACTAGAACTATGTACTATAAACAAATTGAAAATTCATTATTTTCAAGAAAATCAAACCATATTAAGATAAAATCATGCATTATACTAATTATTAAAATATACGCTTCAACATCTTAATTTCGTGCTTTGATATAACTTTGATTGGACTAGAAGACTGAGTCTTTATTTATTATTATTAATTGCTTCAATGTGACAAAAATACTAAGGCTATGTATGGCCATAATCATGAATTATCTCGATGAGATAAAAAAGTTGAGAGTTTGATAACAAGTACCAATAATTTTCACAGGGAGATAAAAAGGAACATTTTAATAATATCAATACGATTACAAATTTTAGGTATCGTTGATTTATTACTTACAACTTTTATTACATAATGTTTGTTGTTAAAAGAAGATATGGGCCGTCGTGCATTAATTTCTGAGAATGAAAATGCAATATAGGAAATATTGAGAGTTTTTACAATTCAGCAGATTTCTGGGTGACGTGGATTTTCGTAGATTTATAAACAATTTATTATAACTCTCTTACTATCTAATTTCAATAAATGTCAAACTACTTTCCAATATAATTCCCGGTGAGGTCCAAGTATTTGACCAGAAAATGGGCTAGATAATTCCCTCTTTGAAGAAGTCTGCCGTCTATTCCCTGAACGAGTTGTTGACAATTTGGTGGGACCCGTGTTGGTCTGCATGCGTTTTCGGGCCAAAAATTCATTTCATTTCGGCAAAATATGAAAATCAGATGACGTCAGTTCCGAACCGTATGGAGGATGATCCAGTAGCTTTCACATAAACTTCTGAAACTGTTCTGCGGTGTTTCAAGTTTAAAATCATAACACCAATCGTATTAGTAATTGGCGAGATTAATCATTAATGATAGACATGATTAATAAAATACCTTAGAAAAATTACGTCTAGGCAGGATTACAGAAAAATTATGACAAGTTCCAGTCCAAAGCGTCTATTTATTTATATTCATATTTTTTTCCAAACGATTCTTACTTTAAAAGTAGCGTACGTATTTACCAATGTATATATCCTGGATGGTTAGTAAAATAAAAGTAAATATATAAATAAAAATTAAAGAAGTATAAAACATATTTTAAGTATGACTAGTCTATATAGACTCTCAACCATATGTCTAAGACAAATATTTCAATTTTAGGCACCCTCCGAGAATGGAGGATAGGTTGGAGAATCTTGTGATAGTAGGTCACGTCGAAGGACGGAGAGGAAGAAAAAGATCTCCCACCCGTTAGACTAACCAAGTTAAAAAGGCAACAGGCACTTTTCTGGTGATCTGCAGAATACCGAATTATTAGAATAGGGAAAATGATTAATTATTTTGTATTAATTTATGCTTCGGTTTTACTTTGCTCTATTAGATGCCCAATTACCTAATTAGGGGTTTTTAAAAAGTATACTGAATAAAGCTTTCAGAATTATTTAAACTCAGTATTATACAACAATAGATCGAAACTATGTTATTAACGTTAAATTATATTTTTGAAAAACTATTATTTATAAAACGTCTGCTCAATCACTTTAATCTCTGGACGTCACTGCATGAATGCGTAGTTAGGGTATAAATGTATGGCTTTAACGTGACAATAAATTAACCTTATTATAAGGAGTTTATAAAATATCAGAATTACTAGTAAATGAGTTGAGCCAGTATAATTACAGGTAAACACGAAATGGCAGAAAAAATGTGGAAAATAATCCCGATATCTAGCACGATATTTCAGTTTAAGAATTGCTAACCATAATGCTTCCCTTTACGAAAATATTCTATTAATAAAAAACTGAGTGAGGTATTTTATTTTCCTCCTTTATTGTACTATTTTAATATCATTAAAATATTAAGAATAGTCTTATGGCCTGGTAGTTGTCGTTTATTTAGTTACCAAAAGATTGTATCCAGTCCTTAAACGGTTTTATTCAATTTTTTTCTTTCAATTTCTTTATTCAATTTCTCTTCATCTTCTTTTGTAACAGCCTTGTGGGATTCGGAAGTCCATGACCGCAGTTATAACAGAGCGTCATCCGTCCCATTACATCGCCGCTATAGTCCAATCTGCTGAGCTTTCACTTATTTCTTGCTCTTTCGATATTATCCCCTTACCTATCTTGATCCTGTTGACTTTATAAGTGGACTCTGTGCGTATTATAGAACTCATCTGCTCTCGTTATGCGTCCCGTTCACTGCAGCCTCCGTGATTTCACCTTTCGCAGGATATATGGTGTAGCATACTGTTTCCGGTATTCCAAGTTCTTTAATCTATATATTATTTTTTGTCACATATGTTCCCAGGTATGTAAATATTTAATCCTAAGCCTACGATAAATGGTGATAATAATAACAGCGCCTGTCTAATTTCCAGGTGTTTAATCTAAGTAGAGCTAATATACTTCCACTTTACGTTACGTAATGTTAACGTTATACACCTTTCGACATACTGGTATATTATTATTGTCGACAGTCACTCGTTGACATATATATTTATGATTTATTTCATCTATTATTCAAGTAACCAAATCTATAATTTAATATATCCATAATTTAATAAAAATGAATTGTTAATTAATTCTAGCGTCTTCGAAGTCCGAACGATAGATGTATCAATTTTAATGTGCAACATAAAAGTTCGAAAATTTGTCGTCAACTTATTTTGTTGGTGTAGCATAATCAGTTAATGCATTTCTCCGGATAGGAAGAGATTCAGTTTTGAATCCAAATAGCAACAACAATATATTTTAGATAAAATAATTTTATATGTATATATTTCCAATTAATAAATTTAATTTGTATATTACTAATTTATATGTATCAAATTCTAATGCTAGTGCCTAGTGAGATGAGGCAAATCAATTATGATTAGATTTTAAATGTGATAATATGAATAAGATAAGAATTTCTTGCAGAAAACATGTATTTTATTTTCATTATGAAAATGACACATATTTAGTTATCTAATAAGTCTAATAAATCCTCTTGTTGAAAATTGTTTAAAAATACTATATTAATATCAGGATCAGATACGAAAATGGATGAAGAGTAGGAAACTATGTATGTATGTGTTTGAATACATTGATATCTCTTATAATGTAACTCAAAACTTTTAACAGAAACGGCCGCCATTATATTATTGTACTTTAAGCTAAAGTACACTAAAGCGTGTGGTATTAAACTTACGTGAAATAATCATCGTCATTAATATTATAATTAGTTTAATAATGCTAAGTAGATTGTGGTAATTATATTTGTTAATTATTTTCAGTGTTCTGCTCGAAATCTAGAAAATCACTATGACCAATGTGTTGGTGGAATTTTGGACGTGTCGTTTTAATTTGATTGAAGAATAATGTATTTAAAAAAAGTTATATTTGTGATATTGAATTGAAATAAAATACCGTAAATAACCATAAAATTACCATTACATCGTTTCTCCGCAAGGATATAACACGTCATAATATACTATTCTGTTCTGGCATTATTCTCTCGCCTCGTCCAATGCCTTATGTTTCTACATTCACAAGCGCAACAAAAATAGCCGCACCCCCTAATTATGTACAATAATTCCCATGAAGCGTCAATATAACTCAAAGTAGGTAACGGGAGAAAGCGATCCGCTTCCAGTAAGGGCAATTCGCTTATCAGGTACCTGAAGAACCCTACATTTCTTCACTTTAGTGCCCGTTTTTGCAGTGAGTGGTCGTTTTATTAGTGTGTTACTAGTTTTACCGAATCGCTACGAGACTTCGACTAAGTGAGCAAAAAAAAGCAATGATAGTTATGTTACCAAAACAAACAGTTATCAAAACTAATGAGTAAAAATATCTGCAAAAAATCGCCCAAAACTATTAAAGAATTAAAAAACATTATATAACACGTGTGATATGAAGAAATTACATTGGAATACATACACAATCTTTATAAATCAATGCTGAGACGTATTCAGAGTGTAATCCATTCCAAAGAGGCCCAAACAAGATATTGATTTGACGTTTACAATAATATTCACTTTAAAATCCTTCCGATTTAATTTAATTTATAATATTAATGCCAAAAATAAATAACACATCGATATAGAAACGTCAGAGAAATCATTTTTAATTAAGAATGACTGATTTAGTTCGAAGAGATATTTATGAAAGTTTTCCTAATAAATGTAGTCTTCAATAATTAAACCCTTGATCCTGTTATTAGGCTATAAAATGTATATTTATTAAAACTAAAATATGTACATATGTTGCCTTATTTACACAAAATATATCCGTTAGCAAAACACAGCTGATAAAAGTGAACAAAACTGCCGACATTATATGTTCAATGGGTGCGGCTATTTTTGATGCGCTGGGTGTACCTTTCTTCGTCGATTGTTTGTTCTCTTCTGTTGTCTTACATTGACGTTATATATTTTTTCACCATCCTCTTTTTGTTAATATTTTCCAGGTTTATAAGAATGGTGTGCGTGTAAATCTTCGATATCGTTAAATCCTGGTCTTGGGCTTTATATTGATAATACAAGACCGTGTCACTCTACTAAGACAGATCACTAACCTGGACAGTCGGCCGATCTTCCAGATGCAAACCGGACAGCTGGCTGGTCCTCTGCTGATTCCTGATGTATGTTTCCGTTTTTTCCTAGAGCGTTTTTTAATAGCGAACTGATTCCGATGGCGGCTGGATAACTGCTGATACAAGTAGCAGCGCTCCGCCAATACAGAGAAAAACAAGCATACCACCAACACAAAACCCAGAGCTACCAATCGAAGGATATAAGACATGCGCAAACAAATGGTATTGTGTGAAATGAAAATAGTTCAACCATTTCCATATTTTAATAGAATTTATATTAATCAATTAGAAAGATATAATCAATTTATCGAAAAAACATTTTAATTGCCATCAAGATTCGACCCAGAAACTTTTTGTATTCGGGGAAACGCACTGACCATTACACCATGTGAACCTTAGTAAGTCAAAGACAAATTTTCGAACCTATATCCTTAGAATAATAAGTTTCCAACTATCATTTTGGGCTTATTTGAGTTATTGCGTGAAATGAGTTCCAAATACATTATTCTTTATTTCTTTAATATACACCAACTCTATTTAACGGATATTAAAGGAACTAGCAAGAGCTGAAAGTTCCAACTGCATCAGTTATGTATTTAAACATTTTTGTTTTTGTTTTTTATTTCCCTCATCTCACAGCGGTCATTGATAATACTGAAAAAAATATAAGACCTAAAAACTGATCACATTTGCATACTCAAAACAAAATATATATTAACATATGTTGAAATACAATCAACGCTTTTGAGCTCATTATCTCAAAATAGTGTCAGTGCCAGGTGGAACCTTTTATTCTATTTTTCAAATGGACACATCTATTATTCCATTTATAAGCAATCCACTTTATATTACGGATAATCTCAAATACCTTCGTATAAAATCCGATAGGGGACGCTAGAATTAAATTAATTATTATTTTTATATAATTTTAGAAACATTAATACAACTAATATATTTTAACACATTATTATTGTGAAGTTGCAATTTTTCAATCAATTTTAATTTAACTCTTGCTTCAGTTGGAATCTTTATAATTATGTAATGTAACGTATTATGTTATAAAAATAAACAGGTCACTTACAGTCGGATGACGGTATATTCTTAGATCTGTAATAATACGCAATCGATCAAGGAGATCAATTGATCAAGAAGTAAAGTATGAGGAAGGTTACAAAAGGAAATAGTTGAGAATACTTTGCGCGAGCTAAGTATAGTAAAATGGTGCACTCCCGAAATTAGTACTGAAGTTTTGGCTGCTGCTGGTACCGTCCATAGGTGGAAATGATCTAAACACTGTGGTTCACTCGATGCTCTGCTCTACCTGCGCATGGCCCTCTTGTGGTCCTAATCTACAGCTCGGTTCGATCAATATCCTGCTGCGTAGTACAATCGGTAAATGGCGGCCTGTGTCCGTAGTCACACAAAGCAAATAATCATGATACATACTTTAATAAATAATTATAAAAAACATAAGGTGATTTAGGTGGTCTTATAAGAGAAAATTGAACAGAAAAATATTAAACAAATAATAGCTTCGTTTGTATGGGATATCTATTATTTGTTTAACCCTTCCCAAACCATGCAGTAACACGGGTCTACCATCATAATAAAATCTGTAATATTTCGTTAAATACATGCAAAATAAAATTCATATTTTAGATAATCCTAAAGAAAATGTTAGCGCTCAGGAATGACTAGTGAAAAACCAATTATGAAAAGGGAATCATACAAAAACAATTATTTTTTCCATTCAATAATTGTTTCTTTATCACTAATTAAATGAAGAGAGATAAGAAGTAAGGACACATTGTATAAGACTTAATGAATGCTCTAAATAATGTTATTAATCATTTTTTCAAAATTAAATGCTCAATATTTAGAGTAAATTTGGGCCATTAAAGCCATTTAAGCTAATAAAAATATTTTTTATAACTATTATTTACGTTAACACGAGTTGACAGCATGGCTGCATTCGGGTATATTTTATCATGGTATGGTAAAGGTTAATAACAGTGCCTTAGTAGGTGAAAATCTAGTAATTGTATGTTCTTGGACATAAACAGAAATATTGCTAGAAAAATAGTATGCCCCACTGATTTTACTTTTGAATTATTTTTGTTAAATTATTATATAATTTCAACATCCTAGTTATTATTATTTGAGTATGTTTACGTCAATTTAATTAGACACAACTTCTTTACCGTCCGCAACATGCCTATGGGAATAGCGATTGGGTTGAAAGTCTCACTGATGGACATTTTCCATTTGACTTCAAACAGTTTAAGCCCGTATTATAGGTAATACCTTCACTTTACAATAATTATTATTGTATGAGGGAATTTTGATTTCTTGGTGATTATATAATTCACTCTGAAATATTTTAATTCAATGAATTGCATATTTTATCAAATGTAAATAGCATTTAATCGAATAATTTGTTTATTTTATCATGTGCAGGAAATAGCAATTTTACGTAATAAGGTTTGGTCCGGATTGAGGTAAGTGTGCAAGTATTGTAGATATATCATATTGAAAGGGTGAGGTACCAAAATAAAATAAACATATTTTAATATACCTAACCAATCGTTATAACATCATTAGCAATAATTTTCAAACCCAAATTTAGTATTTTCATTGATCCTTTAAATGTTTAAAAAATTTACCTAAAATTTCTACTTAAATATCAACATTAATAGCCCATGCTCACGGAATGAGACACGATGAGATAAGTCTTAGAGATTTTTGTTGATGTATATGGAATTATAGAGTTAAGATAAATCTCGGCACCTTATGCAAATTTTGAGATTTTGATTCATCTTGAACCATAGATACTTATAACTATTTATATATTCTGAAGTTAAATAAAAAGAAAGCGTTATTAAAGTGGACAAACAGAAATTACAAACATTTATAATGTTTTATTGAATGCTGCAAATTCTCCCAACGGATGAATGGAACTTTAACTAACTACAAAAGACGAGAATCTCAAAAAAATCTCATGGGAGTGTAATATTAGTCTCAGAAATTGTCTTGAGGCAAAAATCTCATCACACACAATAACACAAATAAAATAAAATATAATAAAATGTTCACGTTACTCACTGCCGATGAAGTAAATATTGCATATTTTTTTTAGTACGAAAGCAAATTGCATTATTAGTATATTTTAAAGGTACTTGTTGCGTGATACTAGATAGCTGTTGTGAATTTCAAACACGTCCACTCAACGGTATAAAGGAAATATATTAAGGAAGACAAAATTAATTTAATTTGATCATCAAAATAATATTTGGCAGAAATTCATTATTTCGTACGTATTATTAACATTGGGTTTAGCGTGTTTAGTTTGCGCGATACGACCCTCAGTATAATGGTGGCTATTGGGGCACGAACTAACTCGTATTAAATTGCAAGTGGCAGTGAATTCTGTATAAATCATCCATTGTAATGCAAACATCGAGACTTGTCGGGAAGCCATTAAAATGAGGCAGTTGTTTTGTGTATTAGCCTTCTACTACCATAGTCACTTATACTAATAGTCTAGTGACTACATCACGAGTACGAGCCCGCTGCGAATATATGTGTTATATGGCTATACATATTATACTTTACCATAAATTGATATTACCCTAGCTGCCAGGGTCTGGCATAAAAACAACAATGAAAATATATTTCATCTATTTTTCTCACTTTGATAATTTTCATTACAACATTAAACTCTACTGACCTTTTGTGTAAACAACAATACTATATTAAGAGTGTGATTATTATCCATCCCAAACTAAGGACGTGGATAGTCATTTGGGCTATTTTCTATTTGAACATGTATTTCGAAAACAGATCTTCGTATATTAAATATCAATAGTTATAGGGATCTAATGTATAAAATATTAGAAGTATTGAAAAATGAACAATAATAAAAATATATATATCATTGTTTGTTAATAATAATCATTACTGACTAATACTGTATTATTTACTGTTCCATGGTAAGTTTTTAGAACTCCATAATCACATATGTGAAAACAAAACACTTGTTAATTATTCTACTCGATTTACTTGAGACGCGTTTCTGCCAAAACCTTTTTTCTGTTATAGATCTACCAAGAATGTGGAACAAGATCTCCAATTCGACAGTGCTGCATTTTTTAATTAAAAAAAAATCATTCGTATTTAATATAATTATTTCTTAGAATCATGCAAACATTATATAAATTCCAGAATACCAACAATATCCTTCTGACCGTGTGGAAAATTATATTGCTGTCCTTTTCTAAATATTACCTATGACATTAAAAAACATTCAAAAATTTATTGGAAATCCTCATAACTCCATTGAATAATGTTGTCTTTTTTCATCACATGCAAATAAATTTGTATAGCTGTCACCCACTAGATATAAATACAAATTGTTGATTTAAATTTTTAGATTGATAACGCCCTTACAAGGCGAAACGCGTCTCAAGTAAATTAAACGAGTAGAATCAAAAAATAAATGTTTTATTTTCACATATGTGAAATACTGTATTATTTTCAATGCAGTCAGCTAAAATGCCACAAACGTTCTGTCATAATGAAATATAAAAAATATATATTACGTTTTATTATGATAGGTTTTTTCTCGGTTGATCCGCTTCTCTGAAACTGCTTTCCGTGATCTTCAGAAACAGTGATTTATGACAAATGGATCTTATTACCCATACGTATAAATATACATTGCCTTCATTCGTATGGTAATTTCATGATACATTAGCTCTGTCTCTAAACAAAAAAATATCACATTCGTATAGGATAAAATATCTCAATGGATGATGACTTTTCGTACATTTTTATGGAATGGTTTTTAGGGGATCGGGTGACAATTATAGTCCGTTTTAATAAATTTAATCCATTTTTATTGTCTATTGTTTAATAAAACTGATTAATCATAAAACAATTAGTATTTATTTAAAAATGTTCTTTTCACGGCCGTTCAGAATCTTCTGTGTACAGTTTCTGGACTAATTTGTCGTGTATATCTGACCTTTATGGCTGACATTTCGGATCCCGATGCAGGGTCCATTATCATCATCATCATCATCATCATTAGTCCTGATGGTGGACGCTGCAGTGGGATCCGAAACGTTCACCAGAAAGGTCAGATATATAAGGCAAATTAGCCCAGAAAACTGTACTCAAACTGTAAACAGTTTATTTAATATTTTATTTTGATTTCGGCTAATATTTAAAATATTATATTTAAAAAAAACTAGATACCTAAATCACTGAGTTAGATATATAGTAAAAAATACACCTATCGATAATAAAAGTAAAAGTAAATAAATATGTATCAGACTTACATATGATAGAATGTGATTTTCTGGTTCAAAAAAACATTCATAAATTCAGTTAAGTAATAATAAATAAATTAAATGCGTCAGCCTCTCTGGCCGAGAACAGAATCCTGATCTCCCGCGTAACAGGCAGGAATACTAACCCATGCACTACACTTATGAATGAATACGTGAAAATGAATGTTTAGAAGCACATCTTAAGCTCTTTATTAATAAGATGTTTAGTAATTAAGCTCGTTGCAAAGTTTACCAGGTGTAATTATTTTTTAAATGACATTCAATATTTGTATTAAAATTTGATTTTAAGAATGCATAAATAATAACATATAAATCAATGCAATAAATTCTGGTATAACAAAAAAGAGCTAATTTCACACCACAGTTTTATAGGGAACTAACAAGATGGTAAAGCGCTCGTTCGGCATATGAGAGATAACGAAATCGTTGCTCGATAACTCCAAAATATGTTTTATTTCAAAAAAGTTTTGGATGTATTCGGTATCGAACCCGGTACCGGTAAAAGTAAAAATAAAACACAAGATAAGAGTGAGAGTACATAAAAATATTACGTTTTTGTCTAATGCAGTTATCATGACGAATTTTACTGATATACAGGCTGAATAAACAAATTCTATGATAAAATATAGTTGCCTTACTAACAACGTCACAGTAATACTATGGATAATCGTCATATTTTGTACTATTGTATACACATATTTTCCTCTTTTAGTAAAACATTTATTAGGTAGATGTATCTGCCATTTTTTAGAATTATATTGTAACATACATTATATTGTATTATTATATTGTAATATAACCAAAAATGAGAACAAACTAAAAACATTTTGTTACGTACTTGATTAATAGTACGTATTCGCTGTACACTTCGGTGATGTTGAAGGTCTCAGTGAAACTCTTTGTGACAATTAAATATTTATTACAGTAAGGTACAATTGATACACAAGATGTACAACTAATAACGAGACAACGGTAGCGTAAAAAAGAGACCCGCGCCCCGTGTGTGACTACTATTTACATCCGCACATACACACGCATTCACACACACGAGGCTCACATACACACACATACATCGGTATAATCCAAGGATATCACACATATTATATACAATTATCATCCGGTCAATATATGGTACACACCTTGCCGAGTTTTCTGAGATGACGAACAATTGTGGACTGATCGATGTTGAGGTTCATAGCCAGTGTTCTAGTGGTGCAACTTTCGTCCACTTCTACAGTCTGGTCATCAAAATCCGAAGATCTTTCTGATTTCTTGACTTGTTGTCTAAGCTGGTATCACTATCTTTAAGGCGAACAAACCTCTCTCGGCATGCCCTTTTGCTAATCGTTTATTCGCCGAAAAAATCGTTGAGATCGCGAAATGACTCAGCAGCTTTCCACCCTTTCTCGAAGTGGTACAACACAATGTGGCGTATATGTGTATGTTTTTATGCGCATTTTAATAACCTAATCCTATTATAGGAATTTATTATGACAAATGATAATTAAACGTCAAATTATAAAAACAAGACATCGCGAAAAATACGGCGGATAATTATGCATCAACCTAATATTTTTTACCCCTAAAAGTAACCATATTTTATTACAATGTGTACCCCAAGTACTTTTTGAGTAGAACCAATATTTTTTCTTTGATCTAAGAAGAAATGTATATATAACACCGACTTATTCAAGATTATAAGATCTTCACAATAGCAGAAATTTGAAGCTCTCCGAGGCAGTCGTACCATTTCCCGCATCACGTCGGTCGGGAGGGATATGATTGTACCTACGTTCACGTGTAACAATTATCACCGAGTAAAACGTCAAATTTCAAATTAGAATATGTCACATCAGTAAACCTTGAGTACGAATTGACGCGATTACTCCAGTCAACTCGGTGAGCCGGGCTTTCTCGCCTGGCATTTGCGGAACTATTACAATAATTATTCTGGTTGAAATGTGGAGTGAGAACGGTGTTTGTGATGCGAATATACACGGCAGTTATTTCAAAAGCGTGAGTTTGATACAACGCTGTTTGTTACGACGATATGTCAGTAGCTTTCATTTCGCAATTGTTGAAGACAGCAGTGAACAGTACTAACAAATCTGAAGCAGTATCTATAAGATATGAATAAAATATGAAGTTGATCTGGGTGGTCAGTGCGTAAAAAAACTTGTTTTCTTCTTCTTTTGTGACTTCATGAACTCGGTAGTTCACAACCGAAATCACAGTAGAGTGACATTTGTCGCTTGACATCGTCTTTGCGGTCCAGTTCGCATGTTCTATGTCTTGGTCTTTCCCCCGGGTCCGATCGTGTAGGTTTGTATGTGCAAGAGCTTTATACGTTGTGAGCAGCGTTCCAGCCCCAATGTGAGGCTGGAAGTCCTCCACCGACAATAACAGAGGAGAGTATGAGGTTAGTGGGTTCTTAAACCCCAGGACCGCATACTCACTTCAATCTGCCGTATTTTGCTTCTGACCTTCGCTGAGGTAAATTTATAATGATACATTATGAACAACAATGAAAGAGGTTTTCTGTTTAAAAATTAATCTTCTCAATAAATTTAATAAGTAATCAGTTATTACAAAACCCAATAACGAATAACCATGAAATATGTTCGACGATGTTTCAACCAAACAAATATTTCATATTTTACAAATTGAGAGTTGTTAACCTCAAAATTGATTCACTTATAAAATAAACTCTTTAACAATACTCTATTAACATTATTACTCCACAATATGTTGAATCATCACGGATTGACGTGATTTTGCAGGATTCTAAATTCTAAATTAGCAAATTATTTCCAAAACAATAAATCATTTTTAATACAAATCAAAGCACGGCTGTTCCATTAGCCGAGAATTAGAGAGATTAGATTTTGGGTCTTTGATAATTATACACTAGTACAAAGTTTGATATTAAAATAAATACACTCCTTAATTACGACATTACGTGGAGCCGATGTGATTTCGAAAACTGCTTCTACAGAAGTCTCTCGACACAATAATTCGTTTAACAAATAAAAATGGTCGTGTAACCTCAAATTCATGACAAGAGAAATTATTCCACTCAGATCCATCCGATGTGTAATTTTAACCACGGAGTACCAATCTGACGGGGCCAATATCCTTCCTATAGACCACGTGTCGCTGTAAAACAAATTTGGTTTTCTCAAATAATCATCCTCAAGTATCAACAGTCGACGCCATTAGCATAGTCATATTTCCTTATCCCCATGCAGGAAGGAAATATCTAATTTCTTCAGATTACATAATGGATTTGCTCCAACAATAACAGCCGTTGCCCAGAAAGGCGACGGCTAGCGCGCGGCCAGAACCTTGTCCGTGGCAGTAGAGATTCAGCTCGCGCTACGGCTAGCGAAATTTCTCGTTAATGGACCGAATAAACTGAAAATAGCGCTGATTCAATATTCCCATTATTTAAATGTGGCGATCATAAAAATATAATCCGTGATTATTTTCATAACATGTTACGGGACTCTCGTTACGAGACCTGCTCACTGCAATCTACTTGCTTTTACCTTCCTCAGAATATCTGGTGCGGCATGCATAGGTTATAACGATTTAGGTCGTAAAACTTGCGTAAGACAATAAGAGACTAAACATCACACTCATCGGCTGTATCAATGTTGTATACAGTTTGATCTTTAAATTCTATTATTGACAGCCTACAATAAATACTTTACCGCGTGATGGGTGTACTTCCACGATATTTTTTTGTAAATTGAAAGAATGTAATACATCCATAATTAATCCCAGGTTTTCTTCATCATATGCTGCAAAAAACATAAAAATAATTATTTACAAATGAAATGTAGTAAATAACCATGCAAATTACTAAACATCTGTTTTATACTCCTTGGTGGTATGACAATTATTTTAGTTGCATTTTGTGAAGTTGATCGGCTTAAGAGCTTCCGCTCATATTTCAGTACGGGATGAAATTATTTCAAATACATATAACATATTTAATGTTGAGTTCTGTACAACGTTTTCCATTGTAATAAAACGTCGACGATAAGTTAACGTAACTTTGTTTCTACCTTTGTGATTTTATCAGTTTGGTTAACCATTTCCAAAGCATGCAGTGACACAGGTATACCATCATAATTAAACCTGTAATATTTCGGTATGTATATGTATATGTAATACATGCAACATAAAAGTCATATTTTTGATAATTCTAAAGAAAATATTAGCGCTTAGGAATGACTAGTGGAAAACCAATTATGAAAAGAGAATCGTACAAAATCAATTATTTTTTTCATTCAATCCCTTGTAAAATGAATACGTTGATAAAAATATCATTTGCGATATGTAAGACAGAGATTACACACTATTTTCACAGTGAAAAGAATAACCAACATACAAATATAATTGTCTCTTTCTCACTAATTAAACGAAGAGAAATAAAAAGGAAGGACACATTGTATAGGACTTAATGAATGCTCTAAATTATGTTATTAATATTTTTTTTCAAAATTGAATGCTCAGTATTTAGAGTAAATTCGTGCCATTAAAGCCATTTAAGCTAATTAAAACATTTTTTCTAACTGTTATTTACGGTAACACGTATTTACAGCATGGCTGCATTCGGATATTTTATATCATGGTATAGTAAAGGTTAATTTAAACTATTTCGTTATTTAATTAACGAGTAACTTTAGTTTTGAACGTTGATATTAAAGTTAAATAAATAAACACTAAAGTCGAAAAAATACTAGCAAATATATCTTATCTTATATCTTTGTAGAATATTTTAATAAATATAAATTATATGTTAAAAAGTGTTTAGTGAATGTTTGTAAGTAACGAAATTCCGAACATATTCAAAAATGATTTAAAACCGTGCCCCTACCATGGCGGGCCATTTACGCTGAGAGTACCGATGAAGGTCTATACGCATCATTTTGTTAATCTTAACTAGCTAATTTTATAACTAACCTAACATCATACTGCTTCCGCATGGGTAAGCAGAGAGGATACAACGTCACACTCTTCTATTCTGGCGTATCACCCTTGCTAGTTCACTTTCATAGATTTAAAAAAATTCAAATTAAAGAGGTTTATATCAACAAATACTTTACAAATCAAAAATAATCTGCACGGAAACAGTACTTAACAAGAGCAATCGGTGAAAATTTACTTAAAAAATTAATATCACGGAAATCCTGGCCGTGGCCGCGCAGCATCCACCAAGCTACCCGCAAAGGCCTTCACTTAGAACGTTTTATTTATTAATGCTAATGTGTATGAGTTAAAATTGAAGGGGTGAGATATAAATAGAAAATTGGGCAATCCGTTCCCCGTTAGACATTAATTATTCAGAGAAACGGTCAGGTATTCTGCGACTGCTCTGATCTATATAGAACTATAACCTACAGGCAGCGCGTTTTCGCCTCATGAACGTGGGCTCTGTTCTCGTACCTTCGGCCGCATGATGCGCAAAATGCAATCTTACCTTCCCTGCATGTGTATTTATTTATTTATAACAGTCAGCTCTAGTTTGGCGAATAAACATTGCAGGGGTAGTTAATTTTAGCTTCAAAGGTCAAAAGGCAGCGGGAGGTCATCTGCGTTCATATTACGGAGCGTTTAATTTGATGAATTATACAGCAGCAAGTGCTGCTCTCTACTTAGACCACTTAAGTTATGGCAACACTTAAGCGATGGCAACACTTAAGTCGCGATAACAGCATCGCACCGCATTTCTGTGAGGGTGGTCACACTAAATACAGTCCCTCTATTTCCTTTGCTATGAATTAAAAATTTCATAAATTAGGTATAAGGGCTAGGAGCTATAAAAACTTTACTAAAATACATAAATAATTAAAAAAAAATTATCATTCCAACAATAATATCATCATTAGCACAGACAGATAGAATAGAGTGCCGGCCATTACTCTTTCCCTCTTTTAGTATTAGAACTATTTGGTTATGCCAGATGAAAAGTTTTTTTCTAATATACATAATTTTCAAATATTTTATATCTATTTACGGTTACTAATTTAATACTAATACTAATTAAATATGTAGGCCGTTTGCATAAAAAAGTCTCTCGTCTCGAAAATTTTGAATAACCTTTCAGTACCGAATGGCCCATAAGTTTGTTACGTGTTTTTTTCTAAAAAAAAAATTATACTGATTTTAGTGATTTTGACCTATGACGGGACCAGGTGGCAAAATGATTAAAAAATATAGTTCTAATCCCTGCAACTTTGCATGGTCCAAAAGTGCGTGTTAACACGCTTATAACTTGGCGTGACATACAAAGTTTGACGTGTTAACGCGTTCATGGCATTTAAAAGGTTAAGGTATTTTAAAAAATTTGGTTTATCCACGTAAACTTTTTTTTCAGATACCCTCAGAGAAAGAAATCTGAATCCGTCAGACCTGGTGATCTTGGGGGCCATCGTAAATCACATATTTTGGATTTTAAGCGATTTGGGAAATGCTCTCTGATGAAGTTTATTGTGACTTACTCTATGATAAGTTGCACCATCTTGTTGAAACCAAAATGGTTCAACTTGTTTTCCTAATTTTGACAAGAAATAATTTTGAATCATTTCCACATATTGGGTGCTATTGACTGTAACCTAATGGCCTTCCTCCCCAAAAAAAGAGGCCCCAATAATTTTATGGGATGAAACTGCATACCACATAGTAATTTCTAGGGAATGCAGAAGATATTGATTGGGCCTTTCATATTTTAACATTTAATGAAATGAAGTAGTTATTAAATTTTGAACGTTATTATTTGAATTATTGTGAATATTATGTTCCAGGCCAATGTTATTTTTGAATAACTAGATAATAAAAGGTAATATTTCAATTTGGTTATTTATCAATTATTTGGTTTATTACAATTATACATGGAATACGAAATTGGCCAAGTGACCGCCTCTAGCAGCGATACAAATGCGTGCTCTTTTAACCATATTTTTCATAACATTCTCGCACACTTTGCTTGTTATTTCAACAATTTAATTTTTAATATTGAGCTGTAGCATTGGAATTGTTGTTGGCTTATTGACATAGACCTTTCTTTTCGAGTGCTTCTACAGAAAATAATCGTAGCTCGGGTTGTGTGTATGGTGGAATAGTCCTATTCGGCTACCAAGTAGTTTTCCAACATGTGACAATAGCGATCATTCTTAATGGTTACAGCATTACTATTATTATTTAGATAACATGTTTTAATAGCTTAAACATATTGTTGAGGCGTTAGATGCTTTATACTAAATTGTATTCAACTAGTCCCTACGACTACCAAATGCACATTGAAAAATGTAAGGCAAACCAAAATGACGACTAAACAAAATCGGCCTGGAACATAATTCACCCTGTAGTTACCGAGATAAATACGAGTTTCACGTGAACGCAAATATTTTAACATATAATATTCAATACAAATTAAATTCTATTTATCCAAAAATTAATGTGTTCTCCGTAAAAAAAATACTCCAGTATAATTTATATAAACTCTCGTTTTTACTGTGTTTTATTTTCACGTTTACCGGTGCTGGAAAAATTTCTTAATTGTTATTGTTATTATTAATATGTCATTGTTAAATACCTATTCATAACTTTTATCTTTTCTTTTTTACATTACCGGAACCGGAATCGGTACCAGGCGCGTTGGAAGGCGCCAAGTATCAATCCCGCTACCTCTGATATGCTAAACAAGCGCTCCTCCAATATGATATTGCCCTAATAGACTAAATATATAAATACATATGCTGATTTTTATGTTGGAATTTAATATATTCATATTTCAAATATAGTTTATTTTTTATATATTCTTAACATCAAATAGTTACACCTGTACGGCTTAAGAACTTAAGATATTTGTGAACTGCTATTTTAATATCTCATTGACTTCTCGGTGGCGCAATGTCAAGTATTCCCGCCTAATAACTAAAGAGAGACTGGGACTCGATTCTCCAATGGATTTTAATTATTGTTTATTTATGAATATCAAATTTTTTATTACTCAGTACCATAATAAAACATATTGATAGTATAACTAAGACACAGAACGTGTTTTTTTCATCAATCAAAAAAAACATTTTACTTAGACTTTACCATGTCATGATAGATTATACCCGTACACAGCCTTGCTGTCAACTCGTGTTTCCGTAAGAAATTAGAGTTTTTTAATTATACAAAACTTATTATGTTAGAAAACAGTCATGATCATCTTTAAAAGAACAAAATTTATTGAAGCGTTATATTTATTCTAAAAATAACTCATACGACAATTTTTGATTCCAACACATTGATGAACTATTTCATTATTTTTCGTCCAACAAAACTAGGAATAGAAATTAAGTTCCACTCATAAATAGCTCCCATCAGGTACCTACCGTAAGTTATCGAATGTAAACGTAAACTTTTAAACATATTCACCCAGTGATTTCGTTTCATAACAAACTTTTCTTTCAGTTTAAATAAGCACCCTTTATTTACGTAAACTCCATTAAATAACTTTTGCCAGTTATGATTACCCTGCGTCGTTAAGTTAGGCGAAACCATAGCGAATACGTTTTAATTTTATGATATCTACTTTTAAATATTGCGGTCGTATAGTAAAACTTTTAAGTTGGGGAAAAAAGGGTTGAAATTGGCTAATTTCACAATTGTTGTAGATTTCAGACGGTTTTTTTAATTACGCAGACGAAAAACTGAAATTTTATTTTTCCGTTTGTAGAAATGTTTTCCGCTGATGTACTCTTTTAAGTGACAATAATACAAGAACAATAAATGAAAATAAGCGATTCTACTAACTTAATGCTTTAAGTATTATGTCTGAGAAACAAAACATTTCTTAATTTTTACACTGCTATGTGAAGTGAGATGTACCTAATCCTCAATTTTCTATACTGCTCTCGTCCAACAATTTTTGGTACATAAAATAATATAGGTATATTAGATATTTGTGTCACTAAATTTTGAAATCCGCTTTAACACCTTTTTAACAAATTTGTTATATATATCATTGGATTCAGAATTATTTTTTTATTTAAAAATGTATATTTCATTTTAAAAATATGCTTTGTTAGCTAATAATAATTAGTATAATTTTAGTGTGAGCAAAACCCGATATAATGCAAAATGACTTTCAAAACATAGCATATTTTTTTTTATTATACTGAAACACATATTTGGGTTCAAATTAATACAATAATTAATGCAAATACATTTTACTTTAGATAAATGATGTAATCAATAAATTTTCTAAAAAAGTAATAACGCCTATCATTAAAATGTGTCTGTTTTGCTTGATTTTCTCGAAATTATGAAAGTGTGTTATGGAGGCTATTGAAAGTCAGCGACTCATTTATTCCTGAAATTGTATGAATTTGTATTTAATGAAAACTTATTTTTGTTGTGAAGTTACATTTTCAGAACATAGTTTTAATACAAATGAACAGAAAAAGGTCCGGGTTGGTGTCCCGGAAGCAACTAAATATTTTTTCAATTGTTAGATTTTATCTGAATACCTTTCTAAGTGATTCTTTAATATGTATTTTATGATATGATATTCATATATAGGTATCTGTCGATGCAATGACATGAAATTCTATCTATGTTTCGTGTATTAAATAAATATTCCATGTATGTTTTGTTTATCAATTTTTATTATCCATTCGTAATTTGATTAATTTTTATTTCATTTTATTTTGATACGAATTTTTCTGTTCTTTATAATATTTTTTTTGTTTATATAATATCTAGTAATGCAAAATTTCTTCCTACTATACATAATAGTGTGTTGATAGACTTTAATAAATTTATCAAATTGTGATATATACATATATTACACATATATAAGCGGTTTGAGGACTGCATTTTTTTATTGTCACTTCTTATGAATCCATCATAATATAATTATTAAAACACAATCGACAAAATAATATTCATGAATGATATCTGTAATAAAATTGTGTATAACTAAGGAATATAAATTATTCGTGGGTACCTTAGAATCCTTGCCTCACCCGACTTTTTCTATGTCCATGTGTTAATGTTACATAAGGAAGAAAATTTATGTTTTTATCATTCAATGAACATATTATTTTCTTTGATTTAATTTTTGATGCACCTATATGGCACTGATGGTACCTATCGATTTACTACCATTTATTGATAAATCAACATGTTGATTGCTATTAGACTAAAGTGATCTTTAGATTGTCCCTGATCGGTTGTCGAGAAAATAAACAGCCAGTCAGCGACATGCGCTAGGCATGGAGTTAGGTTATGCTGTTAATATCGGTGGTCTAAAAGCGATGGGTATTGTAGCGAGAGGTTGTATTCATCATTCACTCTTTCAGAAGCATGTTTTTGTGTGAGTGTGAATCATTACTAGTATTCTTGAGAAGTTTTTCAAGTTATTTAAAGCAACTAAAATATTTTATTATATAAAATAATACCACGTTTAAAGTGTATAGGAATGCAAACGGTCAAGTCCGCTTCAAACACACACGCGGCATTTTGCAATACGTCTGTTAAATCGAAGACGTATATTCAGACCACCGCGCGGTGCGAGACTTGCATTTAGTTCGTATACGTCTGGTACAGACGTTGCGAAAAAACACATGCGCAGCTTTTATTTCTCAATTTAAAATTCTTCTGCTAGTTATATGGTTTTAGTTAACGCGTTAACATGAGAACTGAATTATTTAATTTACATTTATTTATTTTGCGAAGATTAAAGCGACGCACAGCATTTTTTATTGTAAAGAGTGCACGCCTCTGCAGCCAGTGTATAGCAAAACAAATTTTTAGAAGTTAGTTATCTCAATTCACTGGGCAAGACATAATATATATTACAGTATTAGACACATAATTTTTATAACTTTTCTCGTGCTAAATGTATAATATTTAGTTAAAAATTATAAGTCAAATCTTGGTATATCGTAGAAATTAAGGAACGTAAACGAAATTGTTTGAACCAATCTAGGCATAATGAGACAGTTATCATTTAAAAATTTATATTTGTGATAAAGGTCCTGTTCCTACCCACAAGCAAGATCACCCGCAAAAAGACCATCACAACTCTTAAAGAATTGATTTTCATCGGCATATTTGAAAGATTTTCGCAAACCATTCGTTGCATTTCTTTACAACAATACTTACATAATTACGTTAGTACGATCGAAAACATACTTTATTTGTGTTGTGAAAATAATATATAATACTGTCTCGTATTCGCTATAGCGAATGGCGACCCTCCGCTTACCCTAGATCGTTTTATAAGCAAAAGATCCCACATCAGCCCACAAAAGCACCGACAAGTTGGTATTTTTTACTCTAAAAGGCAATCATGCCATGCTGCAGAGCAGCAATGCAACAGGGCATGAAACACAGCAAAAAGCCATTGACTACTTTTTCAGTGCAGATTTTGCCTTTATTTATATTTAAAGATATACAAAGCAGCAATATCAATCAATCAATCAAAAAAGACAAAATAAATACAAATTATTGGACAACAAATTTGGGAAACAAGAAACACAAGATAGATTCATAAAAAGTTTGCAACATCAGACAGCGATGGCATAAGACCAGACCCTCAAATTATAATTTAACAAATAATAATTTAGTCTAGACCAGACCGATCACATCTAACAGGAAATCACCCTGGCATTTAAAAGGAACACAGGGATGTCAGTTGAGTTGCCCTCATCATCCCTGCCATGAAAATAAAAATTACTTTCTAAGAAACTTCCAGTGCGACACCGAAACGAAAATGTTAAGTCCACTACGCATTAGGTTATCATTTCACAGAGGACTATGATTCAACCCTTCCAATCCCTAGGCACTTTTTTCACTCTTCAGTTCCATCCTTGCATGCCTAAGTATTTCGCGCTTCCAGAAGATGTGCCCCAGTGCTTACCAGACCAAGCTACAGACGCACTACAGGCTCACAGCGAGTCCCTGGACAAAGTATCCGGAGACCATCTGCAGCAACTAATGATCCAATACCGATGGACTTCTCTGGACCTCTCACGGCAATACTATGAAGAAGAGAACAAGTCCATCTCCTCAGAGGTGCAATCCCACGGCTCTTGCTATATATCGATCGTTATTCTTCTTTTTCTCATGCATAACTCCTGGAATTTAACATTTGAAGGCCTGAAGGTTATACCGAAAAGGTCTACTTCCAGCCCTTTCCTCAGAGAGTGGTAAGCACTAGCTTCTAAAGCTTCTAACGTTGCGGTAGAACTCTAGCCAGTACAGGGAAGGCCGCACCAAATACTATCCAATAAACCCGTCAGCGCCAGCAGAGTCACTTGCTGAGGTGTGGACTCACTCCAATCCTCAGTCATACCTCGGCGGCGTATGTGATTTGACTCACATATATTGCTCGGTAATTAGAACCGCAAATAAATACATATAAAAATAAGAAGACTGCAAATGTGTGTTAGAATGCGAAATTACCCAAAACAATATTTTGTTCAAGGATACAAAAGCAATTAGCCGAAGTAAGGGACGGACGGTAATAAAAACTCGGGATTGTTAGACGCAGGTGGACCGACACAGCTTGAGTACAGCGGCGGTAATTCGGCGAACGTGACTAGAGTCACGTAGGCAAATGCACCTTAAGGGATGCATCACCATAGGCGAGCAGTCTTCTCATATTCTCTGCCGAGAGAAGTGGCTCCACCTAAGACGAGATTTTATTTTCAATTAGAAAATAAAATCAATATCGTCTCTAAAAGTATCAAGTAAGCGCTTCATAGATTGTAATTCCGGGGAAAATTTAAACTGTGCGCCTCGAGTTTAAGCTTAGACTATGATGTTCTCTGCGTTTAATCGTAAATGTGAAAGTATCAAAAAGAGTCCCGCTGGATCCATAAAAAGTTGATAAATATAATCGGTGTAGCGAGAACAGACTGTCGCTATAGCATAAGAATATTGCGTCCAGAGTCCCGGTTTGTCTGGATAATTGTGCATCGTCTTGTCATCAACTACAAGCCTGAAGTCCGTCACCCTACGCTGGCACCACAAGGAGCTGACCACACTTCACGTCCAGGATCCAGGACCATCCTAAGAGGTAATCCCTTACGTGAGGGACCTGCATAATCTACATCAGACAATCGACAACGTAGGCAATTTGGTAGAGAAATTAATGCTGGCATGATGAACGCAAATATTTAATGTTCATTTTATTGTAATTATTTTTGAATAGCCTTTTTTATAAGTATTAAAGTAAATTGCTCATTTTCCATTTTTAACACATGCAAGTATCTTAAAATATAGATTATAAATTTTCTTAACCATAAACATTTGACTTGTCAATATTTAAAAAAAAGAACCAATTAGGCTAGATGCCTCCCTCCTGAACAAAAAGCCGAGGAAGAAGGAAGAAATTACCTAACATGTGTTAGGAGTTAATTCAACTGTAGTGTATTCACTACAGTTGAGTTCACGTATACCGCTTCCAATTATTATTACTAAAATATTTCAAATAATAAATTATTTTCTTCGCATTTCCCTCGTCGCTAACGTATAATCGTCAAACAACAAAAACATAACGACTTTCTCATTCTTATTTAAATAATAATAAAAAATAATACCTCTTCTACATCATAAATATCAAAGTAAACATTATTTTTTAATTCATATCAGCGAATATTTTTTATAAATGAATACTTAAACATCATTTCGGCGCTGTCAAACAACTGCAATGTCCAGAAATCACAGGTGTGGCTATGCTTTAAACGCGTAACTCTTTTTCTCACCACGTATGTTGTTCATCATAGTTCACCTTTACCCCTAGAAATTATATGTCTAATAATAATTTTATTATGTTAGGTATTCTTTTTTATATAAGACGACAATAAATTTTAAATTCGCACAACAATTATTTACGACATTTTTTTTCCTTTCCTTATTATTAAATTTTTATAATAATTTAATATTTTGATTTATAAATATATTTTTCGATGTAAGCACAATTATCCAAGGCCAAATATCTGTTTTTATTGCATATTTGATTTTAAAATGCTCTTATACATTACAATTCTATTTTTAATTTAATACAATTAAATAAACCCAATTAAAAATATCGCTATATATTAAAATTTTATTATTAGTGGTAAAAACTGAATGCGGTGTCCTAAGCTTTATTTATTCGCAAAATAATTTTAATCTTTACGAACGATGAATCTATTGAGGTTTATATTGATAAATAAAATTCAAATTATTAAAATGAAGCTACCACTCTAAGCTAAGCCCTATTAAAAGCAATTTATTAATAGGCAAAGCTAATTTATTCACACCATCCAATAGTACTGCTTTAAATAGAGGGGAATAACGAAATTAATTAGATATTTATTTTTATCCTATTATAAATTTTTACAATATTTTATCATTTAATATTGGATTTGGATAAAAAAAAATTTTTGAATTTTGTTGTGGAGCATAATATTACTATGAAATTGAATTAAACTAAGGAAAAATCATGTTTAGATGTGCGTATATAAACATAAGTAAATAAAATAAAACAACAGTAAAGAACTTGTGTTATAAAATAGAACTAACCTAGATGACCGCTGAGAAGATCGATTTTCTGACCTTTGGTATTAATCCTAACCGTTCGATTACGAAGTGAGCCCGGGAATCCCAAATTTGTATCGGCGAGCACTGATCCGATCGTTGATATATAATATTTTCTAAAAAAATCAAGTAAATATATATTTTTACAATTAACATTTTTGACACAACATTAGTCAATTTTTCCAATTGTAACCAATCCCTGCGTGCGTTGGCCCGAGTGTTCTAGCATTTCGGATATTCGTATTTTGAATGACAGTATTTTTTTATATATTGTATTTAATGAAATACAAATACGTGTAACTAAATTTACTTGTATTTTAATACAAATGTTCTTAAAAAACTACAACTTCACAATAATAATGTGTTCTCAATTTACTAATATTGTAAATTGTATCAAATACTTGCAAAATACTAAAACAACTAAAAATGACATTTGTAAGTTATGATACATTATGTATTATGTATTATATTTTAAAAATTAATACGTAGTAATAATTTATAATATATATGTGGCTCTAATCATAGTAAAAATCTGTTTTTATTTATATTATCTTTTAATCCATAAAACAAATCGAAGTTTGTAAAATTTGAAAATGTAATTTTATGATATTTGTTTACGATGCTTCGAGAATATCTTGAATACACCGCTTATATTTTTTGGTCATTAAAATTAGTAATTTTACAGCGTTATTCATACAGAATATACAGACTTTAAGTGCGTCATTATTTTCCGATGAATTAATCTATCCTCTTGATGCTTATTGAAGTATTATATAAGGATAGGAAATGTAGGAAAAATTTGATTCTGAGAATAAACCGTACCATTTTTTACGCGGTAGTGGAATTTCGGGAAAGAGGAAAACTTGTCAAAGCCCCGGAACTTTTCCACTCGAACTTTAGTACAACCTAATACCGAGAATCCTTTTAAAAATGGTATTTTATTATTTTTTTTGAAATAAGAGTTATTTTTTTGCATAAAACTATTTCTTGCTATTATATACGTTGTTACATTCGGCCCGGGCTGACCGTTCTATCCATGCCATGGATCAAACGACAGGCCCCGAGCTTCACGTCATCGGTAAGCTATATCGACTTTTACAAGTTACTCAGGTTCTTATCGGGTGAAGTCCACGGGCCATTTCATGAGAGTGTCCTTCGTATTATATATAAGAGAGGCTGGATACACAATAATAGCTAATTGGTTCACTTTACAAACTATGTAAATTTGAACATAAGTAACTCACCCACATTTCTCATGACATTCACTAATTATACGTCTCTGTTCTCACGACACTGGTAGGTTTCAACTCCACTTTATTCTTCCCTTTTTCTTCTTTCGTCACTGTGCAAGACCAGGAGCCCTGGAAATCCGTGGAGCAAGTAGCCAGCGCGGATTGTCACCAGGATCTCGGACCAACCGTTCCAGATTTACCAGTTCCAAATTACGCCTCCATCTCACCAACGTGGCCAAGGACGCCTGACCTCTTCAGCCGTGGCCCTCAGCAGCCTCGTACTTCCATCCCCCATAATTTGTAATACTTGTCGACAGGCTCTGCACCTCGCTTTCACCTGTCACCACCTTCAGTGTCGATTTTTACAAAAAAAATAACAGTTTCGCCATCTTTATTTGCCCCTGCTGTCATTGGCCGATATGCTAGTTCCTCATCGGTGGCTGGACTGCGACAGGTCACGCACACAGTTTTATATTTTATAACTGATATTTTGTGGGCCCCACTCGTGGACGCATGCATATTATAACGTCACATAATATTTAAATCATAGTTCTGATTCATATAATTCAAATTGCGTTACAAATAATTGTATATTTTTTCTCAAGTGTAAAACATAACTTTATTTGCTATTTTAGTTTGTTTTTCTGATTTACCTCAACACGGCTCTTGTATGCCTTGAATGTACTCCATGTTGTTATGGAACTCTCTATATGATTCATTAACACCTAACATCTAAATACTGAATATAAATCTATTTCATTAAAATTAAAATATACATCAAGAATTAAACAGAAAGTTTTTATATCATAATTTTAAATAATTCTGTCCTTTTTTAAATAATAAATATTAATGATATTATTCCGATTTAAATATTAAAACTGGTTTGCTAATCATATTTTTTATATTAAAACACGATAATTTGGCCATGGTAATTTAGGATACCAATACACAAAATAATTAAAGTGACTAAATATATTCCAACTGAGCAAAGCGCTTGTGCTGCGGAAATAGGACAAACTTGGCGGTCTCAAACCCCCGAATACCAGATATTAAATCAATAATTTGATAGGGTGAGTCATTAACATAATTTTAACATTGTGAACCAGAAAAGTTTAGGGTGGAACTTTTCAATCTGATTTTAAATTTCAAGCTAAATTTATTTTGCAGCATCGCAAAAAGGGACATTAGTGGTACATGGAGAAAATATTTTTTAAATCTCAAACTTATAAAATGGGGCGTTTCGAGAAAGTTTTACCATTAAAACATAACAGTCCAATTCCACGTCGACGGCAATCGCTCGGCCTTTTAAAATTTACGTGGTTATAGCTTAAGCTACGTTTCAGTTCGATTTTCGATATTTCGTAAAGAGGTCTACATTTTTTCATTTTGAATTGTGTAGTTTCGAATAATACAGCCTAAAGCACTTCTGTATACAAAAGGGCATATGTCAGCCGCAGTCGTTTTCGATTGATACGTGTATCGTATCGCAGATTGTGGGTGTAAGTATCGTCTGAAAATCCCCCGGTAAACAATTTCAAATTTGCCGATTTGGCAACACCGTAAAACCAAGAGAATCGAGTGTGGTTTATGAGAACATTTGAATGTCGTATACCTGTATCCCGGATAATCTGCCAGAAGATTAACGATGTTGAAGTTCCTCTGGAATTCGTGTGACGATTGCACTATACTCGTAAGTTCACAGTTTGCAAATACTTGGCTTTATATTGACGACAATGAAGAGGTAAGTGATTTTATCTACCTGCAATATCTCGTTTCAAGAAATGGGATGCAAACCTGAGGTCCGAAGGAAAATGAGGTGTTGCAGTTAAAAAAAATTAACTCTTCGCATAATCACATTTACAAAACTGAAAGAATTCTTTCGATATGGCAGAGTTACAAATGTTTAATGTTGTGTGTTTTAAAAATGATCGCTTTATACCACACGAAAGATGTGACGTCACATCTTCCGAGTCGACAAATTGTTAGTACTGGCCGGTACGTACGAGAGATGTGATGTCATACGGTGGATATTAATAATTCAAGCATTTTTCAACAAACCCAACATTGAACTCTAATATATCCGAAAATATTACACATTTAAAAAAAAATCAAAAAGCATAAGCATTTGAAAGAACCGCTCCATCTCAACGAAAGAAAAAATCTCATTGATTAAAGCCGTGGTTTTTAACATAGATGTATGGATGGAGTCGACACATGGACCCAAAGAAAGAAAAAAACACTTGATCGACGCCTTCTAGATGTTTACCATGTATTGCGAGACGAACGAATGTCGCTATTTTTCAGGAACTCTATACTAAAATAGGCTCTCCATAAATCTTTCCACAAACGAAAATCATTCTTTCGTACTTTGGGCGTGTTGCTAGAGATGAGCTGGAGAAATTGATGGTCACTCGATATGTACAAGGAAGATATGTAGGACAAGAAGTCGATCTCAAACAAGATTTGTATATCAAGTACGAGAGATGACTGGAGCCTTGCTATATGCCTCACACGTTGAAGACAAGCAATTCACGCTGTGAAAGCAGACTAAAGAATCATGATCCTCAGTCATGCGCACATCGACAGAGACAGAGTTGAAAATGTATTTCTTTGAACAATCAAATGATGTTTGGTGAAGTTCAGAACATATCGTTTCTTGACAATTAAACTAAAATTATTTAAAAAATGCATAAATGCAAGAAAATGTTAGGTCATTCCTTAAACAATGCGGTATTTTTGAATTTTTATTTATCTAAATTAATATAAATAAAGTTATTTTTTAGTTAAAAGATTCATTTCTGAGACGTAACAGCAAATAAGAACACACATTCACTCTCAAGAAATTTGTGAGGAAGCGATTGACTCAATTTGCTGACCTTTCAGATTGCACACAGGTATTGATGAATGGTTTAATGACCAAATTGAAGCTTCTCTGCTAGTTATAATGGAATTTTGTTCTACCAGGATTTTCAGGACGTCCTCATCGAGCCTTACAGATTTTCCAGGACGAGGCTCGTCTTCTAAGCTGTAGTTTAATGCTTGGAATCTCTGGAACCACCATTGATACTGACTTACGCTTATTGTCCGTTTCCCATACACTGCATTAATATGTTTTGCACTTTCCATTGTGTTGCCTTTATTGAACTGATAAAGCAAAATATGCCGAATATGCTCCTTTGTCACTTTCATTATTGCTTTGAAAAAATAACTTTTAAAATCGAACTACACTCTTCAAAACTTGTACTAAGAATAACTTACTATCTCATTTTATAAGAAATAGTTAAATTACCGGATACGGGTAGTTTATTCCACCCCCTTCCGATTTTTAGTTCATATAATTGAAAAAATCACATTATTTATAGGATGATCAAATATTACTTTCTAAAATACAGACAAATCAGTCGATATAAGCTTTAATATATTTTAAGAACTTAAAATATAAATTAATAATAAAAATTCAAACCTATGCTAAAATGTAAATTCAAATTATAAAACCAATATCTATATGCAATAAAAAAAATGTAAACTTTAATCGTTTTTAATCCTTCAATGCAAAAACTTTTGGTCTCTAAAAAAAATACTATCAAACTGAATTTTCAATATACACGGGAAACTCTTTTTAGCGATATGTTTATTTTGAAATTGAAACATTGTGTCATATGAGAGAACATGTTTTTGGATAGTCAATACACGTGGGACATCCCATGGTCTCGTGCAGTTCTATTGTCGATGTCCAATGAATGGCAAAAAAAGTAAAATATTTCGCAACATTTGTCATGTTCTGAAAAAAAGTTAATCCAGACTAGATGGATCATCACTGATGAATCTTGGCAAATAAATTAAAGACTGGCTTATTAGCATTTTCTACAGATTCAAATATCACAGTTTCGATTCATGTACGCGACAATAAAATTGTAATAGCACAGTATGAAAATATTAAGAAAAAAATCACACACAAACAAGTTTTCAATGATGTATGGAAAAGCTTTAATTTTTAAATATGACGGTTTATGTATATACAAAATTAATTGATAATTATTCATATATCATCGTTTTACAGAATTTATATGGATATTATATTGTGAAATATGTAGCATACTAAAATTAATGCATATTTATTACCCCGTCTGCTGCATAAGTTTTCAACTATATTATAACAGAAAGAACTTAAAAAAGTTTTGATTAATGTTTTCCTCTAATAGATCGAACATACATAATTCAGTAAATTCTCTACATGCAAACTTTCAAAGATATTAACGTCTGTGTACAATTAATAAAAAAAATTGAAAACGACCAATATTCAATACTGTACGGGAATTTCAAATTTGACGGCAGCGCGTAAGGTTAGTTCTGTCTCTGCCGCTTGACGGCGTGCAGGACTCACGCGTTCAGTAATTATTACAATAGTCACGTGGAGTGTTTTTGGAGTGCTCTTCAGTGTAGCTAAATTTTGTTTAAAACTGTACAATTACTTTTAACCCCACCACTGCACGATGTCTGATATCAAGTGCAAGAACAATGAGAGTAAATGTTGGATACCTAGGTTAAATTTGTTCCACTTGCGAACATATTTAACATTCGAATGAGCTATCGGAAGGGAACTCGTTCGTATATATTGTAAAATGTAAGTAGTAGACAGTAATATAAACCAAAATACACATCAATTTTTTTTAATGTGTAACAAAACAAGCTGGACAAAGTTCTGTAAACACGTGACAGAGGAGCACCAGACCAGTACCGTGTGATGTCAGCCACACGCTGCAACGCGCGGTACAATGCAGCTGGCGACACCACCAACTCGGTCAAGCACTCTACACAAAGCCGCCGCTCTTCGACCGCTCATGAACCGATCAATAGCGTTTCGCTTCAACATCTGTATTTGTATTCGTACTTGTACAATCATTATAATCCTAATTCAATAAATCCATATAAATAAAGGCGTTGCAATTGCTCACGTCACTGTCTGAATGCTTTTCTCCTCCTCTCATATAAATCAAATTGAATACAAATTGGCGGATTTACCGCGTGGAACGTTTACTTCTATTTAGTTCTTCCGTATATTTTTTGTAATATTGAATTTTAAAATGCTTTCCACCGAAAAGCAATAAATATATGAAACAGTCTTTTGTATTAGAGATAATGTTAACGAATAACTTTAAACCATTTGTTCTGGATTTTTAGGTTTCAAAATTTGCAAAAGTTTTCTCTGTGACCAACTGTAGAAATATATATCCAATTAAAGAGAAATTAATAGTTTGTGGATTAGATAAGGATTAAATATTATAAGTTACAATAGATACTAGTACTTATTGACATTAAACAATTTTAAACATTAAATAAGTATTATATTCCTTTTACTTACTTTTCTTAAGTAAAATTATTTCTTAATTACATCACTTATCCTGATAAATAGATAACTAATTCCCCTACAATTATATAGCTACACGATAACAAGAGACATGGGTTTTTGACTGTAAGTACTTACTCACTTTAAGGAACTTTGATTACACTAAAACCCATTTCCCCGCCATTTATAGCTATCTACCTATTTGTCTAGATTCCTAAAATGTTATGTGGTCTAAATTAATTGTCAAACATTTTAAGATCACTAGTGTTCCACATTTCCCCCGCGAATGAAATGATCTCTTTTGTCCACGTACTATAGAGAGATTTCTGCGACAGATTTTTTCAACAGAATTCATAAAACTTTGAAAGATAAATAAGAATATATTGGTGGGGTTACCCTAAGAAACAATTGGGGTTTCGTGATAGAGAAAAGTATGAACCCAGTTATAAAGACTTGCCACGCACTTTTCCTGCAACTATATCATATTATTGTGGGTTTTCCTCTCACGTCCGACTATTTTTGTTAATACGTCAGGGAGTGCTTTGGGAGTATCTGAGCTGAATTGTTAGGGAGTGTTGATTGCTTCACGTTTGACTGTGCGCCGATTCTATTATTTGATAACTGTAATTCGTTACATTTCTTGGGCCATTAAAAAAATATTTTAAAACTTTCGAAAGGTTGGTAACTAAGTATTGTTGACGAATACAAAATATCGTCACTCATATATTCATAATCTTGATATTAGTGTAGTATTTAATAAAGTATTTTAAAACTATTTAATTTATATATCTATATACCCATAATTTATCGAGTTATAATGGTATTAGACATAATAGAAGAAAAAACAAATTACTTATATTCTAGCATATTTCACATTCTCAAGAAAACGACATGAATAAATATAAAACATAGTTATTAATTGAGAGTAATTTAGTGTTAAAGGTATAATAAAAAAGACAAAACGGATTAAAAAGTTGTAACTAACTAACAAGGAAAATTTACTTACATCACACATTGTGGAATATTGTAAATTTAGTTTTACATATTTTTATTGGTAAGGAAACGAAATATACATCAATATTGGTGAACAAACTATTGTACATTCGGCACATTCTTGGTATAGGAGAGCGTAATTCAGATTTTTATTTTATTTATTCATTTATATACATATAAAATATAAGCATGTACAGCTATAAAAAAAAAGACGTTCTATTACATATATTTTACACAGATTTTAAAATGCATTACCCAACTAAGCAACCTTATTTTAAGGACTAATTTTAGTTTAATTATTTTTAGTACTAAAAAGATGGACAATCGAACTGATTTAGATCGAACAAGTGTTGTCAGTCTGTTTTTAAACATTAAATATTACATTTTCTAAAATAACTTCTATAATACTTTTTTCAATTATTCAGCAATACAATAATACAACAAATATTATTGAGGAGAGACACTAATAAAAATATGTATTTTAGCAACCTTTCATCTACACATTACACCACAAGTTATATTTATACTTATTTACTGTAGAATTTCTGCGTTCGCAGGTTAATTCGACGAACGTATTCATAATTAATGGCCGGGTACTTGTCGAATAAATAACTCAGCCGGATATTGTTATCAAAAGTTATAGGGTTCCATAGTGATCACAATAAGCAAGTTCCACTGTATATTGTAAATTCTTAATACATAAAAAAATGTTACTATTGTATATATCAGCACTTGACGGGACAAATGAGTCTTTATTGCATTATATTTACACAAAATATTTAAGGTGGCCCTGTTTGAAGATGTATTAAAATGAACAAGGTAAGGTATCTCAGGACAGAAGGATCTAGCACTGAACCACTTCTGTTTATCCTACGGTGATAATAAGTAAACAACTTTAAAAAATCATTCTGAATAATAAATATTAAAAAAAGGGGTTAATTAAAGACACGAAAAAAACAATGAGATATCGGCGCACTGTTCTCGGAATACGAGCAATACGGTCCATGACATGATGGATGAAGGCTGAAAATGAAATATTTGTTTCATGTGATATTATATTTGAAGCGTTTTGTCTCACTCGCTCCCTATCTTACTCCAGCTTCTTCCTCAACTAATGACGGTTGTACGTGTTACGAGGGTGGGGGGTGAAAATATCGGTATTGGCCACAGCCTGAATTATTATTTATATTTTATTTAACAGTAAGATTTAACAAGCTGTCTCTTGAAATTTTTTGGTGAGTTTTACTTTATTGTATGGTCAATAGATTGAAATGCTTATCTGAAAGAGATGTCGATTAAAATTTGTAGAGGCTGTATATTTCTTTTAAGTATACAAGCTTTTTATACATTAACTAATTTATTAAATGTGATATCCTTGAGATCGTATGTATGTCTGTGTGTGTCAGCGCGCCAGCACTGCCGGTGTGAGATATATATGGGTGTGTGTGGCGGGCATAAAAGGATGACGCGCTCGGAGCACAGCCCTTCTTCGCTACCGTTTGGATCCGAGACTAGTCGTATACTTTGTATCAATGACTGTATTATTCGTTGTAATAAAAGTTTCTCTTGGACCACCAACAAACTTCTACGAGGTATACAACTTAGTATATACATAGCATAATCGGTTAATGCATTTCCCTGGATTGGAAGAGATCCAGGTTTGAATCCCGGTAGCAACAAAAATAAATTTCGATAAAATGATTTTATATGTATATCTTTCTAATTAATACACTTAATTTATATTAAATATAAGTATAGTTTACACATTACAGTTTTTTCACACCTAGTCTCTAGTTTCTTCTACATATCTATATTCGATTGTAATTTGTTCATTCTTTTCTCTGTCGTGTACAGATTTTCATACATTCGACTGATTGCAATCCTCTGCAAACTATCTACTTTCAGTCAATTCATTTCAATTCCTTACATTAGTGAAGCTACTAAAACCTTTCAATTATCACCTTTATAGTTATATATTTCTTAAAATAATATATTATCTGTTATAGGTACGATTAAAAATTACTGTATAGTAATAGTTTACATGAATATTGTAAATTGCCAACTGAAATTAATTGAATATTTGTTCCTGGCTAGAACCGGAGTGACCGCCAGTCCCCCCGAAACTTCTGTTTCATACTTCATACCTACACAGAACTAGTTATGCGAGCAATGTCTATTACTAGCTAATTCGAACTGACGTCCTTGAAGTTAGGGGCAGATTCCATGTTTTCCTTGTTAAATTGAAATTGATTTAATGGAAACGTGTTGAAGTTCTGCCAGCGAACGAGACGAGATGAAGATGGTAATAATTATAGAAAAGTTTCATATCAAAGCAATGGCTTTTCGGATACGGTGCTGTAATTATAATTTGATCGATTAATTACATATTTAACGAAATTTGAAGGAAATTTAATAATATCCCAGGATTTCAATCTCTTTCGGCGGCGCACATCACCTCAGTAATTAAGGTATTATTACCAATTTCACCAATGCCAGTATTTAATACGAATATTTTGCTCGGGTACCACAATAATGAGGGCAAATTTAAATGTGTAAATACCATAGCACGAATTTTGTACTATGAATAAATTAACCCGCATATCTGATAATAAATTGGTAATCAATACCTCATATTAAATAAAATAATGTTTTAGTTTTAAACCACTTTATTATAGGACAATATAGTATATAGACTATATACTATATTGTCCTATAGAAGGTTGGGTCCAATTGAAACTAGCTCACTTTAGTATATGTGCGTAATAAAGTTGTATAAAACTAAAATATTCTAATTAAATGTATTCATTAAAAAGATATACACGTATAATCAATTTTATCAAAAAATATATTATTGTTGCAACCGGGATCTCTTTCCATTTCGGGGAAGGTGCATTATCCAACTATGCTACAACAGACAGCACCTTTGTTGACAAATTTTCGAACCCATATGTTACATTTTTCAAATTAATACATCTACTGTTTCATTATAAAATTGATTATACATGTATATCTTTCTAATTAATACATTTAATTTAATATCACAGACCGTCTGTTCTGAATAATTATAACTTCACAATAAGAATGTGTTCTCCTTAATAAAACATTATTTTATTTTATTTTTATGTCAAGCCACAGCGTGTTAGCTTTCTTTCAAAATTGAACATTATCACGTAAACAGTATTTTTCTGCCATAAATTATTTTTTCTCAAAACCTCTACAGAATAAACAACTTATTAAAAGATTAAGATTAGATAACGATTTTAAAATCTAATTGACGACGAAATTTTTTAATTTAATATTTTTAAAAAGCATTCAATTAAGTTCTGAACCTTCGAAAGGTCTGCATTAATCTTAAATGGTAGACGTCAAACTCTCAGGTCAGCCGCTACTTCAGCCAAAGAAAGATGTAGAACCGATCAGCCACTGCCAGAAGACTTGAAAAAAGTTCAGTGAACAGGCATTTGCGGTGGCTGGCCTTCTTGAAATCTTTGCTCTCCATCATAAAGAACAGTGCATCGGAGACTTTATTTTAAAGACCCATCTTTTTGATAACAATTTTTAATTTTAAATACCTACTAGTGTAGAACAAAATTTCTACGTGGAATTATTAAAGTTACGTGGTGTATTTATTTCACCAATAATTTATTCATAGTTATCATATTTTTTGTAAGATAGTTTTAAAATACTAGACGGTTATTACTTTACGTAAAAAAAAATCGTTCGACCGCGTATTAGATAAAGCTATTCACCAACGTTCTGAAAGGCGAATTTTTACGTATATACATAATTAAAGGATTCTGTTCATTTCTAACCACAGACAAAATTAAAATGAATTATTTAGCAAAATTTGATACAGAGCTTTACTGTTACAATACCACATTAAATGATATTGTGAAGTGAGGAATGGCAATTAAGGAGTTTTTATATAGAAGAATTTAATAAAACGGTAAAAGGACGAGTAAAACAATAGAAAAATAAAAAGCAGAACTACACTAAATATTAAGTGTATAATACCGATCTCGCCATCAGAATCGAATCAGATTGCAATGATATATTATTTGAATCTGATAAATATTTAAAATCTGCCATTTTATAGAAATAGGTATTCTTGGATATTATTATTTTAATGGAAGATTCATAATATATTGATAGTAAAATTTAAATATTCCATACTACCTCGAGATTTTGATTCTTTCTATTATTCGGCTATACGCAGTAACACATAGTTCTATAAACTTCTGTTGCTTTACCAGTCACTTGACGTTACCAGTAGCCATATTTGCCAGTCGTTCTCGGTCTTTGACCATGAAACGTGGTGTATGTTGAATTAATGCTCAAATCTTTCATACAAATATAAAACATTAATTCTTAGCACTAGATTCAATATACAATTTTATTTTGAAAATAGTATTTTTTGCTTATTTATTATTTTATTGATTTATTTAAACACTTTTTAAATATGAATTAAATATATTAATTAGAAAGATATACATATAAAATCAATTTAATCGAAAAATATTATTGTTGCGCCACCGGGATTCGAACCTGGATCTCTTTCCTAACCGGGGAAGGTGCATCATCCAACTATGCTACAGCGACAATATTTTTAGCGACAATTTTCGAACCTATATGTTACCTTTCTGATATTAATACATTTAATCTTTCCATTATTTGACAGAGCCATCTACCTTATTTTTACAGAATCTCAAATACCTTTGAGTAAACTGATAGCAGACGCCAGAATTATCAATTCATTTTTATTAAATTTTGGACACATTGATACAACTTTATTATTTAGGAGAACACATTCTTATTGTTATCTTATCTTATTGTTATCTTATCGGTTAGGAAAGAGATCCAGGTTCGAATCCCGGTGGCGCAACAATAATATTTTTCGATTAAATTGATTTTATATGTATATCTTTCTAATTAATATATTTAATTCATATTTAAAATATCACAGACCTATGTTCTGAATAATTACAACTTCACAATAAGAATGTGTTCTCCTAAATAAAAAAAACACTTTTTAAATATTTTTCACTATTTCTTATTAAATTACCATTACATTATCCCAACATTATAGTCAAATTAGCACCAACTTTCAAATTATAGACTGAAAAATACCCCCGTATTGAATTGTATAAATATCCTAGCTTAAGATAAGAATGTACCAGTCTGAAGATGGCCGTGACGGGCTGAAACCAGTAATGGTCATTAAATAATAAATAGTGGAAAAGAGTTAAAGAGTATTATTTGCGATGATAATTGGTTATGTTGAGTTATACTGTGGTACACCGCTTCACTTATTTTGATAATAAATTATATTAAAAAAAAATTATACAATACTAAAGCATACTATTGATTGCTGAATTTATAAAACGCTTCACGGCAGTCTCAGGCCGGGTATTTACAAGAACTGGTATGTATAATGAACATTATTTCGGGTCATCTCTCTTTAAGCTTTGTACAAAGGATAATGGACAAACCCTCTTTTTACTGTAGATCTGCCGCTATGTCTACGCGCAGGGTCTAAGAAAAATTGACGTTAGGCGATTATTTTCGGCTAGTAGGTAATAAATATTACACTAACTTGTTGAATCCTTTAATGTGGGGATATGAGATGGTGGTCTATATAAGACCGGATAATAAGTAATAAAAAAACATGTTGAAGCCTGTTGTGTGGAGATATGAAAAACTAATTCATATTAGAGTAGATAAAAAACAATAGAAGGACATGATAATAGTTGTCATGTTTTAAATGTTAAAGCTAATCTGTATTGGAGTGGACTACGTACATCTACTCGTATGTTGGCCTACGTCCAAAATAATCCAATATTTTTCTTACATAATTCTTCTGGTTACCAATTAGACGCCCACATTTTACATGGATCTAGTAATCGAAGGTTCCGTGAGGAAGGGCTGGACAGAATGGATAATATATTTTGGTTCGGTTATAAAATGTTTACGTCTATTTCGTATAAAGTATAACAAAAAAAAGATAACCGTAATAGTAAATCATGTACGTTAAATTTAAAATAACAATTAACATTAAGTAAATATGAGTATAACAAACGAAAATAATATCATACTAAAACATAACAATAAAATTTCATTTTTTTAATTAAGTGAACTTGATTCATAGCACTGGGCAACACACAATTTCTAACTGTTTCTAGGTAATTTTGGGGTGCAAAATCCTAAATAGCCATCGATTTAGTCTATCAGATCTAGTTTTTGAGATACGCTATATGGGCTTCTTTTAGAATAAAATCATCTTATTTTTAAGTTATGTACATTTCACTTTATTACTGTTACTATTTTCTCCAACTGCTAGCTAAAAAAACAAAAAATTTAAAGTAAGGCATTTATTTCATACAGTAGATAAATATACTTTCATTACTTTTCACTCAAATTTTTTATTTTATACGACTTTCTAGCATGGAGTTTAATAAGATAGTCTCGCCGAAGACTCCAACAGTAGTCAGCCATCATGTGGCTATCCCATTTTCCTTGATATCGCCCTTCTATAGTTTTAATGTCCTGATGGAATTTATCCCCCTGTTCTTCACTAAAATCACCTAGGTTTTCTGGAAACCGATCTAAGAGGTTGTGGAAGTAGTGAACTTTTATGCTCATGTTACAACCGAGAATATTAAAGTTGGAAAACATATTTTCCACTTATTCTATGGAATTTTCTGCCTTATAATTTCTAAGAATTTTTTTTACTACTTAAACAAATGAACACCAAACATTAGATGCAATCTCGTTTATTGATACGGTAAATTGTGGATTTTTAATAAGCTGTCTTATCTGAGGACTATTAAATATTGGGGCTTTCAGTTTTTCTGTGCTAATCCCAGAAGTTTATGTGTAAAGTAGCCAAAACAAAGTTCATCTTGATTTAAAACCTTTACAAATTTCTTCATAAGATTTTCTTTCTCGCAACCAAAGGTTCAATGGTTATGTTTTGTTTTCCTTAAATTATGACATTTCTTAAAGTTCAATTTCTATTAATCCCAGTGCTGATCCTTAGCACAGCTGTCCCAAAGACATAGAAAACAAAGATATTTTGTATATCCACTTTGCTATCCATGGAGGAAGTTTACCATATTAAGAACGGCACAAATCATCCACTGACTTTATACTTGGTTTCTTGGATCCCTCCAAACCATTGGTACTACAAACTTTAGGAACTTCCGCTTTTCAATTTTCCACTGTCGCAAACGTTCAATGCATGTTTTACATATGAAATATGAAACCCAAGATTTATCCTGAACTCCCAAAAGACACCAAAATAGGCCAGATAAACCCTTTTCACAAAGTCAGAAATAGGTTTTCTACTTTCTGTCAATATGTACTCTTCACATACAAAAAATGTCTTGATGCTATAGTTTTAATTCAATTTTTTATTACTAAAAACTTTACACAAAATGATAGCAAACTGAATAGGGTTAGATTGAGGTAATACGAGTTATTAACCAGTTCAGGGTGGGGGTTACCTAGATTTAGAAATTTTGGGTTTTACGGTCATGGGTAATACCAAATAATTAAATCTGACTAATTAGATTTTAATTTTAGGTACGAAATTTCAATTTTGGTCTCTAAAGATATCATTTTTTTTATCTTTAATTAGAACTATAATCAAATGGCCCTTATCTCAAAAACTAGAGCTAAAACGAAAAAAGCCAGGTATTTTTGGAATCAGCACATCAAAAATATCCAAAATCAGTACTTACTTTTCCGGCACCAAAAAAAAAAATTTCATGCCCAGTGTATCTGTATCTGCTAGAAATACGAAGCTAACTGCTGAAACATAAAACCATAATAATATCAGTGGTTACTTGTCACTCGGTGGTTGCAAAAAGCCTAACTCAAATCAAAGAAAATAAATTACATTTCTACTACATTTCTCCACATCCCTACATTTTCACCTTTTACTATTTTCCCATATTTCATACGTAAGAGTACTAAATGGGTAAAATATGTAAATCATGTCTTGACATAAAATGTCTCACGAGAGCACAAACAACAATGTGAAGAGAGGACTTGATGCATTATGTAATGTATATAGGCATATGGCGGAGAAGACCGCATTAAGCTAAGGGTAACTAAATACATACTAGCCATCACATTGATCACACAAGACAAATATTTATATAAAACAATGATAGGAGAAAAATAATCACGAAGTTTGAGAACGACGTTTTTAAAACAATAAAAATAATTCCGATATTAAGAATTATCCGGTTAATACAACTTAATGTAATTTGGATGTTGGGTAAGTACGTACATCTGGAAATTGTATTTTAGTATATGCCCATGAATAAAAACATGAAATATAATATCATAGATAGAGGATTTATGTTGGCTATAAAATATTTACAGTCGGAAATAATTATAAACAGTATTTATTACAGCTGACCTTTACATTCATTAGGTTAGAGATCATTCTTAAACTGTTTGCAGAGGTTTCTCAATTTGCCAAAAGGCACTCCATCCAAAGGGTAAATAAGGGTAGGTAATCCATATTCCCATCACACTGATGTTAGTCGACTCATTTTACAAGGGAAACTGTTAAAATAATACTTTTATCAATTTTTTGAAATAATATTATGAAAACCGAATTCCCATGAAAGAAAGATATAAATCTCTTACAGTAGAGACTGACGATGAATATACATTTATTTATGAGTCATACAATTTAATAGAGGGTGATTTGGAGGTCATATTTTATACCTATATATTAAATGTAAGAGTATACATTTAGTATAACTTGTATTTAATATTAAAAGCATTTTTTTATTTTTCCAAAAGTTTCAGCAAGGCTAGTGACGTAAGTCAATAAATTATGTACGTAATAAAGGGATAACAAATGATATTTTAATTGTCACGATTCTAGCAACCCTCTTATAAAACATTTTCTTAGTAGACATGTACAATGAATTAAATAATTTAAAACTAATTGGAAATATTTAACCTCTTCGATTCGATTTAATTCTCGGAAAAATGTTACACTTTAAGCGCAAGTAAACGCTTTTATACTTGGCGATTTTTGATATCCTACCCAGATTTCTCTTTCCGACTTCGTGATCAGAGTGTAGCAGGTTTTATTGGTTTGCTGTAAAAGATAAGAACTTTAAATTAATTAATTAAGCTGCTACCTACGTGACAGTTCCTTTTTAAATGGATTGAATTGTTTTGAATTACATTAAGAAGAAATATAACCGTTATTAAGAAATTATCATCGTCACTACAACTTGTCGACTTAATGTTCATTTGCTAAATCCGGATCAACAATTTGCTTATCTATTTAAGTAGATATACAAACATATTAATGCAGTTTGCCAATTGCGCAGCTAACACTTCGAATTCTGTTCTTAGTTTCTACGTCAATGTTAGCCTCTTGTGATATGTAACTACCTACGTATGGGAAGTATTTTACACTCTCGAAAGGCTGTCCCATAACACTAATATTGTAGCTATAATATAATACTTGTAGCTGCAGGTTAGTGTAGAATTTTGGTCTTAGCTGTATTTAAAATGAGACGGCGTATTAGACTCTATTTAAAAATGGCGCAGTCGTCAGCGTAGTTTAATTCTATTATGAACGCGACTGTCGTTTTAGTTATTGAGCGTAATCCGCTGAGGTTAAAGAGACCTCCGTCCATCCTGTTCTGACTAGAAACCCCTGGGGGCATATTATTTCCATCTATGTTCACAATAGCAGAGAGGTTCAGAGGTAAGAGTGTTGGGTCAGTGACGCAATGTCAGACGCCACCATCATTTAGGATCACCGCTGTCATATCATCGTACAGTAGGCGAAAATATTCATAAATTTATCAGGGCATCCAAATCTAGCCAGTATTTTTCATAAGGATTCACAGTTTACCGAGTCAAATGCTTTGCAGAGATCCACAAAGCCAATTTAGAGGTCAATTTTTTGCTCTCAGCATTTTTCCTGTATTTGTCTGACTACAAATATCGTGTCTAATGTCCCTCTACTAGGCCTAAATCCATACAGGCACTCGGGAAGTATACTTTCGGCTAATGAGAGCAGTCAATTTGGTAATGTGCACTCTTAACAGTTTACCAACGGATGATAACAATGCAATACCGCGAAAATTGCTGCAGGAAGATTTTTCATTTTTTTCCAGTCACTAGGTATCTCTTCAATTTCCCATATTTATTTAATGTCATCAGGTCTAGCAACTTTGGTTTACCACTACACTACCGAAAAACTAACAAAATTTTAAAATGGCAGTTCTAAAAATTTTAAGCTCTTTTTTCCTTGCTAAATTTTTTACATGGGTTATCTTTTTAAAATAAATAATTATAAGTATTAACTTATAAATAATAAATGACATATTTAATATAAATCAATACTTTGCAATCTAACACAAAAAAAAAAACACTTTTTCTTATATTGGAAAGCAACTTTAGAAACACTACTGCAAAATATCTCAATCGGTCATTTTCTTCGCTTGAACTCTTCAAGAATGGGTCAGAGCTCAAGTAACCCAAATATCCCGACGGGTATATACTCCATATCTAAACAAAAAAAGTCATATAGAAGATTGTTTAGATGGGCTTATCTCATTCCACATAACAAAACAATTTTTTACCAGGGTGGCAGAAGAGTTTAGTAAAATTCTAGAAAACATCTAAGCAAATAATTACCCTGCCATACAGGCAAATTTAATCCGATCTTCGGCAGGGCGGCATAATGTTACACCGCTAGTTCACGTACGACGTCACGGGCGCGCACGTGGGGGGAGGCCGGTGGCGCGCGGCGCACCCCTGATTTCAGTATGAGAGCTCGCGTCAACTTATCTTCGTTAGTTTTAAGCAAGTACGTGATTCGTGATTGCGCCGCTCCATTTTGTTTGCTCTTCCACCCCGAACTGACAATGTTATAGGACCCAAGTTACCCCGACGGCTACAGACACCACCAAGTCCGAACGAACCCGTGCAAAAATGACCCTTATAACTCTGTAAAATTTAAAACTTATATATTTATCAAGAGCTTTAATAATTTGTCTTATGATATATTCAACAGTCATCTTATGGAAGACATTTATGCATATTATATTTTAATATAGCGGACCTAAGCATGATGATCCTCCACATCTATTCAATAATGAATATCCACAAACTTTAAATACTACGTAAATCTTTCATTTTCAAACTATTTTCAAACTAAGCTAAACGCTTGTACTATAAAAATAGGACTAATTTGCTTGTATTTTGATTATTCCTATACAGTGGAACCTCTATATTCATCATTAATCCATTCCTGAGGGCCTTATGAATATAGAAACAGTTTTTCCCATAACAAATAACAGATATTCAATTAATTTGTTCCCAGCCCCCAAAAATAGTAGACACATGAATAAATTTTATATCAATACTTTACCTTTATTGTACTGAGGAGGCATGATGGTAGAAGCGGAAGAGGAGGAAAGTTACTAATATTCAGGAGACAATTTCAACATCACGAAACTCTAATTCTGTTGATGATATTCGTTTGCCGTTGATTAAGTAGCACTCGATTTAACAAAGAACTTGTCCAATGTTGCCTGTTTCTGTCTATTTTTTAAAACTTTAATGAAATAGTTAATCTCGCTGAATCAATTTATGTTTTGACTGACAATGGCAACATTTGGGTGCCACTTTGCACAGCATTGCCGGGCGGTGGAAATGACAAATATAAAAAATATTAACGAATATGGAAACATTTATTTGTTATCAAAATATGACAAATATGGAGATTCCACTGTACTATATATTTTTTTATATTTATAACTAACTACAATTGTTGTTTAATTTATATTTCCATAATAGATACACATACGTTGAAATAATTTTAAATTTTTCTATCCTGATACTGAGAGTCTCGGCGAGAGAGACAAATAGAAACCAAACAATTAAAAAAAAGTTTGGAATTAATCTAATTAACCACCGAAAAATTATATGTGAGGTTTTGAACAGAGAAATTATGTGAACTGTAAATTTAATAGGGTATAAAAATTTTTGAATTTAAATCTCATTACCCAATGTATTCAAGTAGAGAATTTGAAACTTAAAACACGATGTTGGAGGTTTCACCACCAAAAAAAAACCGCCACAGGGTAGTCGAACATTTTGAGATTTCAACGACAATTGGGATTTTAGTCAAATCTCAATATGTATATAAAAATTTAGTACATCTTTATCAATGTGTCCAAAATTTAATAAAAATGAATTAATAACTCTAGCGTCTGCTATCAGATTCACTCAAAGGTATTTGAGATTCTGTAAAAATAAGGTAGATGGCTCTGTCAAATGATGGAACGATTAAATGTATTGATATCAAAAAGGTAACATATAAGGTCGAAAAATTGTCGATAAAAATAGTGCCGCTGTAGCTTAGTTGGATAAAGCACCTCCCCCGGTTAGGGAAGAGATCCAGGTTCGAATCCCGGTAGCGCAACAACAATGTTTTTATTTTTCGATAATATTGATTTTGTATGTATATCTTTATAATTAATACATTTAATTCATATTTAAAAATTTAGTGTTTGTCTGTTTGTTCTCGATATAATCCTACATCCTATGACCGATATAAACTAAAATATAAATACCCACCTACTTCTGACCCACTCTTCTCGATATAAATCAACACAGAATTTTCTTGTGAGACGGGCACAGTTCAAAAATATTATGCGTATGTATTATATAGTTACTAATACATAAATAAATAAATAGATTTAATATTGATACATTTACGCTCAGGACCTTAAAAAATATATTTAAAACATCCCCGCCTGAACTAAATTTGACATACATCGTTACTCTTTAGAGCCTTTATTAAACATCCCCTTATCTCCCCTAGTTTTGAAGTATTAGGTTGATTGAAATATATTTACCGTTTATGTTTTCTGAATTATAATCTTATTTTTTTGCAATGAAAGTATAATTTATGTTTTTCTAAAGAAATTGCATTTTTCGGTCTATACTTTCATGTCATCAACAACGGTTTTATTATTAATTTAGATTTTTTTAAATATGATTTCAAAACGGGAGATAGCAGAAAACTAAAGGTGCTTTTGATGAAGGTTCTGTTAAGAACATACGGTGTTAGGTGGTTAACAAAAATTACCTGCTTGGGACGAGAGGCTTGAAGATGAAGAAGATCGTGGACATCCTTCTTTACGTAAAAACGACCAACTGAATGCGTTAGGTTAATCTAAACAGCTAGTATAATAAAAAAATGCTTGATAAATAGGTGTCGCACGAATTGTAAATCAAAAACTCGCCATTAAGAAGTTTGACCATTATCATTGTCTCATCCATTATCATTGTCTCATCCACCATACTCACTAGACATCCCATTAAAAGATTATTAGTTTTAAATATGAATTAAATATATTAATTATAAATATATACATATAAAATAAATTTTATCGAAAAATATTGTTGTTGCGCCACCGGGATTCGAACCTAGATCTCTTTCCTAACCGGGGAAGGTGCTTTATCCAACTAAGCTACAGCGACATTATTTTTAGCAACAATTTTCGACCCTATATGTTACCTTTTTGATATTAATACATTTAATCGTTCCATTATTTGACAGAGCCATCTCCAGGCAGACGCCAGAATTATCAATTCATTTTTATTAAATTTTGGACACATTGATACAACTTTATTATTTAGGAGAACACATTCTTATTGTGAAGTTGTAATTATTCAGAACATAGGTCTGTGATATTTTAAATATGAATTAAATATGATTATTAGTTATTTAAGCATTTCGACAACTTCTTGCAGAAAGTTCACCAAGTTTTTCAGCAACTCACTTAACTGCCGAAAATGTATTCGAAATTTAATCAACTCCAGATATACAGAATATTATACCATCTAAATAAATAATCTCGTAAAAAACTATAAAAATGTGTAGATTGTAATGGTGATTATTTTGATTATTACAGTTAATTATTAATTAGCTGAGAGAAATATATTTGAATTTCAGGATCGCAAACCACAATTATTTTCCTACCAACCTGATGAATCTAAATCCTGAGCAGCAACGGGCACGGACCGCTAGTTATTTTAAGAATTCAGGAAATACTAATCAAACATTACGAGTAATAAATGCTTTGTGTTATAAGCTGAATTTCTATCAAAATTAAATAAATATTTGAACTCATTATTCTGTGTAAAATAAATTCCATTACAAGATGTGCTTATTTTTGTTTAACACTATCAATAATTAATGAAGTCAATATATTTTATACTTTAATTAATTATTTTATGACATACACATTAAATACTTAACGAGAACACATTCTCGACTTTCAAGAAAAAGCTAAAATAAGAGAATTGCGGAAATGTAATGCAAAACTCAATAAAGATTAAAAGAAGATGAGGTTGCCCCAGAAAATAATGTTGTTGGTAGATGAAATCAATAGTGATCGTGTTTCTAGTCTGACCCAAAGGATAATGGATCAAGAAATAACTAACTTACCATTTCGCAATTTCTCGATTGTCAATTGTTCAAACATTTATCTTTTAAAATCTGTTTTATCTGCTCACATCTTTCACGAAAATCTTCTGTTCATATAAACTTTAGCGTCATATTTGATTCTCTCCTCTTCTCACTCAGTCGTATGTTTTATACTAACACGTATAATAGTGTTGGAACTAGAAATCCATTATGTGCCTCTAGTCTCAATTTGTGTGAAAAATTTATATTGGTGATAATTGTATTCAGAGCACCATTCACTTTATTTCCTTTATTTCACATTTCACTATATTTTCAGTTTCCTTTCGATGTTATTCTCAACGTTGCCGTCCGTAGTAAATATACTTTCTAATTACACGAACTCGTTCAGTTATTCTAGGCATTCATTGTTTACCGATATATCACACATAGTCCCTCTTTGATCTTTTTCAAACACCATCGTCTTCTATTTACTAACATTTCGAGGTTTACTCTCCGCGCAGCATACATCGAACATTCGAGTTATCATGAACTGCAAATCAAGTTCTCTATCAGCTACTAACTCTGCATCATCTGTATTTAGTAGGTATGATATAATCAAAACGCCTATTCTCGCTTCTACTTCTGCTCTTTCATACCATTGTTCATATCTTCTTATTTTTCTGGTTATCGTATGATAGCGATCATGTTAACGAATATTATTTTCAATATTTGAATTTGTCCAAGAACACACCATTACTGGATTTTCATCTACAGAGGCACTGTTATAAAACAAATAATAGATATCTCATAGAGATGAAGCTATTTTTTATTAATGGAAAAATATGGAAGTATGGGTGATTACAGGATTTACGACCTGTCTTCGACTGGCTTAATAATCACTTTACACAATCTAACGTTCACCATTCCACTCAAATAACCTCCATATTTATCACATTTTTGAATGTTGTATACATGTTTATATGTGGAATCACTTCGAATACCATTACACTATCGCTATCTATGGACTAAATTTGATACTCCTTTTTCCTAAAACAGCATATATGTTACAATGAGAATCTAATTATTTTTAAATTATTTAAAATAATATACTTTTTCTGTAAAATGTTTTTAACACATTATACTAGAATACGCCTGAAAGATCAATATTTTACAATTTTTATATTTTTTCTTATTTTAACCAGTATATTATTAGCAATATTTGAATATGTCCAATAACACACAATTACTGAATTTTCAACTGTTATTAAAAAAATAAAATATATATCATAGAGACGAAGCTATTATTTGTTCCATCATTATTTTGTTTGCAGGAGCTATCTAGGACCATTGTCCTAGATTTTTCAACTAGGATGTTCTTCGCCTTCCTGAGTGTCTTCTGCTCTCAATTTTGCCTCAAATTATGAGATCTTGTACTTTTCTGAATATTTTATGATATGGCCAAAATTTTGTAGTTTCCAGGTTTTTTTGTTTTACGGATTTATTTATCTTTTCGCATCCATATCATCACATTATCATTTGTAGTCCAATCAATCTTGATTATATTTAGAAGCCGCCTGTAGATACCTCCCTCAAATGCTTTAGCATTGTTTCAGTGAGCGCCTATGATTTCATTATATATAAAAGTATCATCGAATCATTTTCATTCGCAAATAAAAGTTTAGATCCTGACTGCGCAATACTTTCTTAATGCGGAAGATGCAGCTACATACATACATTTCATTTCCATAGAAGGGTCCCAGTTTTCTTATAATCTGCATCCTAGGTAGACTATTTTAATTACTCTTTCAAATATTTTTTCATCTATGTACAGCTATCATCCATTTCATTTAATTTGCTAATGATCATGTATTTTGTTTGTTTTTGTTGAACTAAAGACAATGTGCCTCGCTTGCATTAACCATTTGTATCAGTAGTATTTGGAGACATCCCATGGAGTCCGCTAGAATCACAGTATTGCCTGCGTAGCGAAATTTATTTAGTTTCATCCCATTTATTACCAAGCCTTCTGCTTCACAGAAAGCCTCTTATATAATCTTAATATTTTTTCTGCATAGATGTTAAAGAGTATTGGAGAAAGAATACAATCTTGTCCTACTACTCTCCTTATTTCCACTTCTTCGGTATTGTCCATGTACACTTTTAAAAGCCGTGGTGATATTAAATAACCCTGCTTGACACTTTTTGTATTATCAAACCGCGAGTGAATGACCCATTACTCCTAATACTTGCGCTACTTCCCTCATTTAGAGTTAGAAACGGCTGCATAAGCCTTCACTCCATACTCAGACAAAACCTCATATAACTTTCGCCTCATTATTCTGTCATATTTAATTTGCAGATCAACAAAGGCACAACAAAGTATTTCATTAATGTGCAATATTATAATATAATTGTACAGTATTTCTATGTACTTAGTTTTATATATACTTATTCGTCTAGTGACGAAACTTGGGTTAATCCAATTAAGCGTTAAGGTTGTTAGCTAATTTACTTTTAATTCAAGGATACAATTAACTTTGAATTAACACCACCTATTTGATACTATTTTTAAAATAGTGACTAAACTGATAAGATTAGGAAACTTTGTTCCATTAATCCAACAGATAAGACGCTCCATTTACTATTAGTCATTTTGTGATCAGGGTTGGAATAATATTTACAGCGAACTGCGGCAATCGTCACATCAGTGATCAGTAAATTAACCAAAATGGACCACCCGAGAGCGTAGAGCGTAGAGAATAAAATGCCTGGAGAACTTGTATATAGCCTACATTGGATCTGAATAGCTGTGACACTACACGGTGATGAAGATCTTAGTACCGAAAGTAAATAATGTACATATGAATAATCATTTGTATTAAATATGTTATCAACGATCTGTAGTCTAAGGTAACTGTTAAAATGCAATAGTACATTCAAGGATGGCTATGTACATATGAATAATCATTTGTATTAAATATGTTATCAACGATCTGTAGTCTAAGGTAACTGTTAAAATGCAATAGTACATTCAAGGATGGCTATGTACATATGAATAATCATTTGTATTAAATATGTTATCAACGATCTGTAGTCTAAGGTAACTGTTAAAATCCAATAGTACATTCAAGGATGGCTATGTACATGAATATTAAATTATGAAAAGTTGTAGATAATTGTATTTTATATCGAGTCGGTGAGTAAGTGATTTTTTTTAAATACACGCATCATTACACTTTATGACCTACAATTATTAGCATCGTCAAACTGTCAGTAGAATACTGCAATTACAGTAGGTGGGCATTAATTTTTAAAATAGATCGTGTAAGATTTTGGTCAACATAAAATAACAGCCTCTACAACCGCGTCTATTGTGACATGAACATATTAAAGAATGAGCTAGAATTAGGATGGCTTCAGCCTAGTTATGAGCTAAATCACGCCTCTCGGTGGAGCGCATGGTGACCTTGTCAAAGATAATGACAACGATAAAATTATTGAAAGAATTCGTTGTTAAAAAAAAATAGTTTTGTACAAAAAGTTGTCAGCGCAGAGCGCAGGCTCGCGGGCGCTGAGCGGCGCGGGGCGGCGGGGCGGGGCGCGGGCGCTCAGGGCAAAACGGGTTCAGTCCAGTCGGGCAGGCAGTGTAGTTCCGACCGTCGCGCGGGAGCTCGCGTTCGTCGCGGCACCTCGTCGCGCGCAAGTGCGTAACTTCAAAATTCCGAAAAGTGAGTTAGTTACTTTGTTGTGAGTATAAGTTGTCAAGTTGGAGAGATGCCTTCGAACAGCAACATCGTGGTCGAGTGGCTGCGGTCCCTGCACCTGGGCCAGTACGCCGAGAGTTTCATAGACAACGGTTACGACGACCTGGAGATATGCAAGCAGGTCGGGGAGCCCGACTTGGACGCCATCGGGGTGCTGAACCCGACCCACCGGCAGCGGCTGCTGGCCTCCGTGCGAACCCTGAGGGAGGAGGGCGCCGCCTCCGTGTACTTCACTCTCGAGGAGGCGGCCGCCGCTCAGGACTGGCCCGGCAAGGAGCAGGAAGCAGCGGAGGACGGCGCCCGCTACAGGGACGAGTACGAGGAGGGCAAGGCGGAGCTCGTGAAGATCCCCAGGGTCCAGCTGCGGGTCCTGCTCAGGGATCGGCTGGCGCAGGACGGGATACGTCTCAGTCTGCAGCCGTACTCCACAACGGTGAGTGGCTATTCTGCACATCGCATCTAGTCCTCGCGGCCTTTGTAATAATTAAATATTAATTAGTAAGTACTTCTTCCGCGCCCTATCTCCGTACCATGCCAGACATGTCTGGACTGGCAAGCTTCTCCGAGTGTCGATGTCGGATGTAACGTCTAACACGAAACTGTCGGCGCTTTTGAATTATGTCTTGTCGTAAATTTAAGTCGCTTCTTATATTTGTTTGGCTTTTATGGCTTCGTGTTTTGTGCGAATAAATGTCAGTTCACCAATTGCGACGGTCTCGCGCGATGTTATTTCCAGAGCGGCCGAGCGCCACCTCTCCGCCTCGCGGCCCGGAGTGCCCTCTGCCTCGGGTATTGACAGCCAGCAGTCTGGTACTAGCAGTTATATCGGATTCCAAATATCCGAGGGGTCGGAAATTTATCTATTATTTGGGACGTTTCCTAGTTACAATCGCACGGTTATATCTAAACAATTGATGATTTATATATTGGTATCATGCGACTTTATTCAATTAGGTCTCTTCTGTTATAATGGAATATATAAGTTACTCTAACGATTACATTATTTTATAAATCACTGAAAATAAACCGTTCATAATTTGTATTCCTTTTACAAAAATGATTGTACTACAAGAGCGATGACCGGCATCTGGGAGGTTATCTAATTTATAGCACACTAGATGAATACCGCGAGTGTGGTTTACAGTTTTAATAAATATCTCTCCAAGTACCTATTCAAGTGATTGAAGTATTAAATTTTAAATTGGTTTTTAAAAATCCAATCGTCTTCACTTTACACAATTCGTTTCGTTTGTTGTCGTAAAAAATATTCGGCTATTGAATTTTCATTTTATGGTACCCAAATCTCGTTTTCTAATCTTTGTTCGCTGTGTGCCGTAATACATTTTTCCTCAGTTGCAATCAATTCGCGCCTTATCGCTGGTCGCAAATTTCACGATGTTGAAATATAAGAAATTTTGTTACTTACCTTTTTTAATAATCAGGATATGATGTTATGTACTTTCGCAACGGAGGATTAGTGAACACTGATGGATGGTGTATCACGGCACAATGATGGATTACTCGTGTAGGTGTCTGCCCATCAAAGACGCGTAAACATAAGTATTTTGATGATATTTTTAGGAAATTTCGCCAAAATTCGCAACATTTTAGATAGGTACCTACGGGTGCGATAGTATCGGTTAATATTATTGTTCCATTTTATAAAATAATATTTTTTTTATGAACGGAATTTAATTATAAAATTACATCCACCGTATAAACAGTGTGTGTAAGGCTTTTGTTAAACTCATACAGAATACACTCATTGCAGATAACAAAACGATAGTTGTCAGTTTTAATACAAGAACCGCTCATAATTAAATATCGATTAAAATCAAACAGCACAGATTTCTGATGAACTTCAATAGATCTAACAGGGTAACGGGCAATCTCGCATTGATTTGAATCTCGAACGTGTCCACCGGTGAATGAATATTGAACAAAACTAATTACTCAGAATACCAAATTGCGTGGCAGCCCAGAGCGAGCTGGTAACCCAGTGGTGTGATTATCGATTAGCCTCGCGTCAGTCCTGGCGTACGTAAGTTGCGTACGACAAAAATAATCTTCCGATTGGATCTCTGCCGTTTGAGGCGAATGCATTAAGAGAATACGGCCCTACCCGGTGTCGGGCCATTAGACGAGATGCCCGATTAGCGGCCGAGGTCCCCAGCCCCAGCCCCCAGAACAAAACCGATCCCATCCGAACGGATTTAAATTAAGCCTCATTAGTGGGATTCCTCGGGATTGTTACGATCTATCGAACAATGTGTGGAGATTGAATTAAGAGCTTAGTCATCGGGACGACATTGTCGGCTCTGGGGGACCTTTCACATGTCTAGCGTCATACTGAATATCCCACGATCTATAATTTTTTCCTGTTGATTTAATGCGGCCAGGTAACTAATCTCCAAGGAAAACGAACAACGCAATCGAGCGATTATTGTCGGGTGGTAGACCAATTATGAAGCCATTAGCTGCTGACGCGTAACACCCTTAATCACTCCACGGGCAGGTGCCAATGGAGGAAATTCATATTTTTTGGAACAGGTCACATGTCATCATTTTCTATCCCTTTACCCTTTTCACGGACATTCGTCTAAATTACGAAATAGTCAAGTTATCTAGACATTATCGTTGTGTTCAAAAATACAGATCCATTTTGAATTTATCACGGTGACCGTGAATTTCATCACTGGTATGATATTTTTTTTGCGAAATCGTCGTTGGTCACATTCTCTCTCTCCCGTGAAGCTCCAGTTATCCCCCCAAATGTGTTCAATGGTACATTGTATAGCAACACTTACCCCGTATTTGTTTACAATCTGAACTGTATCTATAATATCGCGCTCCCTTTTGAATCGGCTCACAAAAAATGTGATAAAGACCATCATAGGCCTCTATAGAAATGTTCAGAACTGGTTTTCAGCTGTCCAGTTCGCGTTCGATAACTAGTGAGTCGAGCCGTGTGATCATTTGTCGAAAGGTATTTTTGGATCCTTGTCAATTTGATAGGTTTGTAAGGAATGGTACGATTTTTTTTTCACGCGGTTGTAAATTGATACGAAATGTTTTTAATTGATTTTATGGGGTTCTAGAATATCATCCGATGGACCTCTCTGTATGGAAGGGTATGTCGATTAAGGAGTACAGACTCGGAATAAAACGTGTACTACTTACATAGAAACTCGTTATACCCATTGCACTGGACACTGATGGATACTGATCATGAGTCGATCTCGCATGCTGAGTAAAGTGCATCGAGTACGCTCTCAATATTCTCTTCCATTCAAGTTACTTTCTTCTTAATCACGGAATAAAATTGAAATCCTACTAATGGGGTAATCACTCTGCTTGATGAATTTCAGATTTTTTTAAGGTTTGGGACTGTGACCAGATGTTCTCCGCTTACCAAATCCAATCAAAAAACATAGATATAATTAATTTCTTAACAAGTGAACAAATATCCGTAATTATTTTATTTTCTAATTTATTAATTCGTTCAAAGTAATCTCATATATGATTTTAATATTTTAAAAATATTTTTTACATTTCATACCTTTTTTGAACAGCCAAAACACATAAAACGACAGTATAATATAGTTATTGTTGCGCTGTTAAAGTTGTTTGAAAAAAAAAAGTTTTTTTAAAGCTGTCAAATAAAAATAATACGATTCTTTCTGTAACTAAAACTACGAATGATCGTTTACGGATCATAAAATTTTACAGATAAATAATTTTATGAATCATTTGCTTTCAATTATCAGAAAACTAGTCGACCGTATAAAGTGTTCTATATAATGGCTTATTGAATGCTTGGTTAAGTAAAGGCGAGCGTCATCGCCGCATTTGGGAATTTAACATTGACCATGCATAATTTCTGAAAACAAATATATACACTAAAGGAAATAAATTATAGAAAAAATATTATATTCTTACTATATGCGTATTTATATTAATTACAAATCGTTTATAATTTAATACAAGTTAAATGTATTAATTAGAAATAAATTTTAACGAAAAATATTGTTTTTGCTACCTGGATTGACGACAAATGTTCAAACTTACATGTTACACTTTTCAAATTAATACATCTATCGTTACATTATCTGAACGTCTTTATTTTTATTCCCGGATCGGAAGAGATCCAGGTTCGAATGCCGGTAGCAACAACAGTATTTTTCAATAAAATTGTTTTTATATGTATATCTTTCCAATTAATACATTTAATCTGTATTAAAAATATCACAGACCGTCTGTTCTGAATAATTACAACTTCATAATGAGAATGTGTTCTCCTTGATAACGTTTATAATTTATTAGTGAATATCTTATTTTGTCAGGAAAATCGGTAGCTTTGCTTTATTTATTATATAAATGAAACACATTTTAAATAAATAATTAATGGGTGATAATAAATAATAATAAGTAAATATATTTTAATGAAACATTTAATTTTTTTTTTGTAAGGATAACGATTGGTGATTACGTGAAATATTATAAGATAATAAAAAAAATAAAAAGTAGCGGTGTTCCCTTTTACGGTTAACTGTGTTGTTAGGTCAAATATATTCACGTTGCTACTTACATATTTTATTTGTGTGGCTATATTTGATGTTGATGTTTTTGATTATTTTTTTAGTACAGCTAAAAACATCATTTACTGCAGTGATTCCGACAGTTACTTGCCACATTTAACTCGCTTGTATTTATAATTAAATTATAAAAACATCTTCAACCAAACGTGAGCAAAAAGATATTTACTCAAGATTTTCTGTAGTTATTCTAATTTGTAACTCAATTTCTTTGGTTGGATTTTCCATAGTTGTAGATTTATGGTTGGGATGTCTGTTATGTTAAATATTTCATCGGTACATATTAAATCTTTTTTTTTACAAGCTAATATAATTAAGCTCTTTGTATTCTCAGTGAGGGTTCTAGAATTGTTTTTGTGACTACCAAATTCATGATTCTATCATCCATTGGTAGAGAATGAAATACCTACTCATTTTTGTACATTTTTAGGTTTTTAAGAGTTTTTAAAAAATATTTTTTTAGCATTATAACTTCGGTACAGTACAGACGATACAAAATACATTTATAAGACTTTTATTAATTACAATGTATTCATAGAACTTTGCACAAGAAATACAGCACACATGTATTTGGTCTATGACGTGCTCGTGATCTAGTTGTTACGATACTCGCCTAGTGATCTATTGGTCGGGGGTTCGAGCCTCGTTCCAATAGACCTGCTCTATTAAAAAAAATATTTTTTTTACTATTTTATTGATTAGAATAGAATTGATTTTAAAGGCATTGACCACAATGCAGCCGCTAATAGATCCTGAAAGCAGAAAGCGGCTTCTGCATATTACTCGTATAATTAAAATTTCACAAATACTATTTTATATTTGTGAAATTTTTATTTAATCGATAAAATTGAGTAGGATGTAATATATTCTTAACTTGTTTCTAATACTGTCATGAGCATTCACTCTTTTTTAAAAATAATGATAGATGTACAACTCTGTAAATCCAGAACTTGCACATTTGAATAAGGAATAAAAGATATCCAGTTGAAATTCATAACCTAATTTTCTTGTGAAGTAAATTATTGTCAGATAGTGCACATTCATTTCTGACTCAGTCTACAATAGTGCACAGATAATAAGGTATAATGATAATAATATGGTACGTTGTTTGAATTAATCTAACCGCTTACTTTACTTAGGGCCGGTTGTGTTATCAGTAGTAAATTTGGTCAATGGTAAGTTTTTACTACAATAACTTTTTGCCATCGTCCATGGTAAAAAACATATGCGGATCGTTGGTACCTCAAATTTACAACTGTCAAGGCATAGATAAGAAATTTCGCCTCACAGTGTGGCAAGACGAATAATCATGAAATATGATTTATCTGCGGCTTTATTCGTCCCTGAGTTCAAAATCTGTCACTTTGCTGGCGAAATTTTTTCGGTCTATATGCTAATGTATATATGAACTCTCATCACGAAAAGATCGGAATATTGAATGCTTAATTGTCGTATTCTTCAACTTTCAAAGTGTCAACGTGACAGATGACTTTTGAAGGAGCTGCGAAGAGTCCGCCATATTTAACCAACGATTGAATAACCCGTTTTCGCAAAAAAAAAAACTTTAGTAACTTTGTTTACCTTGGTAAAAAGCTACCAATGATCACACAGTCGCCCCTTAATGTTATGATTATTATCGATTCGTGTGAAAAGCTATTGTCTTATTCTCACGAATTTGTTTATATTCGAAGGCTAAAATGCTATTAGTATTTTACGTTTTAATAGGTACATGCTATAATATGTTATGCACCTAGGCAACTTAAACAAAACATTTTTATTTTATTTTACAACTTGACGTACTTTTGTAGTTCAACGGTAAGACTACTAAATCTGTCCTATTTTTCGAAGCTCAAAACAATGAAGGAATATTATTGTGTCACGAATTATGAGTACCTACTTACTGTATCTTAATCTATATTTTTAACTTTATTCTCTTTATGTATATTCTTAGTATATTTTTGACTTAACATTTTTTTTTAAAGTTTTTAACGTGAAATTCGCTTAACATGAAACGTATTTCGGGCCCCGTGGTTACACATTAAACTATTTTCAATGTATGTACATATATCTAAATGTTAATGTTTTGACAAATCTTTCTCGAATTATAACTATTATTTGGAAAGGTCATTTTTTTGTTCACCGTCACCTTTTGTGTTTGCATCTTCTCAGTTATATTTGTATATTAAGTCGGAGAAAATATATATTTGGTGTCATTTATTATTATTAAAAATAAAAAAAATTATTACATTTTTACGATACTTTAATTTGTATATAAAATGTTTTTGCACGCATATTTTAGGGTACATATACAGGCGATCTTATATAAATTAACTGTGAAAATATATTAAAAATAAAAGAACATTAAGATGTTAGAGTTATATTATATTAAATGTAAAATAAATAAAAAAAAATTAATTGAAATTGAGATGAAAGAAGAGGCGCACGAGTATTTTACATTTAAAAAATGGCCTTGAAACACTAAAGGAAAATAATTATTACAATGTAAACCAGAATTTGACAAAAAGCTTCTAGAATTGTAATAGAGACCTTATATTAATATATACACACTATGTTAATTTTTAATGAATACATACTAATATTTCTTCAATGGTGTTATAGCCCACATCGAACCTTGGCGTTCTCAATTTTCCGCCTCCATGATATTCTATCTTCTACTGCCCATTTTAAACTATTCACCAGCAGCTGGCGTCTAACATCCTTCTTCATATTGCCTTGGTTTTCAGATCAGTCTTTCTCTCAAAGATTTCCATCAAGTATCCTTTTCAATAAGAATAACAAACCACACTATTTTATCCTGACATACTACTCTTAATTCATACAATACTTGTTGGTAGTTGAAGCTCTTTATCTTTCTTATAAATAAACAAAAAAGGCGAACAAGTTTCATAATGTAAGAGATGTTCACTGTCTCCTTAACTAGACCGAAGTCTGTACTAAAGGAGACAGGTTCATCCGTTGTCTATCATACAAATATGAAAACCATTATTATTATTAATATATTATTTTTTCTAAACCAAAAATATTAAGAATGGGAATTTCTGGAATGGGAATATAAGAATAGGAACTTCTTCAAACAGGGTTTTAAAAGAATTCTAATAAATATAAAGAAATAATGTTCTGTTCATGTCATCAATTCCATGAATCTTTGTTCAGTTTCCTTTCTGCCAACACCTAATAACCAGCTCTGGATGAACAATAACTGTGTTCAGAACAATAACTGCGTTCACTTTATTCTCCATAGTTACTCTCCTTTCGATAACTTCTTCAACCTTACCGTCTTCAGAGAATATACTTACATCCCAAAAACATAAAGCTTATTCACTGTTTCTAAGCATTCAGTACGTATAATTGTATCATATTTATGTCCACACTATTAAACGAGAATCTTGGGAAATAGTTTTGGATGGGTGAGGGCAGCGCCGTGCAGAAATTGGCTGTGTGTACGAGTATTTAGAGTCAAATCCAGCAATGCGGATGTTCACAGTGTGCCGATACATCTCTATGCGACTGAATTAGGGACGTTCATGTATGCTGAGCAACTTTTAGCTTCTGCCCTCGGAAGATTTATTGCACGCGATTAAGCGACTCTGCTAGCGCCAACATCACAAACGCTTTTGTAACCCGCCGTACGAAGTGTGTCTATTATTGGAGGAGCGAGCGACCTGATCGAGAATTATTTTATTTGTTGTCGACAATTTCGTGCGCAAATCCCACCTCCATGGGATTAACAATTATTTACAGTCATATACGTATATTCTAATAATCTGCCAGATGTTCAGGTGACGAGCGAGCTTAGAATTTTGTATATGTGGCTAAATAAATCACGCGTTTGCTTGACAATTATTGCTTTCTGGGTTATGCGTTCTTTCTTTTCTTTTCATCGAGTCTGAAGAGACAATAATTATTCATCACCTCTGGTTCAGTAAATGGAGGTTTAAATAGTGGTGTAGTGCTAAATAAAAAAACTTTCATGTATTCCCACGGAAATTTGAAATTGAATATGTTAGAGGTAAAAAAGAATTAATTTAACTAGCATTAAATTCAATAAACTATCGAATGTGGTCAATGGTTGAAGTAATGGGATATCGCCGTACGTTTAGATGATCCAATTCTTAATAAAAAAAACTATAAATTTCCTCGTAATGACTTTCACGTTTTGAAAATGTTCTCGTTTGATATATGTTTTTGCATTCTCGTAATATTTGATGTACAAAAATAAATGTACCTACTTGAAAAGTAAGTACCCTGATAAAAAAAAAGTGGGAGAGCGGCGCCCTAGCTCGAAAAGAAGTGCCAGGGTGCCGCCCTGGCCCCACTACACCATTGGGCTTAAATATTACGGAATGTATTTTTTTACCAAGCGAGTATTCAAATAAACTTCTATATATACAAATTACTGAGGTTGTCAAATTATGATGTGATTAAATATTATCTAATGCAAAACATTGAGTCTGAAAATTTGTTTTTCACTTATCTGCTCATTTGCAATATGGTATTTTAGATTGAAACTCATGATTCGTTAAGAGTAAATGACTGGACCCGTTCTGATATTGTACTTTTCACACATATTGTATGTTTTCTCGTAAAATTAAATTAAATTTGTCTCTGTTATTATATCGTACTTTAAAAAACAAATACAGGTAACGCGAATTAACGCTTAACGCGAATTCTTTATAACGCAGATCCATGCTACGTTTTAAAATCCAATATTGGGACTATCACAATTATATAACGATATCGGTAATTTCTCCGTGATATGAGGTACGGTTGTATGATATCAAATTTTAAGTATTGATGAAACATGGACAATTTAAAAATATATATTTTTAAACAAATTACAATTACTTTAAAAGCTTTGTTAATAATCTTTCCCGGTTTTCTTCCTCTTCCTCTCTATCTTTAGTCATGGCCCATCACAACTGTCTTCTCCAAGCTATCTTATCTTCTTGCAAGATGTCGAGAAAATTGAACGATTTGTAAGAACTTGAGCTTGAAATAACAATATTAGCAACGGGCTCACCACCATTTCTCTCTTCCGTATTCATTTTTTTATTATTTCAAATTCATGTAATAAACGATATTATTGTCCTATATGCCTCCCACGCTCCATGCAGCCGAGATATTTCATATCAATCTATCATGAGAAGTAGGTAAAAATACGTTTTTTTCTATTTGTATATATTAAACCTATGTATTTATTTATTGTGTTATTTTTATACTATTAATCAGAATGTTATTGTATTTTTTTGTGTAAATGATATGACGTATACTTTAACCCCCGACCCCCGTTCATTTTCGTGTTCCGGCGTTTTCGACCTTTCTTGTCAAAGTGCCAAGATCCGATCACTCAAATCGCGCGTATTTCCAAAGAATATTACTATATCGACTAACATGTCGTGATCTATTTCTTTACTTGTGGAGATTCTAAAATTATTTTCTGTCTATAGTTTACTGGGCTAATCTGCCGTGTATATCTGACCGACGTTACGGATCCCATTGCAGGGCTGATGGGATGTGTGACTGTTGGTGTTGTGATTAAGTACTGGCTTACAATACCGTGTCGAAAACATGTGTTGTGTTATGTGTAAGTTCCATGTGCGAAGTCTTCCGACTCTTATGTCTTTGAAGCGCTGGATACCAAAAGGTTTTTAATTTTAAGTCGTCATCCCTAATAACGTTCACTGAGTGTTTATATATTTCAATTGCTTCCTTAACCAGACATGCGTGATGACTCTTGGGTTTTCATCACGCAATGGGATTCGAAACGTCGGCCAGAAAAGTCATATATACATGGGAGATTATCCCAGAAAACTGTACATATAAGATTCTGAATAGCCGTGAAAACCTGAGAACATTTCTAAAATTAATTTACACAGTTCTACACACCTAAATAACAATTTTCGGCCTTCGCAGCAATTCATTGTTCAATTCTTTATCACTAGAGGTCTAATTGTATCAACGATCACTCATTTAGTAAAGAAATCAATAACTTATTCGGATTTAAAATAATATAAATCTAACAATGATTTAAATTGGAGATTTAGTGTGTTACATTTTCTGTTAAGTTATTTCAGATATCAATAATCTACAATTAAACAAAGAACATAATTGACGTTTATATATGCAGCTAATGTTTTTTCTGTATCTCTGTGTATCTATCTGCCTGTTATGGTGAGTTGCAAAAAAAGCGTACCAATAATATATTTCAATTTAAATTACTAATAATTATAATTTAATCGATGGCTTATTTGTACAAAATAGAGTAGACTAGCTCTTGGGAAAATATGTATTTATGTAACAGATCAAACCGTTTATTCTGAATAAATCTGCATACTTAACTTAATAACGCATTTTTTCTAGGCAAAATTTCGTGCTAATAAGCCATCGATTTAATACGTATAGTTATTAGTAAGGATCATTTAAAAATAAATAATTAAAAATAGGAAATGAAATAATCTAAAACGTTTCTCGTGAGTTAAAGTGGTTAACAAATTAAGACGCATTACCTGGTATATTGTTGTGTTTAACTTTTCAGTCTTTTCAAAAGAGAAAATGTTATTTGTATATGTGTTAAAATTTGGTTTATTTATTACTTTTTGTTAGCTAAAAATCAATCCTCATACTTACTTTTGTTTTCGTGATAATTTTCATTTCTTACCGACATCCTGTGTAATGACAACTGATTTTTCATACAGGTATGCACAACATTGAGAATTTATTTATGTACATATAACTATTGTGAAAACCGCTTTATTTAATTTAGTTCCTGGTTATATTGAATGGTAGAAAAATATTTTAACTAACTGTGCTGTGGAGTTTATGGATTTTCTTGGCAGTTAAAATTAAGATTTGTAAAATGATATAATGTCTTTACTTTTTGTTCTTAAAACTCGACCAATTTCACAAAAGTTCCATTATCACGCGAATGTTCCAGCGTAGCATTCCACTTATGATCGATGGGAAATTTCCTTCGGGGTTTCACCGGACCGCATTTTCGATTTGTAAAAAACGGTTTCCTATATCTGCCCCGAGATAAGGGTTCGCCCTCAGGGCAGTAAGGCGAGTCCTGGGTTTGGTTGAACCGCCGACCCCTGTGAGGATAATTGAGTGGTTCAAGGGTACACGCACGCAACCCTCGGTCAGACCCCGACTACCGTCGACCTAAGCGCAGTAAAACGGTATTTATATCGCTAAGAGACACAAAAAATGAAAAGGAATGCTAGCTCGCTTTGCACAAAGTATCTTCAATTTACCATCCGCTTATCCTAAATACCGATCACTTCATAGAGCTCCAAGAAGGATAGCAAATTATAGTAAAATATTCAAATAAAGAAAAGGTATAACTTATTTTGTCTGATGTCTTTTGAGGGTATTGGTTAAGGGGTTGTCTTTTTTATTAAGGGTGTAAATATCTAATATTGTTTCTGTTGTAGATTTGTTAATACGCAGGTAGACAAGTAAGGGTATATAGGTGGTACATTTAGATGATTTTTTTTCTTAGTGTAGGGGGTTGAGCTTAAAATTTTCTTGTATACTAGAGATATTAAAACTTTTAATGTGCATTCAATGAAAATATTGTTTGTTTTATATGATTTTATTTTTTAGGAGAACACATTCTTATTGTGAAGTTGTAATTATTCAGAACATAGGTCTGTGATATTTTAAATATATTTAATTCATATTTATTTTATATGATTTTAATTATTTTCCATCGGTTTTTGATTATATACACTTATAATGCGTCTAGAAGGTTAGTCATGACATCATTTCGTATGCGAATTGATGATATTTCAAAAAAATGTTTCTTTAATAATTACAATACAGAGCCCTTGAGATGAATTGAAATTTTTAATGAAAATGGCGCTATAAAAATTATCAAATATTATTATTATTAATAACAAACATACCGTACATTAAAAACAAAAACTGACAATACCAAATTTGTTTTAATATACTGATTTTTTATGTACAGGATTATATAATATTATTTATTAATTATTTTATATTTAAGACTTTTTGGATAGTGTCACTTTTCTTTTCGATGTGTGATCAAAATAATTTTGATTCTAATTTAGTCAGGATAATGAACTATCAAAGTTTTTTAAAAGCTTTCATCATAGATGACATGACGTAATTATTCCATTTCAAAGTTTTGCATTAATATTCCAAAATAGAGAATTCACCACCCAATGCGCGATCGACAAAAGTGGACGTTTTTTCCATACGTGGACGGAATATAAAAAAATGTCGGTTACAATTCAGCTTTTTACCCTTCGATATAAGCGTCCCGCCATATGGCGGCAGTTGATTTATACGTAAAAGTAGCCTTTTTTACTAATGTCACATTTGTTCCCGCTTTTTATAGTGTTCACCCCGCGGGTCCGCTTGGCGCTATCAGATTAAGGATATTATATCTTCATACGTACAACTCTGAGCTTTTTGCTACCGAGAATACTGCTGGACCCGTGTCCCCGCCTAATCGGCTTCTGTGAACTGTTGGCCTATTCATTATACAGCTAATTAAAAAATCTAAATATTCACTTTTTCACGTAACTTTTTCGCTTCGTTGAAGCAAATAAAAGACATGGTTCATCTTTCTTGTGAATTTTAATATTGTAGTGTTTTTTTAATTTTGTTTTAAGGTGCCACGATCTCTTACTTTATTATTTAATTTTGTAAGTGAATCATACATAATATATATTCCGTACAATAAGCTGAGAGACATTTTTAAAAAATCTAAACTCACAAGGCCAATAATTATGGGTTTTACCAATATTTACCTAATATTAAATTAATCAACAATAAAATATATAATATAAAATTATATGGTAGAAAAATAAGGTATACTTAGCTACCGGAAAATCTAATGGGTGATATATATTGATTTTTTTTTTAATAGATATTCTTTTTTTGTTTTTATTTTTTTTTATTTTAATAAATATTTATTAAAAATATAAATACGTAATTTTATCACAATATATTCTACTCCCTTTTTTTATAAATGTTTTGAAATTAAATACCAATATACCTACCTGGCACCTAAGTAGTTGTTAGTCCCTACGCGTGAAATTCATTCTAAATGTTTAAAAAATTATAGTCTGAGATATTTGAATATTATTTGTCTAAAATGTAGGTACGTACTTGAATCGAAAATTGCATTACAGTTAATTGTGTTAGATTTTTATGACGTTGAGTAATGCTCGATTTAAAAAATATATCTATGAATAAGTCGACAAGTTCATAAATATTTTTCGAATAAAGCTAAAGCCATGAAAATAAAATGGCTGTCATAACTAACTTGGATAGTTGGTACAGGAATTCGAATCTGTGTCCTCTGCATAAGAAGCGAGCATTCTCACCAGCCGGCTGTACACGCCAGGTGTTTTAACATTATTTTTATTTTCTTTCGCTTTTGTTTCTGTTTTGCAAATTTATTTTTTCTAGTTTTTCCGTACAACTATTCTTCATGGGATTATCCGTTCCAAGAAGTCGAATGTTTGAACGGTCCCCCGGGCATTCGATTTTTACACATGCTGAACACATTATTTGCTCCTTTTGAGCTAGCAAAATTTGTCAAAGAAGCGTAGCATTGTTCACGCGTACAAAGTTCTCAGAAGGTTAAGGTGAGATAAAAGATAAAATATGATAATAATCGCAAAATATGTAGTATTATTGTACTACACTCAAGCCTTGTATAAACACAATAGCCGTCTTAGCGTTATCTGTTTACATTTGCGTATCATAAGAAACAATAATTTTTCATAATACTTGTCGCGATTTTGATATACTTATTTAAATAGATGTAGGTACATACCTGTCGAGATATCGAGAATTACATCTTGGGGCTGCAAAAGTTTAGCGGTTTCAGCACCCCACTGGGTAGGTACCTACTATCTACCTGAGATCGAATATCATTTTTTCTCAGAAAAATGTGTAGAAATTCTTCGTACTTATTCAGTTACGTGTGTAATTTGGATTTACATTTTCGACGTCTAATAAATGTAAAATGTGAAAAAATCCTCACATTTATTCTAAACGTCGTTACTTATTCAGATCAACATATTTTAAATTTAAGATTCCATAAATAATTCAAAATTTTTTGGAATATTTACAATTTTCGCAAAGTGATTTTTATTTTAAGAATTTTGACGAAAAATTTAATCAAAACTTTTTCAATCTGAACATCTCCAATGTAGTTTATTGTAAATATAAAGAGGTATGCATGCGATATTTATAATTATATTTTTCCTTATATCTTATTTAATATATGTTTATTATGTGAAAAGCACTATTTACTAATTAGTAGTAATAACAAGTAAAATATAAAAAAAAAAAAATTGTTTTAATATTACTGGTCGACTTAAATTGTACAAACAAGATAGCAGCGCGAATTTTATGTATAAAAGGCAGATGCGTGATAAAAATCTCGCAATACATTTTTTCACAACAAATATATTAGCAAAATATGTATTTATACGTACACTATTGGTGCCATATTGACTCGCATGTTGAATATGTAAAAACACAACCCTCTAATATTTTTTTTTTTTTGGTAATATGTTTATTGTGTGGGATGGAGTAGACTCCACCTTTGATATATACAGCGTTGTCCTAGCTACTTTGCTAGACTGAAGTCTGTGTTAAAGTAGCCAGTTTTTTTCGTGCCGTTATTTAAGATTCGACATGAATAAAAATAGAGATAAAGAAATATATGTTTTATCAATTAATTAATCAGCGAATCAATTTATAATTTTTTTAATGAATTACTTTAATAGTAGTCCAACGTTTTACAAAAGATAAGTAAGAAATATTGAAAAAAAAAATGGTAACTTTGAAGTCTCCTAACTCGCTTTCCTGTAAAATTTTTACCAAAATGTAAATAATATTTTCTGTTCAAAATTGAATGAAAAAGACTCCCCCGAAGTTTTTTCTACTAGCTATGAGACACCCGGTATATAAATATATATATATATATATATATAGAATGAAAGAAAATGAAGTGGGAGTGATATTGAATTAATGAATTATTAGTGTAGGCACTGTATAATGATTGTTAGAATGTTGATGTAGAATGCTTTGCTGATTATAGTTTAAAAGAGTAATTAATGATTAATTGAAATTATTCTATTATCTTCACGAATAACATCAATAGTGCATATATATAGTGCATTGCATTTTAGGCACTTGGATGAAATTGAGTCAAGCAAAATTTAACAAGTTTATTAAAAAATGTTATTTGATAGCGTTATTTATGAAAGACTGAAAATAAGATTATTATTATTATTTACGAGATGCGTGAATGGAATACGCGTCGCGTCAATATTGTTACTATTTTATGAAGTCAGGACTAACCGTCGACCACTGGATCACTAGGTGAGTGTCTTGACCACTAGAACTATAAGCACGTTGGAATGATCTATTATAATTTTTATTTAAAAAAATCTAAATCTATTCATGTTGTACATGTGGTGAAACGCCTCTGTACTTCGAGGTATTCTCCTATTGTACGCCCATGGTTATGGAAATTTAACCTGACGAATCCACAGCATCTGGTTCAGCAGATAATAAATCAATTTTTTTTACCCACTTTATTTTCAATAAACCAAAACATTATACCGACTGTGATGGATTAATTTATTTTATACCTAGCAAATTTTAAAATAGCAACGTTCGATATTACAATAATCATTATTGATATCGCTACGTATTACGTATTGAATCTTATTATATTATGTATCATTAGATTTTGAGTATTATTCCACGATACGCATTATGAAGTTACTTTTTAAAAAAAATTGTTTGGTCATAAACGTCCAAAATTGTACCGATGATTTCATAATTAAAGCAACTTTTCCTTTTTTTTTTACACCAAATTTGAATTACCTTATAAGCGGTACGACCGGTGATCTTAATGAATTATTTAATTTAATATGAATTTAATATATTAATTAGAAAGATATATATACATAAAATCAATTTTATCGAAAAATATTGTTGTTGCGCCACCGGGATTCGGACCTGGATCTCTTTCCAAACTGGGGAAGGTGCGTTATCCAACTATGCTACAGCGACGATAGTTTTAGCAACAAATTTTCGAACCTTTTTGATATTAATACATTTAATCGTTATATTATTTGAAAGAGCCATCTACCTTATTTTTACAGAATCGCAAATACCTTTGAGTAATCTGATAGCAGACGCCAGAATTATCAATTCATTTTTATTAAATTTTGGACACATTGGTACAATTATTATTGATATTTTATTATAATTTAATATCTTCTTTAGTTTATGTATGAAATCTATATGAGTATAATATCAATTCTTTATAACAGAGATATATATATATATACAGGATCGATATATGTTATTCACAAAACAAGTTTCAGACACTGGGTACCAACCGTATTTATGGAAAAGACTACAATTATATTTTTTTCGTGACCTACAACATATCCACTGTTAAGTTAGTGGGCCGAGATATTTAATACATACGTAATTTTATATTATGACTCATTTTTCAAACCTGATTTTATAAACGTATAGAAAAATGGAAGTTCATACTTTTTTGTGATTAAGAATATTTTAAAATAAAATAAAATCTGAATAAAAAAAATCATTCTAAAATTTAACAATTGTTAAGGTAATTTACTGTTATTCAAAATTATAATTTATTTTACAAATATGAATGGAACAGTAGTATGAAACTGTGTTTCGGCATTCCTACTCGTACTACTGGTAGTATTGGTATAAACAAATAAAAATAAAACCATAATTAATTTTAATTATAGATAAAGATGAATTATATTACAAATGGTTCAGTTCTTACGGTCCTTCAAATCTTATTGATTTCAGTACATCATACATTCTTGATGGGTTTCCTGATATTTCTGACTTTGAAACGTATATTAATTTATATGTTCCATCAAGAAACCCCAGACAATGTCTCTTTCCGTAGTATTAATCATAAGAAATTTCACCAATACCTTTTATATTTTTTACGATGTATTTTTGTATTTTTTCTGTTTTATTGCGTTTAACTGTATGGTAAAATTGCATTGTTTATACATTCTTAGAACTTTCCTTGTTATCTGCTGCCGCTTTGTTATTATGTATTTTTTTAAATATATTTATAACAGTTTTTAAATTTATCAAAGGTGGAAAAAAAAGTGTCATCTAAAGTGTCATTTTATTTACAAATCTGAACCCATCAAATAGTGTTGGGCAGATAACAGAAAAGAGCGCATTCTTACTATGTTTCAAATGAAGCTTTACACTTGGATTATAAAAAATTGGTTGTGTCCTTGAATGAGATTCGAATCTCCAACCTCTTTAATATTTGGGTAGCCTCTAAATAGTGTGCGGGACAAGACGAGAATATTGGGAGGAAGCGCTTAATCCGAATTTTAAAACGACTCAAGGTATCGGAAGCACAAAAATCGGCGTACCGATCGCCTCGAATAATAATGGCACACATTAATGATTCAGAAACTTTTCTACTTTTTAACTCACTTTTCTGATTTTTATTATTTTCAAGGTTGTGAACCCCTGGAGTGCATCACACCTTGGCCAATGTTCGCCATAACATGTCGTCGGCAACTTCTGATGGTTCTCCACTTTAACTCCTAGTATTGTTTTTGTCGATACATTTGCCATCTCTTTCTGAAGCCTTTTTATCCCTAGGTCAATAGCCGTGTGTATCCCGCTCACTCTTGCCGAGCCCCCTCACTCGAATGTCAGTTTTAATGGCCGGTAGGCAGTCTATTATCGGCGGCGATAATGACGTGTATCAGAAATGGCCATTAAAATGGTTTGCTTCCTTGAAATAACTAAAATGAATTGATAATTTAGTAATAATTAAAATGATAAAAAGTGACATGTGTGAAAGTTTAACGGCTAAAACAAACATAATTAATTTATCAAGACTATGCCAGTGTTCGAAGCGGAATATTAGATAATCGGTTAGCACGAATGAACTAACATTGTAAAATAAATATTTATTATTTTAACGAACTTTTAATTACTTTTAGCTTTTAATTATTTATTAACCACCATTTTATTATGCATACGTTATAATGTTGATCTTTTTCTTCGAGAATTAACCGATTTAGTATCTAATTATTGCATATTATGAAGAGCGGTTCTTTTTGATATCTGTTAGCATCATAAATGGTTAAATATAATACGTCTTCTTTAAAAATACCTTATATTTTTTTTAAATTTTGATTTTGATCGTATATGAGTATATTTTTATATATTGAATTACTAGAGAAGTGCGTAAAAACAAGTACATTTTTAATGTTTGAAAAAATGCATCGAGTGAAAATGTGTGCCATTTATTAAAATCATAAAGAAAACTGAGACAATGTGATATCACGTTAACATTAAAAAAATTGTTTCTTTTCAATCACATACGATGAAAATGCAACCTTCAGAACCCATGACTCCAAGATCTCATTATTTTACTCATTAAATCCATATATTAGATGAATCTCACTTGTAGCGATCTTTTTAAACGTTAATCATTGCGCAAGTAAGAAATTTTAATCACTGCGTTATAAATCTTTTTTAGTCTTTTGAACTATTAAATTAACTTGAAAAGTTTGACAATGGCTCAAGTTTACTACACGTATTTTATTATTATATCAGAAATTCTTTTGTATAAAGTCGCTGTCTATTTTATAAGTTAATTTACTGTATAGAAGATGAGGAAAAGAAAAGATATAGATAAGTAAAATAGGAAAAAATATAGCTATTCGCATGTGGTTTTTCAAAACGATTAGATTTCGATGTTAAATGGTGATCTTACGGCGTAGTAAAACCAAATTCCTTCTACTCGTAAATGTTAGCTCTTCTACTAATCCGCTGACAGACATTATGATGTATTTACTGTGTGTACTCTCGTCATTCGACACGCGGACATTCTTCAAATTAAGTTATATAAACGATGGGTATCTGACAACAAATACTTCATATTATATTTTAACACGTCATCTTGTTTACATTTCGTGGCGTTTATTTGAACAATCACATGTCCGATTGAGCAAAGGCGATTACTATGTAGAATTGTTGACACCTGTCAGCCGTGAAAATCATGTAATTTATTATTTCATTCCTTCGTTTTTAATTTGTTACGTACAACGTGAGTCTATTTTACCACAAATATACTTTGTGTTTGTAATGTAATCATTTAACATTTATTAAGTTTCTTCGCGAAAGAGGATCATGTTGATAATTGTCCAAACTTTCTCTTCAATTTCAAGCCAACGAGCCTTATTCCTATAAATTTTAACTGGCTTTTCGACTTTCCTCTTGATCGTCCATTTATCTTCCGAATAGCCGTGTTACTGTGTATTGCCACAACCATTTATTTTACACATTTCAGTCTCGAATACTACCGCATTATTATTTTATCCGCATTTTGGATCCGAGAGACGGAATTGTCCCAATTAGAATATTGGCTCGGTTGAAATGACTCGGTAATATAATGCCACGGAAAAATAAGAATAATGTAATTTACCCTAGTTATTTGAATAATGTTACGACTGTGAGGACACAGTTTAAAAACGGTTGTTTGTTGTAGTGGCCACTGTGTGGCGGTGCGATCTACTCAGACAGTTACTGAGGGATTAATACAGCTTCAAGTTACGATAAATATTATAATCATAAAAGTTATAAATAACTTCGAAAGCAAAGTGATGGAAGAGTGTGAATAATTCAGTAAGATGACTGACTGCACACTAATTCCAGACTCTCAATACTACTGAGATGGGCGGGACGCCTGTACGATTCACGAACCCAAAAAGGACACCCGATGAAAATCCGAGCGGGAGAAACACTATTGAGAAATCTAAGGTTCCGCTGGAGAATCAATATAAGAAGGATCTTACTGCTGGTGAATAATTTTAAACGGGCAGTAGAAGACCGTGTATCGCGCATGCGGAAGATTGTGGACACCTAGGCTCTATTTGACCCGTAACGCCATTTAAGAAGATGAAAGTTGTGACATACATTGACCTTTAAAAATCTACAGAATTAGTTCCTGAATGGCATCCGAGAATTCTTATCGGTGTACTCTCTCTTTCAATTCAAACAACCAAACTCATTTTAAATTGATATCTTTTAATCGTTCCGCAAAGAATTCGTCTTGGGTAAATAAAAGAAAAGTATTCTGGGAATAAGCAGCGTAATCGTTTTGGTTCCTATGCGATCTATTTCATAAAGTTGGTATTCTTGGCATAAATTACCTCCCCCGTCCTCGGCTGGGTCGGCCAATGGGGGCGTGCGGCTCCTGAAAAGCCCATAAATTTAATTCGTGAAAATTTAAACACAGCGGCTGTAGCGAAAGCAAGTGCAGTCGGGGGGATGGGGGGCGGGGAAAAGAATAATAAAGTCTCATTTATTATCTCCAAACCGGGTATTGTCGTTAGCGGGAAATGCGAGACGAAGAGTTTCATAATAGCTGTGTAGAACAGCGGCCGGGATGGTGCAGTATCGGTTTATGCTCGCAAAACTGAATATTTGCTACGTGTAGCGGAACCTGTGCCTCGTAATGCAGAGTTCACTGCGCGGGACCCGACTTACTAATATATTACTCGGCTGTGCAGTCAAAAGATTTATATCGGAATAAACTTCCATTATCTTTCTTCGGACGATGTTTGAATTGCTTTGTAGAAATAATGAAAACTCGACAACATCGGAGAGTGGTTTTTCATTAAGCTTTCGTTTTACATATGAAACGGTACTGCGGAAATAACGCTCAGATATTATTTATCTTTTGTCCTATTACGTATTAGATATACCCGTGGGAAGCAAACCAAGTACAATTGAATATATTGTTGACGATTCAACAAAAATAAGTCCTAAACATTCCGAACACATTTATAGTAACACTGTAATGTTTTATCAAACAATACGGACCCAAAAGATAACTTACGTACATCTGATTACAAACAGTCGAATATGAGACAAGCCAAATACAGAAACAAACAATTTATTAAAAGACAAAGAACAACAAATTACCTTTCCATAGAAGTATCTACTCAAAGAAACCTTCGGAATCCATTTAAATACAAAACAAGGTAAACGACTTGGCATTTGGTCATATTTAATATTTGTATCATATACCCAGATAGAAGGTCTCAAACGATTTTTATAATAATAATAATTATTAAATATATAATATACTTAATGATTGTAAAATTGCGTATCTATCTAAGCAGTGAAATCTATAAATGTCTAGGATCCTGGTTAAACAAAGATATGAATCCCGAAGAAGAGATTAAAACCCGCACCGAAATGACCAGAAATATTTCCAAAAAGTTGCAAACCATGTTAACGAACAAACACCTGGACCGTTAGATAAGTTCTGCCGGTGCTGTTTAGTTGGTGTTATTGTACAGATGCGAAACATGAACCATAAAGTTGTTACGATGAACTAAATATAAGCATTTGAAGCAGGTGTATTTCTTGGACAATACGGGTTCCAACTTTAGGATTCTCGAAATGGTGAGAACATGCCGTATCGTCTCGTAAAAAACTGGAGTATATGGGCCACGTGACGAGGGGATTCAGATAGATGTGTTCCGCCTGGTAAAGTTGAGGGGAGGAAATTAATGAATCGATCGATAAAAGCTCTCCTCGTTGAGGAACCAACTTAGTCAGTGAACCGGACTCAACGCAGAATAATTGTTTGGCAGGATATCAGAAGAAAATTATTAATATATTTCAGTGGATTCCAATATTAGCGTTTACATTTAAAAATAATCCTCTTTAAATTGTATTTAAAATAAAATAGAGATGCATATACATTATACATGTCACATTGATATTGTTATTATTTCAAACTAAGATAAACACTTGTGTTATAAAAATAGGATTCACTTTGTGGTCTCCTGGAACGAGGCTCGAACCCCCAAACATTACATCACTAGGCGAGCGTCTTAACCCCTAATCTACTTAATTCTAAAAATGTTCTTATGTTTTCACGGCCGTTCAGAATCTTCTGTGTACTGTTTTCTGAGTTAATTTGCGGTATATATTTAACCATTCTGGTCGAAATTTCGGATCCCATTGCAGGGTCCGATCGACAATCTTCTACGAGGTATACAACTTGAGAAGTATTTATCACGCAAGTACGTAACATTAACTGTGTCTAGAATAAGTACAAATAAGTTGAGTGACATTTTGTCTTCTATTAATTGGACGAGATGCTTTTATTGCGTTGTCAATTTGACCTTGAATAGCCTCTATTTTAAAGTTTAGCAACTTATCTCGAACGGTCTCTCCCACAATCGCGTTACGCTGATTGGCCGGGACTTGGCTGGATGAATAAATACTGTTTTGTGAAAACAATTGTGGATAATAATTTTGAGCTCTGCGCTTCTCAGATTGAAAGAGAGACCGGCATTGTGAATATTTTAGATAAAGGGACATTAAAGTATTAAGCTGCTCCGCAGCAGCTGATACAGGACTGTTGAAGGGAGATCTAGTCGGACCAATCTCAAGGCGGGAAAGTCGTTACGGCACCGCCTCGCCTCGTAAATAATCTGTTTATTTTACATTTGGCTTGTATTTATTTTTCTGCTGGCAGGCTTAACGATTCGCGAAATCCTCCTTTGTTGAGTTGGCGTACCGTGTAATTATAAGGCTCGTGATTGGGGGTGGGAACGATTGTTTAGGCTCACTTATAATATACTCGTACATTTCTGTAGTGGCTATCCGCGCAGCGCTTCATACGATTATCTATTTTAATTATCAATCAAATATAATTTAAATAAATTATTTGTTAATGAACTCCGCACGATTCGTTTATAATAATAAATATGATAATACAATAAACTGCGACTACGGACAATCCAACAAACAATATTCATGTACTTGTTTCTTTGTTGTATGTGATTTTGTTACACACTGGGTGCAATGTACGTGTTTCTTATGAGTGTATGAAAATTCAAAGATATAAGAAAACGTACACACACGCACACATATATATACACAGAAATATTGACGTAAATACTCGTATTGAAGTAGATGTATTGCATAAGTTTAAGAAACTTTGCTATAAATTAAATACATCAATTAGAAAGACATATACATACAGATATACTGAATTTATCTAAAATATATTTTAGCTGCCACCAGGATTTGAACCAGAATCTCTTCCAATCCAGGGAAGTGCGATATCCAATTACACTACGTCAGCCTTGTAAATAGTCGACAAATTTTCGAACTTATATGTTGCAGTTATTTCAAATTGATATATCTTAGTTCCATTTATTTGAAAGCTATCACCATTTTATTGCGAATACCTACTTTGAGAAATAATCGCTAGGAGACGTCAGAGATTTATCCATTTCATTTTATTAAATAATTGGATATATGTTGCATTTAATTTGTTTTAAAATATCACTAATGTATGTTCTGTAAAAATTACAACTTCACAAATAATAATGTATTCTCTTTAAAATAAGAAACTTTAGGTTGATCAATAATAATTTAATGTAATAATTAACGAAATCAAGACAGTAATACTTCGTTTTATTTTTACGCCACCCTTATGAAAATAGGCGTTCCTTAACTGATTGGCTTAAGATAAGTTAATAATTTTATTTTAATTATTGATAATTATTTCGCCATTGTTGATTGCAGTTTTCCACACGTTTTCGATGTGTTTATTTATATATTTGCAAGCACTTCGAATGCTTGCGTGTATTATGTTTAAATGGTCTAACTGCCTTGCTCATTAAATATGTTAAAACTGCACAACTGCAAAAGCTGGTTACACCAATCAACTGAACGAAGCGGACTGACAACGTACCCGGTTAGCCTAACTGATATTCACCATCGAAACAACAGAGTAGCAAGCCAAGCGCAGGGTGGTAAGTAATAATCTACAGAAATAATGATATGTAGGAAATAGTGTTTATCTATCTATCTATATTATATAATTTAAGTCATACCACAAGTAGTTGCGCACAGCGTTGCTGTATTATCCCTTGTTATTATTCTGTTTGCTGAAAGAGCAACATTTCTGCGACAATCGTTCTGTTTCTACGACGTTTGTCTACTTTCTTCATGCGCACACTCTGTAATTTACCACGCTTCTGAGAACCCGGCCAAGAAACCCTTTGTTAACTGGATCAATATATTACTTGGTTTAATCATCGTCATAATCGTTATATTATATAAGTAGTATATATGATATAACGTAATCACTGGAATTACCAGATTGAGATAAAATTCAGGAAGAACCTACGCATTAGGATTACTAATCTCGACTTTTTGAAATACGTCTTAAATTTATAAAAGCACTTACTTATTTTCTATAACGCTATTCCCTGCAGTCACCCTCCTTTCGATATCTTTCTCAGTATTTCCGTTTCTATCAAACATACATCCCAAATACACAAATTCATCGATTTGTTCCAAACGTTCATTACCTATAAGTATTTTGTACCTTGTTTTGCTTTCCTCTTCGAATAGGTACCATCACTTTCGACTTGTTAATATTCGTAATAAGGTCGTTTTCCTTCAATACATCGTACATTATATTCACTAGACTCTGTAATTATTATTCGTTTTTTGCCACTTATACTGCATCATTGGCTTACTATAAACAACATATAATCAAATCGCCAATTTTCGCTCCTACATTAATATGTTACAGTTCTTTCACACAATTGTCCAAATACAAGTTGAACAGCCATGGAGACTTTACACAACTCTGCTTGTCACCTTTGTAATGTCAAACCATGCTGCGAATGATTCATTGATGAATGATCCTTACACACGCAGAACTTTCTTCATATATGGATGCAATTGCGTATATAAGTTTGCTATTTACCCTGTAAAATCAGAGAGTACCTTCCATAACATTTCTCTTCTGGCTCTATAATACGCTTTTTTTAGATCTACAAAAGCACAGAAAAGTTTATTTCATCACTCGTAGAGAAAAAAATTGATCGATGCTTCCTCTTCCACCCACGAAGGCTCCTTGCACGTCCTATACTTTTTATTTTGTCACTGTTCTTGCTCTTTCTATAAAAATTCTTTCATATAGTTTTCCAACCAAACTTAATAGACTAATTGCCCTATAGTTACCGCATTCCACACGCGACCCTTTACCTTTGTAGAGAGGCATATAACAGCGCTCCTCCAATCTAACGGAGTGTGGCTCTCCTCTAACCACTGATTGAAAAGCGCACGAAGCCACGAGACAACTAATGGGTTACCAGTTTTCATATACTCGGAAGCAACGTTATCATGCCTCACAACCTTACCATTCTTCATATGTTTTATTGCACACCAATTCTTCCATTCATATCGTTTTTGTCATTCGTACTTTCCCCAGAAAGCCTCTCGAAGGTTTCCTCATTTACATTCTCTTCTCTTTCATACGTTTCCAGGAAATATTTTATTTATTTTAACATTTCTCCATTTACTGACTTTCTTTTCGATTTCGATTTTCTGAGCTTTCATACTACTGCTTTCAGCACCACATCGGGATTTTTTAACCGCCTTCCAGAAGAATTTTATATTATCCTGAAAATTCTAGGTCATTTTCACCCCTTTCTCTCTTTTCAGCCGCTCTTTCCTTTTTTTAACACCAGCTTTAACTTTTTTCGTACAAGCATTGTATAGTTTTTTCGCTCCTGAGTATTCATCTCCATTTACTTTCAAATGATAAAGCCATGCATTCTTCTTTTCTTTAACAAGTTTCTTTTTGCCATCGTCCTACGATGCATCGCCTTTCTTTCTTCCTTGGGTAGATATACCTCAGGATTGTTTCACTGATTCGCCTTGTATAACCTGAATATGTTCCCATGCATCGTCTATATTCAGATCACTTCTTACTCAGCCTTTCACACACTTTCCTTTCAAATTTTTCTTTGACATCATCCTTTTGCAAATTACCAATTTTAATTCTAGATGGCGCCGATACTGTTTTTTTCGTGGATCGCCATCCTTGAAATAAAAATATTATTGAGACGATAAAGGAATGGTCAGTTTCCACCTCAGCACCCCGAAACACCCGAGTGTCAACAGTAGCGTATCTCAGTCTAGAGTCAACCACCACAAAATCAATCATCGACCTTTCATTTCTTCTCTCCCATGTATACTGATGGATTTATTTGTGATCAAAAAAGGTATTTGAAACAATAAGGTTTCATTCTAGTCATACCTCAAACAGACTATTTCCATTCCCATTCATCTTTTTGTCACCGTACATACCAATGGCCGACTCGAAACCATCTCTTAGAGTTCCCATCCATTCATATCGCCTGCGAAAATTATTCTTTCATTATTCCGTTTCACATTCATTACATCCTTCACTTACATCATTCATCTTTAACTTACATCATTCATCTTTCACTTCCATCATTTTCTAAATTTACGACTAAATATACTCTTGTAATTCCAATATTAAAACGTATCCACATGAGCCTGGCACTGACAAACTCATATTCTCTCATACGTTCTATCATTCTTCTTGAGAGCAACTCTGCAAGATTTTGTTTAAAAAATAAACTTCTAAGCAATTATGTGTGACTAATTGTGGAAAAGATAATACTTGTCTATGAATTGTTGATGATAAAAGTATATTAAATAGGTGAACGTTACATTGTGTAAAGTGATCACTTAAGCCAGCCGATGACAGGTCGTAAGCCCTGTAATGCCCAAGACTTCCATACTTCTCATATAAAAATAATAGCGTCGTCTTTGTGAGACATCTTAATCTCGATGACAATCTCCCAGGGGATAAAATCCAGTAACTAGTTCCTACAAAGATTTGGACATACTCAAAATATATTAATATTGTTTACCTTTTATGTATATTTACCGATAATAAGCATATATGTGTAATCGGTAAACTCTTCATATATTTCATTTATAGAAAAATGTGTACACAAACTGTGGTCGAAAACAAAAATAAAATGAATAACGCAATAGTTAGATCAGTTTATTTAATTTAATCGGTATTCGGATTACCACAGCGTTTTTAATAATTGTATCGATTCATTTTCAATGAGTCGAATAAAATAATTTTACTATGTATTTTTGACGTATTTGTTGATTGATAAATTTGTTTGTTAAATTTAACTAGTCAATTAATGTTGTTTTGTAAGTCTTATTAATTAATGCGTACGTGATTGCCTAAACTCATAGCCACGTAGGTAACTTGCAATTACACTTTATTAAAATGGCTAAAATACAAGGAGTTATCCAAAAGTTTCTATGTAGTAGTAAAAAAGTGTATATTTATATGAGGTTCTAATCGCCACTGACACCTTCGAAGTAGTCCCCTTGTGACTTAATACAACAATTCCAGCGCGTTTCCCACGGGAACACCTTTAGCTATTGGAGATATTGTTCAACACCTTTCGATCCTGTATGAATCGTTTAAATGTTATCGAATCCTCGCCCCTTCAATTTCAATTGAATCTCGGAGAGCACACGGTATCGCAAGTCACATCGAGTAATTTTGCTCGTTCCGGACATGTGATAGTTTCCCTACAGTTTATTGATAATGCATCTAGTTTTGCTTATATTGAGATCCTTCGCGATAGTTCTTTAGCACGCACCATTTAAGTTAACTAACACTGCTGCAGATTTTGTGAATATTTGAGAGTTCGCCGATGGTCGTCGTAGATGGCTCGTCGAACTTTTCGCATTTTCGGCCGTTGCGCTGGTTCAAGGTCGACTAGAACGTTCCACCTACGTTTGTCCATATTTGAAGCGTGAGAATCGCTCAAAAATCTGGGTTATACCCATCATAGTCACCAAATTCTTGCTATTTGAAACATATTTTGTACATTAAACAATATGAAACATATTTTGTACATTAAACAACATGAAACATATTTTGTACATTAAACAACATGAAACATATTTTGTACATTAAACAACATGAAACATATTTTGTACATTAAACAACATGAAACATATTTTGTACATTAAACATATTTTGTACCTTTGGATTTTGAGGTGAGGTTGCATTGCTCACATGTAATACTATCAAGTTTCTATAATGCGCTGCGGTGTTAACTTTTACGTTCTCGTCCAAGGTGTGAGGCCACCTAAAATTTATTACGCTGCTAACGAGTTCTCAAATATTTTAAATTTATTATTATTATTTGTAAGTTGTTTCATGATACGTACATAGGTATCTAGAATAAGTAAGCAAACATTCTTAATGAAAGACGAAATTATGGCAGGTAATAATGTAAAACTATGAAATGTTGAAGAATTCGTACGGTACTTCAGCAACCCCCATTGGAGCTCGATGTTATTTTCGTACGTTGGTACGCCGAAGGTCGAGTCAGTACACCCTTAAATAAGCACATACCGGTCTTTAGCCAACTTCTAATCTCTTACGTATTGTGTCGGACTTGGCAGGCATACAGAATCAGCCGTCCTCGCGATGAATAGCTCAATGTTATATTCTGTTCGTATTATTTGTGAATCATAAAGCCAACCTCACAAAGCACCAAGAAATGCAAACATGACTAGAAAACGTAGCGGGATTCATTCATTGCGATAGTTGATCCGTACAGCTAACAAGTTTGTATAAAACGTTGCAAGGAATTATTTTACCGTTATCTGAATGGAATGTAATTAATAACGTTTCCTATTATCCACAAGAAATTTTATGAGCTTAATATTATAGACAATATACCTATCAATATGCTTTTATAATGCGATACAAACTAATATTAAATCTATTCATTTGACAACTCGAACACAAAAATAATAGTACAAATTAAATGTATCAACTAGAAAGATATATAGAAAAAACAATTTATTGAAGTAATATCTGAAAATATCACAAGACTATGTTTTAAAAAAACTGCAACATCACAATAATGTTTTCTTCTTAAAAATAACAAAAATAGTTTTCGTGAGTGTTTGTGTTTAATTAATGTATCATTTAGATCCCGTAAAAAAATTAACCATAAATGACTTTGTGAAAATGTATGCCATGACAGAAAAAAAGATTTTTTATATTATATGATTTTTAAATCTACTGTAGGTATAAAAGGGTACTAGGGTAGGTAGTGTGAAGTAACGTAATACGTATCACCTTTTTTCTCAAAGCATTGTGAACTTTAAGTAAGGCTTCCAAAAATTTTCGGATTTAAGTTCGGTGTGAATCTCAATGAAAGTGATTTTAAAAGTGTGTAGATATGTTCTCATAAACACGTAGATATGTTTTTATTTAAAGTAAATGTATGCAAATACGTTGTATCTTTATATTAGTTGTTATATTATATATAGTATATAATATACTCAGAGTCAAATAAGTCTTTGACTGAATAGTAAACGATGCTAGATGATAATATATCGGTTTATTAAATTAATAATGTAATTTTCTTTGTTCCGATATTGTAATATAAAAATATTAATCAATTTAAGTTCGATCACATTTTATGGCTTTAGATTATCTTAGAACGTGTAAATTTGTCACAATTTTTAAAGATTCCAGCGTTTACAATTTTCGTAATAAAATATATGTTAGGTACGTATATATGTACGTATAAAACGCAATTCGCCAAAAAAGCAATTTAAACCTTTAGTCTTGTAACGATATTCTGTCTTCAAATGCTGTTCAAGATTCTAGATCTAAAGGGTCGTTGATGGATTGGGTAATTTCCGTAAATGTTCTCATTTTATCGTCCCTTAGAACGGATGTGGGAATTTTTTCCACAAGTTTAACGCTGTGCGAAAGACGCTATCTTGCTTGAACAGACATAATTGCAAATGTGTGTAAAAAGCACGTATCATATATATACTTCTGTCATTATGTTTGTTTATGACTTGGGGTTTAAGTTAATAGATGTGTTTCTTCAGTGATTGAATACCATTTACGAGGATCTGTTATACCTGTTGGCATTTAATAATTATTATTTAATATTATTAAATGGCAACAATATAACAGCCATAATTGTATAGTTTATAATTTGCATTGTGGTAAATAGAATTCTAACCATGTTAAATAAGTGTAGTACTGGGTTTTATTAGCTCTATTAGGGTTGCATAATATGGGTAATAATAGGGATAGAAACCCTATATTATGTACCATAAGCCATAATAAAATATGTACCTATATAAATAATGCTTGAAGCAGTACCTTAGATGTTAAAATTTTTAATTAACTAGAATAAACCACTCTTAATATAATTATAATTTGTCTATGTTTAATGCAGGATCCTAAATAATAATGACAGATAGAAGGACAAACATTCTGTTTTATACACATGTATTTATTTCTATAACCATATCCCGGTTAATGTGACCCCATATGAACAAGAGTCTGTTTACACATATTTTTAAAAACATTCGGCAATTTTAATTATATTAACTGAAGTTTCACAGGTTTAGGTAGAATACATATGTACCTACATATAAAACAGTAATAAATGCACAATAAAACTTAATACTTATAACTTAACTACTAGTATTAACTCACAAATATGATATATCTAGAGCATGGGTGGCAAACCTTTTCAGCAGCCGGGCCAGATTTTAGAAATTAGATTTTCTACCTGGCCGTACAACAAAATGACGGCGTTGCGAACTTGCCACAGACTGGCGGTCGCACGACGCATCCCGCCCCGCATTAACGCTCACGGCAGGGAATCCACGCAAAAGTGGCCGCGCGCGCTTTTTGAAATCAGCTTAACGTTGTGATTGTTTGTTAATACGAATATACCATAGAAGAAATTGTCACGATAGTTGAATCAATGTACTGAGATACTTCCATGTATGAGATATGATACGAACTACGCACGTTGGAATGTTTTTTTGGTGGTTTTATGTACACTAAAAGAACAAAATGTGTGCATATATGCTCCGCGGGCTACAAGTAGACACTCGGCGGGCCGCGGGTTGGCCACCCATGGTCTAGAATTTATTGTTTAAATTCGTAAAAGTATCTACTATTTCACAGTTTTCTATGTGGCTGTTGATAGCTTCCTGTTAAAACGTATCTTCTCGATACCCCTTTTTTGTCATCATTTTAATAACGTAAAACATTCCTTTTACGGATCCCTTCAATTGCTGTCCCGAAATAATTATACAGCATTTATTGGAAAAGTACACTCTCTGAGTGGTGGCGATCTAGAATAAAAAGGTCTGGTTCCGTTCGGGCAGATACTCTGCGTGAAAACCGTTGGACAAAAAACACTCTAGCGATCCGAGACATGTGACTTGTAAGTGTGACTTTATTGTTCATTCGCGCCGTAAACGGATCCGAGTGAGATGCAAGAGTGGTCGGTTCCCTGAACTAGTCAATGTCATCCTAGAGTGATGATGAAATCACTCCGAGTGATTCCCTGAACGGATTACGTAGTAGATAAGCACCCACCACCGTCTGCGTTAACTTTCTCATACATAAAGTATAGCCTGTATATGTGTATTATTATTATCAATAATGAACAACGAATGTATGTATTTATTACGAACATTGGCTAAAATTCAGAGCTAATATTTCGTTTCAATGAATAATGATTAATCTTCCGATTTTTTTATCCCACAAAATATTTGTCCTTTTTCAGTGACTTATTTACTTTGTTTAATTATCTATTAATAATATGTTCAAAATAAACACAATTTCATTGGAACGTTTACGTTTTAATGTAACATGTTTGGGATAATTGATTATTTAATAATAAAGTGCATTTAGTGTAATTAATTTTCGTACCAGTACCAGTACCAACAGGCAACATTTAAATAATAGTGGTCGAAAAAGACATCGTCTACCAATTACTTCTTCATTCGATAGCCATAATCTTCCATTCTGTCATATCTCTTTTATGTTCTGAAAAACCTCATCAAACTTTTTTAAGCAAATTTTTCCAGCAAACTTTCATCAAACAATTTTTCTGGTGAAACAAAATACAATTTCTAATACCAAAACCGAATTATTTTACGGTGGAAAATGTAAAAAGTACTGTTCCTCGCGTGTGGAAAATCATGAGCGTATGAGTGAATAAATTGTGAATAGAAAAGTAGTTTATGCCCTTAAATATATGCGCAATTCGCTTCTCTATCAATCTAGTTTCATAAAAAACTTATTTTCGTCTGGTGTGTCGCGTAGGCGGTATTCTATAAATACATCGAAAAAAATATTTTTTTAGATTATTGATTTTATTAATATTGGATTCACCATTTCAAAAATACTAATTAAATAAGATCACGATCATTCTGAATTGTCTGTGTAGAGTTCTTGGAATTATCATAATTTAACTTCTTTGTTGACGAACTCATCTTTGGGTCCAACATCAGGGTGTACGCCGATGTATAATATAGTGTTTAATCATATATTATAAATTAGTATTAGGTGAATTGAAAAAAATAAAATTCATCCGAATCAGTATTTTGATTATGTTACCAGAATGTCTCCACACAACATTATAATACAATTTTAACATTTTTTATTTGCGTTGCATACTTAAGTTGCAAATATTATTTTATAATTAGTGTAATAAATAAAATAAAAATCTCCCCGGCAGAGAACCGAATACTAACCACGACCGAGAAGTCAATGAAATGTAAAAATAGCAGTTTATAAGATATTATCTTGAACTCCTTTTTATACTACCTTGTTGGTAAATTCAACAAAAAAATTTTTTTTTTTTTTAAATGTTTAAAATTTTATGTTAACAATGTATCAAAAATGTAAACCAGTGACAACTTGAGACTACAGTCCATTTACGCAATTGCAAGATGAGAGGGCGCTCGCTCAACTTGTTTGGCGCGATCGATACTCAGCGCTTCCTAAAATCTTTTTGATTTGAAATGGTTTCTTTCAATATTTATTTCTTGCATTTATTTTTTTGACGTTTAATTTATTTTTATAAAATGCTTTATTGTTTCTCTATTTTAAAGAGAATTTGAAGAATATTATACCCTAAATAGACGTATGATTATTTAATTGCATTTTTATTAAAACTATGTTTGTTATTGTATGAGATGATATTCCCCTTTAAATTTCAAAATGTATCTCTTGAAGAGAGGTAGCACGTCTATAACAATTTTATTAATGTGTATACACATTTGAACACATTATATCAGAGCAATGTAACATTTCTAAATGAATATAATTTTTTAAATTTTGGATGCGTCTGGTATCATCCTCGGTACAGGAAAGTAAAAATAAAAGTTAAAGTATTTAAACAGTTACAAAATTTACTAACGCGCTCTTTATAATGCAACTTTTGTGTTAAATTTTACTGGAGGTACCATTAAATAAATATATTATTTTTTAAAATATAGATGTAAATATATTCACCTTGTACGAATTATTTACATAAAAATAGTTGTGAAGTCCTATCCCAAAAGCTTGTGAAATGATCATTATAGAATCTCTACTAATCCGATTCTTTAATAAATATCATATAGATATTAAATCCATAAATATACTTACGTGATATGTCTTCGAATTAAACATGCACTTATACTGTAGGTCTCATCTGTAAATGTGTATGAATTTGTATCACAAAAGTCTAGTAGATACTACTCCAGATTTTTTAGTATCATTTCAAGTTCATGTTGCGTAGGAGCACGAATAGGGTGAACCCAAAACGATTTTCTCGACGTTTATCATAATGATGGGGATTCAGTTTTTATACGACTATCATCATAAAACTGGCCTACGCCTCTACCTGCATCCGAGTAGCAAATAGCTTATTCGGTGTGCTCTGACATTGGGACTAGGATCGATCAGTTTATGGACACAGTACCATTTCACAAGGGTTGGGATTAGCACAATTGAAAGAAGAAGAGTACTTCTATGTAAATAAAGATTTAAATAATGAAATATCGCTACTGAAAAATAAAACCGTTTTGTTTTTTCACCACGTTCGTACATTTGAAATGAAGAATTGATGCGCATTATACAGGACTACATAACAAGAATTTTACATTCAACATATCTTTTAAAAATACACTTTTATCAACTTCATGCACAAACCAGTAAATGATCAGACGTGAAATAAAATGTACGTATAGGAGGAGAGGGGTTTGGAACATTAGTTGCGAGACTAGAGGCATTCTACACACATTCTTGGTGGATGGATTAAATCCGACAGTTTATGACACATTTATTTAAAAGTATTTACTCTTCGAAAATTAAATCTTTGTGTAAACAAGACTTATTTGTTACATTAATGCATATTATATTATAAGCCTTTAAATCATCATTCCAATCAAGTCATATTTTTTTAAAAAATGCGCGGAGCTATTTGATTTCATAAGTGGCACAAAAGTGATCACGTGGGTGACACCAAAATGAAAATATTGGGACAAGAAATTTGCCTTAGTTCATGTCTATATATTTGGTGGTCTGTGGTCTCTATGACTCAGAATACGGAGAAAAATGTACTTACAGTTAAAATGAGGTAATTTAAAAAAAAAATATTTGGTTAGGGAAATATTCATTCGGCTAGGTACGTACTAGCTAGCCTGACGAAATAACATGCGTTCCGAAACAGTTAATAATATTATATAATCCAAGTGGTCACTTACAAATTTATTTTTTAATTAAATATATATATGTATGCACTGTCTCATATAACTCGCTATATTATGTATTGTATAATATATATCGTGAAATTGATATCTCACTGAGAGAAATATCAACTCAAATAATTTCTTCGCCCACGATCACAAATTTCTTAACACAAAAGGTATTCGAAAACATCTACAGTCAGATTACCTTTCCAATGACTTCGTAATTATAATCTTCGTTTTCCGTATTTTTCAAATTACTAAACCTAAAGAACAACTTTCCCAAATATTTCAGAACGGCGGTGAATAGCAAAGATAATTTGGGTCTAGGATCAATCAGCTAAGTCGCAACTTGAGGAAAATAATCATTGGCTTCCTTTATATCGACATCTTCCAACCAAGAATATTTATTTATACTTATCCTTACATATTTTACTTTCTCCAGTCGGTCTCGTCTCCTATCCGGATATTAAAAAATGTGATTTTTTTTTACCTGATCATTAGAACTTTACGAATAATTTAAAAAAAATATATATATTAAAAAATAAAACGATGAATTATATTGCCTCATATGCAGACGAAATATTTGGTTATTTGTTTTAAACAACCAAAAAGGAATAAATCACACAACTAGATTAAAAATTATATCGATAAATAAAACATGTGTTGTTAGAAGATTGTTAATTCTCAAGAAACACTGTATTTATTTTCTTCTTCTTCTTCTTCTTTTAAATAGACAATCCACCCTTCAAGAGTGATTTTATAGTAACTTCATTCTTATTTACATTACATTTGTTATTATGGAGGAGTTAGGGTGTTATTATATTAACTTATATCAATTAAAGTACCAATGGGATATGATGCCAATGTAGCATTGATTTGTTTAAGTGCTATCTCAAATATTGTCATTCTGTGGTTTAAGCAACTTTGACGATATTGGCTTTCTTTAAAGTGTAATAACATCTTTACACTCATTAAATGAAATTGCTGTCCATTTTTTTAGTCATTTTTCTTTGGTGTTCTATCTGAATTATTCATTTATTTATTTCTTTCTTCTTAAATACATTAATCGGAATGTTGAAAGTACCGCCATTTAATTTAAAAGCTTTGGTGTCGATGCGAATTTAGATGGCTCTATGAAAAATTTTAATTGTTTATCTTTGTGAAATTTGATTTACTTATGAATTTTAGTGATTAACTTATGTTTGGTAATAAATCAGTAGAATACATGTTGATTATCTGCATCCAACAAGTGCCCCATATACTCATGTTGAAGCCAATACTTAGAAACGGTACAAAGGTTCACGTACTTTGGATCCCTTAAAACAAATAACAATAATTGACTACACTAGCTACAGACGAGAACCAAAAATTTTCGCTTCCAACATTTAATAAAGTCCTAACCGTTGCCCAGAAATACAAAAGTTTAAAAATAATGAGTGCACTGGACGATTATGAACGAAAGCTTTTGAGGCGTACCTTTAGCCCGGTTTTAGAAAATGAATTTTGGCGTAGACGCTACAATAATTAGCTCAATACTTTGTATAATGAGATAACCGTCAAGTTTATCAAAATAGAAAGACTTCGTTGGTTAGGCTATGTAGAAAGATTGAGCCAATAGCAATCGAAGTCATTTCTGAACCCAAGAGCTCGGAAAGGTCAAAGCTGAGATGGAGCGACAATGTCTTCAAAGACATAATATATGTGTTAGAAATTTAAAACTGGAGAGAAATGGCTCATAATAGTGATCAATGAAAGAAAATTCTCGATGTAATAACTTGCAATTTTTTTTTTCTCTTTTATACGATATTGCATATGATATACGATATTGATATACGATATTGCATACGATATTGATATACGATATTGCACCTAAGATGTTTATTACTTTCACGTGTTTATTAATAATAACAATCTTGTCATTCTGAAAACTTACTTCCAGTCTCAAGCATCTTAGTTTATTTGTTTCGTATAATAAAACTGTTAACAAATAATCTTACATCAAATCACGAAAAGAGATAATTTTATGCAATGTTCAAAATAATATTTTAAGTATAAAGGTGAAAGCCGCATTCCGTCCACGTCAAATACATTTTAGTACGGTAACTACAGTAAGAAGGATGCCTTAAACCTTCGGCTGGCTCTACGTGGATGTTTTATGAACGTAGTAAAGTTTTATGCCTTTTTTACCGAATTGAAATAAGAATTCTATCTTTTGTAATGCGTATTGATATTTTGTCCGTGGTCGAACCGAGGAGTATCGGATATAATTTATTCTCTAAATTTATTACTCTACTATTTTTTTTATTATTTATTATTATAAATGAGTCTTGGAGGATAAACAATTCAAATGGATGCCATTAAGAAAATATTATGGAGAGAATAGTAGTAGGATACGGTATTTTTTTTTTTGAAGATTCAGTAAAAATTAGTGCTTTATGTCTATGATTTGTCGCCAATGTTGTAGATTATAAGGGTACAGTCTGCCTATATTACAAATATTTTGATTACGATTTTCAAATAAATGCAGGTACCTTTTAGGTAGGTTGTACTCATACATCGGAATTTTAAATTTGCCCCTATAGTAAAATATAAAGAATTTATATCTACTCCACGTATGAAATATTACATATATAAATAATTATTATTTTGCATTAAATAATATAATAATACAAATTAAATGTTTTAATTAAAAAGACATACATATAAAATCAATTTTATCGAAAAGATATTGTTGTTGCTACCGGGATACGAATCTGGATCTCTTCCAATCCGATTATGCTATAGCACCACAGTGCATTGACGACAAATTTTCGAACCTATATGTTACACTTTTCAAATTAATACATCTATCGTTCCATTATTGGAAAGCCATCTTCTTTATTTTTACGGAATCTTTAATACATTTGAGTAATTAATTAATTAATTAGCAACAATAATATCTTTCAATAAAATTGATTTTATATGTATATCTTTCGTATTAATACCTTTAATTTGTAATAAATATATTACAGACCTATGTTCTGAATAATTATAACTTCACAATAAGAATGTGTTCTCCTTAATAAATAATATATATGTAATGATTCATTACGAAATATAAGTATTATATAGATATATATCGTATATATATATATATAGTTACATTAAATTACTACACTAATTATTAAAATATAAATAGCAATGTAATTATATAACAATAATATTTCTATAAATAATTTACATTGTTAACCGAGATAATAAATGAGTAGGTATTTGCATACTATTTAAGAATCAAAATTCAAAGACGTAGGAAAAAGAGTGTATTTTATAGAGAAATCAGTAAGTAAGAATATGAGTGTATCAATTTATATATCCAAATGATTATGCCGGTGTGTTTTCGTTGATTTTTTAAATCTAGTTCTTATATAATATGTACGTATTCATGTTCTGTTGTTTTGTCCAGCTGATTTATAGATTTACGATGTTAGGGGGATGAGCGTACGCGAGATGCGTTTATACTTTCCATTCGTCAAAAACCATTTTAATTCTTTGCCGGTGTTATAATATTTTTTAATGACTTTTTTTTTACTATGAGCAATTATTTAGTAACTCTACGATAACTTTTTAGAACGTTATCAACAAGACACGTCATTCGGGATTAAATTTAAAGAGTATTTTTTTTTTAATTTTAGTAAAATTAATGTTTTCTTATAAATGACAACCCCAAAATCCTGGCCCAATCACGAATCGATTCCCGTAAGATAGAAAAATCATAAAAAAAAAAGTATTTTATTATGGGCGTTAGTGTTGACTAAACAGTACACTGACCGGTATTATAAAATAAGTATGGAATAGTAAATTAATTTACATTTTATTGAAAAAAAATATATAACAAATTTTTATTAAAAATAAAATATAACTAAACAAATAATGCAACGAAAAATGTCAATGAAATTCAACTTGTTGCCATACATCTATATTTTTTATGAATTAACAGCATAATTATTTATAATACTATATATAATCAAACAAATAATAGATATCTTATAGAAACAAAGCTATTTTTAATTATATTTAATGAAAATATATGGAAGTATGCCCCTGTAATTACCGGGCTTACGACCTGTCTTCGGCTGGCTTAAGTAATCAATTTACATAGATATAATGTTCACCAATTCTCACCTATCAATCTACATATCTATCAAATTTTTTAATGTTGTATATATGTTAATATGCGGATTCACTTCGAGTACCACTACACTATCACCATCTATGGACTAAATTTGATATTTTCCCCCCTGAAACAGCATATATGTCACAATGAGAGTCTAATTATATTTTTGAAATTATTTAAATATTCTTTATCTGTGAAAAGTTTTTAACACATTATACTAGAATACGCATGAAAAATCAATATTTTTCAATTTTCTGTATTTTCTTATTTTGACCAGTATATTATTAGCAATATTCGAGTCACTTCGAGAAGACACAATTACTGGATTTTACCCACAAAAGTACTGCTATAATGTTAATATTAATATGTATGTATGTATAAAGCAACATGAACCGCTGAATCCTATATATTATTAAAACACATTCTTATTATGAAGTTGTAGTTATTCAGAACATAGGTCTGTGATATTTTATTTTATTTTCTTGTTCTCCCTATATCATGTTCGGGTACGTTTGCGAATAGGCATGTAACAAGCATTTTTACAAAGTACATTTTTACTTTATTTGCTTGCACTAAATTAATTATTTAGTATTAAAAATATTATACACCAAACCAACATGTAAAATTAACGATACTCATATTTACAAAATTATATATCCACCCAATATCAACAGCTACAAAAATATACAGATCGTCCAGTACGAAATACTGAAGCGACTGTAAATTTATATTTGTAGATATTATAAAGATTTTACCTTTTTTCATATGATTTAAGAAGTGTTTTTTTTTAATAGTAATCGGGAAGGAATTACAATTATTCATTTAATTTCATTGAATTAATTCTTAGCTGTAATAAAGTAAAGCGACGTGCTCACACTTTTATGCGGAATTTTAATGGACGTGAAATGATGATCATATCTATGCAAACACCGTTCGTCTCATTTCGTATTCAATTGTTGGCGGTAAAATATTTAACTACTATTTGTTTATGATACGGTTAATACGTTCATAGGGACCTAACCACTAATTAAAGAATTATGGCATTTCCCTCCATAATCAGAATATATAATTTTTCAGGTCATTTATTTAGTTAGGCATGATTCCGTGTGATATAATAATTACGATAAAATTGATCATATTTAATTAACTAAACCACAACGTTATATACATATTTATTAATTTGACAATTTATATTGCTTGAAATTTCAAATTTACAATCTGTATGTATCGATGATTATTTTTTAAATATCGTTGAAAAAATCACATAGACTTTTTTTGATATGGATTATACAATCTTGCTTTGTATATATAAAGTTTAATACTACGTACAATATTGGTTGACGAATATGTTGATATGATTTCAAATTGAAAAATATATGATAGTAATTTCCCACGGGCCAGTCCTTATCAACAATATTGTTTTTTTTTTTACATAATCTTAAAAAAACGACACCCACAAAACTAACATTAAATTAATAAAATGAATAAATGCAAACAATTTTTTTTAGATAAAAATTATATATTAAAAATATAATTTATTATACAGTATTTGAAAGAATAAAAACTTTTTTCTAGGTACATATTTTGAATTGTCAAGCATTAAATAAAAATAATATTTTTTTAAATTCACAATCTTTTAAAATAATTAAAAAAACACGTATTCAATGTCTTAATTTACACATTTGTTTATTATTTATAAGCTATATCATTTTATAAAAACCACTTCTTTAAGTCCACTTCAAAGATTGAAGTCCATAGACTAGAGCCTAGGTAAGTGTACCTATAATTTATGGTTCAGCGTTGGAACAATAATTTACATTATCCTCGATCCATACTTATTTCTAATTTTAGGATTTTTTAATACCAAATTAGCAGCACATCGTCACGTCGTGTGTTTCTTCCATATGAAACTGCCTTAATTACCATCATGCCGATACTTCCCGGGGGTTGGCAGAGAAGATAGAGTGCCACACTATTTTGACCTGACATACAATTCTCCTGTCATCCATATTCATATATCTTCTCACACAAGCTCGTCGATTAATGTGGCTTCTAACAGAACCATCTTCCAGTATCTCGTCGTACCTAGTCTTCCGCAGACATCATATATTTCAGGTACTATCAACATTTGCGTCATATATATTTCTTAACATTCTCTCCTCATTCATCCGATCCATGTGACCAAACCACCTATGCGATCTTTTCTAAATCTTATTCGTTACGCTAAGATCAGATTTACATTCTCTCCTAGTTTCTTCATTCTTTAATATTTTATTGTGATTATATTTGATTCATTTATATAAATACATACTAATTTATATGAAAAGTATTTTTTTCTGACAACCAGTTACTTTATTAACAATTTGTTTCGCAAAATAGTATTATATATATTTATATGTGTAGGTATATATTACAATATTATGAATATTGACACAGAAAATGATTTATGAGGTGTGATAAAAAACATTTCCGTCAGGTTCCAGATTAATTATGTATGACTCATAGGCAAAAGGTACATTATATATCCCAACTGAGATTGTAGGTTATTTACAAGGATTTAAATTAAATACATTAATTTCTAATTACAAATATTCCGCTTAATTGGGCCGCCGACTAATTAAGACAGCCACCTATTTTGGCCAAATCTCAACGAACGAAAACCAAACCAAGGAACTAACAGTAATTTACATCGCATAGGGATGACATTCCACTTAATTAGGTCATTAAATATAAGATCAGAAAACGTAACTTTAAAATTTATTAATATGTTTCAAAACAGCCAGAGAGATTAATGCAAACATTTCCTTTTTGCAAGGAATATAAAGGGTGTCCAGCGGAAAAATTTCAAGATTAAATTGTAATTGATCGTAAACCATTAGGGTAAGTGGGAGGCGAATTGTCCAACGCGCGTGATTTGCGGATTTGCCAGTCGCAAGAGTCACTGGTCGGGAGCGCACCGCGCGTTCGCGGTTGAGCAATATTTAAAGTGCGGTGATTCATTGGTTTGTGCGCGTTGTGCTTTTCGTACTCACTACAATATTTAACGAGTAAGTGATAGGCCGAGCATGTAACTTATCTGGTGCTGGGTTCAATGGTTCAATGGAGACAATGGTTAACCAAACTCCTGCGGGACCATCAACGGACATATCGGATGTCCCAATTAAGCGGAATCGACTGTATTTCTTACGTCTTATGAATTAGCCCCCTAAATAATAAAACCTATTTCTCAGTTTTGTAATATATTATGTGGAAAAGACAATCCTTTTCCTCGAAATAGATTATGTTAAATGCTGGTAAAAATGAAGAAAATTTCCAGATGTGAAAGAGCATTTACATTTCTGCTCATCCAATTACTTCTCCAGCAAATTATCTCATCTCTTAAGACAAAGCTTGATTCTTCGGGAAGACGTCGGGAATGAAAGGCGACCCGTGAACTCAGACAGTGTTATATTTTTAAACATAATTTGAAGATGATTTTATTAGTTTCTCGTTCGTTAGCTTGGGGTTTTATTGCGGCCACAGATGTCGCCAGATTACGGCGTCTGTTTTTGATTTTGATTGGTGCTCTCAAAAATATTAACCGCTCGAATGGCCACTTCAAGAAAAGCTTATTTATTGTACGGGGAGATTCTTTTATTGCCTCACAGATTCCCTCCAATCTTTTACAGCTAAAATTATTGCGGTTACAATGTCGCTTTAAAAATAGAACTGTGAAATAAATGAAAATTTTAATACCCACTTTAATTTAGATTTAACGAAACGTCGCGAATAACGAATCGTCTCTGTGAATATTGTCTTGATCTTGAAAGAAAAATATGTATATTTAGTGGAGCAACAGAAAAAAGTATATAATCAATAATTTTTCAAATAACATGTTTTGGTGAAAAAATTTCGATTATATTGAAAACACGCTTTTTGTTGTGAAGTTACAATTTCAGAACATAGTTCTGTGCTATTTTTAATACAAATTAAATTAATCAATTAGAAAGATAATAATCAAAAATTTTAAAAAATGTTTATTTATTTGAATGCAGTTTTACTAGGAAAAAATTAGACTGGCGATTGGTTCAAATAATAATTTAAGTAATGGAACAAACAAAAAGTTTAAGTTTCATGTCTAAACCATCTATAATCAAGTATTTAACCTCCAAACGATTTAATAATGAAACTGCCATTAGTTTTAGTCATATTCCACGGGCTTGTACCAATGAAGATCAAATAATGTTAGCGACAAATACCTCAAATTCGCGTGTTAAGTTTCAAACACCTCAATAATTGGCAATAAATTTTGTAATTTTTCATAATCGACAATATATTTGTATTTTTTTTTGCATTTAGTATTGATACATCTTTAAAATATCTATTGAAGCATTTAGATCAAAATTCAATTTTTAAACGTTTTTCGTGATTTATAGGTTTTGTTAAAAATCCGTTATAAAGGGGTTTGGAATTAAGCAACCCATATACAGAATATTCTATCCCAGTAGCTACCTAATAATTTTTCGATTTATATGTTTTTTCTGTATACGTTTCCAATTGATTATTTTAATTTGTATAACAGTTATTTTATTGTAACAGTTATGAAGGGAGTTACGTTTTTTAACCTAATTTTACAGTTCCCAGGAATACAAAATCTGGAAAATATTGCAAAAGTTTTTTTTTTTACCAGTAATCGAATTATGTAACTAAAAAATAAAATTCCACCATTTCGTGGAATAACATCTCCCGCACTTTACGGTAAGTCGGTACCTATATTCTATTTTGGGCGGAACTCGAAAGGTTTTTTATGACTGACTGAGAACTTGATGTATGTATGTGTTCATATATCATATTAAACGAATTACAAGGTAGCTTCAAATTTTACCTGAAAGGTTTATATTGTTAAACTAATAAATACTAACTTGATAACGCGGCGTCTGCGTTGATTGAATTGGTTTCAAACTCCCAAACCTTTTGAGTGTACAGGCGACCGCGCTACCAACTCGCTATCGAAACTTAATAAATAATGTGTATCACTTCCATACTCCTCAGGATGACAAGTATTTCTGTATGTATTGTATTTCGGAAACTCCCATTAAATTAATTTGGTGAACTGGCCGACCCGTTGTTTTGCTCGGTCGACATATTCCATTCACCCGGTCGCCCAAATGAGCGGAATAGGATTATTCTGTACCGCGCTTCGTTATAATTTATCCACGTATGAGCTCGAGCAACATATGGCCATTTCATTGCGTTCATCCTTTTCAAAACATCAATTTGAACTGGAATGTTAATGAAATCACAGTATATTTACGACTAGCCATGTATCATTCGGAATGATTTTTGTTCGCGAAGGCATGTACGTCATTTGCTATACTTTAGTTTCAGCGTGAGATTAAACGTATAATTATCATTCGTGTTTCACTGAAATTCATTTTGTTTATGTGCAATTGGATCTGTAAATAATTTTTAGACGGTTTCTTTAGCCAGTAGCCGTAGGTGTATTTGCATTATTTTTTAATGTAATATTTTTATGTTTAATAAATATGTTTGGCTAATCAATAATATGGTATTAAGGAGGACACATTATTACTGTGAAGTTGAAATTATTCAGAACAGACGGTCTGTGATATTTTAAATACTGATTAAATGTATTAATCAAAAAGATGTACATATAAAATCAATTTTATCTACACATATTATTGTTGCGCTACAGGGATTAGAACCTGGATCTCTTTCCAAACCGGAGAAGGTGCATTATCCAACTATGCTACAACGACAGTACTTTTGACGACAAATTTTTGAACCCATATGTTACATTTTTCAAATTAATACATTTATCGTTCCATATGAGTTCGAAAATTTGTCGTCAAAAGTACTGCCGCTGTAGCACAGTTGGATAATACACCTTCCTCGGTTTGGAAATAGATCCAGGTACGAATCTCGGTAGCGCAACAACAATATTTATCAATGAAATTAATTTTATATGTATATCTTTCTAATTGATACATTTAATTAGTATTCAATAATATGGGTTTATATAGTTTAGTTTCTCTCTACTTTCGCTACAAAATTATAATTATACTAACTCATATCTAATTCAACTATTTATTTACCTATCCATATTAGTTAATTACGGCTCGGGTCAGATTAAAAGTAAATATATTTTTTAAATTGCATGCAATGATGGAATAAATTTCTGAATTGGAAAATTTATTTAATTAAAATTTACCAAAAACTCTACGTTGTTCAGTTAAATATTAATATTATACTTTAAAGAATAACGAATAAATTTAGGAAGTGGGTGAAAATTGTCTGATGATGAAACTTGGCTAGTGAAATTAGACTATCTTTCGTTTCATCATCATTTAATCTTTATGTTATAAAACGCAGGAGGTGGGTTATATACAAAATTGTTCAGATTTACAATTTTATTTTAATGTTTATATTTAAAAAAATAAATGATTATTTTAGTAATCAAACTAGTTCGCAACCCTGCATCCATTAAAGATCGATAAATATTTTGAAAGGTAAACCGATCGTAGTATAACATGATCACATTCAGTTAGACATTCGCTGTAGTATTAATTGGAATTCATAGAATTGAAATATGTGCGCTTATTTCTAGTTTGTTATACGTCTGAAAATATTTATTAATTGTATGGTTGGCGTTGTTAATTAAATGTGTGGCTGGTTTTAAATTATGCGCGCCGGTACTACCCCATAAATATTTCAGTGCGTTTTATAAATAAGTGAGCGTGTAATATGAATGTCATCTCGCCGTACTGTACTCTGGTGTCTGCGTTTAATGGAGCTGCTTCCAGTTCAGATGAAGAATGGAAAAATGTATTTAATATTATTTTTTACTTTTTATTCTGGACGATTTTTTCCATAATATTTCGTTATTAGTCTTTAATTATGTTTCTTTGCACGCATAATAAAATATACAAGATAAGATTTAATTGCAGAGGAGAGTGAAGGTATTGAACATCAGAGTAATACTAACTTCGAATTTTGTACCATTTATAACTTGTTATGTCTGTCAACAAATGGCTGGCTCCATTGCGTGAATTCAGTTGCAATTTTGTAAATGTTGCAAATATAAGTATTATTTACTAATCGTTATGTGAATAAAAAATAAAAATTGATGTGAAATAATTTTTCTTTTTTTTCAATTTTTCGCTGAAAACCATGATGATTGCTTACGTATAATATTTACGTAACTTTATGATTATGTATGATTAATTAATATTTTAACATTTTTAATTAAATTTGAATGCAAGAGGTTTGCAAAACTTCTAACATCATTTTTTCTTCTCTAAAAAAAGTTAATCTTCCTGATTCAAGTAGTGAAGATAAAATAGAGCTTATGGATTTTTCGTATGATAGCAATTTGAAGTTGTACTTGTTGTGTTTCCAATTCGCAAAGATCGTTCTTCGGTAGTACCGAATGATATAGTTTTTGTGCTGCCACCACCTCAAAAAACATGGTTGTACGCAAAAAATTAAAGAAATATGTGCTTTCGAAATAAGATATTTCGGTGAAGTAAACTTAATTTACATTTAATACAGATATGGCTATACCATTCCTCCTATAATGCTGTCGCTAACCACGGGAGGAATGTGATAAAATGAAGTCGCCAATAAAATGCCTTATTAATCATGCAGTATACTTAATTATCTAACAATAATTATTCAGTATAATCGTGTTGGCTTTTAGTTGAACAATGTATTTAAATTTACATTCTAATCATTTTCTACTTTTATTAAAACTGTCCCACCATCCCCCACTCTCCCTTACTCAACGGGTTTGTTATGCACATTTTTGTTTAAATTTCTATTCACTTTTTATATTAGTGTTTGTTTTATTTTGCAAATCGCCTCGTAATATTCCTTTGTTAAATGTAACGTGGTTACTGACCTCATCTAATTTCCTGGGCGTTTTTTTACTACCGACCTTGAAGGCAGCTCAAAAGCGAATTTAATATCAAATGCAATTTGAACATTAATCACGGCGCGTCCAATGGAGATCTCCGTGAAGATTTATTGTGTAAAGAACACAACAAAACGCCATCTCTCATTCCGTATAAACATCATTACAGTTTTATCGCCTCTAGTGTTCAGGAATGTTTCGGCAATTTGTCATCGCGTCCCGTTGATTTATTCTTTATTGCTGTCGCTAAGTACATTTTAAACCCTCGAATAAATATTACACTCTAAGTGCGCCTTGTAAGGGATTCTCTTTATATTCCACGCGACAAATGCTAAGGGATACTACAAGTAAAATATGAGCTTAAGATAAACGCGACTTCTTTCCTTAACATTTTCACCTGCTTCGTGTCGATTTTTAACCATGTTCCAATCAATAAGTTACTTTCGCTTGAATGCATATTGAATCCGCCATAATAATATTTTGAAACTCTGTAGAATTGGAATATAAATTACGGATTAATATTAAAGTTTTATTTTTATTTTTAATTCCAGCTTTTACAAATGTGTGTGTCGATTTGAAAGCCATTATAACGCTAAGCAACAAACAAGAAAATAAATTTATATTTATGATTCAACAAAATTGGTATATTTACTGTATCATAAGATTCGGGCGAAAATCAACTCACTGTACTACATATGTATGTACTTTTATGTAGATTATCTATTTATTAATTCCCTATATTAAATTGATAAATTGAGTAATAATAGATTTAAGTATTAGTGTTCTTTTTCCAATGTGCCTGTGTCAGTAGCCAGTGGATATTTCAAAATTTTTAAGGGCGTAAAAGAGCTTATGGAAATTTATGTCCCCAAAGTATCAACCCTTTTCTACATTATTCATTCATTTTGATCTTCGTTTATTACCCTTTTCTATATTCGTTGGCCATTAACGCATTATTTTTGTAACATAAACAAACTTCCACTTTGAACTGTTGTTCTAGGTCGAAACTACGCTTCGTCATCGGCGTCGATCGTAACGAGATATACAAATATTATTTATTTCCCAGTTATTTTGAGCTCGTGCTAACGTAGCTGTTCAGTGTTACTCGAACTCACTTTGGAATTTTTATCTGATGTTACTGACGTTTATGAATTTATTTATTGATGACACCTTACTATGCATTATGTATTATATTATGCAATGCATTATTTTAGACGAATCTCAATAAAACATTGTAAAAAGAAAATATCGGCGAAAGTACATATAATTATAATATTTATAAATATTTTCTTTTAATCCTCCCTCTCTACCGAGATACTTGAAATATTTTTTTATAAACGTTAATTCTCTGAATAATTAAATAATGTTATTGTAGTTATTGCATGTCATCGAATGGAAAACTTTAATACGGTTTAAGTAAAAAAAGTATTTAAAAAAAATCGAGCTGTGATTAAATATTGTTTTCATCAACATGTTGACAATAAATATTAGTAAAACCAATCTACATTCAGTCATTCAGAATTCCAATAATGATTAATATTACCGCGTTAATTATTTTAAAAACTTCCTCGTGTATTTCGTCACATTTTCAGACCCGAAAACATTTTTGAACTTGTACTCTTATCTGCAGCTCCACAAAAACTCATCAACATTCTTTTAATAAGACGCCCGTATGGATTTTGAGTACAAGTAGATATTCTGAATAGGCCAGAGGGCGAGCCGGTAACGTTTTAATTATGGATTTCACGCTCGACTCCGCGCTCACCATAATATTTGCATAAATGACGTTCCATCGCTCGCTGTGGGTGCTTACGCTTTTAATTGCCCATTTTGGTGGCGGCCATCGGCACCGCACTCATTTTACCGCCAAATTTCAATGATATCCGTTTTTGCTCCCGCGGTCATGGGGTTTGATGAATTGTTTTCAATTTGGATATTTCGGACTATTTAAAATAAGAAACAATGTTAATTTTTTTTTTTATTCGACTTTTGTGATTTATCATTTTTATGATGTATTTTTGTACAGTGCGGATCTGAGGCACTCACAGCTGCCATGCTCGCTGAGTTTTAATCGAGTGTCGCAATTATGCAATGGATGACTTTTTGATACTATAGCCTTCAGGCAAATGTTGCTTGGAGATCGGCGAGCGGTGTGGCTGAACGCGGCTGTGCGCTCGCCGCTTTAACCAATCGTTTGTCTTTGTTCGTTGTAATATAAACAGTAAAAACATGGAGTGGATATTAGTTGTGAAAGAGTCAGTTATCTTGACGCTTGAAGATTGGATAATTCGAGTGGTTTGCACTTGCCTGTTAAACAAAAGTTAAGGATTCAATAAGTTTATTCTAATACGTAAGTTCATAGCGTGCATAATATAATATATATAATATATTGGAATAAAAAAAAATCGACTTAATTTATGTTATAACGATTAATATTTATCATAATTCTAATTATTAGGAGAACACATTCTTATTGTGATGTTGTAATTATTCAGAACATAGTTCTGTGATATTTTAAATATGAATTAAATATATTTATTAGAAAGATATACATATAAAATCAATTTTATCGAAAAATATTGTTGTTGCGACACCGGGATTCTTTCAAATTATGGAACGATCAAATGTATTAATATCAAAAATGTAACATATGGGTTCGAAAATTATAAAAAATATTGTCGCTGTAGCATAGTTGGATAATGCACCTTCCCCGGTTAGGAAAGAGATCCAGGTTCGAATCCCGGTGGCGCAACAACAATATTTTTCGATTTAATTTATATTCATAATTCTAATATTTACTTTTTCCGAGGTAAGTTTGTCAAACTCCATAATCATATTTATGAAAATAAAACGTTTGTTTTTTAATTCTATTCGTTTAATTTACTTGAGACGCATTTCGTAATTTGCTTAAGACGGGAGATTGATAATGCTCTTACTAGGCGAAACGCGTTTCAAGTAAATTAAACGAGAAGAATCAAAATATGGGGAAATAAAAGTAAGTGGCGTATGGTACGTCTATGAGCACTATAGAAGGGTAGATATTTTTTTAAATCTTTTCAGCGGAGGTGTATTTAATTTAAAGCTCTTTACAAATGCACTTTCTTCTATTCTGTAATGTAATTTGCAAAAAAGAGACAATTTCTTTCGTTAGTGTAAATTAAGTGATGAATTCACAATTCATCGGTCGAGTTCTTCAGAATACACCTTTCCTTAATAATTTCCTAAACTAAAGTAAATATGCCACTGGTAAAATACAATTCATCACAACTTATCAATAAAACGTGAATTTAATTGTTTAAATACTCTAGTTTTAAAAATGGTAATCCTGGCGCCACCTAGCAAGGCGAATTTCATTCATCGGTAACTGAGAAATACTGCATTTCATAAATATGGTTGCTTTCTACTGGAGAAAGACATGTGACGCTGAAGTAAGATGCGTAGAAAAAATCCAACGAGATTAACAAAGCTAATACAGCTTAGCTTTGCTAGATTAACAAAGCTAAGCTGTATCAGCTTTGTTAATCTATCAGAGCTGTTAATCGGGAGAGCAGTCTACAGACAATATAAAATAAGTTCTTTACATTTTTTCAGTAACATATTGGTTTAATTATAAAATTTAACACAAATTAAATGAATGAATTAGAAAGATGTATAGAAAAAATCTATCTATCGAAAAAATATTTTGCTACCGGGATTCGAATCAGGATCATTTCACATCCAAGAAAAAGCGTTACCATTTTTGTTATATCAACTGAATTTTTTTTTTCGATAGTCAGTTTTTTTTGTATATCTTTCTAATTGATTTATTTAATTTGTGTTTAAATTAACACAGAACTATGTTCTGAAATTGCAACTTCATAACAAAAATGTGTTTTCATTAAAAATATAAATAGTTAGTTCATTTTTTACACGTTCCTCGTTTTTCTGTTGATCTTACAGTCATACTGCGCTCTTCCCGTTGATTTTAGTCATCTTGCGTTATTCTCATTGAATCTTCCTAACACGAGTGTAAAATGTACATATGTAATGTACCCATTATTATGATAGTGGTCCAAGTCATGTTTCTTTCGTTTCGAGACATTTAAAGGTTTGCGTTTGAATTGATTAAAAAATATTTTTATATTACACAACACAATGTTTCAAAATCTGTTTAATCTACTAGATTTATAATTTATTTCGACATATAAATGTTGCATGTAGCTTATAAGGAAATACAAATTTAAGGTTGAAATTACTTATATACTGTATTATTAAAATAAACACTAGCGGAATACCGTTGAACTTCGTAACAACAAACTGAATATAACGCTTCAAATTTTTCATAATTGTTACAATTTGTATCATTGTGACGCGAAATAATTGTTAAACTCATTTTTTTCAATTTCTTGACTTTCATAATAATGGGCACGACAGTTTATCGGAAATATAAAAAATCTATACTTATTTCATTCCGGATATGACAAACACGTTATCAACAAATAAACGTTATCAGAAAATAATACAATTCCCAGTATCTCAGCGATTGTTCCGATAAAGCTAATTTAAAAAAATACTATTCACATTTTACATATTTTAATAATTACACGTTGTCATTATTTTACTACCGACTTTCTCGCAGCCAATTGGGGATGGAGGTACGTGATAAAGATTTTTACGCGCCTCGTTCAAGCGTGTGATTGGTCCACATCTGACACACTTCCAGGAAAATAACTTAACGCAAACGGAACAAAAGAATATAACGTTGAAATCAACCTATTAAAATTGTTACGATTCCGTCATAAAAATACATTATGAAGTTGCAAGCGTTGGCTCGCGCTTCGGTCGTTTGTACCCTTTTGATTTATGGGTGCCAGTAACTAAAAAAATAATTCCGACGTTTTCACGTTTTGAGAGGAATTTGAAAAAAAATTTAAACATATTTTTTTTTGTTCAGAGGATAAATATTCACGGATGGATAGTACAGTAATTATCATTTCAAGTATATGAATGGATGTGTATGTGAGCAGAACTATTATTTAAATCTGGGGATATCTATTACATAAAGCGCTAAAAATATTTATATGCGTGTGTGTTACGGTAATACGGTATAATCCGCATCACCTACTGTGGTAGAGCGGTTAAGGCGTTAGAATCAGATTCTCACTGGAAGCCTAGGTTTGAATCCTAGTGGTTACGAGTTTTTTTTAACATGAATTATATGCTTTATTTTAACGTGTTCATTTTAAAATATAGTAATATTTGCGTACATATTCAGCAAAGACACAAAACGATCTATTTATTTGTATAAATATCTGTCAAGTAGTGCTTGGAAGCGAGACAAGGGAGGTACGTAATCATATTATTTCAAAATATGGCTCCAAGTATATTATAATTGTTGTACGTGCAAAATGTAAAGGCACATATCGATATTGCACATGTTATATTATATATCTGTCAAGTAGTGCTTGGAAGCGAGACAAGGGAGGTACGTAATCATATTATTTCAAAATATGGCTCCAAGTATATTATAATTGTTGTACGTGCAAAATGTAAAGGCACATGTCGATATTGCACATGTTATATTATACGAGTTTCTATATGTATATTTTCTCACATCGTTATTAAAAAGAATGGGTAATTTCCTGTCCTTTCATTCAAACATTCAAATATATTTTTATAAATATCTGTCAATTCGAGTCTAATATTTTGCCTGTTTGAAAGAAAAAGAAGAAGAAGGGTCTAACATTTGGCTTTCCTAGTCAAGCCGGGTCATCCGTGTGCCATCAGCACACAACTAGCACCCTCTCCTTACACGTTCCTCGTGATCATTGCGACACTTGTTTGTTTCTCCTGTTCGTTATTCTACAATCAGCTTATATAATGTCGAACACGTACCCCGAATCCATACACGGTTGACGTATGTCGAGAGTGCGAGCCTCTTTTCTCATTATCATTGTTCATCAACCGTTCTTTATTCTCCGGGTTTTTTTTTAACTCCCCGATTAATTATTTCTATCCAACAGCCTCCTTCCCATCCTCTCACCTTGTCGCATAAATGACATGGACTCCACCTCAACGCAGAGAGGACTTGCGTAGGATAATAAAGTAAAATATTCAGTTAGCTTTCTCACTAAAATTGCTAAATAAAAACATTTTTACGAAATAAGTCTGACTCAATTTACTCTACTCAATTCACTCCAAATATGGAAAATTAAGTACGTGTTGATTTCGTGTACTCTTTTTTTATGTATGAAATACTTTACTTAATATCTATACATGTAGCGAGGTTTCATGTAACAGCACCTGGGATATTCGGAATCAATATGTGTAATCTATACCTAACTCTTTTGAGCATCATATCAACGTATATTATACAAACATGTTACCTAGATACGTAATATATAATAGTTGTATAGATTGCTTATCATTATTGATTTTGTAAATATTATATTATTGCGATAAGCGATGCAATTTCATGGGAAATCCAAATCAACTACATCACTGCTATTTCTATATTTATTGGTTTTTAAAGTCGTCACCGGGTTATTGGCATAAACAAATAGATTGTCTAATGTCGCGACGTGAAACCGGTTACTGTAGGAGAATACCGGAATAAGATATATCTTTATTTCTCTTAAATATAGCTCAATATTTTGTAGTTGAGTGAGTTAACCTGTATATTATATGTAGCTGGTTAAATAATTGCTATAGTATCAAACCTGTTGCGAAATATCTTCCCACAGCTTCACGTACCTACGTATTATCTTGGCATTCTCTGTGGGCACGTGTATGTAAGGTTATCTCATTCACCGAAATTACAAAACCACCATTGTTGATGCTCAACAAACGCTTCTGCAATAATTAATAGGTGTGTTTTAAATTATATATTCATTTATTTATGAACACGTAGATGAAGATATTCAGTACATTTATTCTATTGTTCAGTATATAATCATCGCCAAACAAAGCGTCTGTATTTTGGCTAATTTAAAAAATAATACTCTAAATAATTTCAAATTCACAACATTTCATTGGTAAGCGTTTTGTATACACGTATTATTTATTTTACTCATTTCAAAAATGTTAACGTTTTTTTAACAATAAAAATATATTTGAAATCAATAAAAATGACAGATAAGGAATATTCCTTATCTGTCAAATTTAAAACATACAAGTAATTATCAAGTGAATATTATGTTCCAGGCCGATGTTATTTATAAGTTTTTACAGCATTGCCTCTTGCATCCTAAAACAAATAGGGCCCGATGATTCCGCTGGCTCACATGGCGAACCATACAGTAACTATGCGTACGTGTAAAGGTCGTTGGTGGATCAATTGAGGATTTTCAGTTCCCCAATAATGGCTGTATTGTTTATTGATAAAACCCACCAAGTCGAAATGAGCTTCGTCGCTCATGATGATTTTTTTTCCAAAAGTCGGGTTTGTGTTTGTTTAAATGTTTTAATGACTTTAAAATATTATTGAGACGTTCAATACTCTATAATAAATTGTAATTAACAACTATCTACGATTGTCAAATATAAAATTAATAAATATCTGCCAAATTAAAATGCTGGCCAAAGAAAATCGACCTGGAACATAATATTCACCCAGAACATTTTAACAAATATATTTCTTGAATTGTTTCTTTATTAGACTGTATATGCAACACTACCGAGAGATTATTTATTTATGACGATATGAGTATTAAACACGAAAGACGCTTTGTGTTGACAATGCTTTTATTAAAATGAAATCTTGACCGAGAAGCATCTTGGATCTGTTTATTTAAATTGTGCAGTGTTCGCATTAAATTTATGTGCGAGTGATGTTTGGTAATTCGACCCTTAAATATTCTCCTTTGTGACATATTCACTTAGTCATGATGATGAGGGAACGAACTTTGTGACGTTTCATCCTTTTGTAACTGCTTACATTATCAGGACAACCCTGAAGTTATGATGATTTATCTTAACATATTATGTAGTATGTACCTACATAAATATGTTGTACAAGATTATGCTGCATATATTTACCACTTCTTGCTGTTCAATTAATTGTTTTGATATCTAACCAACTCAGGCATTATAAATTAATGAAATTGTTACTTTTAATTGATTTTTACGGTCGATTAAGATTATAAATTACTTTTGTGAATGAAGTAGGTCAACGCGTGAATAACAATGCGTATATCTATAAAAAAATATCAAAGTTAATAAATAATCCATTATCGCTTAAAATTAATCAAAAATGTTGAAATATCCCCTACTTTGGTTTTTTATCAGAGATTTATTTGAAAGATCACTTATAGATATTTCAATGATTCACAACATGATAATAATATACTTCTAGTAGAAAACCTGACTGTGCCCGAGTGTAGACATGTGAATTAATCTGTGAATTACATATTGATTTAGTTATGTCTTATAGTTTGTCCGACATATCGAATTCAATGTTGTTCCGTGATGATACATATGTAGTTTAAAACATACCCTGATTTAAGTGATATACACATTTTATAACCTATTATTTAAGTAGAGTTGATCACATATGTGAAAATAAAATCCTTGTTTTTTTTATTCTACTCGTTTAATTTATTTGAGACGCATTTATTTTAAAAAAAAAATTTGATAAATTATGGACAATTCGAGAATTTGATTCTGCCGAAACCTTTTTTCGGCTATAGATGTACCAAGGATATGGAACAAGATCACCGATCCAACATTGTTACATTATTTTTTGTAAAATATCATTCGTATTGAACTATTTCCTAGAATCATGTAAACATTACATAAATTGCAGAATAGCAAAAATAACCGCCCTTTTCAACAAATTACCATTTGTGTTGAAATTGAATAGTTACTTAGCATAATTAGAAGCATTTAAAGTGTATGGAAATCCTCAGAATTCCAATGAATAATATTGTCCCTTTTCATCTCATGTAAATAAATTGTAGGTATAGCTGTCCCCTATTATATTTATCTACAAATTATTGAGTTAAAATTGTTAGATTGATAATGCCTTTACAAGGCGAAACGCGTCTCAAATAAATTACACATTAAATAAACAACGAATAGAATAAAAACACAAGTGTTTTATTTTCACATATGTGATTATGGAGTTCCACAAGCTTACCTCGGAAACCGTAAATTATTTATGATATTACACATAGTACCTGTACTGCGATGGAAGTTTATGATTCGAAGTTATTTAAATATTTATTTAGAGTATATTTTCTTAGATATTATCTAAATAGGTATGTAACTGCATATTATCCTACCTGTAAATGTAAATTATCATAGATGATGAAAGTCTGAAGGAAGTGATAAATAAAATATTTGAGAGTCATAACAGATTCAAAATTCAATTACAGAATACGTGATTAAAAATATTGTTAAGAAAATCTCATTTCTGGGAAGGATCAGAAGATTTATTAGTACTGAGTCTTGTAAACTAGTATACAACTCTGTTATTATTCCTCACATCAACTACTGCAGCAGCATTTTGTTTTTGGCTAACGAAGAAGAAATGCAACAATTGTCAGTGTTGTAAAATAAAGCTTTGAGAATAATACTCAGAAAATATAGATATACTCGGATCAGTGCAATGCTGAAAGATCTGAATATGATGACCTTTAAGCAAAAAATATATTTTAATATAATGGTATTTATTTACAAAATCTTAAATACGAAAATATCAGCGGAATTTACACGAAAAATTGATGCAAATCAACATGAGCACGAGCATCGTACAAGAGGAAGGGATAGACTGAGCCTGCTATTCAGAAAAAAGGCCAAATCTTAGAAATTGATGATGTATAGTGCGATGAAATTTTTTAATGAAATGCCAGGAGGAGAAATTGAATAGATTTAACATGAAACTGACCAAATATGTGAAAGATAAGTTTTAGTAAAATAAAATACTTTAATCTTGTTTATATTAGAGCATATATATAAGTGATTATGTATGCACTATGTTAAGAATTAAATAAATAAAATATATCTTCATTTTGTTAAATATTAATTTCTTTAAAAAATTAACATAGTTTCAGGCTAAAATTTAATCAGTGAAAGAAAATAAGAGCAGCACCAAAAGATGTTATGAGAGAGAACGTAATCTAAAAAATAAGTGCCATGATAGCGAACCTACAGGAAGTTTCTTCAGCGGGAACCTGCGTAATGCTGACTTATTAGTTTTGTTGTTGCCAGGACTGGTAAATCCTACTGTAGTTGCTCCGGCAAATTATTGTTCATTGCTCGCCCACAGTACAGACTCTTGTTTATTGTAAAAGCAACGGAGTGCATTTTCATGTCATAATTCCGTGAGGAACCGTTGCCGCTCTGGACTAAGCGATGTTCACAAGTAAAAGCAATACCGTTATATTTACTCTGTTTAATTGGAATATTTTGTAAGAAACAAAGCCGAAAAAACTAACGTGGGAATTCTTCACGGCTTGTGAAAATACTTTCGATTGGATGTGATTAAGCAGTTTAATGATTTCCCTGTAACTATGAGTTTATTTTTCTTTTTATGTGTTTCTAGAAAACACAGAAAATAATGTGGCTCGTAGCAAAGATTAAAAAAAAATAATTATGTTTTGTAGAACTTCATAATCATAAACGTGTTTTCTTGATTCTACTCGTTCAATTTTATTATCAATCTAACAATTTAACTCAACAACTTGTATTTATATCTATTGTGGGGGACATTTATACAATTTTATTTGCATGAGATGAAAAGGGACAACACTATTCATTGGAATTCTGAGGATTTCCATAAATTTTTGAATGCTTTTAATTATTCTAGGTAACCATTCTATTCCAACACTAATGCCCTTATAAGGCGAAACGCGTCTTAAGTAAATTAAACGATTTGAATTAAAAAACAAGTGTTGAATTCTCAAATATCTATATTGTTAATGTTAGTTAAACCTTCTTGGAAACAGAAAACATAACTACGTTCATTAGTGAAGTTTGGTTAGTTACAGGTAAACTTATACAAATAATTGAATCCCTGTACGAAGAAGGTACTGCATGTGTTAGAATCAATGGATTATTCACACCATTGTTTAATATTATAAAATATATTAAACATGGTTCAGCAAAATTTTTTGTTTTTTGAGAACATCCAGGTACGACGCCACACATCATGTATAATTATAGGTTGTCAGTACTGAGCATATAAATTGACTTATAGAATGTCTTAAACATGCGAAATTATTAAAAATATACCAATTTGTTCGTAATAAATTTTTAATAGATTATAGATTATTACTTTTGTATTATCATAAAATAATTCTTACATCACATCATTCAACGCTGTACATCCACTTTTGCTCCACTCGTGCGCTCAACAATAGTCCGACCAACGTAAATTGGCGAGCGGTGACTAACATTCCCTCCGACCGCGCGCGGCTATTCCTCTCTTCATAAGGTTAAGTATAAGTACAGTGGCGCCGTCCGCCGTTCCCCAATTTACGTTGGTCGGACTATAGCCACCACATGTCAACAAAACTATAACATATCAGTAGGCTAAGTTAATTGTCAATTTTGATATCCTTTACCCACAACAGAGCTTATCGCCGTAACGTAAAAAAGCCATAGCGCATAGATACATTTATTGATATTTTTCATAGATGATTACGACGAAACTGGAATGTTTAATATTAATGCTAAAGCAAAAATTAGCGATCATCTGCTATTTATTGTGTGCAGATAGATAATGCAGTAGTTTACAGAGCTGTTAGCTGTTATGTGTGATGAATATTTGGAATAAGTAGAAGAGTTTGTGCATTTGGGAAGTACATTTGATAGGATCGAAAAGGCTTAGAAAGATATCGAAAGAAGGGTGACTGCGGGGAATAAAGCAAATGACGTATATCCTGGCTTGTGCTGTTTATTTATTCCACTTTATTACATGTACCATGCATGCTATTCGATTGTTGAAGTTTTTGACTGAGCCCACATGGATTCCAGTATTTGGTTTATTCAATCATGCCAGCTCTTTCTACAACGTTTTCTGTTTCTATTGACTTCAACATCACATATTTTTTAATCATTTTCTCTTCATTCGAACATTCCACATGCCTTAATCATTTTAGTGACCAGACTTATCAATCTTACTACAGCCAGATTAACATTCGTATAACATCGCGACCCCGGCGAGTGCGGATTTGTTATATAGCAAAGCAATCTTTTTAAAAAAAAAATGTCTGCACTTGTCTGGCTTTGACACATACCAGGAATCGTTATAATGAGTGGTCGCACGTGCGTGCTATTTCTTGCTAACTCACATATACACGCACATATACGTAAAGTTGCGAGTGAGACAAAAAACAGTTGAGCTAGTGCATCATTTGGGTCTATCCTTCAATATAATCTTAGCTGCAGTGTCAAACGTACGCTGGATGGTATTCACACGGCAAATCCTTAACTAATGAATGCAAAAAATGGACTGCTATACTATGTCCCAAGAAAATGACGTCTCGTTACCTGTGTCGAAATCATTGAAAAGGCCCTTTCTCTTCACAATCAATGCAGGCAGTTGTTAGAAGAAAACGATGAAGATTACGAGCAAGTGAGTGATGTAAAGCGTTGTTATAACGGCTTATTTGACTGTTATCAATTAATTTTGCATAATAAACGTAGGGAGGCCAAGCAAGGGAATCTAGATTCTTTATTGCAACGCGGAATAAAATAAATGAATTATGTTGTGTGTTTCAGGTTTAAAAATGTTTTTTTTTAAATCCCCCGTTGATCGCGAAATTTTGCTTATCGCGACCATTCCCAGAACGTATCCCCTGCGTTCAACGGGGGTTACGTATATTATTATGGTATTTTATCAGTTCATCGAAATCAAGTTGATATTTATACATTACTCATTTGATTGCAAGGTTAAACGAACATTAATAAAGGATGGTCTTATTATGTTTTGTTTTTCCAATCCTTTATATTAAGATATACACACGCAAACATATTTAAATTTGTACAGAATTTTACGGGGCTGTGGAATCGGAGTCAGAGTCGTTGATTTATGATATTTTAATTGGAGTCGTCCGATTCAGACTCTTTTAAAAAAAAAGTGATATTTTAATTAATCGATATTGTATGTATCATTTATAAAGTAACAAATGTGTATACTTCAAAAGTCTGGGTCGAGAGCGAATCATTAATTCCGTATGCAATATGCATACCGGATACATTTATCCGGATGGTCATTCTTTGGCGATAATATAATTTTTTCACTCTAGCGCATGCGACTGAACTGATTGATGCTGCATCTGAGAATTGTTTATGAAGAGTGTTTTTTTCTTTATCCCTGTTCGCATAAAATGACTCGGACTGAAAGCTAAAGTCAGAATCGGAGTCGATAAGTTTTTAAATGATCCCACAGCCCTGGAATTTTACTAATTGTATATACATTTTAATTCTCCATGAGTTTTGTAAGTCTAATTAGCTTTGATACTCAGAATCCCACTCATATAAATAGCGGCTTTATTAATATCAGTATTTTGCTAATATTGCCATGTGTCATCTTGCTTTATTTTTGTGTTATTAAGATTACAGTAAAATGACTCCAGATGCCATTATTATAGACTGTTATATGATGTGGCATTTCTTATCTCCTTCAATTAAAATGAATTGGAGATGCATCAGGCGAGCCCATTATAAAGGCAAGTTCTCTCAAGTGTGCATTTAGCCGATAACAATCGAGCATTAAGATGTTGTCGCTGGCAAAACATCGCCGTGATTATTATCAGGTTATAGTATGCTAATATCTGGTATTTGTTCTCGTCTGGGTGTGGTGAGACATAACGTCCCTATACCCTTAACTCGTGAGTGTTCGCGCTTTGCCATGAAGTAAACCCAACTTTTTAGGCATTACGATTTTGTAAATTTTATTCGTCACATATAAAACTATTTAATACTAAAGGAATCTACAAAACACACTGCTCTGAACAGTTGAATTTAAAAAATAATATTTCTGATTTTTTGTAATCTAAAAATAATATAAAAATAATTATGTCTCTGGTATATAATTTACCTCCCGCAAAATAAATCAGAAATAATATTTCCAGTAATCTGGTGGTATTTATAAAAATTACCTATTGGATATATTTGAATTTACATTTTATTTTCGAAAAGAACAACCCACGAGTAATTAAGAGTTATTTTTCTAAGCCCTTCATAAATTTATGGACTCGTGTTCACTGATGATACTTGTTTCGAAACTTGCACAAAATCTAATACGGAGTGAACTATGATATTATGTGTACCGATCTTTGCCGCCAAATCTCCGAAACTTGAAAACAAAGTCACGTCCGTATGCACTACAACATCAGAGTTAACTTTCATTTTAATATGATGTTTAAGTCTTTCTGTATTTTTGACGATTTTTTTTTAGCCTGGGTAATTTGCACCCAGGCTTGCGACCGTTCCCGGTTAAGCACATTATTCTTATCACGTAAAATAAAACCTTTCGTTTTATATCGTAACGAACGACCAGTGTATAATTACCAACATCGATTTTCGATCGTTCATTGTGATGCAGTTGGTGCATTCTATCTCATATATGTTATGTCATCAGCACTTGCCAAAAGGAGATGGAAACTGATTACATCGCTGGGTTTACATTATAGTAAATGTGGTAAACGGCCCACGACAATATTTTAAAAAAAAATATCCATTGTAAAGCTGTTATGATAAATGATTAAAACATTCGCGAAACCTTATTCACACTTTTAGAATCGATTTAAAAAGTTATTATATTTGATAAAATGATGTAGATCGATTTAAAGAAATCTTTTAGTTGATCCATCTTATTGAGAATCCATGAAATGATGCAATACCTCGCCTGTCCAAAGATCACAGCCGGCTCGAATTCGCGACTCGATCACAAGGCACAGTGATATACAATTTATACGGAAATTCATAACAGTCTTAGATGGTTTTGATTTTCAAAGATTATTCTAATCAGGATTTACTTCTTTACCTGCCAACAATCCAAATGAGATATTCTTCAAGTTGACACATAATACATACTAGCTATTAGTGTATTTCGTTCAATGTGCGAATTTGAAAGATTTTAATTTATTTTATATGAATGTATCAAATACTGTTTTATGAATCAATATTTAGTTGTTTTGTGACATTTTATCTCTTTGTATTTTAAAATAAATATGAATTAAACAAAACTTATCTATATTTTAACCCTTTCTTACGTGCGAAGACTTAATTATTACTTAAAATACGAAGCTTTATTTCAAACCTCGCGCTTTTCGAAGAATTTAAGAAGATTTTCGTGTTATTTATTTCAAAGAAATTAGAAACACCTTTAAATGACACTGAGAAACGAGGGTAACTTTTGTAATTTAATTAAGTATAAAATATTCCCCTCCAACACCAGACTACCATAGATAGATGAGACGAGAGTATTGTGAATTTTAAATTGTTTTATAAAACACGGGAATTTGTAATCAGCTTCTTCACGTATTAAAACAATGGTGAATTTTTGTGTTCAAAGGTAAACGGAATGAACGTTACCCAGATTATCAAATAAAATTTTATCTAAATTTGTCTACTTTATATTAATCTCAGTTTATTTTCGCTTGGTTGTATTTTGAATGCTAACATAATAATTAAACTATTTTATGGTAGTACCGTCTGAAAACTGTCGAGTAACGTAAATTGAACAGTGTCAATAGAAGTGTCACATAAAGTGCAAAAATGTTCAAATTTGATAATATATAGAGATTTTTTCAAATAAATAAATAAACAAGATAAATTTCAAGTTACTTGAGAGTTAGGACGTTTACACATTACATGTAATTCATTGTAAAAATTATGAATTATTGTACTCAAGATTGCTCGCTACAAAGCATTTATAAAAACTGTATTTAGAAATAGATAGACTATTCTTAAAAAAAGCAAGAGCCTTCAGTAGTTTTTATAATATTTGTTTCTAAATTATTATATTAAAGTGTGTATAAAACATTTTTTTTATAATTTCTTGAATTTTTTAATTTTTAGTGACGTCAAATATGGGGGCTCAGTATAACATCACTTTTTATAAAAATAATACCCGGAGTGATTACTCGAAAATAGATTTAAAAAAATATTATATATTCAAAATATACTAATTTTAATACAACAAAAGCATCAACTTGATAGTCTCCCGGGACAAGAATTGAATCCCCGATACAACACTAAGTGAGTATCTTACCTCTAAACCAAAGAAGTACAAAATAGGTAAAACTTTAAAAAAATTCTTGATTGTAATATTATTAAAAATATGATTGTTGGAATCCAATTTTTTGGTTTGTTTATTCATAATTACTTTTGTGGAACCCATTTGGCAGCACATTTTAAGATGATTTCTAGTGATAACAGCTTTGATATATCACTTAACATATATAACAAACCTAGTCCACAATATTTTATGGGTGGATATCTGACTAAATTATATGTTGAAAATGTTCAAGTAATATGTAACTAATCTCAACCATGTCAGATATATGAGTATTTAAAAAAATATGCGATTATATCGATTATTTGAAATATCGAATACAAAAAGCTTAAAAGTCATCGAATTTCATTTAGAGGCAGAAGCAAGGATATAGATTAATAATTTATTAATTTCGCAAATATTCATTTATAAGTACGTATACATAAAGCTTAACATGATTTTGTAAATATTTCAAACAATCATATTGTCCATAACAGTGCAGAATTTGCACGTATTCCTTGTACATTTTTGACTCGTAATTCAGTCAGGTATTCTCCCATAAAATATTTTGGACTAGGTCTGTTACATCCTGTATACATATCACTGAGAATAGGGCGCATGTTAAAATATTTTAATATATGATCTTACTGCATTTCTGATGGCGTTGTAGTGAATACGTACATAACATAATTGTTAACAACGATGAATAGATCGAATATACCATGACATTCATACTTTATGCTAAATCCGTAGTTTGTACTCATAGTTTGAGCGCGTTAACTATCATAAGCGAGGATATCGTTAACGTGAGCAGTCCAAATATCGAGTATGTAACGAAAACTTTGGACAGCGCAATTGGCCTCGCTAGCGTATATCTTCGAATTAGGTTATTAATACTACACATACAAGGTGTGTACCAGACCTAGATCGCAATGTTTTATGGGCAGATACCTGACTAAATTAGGATTTGAAAATGTTCAAGGATGTGTACAAAATTCTGTACAGTTACAAAAAATATTATTATATGAGATTTTTCCAAAATCATACTAAGCTTTAAGTCTTAATACTTCGAAATAAATATTTTCGAAATTGACCCATTATTATTTTATATGTTGGCCCCAACCTGTCTGGCCGCTCGAAGTATAATTTGGAATCAATAAAATATTATTTTTTTACGAAATAATCGCATAACTAAGATTTTATTAAATGCGTATAACTCTGACAGTTGAAATTACGTACTCATATTTTTAATATGTATTTACCCCTGAAATATTGAGTTATAGGTGTATTATACCTAGTATTATTTATAGTGTAATCTAAATAGATTATAAATATACTTATAAAAAAGTTTAACAAAATTTGTTTAGTTATCTATGTGTACTTACTTATATTGCATTTTAAGACACTTTAAAAGTATATTATTTTATGTGCACAGTTTACTAGAATTTCTTTGGGGGACATTTCGTATCCCATTGCAGGGTCCATTGTCAGGGTTAATATCGCTGAATTCAGCTCTGATGATAGACCTTGCAATAAGATCCGAAATGTTGACCAGAAAAATCGGATATACTCGGCAAAATAACCCATAAAACTGTACATATAAGATTCTGAACGGAAAAACCTGAGAACACATGTATTATTTTGATTTACCTTTTTTTATTTTTGTTTTAATACATAAAGTAAGAAAATTATTATTTTGAATAGCTTTTATACGCGTCCTGTATAATCTATATTATTGTTTTCATGTTAATTCCATAAATAAAACACAAAAAAACAACTAACAAATCTAACTAACTATAGTACAAAAAATTCTTGTTTTGAGTTATTGGCATATTATTATAGTAACTTAAAATCAACATTACCAGTCCCTAGAAATAAAAAAAATATGTTAAAATTGAATTCTTTAAACAGTGCTAAGATTATATTGTCTACCTTTGAGATATGATAGTATAATAATGCCTTATTTTTTTTCTTAAATATAATATAAGTGTGTGTGTGTGTATATATCCCATTATCCCACATTCAGTAAAGGAGTCGAGAACTGGCCTAATAATCTTCAGATTTAATAATGACTATTAATACTTTAAGGTAAATTATCTCAAAGCGATATTTTCTTTGTAATAAATAGTCTTTAACTACGGGTTTTCGAAATACCACGATATTTTTCAGAACCCGCATTTTTTGCTATTGGCCGATGTCGGTAAGAAATAAAATAATCGCATATTATGTTGGAATAATACATCAATCTTGCAAAGAGGTATTTATCAGCTTAAATTTAGGACGGTACCTCGCCGATGATCGATTTACTTATTCCAAATGTCTCATATACGCACAAACGCCCATATATACGAGTATAACCCAGTATACGAGTATGGTCTTAGTTATTAAATAAAGTTATTCCAGCGTGATGATCTAAATGTGGTGGGAAAATATTGAATCGTCTCGTTTAGACATTCTAAGCTATAAATATTTGCATAATAATTTATGAAATTCGTCATGGCGGCACGAAACTTCAGAATTATCCATTACTCTCAGTTTACTCGGTTATAAATAATTAAATACTATATGTGAACAAACGTCGGTTCACGCCCGAAGCCATATTGTAATCATTTTACCATTGTGACAGGAGGTATTTACATTAAATGATACGTTTGGCAGGATTGTCCCCATGTGATGGAAACTTGCACTCGTAAACTGTATCACAACCGGGTGACTCGATACAACATTAAATAACTATTTATTTAATTACTCTTTTGACATCGTTGCTAGTGAAAAAAATCTTTTTTAAATGTATTAATTTTCTACTGTTTTAATTTATTTTTTGTGCATAGCTATAAGTACATGAATATACATTATTCCCTTAGGGATGAACGAAGGGAAAAGACACCGCACGTTCTCATTTTGAAACAAATTTTAGCTTCTCCCGCATTCCATTTATACACGCTCAGCGATTCATGTAACTTCTGAATTTATTATATTCAGTTTATATTACTGTTAGATCTTACTTTTTCGTTCTTATACCGTTTATACTCATACTCCGCATTACAGAGAAATTATGCTATACCGTTAATTATAATTCATGTGATTTGCACACAGTGATGAAAACTGACCACAGACTCTATATATATTGCGCTTCGTCACTATTGGATCTGGATATGTTAGTGTTAGAAAAAATACCAAAGTAGTCTTTAAAAAATCATAAACAAAAAATTAAAATGTATACACATTTTCATTTTCTTTTCAAATCCGCTAGATGGCAGTACAAATTAGAATAAAATAAAAATGAATTTTAATATTCATTTAAAATCTTTGCGCATTGTGTAATAGATGTCTCTGTATATATTTATTAATACTAGTGGCATTTATTACTATTAGTACTAGTATTAATAAATACATTATTACCTTGGAGAGAGAATGGTTATTTAACATGTGACCATAAAATTTCACAAAACACAGTAAATAATTAAGTATTTTACAGATATCCTTATTTTTTCCAGATATTATGAAGTTATATCGAAAGTTACATAGGTTTCATTAGAAAAGTATACCTGTTTGATTTATTATACTTGTTTTTATGTTCCATAATCCTCCCTCATGTGCTTCATAACGAACACATTTCCACCGCATTTACTGCCATTTTATATTCGCTGATACATATATTATACTTGACATGATATATTTTCACGATCTGCCTTAGATTTTAATTGTGTTACGCTATAGTTTGGCTTACCTGCTCAAATATTACATGGATGAAATTATTTTTATCAACATTACTTTCTTATGATTTCACCCGCTTTATTTTCATATAAATTATCTGATTTTTTAAAAATTGAATAATAATATTTTGACCACCTTACAGATTCAAGTCTATCGGGGCGGGACTCAGCTGTCCAATAATTTTAGAATTTAGCATACAGATATTAAATATACAACGTGCGAGTTATTATAGATGAGTATTATATCCGAGACCTCTGCTAGGAGATTTAATAATTTCACAGTTATCTGTTATAAAATGATTGGTACAATTTTAATTTTTAATCAACGAACCGGAAAGTTGCTTAAAGTCTTTATTAACGCCAGATACCTCCTCATTCAATTAACCATAAATTAACATATACGAGTAAACTAATGTTTTCTTAATGACTGTAAAATTTTTTAACCAATTTTAGATCGATTTTAGAATTAAATATTATTTTCAATTAAAATTTGCTTTAGATCTTCGCTCGTTAATTTCAAGTTTTGTTCATCAATATTGTTGATGTTTATAGCGTTAACTTTGTGGTTGGATAGAATTAAAAATAGTATTTAAATTTAACTTTGTTTAAACCACTGCATTGTACGCCACTCCTAACAAAGATACGTTAGTATTGAAACCAGTTGACGTAAAAACATCACAGTAGTTGAAATAAAGTTAAATATTAATACAATTTTGTTCATCAAGTTTATCTTTAAAAATAGCATATAGCTATCTACTACACAATAGTATCGCAACATATTGCTGTCATGTATTTTTGTTCTATCCAATTATTGAACTATTTCATCTTGTATATTCCACGAGCGATGTACAACAAGTAACCCACACTTTCAGATCTTCAACAACAAAAAATGTATATTATATATAAATCTATATTGCATAATATTTATTTTTATGTGATTTTTTAAATCTTTTAAAATATTGATTTTATTCGAAATACCCTTTTCAATCATTTGTATCCTTATTTTCATTATTTTTTTTGTACCTTAAAGGCCGGTTGTGTGATCAGTAGTAACTTTTTACTATAGTAAAAAAAGTTACTGGAGTAAAAAACTTTGCAAAAACGGGTTGTTTGATCATTAGTAAAAAATATTTACTTCTCGAAAGTACATCCCGTAGTAAACTCATTTTACTCCCTGATATCCGAAAGTAAAAATGAGAATCGATAGTTAAATATGGCGGACTTTTCACAGCTGTTCCAAAAGTCACCTGACAAATTAATACTTTGAAAGTTGCAGGATACAACAATTAATCATTCAATATCTCGCTATTTTAGTGTTGAGTGACAAATATCGAACGCCTAGGCGAAAAAATCCACAGATAATGCATAAAATAAAGCATATTTCATGATTATTTGTCGCTACTATAGACATCTACTTCTATGCTTTGACAGTAGTAAATTTTATGTATCAAAAACCTGCAAAGGATTTTTACTACGGGCATTAGTAAAAAGTTACTATAATAAAAATATACTACTGATCACACAACCGGCCCTAATGTGTTTATTTTCCTACATTATAAATGGTTTTGTTTATAGTACAGGTAACCCCCTTTGATCGCAGGGGATACGTTCTGGATATGGTTGCGATAAGCGAAATTTAGCGATCAACGGGGATTTAAAAAAAAATAATTAAAATTTGAAAAAAAAACACATTATTAATAAATCAAACATTATTAATAACAATAAAAAAAGACATACATAACATAATTCATTCATTTTATTCCGTGACATTATTTTCTTGAGACATAGTATAGCAGTCAATTTCTTACATTCATTGGTTAAGGTGTCTAAATATTTAACACTGCACCTAAGATTATACTAAAGGATAGGCCCAAATGATGCACTGGTTCAACTGTTCTTTTGTCTCACTTATAACTTTACGTATATGTACGTGTATGATGTGAGTGAGTAAGAAAGATAGCACGCACGTGCGACCACTGTCACATGCCAGACAAGTGCAAAAACATTTATTTTTAACAAAAGATCGCAATATAACGAATCTGCACTCGCCGGGGTCGCGATGAACGAGGGTTACCTGTATACACTCGATCAAAAAAAATATTGGTTATGTCATGTTCTTGCTAATTGTATGTTTAAAACCACGTTTTCATCAAAAAATTTTGTGTTTATGTCAGACATTAGGTACTGTATTAACTTATAAATATCGCTGTGTTATGAATCATGTTAATACATTCTTCATATTTAGGTACGTTCGTTATAGTTACGCACGTATAATGTAATATACGCGTGTTCATTGTGTCACGCAATGCGAGCTCCTCACGGCGGAAATCTCGCAAGAATGATTATTTCAAATTTCGTGTGCGCGCGAGAAAATATCGACTTTTCAGTGATTTACCTAACAGTGTAGGGGCGTTCGTAGCTTTTACTTGTCAGTTAAAATTTTTATGTCTTTTTAGATTTTGTGAGGTGCACAGTTTTCATGCCTCGCGTGCGTGACGAGAATTCTTATAGTATAAGAATGTGACAAAAATATTCTTGAATATATTTCAAAATCGATTTTACACATTTGGTGCGAATAAGAACAAATTTTTAGAGACTAGTGTTTAAAACCCATCCTAAAACGGGCACAAAAGACGAACATGTGACAAATGTAATAATCTAATCATATGATTGCACGTCGTTGCTATTGGATTGGGATGTTAGTGTCCATTGCCATTGTCAGTAAGAAAAAATGCCAAAGTAGCGAATATGTCGAACGTGTTTTTAATATCTCTAGGTTAAGATTACTTAAATGTTTTCTCTTTATATATTCAATAACAGTACGGAAATATATTCAATATAAAATTAAGTGTACATTGTCAATTATTACGAGTACGAAAAAACATATATTAGTGAAGTCATATGAATTTTTCGAACTGGCGAGTATATTGACCAACTGTCATCTCGCGTAGTCAATCATCTGTTACATATATGTTCGTAATGTTTATTGTAAACATGATTTCAGTTTTTTCAAGAATGTCTTTAAGTGGAATGGCGAAGTATAATTAATCAGATATATATATATATCTTTCAATATGGATACTTAAGAACACAGTTTGTACAATTGCATGAAGGGCAATACAGAATGCACTAGCAGAATAGCGATCGGCTGTCGCCGATTGCTTGCTGCTAGGCCTTACGGACGGCTATTATGGCCGCCTCACGGCCAGAGCTTCCGTATAATCAATATTTCATCCAAACTAATATAATAAGAGTGAACAATGCACCATTATTATCGGAATATAATAAAGGATTTTCGCGTTGAAATATAGATTCTATGGAAGCCCTAGCCGCCCATAATAGCCGCCCGCAGGGCCTATCAGCAAGCAATCGGCCCTCGCCGATTGCTTTTCTGCTAGTTTAAATAATTACTTGTGTGTATATATATATATATATATATATATAGTACAGTGGAATTACAGGATTCCAATTTACAAATTTCTAACAATAGAAATAGACTTTGTTTTCGGCTTGATAAAAGTTGCTTTCAGAACAATGAGGTCACACATCTACTTGATTCGTGTATTTTAAAATAAATTTATACTTCATTTTACTGTAATATATATCAATTCCCTTTTAATTTTCTTTATGGGAATATTATATATAAAACAACCGCTACATTTTAAATATAAAATTCCATTCCATTTTTGAAAATTGTAGATCGAGGAATAGACAGTAGTATTGTAAATACGGAGGAATGAAAATATCCAAATATTTTTTAATATATATATTTCACTAATGCCTTTCACTAGATATATCTATGAAAACTATTTAATTTTTTTTTATTTAATAATTTATTACATGGACGCCACATTTTAATTTTTCAAATCAATAATTTTTTCGTACTTAGTAATCACATATTTTTTATATAGCGTATCTACAGTCTATTTGTTGGTCGACGTTTGAATTACAATGCGGGGGTTCATCATCAGGACTAGTATTCGTATTGTCTGATATAGTGGATAAAAATATGTATGTGATTATTGGCATATAGGCATATTGGAGGCAGTACCGTGTCGAAATCAACATAATTTCTATAAAAATATGTCCCTAAAATTAACAGTAAAGTGTTGATAACATGACCCAATAAATCTACCACAAAAATTCTGAGCTACTACCATGAAAACCCGAGAACTTAATTTATTTATTGAAACAACGACAAATTAATTTGATAATAAATGCCTTATCACAGATTGTTACTAAAAGCACTAGTTAATTTCAAATGAATTAAACCGCATTTGTAATACGAAAGGTCACAGTTTAATAATAAATTGAGTTTAGTGTAATAATTTAATAAACTACACACAGCGTAGGTAAGTTACTGCTGCTATCTGAAATGGTTCCAGAAAATAACATTTTTATTTCATTCACGTAAAATATTCTCTCCGCTTGCCGAACACTAATTCAGTTTTAGATCTAAACCAGTAATTGTAAGGTAGGTACCTAAAACTTCATTTACCAGAAAATTTATTTACTTGAAGAATACAGTTATGAGATAATGACATTTTTAATGGTTCGCATTAGATAATCTCGAATTATGTCTGAGTTAGCTGTGATTCCCATCGAAAGCTACATTTATTTGTGACCTCTCTGAAACCATCTGAGTTAGGGACTTGAAATCAAGACTCTTAAACGTATAAATGGTATATTGAAGGTGAGTCAAGCATATAATATTTTGGTAATAAATAAGATCTTTGATGTTTTGAAAAATTTATAAAAATAACCGCTTTACATTGTCCCATATACGTATATCATATTACCGATGGATATATTTATTTCTGGTTTGAAAAAATTATCGTAAATTCAGTTAAATAAATAAAATAAAAATCTCCCATTTCAATCACGTGACAGAGTTAAAATTATGTTATATTTTAATACAAATTAAATGTATCAATAAGAAAGATATACAGAACAGTCAATTGATTTTTTTTTTGATTTTTCTTGTTAATACATTTAATTTGTATTAAAATATCACAGACTATATTTGAAAAACTTCAACTTCACAATAATAATGTGTTCCTTAATAATAAGCGTTTTTTTTCGATTTATAGTTGACATAATTTTAATATACATACCATGTTATTTTTATTTAATATTTCATCTGCGAATTATATAAGGATAAATACAATACATTTTTATTAAAATATATTCATTGACTTACATACATACAATTGTTAACATTTATTCCGGTTGCTTTTAGGAACCTCGTTAATAATTTATAAATGATTTGATTATTAAATGTTAGAATAAAGTTATGTTTTGTTAGGGAATGGTAAATTATTTTCGGAAAGGTATTGACCAATCTAATCATATTCTCTGTTTCAAAACCGACAAAATACATATTCGTTGTGAAAATTATTGAACTGCAAAATGAACGTTCTGAAGTATTTCCCAGAATCCTAGAAAAATCATGTCACAAAGCTATGGAATAGAAAACGTGTTCATCTTATATTGGGTCAACTTATTCTTCGGTTTCCTTTAAGTCAACCATTAAGCAACCATTTCGAGGGTTTGCGCATCATACGTTTTATACATCCTTTCCATCCATCCTTTAATTTGATGAATTTTGCGACTTTCGTATATGAATGGGATAGTAAAATTTCTGGTTATAATTCCATTTTCTTTCCAGAAATTCTTATAATGTGATTTTGTTTTTTTCCGTCCACGCCTGCGTAAGATTTCTCCGGGCGATATTAACAGTTTTCGTCTCACAGTAGAGTAGCGGATTCAACGGTCGCGAAATTCTGAGAACTTATTTGAGAACGATTGATGGTCTCGCAACCTGGTGATAATAAATGTAACTTCGCCTCTGGATTACGGTAAATTTATGGTCCGGGCCATTGTGGTCACCCACCTAAGTACGGTCGCAGAACCAAATGCTTCTCCTACAAAACCGTTTAACCAGCAAACGCCCGCGTAATCGTACAAATGGCTGGAGTGTTCCTGGACAATGTTCTATTTAACTTTTTTTTGTTTGAAAATTTTTTCATACTATCCTCGTCCACAAGTGATTGATTCCTTCATCAGTTTTGCAAAACCGCCCTGGTCTCAGAAAGCGAAAACGAAATCTTCAATTCTGACAGGGGAGATGATTACCCCTTTGTTGATCTTACACCGCACGTAATAACTATGCAAATCATGCCAATACTTCGGATGACTGCGTCTCTTTCATGATCGATGTAGGTTTGACGGATTCACCTCGCGGGAGTCGCCCGCGAGTTGAACTGTAGGGGCGTGCGGATTGGTACACATATTCTGGTTCACAAGTGTCTTGGGAATTTCAAGAATATGTATTTGCACTGTTCGTACGCATATTTTTACAAGTTATGTGGAAACTTCATCTCTTTTCGGTTTGTAGATGGTATGTCATGACGTTCACGTTTAAATGGGATGTTCAGTGTTGTGTATAAATTATTCAATATTCTTAAATTATGTGTATATATTTTTTTACGTATATTCGTATTTGAATAAAAAATATTTCACGCTAAATGTTGTAACGATGTTACTTTCTGCTTCTTTTTATTTTTTAGTATCTATTATTATTTCACTTTCATTTTAAAATATACAATATTTGTTTTTTTATGTTAAATTTAGACATTTTTATACAAGCAATTATAGTTTATAAATTAAATGTGCATATATACATATGCAATCTATTTTAAACATGTACGAGTATAAATTGCTCGATATGCTCGATGCTGTATAGGCACACAACGAGAGCCATACATTGGTTTATTTCCTTTTATTGTAAATAATAATTTAAGAAACATTTTGATTTAAGTTGATTGATTTATTCCACCATTTGATTTGATACAGCAACTGCTAATACTGTTATATTTTACCTAAGATTTCTACGATTTAAAAATATTCCGGAGATAGGTATCCGATAAAATGTAATTTTATAATCTTAAAATTTTGCGATAATACTTGATTCTTATTTAAAAACAAAAAATCTACTTGTTGATTTTCTAAACTAATTCTAAAAATGTTTTATTTATGAATTTGTTTATCATGAGACCATGACTTCCGAAATATTTTTAGATGCCAGCCTGTTAAATAGAAAGCTATGTCGTAAATTCATAAACAGAAATCAATCAAGTAATCCGAGTAATGTTAAAAATAGTATGGGACAAGCGTCATCTTTCATTATTATCACATGTCAGCCTAGCCAATCAAAAGTTTAGTCATAAATAATAAATAGTAAACAATTTGGTGACGATTTGGCTGCCGGTACATCATTTTGTTCTTCTAAGATGCGAAATCTTTTCATGTTAAGCGATTTTACTTTCACGTTAAAAAAAATATACGCAAACACATTTTGTATGGACCAGAATGTTTATTCACGTTAAACCATTTTTTTTTTAACGTTAAACGATTTCATGTCAACATAACAGATCCTCAGAAGAAGATCAGCACAAGTAAACTGTAAGAATAAATAATGTGTCATCACTTAATTTAATATGGAATACAATGATTCAATTCCTGTCAGCATTTCACTACCAGTCTACCAGTGAAGCCGGATTATCACGCATGTCGTAAAACAAAAAAAATATCTTTCTTTTCTTTTCGTAGACTTTTTTATATATCAATAAAAATATCTGATGGTGTCATATTAATTTCCTCTGGGGCCAGGGGGAAAGGACGTGACTGTATTAAGACTTCATTCTTCGCAGAGGATATGCCTCAATGTTTCCCGGTCTTCGTATAATATTTTTTATTTCTATTCGTCTCGCCGCTGGTATTTCTCAGGCTAATATTTAATAAACCTTTTCTACTCACCGAGTTATCGCCCAATCATGGGATAAATGTACTCATTTTATAGGAGAAATATAGCGGAGCATTTATTCATATCATTTATGAAACATTTCACTGTTATTATTTATGTATTTCATATATTAATTAACTTATATTTTATACGAAATATTTGAATATGTCCAAGAACACACAATTACTGGATTTTCACCTACAAAAGCATTGTTATTAAACAAATAATAGCTGTCCCATAGAGATAAAGCTATTTTTTATTAATGGAAAAATATGGAAGTATGGGTAATTACAGGGCTTACGACCTGTCTTCGGCTGGCTTAAATAATCACTTTACACAATCTAACGTTCACCATTTCACCCAATCAACCTTCATATCTATCAAATTTTTTAAAGCTGTATATGTGTTAATATGTGAAAATACTTCGAATACCACTACACTATCGCCATCTATGAACTAAATTTGATATACATTTCCCTAAAATAGCATATATGTCTCAATGAGTATCTAATTATTTATTACCTTTAATTACTCATACTTCCATATTTTTCCATTAATAAAAATAGCTTCGTCTCTATGAGATATCTGTTATTTGTTTATTTTATGTGTATATACAATATATGTTTGCATGAAGAGTATCTATTTTCAAGGCTGCTTTAGTCAACTACCTAACTATTTTATTGTTGTTTCTCAATTTGTAAATAAAAATTGATAGTAAAATTACTGATCAGATCTGAAATTTATTGGTTTAAAAAGGTATCAAAAGCCGCGGTTGCGCATCTCATGAGATGTTGCCGCGCACTATACAGAATTCTCAGTGCATTATGCTGACAAAGTAGGTAAATATTGGAACGCTTCTGTAAATGTTTATTATTATTATTATTATATATATGACACTACAAAAAATAAACCTGTATTATAATAATTGGTACGTCCATAATCATGTGGCAAACCCCACGTTTTTATAACTTCACTTCAAAATATTTTAAGAGTTCGGCACATAGTTTTATTGTTTATTTTATTAATACACTGAAAATCATTCTCATAATTTTTTGTTCTTTTTAGACTGACTAAAAAAAGTTTTAAAAAATCGAATGAAATACATGAACAACATTTTAATTATAATGACTGATAATTTAATAACACTAGTCTTGTAAGCAGATTGGTGTCCGTTAGCCAAAACGTTAGGAAACCCCTGTTTTGTTCCGTTGACATTTCAAGAATGAGTAAAGTTGTACAATTGTTGAGGAAACAATACCTGTCAAAATGGACATTCGCAATCCCAAGGCGATGATTGAGATTGTATTTATATGAAGACGTTTGTTAACAGTAATGTTGGAAGACATTTTGATAACCATAAAGCCTCCTAACACTTATCAGATCTGTAACTATTGTTCGGAGTACATTATATGATGTAATGTGTACAGGGGTGTGGCTGTCGCTACCCTCGGGGTGAGGATTTATTTGTGCTGCGCGCATTTGGAAATTAGTTAATTTAACCGTTGCGAGTTGCGACAGAAGGCCGACGATACGTGTTGTGATTTACAAGGATCGCGAAAGTTTCTCAACGATAATACTTTCTGGGGAACTGGAAGCGCCAGCTTCGTCTCCTGTTAGTGTTGTATTGATGAGTCAAAGTGACATTATTACTGACGCGTCGTTTTAATTTCAGAAATAATATAATTTAAAAAATTGATGTATCTACATCACATCATTCATTTATTCACATCATAAGTTTTTAAAATTAGTAATATATTTGTATTTGTATTGATTTATTAATACACTAAATATTGTATGTATTGTGTATTTATTAATACGTTTTACTGCGTGCTTAATAATAATTTACTTATGTTATAGTCTTAAATATTTATAAATGGACACCTTAATATATTTGAGTTATTTTTGTGATTTCTTGTAATATGACAGTGATTTTATGCTGAAAAAAATGCTTATCAAAAGGTATTTTTGCCATAAAGAACTCATTATGTACTTGATACGATTTTTATTACAGCAGACTTTCGAGTACTCATAAGTTTATTAAAAATATTATTAATAATTAAATAAATAAAATAGGTATGAATCTAATTGTTTTTATCGTATATTACATATATGTATACATGGCAACACATGTCTATCTATGTATTACCTTATAACTCGAGAACGGCTGAACTGATTTTGATTTGGTTTTCACCAGCGAATTGACATTTCTATATGGACTTTTTTTAGGGATATAATAAATAAGGGATTTTGACAGTGTAAATAAACATAATAGAACTAATATAATAAATATATAACATATGATACTAATTAAGAAAATTCATAGAAATGTTCAGACACATAACATAGCAGAAGATAAAAAAAGAAAAAAGAAAAAAGGTGAGAGAAAGGGTGGGGAGGTTGAAACTATAGTGTGGTAAAGGGAGAGCAATATGTGTTTGTAGGTAGAATGATTGGTTAAAGTTGAGATTATGGTGGTTCATAAAAATAACTCTTTAAGCGTATAGTAAGGCTAATATTGAAAAAGTCAATTTCTGTTAACATCTCATTAAGGTATTTAAATGAACGGTGAATAAATGAGTTTTGTGTGTAAGATGTTCTACTTCTAGGAATATCGAAGAGTACGGATTGCCGAGTCGATTTAGAATCTACAATCCGCACTCCGTATTCTAGATTGTGTGTGGAAGGATAATAGTTCCAATTGGCTGAGACAGTCAATATGGTCTTGCAGTAGTTTAAAGATACATTCATATATCATCACGCTACGACAGGAAGCTGGGCAGAGACGAAATGTGATGCGCAAGTCGAAAAAAATCCAGTGCTTGACACATTAAATTCGAAACGCGGACTAAAATATTAAGACATTTATCAAAATAATATTTAAGAGACTTTTAGGGTTTTAATAGTTCTACAAATATGTCCACTTGGGCGCATAACCCAGATTAATAGATAACTTACAATTTAATACAAATGGTTATCTACACCCGGGTTTTATGGGCTTTCTGACAAAGCTGGGTTTTCTGCTACTTTAAAATACAGTTACAATGTAGTAAAATTAAATTTACTAAATCAAATTTCCTTCTAGAATATTACAGTGGTACTGGCCGGGAAATGTGAAATATCATTCATCCGTGTTCGAGCGTTGTAGTCTGGTAGGTACGCAGCAGGTAGGTACGTAGCTTCCTCAGACATAAGTCATAGTTATATGGAAGATTTATGCTTTACTGACAGACTGGCATTTATCATAATAAATATCTCTGCAATAAGTTACATTTTCAGAAAAGATTAAAAAAATCATTAGTCAATTTGGTTAGAATGGTATAACTAAATACCTATTACGGAAGTATTTGTGAAATTTATCCTACTATCATATTAAATACACATATTTTATATTCATATTGTACAGATTTTGATAATAAAACATAGATATACAAGTTATTCTTCTTCTTTTAAATGGGCAATCCACCCTCAAAAGTGATTTGTGTCATTAATCAAGTTAAAACTTTATTTTATAGAAAAAAGTACAATAATATTATAGAATAGTTCCTACAAAGATTTGGACATACTCAAAATATTGTAATAAATGTTTTGTTACTTCATTGAGGAAGGAAGAACTTTATCAATAGGACGACTGATTCTCAAAATTTTTGTATTTTTTGACTGGACTTATTTGCTTTGTATGGTTATCTGTTCCGAGTTAACTTTTACTTAAAACCCTAAATTCTCTTTGGTACAATTATAAAACATAATCGCAATTTAATGTCATCCGGCGAAAAGGAATGAAAATTAACTGGCAATTTATTGTTTTCAACATTTTATTATTCATACATTTTTTAAGTTTGTATGGCTGAAGTTCCAAAGAACACTAAAACAGGCTATTAAAAGCTTTTATTATATATTTTTCACGCTACCTTGTAGGTTTACACTGGGGTAAAATTTAACGCGTTATATATTAATTTATTATTCTCCAACGTGTGTGTAAGTCACTCAAGTTACCCCACGCTTTCGTAAGTTATTCGCCTTTGTCAAACAAAGAAAGACAGAGTACCTACCTACCATAGCATTTTGGAATAATCTTTTCGATCTTATTTTTATTAATAATTCTTGTTATTTGGGTATCTTTAAATCAGCAAACCATATTTCTGAATCACATTATATTATTCTAACGTGGGTTGCTAGTTGAAAGGTCTATATTTGCCTACGAAACGATAGTTCAATCCAGGGTAAAACAGATATGTCAACTCTGTTCATGGTATACGTACTAGAATTTTTAAAAGTAAGAAAAAAATATGAGGTAGAGGGAGTGGAAAATAGATAATTACTGAAATTGAGAATATTTGAGAATTATCAAGAGATTTTAATCATCTAATTTAATTGATTCTGACCTATTCTTGTAATCTAAGACCTTGATTGTTTATGTGTAAAATTTCAATGCCGTTTTCTTTACCAAAGGTCTGACCCTAAAATAAATTTGAAAACTCAGAAAAATTATTATTGCAGAGGCATATAATAAAAACTTTTTTTCTAATATTAAAATTACCAATATAAAATCCAGAAACGTATTTGCAATTGAGTCGGTAAAATCGACCATCATTGTCCTTGGAGTTTATTATAAATGTACTTTAAAATACAATGATACCGAAACTGGTTGATGTTAAAGTAATCAACTTGGTTTAATATAAAGTTAGGTCTAACCATAAAATTAGCGCTATAAACAAGCAGTTATGCAGGATTTGGGTGTATTCTTCGACGAAAAATTGTCATTTATTCAACATCACAACGAAATTTGCAACAAGGCGGTGAAATCTTTTGGTTGTGTGTAGGACAGCCAAAACCATCTATTTATCGAATTTAACTCCACTCTGTGGTCTCCCTACTGTGGCTCACATATTATAAAAATCAAAAGAGTGCAACATAAATTTCTAAAATTTATCAATTTTAAATTGCATATTCCGATAGAAAATATAAATTAAAATTATTTAATGAGTCTACTTCATTTGAAAAAAAATAGCTTGGAGAAGAAACGTGAGCGATATAGTATATTTATATAAAATTATCAATAGCATGTTGGACTTCCCTGAGTTAACAAAAATGGTTTCGTATAAACTACCAACTCAAACGAGACAACATGAAGTGTTCTTTGTAGGTACACATAGAAATTATTATGCTGTTAACTCGCCAATATCGCGGATGCATCGGCTTGGTAACAAGTTGAATTTCGTTGATGTTTTTCGTTGTAGCATACTTGAGCTGAAGAAATATTTGTATGTAAAATATACTTACTTTTTATTTTTTTATGTTATATTGAAATGTCAATTAAAAATGTACTGTTATATTTAAATTAAATTAAAATTTATTCTTATGTAAAAGCTCTCAGGGGCGTAAATGGAAATAAATAAATAAAATTAATAAAAAATATTTTATTTTCTTCTTTTAAATTCAATTTTTTAAATAAATATATTTACAAGGGTTATAAACAAGCTCATTTTAATTTTAAAAAATTTAATAGAAGCACACACGGTATACTACAGTCACGTTATTATTATTCATATATAAAACTGAGCGCTTATTCGATGGTCTCCCGGGAGTGTTTTACCTCTAAACCAAACAAGCACGTCATATAAACTTAACGTTTTTAATATTAGCCAAATCATTTCGCATTAGAAAAAGGTTCACCAACATTCTGAAACACATCCGTCAGCGTTTCAACAGGGCAGTGATTTAATGTACGAAAAACACTTTAATTCATGATTCAAGCGATTCATATTCTATTCACATTACGCGAACGGGATCACCTTTCGGCCGGGCCGGCCGCGGCTCTACAAAAAACACGGGATAAAGTTTTCCCGTGTTTTGCAAGAACGTGATGAAATTTTGATTTAGTGTTCCCGTTCCCGGCTCCCCAGCCCGCGAAGCGTTTTGCTCGCCCCTCCTGTTTAAGGAGGAAAGTTGGATGATTCGCTATGCGGTGTTGTATCGTTTTTATGGCCTCATCGTGAAATATGCGCTCGGCGATTATTTTTCCCGCGCCTGCCGTAATAAAATTTGAGAAAACTGGCTAGGCGCGCCCGAATTAATGGCCGGCGTTAGCTCGCTTTATACTTTCCTTCTTATCATATTTCTGCGCAGCATATCGCTCTTTGTGGGTCTCTTTTGGCAAACCTCGTCGCTGGTAATTCTATATCTTCGCGAGTTTCACTGTTATTTCAGGACCACCGATTGGAATAGGTTATCTGTACCGTCATACACACAGGTACATGCTTGTTTTGAGAGTTTGAAAAATATCCCAATTTGTTAAGAACGAAAAGATATGAAGGTGACTACAGGGACTAGTTGCTGACATATATGGTACTAACGAAATGGCGTCCACAAGTACATTGCGCCGGGGAATCTTGTATACGAAAGAGGGTTATCGTAATAACTGAAAAGTTCACGCTGATTCTATCAATAATATAACTAAAAAATTATTGAGAAATTGAGGTAAAGGATGAAGATCCGCCCGGTGGATGTATCTACACACCATATGGAAGGGCGTACAGTTGAAGAATAGGGCTCCTCGGTTGTATGGCGACACATAATATGAAAACCATGGCAGACGCCATCGTTGTAACGAAGTATTTTTTTTTATAGTAAGAGTAAATGACAAACAAAGGAATAATTGCAAAACTGATCTTAACATAGCAAGCATGATTATAAAGGGTCATTTAAGTGGTTTGGTAATGTGGAACAAATGAATGAGGATATGATGTACTGAAGATATTTTGCGCCTAATTCCAAAACCCCCTAATTTTAATTATTAGCTACATGCAGAACATATTGTTTCTCGCAAAAGCTACTTAAATCAATTGATATTCAATATCAAAGTTAGTTCTAAAATACCCCAAAGCAGACAGAGTATAAGTTTATATTCTCCCTAAAATGAAATCAGCCAATCACAACGCATGTTGACTATCGCGTGATCTCAGTATGGCTGCCAGAACGATATATAAAGAAGAAAAAAAATACATTACAGAATTGTCTTTTTAAAAATGCTTTGTTGTTGTATAAACAAACATTTTATACATGTGCTTTCAAAATATACGTCTTCATCTATAACTCGAAAACGCATAAAGTCGTTTTAGGGGGTTTTGGAATTAGACGCTACATATACTTACGATACCAGTATTACGACACCAGAAATGAAAGAAGTGTTTGAAAAACCTGGCAAGACCAGGTAAACCAAATACTGAAAGACGCTCCTGATAGAAGCCTCAATAGTCGACGAGTTTGTATGATAAGATATATGAATGTGAATAAGGAAAGATTTGATAGTCAGGATAGAAAAATGTGCTATCGTTTTTGTCTACCCCCGCGTGATTGTAAGTTAGTTGGTTAATAAATACATTGTTCAGATGGAATGCGATTAAAGCAATAGATACACAATACACATTTGTATTTTATGTCAGCATGGGTTTCAGTAACATTATAATATCCGATTAAAATCATTAGTTGCTATATTAAATGAAAACGTTGATAATTTGATAAACCGATTAAAATAATTAAATATATGTAATAATTCTAACGTCGATGCGAGTTTAGTGAAATAGCCAGACCAACCACTAATTACCTACTATCCAGAGGTGTTTTTGCACATTTATTCTCTACTGAAAATATAGTAAAATACAATATTCATTTAAACTCATGACACAATTACTATATTTTATTCCATATTTTAAATTTAATAATTGTGTCGTTATATTCCCTTAAGTGTTAAATAATGTACTATAATGTAATTTCCTCTGCTACTTTTACACATTGTACATTTATCTTCTCGGTAATGTAATTAAAATTGTAATATTTGAAGATCTCAATGACTTCTTAACAATTAACAAACTTAAGTAACTTATTTAAGCAACTTCGCAACAAAAATATGTTTCCATTAAATATAAAATAACTTTATGATAACCACGTGACTGGTATATACGTCATTTTGCTTACTATCCAATATGTAATACATATTACAAATAATTTTTGGTAGTGATTCTTGTATGGTGTGAATGAGATGTGTAAAGTCATAGACAAGTTATTTCCGATAATTTTTTTAGATATTATTATACATTCTTCATATTCCATTTCATTACGCTTGGATCATAAAATATTATCAAAAGAGTATCCCTAGAAGATTGTTTGCGTCACAAGAGGACGTCTCCCTGACATTGATTTGTCGCTGTCAATTTTGAAAGTGTCTCTTTTACGACAATTCATCTGATTTAACACAAAGCGAGTCTCGGTATCTACCATCTTTATTTTTCTCGCCAAACGTAGTCTTGGCCATAACGCCGAGAGAAAAATACATGTAAAAGTGGGTCCTATCTACAAATGTGTTACGGCCTCGGTTCCGTGTCCTACATTTCGTATTTCTCGAATAACCCCTTATCGCCTTAACTCGATCTTCTGACAGAACGGCTTAAAGGCGCCGAGGAATAAATTCGGCGTATCAGTGTAAAGTAAGGTTCCAGCGGGTTGTGTAGCCTGGAGCCTGAAGCTATCGGTATTCAAATGCAAATACGCTTTTCTGCCAGTTGGCTGCGGCGCTGATTCCGCGCTGAGGCTTAGTCTACCGGAGTGATCTTAGGAGTGCATTCAATGTACACAGAAATTACTAATACACTAGAAAACAATTGTTTCATTCATTCGGAAATTTTATATATAATAAATTCTCTTTCCGGTCAATGTGCTTCTCAGATTCCGTTACCTGACCTGTTTATCTGAGGATTTCTTTAACAAAGATGTTGACCTTATTAATTTTTATTTTCTGTATTAAATACAGAGTACAGGTTGTTGCAAAAGTAATTGCCGTTTTTTGTAAATAAACATTTCAATATTTTAAAGGAAACAATATTTAATACAAATTAAATTGATAAACTAGAAAGATATACAGAAATAATCTATCTGTCTATCGAAAATATATTTAATTACTACCGTGATTCGATCCGGGACCTCTTCCTATCCAAGGAAGCGCTTTCTCCGATTTTGCAAAATAAATTTTAATCATTATAGTTGATTAATTTAATTTGTATTAAAATACCACAAAACTATCTCCCGAAAATGCAATTCCACAACAAAAACTGTTATTCTCCTTAATTGAAATGATATTTATTCAGTCAATTACATAATTTTGATTATTATCTATAACTGCAAGTTCTCTTGAGGGCAATCGAAGGGCTGCATCCACCATGGCCTGGAGTTGCTCGTCGTCAAATTTGATGGGACATCCAGCGCAGAGCTCGACTTCCAGTGATAAATTCTCCGAACGAAAGTTGCTAAACCACATACAACTCGTTCAAACTTTTAAGACACTTTCACCACACTGAACAAATATTGTTAGTCGCGGCAGTTGTGTTGTTTCCTTTCATAAATTCATATTTAACTAACTAACCCCGTTTCTCCGCGGGGGTAGACAGATAAAGTAGAGCGCTACACTCTTCTGTGACTGACACATAATTCTCGCCTCATCCACATTCATACATCTTCTCATACAAGCTTTTCGATTATTGAGGCTTCTAACAGAACCATCATTCAGTATCGGGTTTACCTGGTCATGCCAAGTCTTCCGAAGACGTCCTCTATTTCTGGTGCCATCAACACTTGTGTCATATATGTAGCGCCTAATTCCAAAACCTTCTAAAACAGATCTCGTAAAATTTGAGTTAAATATGCAGTTTTGTAGATTTTGTTATCAACTACATGCAGAACACATTTTTTCTCGCAAAAGCCACTTAAACCCATTGATATTACATATTCAAAATCAGGGTTTATTCCAAAATACCCCGAAGCAGACAGTATAGGTTGCTATTCCCCCTAAAATGAAATCAGCCAATCACAACGCTTGTTAGTGATCACGTGATCTAAAATCCAGTATGGCTGCCATAACGATATATACAGAAAAAAAAATTACATTATAGAATTATCTCTTTAAATAATGCTGATGTGAAAACAAACATTTTATACATTTGCTTTCAAAATATACATTTTCATCCATACTCAAAAACACATAAAGTCGTTTTAAGGGGTTTTGGAATTAGGCGCTACATATGTTCTTACTATTCTACACACACAAATTACATTCATACTTAATTATGAATTTTCTTATCGCAATTGATATTTTTTTTACACCACGATTTAAGTTGAAAGACTGGCTAAATCAGATGGAATGTGTCCCTTTTAAAAGCAATGACAAACAAATATGTTTCAAGACAAGGGCACACACCATCTCTAAATAAGCACCATGAAAATGGCAAAAACTTTCGCATCGAGCCAATAGATCAGTAAATATTAGGTTAAAATAATTCACATCAGATCTGACAGTTCTGACATTTATAACACTGAGTTCCTTCACGTTTAACGCGATTTCCTTCGCTTCTCCGTACGACAAAGTAGAACACCAACTACGGTCTCGTCTCTCCGTAGTAAATTTCATATTAGATAGATACATATCCTATATTATTTAATATTAAATCATATACTTGTATTATTAGGTATTTTGGCAATGAATTAATTGATGTTGAATTATAATCTCTCTTTTCTTGTCGCTGTGCTATATATATTTCGTTGTTCTTTGACGATATCATATATACGAGTATTATTCATCACTCATTGCGATTCTGAGTCTTGTTTAATGCGACGTGTAGCGCGGCTCCGGTCATTTCTCCAACTTGGTCCTTCTCATATTGTTTGAAACCTCTCGCTCTTCATCCTTGTGCATTCCCAGTGATTACCAATTTCTTCATCCCTTATAAAATATAATACATTCAGACTCATGTACCCTCTAGGAAGCCTTCATACTCAACTCTGAAATCTTCACACTACAATAACAGACAAACTTACTTTTATATATTCTTCTTATAGAACTTTTGTTTTGTATCTTTACTTTTGAACAAAACTTCGTATTGTTAGTCATGACAGTGAAAGATTATAATAGTTCAAAATATTTCTTTCTTTATATAGGTATACAATAAGGGTCGGATTTAAATATATATATATATATAATATTGGGGGGGCTCAAAAACCAATCATGATTAACATCTTGGTTTTTTGTTCTAAAACTCAAAATTATTTTAATTACTAATTAAATGTATTAATTAGAAAGATATACATATAAAATCAATTTTATCGAAAAATATTGTTGTTGCGCTACCGGGATTCGAACCAGGATATCTTTTCCAATCCGGGAAAGGTGCATTACTAACTATGCTACAGCGACAGTACTTTTGACGACAAATTTTCCATCTACCTTATTTTTACAGAATCACAAATACTTTTAGCAGACGCCAGAATTATCAATTCATTTTTATTAAATTTTGGACACATTGTTGCAACTTTATTATTAGGAGAACACATTCTTATTGTGCAGTTGTAATTATTCAGAACATAGGTCTGTGATATTTTAAATATGAATTAAATATATTAATTAGAAAGATATATAAATAATAATTTGAATAATTACAACTTCACAATAAGAATGTGTTCTCCTAATTATATAATTCTATTAGAAATTGAAATATACATAACTGTCGTATGATTACGCGCAATAAATAATAATGCTTTTCGAAAACAATGCGCTGTGGATAATTCACGGTCTAATTTTACGCTCTAAAGAAAATTGTTATAATCCGTGCATTTTATCGTTCCTTATGAAATGCAATATGTGCAAGCCAGCCAGCGCAAGATTTATTGACATTCGCGCTGAAACGTGCCGCGCCACAATCGACAAAAATATTCTCATTACAATCTTACGTCAGTCTTAATTGTACAACTTGCGATCAAACCACACCACTTGTGCGATAATGAACACCAAGTTGTTGGCATTAATCACGAAATAATGAATTACTCAACGGCTTAATTCATCTGTACGCCCCGTTTCGTTGAATTTGTCTGAATAGGAGAGGCATTTTGAAGATCGTAGGACGTATCATTCGACTCGTGTCAGCCCCCTGCCAAGAAGATGTTTGATGGGTGAGTTTTAATAACACGTATCTCGTGTGTCGGACGCCGTGATTAACTTCGGTATCCAAAGTAAGCTCACCAATTAATTTATCATCTCGGAAATGTATAAACAATTGAATAAAACATTTAACACTGTCATGAAGGTTATTAATAATGAAAAGTTTTAATTAAAATAAAACACGAAATCCACGGCTGTATCTTTTCATTCACCCGCACTTTATGAAGTAGTCGGCAGGTAACTGAAATATTAATCTTTTTTTAGATTGTTTATTTTATAACATCAATTCTGTTTAATTAAATGCTAATTAAATTCAGTGTTTATTAGAAAATCATATAAGCTTACATGTTGACGGATTAGTTTTTTTTTTTTTTTTAAGAGAACACATTCTTATTGTAAGTTGCAATTTTACTGAATATAGGTCTGTGATATTTAGTACAAAATTTTAATGTTTAACATTATCATCTTATCGGATTTTACTTTAAGGTGTTTGATATTTCGTAAATTAAAGAAGATTTCTTTCAAATAATGAAACGACCACACAACATATAAGTTCGAAATTTACTGTGTTGGTGTAGTGTAATCGGTTAATGCTTTAATATAATAATTATGGAAATTATATTTTTTAATTCAATGGTTCTCTCCACTATGCTATTTACATCGTGAATTGTGATTTATCATTTCACATTATAGTATTTGCATGATTACATGTATATATATATATATTTATTTTCATAATAGTTTTTTTTATTTTATAACACGTCAATTAAAATCCTAATTTCTTATTGTAATAGTTATTCTACCTCTATATTTGTTTTTAAAATTTAACTAATTAAATATTCTCCATTTTTCCAGGTAAGTTTCTTAGTGCTTCTAACAACCGACCCCACAAGATATTGCGATGCACGAGGATAGATTTCTGATGGTATGAAATTAGATTTTTTAATTAAAAATGATTTAATATCATTAATTATAAAAGTTAATTTATGTGTGTCAATTTTAAATTAATTGAATTACTTTTGATTAAATTTATTGTATTCTCTACCATATCGTGAAATTTTCCCATTTTATTTTTCTTCCGTGTATTCCCACTGAAACGTAAATTTGAAATTGCATGTGTTTGATTTTAAGAGTAAATTATTTTAGCTAGCAAAAAATTAGCTTTTGTAAACACTAATAAACCATGCATATGTCAAAAAACTATTTAAACTGAATTTGGGGATGACTTTTTACGTTGAGTTCATATATTTTTTCTGTCTCAATGATTGAAAGAATGGGATACTGCCGCATACCTAAAATATCTAATTCTTAACAAAAAAATATATGCTACCCTGGCCACATTGCACCGCTGATTGTATCTGAATATCTTGAAAATATATGCGGAAACGATTTGTTCTGAAAGGAATAATAATAATATAAACTAGTAGGTAAGTTTTCTGCTAGGATATACGGGTGGCTAGTAGCCCCTACGCGGCCATTGGTGACCGCTGTGCGTTTATACGAAAACCCTGATCGCGTAGCAGCCACCACTGTACCACCACAATAGCCGCCCGCAGGCCAACAGCGATAGCCGATTGTAGTATCCGCTGGGCACAGATTTGAGAGTGCACATGAAGCTAAAAAGGCTAAATACAATCAACCAGAATTAAAGGCCTTAATAGCTGAAAGAGTAAGTAGGCAGGTGGGTGACGTCACCTGCTTAGTAGCGACCATATCCTGGCGCGGTATTTGGTCTGCGGAGAGTACCAAAGAGCTGACTAATTTTTTGGGTATCTCGCGGTTGCACTACTCGAGTATTATGGGGGTCCTCCGTGAATTGGAGGACTAGCACAGCAAGAGGCTTGGCTAGAAGACATATGGCACAAGATATCGACAGAGCCGACATCGGCTGACCGACGGGGTACGGGGTCGTGAGGACGGCCCAACCTCTCGGTTCAGATGTCTTGATCGCCCCCAGGACGTAAGATTGCGCGACGAGTAGTCATTATTAGGGTGTCTAGGCGGCTCGTTCTTACATGACGTGTGCATGACTAACAGATGCTACGAGCTCTAGCTTGTTTGCAGGGGTGAATTGTCTTTCTATATCGTGTACATTGCCAGTAAGAAAAAACACCAGTTGCGATCACCATAGGTAGTTAAATATCTCAAAGTTAAAATTACTTAAATGATTTATTTTATATATATTTAATACAATTTAATATGAATTTACATTACAGTACACAAATGCATCAAAGTAATGTTTATTTATTTTAAATCTGCTGGCAACTAAAAGGGGTTTTTTTTAAAGAGCTTTTTGTAAATATAGTACATATGTAGAAGCATCTTAGCTTAGAATACATACAATTTTTGGTTATGTTAAAAATTTTCATACGCAGGTTTTGACATAACCAAAAAATAGTCATGGCAGTTTTAGACTGTAATGTAAGAATATATTTCATGTTTCATTTCATATTGAATAATATATTCGCGTACCACAATGTAAATATAGTACACAGAAGCATCTTAGCTTAGAATACATAAAGTTTTATGGTTATGTTAAATTTACGTGCAGGTTTTGACATGACTACATTTAGACTGTAATGTAAGAATATGTTCAAATATTTCAAATTGAATTATATATTTGAATATATATTTTATATTGAATATACAAAAGAGAAAGCATTTAAGTGGCCTTAATTCTAGAGATATTAAAAACACGTTTGATTTTCTTACGTCAAAATTCAATAAGAATCGTCAATATCATAGCATAGATAATAAAGTCAATAGACAATCAATCATATTGCCATTACTTTCCATAAATTCGTAGGTTTTCGTTACATTAATTAAGACATTTAATTTTATTTTAATATATATTTACTTACTATTATATACATTTACTTACTGTAAAAATTCTATTTAATATATAAAAGAGAAAACATTAAGTAACCTTTACCTAGAGATATTAAAAACGCGTTTAACATTTTCGCTACTTGGCGAATATTTAAAAAAAATTGTAAATGACACTACATCCAAGATGTGGAAGGCGTTCAGAAAGATGGGGTAACGTAATATTATTATGAATTGTATTTAAATATCATGAAAATAGTTTGAAAAGCGAAAACGATTTGTAATAAATAGAAAATTTTTAATTGCAATATGTTGCATTACAGTCTGAAGTAAAACACAATTCTGGCTTTTCTCTTGCACCTTTCAGTTAATCCGACACACGAGCTCAACAGCAGCCAACAAGTAAGTTAGGACTGTGTTCAGACTTGTAAAGACTGAGTATCTCTTGGTACCAACCAGTATGCTGCGGTCGGTACCGATGTATGACGGCCCCGCGTGTATTGTGGAGATACGGCATTCGTGGTTCGGGTAGAGCACCGGGTTCTGAAAGGTGCTGCAATTTAATACTGGTTTATTTGCAGTTTTGAAAGATGTACGAATTTTTGTTCATGATCACGATTATCAATCAATAGTAACTGTTGATGATTGGTTAACACATTTCTATTTGCCTAGTAAATAAGTTTGAAAAAAATGCTATGATTCGGAGGTTTGCAATTTAATTTTTTCCTTTTTGTTTCAGTTATAATTTAGTAAATTCATCCGCCTACCTACTTTATTTGTGATGAAATAGAACAAAAATTGTCATGCTCATTTTGTAACTTAAAAATCTGTTAAATAATATCGAGTAATTTTTCTATACCTAAAGTCATTTAGTATCTTGAATGTATAATAACCTAACATGTCGCCATGCCTGTTGGTCTATAGGTAAAACTCTTACTTACTTCTTGAATAATTTGAACCTCGTCCATGGAGACCAGCAAGTTCAGTCCTATTTTTGTACCACAAGCGCTTTGCTTAATTTGAAAATAGTAAAAATATTAACATGACATATATTCCAGGAACTCATTAATTTTTTTTTTAAATTTTAAAAAGTACACATATAATATGTACTATATATAATGTACTGCCAATTTTTGGGACTAAATTTAAATGGAATAAAATTTTCAGTATTCTAGATAAGAATTGTATACAAATAATCATTCCTTTGGACCGATTTTTGTCTTTGATTCTGTACAAATGTATTAATTAGCTCAAATATAAATAGTAAGTACATATGCACTAATAGTTTATATTAAAACGTTAATTATACATACATTCTATTATTTTGTACATATTGCTTGTAATTTATACATTAATATATGTCATCGGCTTGTTTATCCTACAATGTTTGAGGGCTGATGGTTCCATGCCTGCGGACGATCGGTGCTAAAACCGGGGCATCATTTATCTTCTGGCTCTATGCGGAAAGGCCGCGAGATATTTATGATCTAAGTTGGGATCGAAATATCAACACGTTATGTAATGATGGTGAATTCTAGCACGCCGCGCACTGGAGGTAGAAGGGGACTAATATTGCATGTGGTCGGATGCGGTTTTCGATGCAATTTTGCGCACATTGTGCATGTTTGGACTCGGCCGGAATTGTAGTCGACAAACTTCTCGGGAGATTTATCTTGCGGTTTATTTTGAATTTCTGTTTAAATGTAATAATTTTTTTTACAAAAAACCAAACGGTATATAATAAATTATTTTATTACATTTATAAGCAAACATATAAGCATGAAATTAACAATGACTTATTCACTTCTTCTTAATTTTGTTCTTGGCACAGTAGTCATAATTGTTGAACATTTTTGCTATTTGACAATCATGACTGCTGAATAACTACAATCATTGCTACTTAGATTTCTCTAAACGCCGCCAAATGCCGCATCAGTTCAGAGTTCATATACGCAAGTTCAGGTCGGCACAGCTTCAAAAGGATTATTACTAAAGGTTGTTATAAACGAGCAAGTATGTCTTTGATAAATTTCAATAAATAATTTATAATTAATACATGTGCAGATACATAAAAGTTCCTAAGTATGTATTTCATGTCGATTTTATTGTAATTTCGGACAAAGATCGTCATCTTTTAGTATATTTAAAATAAAGTTTTTAAAGATTCTGTACTATTGTTTAATATTTCGAGGTTTTTAAATATATTTATTGAAGTTATTTGGCGCTGTAAGGGGGTTGTTAACAGTTGCCAAATGCATTTATACAACTGTGCGGTATGTAAATAGGGGTATTATTGCGGGATGGAAATCTGGAACATAGTGAAATATGTTATTGTGTATTTATGGTTTTTATATATATGACATATTGTGATAACTGTCACTTTTGACATGTATGTGTGTGTCAGAAGAGTGAGTAGATGAGTGGTGGGGGACAAGGATTATAAGAGGCCATCTCTGGGAGAACGGGTCTCTCTCCATTGCCACTTCACCATAATTACTAGTCTTTCTCTGAATTGTATAATTATAAATTACTATAAATACTTGTAATAAACGTGTAATTGTTATCTGGAAACAAAATTATTATTACAAGGAACTGAACCCAAGTAACTCGACAGTAAAGAGAGAACAGAACACCGAGGGAATCTGGTGGTAGTAAGAAAGTTACCACACACATATATATGTATATGTTTCCGACCTAACAAAAAAACAAGACTTTTTTTCTTCAAATTTATTTTTATTCTTCTACATAGTCTCCTTGTAAGTATATACACTTCTTCCAGCGATGTTCTCATCCTTTTTTTAACCCGTCCAAATAGTACTTGGAGTTTTTCTCTGTTAAATAGTTATTTACGAAGTTGATGACCTCCTCATTTGACGAAAATCTCTGTCCTCCGAGCGCAACTTTTAGCTTAGGGAACAAAAAAAAGTCGCTTGGAGCTAGATCTGGTGAGTAAGGAGGGTGGTCAAGCAGTTCAAACCGTAATTCGTAGATTTTCGCCTGGGCAACCTAAAGATGTCTTGGTAAAACAATTTTTTTTTTCTGCAAATGTGGCCGTTTTTCCGCAATTTCTGCCTTCAGCCTGTCAAGTAATGGTGCATAGTATGCTCCTGAAATTTTTGTTCCTTTTTCAAGATAATAGATTAAGACAACTCCATGGCTATCCCAAAAAAAAAAAGCCATTACTTTCCCAGCCGAAGGAACAGCCTTTGCCTTTTTTGGAGCCAATTATCCCTTCGCAGTCCACTATTTTGGAGTATATTGGTGTATCTATGTTTCATCTACAGTAATTAATCGACGCCAAAACTCTGATTTTTTGTACCTAAACTGCGCCAACAGAGCGTTGGAAATGTTCATTCGAACACGTTTTTGGTCCGGATTGGCAAACGCGGCACCTAACGTGCGGCCAGCTTTCTCGTGCCCTAAATCTTGATTCAATATGTGAGAAACACATTCTTTGGACAAGTTCATAGCCTCTGCTATCTTTCTAACCATAATTGGACGGTTGTCCAACACCATTTGGTGAACTTGGGCCATGTTATCGTTAGTGGTTGCTGTTTTTGGCCGACCCAAACGTTCATCGTCACCCAAGCTGGTACGGCCATGTTTAAATTCAGCTGCCAAAACTTTCACCGTGATAAATTATGGTGCAGAATCCTTGTACACAGCATCCAATTTCTAGTCTTTAATTTATGTAGGCGTATTGCCTTTCAAAAACATTTACTTAATGACAGCTCGATTCTCGATTTTTTCTATTTTCACAAAAACACTTACATCGACTCACTCAAACGATTGTTAAACAACAAGAGCGCGTTCAAAATAGCTGAAATTTTTCTGAGTACTTATCAAAGCATGTGCAAACATGTTCTCCAACTTTTGTTGACGAGTGCTGCCATCTTCATGTTGAGGTCAGAAATTTTTGAGACAGCCTTCATCTATAAAGAGTATTAGTGTGGATAGTTAAACCATACACCAGTACATGACCACCACCAAATCAGAGCATTTCTTTCTTACTTCTAATATACTGGATCTAGAAGGCCTACACCGCGTCATGTTATATTAATATAATAGTAGTAATCCACCCGTATTTGCAGTTTCTATATTCAAAATTGATTATTTTCCTTTATTCAACCTTGATGTATGAAAACATTTAATCTATCGATCCACCATCTTGATAGGTTGGATGTTATTTAAAGTTTTATTATATTTTCTAATAAATGTTGCAATTGTTTATTTATTTCAACTTAAAAAACCCTTCAACACAAAATTTTGTTAGTTTTTCTCATGTTTTAGATCGGATGTCTTTTGTAACTGTGACTTGATGTTATTGACGTTAGTTTAGTATGAATGACTTACACTAATAGCGAATTAGTAGGGTTTACTGTTGTTATATTTATCCGACATAACCTATATATATTTTTATTTTTATTTTGAAGCAGCTTTTTGAGTTTCTGATTTACGGAATGCATTAACATGACCGTTTCTTGAGCAGTTATTGACACCTTGTAACCATTGCGGTGTAATAAACGACTTTGTAACATAATATCTCCGGGCCGTTCCCACAGAAGAATTTAACACCATCCACGTAGCGTATATTAAGTAGATTCAACAAATACCAACAACACATATGATTTACCCACACGTGGGCGGCAGACCGGCGAGCGCCTGCCAAGTATGCATATTTCTCCCATAGGCGGATTTGCTAATAGGGTTCCTCCTTTATTTATCAGGGATAGGCCAATCGTTTTTCTACACACCTGACAGCACAAATTAATATATTTTGCTTTTCGAAAATATCAAGTTTCAGTCTTTATTAGTTAGTATTAAAATCGTACAAAGGTTTAATATCATTAATCAAATTCGCTGAACATAAAAGCAAAGTACTTAGGTTATTGTTAATGTTGCAGTAAACCAATGCAATATTGATGAACACAATACCTAAAAATACAATATATAAATCTTAATGGCCTTCATTTTTTTTTACACAGATTTTATTCCTTATCCCATTTTCTTTCCCCTTCACTACCCCCCCCCCCGTTCCTCCTGGAAATTTTTGTTCCTTTTAGAAAATAGGAAAAATTTTGATTTTAGAAAAATTTCATAGAAAATCTTATCAGAAGCTCAATACACAAAGAAAAATATTATATAATAGCAGCACATTTTTTCATAATCAAAATTAAAAATTAATTTAAAATGTGAAGTAAAGCAATTTATCCGTCACCATTGAGTTGAGACACAAAAAAATGTAATAATGCAGTTCTACAAAGAGTTAAATTTACAGAAAAAATGTCGACCGCATATTTATTCCCCAAAGAATGCAATCTGGGGACTGCGGAGTTAGCTGATGTATGTATTCTGACATTACCTTTGTAATAGAACAATTAATTGTGTTTCGATGAACTCAATGGTACGTGAAAGTCAAGCAGACCAACAATCTGGAGGCAGTCTATCATACCATTGATGAACCTATAAATAAATATAAGGTCGGTCCTCGTACGTCTCTGATAATTTAAATAATTTCAGACAGGTAAGAAGATAATCGTTATTGATATCCTCACAGCGTATTTTTAATTTAAAATGAATGAATCTTAAAAACTTTATCTGCATTCTTTCAACCGCCGTTGAGTGAACAATGTAGTGAGGCGACCATATAACCAAATTATATTCTACCTAAGGTCTGAGTAGAGAAGTGTAGACTGTAATTAGTCTTATGATTTTTTTTTACATCGTTTAACTGTTTGTTTTCCAAATTAAAAAAAAAACAGAAATGAACTACGCAATCAATGAAGCAAAGAAGATGTACTTGGAATGGAAGAAATACCCCAAAGTGGACAATACGTAGTCGATGACTGTAAATGACTAAGTTTTTTGTGAATCAAATGGTGTATATGACAAATTATTACAAATACAACTCGGATCAGTCACGTTACGAGAAGAAGTGTGTTGTTAGTTCGGCACTATTTATTTTTTGTGATGGTTAGGTGTTTTATAATATTTATTTAATATATATTCCTATTATTATCAGAACAGTAATAGTTTTCGGTAATTTTATTGATCAGATCGAAATTTTCCTCTTTTCTGCAATTGTTTTATAACACAACATTTCGCCGCTGTCACGGAAACGTTTTTTTTTTTTGTGAATTAGTAAATAAATATATGCAAAACATAAGGATTTAATGAATTTTATTTGAATAGTGTTTGAAATTGAAAATTATTTCAACCCTATCCGCTTTGAACTGTGATAGGTTAACGACATCAAAGTTGCGTTAACAAGACTTTCATTCCTTTTCACAGTGTTTGTTATTCAAATGAATACTACTTTGTACTACGAACTCCATCGTGTATGGCATTGATTTTAATACGGTTAATTTTTTAATCAAATGTCAACGTCATTTTGTATGTCGCTAATAGACCAGTGTAGATTGTTGATATTTGTACGTAGATTATTTTCATCTGCCTTAATTGACATTTAGAAATTAAAAGAAAACTAGTAAAAAAATTAATTAAAAATATACAATATTTGTCGTCACGTATCTTCTTTTAAATATGTTGTATGCATAATGTAATACATTATATTTGGTTATGACACTAAGTGTAAGGCCTGAGTGCACGCTTGAGTCGAGTGCTGGGTTCACGTTTATGAATGCGAGTGTCTTGAATAGCGGTCGCCTAGAGCGATGTGGGAGCGTGCTTGTTTACGTTCAGCGTGGCGTGAGCGTGCAAGTTTAAACCATGTTGTGATTTAACAGAGTTTGTGGTAACATTTCACAAATACTAGGTGAAATTTACTTAGAAATATGTTTTTTTTTGCTATATGGTCAAAGGTCGACAATGAGATTCTTGTATATTCGTGAAATTTGGGTTCACTTAACTTTAAACTATTATATAATGTTGGAAATTCTCTAAACTCATTTTTTTGCTTAACAACGACACTTATACCATTCTTATTACATAAATCAAATTTAAAAAATGAATTTTCTTCCAAATGCATATCGATTATATCGTCAGCCATGATCATACTTCAAATATGACCGTCTCTTCTGAACGCTGTGTGTTGCTTGAAGACAGGTAATGAACGCTCTAATTAGTGATGATAAACCGTTACATGACTGTGATTGTGTCGATGATTGGTAACTCGAGATTTAAGATTTACTTTCTAGTGTACCAGTCATTGTTCGAAGAATTACGTTAATCAGTATCAATTATCGTTACAATCGAACAAAATCACAATAACACTTAAAATAACTTTTTATATAACGATTTTAGCATCACTAGCTCTAATGTCATACGCTCCGAACGCTGCACGCCCCGTAGAACGCTGCATTCACTGAGGCCACTCAGTAAACGCTCACTTGTCGTATGGCCCGCACGCTGCATGCTCCGCAGAACGCATTATAATAATAATAATAATAAATAATAATAATGGATAATTAATATAGCGCCATTTTCGTAAAAACTTTCACCTCAAGGGCGCTTTACACATAAACTGTTTTATAGTTCTACAATTATCTATGTTTTTTTAAATTAAAAAATCGTTATTTTCACTTATGGAAATGATTTTTTGAAAAAGTGCGTTTTTAGTTTCTTCTTAAATAAATTAGCCTTAGCATTAGCCTTAGTGTTCCTCGCATCATCAGTGCTCATATTATATACATTATCCTTCCACCGGTTGGTGTTCAAGCTTCATCATATTTTACATTATCTTGCTTAGTTCTTTTATTTTATGGATATCTATTCAATCATTTGTTTTATTGAGATTAATTAAATAAATAATAAATTAATTATAAAGCGATATAATTAATTTAGTATGTATTTTTCATCAGTTACTTAACCCTTGATATGAATGGGTGGGAAAAAAACGTGTTGTCACTGGTTACCTTCCTGACAACATAGGTGATCCTATCTCACAACAGGTAATTTAATTGTACCTAGCGAGGTAGGAAGCGGATAACAGGCTTGCATATAAAAAAAATTGTAATATGTAATACTTATTGTACTTGCTAGTGTAATAATTACATAAAAAATGTTTATATTATTTTGAAAATAAACGTCGATTTATCGCCACTGAAATCAAAAAGTCAAATTTAATTCCAATTAACTAGACAAAATCCGATACATAAATCGTACACTGTCAATAAATAATATTCATATTTGGACCTTTACACGATAAATTCAAAACTTTTTGTTTTCTAAATAATGTTGAAGAATATCCTACGGGTATAACATATATTATTTGATAAAAAAATATGATTCACGAGTATTGCTTGCTAAATTTATTCTCTCTGAAATTTTTCCAATAACGCGTGTTTTCTTTAGAACGCTTGAAAAATAACGCAAAACCCGAAACAGATCTTTTGAATCACTCGTGTATTGCGTCGATTGAATAAGTCTCAAGCTGCTCTTCAGAGTCTACAATATTTTCAAAGATTTGCAAAAAATGTGATATACACCTCGATAACCATTGGACGAAACAACCCACCCATACATTATTTTCCTCTTTTTAAAAGGGAATCTATTGTGAAACTGGTAACATTACGGTAGAATGGTAAATATCGAGTGGTGCTTTTAAGTTCCTTCTCTTTCGTCTTCTTCTACCGACTGTTTCGTAGAAATTTTGCATTATGTTATTTTTGAGTATCAATTCGTTATTATTCGACATACACACACGAATAATAAATCGACAAACTTAGTTCGATCATTTAATACATGAGTCGAAATTGATTTGTAATTCTATAGATTTAATTTTTTTTAATCGATTAAGTTAAAGACAATCACTTTGAATGACATCACGAATTTTATTATACGCCAACCGGTACACGTATTTACAATTAACAATAAATACAGCAATACTGTACTTATATATACATAAAGGGGGAGATATAATATAAAATTACAGAATGTAAATCTATAGAATTACAAATAGAATCACCCTCTTTATGTATATATATAAGTACACTATTTTTGTTTTTATTGTTAGTTTTAAATACGCCCTGACGATACATCTTCTCAAGCACGCTCTTCGATTGTTGAAGCTTTTAACATACTTTTCCAGTATTTGGTTTATCTGATCATGTCAAGTCTTTCATGGATGCCCTATGCGGTTGCTTGTCGCCTCATATATTTTCTTCATAATTTTCTCCTCGCTCATATGGCCAAATCAACTCAGCAGCACAGCTCTACATTCACTCCTAATTTGTTAATTATTCACTCTATTCTGCATAGATTTACCACACATGTTCTGAATGAATTTTCACTCCATTCAGTCTACTTTCATTGTTATTTTTCCAATTCCAAGCTTCACTTCCATAGCCACTAGATCACAAACACGACACTAAAAAGAGTCTTATAGTTATCCAGTTATCCGCATCAACGCTGAACTCTTCGAGATTTTAAGTAACCGTACATTATAGCTGCTCTGAAGTTGAGAAGACTGAGATAGGTAAGACACGTTGCTAGATGCGAAGGCTCCAGAGCACTCCGAAAGATCTTCGAAGGAAATCTGGCGGGTATAATATACACAGAGACACAATGGGGCTGTTAATCCCCTGCTGGTGGACCTTAGCTCTAGACAGAAATGTCTAAAAAGAGATTTTGCGGTCGGCCATGGATCGAAATGATCTTATAGCCTGTAGAAGTAAAGATAAAGAAGTAATTTTTATATTTATTTCTACTTATTAAGTCATTTATCTACATTTATAATATATTTTAGGCGCGATAACAGTATGCTTTGCAACATTTTGTCTATTAGCCATACTCTATTAATTCATTCTGGTAGATTGTTGCAAGCGACTGAATTTAAAATAGATTGCTTTTAAATAATAGAATAACAGATGTATCAATTTGAAAGTGCAACATATAAGTTCGAAAATTTGTCGTTAACTTGCTATGTTGACGTGGTGTAATAGGTCAGTGCACTTCCCCGATAGGAAGAGTTCCTAGTTCGAGTCCAGATGGAAACATAAATATTTTTTCGATTAATTGATTTTATCTGTATCTTTGTAATTGGTACACTTAATTTATATTATAATATTATTATTCAATTGTAAAATAATTATTTAGACAAAATATGTATTTTCACGTAATCATTTACCCGACTTTTTAGGCTATTTGGATGCAGGTTGAAGTTTCACGACAATATTTTCTCGATAAAATGGACCTCCACAAAGTGTATCCGGTTTTAAGTCATCTGACAGACTTATCTATGCTCGTGTTTTAAACCAACTCCTGTGTTATATTATTAGCTATCAAAGGAGTCCATGTACTGCAGATCATATGTATGTATTTTTCTTTACAAAGCGTTCCTCAGTAATTGACAGTGATGCCGCTGGGTACGACGTCCACAGTCAAAACGCGATTCCTCTGAAAGGGACCTCTAATTTGATTGTGCGCTATTTGAGTGCACTCCCAACTTAAATGTGATTTGAACGACGGAAGCGGGTTGCTCGCGCTGAAAGATGAATATGCAGTCGCTATCGAACGATCTATGTATATTACAATAACATTGACTTATGCCGAATACAGCATGCGTCAGTTCGAAATTGATTAAAATGCAACAGCATACTTCGGTTAATAAAGTGATTGACTCGTTGGCACCGTGCAATTCGTGCATGGTAATTTTCTTGTCATACGTGTTGCAGTGTTTACTTTGGCAATGTTTTTGCGAACCATTTTCATCAACAATAATGAACCACCTGACCATAAACACTATTTTTTATGAACCTCCTAACATTTAAAATTTTCAGCAGTTACCGTTTTATTTTTCACTAAATCTTTTAAAATTTACATTCGTTTATTGTTTAAATTAACTGTATCGTTTGGCACTTAATAGATAATAATTATATTAAGTAATTTGAAAACATAAATATATAATATGATCTTAAATATAAACATAGTACATAATGAAAGCATACATACCTACACACTGTTGTTTTGATTATACTATCTACTTTATAAAAATCTAGTTGAATGAAACATCATATTTTTAAGATTGGTAAAATCAACTTTGTGGTTAAAATCCATTATTTTAAATTGTTTAATTTGTTTTATTAACCACTTAATGAATTAAAATACATCTACCGGTATCGAAAAATATAATTTTCTTCTTCAGGATGTCAGTAACTAATCAAAAACATATTTTATAAATAAATTTAGTACCTAAATTAAATTATTACTTGTGTAAAACTAATCAAAAAATTATAAACAACCAACTAACTTTTACCACAAATCCCATTCTAATTTTTTTTAAATTATTCTAGTAATTTCGTATCATCAAGTAACAATTTAAGTTAGGTACTAAATTTATTTTTTAAATTATTTAATTTATTCTATTGTTTTTTTTTAAAAAGAATCTTTTAAAGAAACAATAACATATGTTTTTGATTAGTTAATGACATCCTGAAGAAGAAAATTATATTTTTCGATACCGGTAGATGTATTTGAATTCATTAAGTGGTTAATAAAACAAATTAAACAATTTAAATTAATAAAATATTCACCAATATTATTAAAAAAGATTTAAGGATATACTTTTTTCCAACCCTTCGTGTTAATTTTATTTGGCGACGATAATATACGTGAATAAATAAAGGAACATATTAAAGCTTCAAAGTATTTGTGTTAAATTCCTCGGTCAGGTGTTTATTTTCCAATAAATACTTTTTCCCAGAAGGTAAAAGCGAATATTCTTTTGATAATCTCGTATATCTATCTAATAATTTTAACGATCATAGCTAAGCGTATTATTTACAAATCAGTAGATATACACTATTAATGTGTTTAACAATACTAATACTTGTTTGTATTATTTTCTGATTTTCTTCTGGGCTCTTCCTGTATCATAAATGAAACACATGTATTATGTATCGCATGTTCTTTCTATTTAACTGAATGCTTCCCATTTCATATGGGAATGTAACAGCAGAAATGAAAATCATATCTTTTTGGGGGAATAACAAACAAAGACTCATCACAAGTGGGCCTAGATTGGATTTATTTCTCTACAATAGCCAAAATACAAAGGAATCGTATCACTCTACCGAATCCAACCTTCTAAGAGATTTCCCACTGTTATTATTATTTATTTACATGCGAGATCTTAAAGGATTAAATGGATCAAATGTATTCATGAAACATTCTACTCATACGTCATATATTACATGTCCCATTTCCAAATGTAGGTATTCAATGTATCCTTTTATATCATACTTACCAGCGGCGTTGCCCCTAGCGGTCTCGCGACCCAACCCCGTCATCGTCGACGACAAGGCGCCTCTCTGCTGTCTAATTAATTAGGATATATATCCCTATATATTTTGTTATGTTGAATCTGAGTATGACTATTACTTACTTGATTATTGAGATAATTTTGTGTCATAACGCTAAAATGAGCCATTTTGTACTAGTATCGTTAAATGTGTAGATCAAGTGAATGAGCTCGTTGGTTTAAGAAGTATACAATGTTCTCTAGGGATATAAAGGTTGAGAAGTGTATCGAAGTGCGATGGCGGAGAATAAAGTGAATAGTGTTTTCGCACTATAATCGCCAATAAAAATATGTCTTCTAAGATAAAACTCATTCTCATTTTCAACTCGCGATCGATTTATTATATTTCGAATAAGTACCTACTAAATTATTTACTTTTATTTTTAATTTATTAGTAAATATATATATATATACATAGAATATCGCATACCTTACCTACAATATTTTTGGGCGTATTACCTTTATAAAATACATATACATCGAAAATGTTTAGACTACATGTGTTAAATATCACTGTTTCATACTTGTAATAAGATAGCACTTTATTAAATTCGAGGAAAAGGTTTTTGCTTCATTTAATACGATTGAGTTTTAACGATTAATAATATTACATACAAAAAGTAACGGTAGTGAAGGTTAGAGGGAGGGTTCTTTAACCTTCAGTGTTATTAACCTTTCCCATACGGTGCTAAATAATAACGCGCGCTCCGGTGCTGTAAATTCAGTGAACATGGAGACTTTTGCGATATTTAATTCGGATAAATATTAATATTTTACATATAGGCGATGCAAGCCGAGAGCTGCAGTACATTTTCGTGCTCGGGTCCTCTCGCCGTGCCTCGACGAGAGTGGACTGCTGGCATAACTAAAGTGACGATCTACATCCGACACCCCGCGGACTACGCCCTCCGCACCGCTCCACACGTTCACATACAAATCATGTCAGGTTCTTCGAGAAAACATTTTTTATTGTTGCGTATCCTATACATAAATATATTTCGGGGGAATACATAAAATATGAACTCTGTATTTAGTATATTAACAGAGATATTCACATAATTAGAAGCAATATCAACTCAGTTTTCATTACCGAAAAGGAAAGGATAAGAAAATAATATTTTAAATATAACGAAAATTCAACACTCATGTTTACATGCTTTATTATAGTTAGACAGGCTAACATTAGTTCTGATTGATCTTTAATAAGATTGTATCCATATTCATTGAATATTACAAATCAAAACGAAAATTAAAATCTGATTATCTCCATAATTCTTTACTTTATTTATTTATTTATTATTATACACGCCCTATTCAGGCATTAACATAATTAGTAAAATAACAGAACATTACAACAGAAGTGCAATACACAAAAAAAAATTACATAGTGTCAGTATGTTTTTACATAATCAAAATTACAAATAAATATAAAAAGTGAAATAGCAATTTATAGCTTTTCTTAATGGTTACGCATTTTGTTATTGGAGTTTATATGTACCCACTGACATTTTGCTCTTTGTTAAATGGGCTTTTTACCCTTAGTTATAATGTGTCTTAAATAATATAATGTGTTGCTAGAATTAAGCCACAAAATAGTAACACTCTGCCCCCTGCGAACTCTAATGGGTTACTAATGTACTGAACACGTGCCGCTAAAGTAGGAAAAATACTCAGTGGATGGTATATTTTTTAGAATGTAAACATTTTCACGTCATTAAACTTTAATCATTAATAATAATTAAAAATAGTAATGAAATTATTTGCGTACACACGTAGTTGAAATTTCATATTCTTAAAATTATTAAATTTATACACAACGTTAATTTAAATATCATTAACTTATTAAAAAAAAAACGTTTTTTGAAATTGAAGAATTAAGAAAATTGGAAATATTGTTTTTTCAAATTATTTAGAAAATAAAATATACTTTGCAATTATTGGTATATTTGTTAGTAACTACTAAGTTACTAACAAATTACTAAGTGCTAAACTACTACTTACAATTTTTATAAATATAATTTTATAATTGCGATGTCCTTGAGATCTGCGTGTGTGTCTGAGCGCCGCACCGCCGGGGCGCGATGTGTACATGTGTGTGTGTAACGCGCGCAAGGCGCGGCCTCTCTTCTGCGTTATCGTTTAACTTCAATGCTAGTTATATACCTTGTACCATCATTGTATTATTCTTATAATAAATATTTAATTGTCACATAAGAGTTTATATTGGACAACCATCAATCCAACTACGAGGTGCATAACTGAGGCGTACTAGTACGTAATAATAATGTTTAGGTAAAATTATTTTTTTTGTGCATTCTTCTCATATTAAACGTAAATAAACAAATAAAAAATTAAGATTTGTCATCCTATAGACATTTTCAAACGATAAAACAACCACAAAAAAAATCGTTTTAAAGATTTGAATCAATGGACGCTTGAAATTAAACCAATAAAACAATTATTTTTATTTTCATTACATAGTAGGGAGTTCTACAAAAAAAAAAAACACGAACGAAATAAACAGGCAATGTTATATACCGTATATGTAAATAAAATTAGAATATTTATTGAGTAAATTATTTTTATTTTTAAAGTTAATGATGCCTCTTGGCTGTTAGGCATATTATTTAAAACACTAGTGTGTTATAACATTTTAAATAAAAATATGCACATTACACTATGCTTATTTTAATATATAATGTGATGTGATTGTAGTGGGTGCTCACAGGGGGCGCTTTAAATAACTTATTTCAGCTGTTCGGCAATCTTTGCCGCAGTTTTCTGTAATATCAATAAAGGATTTTCAGTATTTTAATAATAATCTCAAGTTCATAAATACTTAAACGCATATGGGCTCGTGCGGTTGTTAGTATTTTTTAGTTATTTTTGAAGTATGGCGCTGCTGCCACACATGGCTCGTGCTGGAAATTTTTTACGCCGAAGCATTCTACAAAGTAAAGCAATGATCGCAATAATTTTTAAATGGTCACAATTCATACTACACAAAATTAAATCACCAAAAAAGTGTATTGACATTGGAATATTGTAATAGTTCACCTTCGCCACAACGTCGTTAAGAAAACTTTTATGATGGCACTGTTGAACTCAAAACTTTTCATTTATTTAGGTTTAATAACAAGTCAATAATAGTAGCGGTGCTATCACTTATAGTTACCTGAATTACTTCAGTTTATATTTATTAAATTTACACTGTTTTTAATACGTAGATTCATTCGCCAGATCGTGCCCTCGAAACATCATATATTTACATCAAACTACAATATTTACATAAAACTAAAAATATATTAATTAAGATTCAAAATTTTGAATTGTAATTTTTGGATTTCATGAAATTTGGTTCATCGTCCATAAGGTGAATTTTTATTTTTAAATATCGCCGTATAATTTAGAATAATAAAGTAAACTGATTCCTGATTTCGGGCCCGTTATATAACATATAATATTACGTAACTCATATATTTTATTTATTTTTAAATCAACAATTGTTTTTCTAAAAAAAATTACAATTGCTATTAAAATAAAACTTTAATTTTTGTTATTTAGACATTTTAACATGTTTGTAATACAGTTTAAAAGAGATAATTATTGGTAGAATTTTGATATAAAAAAGTCAGTTTTGACCGTACTTTTCCAAGGTCACGAGATTTAGATTTATTCGTCTCATGTTGAATAATGAACTGAATTTGTCTGTCCCAAAATTCCGCATATGTCCGTATTCTAGAAATCTTTCCGTAGTTACAGTAAATGTGTATTCTAGCTAACAAAGGCAATACCGTACTTCTGCATAAATGTTAGTTAACTTTTTCATAAACGCGTTAATTCTTTATCTCATTGTAATATAAAAATTTTGAACGTATTACAAGTTACGTACATATTTTTAATAATTATTTGTACTAATTTTTAAGATTCTCTAAATGTACATATTATATATTAAAATTATTTACCTACTCGTATACTAAATCGTAAAATTACAGTATAACTCCGTGAAGATTTTCGTATGAGTAGAGAAAAAAAAGTTTGTGTAGACGCCGAATCCGTGTAATCTTTAATATGATTCAGTGCGCAACATTATTCACAACACGTGGCAGGTAAAATGAGCTTTCAGTGGAAAAAAAAATTAAAAAAAAAAAAAAAACACCCACCCACACAAAGTTGTGAAAAAAGCGGATCATTTTACTCGCAGCCCTCGGCTGGAGGACGCTCTAAACATTCGTGTATCAGGCCTGGAAGTGCACTTTTTCATTCTCGAGTGCATCGTATTTGCATTCGCATATGCCTTGCCAGTACAGACTGCACGCACGCCACGCCACCTGCATTCATGGCACCAGCTGCATCCTATGTTTTTTTTACATGACCACATTGCACGATTAATGGACGGCGACTCATGGTGTATTATGACTGAAATAGTAACAGTTTCGAAAGTTCCTAAAGACTGCAGTCACATGCGGCACTTGAGTAGTAAAATATTTGTATTTTCACATTACGGTTACTTTATTCAACAGAATAGTCATCTTCGACATGTATTCACGGAATTTTTGTAGGAATAATTTATTAAAGAATTTTTCTTTTTATTGCAGTTATTTACTAGGTAGGTACTCGCCTAATATGTTAATTAAAACTATTCCGTGTTACTTAATTCCTGAATCATAAACAAGACAAAAAGGTAAAGATGCCGTCACTACTTATAAAAAAACTCTGACATACCTACCTACCTTCTGTTTACTTTATGTAACTATTCAAATTGTTAATTTAAATAATCCACCAAATTAACATGAATTAACATTTATAAAGTAAGAGCTCAACTACGCAATACATTAAGATGTTACCAAATAGTTCGATAGAAAACCGAGACAAGTATGTTTATGTGTGTTCTTCTATCACAGATATTAGATTTGAATAAATTACATTAATCACAATCAACTAATTTCATACCTTGCATCATATTTCAAATCGATTAATTTTAATTTTATTGCTATATTGAATTAAAAATATGCGATCGCCAAGATATTTCTTTAAATATTATATTTATACTTTGTGACTTTCTTTGCGGATACATTTTAAATAAAATTGCTATATCATATTCTAGTGAAGTGTCAATATCATTTGAATTAGGAGAATATGTGACGTTTTTGTTCGAGAGAAACGACTGATTTTGTTTCTATTGTCCTGTAATTTAATTATAAGTATTATGTGTTTGTGAAATTAGATACGTGAATTAAAATTTATATATGAGTTTTTCGCAAGTAAGCGTACTATCTATACAAACTATTTTAATAATATTAACGATTAAGTTTAGTATGTTTGAAAATATGCAACACTGAAAGGTCGTTAATAGTAAAAAATATTTTTTTTGTTATAACCTTCGCGCACCTCATTTCATCACTTGAAGTGGAAACTGTACCTTTCCTAAGACGGGCGTGTTGCATTAATCCTGATTTTTTAGCTACAAAAGTTTTGTTATTGTACATTTGAAATCACCCTAAAGTACCTTATCTCCTTTTAATATTATTTTTCTTCTCTCGATCCGCGTCCGTTGGGTATGTATAGTAGTGATGATCTAAACCGTTATTTTACCCGTAGTTGTGATTTGATTGTAACAGAGATTGGTAACTGATTATTCGTAATTCGCCGAACAATCACTGGTACACTAGAAACTAAACTTCCAACAGTAAAATCTCAGTTTCCAATCATCGTTACAATCCAACACAATTAGATTCACAATAACGGTTTAAATAATGGTTTACCATCACTAATGCTAGGCCTCCTTTTTTTGCTTTTCGCGGTTCCCTGTCACACGCGCTATGCTTCTAATTCTGCTGATGTTATCCAACATGCTTGATGATATCTGAACATCGCATCTTAAAATAGCTAGTTAAAAATAGTGTTCTATATTATCAAGACCTGTAACGTATTTTAACATTCTTTTCATATACATTATATTTTTATTGTATTATCTGTATTGCCTAAAATAAACCTTTTTAGGTTCAAAGTGATTTTGAAATCGAAAAGATGAAATTTTTTCTCAAAGTCTTCTGTATTTCTGTAGCTTTACAAGTCTCACAATCAGCGATTCATCCTTAATCATGTTAATAAGGAACGCTACTCTTATTTTATTTATTCTTACTGATGGATTTATGTTTAGCGATTATCATTGTTCTAAAACATTATTTACTTGAGAATTAATTTCTTAATTTTTAAAGAGTTTCTGGAATAAATTACCCATTTTATATTAAAAAAGCGAACAAAATTTTTTAAAGAATTTCCTTACAAAAACTGAAATTAGTTTCCTATTTAAAGTATCCCTTAAATTAACATCAAAAATTTTAATTATTTAAACTTTTTTTTTCAATTCACATTCGTAATGTTTCATCAGCGATCCTGTGTGCTCGCGTTCCTCAATTTGTATTTGTATCAGTAATAGTTGAAGAATTAACGCCGCATTATCGTCTTTCTTGGGTAATTCGAGCCGACAAAGGTGGCAGACATATATTTCCTGGGCACAAACGCTTCTAAAATTACCTGCATTAGCACTGTAAATGGACGCAAGAAACGTTCTGCGTCCGATGTGTGCAACAGCGTGAGAAATGAATGCACCGCAACACCTGCGACTGTTTTTGTTTACAACCTGGACAAGCTGGTTGAAGTTAATGTGTCTAGGGTGTAGGGTGTAGGGAGGTGATCACAACTTGTTTTTGTTGCTGGTCCTACCTAGCCTTGACTGAGAGCGATTTAGGTATTTTTAATTTTGTTTGTTTCGAATAATTAACTAACTAACAGTTACATAGACAGAGCGTCACACTTTTCTGTCTTGACACAAAACTCTCGCCTCATCCACATTCATACATTTTCTAATCGAAGGTCGTCCATTGTAAACCTTTTAATTGCCAACTCTATTTGAAATGGAAGACACCACTTAGGGTAAGACTAGGTTTTAAAGGTCCTTGACTTATCCGTCAAAAACTGCGACCTGTTGCCCACAGATGGCAATATGATTAAAAATTATGACTTTAATCCCTGAAAGTTTGCAAGGTTCAAAAGTGCGTGTTAAAACGTTTATAGTTTAGCGTGTTAACGCGCTCATGGCATTTAAAAGTTTAAGGCTTCTAACAGGACCACCTTTCAGTATTTGTTTTTTTTCTACCTTCTACCTAAATATGATCTGTGATGTACTATTCTTGTGGGTTAAATCTGCCGGCAGTTATGCGTGGAGGGAGAGTCTCTTATATGTTTTTATTTTGTGCCATCTCGTTTCCCAGAAGAAAGTCCCGGTCTTGTTAATTGTATTATTGTATTATCTTTATGTTATGTATTGTAAATATTTATTTATTTATTAATAAAGTGAGTGAACAGGGGACAAATTTTGTTTTGGCAGCTGTGCAGTATCGCCCTGTCAATATGCGGAAAGCTATAGAACAGCTGCCTAGTAGCATAAAAAAAATTCCAACCAGGCGGCGAATGAGTAGGACCGAGATAGGAGCCTTAAGCTTATTGCATCGGTCCTCGGTAAGCGGTGGGTCCGCCCTCATTACCTGGTCACGGTCTTCTATTTCTGATGTCTTCTACGCTCGCGTCGTAAATCTTTTTTACCATTCTTACATTATACCACTCTATTCATTATACTTCATGCATTCGTTCAACATGACTAAACTATCTAAGCGGCCCATTTTAATCATAATCACCAAGCTATGATCAGCTGTACGTTTTTTTTCCAATTTGTAATTTTTTACACCATCATAGAAATACCCTCGTTCCTGCGAAATAAATACTTTTACATTCAAATTTGAATTCATTTGTACGTAGATCTATAAAAAATGGTAGTCACATTTTTTTTGGCACAATGATCTTTTATGAGAAATAATTATGAATATGACAATTTATAATTCAGTGGAACCTCTATCTATCGTTTTTGAAGAGACCTACTAAATTAAAATATGAATCCAGGAATATAGAAAAAAGTTACATTCATACATCATATTCTAAAAAAATATACATATTTCACATGTAAATTAATGTTTTTAATACCAATAAAAGTAGAAAGCTGCAAATAATTATTTAATTAAACTTTGTATCATACATAATCTTTAATCATCTGTTTTTTGTCTATTGCATTATTTCCGTAAGTAAACAGTATTTTTTCGGTGTTGTAAATCACATTTTTTCGGTGTTGCAAATCACATTTTTTTCGGCATCAGTTGTTGAATGTGCATTAAAAAAAGTTTCAATTTTTCGAAGGCCGTGCATGCCTCTGAAAACGAAAGTACAGGCGTGTGATTCTCTTCATTGACATCATCAACCTCTTCTGATGTCTCCTTCAATTCAAAAATCAAGAACAATAAAATATTTCGTTATATAACACATTTCTATGTCAAGGTCCCTTATAAACAAATTAAAAATATTCGTAGTCATCCATGCCCAAAGTTTTCGTACTCTTAAAATATCTAGGCTTCAGCGATTTGCCAATAACGATTGGCTCGCATATGTCAGTTCCATCACTGTTGACGCAAAACAGAGATACTCTCTTTCGACCCTTTACTATCGTGACAGGACTCGCTCTTTAACGTCAATGTGCCGTTAGGCAGGCAATTATAAAACAAGCCAGTGTAACGAAATACATGTAAAAGGAAGGATCGATGCGATCTATTTTGGTGTTTTTTGTATGAAATTAATTCGGGACTGGGTGAAATAAACAACACATGCGGGAAAACGATTATTTGAGGAACGATCGATCGAGATTTCACTGTATTTTTTCAGTACCGTTTATCGTTTTGCTGATATGAGGTGTTGCAATTTCACCCAGTATAATCAATATTAGCCTTATGTAAGTACCGATAGTGTTACATATCTACTACATAAAAAATATTGTAACATATTAATTAAGTTAATTTTTTAATGGAAATTTTAACATAATTCACAAAGTAACAAAAATATATTTTAAATTACTTAATGGCGATGAAATATGAGTTGAAAAATATTATTAAGGGAGAAACACATTTGTGTTAATAACGGAAAGTTGATTTTTTTCCTTATAACGATAGAAAAGTAAGAATTATTGCCAATTTACAGATAATAAATAAATGTATAATAATACCATTTGAATTTGAAATGAAATAAATTAATAATGAAACGAAATAATTACTATCTGAATGTAAATTATTTTCTTTCGCTTAATGATTTTTATAACTTCTAACTGGAGATTATAAAAAATATGATGTGTGTACATACATTAACCAATTTTATACCTTAAATGTATGAATATGAACAACAAATATTTCTGAATACTGACAACATTGAAGCTATAATTAAATACTTCACTATTGAAATATAAATATAAATTGTTATCGTGTGCACATCTCTATTTAAAATAAACGCAGAGATTTCTTCAAAAGCACGTCGATTATTATTTATTAATTTTTTTTTTTCACGTTTTATTAAGTTACTTTTAACACAATTAGTAAGCCATTTTTATGTATTAATTATTTATAATAATAAAAAATAGTTACATATTAAAATAATATTCCACAGATTGAGAACAGAAACACCCCCATATTCGCTATACTGATGCTGTGCTCAGTTGTGTGCTCACGTTCTGTATCGCAATAAGCAAACATCACAAACGAGGCTATCTCTCGCTTTTGCATACGCTCGTTTCTTCATATCTGATCTGAGCCGAGTAATATGTGAGCAAGGCTTTCTGGAGTATACTAGGAATGCATTGAAGGCGAGATCATCGCCGACTCCGTGATACTTTTTTTCGTCTTCGTGGAATGTGGCTCGTGGCCCTTATTTAATAATAGGATGTACGTTGAAAAACCCTTCTATAGTTGTATAATATAAATATACCAGCAACCATAAGCACTATCCGTGAACTTATTGTTCTATCAGTGTTAACAATAGTGTACTTAATGGAGTGTCCTCACATATATCCCGTGCTTTTTTTCTGGCGCAACGCACCCGAAAGGCGTTCCGGCACCTATTTTTGGTGGTTTTTTCAATGTTACAAAAGCAATTTTGTTTATGTCTAAAATAAAAAATATTCATAGTAAATTATATTTAATCTGCTTTTGCTCTGATGATATGATATGACTTCGTGATATCAACAGCAACATTTGCTTTGTTAAAAGCTTAACAAGATGTAAGTTTCATCACGTTTTTTTCTAGAAAAAGTACTGCATATATATCTGCTAATGCACAGACTGTTTTATCTTTTAATGCCAACCGGTTTTTGAATATTCGTTCCAGCATCAGCGGAATAAAACGAATTCTAATAATATCTTTTCATGTGAACTCTTCAACAGTTGTTGCCTAGTCCTACAAATAGCTCGCGTAATGTACTTGAGATCCTTAGGAAGCTTCTATCATTAACTGTTAAGAGGAAAGTGTCTTGGGTCTGGTGCAGGGGGTATCTATCGAGTGGAAGAGGTCAGGGAAGATCTATCGGGAACAATTTTAATATTTGGACTCAGAAATTCAATTGATTATTTTCTGTCCTGGCACCCCACTCTTACCTCGTTCACTTTCATACATCTTCTCATACAAGCTCGTCAATTATTTAGTGCTCTAACAAGACCATCTCTCAGTACCTAGTACACTTTACCAAGTCATGATATGTCTTCCGCGGACGTTTTCTTATTCTTGTGCCATCAACACTTTCGTCATATACTCGTATCTTCGGTTGTCGTCCTCCAGTACTTAGTTTTTTCTGGTCATGTCAGGTATTCCGCGAGTGCTCTCTGTTGCCTTCAACACTCACTTATTTATTTTCTTTACCACCCTCTCCTTGCTCATACATTCCACATGACCAAACCGTCTCGGTGACTTTTTCTTTGCCGTTCCGACTATGCTACAAATAGCTTTATATATTTTCTCCTAATTTGTTCATTCTTCACTCTATCGTACATAGATTTACCACACATACGCCTAAGCAACCACATTTCCACCCCATGCAGTCTACTTTCATTCGTTGCCAATTACAGGTTTCGCTTCCACACATTAGTGTTGGCACCTGAACTCCATTATATACCGCAAGTTTAGCTTCGTATAACAAATTTACATTGATGATTATTGCATTTATAATACCATTCACATTATTTTCTGCAGCCACACTACTTACGGCATCATTCTCATTTATGAGTTAATTATTGAGTTTCTTTTACGAATTAATTATTGAGTATTATGGTTATTAGCGAAAATATATTATCAGATAGGGATCTCTAATTCAAGGACAACTCAGCTCAAGATTAGCTTCCTATTAATAATATGGTCACGTATGCAGAATGAAAATTACCACTAACCTTGATTGACAGCAGCTGTTTCTCTAGCGTCATGGGTTGGTTCGATGCATAGTTCTTCTTACCTCTTGGTATTATTCCGATCGATCGAAATGCGCACTCCCAAAGCTATTTAGTAGGATATGTTTTCCTGGCGTGGTACCAACCGAAATTGATCTCCAACCGTAGTTTGATAGCGATCTTTCAGTTTCCGAAATCGGAAATATTCATACTACATAAATGACTCATACCAATCAATAAGAAATGCAGGGGTGCCTGTTGAAGGAACAAAACGTGCCTAAACAAATAAACAATCATTTTTTGGTAATGGTAGATTTATAGTTTTTAAAGTGCAATATCATTTTATTATAATGAATAAATAAAAATTTCAAAGAATTTCATACAATTTGTCGGTAACATAATATCATAGATATAAATTTTCTTTATACATTCCCGTCCGTTACAACATAGAATAAACGTACGAGTATATTGCCAGCTGTCAGCAAATAAAACAGCATTTGTACATAATTCGAACAAAAGATCTGCTGACAACTTTATCACATGAAATTATTTTTCTATTGTATTTTCGTTAAATTTTTAAATTAATTAAGGTTAAAAAAAAATTATTTCCTTTCATTATTGACGCGTTATTTCTAGTGCCTCCGTAATGTATACATCTAAATGAATAATGGTTTTTTACGACTAGCTAATGCGAGTCAAATAGTATGGAATAGGATTCCATTATATTAAAAAAAATTATAAAAGGGTTTCAGGCTTAGTGATTGTTATCATTTGTGTTTCGACCGGAAGTCGCCAGGGAAAGCGATTTCCGATCAGCGGAAATACAAAACCATTTTCGATTACTCTCTTTTAACTTTTCATGATTCGGCTTAACGGACGATTAGTAAAACATTAACCTTATAATGATTTGGTTATGAAAAGCTTTTTTTTTAAATAAATATTTTTATTTTCACAAAAAGTCATCAAGGGTAGACGGTCTTATATTTATGTATATTAAAGAACAATAAAGTAACTTGTTTTCTTTTACTAAAATAATTTATTTTAATTTTTGAATATATTTTATTGTATTTTCACGTCTGGAATCGGAAACAAAACGAAATGTAACTACGCTGAGCACGTTCAAGCACGTTCTATGTAAAACTTTACACTTTTTCACATCCTTAACTAAATTTTTATTATAATATTATAAAATATTATTATAAGATTATAATATGTTAAAAATATTAATATTAATTATGATTGATTACAGAGTCAAGGTACTTATGAGAATATAGTATCGTTTTATTTCAAAATAATAATAAACGACTTGAAATGAAAATCGGTTCACTAAAATGCAACATTCTACACTGAACGTCACGCACTCCAATCCGTACTCCTCAGGACATACTTCAGCGACAGACTTGTACAAGTATGCGAATGAAGCCAGCGGTGGATAATATCTTCTATGACGTTTTTTCAACTCCACAAAATGAGAATATCCTAGTTAGGTGAGAAAATTATGCAAGTCAAAAAAAAATTATTCCCAAAACGTTTTATTTAAATAAATCTAAACAAAATGTACTTAAAACAGCATTTATCGAGCCCTTTGTTTCTCCAACCATCGGCCATCGACCGATCTGTTGTTATGGCTCTTATATTATTTCCATACTTTATACCGCGGCTCGTTTGACGTTGAGTACTTCATTATTCATACAAACACAGTAAGTTACCGGCCAAATGGAAAATTTCAATACAAAACAATTTAACATGTACGAGGCAATCCAAAAAGTAAAGACTTTTTAGCTTTAAGCAATGTGGAAAATATTTTATTATGCAATTTTATATATTTTTAAACACACAATACCTCAATCTATGCTCTTACATAATCACCTTCTACACTTAAGTATTTATCATATCCGTTCACAAACTTTAAAATCCTGCTATTTTAGTCATCCGTCGCTAGTCTCTTTCATGACTGCAAGTTACAATACGTCATCACCTCTAAAACGTTTTCCAGTCAGGAACTCTCTAAGCTTAGCACAAAAGTAAAATCGCTCGGAGCAAGGTCCTGACTAGGGTGGATATTCGAAAACCTCACACCCAAATACAAAACTGCCCAAGAAACATAAGATTGGAACCTTAAAATTCGTGAACAGTTTTGATAAATGATTAAATGACGAAATAGATAACTTATTACTGTGTGTTTAAAAATATAAAATTGTAAAGTAAAATATTTTATTCATTTTTTAAAGCAAAAAAGTCATTGCTTTCTGGATTGCCCTCGTATGTGTATATTTCTGTATTATCGCCTAAGAAACGGCGGAAATAGCGAAGGTTAGATGCTTTGTTGGGTTAGTAAGGATGGCATGATACGAAGTTTCTTTTCACACCAAACTGTACTATTTCTTTTGGCAGCTATCGTGTATATTGATATCAGAGAGGAAAAATTTCTCCATGGGAAATGCATGTAATACCTGTTATACTTCTAGTAAAAAATACAGTCGGGTTGCGATGACTAACGCAGTTTTTCCCATGCGATTACGATATGACTACAATTTTATTAATATTATATATTAATATGTATTTAAAATTATTAAATGTAGGTGCTTAGCCCGAATAATTCAATTATAATAATAATTATAATTCTATATGAAATAAATTGTGTTTACTAGCGGTCCGTATCCGGCGTTATCCGGGATTCAGAATTATTTTGTTTTAATAGAAAATAAGAATTTATGTTTCACGTAGACTTCTGAAGAGTACTGATATAATATAATTCATATTTATACTATACTGTTACTTGTAGCAAATAATTTAACTTGCACATGTTTAAAATATTTCATAATACATTTGTTATATAAATATAACATACAGCAATTCCACCCAAATTTTAATAGCATATAGAATAAACAATATTCCCTAAAAATATATTGAAAATTGGGTTCATAACTTATTATTTGCTTTGTATATATTTTTCTTTTAACTAATATGTGAATATGTAGTTCAACTGTTATTAATGTTGTAAGTATGACCTCTTCTCAATTTAATACAAGTAGATACATACTCTCAATATTCTTGTAAGTTTTCCAATAAAATTTATAGTACCTACTTAAACTAGGAGTTTTTAGTACATTTATTATATGAACATAACATACAGCAATTTCACCCAAATTTTATTACCAAACAAAATAAACAATATCCCCAAACTTTTAAATTGTGATTTTTTTTATTGTCTCATATTTTTGTTTCATAACAAATAGGTTAATATGTAGTTGAACTGCATTATTAATGTAGTTAATATGTACTGTTCTTGATTTTATATAGATAGGTATTAATATTCTTGTAAGTTTTTATCTCATTCTTTTAAATTAGCTCTTTTTTTATATGTGATCAATTGAAAAGAGAGCTTCAGAGCAGCTAGAATTACATTACATGTCATTTAATTCACGTTAATACCCAAACATTTTCCAAGCGTTCCCGAACATTTAAGGGGAATTGGTTGTAAAACACCGCCGGATAAATGTCACATTTAACATCACCGTTGGAACTAACAAGCGTTAAGACAGAAAGTAATGTTATTTTTCCTTCCATAATGGCACCTTTACGGGGGGCTGTAGTAACGTTAGTTCGATGAGGTCATAAATAATTCCATTACCTTTTTTTAATCGGACCGGGTTTATACTTTTACCTTCACGGAAACGGGCCGCGCTGCCTGGCTGCTTCAAGAGTACGCTTGCCTAGTAAGGTTGCCTCGATCATTCGGACAAATTAGTCCGGCGGAGGTATATGTAATAAATGTGCGATCCTGATGAACTGATATAAAATCTGATATTTATCAAACTTCATATTATACATTTTAAATGTGAGAATGAAAACTGACCATGTTTTTGAGCATTACATAATTATTAATTGTAATATATTGCAGACACATCGATAGAATAAAATAATTCTCATCGTTTGTGCGTCAATACAAATATTTTTTACATAACCGATATATCAGAAAATACAATTAGGTAGGTAGCCATTAATAGATTCAATTAGTTATTTATTATTATTTTTAATATACGACTGATACGTGCATAAGTAAGCACTAATTAAAACAAGGTAAATAGAGACAAGTAGAAAAGGAGTAAAAGCAACGAAGTAAGAAATTATGTACCTACATAACATACTAAAGACATGAAAGATGTAAGGAGAACAGTAAAGAAGAGTAGGGTAAGAGCGTAAGCCATATGCATGCATATTTCAAATAAAATAATTTAATAGTCGTCATTGTCACATGATTGAATATAAAAAAATATTTCTCCCTGGACTTTCCATTTTTTCATGTGAATTAACTAAACTAACTTAACAACCTAAATAGGATCCTCAATCCCAGGTGTTCAATAATAATTTATTTTGATATCAAAAAATACCTATCAACTACTCTTTGTAAATTCGAAATGTGATTTTTTTCCTGTCATTATTGACGGGCCTAGTTATTAATATATAATTTCATGACAGATATGGTAACGTTCTTTGTACGTCGCTATTTGAAATTAGTCTTCATTAATTTTGTGTAGATATAGTTTGCAATAATTGCTACGCATTAGGCTTAGAGTACATTGGGTATATGTAGTTCGAGTGGAAGATTATTTTTTTCTCATTTTTGTAGTGAACTTATTACCTTACCTTATTATTAACTTACCTCGTAGTTGAAACAGAATGTTCCTTGACACTACCACTAAACTGGCAAGTAATTATTAATACTAACATATGTGTAATGGTACATCATTTTTTTCTTTGCATAATATAACTTTAACTTACCATCACGCCGTTACAACGAAGGTAGTCAGGGAGGATAAAACACCATGTACGGAGAACCTGCTCGACTCGAATTCAGTATAACAACTCATACAGTTGACTCATACAGTCATACAGTAACAACTGTTCAGGTTGGCGCGTTATTGTAGCGCACCTACAATGGTTGCTGAAGGTCGCGTGCATGAATTCGTTCTGCTTCTGAGATATCGAGTCGCTGGCGTAAGGCTCAGCACTAACTATGTAGTGCAAGCGGTGCTCTTAAGGAAGGCTGGCTCCCTGACCAGAGAATGGCATCGACTGCAGAATAGCAACACAGATACAATAATAGTCGTGACTGAAATTTATTATTTATATTTTGTTAATATGCATCTATGTATGAACTTACTCGCTTTTCTTTTTATAACATAAATTTTATTTTGTTGAATGTATTATATTTATGTATTATTTTTAATGCAAAACGGGTCTTGCATAAACAACCCGATCAGTATTTCTTACCATTACCAAACCATCTCAGCTTTACATTATTTCAAATTGATTGATTCTATACTTTATCAAAAATTAATTTCCACTGAATTTGTTCTGCTTTAATTCTTTTTTGTCAGCTTGAGGCTTCACTTCCGTACATAATAGTTGGTACCAGGACTTCATTGTGCACCGCTAATCTTGAACTAGTTGTCCAAAGGTGCAGTAAGCACACAAAATTATAGTATCATTAATCGAAAAAAATTTGAGGTTAAAAAAATACAAAAGTAATAATTTAATCAAATAAGCTTATTTCTGGTTTACTAATACACAATGAATTTATATAAGAAAATCTATAAACATTCATTAAAACTAATAAAGTAGGTAAAAACCTTACTTTTCGTATGATGTTTTTACAAATGTCTAAATTATAAATACTATTAACAAAATGACAGATTTGACACAATAGTACTGCTAGTTGATGAAAATAGAACTCGCGTATATTTTTAGGGAATTTTTACGTTGAATATTGCCGGAAATATTAATGCTGTCCGAAGGTAGGCCCCTACAGTGCAGTTCGGTTCAGTCAAATATTGCATAAGTTCTTTCAAGTACGCAATCTTTTTCACTTGTTTTAAACATTCATCATCTTCTATCGCGTTTTGTATTGTTTTCTTCATTCACCATCTTAATAAAAATCTGTCGGTTAATCCGCTCCCAGATAATCGAGCGCAGGCCGTAATCAATGAGGCAGTTGTATTTTGAACCCTGGCGATAATTTTGTATCGCATGCTCGATGTAAATAATAAAAGCATCGGGTGGTCCTGTCCGTCTCTCGCTATACCCAAATAAACGTCCTGACATTATGGCTCTGAAACCCTATATGAATTCTTGAACCACAAAAAGCAAATTATAAATACCACTTGTCAAAATAAGGACACATTACCAAAATGTTTTTAGCATTTGTTTGTTTTAAAACCGTCTATCAAAGTGGAAATATCTTTAACAGTTTAACGCCCGATCTTTTAATTAAATTTTAATTTTTTGCTCGTAAATGTTGCGTGATAAGTATACTTTATCCCCTTTTGCTCGTCGCCGTATTTTATAATACGTACGCTTTACTTCTGAACGTATGGGGTTCAGATATTAAGTTGCGGTGTACAGCAGGTCAAAGAAAGGAAACAAAACTGATCGCAGAGCTCTGACCATGGACTACAAAGTGACTAGAATCAAGACAAAATAAATAGGTGATATGTGGAGCACGTTGTGTATGTGTTTATTGTGAAAGACACCTTATGGAAAGATTTTTTTTTGATATATGTATATATATATATAATATATAATTTTATCATTTTTATTATATATAACATTATTGTAAACAATAATTTTTATTTATATATACTCCACCTATCTACACAATCATAGGCTTAGTAATAATAAATTATAAGCGTAGTACATAAAAAAAAAATATTGTACCTTCCATGAATATTGTATCATAATTTAAAAAAATATATATTTATAATATATATGTCGCTAGCTTACAGGTATCCCACAAATATAAGTAGAACCATATAAATAGGAAGTTTTTTTTCAATGTTGTGAGAAAGATTTATTTTTTCGTGGAGGTAAACTTGTCGATGATAGGCATTACTCGATAAAACACCTTTTCATATTTACGAGATTTTAATCTGAATAATGTATAAACTATTAACGAAAATATTCAGTCGTTTATTAAACAGTTTGACTAACCTTTTACATGGACATCGTGTCTGCTGGTCGTGAATGTGAATGAAATATTTTAGATTTACACACATGTTTTTTAATTAAACAATTTTTCGGGTAATTCGTTGCCGTTTAACATATTACGAAATTTTTAAAAATTAATTTGTACCAGCGTAGGCATAAGCAGCGATGGTGGAAACATCAGTTTCAAATACTATCATAATAGGGTAGTTTCATATGCGATGAGTGCCATATAAAATATTTGAAATGTTGAGTTGAAATATTAAGTACCTTCATATACTGATTAAAAATATAATGCTAAATATTATTAAAAATATATTTTTATTCATAATTTTTCATTAAAAATTATACCTAAAATCTCGAAATAAGAACGTACTTTCTTTGGCATCATAGATACTCAACTGTCTATGGTTCACATTCTATGCCAAAGTATATATATTATTCTTTGACATGTCATAGTGTCGAACGCTACGTTGTATGTGGGACTGAACAATACAAAACGATACATTGATTTGAGCACTGGCAGATTTGACATTTATAGTATAGGTAAAAATTTTATATAATATGGTGTGGACAGAAAATTTTTGCAGGGAGCCACCAAAAATTACATTTTAATTATTCCGGAACGTGAAAGAGGTAACACACAAAGTGCTTTTTCCCCGACAGTATGGACTTGGCCCAACACATTTTCTATCCGAAATCCGAATTCAAACCCCCCGTCGTTTCATGTTTTCTACATCCTCAAAATGTTCACCCCACATAATTTTTATTCTGGATCCAAAATCCACAAAAAAATATTGTTTACAAATACTAGCACAGAAAAATATGTACGTACTCAATTGCAACCAAACTTGGACTGATGATTTTGTCATGTATATTATTTCGCCACAGACAATATACCCATGTTTTAAATTCCTTGATCCTAATTACTAAATCTTTGTAAAAGAAACATATATAACTTGTATAACATGCCACCATCATGATATAAATAATCAGGAATTTCTAAAAGAAACATTTTTTTTTTATAATCTTCAAATTTGACTCAAATTGTCATCGTAAATCTTGATTGTGTATAACTATTTGTAACTTCACTTCTCCATAAGATTTCATTATTAAAATGATTCCTAAACCGGAGCACTTAACAACGAGGAAGTTCTGATCAAACTTGCCAACATAATAAAATCATACCTGACCAGCTCTAGCTGTATAAACATCTCGTTTCATTATTTATTGAAAATACAGGCTACTATTTAAAAAAAAATAATAATTACTCTGTCGAGTATGATCTTAATATCCATTCCGTGTCCCCACAGCGTCCATGTAAGGAATTAATCTTGTATAAATCAGTCATCCATTATGGAAAGTTTGAAAGAAAATTTTTACTCTGTCTAAAATACACTGTAATTTGTCAAGTGTGATGTGACGACCTCAATACCGCACACGCAGAAATACCAAGTCTTTCTATGGTATGTTTATATTACAATATGTGATTTTCCCATGTAAACCTTTTATTTTTGTTCTAATTTTCGCCACCACTATATTTCACTTTTATGTTGTCTTTGTTTTGTTCATATATTTTTTAACTGAATATATGTCATTCCGTACTAAATGTTCATAAACCTTTTATTTCAATACCCTGACCATAAGTATATATTGAGTTGAACCTCGAGCAAACCTCGAGACGAAAGAGAAGTGTTCCATCCGCAGAGCTAGCAATCATCCATCAACTTCCAAGATCCAAGATTGCTGATCCTAATCAAGGTCTTTTTACTGTCACTAATATAATATAAATACAAATAAAAATACAACGGAGAAGTTTTCGTTACAATTTATAAGACTTCCCTATAGATGCCAAATCATGGCAAAAGTCATTGGCAAAAAAAAATACAGTGTTGCCATCTTAGCAGAAAAATAGGTGCATGAATTTTTTTTCCATAAGTGTATACTGTAATGAATTTAATTAGATTAAAGTAAGAAGTGGGTGGTGATTTTATTTTATTCTATAGCAGTAAATATTAAAATATCTTTACAGTCTGACTAAGCCATACAAATTAACTTTTTTTATTATTTGTATGATAAGAATTATACCCTTATTAATAAAGTAAATAAAAAAGTGAGATTTTGTGTTGTCTTTACTTTTCTGTACGGAGAATGGCTCAGTACTATATTCCTAGATTCAACTGAATATAACTCCATAATATGCTTTCATATATGTGGATGAGAGAGCTTTAATTGCAATTTTCCATTTCATATGGAGTTTTCCAGTATTGCTTCCGGTTTTTCTACCGCCATCGCATGTCGTCTCTACAGCCAATGTTTTCCAAGTGCTTTAATAAAAAATATTTACAAACAACTTCCCTTGTTGGAATGTATTTTGTTTTCTTTGGTATCCGTAATTGTTTCGTGGGAATACATTTCTCAGTAAATAATTATTTATTTTATTCCTTTGTAAATATACAAGTTCAAAAATAAATTCGTTCCTTTCCGTCACCATTAATTGATCGGTCTCTTCGAGAATTTTGCTATTTCTATAGAAACAGTTCTAGAGACAATGGATTTTTATAATCTAATAAATTGAAAATAGCAGCAAATTTCTTCAATACTGTTTCGTGATTAAAGCTCTTGAAATGTAATTGTTAAACTGGTTTTTATTAGAGCGTATATACGGGGTGTAGTAGACCTAGTCCACAATATTTTATGGGTTGAATACCAGACTAAATTACACGTCAAAAATATTTAGTAAATTGAGTTTAAACACTGTTTTATTCCACTATATTTTTTATTGTCTTCAGACTTTCATGTGTTTTAATTTAGTTGAATTATAATATTGATAATGGGAAGATGTTTCCGAAAACGTTTTAACGTTTAACATAATAAATAATATAGTGGAATAGAACTGTAGTTTAACTCAATTTACAAAATAATCATGGAATTCCACAAAGTTTCACCAAAAACATTTGAACAATTATTTATGAAATATGTACCTAATCTCAACCATGTCAGAGATAAAAGCATTTAAAAAAACATAGTTTTACGAGTATTTTGATTATATAATCAAAATATTTAATTGATTCCAAATTATATATTGAATACAAACAATTAATCGTCATCAAATTTCGAGCTGTCAGACTATTTTTGGTAGATGATTTAGGTCGTGAAGCAAAAGTATAGATTATTATTGGATACTTATGGCAAATATTTATTTTTAAGTACGTGGACTTAAAGCTTAACAAGATTTGATAAAACTTTCACTCAATAATATTTTTTCCTTAACGATGCAGAATTTTCACATTCTGTAAATTCTTCACATTATGCAATTCTCGTAATTTAGTCAGATATTCACCCATAAAATATTGTGTACTAGGTCTGATACACCTTGTATATATGTATGCACTTTTCAAGAATAAATAAATAAATAAAATATTACATGTTTGCTATTATAGGTTAGATTATGTTATAAATTTCCTATTTATGTATTCCTTACTTAATCCAGACATAACATGTAGACGGTAGAATTACAAACATCGCTTAACCAATGGTTAAATTATAATAATTAAATCTTATTTATTATATTTATTTTAACAATACTCAAGGTACATCTTAAGTAACCTAACTTAACCTCTTGTAATCTTCCAGTTTTCTAGTAATTACAGTAAAATGTGTAATATACGTACGTCATCATCGTCGACGATTTTCTATCCACTGCTGTATGAAAGCCTAAGTGACCCCACTTTTCTCTGTCAATTATCATCGCTGCCACCAATTTCCGCAGAGTTTGATGATTCCATCAGTCCATTGGGTTTTATGACGGCCTATTGTTCTCTTGATTCTCCTCGGGTCCCAATGGATGACTGTGTTTGTCCGATGATTGTCCGTCCTCCGAGCGATGTGGCATTTGCATTGCTGTTTCATTTTCTTGGCGTATTCTATTATATCTACCATTTTATTTCTTCGTGTATTTTCGTGCCAACATACATGTTTCCATGACCCTTAGCGTTTGTATATATACACATCAAAGAAAGGTAAGAATGAACAGTCTGCATGTGTTAGGGGTAGTCACAGTGAACTGTACAAAAAGTAGGATGACACAGTACTAAAGGAACCACTTACCAACTGAAGCCATGGCTCTCTCTCCACACTCAGTTTTGTAATCCCTCGACGATGTTGAAAGTTAATCACTTTTAAGACACTCGAATTGAAGAAAGGTACCGTCGGCCACTTTGCATAGATTTGTCAAGGTAGGTAGGGAACCGGCGTGTAATCGAAAATAAAACCGTTTTAATTGTTTTCAGTAAGGCGATCAAATTAACACTGAAGTGCGCCACGCTAGTTGGCGAACAAGTAGCTAACCAAGCATGTATCTATTGGATACGTTGAAAGGAATCTATAAAGAAATTAAGTATTTTCTCTAACAGCATGAAGATTGTCTTGTCGATTAAATAAATTATGGTATTTATTTCATTAAATGTATTAATTAGAAAAAAATACATAAAAACAATTTTATCGAAAAATATTGTTGTTGCTACCGGGATTCGAACCTGGATCTCTTCCTATCCGGGGAAATTTCATTAACCGATTATGCTACACCAACACAGTACATTGACGACAAATTTTCGAACGAATTTTCAAATTTATATATCTATCGTTCCATTATTTGAAAGCTATCTTCTTTATATTTACTGAATCTCAAATACTAAAATAATATTGATAGGAGACGCCAGAATGAATAATTAAATTTTATAAAATTTTGGACACATTGATACATCTTATATATTATTTGAGAGAACACATTCTAATTGTGAAGTTGTAATTATTCACAACATAAGTCTGTGATATTTTTTAAAATACAAATTAAATTAAATTAGATATACATCGAATCTCGGTAGCAACAACAATATTTTTTGATAAAATTTATTTTATATGTATATCTTTCTAATTAATAAATTTAATTTGTTTTTAAAAAAATATCATAGACGTTCACAGTTCTGAATAATTACAACTTCACAATAAAAATGTGTTCTCTTTAATATTATTTATTTTATTTTTAGTCTGCAGTTTTCAGTTGTTCTTGAACATTTTAAAGTTAAAAGGTAATTAATTTGCTCATGAATTACCAAAATTACGCTAAATATTATTCAATTATTTTAGTACAGTACTTTTCAGATGAATTATTGAACCATGACGTGAGTAGCCTTGTGCTATTCGGCCTTTTCATGTTGAAATGGCGTTTATTTAAAGGTACACCGACTATGGTAAGTGCAGCACATTCATACATTTAAATGTTGAAAATTGTATCACATGTCCACCCTGCACCGTGACGTGTGGACATGTCAAGAGAATTTCCTATTCGTTTCGTTTTGAAATAAATAAATAAAGAATAAAATAAATGGTGTAAATATCGTGCATCTTTAGCGGGCTTATTAATCATTATCTTTATGGCAACAAAAATAATATACACGAACTTAAAAAATACACGAATAAAATTTATATTAAAATGAGAAATATGAAATCACAAGGTAATTAATCTTGTTTGGTTTTGATGAAGGCGTGCCCAGTAAGCTTCTCACTCGAGATAAGCTTATTTATTTAAGCTTCTCTCCGTATGTGTTTCCGAAGAATGAATTGTTTTGTTTATTTTGACCTTATGGCCCTAAATCATCAGCAGGTAGAAGAACCCCTGTCCCCTCGTAATTTATGCGCCCCCTTAACATTTGTTTATATAACGGGCCACAAAAGAGATTTGATTTTTGCTTTTGTTTACAATAATAATATATATCCGTCTTTATTTATTTTTTAAATGTCTCTACTTCTGGTGACACTCAAAATAAATTCAAACTCTGTCACCTACACAATCGCAGTAAGTGCATATAAATCATCGACATAATCCTTCAACTATTTTCAAACTTCATAAGATTATGCTATAATGACTTTTAAACTTTGATAGAATTATCATTAACCATTTAATAATTTAAGTGTTTAAAAATAGGAATGTCACCTTTTAGGATAGTTGATATTGAAATCATTTTATGAAAATTGGACGAGTAGATGCACTTACCCCAAATTTGGGGTAAGACATACATACACATACCTACAAAATGTAAAAAGAATTAAGTTACCAACAAGCTAGCATAAATGTGACCAACAAATACAGATTTCAATAGATGGCTTTAATGCGTTGATTCAAGTGAATCAATAGAATTATTAACAAAAAAAAATTAATTCACGAATCACGATATTCCCAGATATTCAATCACTGTCAGTGAGTGTGACTCAAAGATATCAATGATTGACTCACGGTTCGTGATTTTGAGCTCATCACTAATTTGCACCATCTTTGGACTGTCTCTTCAAATATTGATTTACAACATTTCTTAATAGATTGCGGCATTGTAATCCAATTTCAAACCTAATTAGGAGACGTAGATGCACTTTCCCCATAAATTCACTTACCTCGACTCACTATATTTATCTGGGGAATTGTAAACCCTCGAACCGAAATACTAAGTGTTATACGATCTACGTACTTACATCAATATGTGCTATTGTAGCAAAGGTAAATGTAAGTGTATCATGACACATGTCAGGGATGGCGAACTTTTTTCCACAAATTCATATTACACGCCCAATTCTTAGAAGTGAACATCACCATTATCATCATTACAAAATAGTACATATAGAATTATTTTTAATTTTATCAGTAGTAAAATTTTAAAAACATATTTATGAATACAATTCAGTGAGACTTTATTTGATTTTTTTCTGATGATAATTTGATACTTAGTTTATACTAATTCCTAAAAACGCCTTACTCAAATCATATTATTGATTTAATCAAACTCCTCGACGCCGATCGTACGTAAATATAATATAATACATTTGCTGACTACAATATTTTTTTATTCAATAAAATCTATTGAGAATCAAAAATTTAATATATTGGAGATTCAAGAGAATTCATTAACCATATATTCACCGCACTCTTTAATATAATGGAAAGAGTTTAAACATCAAAATGCATTTTTTTCAGATTAAACTTTTTTCAAATTCAACTAATTTCTTTGGTAATTTAGATAACGAAATTTGAACCTTGTCGACGTGTCACAGTAGCAATATTTTGCGTGTCATTCTATGACACGCGAAACATTGTTTGTCATCGCTGATCTATTTCAATGTGTGCTATTGTAATATAAATAATAGTTCTTTGATGTTTTTTACGTATACGTATATATGTACGTAAATACTACCACATTACACCCAGCTTGACTTGTGTGTTTTTAAATGAAAATTTTACTATATTGAGTGGTCGGTATCAGCTGAATTAAAATTACAATCTTTGATTTTTTAAGTGTGCATTTGATTACCAATCTTGTGCATTATATAGGTAACATGTTCCAATAATATTTTTCTATTGGATAATTCCACTTCGCTAGAACAATTTCAAGTCATTCGAAATATTGTGATTATTTAAAAATAACCTAAAAGAATAGTTTGACCTACTTATTTATTTTCTTTACATAATTTAAATCCTCTAAATATTTTTATCATGTTACGCGTGAAGATACGAAAAATTGGTGATTTAAAGGAGGGTGAAAGGAATCAGGTATCTTGCAAGGTCACTAACACGATGTACCGACCTGGTTAGAACTTCGATGCAAAGCTCGCTCTCGGAATGCACAAAAAATACTACGAACCGGAATAGGTGGCGACAAATCATTCATCTCATCATCACTACTGCTCTCATTGAGAGTAAGAAGAGAATGTATAAGAATTGAAAAAAATCTGTATTAATTATTCGAAAATATTGCCTTTTGTGCAAAGTAAGTTTGTATATTTTTATGGCATTTCTTTTGAATTCAGTTATTATACTTATTCTTCTTTCACGATACTATATCCCAGGATGAGATTTGGCCTTCTATACAAGTACTCTTCACCGACTCTTATCTCTGACCATTCTTCTCCAGTTTCCAGACTGTTCCTGTCTTATTCCTACAAAATTACAAATAGCAAAAAACGTTAAAAAAAAATATGTACATCAATTTTAATACAACTGATATATTTTATGTCGCCAAATTTTTTATTTATCATTGAGATAATAATTTCGTTTAATATTTTAACTCAAACACATTACTTTCCCAAAATACATAATGATTCCTCAGGCATCTATCACAGCTATTGTAGGATTGAAAGTTTCAGACCCAAAACCATTTAATGCCTCAAATGTCCGTTAAGTTGTCGCCTTTGAAACTGATAAAACGGCTAACTTTCACACACATCAATTGAATCGCCCCCTTTCCACAATACTCTTTGTCCTATTTATGTCACTCGTACGTCCAGCCTCAGGGACGGTTCCTAATTCTGGACATAGTTCTTCCCTCGTTGTTCTTTGTTAATGTTGGTCCACCCTCATATTACGGTCGCTACCCTTGTTTGTTCTCCCCGTGTCCACCGTCAAACTTTTTGAGTAACTTAAACCTTTTCCGTGTGTGGTGCCTGTTCCATTAATTAAATATTTAAGCTCTCTTTGTTTGAAGTATGGAACAGGAATTTCGGACGCCCATCGTCATGCTTTGATGATTTTTTTTCTGTCGGATTTGATGCTCTTTTGACATCCTTGCGGTTTAAGGAATGCTGAATTACGATTTAAAGTCTTTATAATTATTTTATTAAATCTAACATTTAACATTGTATTATAAAAATCTTTTCGGGTCTGACCGCAAGAATCATGTAGATTTCTTCTGTATGTATGTTTTTTTTTTACTTGTTTCTCTGGGTTCAATATTAACGGACTCAGAGATATAATATGGCAAATCAGGCTGGTAATCTAGTAATTAGTAATTTTTTACTTGTTTCTCTGGGTTCAATATTAATGGAGTTACAGATATAATATGGCAGATCAGGCTGGTAATCTAGTAATTAGTAATTTTTTCCAAAATGTTTGATTTAAATCTGATAAGAATCGTGTCCAAAAATGATACATTATATATTGAAAAAAAAAACATAAAATATAAGTATATATGAGATATATACGTACATTTTCTGAAAGTTGTGTCATGAGACCCTCGGCAATTGGTGATATTTCTTTGGATATACATACCTAACAATGGTTTTAATATCACCGATTTTCTGAACTGATCGCTAAAATTTTACACAATAATTTTTACATATATTTAGAGATGTTTTTATACATTTATATTAAAAATCAACCAGTCTTCATTTGCATTCTCTTTACATGCAAACTATCGGAATAAATACGACAAGAACACAAACTATTCGTTGAACGTTGCCAGAGAAATCAGCCTTCTCCGTCATCAGATTTTACTGGTCATATTGGCTTGCGTTCGACTTTCTATTTGTTTTGCGTCATTTGATACTAAACTGCCGAGGCCATACTATTTGACTGTAATTAATCTATCCAACACTTCGCTGCTAAATCGATTTTTCTTGAAGCTGACAATACGAGAACAGTCGTGACTGAAAGAAAAGCTTTCACCGGTAGGCAATGCATAAATTTTCGGATTATATCTGGTAGAGTAAAGCTATTGGATTGTGTTTATTTATCTCAACGACTTTATTTTAATACATTTTAAAAAACAGTTAACGCATGTAATAAAAATATGAATTCAACATCGCTACGTACCTCGCACAACGGTAAAATACATTGTGGTGTTCGCCAAACGTTTCAATGTGGTCTTAAATTTTTTGAACCGCGATTGTTTGACATATAATACGTGTGCATTAAATTTTATTACAATATTTTTCTGTTTTATTATTGTACCTAATAAAAACAAACACCTTTTGGTCCCTGATCCTGTTGCTTAATTGTTCCCGTAACATAATTCCACCATTTCTATCTCGGAATGTGTACGCAACATTAGTTTTAATGTTGTGTATGAGACTTTATTTAGAGGAAAATTCCCGGCACACATACACAGTTAGTTACCTATAAAAAGGAAAAAAAAATACTAAAACCTACATTCGGTACATTTTATATATATACGTTTAGGTTTTTCAGAAGAGTGTAAAACATTTTCATGGCAAAAATATTTAAATATAATACTGACATTGAATGCAAGGATAACTCTGGCTGTATTTTTGGTGAAAGTTTACAGTACGGTGCATATTATAGTTTTACAAATTTAAACTTTATTAAATCGTACCAAGCTTATTTAGATACAATTCTGTCACAAACATGGGTTATGTTATTAATGTATGTTATATTATCTGTAATTTTTCTGCGAGATATGTATCTAAAAAATCTTGTTAACGTTGAATGCTATGTTTACACATACTATTTTATGGCGATTTTAAATGCAAAATAAAAGTTACATTAAAATTAACAATACTATCGTATTTCTCGTCACCGTATTTTCTAGTTTTTTAATTTAGGATCGATATTTGATATTTTTGAAATTACTTTAAAATAGTCTCACTGCATTCCGGTCTATCAGTTTCTATTTCTATCTTGTGTGATTCCATATCGCTGTCCCTTTTTATTATACCATTATATCCTTAATCTATTGATATCAAATTTATTGGGTGCTTAAAGAAATGAAATACAAACATAAATTTTTGCTACTCTAGCTATGTTTTCTTACTGTTAAACTTATATTTAGTTTATTTTTTATTTTCATGGTAAGTAATAAACCTTTGAATCGGTTAAATAGTTTAAATATCTGGCAACAAATGTAGCAAGGAGTAATGATATAAAACAATAATTAAATAGCATGATATAATATCAGGAGTCGCTTGTTATTTTGCTTTATGGATATTGCTGTTGTCGAGGTTGTTGTCACACAATTTAAAAATTTAACTGTGTAAGACACTCATACAGTCGATCACTCTATATGGGTGAAAAGCATGGTATCTAGCGCAGTAAAGCAGGTTACAGGTCTTCGAAAATAAAGTCTTTCGCAAGAATAAAGAAGATTAAAGATCTTGGTACTTTGTAACCGTATGACGCCCCAGATAGAGAATGATAGATAGAGACAGGCCTCATTCACAAGTCAACAGGACCAAACTAGATGGGCGAATAATGCCAACGATAGATGACGCTCTGTAGTGGCTGTGGTCATGAAGTATCGAGTCCTACGAGATCGCTAAAGATGTTTTTTTGATTTATTTTAGGTGTAGAAATTTGATAACGTAAAATCATTTTCTCATCTTGTTACAATTTTGATGTAGAAACTCGAATAATATTATATTTTTAGTAATTGCGTTCGTGAATTGTTTTTTTTTTACAATGTTATTAATTACAATAAATTCTTTAATATTGCGTAAATTTATATGTTATAAGCAATAAATATGCAGGTGTATATTATAATAATTGTCTGGTATTTTGTAACATCTCCCACTTCTGTGCATTTGTATGGGTCCCAATTTTCATTGTTACAATTTATTATACATATATTATTTTTGCGAATAAACTGAAAAACCAAAGTAAAAATTTCAAGCAACTTATAATTATATAAACGCTTATTTTGTATTGTAATTTTCGTTTTAGGTGCCTAGTTTATTGATTTTCTATTTATTAAGGTATGTCAACCATAATATAATATTACGACTAAATTATAAAATAGTGTATACAATATTATTATAATTCTGTTAATAATAATTATTTGAATATTATAAAAATTACAATAAACAGCGCGGAATAAAACTTACGCCTAAATTTTATTAAAAAAAACTTTCTTTTTACTTTTATTTAAATTATTTATATTGTAAACTGTTTGATTGGGGTCATTAAAATTTACTGTACATCCAACAGCTCTTGAGAAATAAACGATAATCTCTAAAATATTTCTGACTTCGCATTCGCTGAGTACGATGACGCACGCCGTCGCCTTTGTATTTTAATGTTCCTTTATCGCATTCTTCGCCGCTTCATTTTGTCCTACTCTTACTGTTATTTATCGCTCGCGTCTGGCCATAAACTAACCGATCCAATTAACGAGTTTTGAATTTTGGGTAATTGAATATTTAAGGTATTGATATGAGACGAGCTGATCCCTTTGTTGCCCGGTGACTTTTAACATCGGCCGCTGACACCACAAAGGAGGAATGCCGATTATCTCCCTTATTCCTCGTTTATGTGTTCATTACGCGGCAGCCAGTCGAATCTGAAATATTTCGGGTCTCAAGAACTTAACCCAGGTACTGTCGATGAATTGAACAAATCAATTAGAACAGATAATAAACTATTAGAAAGAAACAAAGGTGGATCTTAACCATTAGATACTATTTTATATGTTTGTTTATGGTCTAGCCCAGGCAATGTGTCTCAATTCGTAATTTATCAAGCCCGAAATTTAAAAAATTTCAGGTCAATTCGTCCATTCAATCTGTAGTATGACTGTTTATATAAACAGCTGATTATAATGGATCGCTTAGGTGGTTTAGTAATGTGCTACGAATGAATGAGGAGAGGTTAATAATAAGCATAGTATTAATTTGTTTCTGTTTCTCTTTCCATCTAATAAATTGTGATTGAAGGCCACGTTTGTATTTGTTATTATTTGGGTTATATGTTTCCGTCTCGATCTTCATGTATGAGCTCTTCCTTCAATTCTATATTCTAGTTACTGCTTATTAGTTCATGTTCAAAGTTTCGTCACAATATTGTTCAATTACTCGTATAGGAACAAGTCTCAACACAACTCTTAAATATATATTAAGATGTATGTATTTATTTTTTGAATGTCAACAGTGTTAAAATGTAGAAGTAATCTCCATAATAATAATTAATACCTCATCATCTCAAATACCTTCGAGTAATACACGCTAGGAGATGCCATAATTAAATCAAATCATTTTTATTAAATTTGAATTTTTTATTTATTTTTAACTATGTATGTTCTGAAAAACTGCAATTTCACAACAATAATGTGTTCTCCATAAAAATAAAATAATCACAATAATTATGTTGAGCAAAATACGTTAACACCTTTCCTTAAATATGCATGTAAATATGTGTACATTTAAATTTATACTGCACTAAATATATTTATGGTAAAATTTATTTAAAATGTATTAAGTTATTCGCAATAATTCCATAAAATACAAATCAAGACCACTCGTGACCTTTAAACCCGACCATCTATGAAAGTACATTGGAAAGTAGTTGGGTCCGTGACAAGTTTCTTACTGACTGAGTGGCCTCAAGGGTCCCTTCTCCAGACCTTAACAAACTCCGCACTCTTGTGGTCTCCCTTCTCAGCTCTGTTTCCACACTCAACATTTCCTTCTAATCACGTATTACGTCTTTCAATGCCCCATGCTACCATTAATTAAGGCATTTGCTAATGTAAACGATTTACAAGATCTTGGTACAAATCATCGCGGTAAAGCGTATACCGTGGTCAACTAGTAGTGTCTTGATATATTACATTTCAATTGTCTGTGACTATGAATTTTATTTGTTATATAGAAAGTTTACTGTGAAGCATGTCCGCAAAATTACACACGATTTAATGCATTAAACCTACTGCAATACTTGCATTGTGCATGTATAAAGACAGATTAATTTACTAATGTTATTTTTTTATTGTAACACAGTTTGTTACTATTACCTACTTAAAAATACTTAGGTACGAATATTTGTTGAAATTTGTAAATTTGCAAATTTAGTATAACTTCTTAAATAATCAATAATATTTAAAAAATATATTTATATTTTCGGTTTCTATACCTCAATTTTATTGGAAAAAAATACCGTATTACATCGATTATATAAAACGCCATCGATATAAGACGCCATCGATATAAAACGCCATCGATTATAAGGCGCCATCGATATAAGACGTCATCGATATAAGACGCCATCGATATAAGACGCCATCGATATAAGACGCCATCGATATAAGACGCCATCGATTTTAAGACGCACCCTTATTTTTCTAAGCTAGAAAAAAAAGTGAATACCAAAAAACTTTATTATAAAAACAAAAGACATCACATTGCACACACAATACGTTTTTGTTTCAATGCAGCATCGTATGAGGACATATTTTACAACAATTAGGGGCACAATTTTGCAGCAGCGGTAGCCGCTAGATCACTGGAGGTGGGTTCCAAGGATCATTAACGGCAAGTACATTTTTAACAGCGATTCTAAGACGCACCATGAATATAACTAAAATTGTAAAAAAAAACATACGTCTTATAATCGATGTAATACGGTACATTTCTGAAATCAAATATTTGAAAAATTGTAGTAAATAGTAGATATTTTTCTCAAAGAAAAATAAGAGTATTTACTTACTTTGGTGGCTATTATTACAAGAATTTGGTTATGAATTAATGATTTGTGTACATTTATGAAGTAATCACCTTTGTGAAGTAAGCGCAATGCATTGTAATTCATTTTGCTGAGTCGTTTATAATATTATGGAATCATTTTCTGGCTTTTGTATTTCATCTTTCGTTAATTAAATTCTCGGAGATATAATTTCTTAATCCGTACTTTTATACAGAACGAAGTATAACTAATATGTTCAAGAACACATTTTCACAAACGGGAAGCTTTTAGTGGCACGATCTTGCTATCAGCAGACTAAACCATAGCCAATGCACAAGACCCGGAGATTGTTCAATGAAGTACAAAGTGTTGCTCCGTTATTCGAGATACCTCCGGAGTCAATTGTATGACCTGCCAACGCGATCACAAATGCCATAAATTATTCACAGCTGATCTCCGTTCGGTCGGCGGACAAAGAACTGGGATGATAGTTGAAAACGTAAACTTGAGCGGAGATTTGCCCCGAAGATTGTGCAGCGTGAACTGCATCATAGTGCATGTTGTGTATTGTCGGTGCCTTAGACGACATATTCAACATATGTTAAAATACATTAATTATATCTAAAGACACACACACGTATTTTTTATGATGCAAATTAAATTAATCAATTAGAAAGATATATGGAAAAAATCTACCTATCGAAAAAATATTTAATTGCTACCGTGATTCCAATCTGGATCTCTTTCTACCGTGGAAGCGCGTTCTCCGATTTCGCTATAGCAATCAAATACATTTTCGACAAATTTTGAACTATTCTATATTCTGTAATATTTCCAATTCTACTACTTCTTTAATATCTACTGTTCCATTTTTACTGTATCAATTTGAAATATTACAGAATACTCGTATAAGTCTATTTAAGTAAATTTGTCGAAAATGTATTTGATTGCTATAGCGAAATCAGAGAACGTGCTTTCCCGGTAGAAAGAGATTCAGATTCAAATCCCGGTAGCAACCAAAATCTTTTTTCGATAGGTATATTTTTTCTATATATCTTTCTAATTGATTAATTTAATTTGTATTAAAATACCACAGAACAATGTTCTGAAAATGCAACTTCACAGCTTCACATATTAATTACTATGAATGAAATAAAACAAGTATATTATAACATTTATTATATATTATTGTATATTTCCGCAAAGCACACAATATTAGAATTGGGTAGAGATTTGTTTATGGTGGCTTATACTGCAATATAATAGTTTTACATGTACATGTGTAGGTAATTAAAATTCCAGTTGATATTTTTGGGTTTGTATTCAAGAATGTATCCAGTTCATTAAATTTTTAAGAATGTACTTTTACATATATGCAGTTTTAGTAGAACCAGTAGACCACGAAATTGATCCAAACAATAAACTGATAAGTAAAAAATTGTAGAACGAATCAAAAGAATAACAAATATCAAAACACTTACAAACGTAAAAACCACAAACACAACTTACTTATATAAAAATGATAATTCTGTTAAAATTGAATTAGAAATGAATCCATAAATACGTGCTTAATTATCGAGTATACTGTTTTATTTAATATTAAACAATTCACGAACCTTTGTCATACAGATTATTTTCCATATCTGACTTAATTCCAAACACTGGGTAATAGTGATAAATCTTTGTATTCAAGAAATAATCCTTCATTTGTACAAGCGCGCTATGAACAAACAAGCTACACGAAGTTGAGACTTATCATTCATTGTACCTCTGCGAATATGCACGGTGCACTGTACCTTAAGTCACGAACTAGGCCATGATATTGGAAGGAAAGCTATTTACAGTATGTATATAAATATCTCATTGTTATCAACAGTAACCGAATTCTGATCTGATTTGTAGACATACTTGTAATTTGTGCGCTGCAAATATTCGATTTTCATTTAAGTCCTTCATGTTAGAAAATATTTCAATAATTTTCATATTTGTTTAGTTATATGAAATACGTCTTTCCAATATTGGATGACGGTGTGTGCATAAAAAATCTTTTGTGCAATTTTAAGGACTAATAAAGTAGCCTTGCGCCTAGCCTAGCTTTTTACGAAAATGGCGCTATAAAAATTATTCAATATTATTATTATTATACATAATGATATCTAAGTTTTCGCACTGACTCTTGTTATCGAAATTATGGAAATACAAAGGTAAAAGAAGGAGATTGTTTAAATCAATTTTGTCAATATATTTTAATAATTTAATTAATCAGCATTTGTGAATATTATAAAACAAGGTCGGAATTTTTTTTAATGATCTTATTTTTCTTATTTTTTTCCTTTTGTCATACGACAACCTGCGTATTAACAATGGTGTATTATATGGCAGGCGTTATCAAATTATTTGTTGTGATATTTTGTTCTGATCACAGGAAACGTATTTAATCTTTAGATCATTAGATATTTAATCTTTAGATCTTTAGTCAAAATTTAGAATGATTGTATCATTCATTGATATATATATTGAAACATATCACATAATATTGATTGATCTGAGCACATATCTATTTCATCTGCATCACTTGATCCCGTCTGACGACATTCCAATTTGTCTCTCTGCTAGAGAGTAAGTAAGATAGATGCTCCTCCGTTGATTGGCTAAGGTTAAACCTGTTTCGTTCAATGTAGGTGTAGTGTATTATGTGAAGCTATATTTTTAGGTTAGAATGGTAAGATATCTGATACTAGTAAATCGAAGCAAATTGATATATGTCTTCAATGAAATTCTATTTACTCGGATTCTCTGTACGTATTTATGGTAAGAGAAAATAATTTATCCAACATAATGTTTTCTTTTTTTATACACGTTATTTAATTTCAATGTAAGTATTGTATTTCAATAATCAAATTTAAATAATTTTCACTACCCATATATCTTGTTTTATATATATTTTTGGGACTAATGTATTTGACTTATTAGTGTTATTATTTTTTGTGACAATGAGATTGAATAAATATTCATACTGTACATCTTATTTGTACGCCGAGCCTTAATAAATATCTCAAAATCGTATAATTGTATCAATCTTTGATCATTTCTAATCACTTTTAAATAATGTAAAATTTAGAAGTACAAATTTTGCACAGCTGCCTTTTAGCATTAGAAAAATGCCAATCAGGCGGCGAATGAGTAGGACCATATAGAAGCTTTTACTTATAAACGGTCCTGGGTAAGCGGCGGGTCACCCCTCACCCACACAGTATAAATTTTACAAAAGTACACGAGTTGTCATACATATTCGAGATATTTCCTTTATTATTTCTTATTCTGCTCCAGAGACAGCAACGGAATTCTTGCAGTAGCGTATATATGGTTTCTAGGAGGGATTGCACCTCGTTGCAGAGACATGTATGCAGACATACGCACGCCCATGCCGAGCTTTTAAGATCCTTTGATATTACATTTTGCTGTGAACATTCTTACGTGGTAACATTCTATGAATTCTCAATACGGGGGAGAGCTACAGGAACGTTTTCATATAATATGAATGTACACAGTACATTCTCTTAGTTTATGTTAAATTTTCAAAACATCATAAAAAAAATTTCTCATCGAATCAAACATGGTTTTTTTGTTGTTTTTAATATTAACTTATAATTTATTTATTTTTTGCGTTACAGACCAATGCTGGACAGCAATTATAGTTATTTAAAAAAACAATTATTACAATATATTTTATATTAAACATTTGTATTATTCATGATTTAATTAAAACACTTTTTAAATTTTTCTACTATTTACAATAAATTTAAATCATTAAAATGAAATTTCACCAAGAATTAACAGTACTTTCAAAATAATTTTTTTTTTCATATTTATTTACTAGTATAACAACACTGTGACATTTTATTGGATATAAATTTACAAATATTTTTCTGTTGAGAGATTTTTTTGTAATACTACATTACTTTCTGAAGTTTCATTTAATTATTCTTTTTTGAATTGTTTGCTAAATTAATTTGAACATTCGTTTAAATTCATAATTTACTCACCATATGAAAGATTACTTCAGTAACAAGTACATTAAAAAAAATTAACTATTTAATATTCTGGGATATACTTATCTGGATTCTCACTATTGAAATGATTTAAAAAATACATTTAATTCTAATTTTTGGAATCAAGATATCATATCATATCAAAATATTTTTTCTTTAATTTTCCTCATAATTTCAGATCGGAAAATAGGATCGTCTCGATTTCTTTTAATAGTAAACAAAAATAATTCAGTTTAATGCCTTACTTTAACCGTCAAGGAAACTGAATTGAATAACACCAGAATTTAAAAAAAATACAAAAATACTAAGATGCGAACAGATGCATATTTTATTAATACAAATTAAATGTATTATCTTGAAAAGATATACAGAATTTTTTTTTATCGAAAAATATTTTAGTTGCTACCGAAATTCGAACTTGGATCTTTTCCTATCCGGGGAAATGCGTTACCGGTTGCACCACGTCAACTGAGTAAGTTAATAACACATTTTCCTACTTATATGCTGCAGCTCGTTCTAATTGATACATCTGTTATTTCATTTTTAAAAAGCTATCACTTAAATTGTATTAAAATACCACAGAACTATGTATGTTCTGAAAAAACTGCAACTTTACAATAATAATTGCGTTCTCCTTGAAAATAAAAAAAATATTTTATTTAATAAGTAAATTTTTGCATCAACGGTCAAATTACAGGTTTCTTGGAAGTTGTAATAAATTATAGAAGTAGGTGGTAAACAATTACAATCTGTTAGAACTTTTACAAAATTTAACATAGGTATGAGATTAAATATTAAATATACATCGTAAATTAAATACGCTGTCGCATATACACACACATCGGGCAAATGATAAAAATCAGTACAACGTTTGGTTTGTTTTGTATGTTAGTACAATTCGTTATTCATATACTTTTCCTTATTTATATCAAAAATCGATCCATTAATTTGAAACCTAGAACATGAGAACAGTACTGAATTTTGTTTTAAAACATTTATGTCATGTTATACGTTTATTCATTCCGATGTTTAGTATTAGACCTAATGAAGTGAAATAGAAGATTACATCTAGCAAAACGGTGCGTGAAGTGATGCGTGATAGTAATTTTGGGGTTATCAAAATAACAAAATTTCAAAAAAAATAATTATATGACTAATTTTGCGCCTCTTGCTTAAACTATGTCGAAACTTCGTAGTTCAGACAATACAATCCAAATTCGTACCACAGGTGTTAAATTACAATATCATATAAAAATTCCAAAAATAATTAACAAATGGAATTTGATATGATATGTTATAAATTTTAATTTATTTAATTTAGGACAGAATGACGAGGATTCTTAGCATGCTGGACATTTTCATGATGGACTATCTCCATTAATGATGTCACTTAAATGTTCATATTTACATTAATCAGTTGGTTATATTAAGTTGGTAAGCATCCGCATAAGCTACCAATGAATCTGTATATATTTAATTTTATTACAACGCCATTAAGAGTATTATTTAATACTAGCGTCCATAAGTTCAATAGGAACCCTTCACTTATCATCACGACATTTCCCCGTAGGCGTAGTCAAAGTATAGAATGCTTCATTTTTCGGGCCTGGCACACGATTCTCGCCTCGTCCACTTTCATACGTCTTCTCGTGCACGCTGTTCGGTTGTTGAAGCCTTTGACAGGGCCGTTTGAGTGTCCTGGATGATAAAAGTTGACTGTTTTTTTTTTCAGTCTGGGCACCTCGCCATGAAATCTTCGTCTTTCGGTTTTTTGCTGCGAGTTGTATTGCATGCTTAATAGGACGCTGAAAATACGTTCGTGACAACAGCCAATGTGTCGCACTTATTTTACTTATACTAGTCAGTTATTATATATACCTACATTCATAGACTTGACGAATATTCGTGCGAACGTATTTTCTAAAATTGGTAGGATTTATATATAATCGTCTCCATAAAATATATAAAGCATATAATGTCAGTTAAAGCAGTTCAGAAATAATTTCTATGATCAGCATGTTTTTGATACTGAAAGGTATTTTGAAAATTAAACAGATCGCAACAATATTAATCATCATATATAATCTATAATTTATTCTAATACATGTCATAATTTACTTAATACGGGCGTTTTTATATTATAATGTATTTTATATTAATACACATTACTTACCGCGTAGGTACTTAACAACTTGTTTTAATTTTATTTGGTCGTTTCGTGCAGCGAGGACGTCCATTACATTCCATTTAACGAAAATTACAAATGTATAACATTTTTCATTAATATTTTGGTATTTTTTCACTAAGTATGTCATATTTTAAAAAGGTTCTTATTTTATTTTTTCAAGCGAAATACACACGAATACTATATGTAAATTTTTAAATATTTGAATATGTACATGATTTTAAAAAACATTATTTAATAGTAGATAAGCTTGCTTGCTGCTAGGCCCTGCGGGCGGTTATTGACCGCTTCGCGGCCATTGATGAATGCTGCGTGGTCAGGGTCTCAATATAACCTATATTTCAATGATAGAGCTTTCCCCAAAACAAACCACATATAAATAAAATCTCGATGTAATTAAAATAATTCCACCTTTGTTCGCGGATGGACAATAATAAACACAAAAATGTTATTTGAAATCGGATGAAAAACATAACAAAAAATCGTTGTTTTGGCATTTCGTAAAGTGCTTAATTCTATAGTATACCATAGACATTATAGATAAGAAAAGATGACAGATGTCATGTATGTTTTTTCTTACTCGTATAAAGACAATGTACACTTCATTTCAATTTGAATGTATATTTACGTACTATTATTGAATATATAAAAGAGAAAACATTTAAGCAATCTTAACCTAAAGATATTAAAAACACATTCGTTTTTGTCATGCTCGGGTCTCACAGACCTGACTGTTTAATCAAGCACTATATAGACAGAATGACACCACATCTAGAAAGTCATAGATGTAGATGGGGAAGTGAAATATTATTATGGATATATTTACTTATGTATATGTTAATTTTTACTCGAATTTAAATAATAAATCTATTTATTTTTAAACCCTAATTTATTTAAATCGTTATTATCTGTATTGTACATAAACTAATTACTTTGACCAAATTATAATTTCAAATTAGATAATTTTATGTGATTATTTTTACTTTTTATTTTTACTTGTTACATCTTCTTTGTTGATTTGCCAAATAAAATATAAATATGTATTTTTTTTTGAATAGTAAAAATACATGTTATAAAATCAGTATATTACTTTTTCTTACCAATTAAATAAAAATATAAATGTTTTCTCGGAAATGGGTCTCTGCAAACTAATAAACCCAATTTAATTCGCAACTATTTAGTCATTTAAGAAATTAAGTTAGTTTTATAACATTTTAATATACTAGTTACATTTTTTCATAAACCTTTTAAATCAGTAGAAAGGGGTTAAAAACTGAATTCAATTTCATTCATATTCAAATCGTTAGTTCGCAATTGTAAAAATTAAAAGCAATTATTCTTCCTAAAAAATCCATTTACCATCAATTAATCAATCTGCAGTTCAATTTTTCAGTATTCTGGAGAAATTTTTCGGATCGTACGTTATCGGAGGACACCTTCACGACATTTTTCCGATATCTCATTCCCGGGGATTTTAGCTTGACGTGATCTGTATTGTGAAATTTATCTCGTGTCGAAATGCGCCACAGTTGGATTTTCAGCGTTATTTTCTTTGACATATACTATACAAGTTTTATTAATAAATAAACTTAAAACCCCCTTTTCATAAGCATTTTTCTCTGTGAATAACGAACTCCTATTCTGGTCCATCTAAATTCTTCGCTAAAGAAGAACAGTTATTAAGATCGGCTGTTATATCGGAAACTACTAATAAGACAAGTATAAAATTTATACTTATTATGATATAAATATATTTGTAATAATTGCAAATTCAACTTTGTGGTTAATATTTATTATTGACGAGGGAAATGGTATTTTCCAAAACCAGTTGGTGTATTAAGTACTTAAAAAAGTTAAATAATATATATAAATTTATTTTATACATACATTGTTAAAATACACTAAATAATAATATTCTTTTCGACATGTTTTGACACAACGCGTAATGATATTCGTTGACATTACCAAAATATGAATAATGACAATGGACAGCTTATAAAACACGCGACAAATTAATAAAATTATGATAACCTGTCGCAATATAAGTATTTTATTCATATACATAGTTAAACATTTATTAAAATCAACATTAACGCTGAAATTAATATTTAACAAAATAAATTGTGTGTATCAAATAGACTTCATTGTCATTGTACAAAATTTATTTTCTACTAAAAAATATTTTCAGAAATATTGAGTTATATTAATTTTATATTTTTATAAATCTGGATTTATAATTTAGCGAATTTTAATAAATCGTTAATATCAGTTACTACTTATTAGTGTGTCACATTATGATAAGAATATATTCACAGAACACCTGAATATCCACGCGCAATTTATGCAAATATACATTTTATTTCAAAGGCCATTGGCCATTATTCGACATTTTTATTTTAAATAATCGATAAATTTAAGCAGTCGATTCTCTCCTAAATGGCACAATCTATTCAATTTCATCTCCGGGTGACTCAAAATTAAAATAAAAAATCGTCTCACACTGGAAAGATTTCAGATTACGTCAATTAAAACGGAATATAAATAAAGCTCGGATAATTTATTGTTTCAGCGGCAAATATTTTATTTCTGCGGTTCTGAACTTATCTAAACGTTTCATCTTTCCTAATATGTATTTTCATTTCACAGAAGGGATCATCTTGAATAATGAAATCCGGTTACGCGCATTTTTTCTCCCCTGCCATTTAAAAAAAATTGGCTCAGTATTAATATTTTTTCCTTTTAGATGTACAGTACACTTCTCCGCACAGACAATAGAAAAAATTAATGGCTTTTAATATCGACTTGATTTAATAAGTAAGGACCATTTTGATTCATTTTATTTCCCGTTTCAATCAAAACGAAATGAATAAATTAAAATACCCAAAGTAAAAAACTTTTTGATATTTATTTTATGATAAAAAAACAATGGTCTCTAAATTTATCTTTGTTCATTTTATTTTGTATATTTAAAAATATTATATTATATAGTAGTTGATTTATCTAATACAGTAGTATTCTGAAAACTTGATATGAGGGACACGTGTCGATCAGCTATTTAAAAGTCCATCATCCAAGTAATCTGCCTCCATGACGCTCGGTCTTCTTCTGCGTATTTATAATTATTCATCAACATCAGATCCATAGCATCCTTCTTCACGTTATCTCTCTAGAGATATATATGTGACACAAGTGAAATAATAAGCAGTTTCGTGGAATGGGTACATATAACAGTTATTATTGTTTCAGCTGACATAATATAATGATGTATGTTATAATCGGAATGCCACAAGGAAGTGCGGAAAAATGTTTTAATCATACAAATACACTTTGTTTAACTGTTTAAGTTATAATAAAATAATAATGAAAATGTGCAATCGTGGTAATAAACATACTATTTTTAAAACTCTCCGAAGCCTACTAAACTAGTACAATAAAAGTAACGCATATACATTAACAATTTATATATTGTACTCGAAACTACATGTTTCTGTATCATAATTAGTAATGCAGACTACCAGCAACAGAAAGATCGGAACCTGGTGGTAAATATATTTTTTCGATACATTAAAAAATATTTACTTTACTAGAACAATAATGCATCTAATCGTATATAATTCTTTTTTTTTTAAATGTAATATATTTTATCGATACAATTTCATGGACGCGTGAAATTAATAATACGATTCACAAATACATTTGTGAAGCATGCATAATATGAAATAAAGTATTTGTAAATAATTGTTGTATTCAATATTTTGCACTGATATCTGAATCGTAACTTTTATACATATATTGTGCTGCACAAAATAATTTTAGATAATTAGCATATTAATTCCATCAATATGAAATAATCTAGCGATTTAAATTAATTTGAAGCAACTCAAGGATTGATTTTTTGCGATGAAATGTAGATACTGTAAACGCACTCTAAAGGTTATTTAATAATACATTTTTTTTATGTATCGAGTACGAAATCGTAATAAATAAAATATTATGTATACGTGTGCTGTAAATAAACCGTATAAAACTTTTTTCCAAAATGCCACCTGCTATTGTAAATGTGTTAGTTTAATTATTTTTTTAATATATTTCTCTGTAATCATTATCTTGTGCGTGTTTTTGATTTTTTTATTTTCATATAACGCAATCTCCTTCGATTTATTTTACAACCCCATCTCATCTTTGGATACATATTTGACATTATTTCATCAATTGTATACTCAATATTAGCGATATTTTTAAGTAAACCCATCTTCATTCAAATAATATGTTGCATTTTTTAGTAATTGGGTATATTGAGTTGAATTTGTCAAATATGAGAACAATATATGTAAAGTATATTATACTACCTTGGACTATTATCCTTACAGGGAGCAGTGAAATCTGGATTCTAAATATCAAGCTGATTCAGATGCTTCAGACGACACCGCATAGTAGAAGAATATAAAACAAACTTAGCTATACACGGTTTCTTGTCATGCATTATGCATGCATACGTATACGAGAATCGAAAAAAATTTCTAAAACATGTTTAGACAATATATGGTGTAAACCAGATAATAATCTACATCTGAAACCATATATACTGGATACAAATATTACTGATCATTTCCTTGTAGGTCTATTAAATAAATGTTAAAACTACAAAAAAACTAATAAAGCTTGTTCAAATCAAAAATAGATTTACTAAAATAAATTTCATTCATTTATGCTATAAACAAACTAAAATAGAATGATCTTTACTTGATCAGTAATGCTAATAATAATGCAAATTATTTTATAGAGACGATCTACGAACACATACAAAGGTTCTCAACTATAATGATTAGAAAAACATGATACCTATTAATTTTCATATTTTTTATTTTTTTATTATTGTAAACAAATTTTTACATGTAGTATATATTGATCTTGTATTATATAAATGTTGATAGCCACCCCCATAATTCAAGATATTTCTTATTTGGGGGTGCATAACTCACTATTGTTTTTATTATTGACGAATGTATATATAAATAAATAAAACTATTATAAAAAAAAGTATGCTGGAATGGAACAAATGGGAAAGGAAAAAAGCACGTTAAAATTGCAGACCAAAGTGAAAAATGTCATTGTCACTGTTAAAAAACATTGTAATATGTGGATCATGTCGAAAGATGCACTAAAAATTGATGGACAAAATTTAAAAATTCAAAAAAATTCTTAAAATTGATGTACTCGTGAATAGTATTCATAACACAAAAATAATTTAAAAGATATCGAAAGTGTGCCAGTCATGGATAGACCTTTATCCAGCGGTGGAGTGATAGTGCTGATAATGGTTATGATACTATGATTATTAATATCAACTGTACCATCTTCAAATAAGATAGCGTCACTGTAATCGTATTTATTAGGTAGCATCTAACGCTTCAATAACGTATGAGAGTCATTAAAACATATTATCTAAATAATAATGGCGATGCTGAAACCATTAATGGTGATCGCTATTGTCACATGTTGAAAAACTTCTTGGTAGCTGAATTAAGTCGATTGGGCCTGCAATACATGTCGTTTTAACAGGACGATGCCACCTCACACTCAGCCTGAGCTACGCTTGAAATTTTGCAAGAAATTTTTCCCGGCCGCATACTGTCAAAAACTGGTCTCCTTGATCACCTGATTTAACGGCTCCCGATTATTTTCTATGAAAGTACTTGAAAGGAAAGGCCTACGCCAATAAGCCAATAACAATTCCGATGCTGCAGGACAATATTCGAAATGAAATTGCTAAAATAACACGCAAAGTGTGCGAGATTATTATAAAAAATATGGGTTAAAAAGAACGCATTTCTTCCTTTGTCAAGAGCGGTTACTCCATACATCATTGTAATCAACCAAATAATCTAAAAATAAAAACCAAATTAAAAAATAATGATTAATTTTCTAAATATGAATTAAATATATTAATTATAAAGATATACATATAAAATCAATTTTATCGAAAAATATTGTTGTTGCGCCACCGGGATTCGAACCTGGATCTCTTCCCTAACCGGGGGAGGTGCTTTATCCAACTAAGCTACAGCGACATTATTTTTAGCGACAATATTTCGACCCTATATGTTACCTTTTTGATATTAATACATTTAATCGATCCATCATTTGACAGAGCAATCTACCTTATTTTTACAGAATCTCAAAATACTTTTGAGTAAATCTGATAGCAGACGCCAGAATTATCAATTCATTTTTATTAAATTTTTGGACACATTGATACAACTTTATTATTTTTTTTTAGGAGAACACATTCCTATTGTGAAGTTGTAATTATTCAGAACATAGGTCTGTGATATTTTAAATATGAATTAAATATATTAATTATAAAGAATATATCTGTAAGAAAGTGTTCTCCTAAAAAAAAAAAGATCAATTTTCTAGTTATTTTATATTTTTATTTATTATCTTTGTTTAAAAGCATAATTTCCTAGTTATTTAAAAACAATATCGGCCTGAAACATAATGTTTACCTGTAGTTTGTTTTGTTGCAAATTAAACTGACACTAAAGATTATACCCTAGGGCTTATAAATGGTAACTTTCTGGTGTAGGTAGTATCCCCATACTATTACTTTTCATCTCAATAAATCATTAACAAAAAACTTCACTGGTGTTCCACGCACCGTAGTTTTGAGCACTCAGCGTAAAACCTACATCGCCTATCAACATAAGGTTTCTCGGGTCCGGGTTTAGTCAGTGCAGCGGCTAGTGTGATTTTTTTTAACTTTGTGAATATTCATTAGGTAGGTATTGGAGGCCTCGCATGTACATTTTACTTTCTGCTATACAGGGTGATGACTTACTGAAATCATCCCCGTATGTTAAATAAAAGGCATGTCGTTAAGTCTGAATAGGTCTTGTGTCGATGGCGTTGTTAATAAACTACAGAAAAGTCGATATTACTTTATCGAGAATATTCGACAATATAATTAGTTTTCAGATGAGCACAAATCCGCACCTAGTATTGAAAAATGTAGTCCAATTAATATATTAATTAACTTACTGACATGCATGTCATTAATAAAATTATATCGCTCCGAGTGATAATTAAATTAGTTTTCCACATCGACTCGTAAATAATGTCTGATTAATCACACTATGGATCGTGGAACGCCCAAAGTACAGGTCCTTAGAGTCTTACCGAAAGATGATTTTTTTTACCTATTAATCGTAAGTTTTCATTGGTCGCTGCTTTGATCGGATGCTCGTTCGTTGAATGATCAATACTTCTTAATACATAATTATATTTTGAGCAACTAAAATATTATTAGTAAAATTCAGATATGTGAAAATAAAATACTTGTTTTTTGAGTCTACTCGTTTAATTTACTTGAAACGCGTTTCGCCTTGCAAGGGCATTATCAATCTAACAATTTAACTCAACAACTTGTATTTATAACTATCATGTGGAACAGGTATACAATTTTATTTATATGATGTGAAAAGAGACAAAATTCTGAGGATTTCCATACATTTTGAATGCTTCTAATTATTTTAAATAATCATTCAGTTTCAACGCTAGTGGTATTTTAATTTCATGGGTAATTTGTAAAAAATACAGCTATATAACTTTATAATCTAAGATAGTAAGAGATTAATTTTTGGTTAAGTTAAATTGTTAGATTGATAATGCCCTTGCAAGGCAAAACGCGTCTCAAGTAAATCAATCGAGTAGACTCGGAAAACAAGTGTTTTATTTTCACATATGTAATTATGGAGTTCTACAAACTTACCTCGGAAACAGTAAAAATGTAACTTTCAGATTATTCGTCATTAGAATATTTATATTTTATTTGTAATATTATTCGCATATTTGTAAACACATTAGCGTGCCTACTCGTGAAGCGCTATGTATCTTATACGTGTAATGTATAACATCAAATGCGCTTCTTAAAACCTATATATAAATGAGCAGGACCACTAAAATGTGTGAAACGTACATATCAATAATTTATATAATGAACATTGTAAAAAAAAGTCCGAAATGTCCTTGTGCGAGGATAACATAATACCTTAAGTTTCCATATAGTACATTTTACGTGACGTTCAATGTACGCCATAACAATTTAATTATGCCAACTAGAACATCCTTGTCTGCTCGGAGCACTTGATTGTAGCGACCTAACTTGCACGAACATTGGTAATTTATTAATTATACTAGTATATGAATTATTGTTTACAGTTGTTAACTGACATGGCTGCTATTTTGTGGTGTAACACGATTATTTTAATTTTCACAACAAAACTTTGGGTTATTTTCATTACTAGTTTCAAGAGGTGCAGTTCCTATCATCATCAGGTGATAACTAAACTTAATACAGTTTTGTATTTTATTAGTGTAACGGGGTGGGGCTTGAGAAGAGGGGGGAGGTTTCGGTCGGTAACGGGAATATGGACAGTAAAGGCGAAGTGTTAAATTTTAAATTCTTTTGTATTTCAACGGATTCCAAATTGTTCATTATTAATTATTTATAAGGTACCGATTAGAAAAGTTTTAGTCTATGACTATCGAAAGATTGGATTGTTTCAATTATTCATTCAGTCTACTTTCATTTCTCTTTTACTAGCTCCTGGCCTCACTTCCATACATCAGTGTCAGTACCAGGACTCCATTGAGTACCGCTAGTCTTGCCTCGGCTGACAAATTTCCATTAGATATAATTCCATTCAATGCGCCGTTCACTTTATTTCCTGTGGTCACCCTCCTTTCGATATCTTTCTCAGCTTTTCCATTTCTATCATATTCCCAAATATACAAACTCATCTACTTCTTCAAAACATTAATTAACTACAAGTATTTTGCACTGTGTCCCGCTTTCCTCTTTCTCGAATACCATCACTTTCGACTTGTTGACATTTATAATAGTATTTATACAAGTAATTTTAATTCAGATATCTTGTTTACAAGTGAATAAAATAATTTATATTTTTGGTTATTTAAAAAAATAAATATTAAAACATTGATAAATATGTACATGGCGAATACTCGGCGAGTGTGGATTCCGCTGTAAATTAAGGATTTAAATTTTGTAATAATATTCAAAATATTTTTGATACATAAGTCGTTTGAGAATACTTTTTCATTTTGTATGTGTTTTGTACAGTGAATTCTATATTAACTAATTTGATTTTATTTTGTTTTGCATTTTAAGTTTTTTCTTTGAATAAATGATTAAAATTCTTTGTGTGCCGTTATGCTTGGACAGTACTTGCATAAAAAAAAAAACACTAACTTTAAGTAATGCCATTCTGATTGCATCCACCGGTTATTTGCAAAGCAAATTTTGCCAGATATAAAAAAAAAAAACGTCACGATTGATTGGCCACCCCCGCTGTGGAGTATTAAAACGTTTTTAAATTCCGAATAATAATTTTACGGCCAACCTGCGGTTTCGAAGTATTTGTGCAAAGTTCCCGCGATCCTTGTGGCTTTGCTAATATTACTTCGAGTTTAATGGCTCTCTTTCGAATTTGGGTAATAAACTGAATAGTAAAATACGAACGAAATTCACCAAGACTGAAACTTTTATTACGCCCCAAAAATTACACACCTTTTGACGATGGGGTGACGATTTTTCCTTTTACTTGACCCTGAATTTTGAGTCGGTTTTGTAAATTTATTTTGCGCGCTCATACATCTCAAAAACATCACTAACTCAGCTTAAAAATATTAGTCTTAACGAAAAAACAAATATAATTAATTAATGAAACATGAATATAATTAATAAAATTTTGTCATTTAAAAGACGCTCAAAATATGCGATAAAACTACTCTGTTCTATCTACTAAGTAATTTATCTATCTGTTCAGTAATTTGTAATTTACTACTGATTTTAAATTTGCAAAAACACTGGAATTTATAGTTTCTCTTTAAATATTCATGGATAACATCAACACCAAGTTGAATACTCATTTACTCAGGTATATTTTATACGCGTTTATGTTCTTCATAAAAGATTTTTTTCAAATAATCAGTCTATCAAAACGGTTTAAAGCTAAATTTTCGTAAGTAAATAGTATTGAAGCACTTTTAACATTAATTACTAATGAAATTATTTAATTAATTAATCTTCTTTGTGAGCTAAAAACATTTATGGTTCTTTTTAAAAATAAATGAGTTCGTCAACCGTATTTATTTACTTCTGTTAATTAGTATTTGCGCTTGATTGATTATATGTTACATTTTATATAAAATCGTTGTGTAAATAAGTAGAAATGCTTTTAGCGGTTGAAAAGTGTCGTGGTCGGAATGAAATTATACAGGTAGGATACTATTTTGGTCACATCGGGAATTAAACAGTTTTTTGTCACAGTATTTTGAAATCAGCGAAAACTTTACTTCACGAATTTTTTTTCGAATAATTAGTATATATAATACAAATTAAATGTATTAATTATCCAGTATACATACTGATTAAAATCAGATATACATACGAATTTTCGAACTTATATTTTGCACTTACAAATTGATACATCTGTCGTTCCATTATTTGAAAACCAAGATGTATCAATTTGAAAGTAATGTAAGAAAAGAAAGTAATGTAAGTAAAGTAAGAAATGCAACAATTGTCAGTATTGCAAAATAAAGCTTTGAGAATAATACTTATATAATATAATATAATAATAATAAATAGATATACTCGAATCAGTGCAATGCTGAAAGTTCTGAATAATCTTTAAGGAGAAAATATATAATACCTTTAAGAAGAAAATATATTTCAATGTTGTGGTATTTATTTATGAAATCCTCACTAAGAAAATATCGGGCAGAATTTATAAGAAAAATTGATGCAAATTAACATTAGCACGAACGTCATACAAGAGGAAAAGATAGACTGAGACTACCATTCAAGATGAAAGCTAAATCTCAGAAATCGATGATGTACAGTGCGATGAAGATTCTTAATGAAATGCCAGAAAACATAAGAAATGAGTAGAAACTACATAGCTTCAAAATGAAACTAAGCAAATATGTGAAAAATAAGTTGTTGTAAAAAGGAACGATTTTGATCTTGTTTATATCAGAGTATATATAAATATACTTACGTATGCACTATATAAAGAATAAATAAATAAAAAACGTTTTATATCCTCTTGATTCGCATCTTCATCGATACACATTCATCCGTTAACCCACGCGCATTGATTTAACGAATCACAATTGCATAACGAACATTTTGCTCCACGGTATCAATTCTTATAACACCACATTTTTATATATTTTGCAATGCATACAAATAATAATTTATGTCGACAGTTAGCTGTTTGCAAAATATTTATATACCTATATTAAAACATTTTTTTATCTCGTAATAGTGTCGCATATTCGCCCGCGCTACCAAGTATGTAAGTCGCGTCACATTTTTGACATAGATTGTCGGGAGACATTTTGGGTGACTTATTTCGATCTGAGCGTAAAATAACCCTACCTTCTCAAGACAAAGGAAAAGGTCCGGTGAAGAATATTGGAATGTAATAAAGTCGAACCGTGAAGTTGTGAGTGCTTTTCTTGTGTCCACTGCCTTACTACGCGCCCTTCTTTATTTATACGTACACTTTAATTAAATATGTACATTCTATAAAGAAAATGTATTTGTTTTTCTTGCACAAAATACCTACGCACTTATTTTACCATACTGATATTTTGGAATAACACGTGCAGAATATAACCAAACTTATACTTGTGAAAAGTAAGAGCGACTGTTAATTGAATTATAAATTTTATATAATTGAAACCGCCCCCCTGAACAACACTGTATATCGGTTTTTATAAATGTTGATGGATAGACAGAGCATCGGCCATCTTGAATGATATATCGTGTGCATTAGTTTATTTATTTATTTTATATGGTTATTAAATATTGCATTCAATGCCCAAGAAAATATACAACCTATATGCATTCATTATTCAGATCTGCCCAAAAACGATTTACAGTGGTAGTCACAATTTTAATTACGCTTGTATAAATTAGAAGCCCTAGAAATCAAGAAGTCCATAAACAACAATGAGTGCATAATTATCAACCAAAAAATGTAACCTAAGTCCTATCTTAAATATGTTTCCTTTCACCATATCATCTGTCTCTTTTCAGACACACCCCCCCCCTTCCCACTCCACCAGTCGCCCACCACTACTTTACTGATGTGTAATTTCCCATATTCTGTAACACTAAGTTAGTATCATGTACACCCTAAAGAAGGATTGGTGGTTCCGAAATCGGTTGGTGTTAGCCAAAAAAAGTGGTGATTAAACAAAGTGAATTGTTTTTAATTATATTTTAATGATTTATCACAAAGTTGTAATGGAATACAGCAGTATTTCATTTTTATTTATTATAATATTTGTGGAAACTTTCATCATCATGGAACATGGAACGTTCTCGCTCAACATGGATCCTTGGAATAATAAGAGAAATAATAAAATGATTAAAACTGCCCGATTTCAGTCAATGGATGAATATGCGAAAATGACTGATGACGAATGATAAATCAAAAAAATATTGAATAAAATTTAAAAAATATAGTCAAGGTAAACTTTCAACCTTGTCACGTATTGTAAATTATTTTAATTAATTAATTAGATATTTATGCGCTGACAATATTTATTTCCATATCCAAACAAAAACTTTCGGCAAAGTATAATTTATTTAGAGATTCGATTCAGGCGAATTTTAGAGTCCTGAAACAGTTGCCATTGTTTTCTTTTCATCCGTATTGAACGTTAGCCACGTATTGTCAACTTTGTTTATTTTAGCTTTACGAAAACCGGCAATAAAGTCGGATCGTGTCATGACAGCTGACAAATCGACTATAGACGTATCTTATTGGAATCGACCATTTATCAGATGAAAGGAAACCGGATCAAATGCATTGCTTTGAATATTTGATACATACCCCTATTAATCATCAAATATAAGTCCATTTAATCAAAATATCGAAATTAAAATTTAAACAGACTTCAAAAATAGCAAAATAAAATACTGAAAATGGTTTACATCTTAAACTACCCGACATTAACTAATATGGTCACCACATAGACGCCAAATCATCACTTCAACTTAATATAAACCCCATGACATATATTTAAAAACTAAAATTTGAACGCAAGATTCCAAAATGGTTAATACAAGAGAAGGACATTGAATTACACAAAATACGTGAAAAATATCAACATGCACACATTAAATAAAGACAGATTTAAAAAAAAAACAAGTGACAAACATACTAAGACGTGCACGCACGTAAAATAAATAAATTGTTTTTGTTTTATCTTTTTAATTTTTTGGCTCTTAAGCAATGTGAATGATATTTTTATAGCCTTCTTCGGATTCCTATATTTTTAATAATTAAAATAAAACATTTTTACATTTAAATTCATTTTATACGTACGTTTATAAACACTTAATCACACGCTCGATAATAATATATTTGTTATGTTTAGCGACCGAATCTTAGAAGCCAGGTTTCTTCTTTCTCACATACCTGCATCCTTCCATCTTATCTTTTATCAGCACAAAATATCCTGACAGATAAAATAGATTGCATCTTGACACGTGACGGCGATTTCTGTGTGGGTTAACGTACAGAAAACCTATAGCATTATTGCTCGTAACTCCATGTGGGGTACTATAATAGTGTATTTACTGTATCTCTTTAACCGGTGTGACGTATATTTCCTCCCACTCCAGGCAACCACGTGATAGGGCACTGCGCGGGGTGTAATCTATCTCAATTATCGTGGACTTCTTGAATTCCTATGTCCGACGCTCGACCGTTGGTCTCTCACTTTATGGTCCCACTGTCCCAGCGCGGCGCGCGGCGCTTCCGCGCTGAGCTCTTCTGTACGATTCTCACGAACGATAGTGTAACTAACTACCTGACGTAAGGCTTTACAGATTTATTTTAGTATTTTTAAATGGATATATACTAAATATGTATTTTTTATAAGTACAAGGAGTCCAAAAAATCTTTTTCAAAATAAAAATTCTGTAATAAAATATTGGATGGGCTTAATAAAAAAATAAAATTGTATTTAAGTAGTTCTTGGGAGTTATTTCTTAAAAATTATGTTTTCTAAATGTGATCCGTTATTTTGCTGCTACTCTTCTAAACGGGAGGCAAAATTTCTGAGAACTGCTCGGCACGTATTCTCATTTCGGCATTTCTTCTCAGATATTTTCTTTTAATTGGTCCACAGAAGGAGGATCGTTACTGCATACCTTTGATTTAAGGTAGCCCCATAGGAAAAAGTCCATTGGTGTCGGGGCTACGTGGAGGTCAGTTTATGTCACCTCGTCGGGATATCAATTTTCCAGGGATAATTTCACGAACAATTAGTAAAGACACGCTCCATAGGGACTGAATTTCCAAGGACGCGGCTAGCGATCGGCATACCCTCCACCTTTCTACGGCTCGTTGCGTTGGTTCAGCGAATTAACCAAAATGAAAGACACTTTTGGTTTCACTGCATAATAAAAAAAAAAAATCTTTGAATTCACTTCTATTTACCATTCTTTATTAAAACATTGAATAATATTTTTGCATAAATTTAACTATAATACATATATTTAATTGTTTTATCCTGAAATATTACTTCCCTTAAATAAATTTTATTAGGGTGAGTTTTTTTTAAATGAAATTTTTAAGAAACTGCAGTAAAGTGACTAAATTGAATCTGTATTGTTTGAAATTGAAATTGTATCACATGTTATATTATGTAATGTAGGTATTAAATTTTTTTTTCAAAATAAACATTTATGTATTTTATTCGCATTTTTATATAAATTAAACCGGTTTTGCTGCAAACGCATGACTAAGATTGCCGCTCGTGAGATCGAACTTTAATACGAAATTCTATTCCTTTAAAATAATATACTGATTGAATACATTATTGAAATATTATACAGGTATCCATTAATCATCTATTTTGTAAGCATCATCGGTATACTAATAATCAATACCTAAATTTCTTAACATGATTCCACTGAAAACTATTCCGAAGTTTAAGCTGATCTGTTGTATACATATCTGTCGCCAACTTTCAATAATATTTTGATCTATCGAGAACTGAATCTGTCTCGAACATCCTGGTCTGTTGGCGTCCCTCTAGATTTCACATTATTAAATGCCGTAATTTTGACGAGGGTCTCTCTCTCTCTGACTCTTCTTCATCTTCCTATATATCTTGCGTGTATCGAAGTTTAACAAAGTTTGATGAGACGTTAACGATGACGTTTAGATACTTTGGACACTTGTACAAGAAGAAAAGTTGTTTTGAACTTTGAATAATATCGTTTTTGCTTACATTCGTAACAAAACAATGATGCTTATATTAATAACTGAAATAAATTATATAAATGATAAACACATCTTCAAAATACATATATATAATATATTTTTTTAATAAATCTTACTTTGAGTATATTCTACAGAAGTAAATTTGTTTTTTTTTTTTAAATTTTTCCCTTATTTTTTATAGAATCGTTTAAAAATAAGGTAATTTATTTTATTTCACACGGTGCAACTTACAATAAAAATTATGATATTATTAGATAAAGGGTAGACAAATATTTATTTAAGTAACGATGAAGATGATAACATGTTCAAATACACATTATTTATGATATTTGTTCGTTTAAGGGAAATTATTCAACGTATGTGATAAAGTGTAATATTTTATAGAGATATCCCTAAAAAATATATAAATATTTTTGAATTTACAAAAACTTCAGCAAACCGTTTAATTATTGTGCAATGTATTGATTTGAATATTTGTTTACGTTTATATTTGTCTATGCAGTGCGATGATTTTTTATTTTGAATTAATTTAAACAAAATTATAGATATATTATTAAGCTAAGAAATTGCATGAAATGAACTCTTCATCAGCGAGCAAGGTGAGCGGGATACTAACGGTGACTCTTTAGCATAATTTTCTTTTATTCGAGTCCAGCATCACGCTCCAGCTAATTATCTGTGATCTGTTGGATTTTTCTCTCGTTTGCAACTTGGAAAGTCTCTCGGAGACCGGCTCATCGAGGACTCGTCGTTGGGTTGAGATCCCCCATTCTAGCGGCCGGGAGCCGAGAATAGTCGTGACCGCCGGCCGTGGGTTGATCTCATGAATATGTAACTGTTCGATCTCCACTCGGTGGCAATCACGACTCTAATTACTGGATCCCATGGCCGGCCCCGTTAGTGTCAGGCTACTATGAAATCGTCTAGTGGCCTGTCAGTGGTTCAGACATCGTTGTTTGCTCCATGGCAGCACCACCGCGGCCGTCCTGCGCTTGATTGATCGGAATGCGGACTATTTCTGTCAGTCTATTCAACTTTTTTTTGTCCTTATAATAGAAGTTCATATCAGAATTGATAACTGTATATATTTTATTTAGGCAAATTATAATTATGTTAATACAAATTAAATAAATCAACTGTAAAGATATACAGAAAAAAATCTATCTATCGAAAAAATATTTAGTCGCTACCGGGAATCGAATATGGACCTCTTCGCGTTCTACAAGTTCGAAGATTTTTGTACTTATATTTTGTAATATTTCCAATTGATACATAATTATTCCATTTTTAAAAGCAATCACCATTATATTACGGTGAATCTCAAATACCATTTAGTAATATCCGATAGGAGACGCTAGAATTAATTATGGCGTTAATATAATTATTTTATTTAAATTATATAATGAACATTAACGTCTGTTACCCTTATTAGGTTGGTGTACCGTATACAACAGTATTTTTAATTCCCCTTTCATGTAAAAATAATAATATATTTGTTATTGTATTTTTCTTTATTATATAATAATAATTAATTTACTAATTCGTTTTCTCGCCATTTTGCCGAAGATATTGGAAGAAAATATGGAATGCCATACTCTTCTATCCTGCCACACAACTGTTCCATTTTTCTTTTCATAATACAGCTGTGTGCAGTAGCTGTACTAGGTATAATAAATATTTTTTAAATTATAAATATCAAGATGATTTTTTTAATTACATGCGTGAGTACATTCCTATCATATGATACTAACTTTTACCACACATTCATAAAATTTTCACACGATTTTGCAAACCTCATCCTCCTTCAGCTTTAGTTTGATTTTATCCTCATTCCAAAATGGTTACGTGTATTTTAAATAAACAGATGTCACGTGACTGTTCCAAACTTTGGTATCAATTTGTAATCAATCCTTAATTTTAAATCAGAAATTCGCTCCAAATACATGCTTTGTACCGTTTGTTCCTATATACCCAGCACATCTGAGAAAACTTTTAATTACATGTCTTGATTACGCTGATTTCTGCTTAAAATTATTTCTTTCCACATTTCAATATAATTTCATCCTTAGTGTATCTTGTCATCTTGTTATTCACAAGAGTAATTTAAAAATACTTTCTAAGCCGAACTATCTTTATCCGTCTTATTATACTCATATCATCTTTACATTATTTTTTATTCGGTCTTTATATATTTAGATACATTTTAATGAGCCCAATTATATCTCATTGCATCGACTTACATTGTTCTTCTTCTATTTCAGATAGTCGCTGGAATAGGCAGATTATTTTCTGAAATTATTCCACAAGCACCATTTTGCTTTTGCGTTCATATATAAAGGCTTACGTTTACGTATAATATACATGGAATCATATTGTCAAATAATATTGTTACTGTTCTTACCTACTTAACTTCTGGCATAGAATTAATCTATTTCATGAATGGAAAAAAATGTTTCATTGGCGCCTACGAAAAATAATTAAATCAAATATCAGGGTTTTTTTCAAAACATTAAGCTAGCATAATGAAACATTACGTTATTTATTTAAAAAAAAAATTGGGATACAAAAGACGTATTCGTAAGACGGAGCTTGTCTTACGAATGTTAGCGTACAATATTCCTAAAATCATATTGACGCAATATTCAAGGTCATATATCCATGAAAATGCATACTAAATTATTATCTTAACCGAGTTCGTAAACTATTAACGAATCGTGAAGAACAGTAACGTCTGGGGCACTTAAATTTAACTTGCGTACGGTGACGCATTCATATGGATACACGAAAACTTTTCAGAATAAAGATGTATACTTTTACGTATCTATCTATGTATGCAAATCACACTATAAAAACTATTCTTAAATAGAAATCAAAGCATTAATTGGATTCTACAAAATTTTATCGAATTAATATTTTTAAAAAGTGAAAGCTTCAGTAATTGCAAATATTTGACAATTTATTATACGTAATAAACATATGACCTACCTTCTGAAGCACGTGTATGAAAATAATATTTTAATTAAATAGAATCTGTTCACATTAACTATGTATGTATCTCTCTCACACCTACATATCAATTTGAATTGTGATGTATGGTACAATTGAGGGTATGTCAAATTTAATACCCTCAACTCTGCGATATTAATGCGATTTCAGTTATGAAAATGGTTATTGTGTATCGCGTTTTGCACGTTATATAGAGTAATTTCATTCTCATCAAATATTTGAAATAAACCGATATTATTTTCGTCACACGTAACAGGATGATCTCTGACCAAACAAATAATATTAAAATTCCATCAGAAAATTACATTTTATTTATTCCAATTAATTTCATTTAGTGCAGAGTATTACATTTTTGCATACTGACAATCGCTTTAATGAAAGCTTTGGAAATATTGAACGTATTATTAGGAAAAGCATGTAGTAATTAATCATCAATAAACATAAGATGATAAATTCATTTTCCAAGAAATAATTATTATCAACTTAACATAAATTTAGAGTACTCTGAAGTATAATTATTTCTGACCAAGTTATATAATTATTTCTGACCAAGAGGTAATCTTCAAGTTCTAGATAAAACATACAGGTATAAATAAGCAACCTGTCAGCAAAACCTCTCACATATAAGAAGCTACAGGTGAATATTATGTTCCAGGCTAATGTCCTCTTTGAATAACTAAGAAATGAAACACAATTTATTAATTTAGTTTTTATTTTTCGATTATTTGGTTTATTACAATTATGTATAGATATATCATATCAATATATTATAATTATTTAATTTGTGGACAGAAAAATAAAATAATTTGAAATCACCTGAGTTTTTTATATTTCGTACAACTATCTATAGCATTTTTTATATCGATATGAATCAGCGGCGTAATTACAAAAATTGGTCCCCAATACAGAATGGCAAAAAAGGACCCCCTAAATAAGTATCGTATTTAAGATATACGAATATTAGTACTGGGTGGTTTATCCACTAAATATTAAGAACAAAATTAGTCTGTTGTCTAATATAATATTTACGCTTTGCAAGGCATTTGCACTTGCAATTTAAAAAATACTTCACTTTACCGCGATAGACTGGTACTACTACTTATAATGTTTTCACGTGTTTTTGCAATACACGTTAGAAACGATATTTTATAATTCCATTTCTTGTTGTTGATTAATATTAACGTTGGAAAAGGAATCGATACTTGCAAAAATAACATTCCAACGGATTGTAGGGGGCAAACTTTTTGGTCCCCCATCTAACGTGAGCCCCAATGCATCTAAGTTGCCGTCTCTGGCAGCGACACAAATGCTTTATGATGCTTTAACCATATTTTTCATAACATTGTCGCACACTTTGCGTGTTATTTCATCAGTTTTATTTAAAATATTGTCCTGTAGTATCGAAATTGTTGTTGGCTTATTGGCATAGACCTTTCTTTTCAAGTACCTCTACAGAAAATAGTCGGGAGTTGTCAAATCAGGTGATCGAGAAGGTCACTTTTATATCACCATTTTTTAATATTATGCGGCCGGGAAAATTTCTCAAAAAATTTCAAGCATAGCTCGGGCTGTGTGCGTGGTAGCACCATCCTGTTAAAACTACATGTACTTCGGGTCCAATCGATCCAATTTGGTTACGAAGAAGTTTTTGATAGCGATCGCCATTAATGGTTACTGCATTGCCTCTTGCATCTTGTAATAAATATGCAAATACGCTACATGCCACTCCATACAGTAGCTCTGTGTGAATGTATCAATTGAGGATTTCCAGTGTCCCAATAACGGCTGTTTTGTTTATTAACAAAACCCACCGAGTCAAAATGAGCTTCGTCGCTCATGTTAATTTTGTATAAAAGTCGGGGTCTTTAATATTGAGCTGCAAAACATGTGCTGTCGCGTGTTGTTAGATGTTCCACAATAAGTTGTAATAACTACTCTCTGCGACTACCAAATGATATTTCATACTCGTATCCAGGTGATTTTTTAGTTATCTTACAATTTAAGGTTTTGTTCTTCGTTCCTGTAAAGAGTTCTTTAAATCTATGCAGTGCGTTGCATACTCGAATTTAGAGCCAAGATATGGAGTTTGTATGAGATTAATATAGTCCGTTATTGCAGATACAAGAGAAAAGGTTTTTAAGGTATATTCTTAGTTACAAAACTGACAGACAATCATTGAAATTGCGGTTTCCTTATACGCATGTATAATTTTTGATTGTATAAAAAATTAAGTATTTATAAAATTTGCTAGTTTATAAAAAAATTGTAACGTGGTGAACAAAGTCATAAATTAATATATTTTCAGTAGCATTATATTACACCTGGTTAATATATAATACTACAAGTACTTGATACACCAATTTTAATTTCAGTACAGTAAAATGATTTCAACAATTGTTAGTTATATTTATTATTTGATAATTGATTTATTTACTAGTAAGTATTTAAAAATCTTACTAATTTATTGTAGAAGTATACGCAATCTACGATGTATACGATGCTACAAGTATAAGTGCGATGATATCATAAAAAATCAAATACATACATACATACATCCGTTTGTCTTGGCGGTTACTCACCAGTACTACAAAATATGATAGACATATCAGAAGGAAATAGAGTATCTACAAATAGACAGTCTCTGCTAGTCCTGATAATGGACTACGAATTGGTTTTGGAAATATGTACGATCGATGTTAGATAGAAGTGGTTTTATAACCCAAAAAATTGTACGAAAGATTTTGTAAATACATATTCTTACAAAAATATGTAAATAATTTTAAAGGATCTTTTTCTTATTTTATTTTGTCATCCGCCAACGCCAGTAATATATTAATATTTTTTTACAAAAATAACGTTAACGCGTCTGCCACATTTCTCGGCTGAAAAAGATTACTTTAGCAAATGGTTTATGATTTTTTCTGTTGTAATCCGCCATTCAAGCTAAACCTGTAAAACCGTCTTCAACGGTGTAGAAGTGGTTTAAATATTTTAATAGTAATTTCGACTATCCATGTGAAGATACAACGCATTCGAATAATTGTAAAATTTATTAATACGTTCTTTGTTCGTCATGTTTACTGGATCATTGTTTTGTGTGACAGTTAACTTTTAGATAATGTTTATAAATATTTATAAGTTCAATACAAATACCAAGCATTTTTAATACCCTGCTCAGTAAAATCGTACTATTAACTTTTACTACCTACATTTGGTATTATAATCATTTTTTTCTATTCTTGATTATTTGTTTTTTTGGAAGGACGACATCAGGTTTTATTGATATATTACGTTTAATGTGATGCTTAAAACAAAAATATATTAGCACTTCACACCACTACGTACACATTACACATCGCACTTATATAGCACTAACAACACGCATAATATGATGCCGCCGGCCGCAGCAATGGCCAATGCTGCCTAGCGGCACACTCACTGTATTTATAGTAAAACGATTGTATGTTCATTTTAATTAATAACTAAAAATTAATATCTTTTTCACGTGAATTACCTGGCGAAAAATAAATTAATAACCCAACGAAATTACTCAAATTGGAACGTTCCACATACTTTCCAACTTATTGCGTCCTTCTCATCGTCGGACTCTGCGGTAGTAACGAGCATATCGGAAATGTCTAAAAAGTCGGCAGTCTCTACTAACGAAATTAGTCACCATCCGCCATTTTGTAAAGTAAATATAAAATCAAAAAAGTTTTCGAAAATTCGATAAGTGTAAAAATATCAGCACTTTGACGTCGACATACATGTGGGTTATATTTTAAAATTTAATAAAGTTGCGATCTGGCAATGCAAACGTAAGCGCCTACTGTCAATTTTCTATGGAGGAAAAATGACGATTTTTACACTCGATTTTAGAAGTAATTTGTTGTATAGTAAAACGATTGTATGTTCATTTTAATTAATAACTGAAAAATAATATCTTTTTCACGTGAATTACCTGGCGAAAAATAAATTAATAACCCAACGAAATTACTCAAATTGGAACGTTCCACATACTTTCCAACTTATTGCGTCCTTCTCATCGTCGGACTCTGCGGTAGTAACGAGCATATCGGAAATGTCTAAAAAGTCGGCAGTCTCTACTAACGAAATTAGTCACCATCCGCCATTTTGTAAAGTAAATATAAAATCAAAAAAGTTTTCGAAAATTCGATAAGTGTAAAAATATCAGCACTTTGACGTCGACATACATGTGGGTTATATTTTAAAATTTAATAAAGTTGCGATCTGGCAATGCAAACGTAAGCGCCTACTGTCAATTTTCTATGGAGGAAAAATGACGATTTTTACACTCGATTTTAGAAGTAATTTGTTGTATTCTTGAGTTGAAACAGATTTCTGTGGGGTGCCGTACGATATCACTACTGGAAATAATAATTTGATTAAAGATCCGATCCGCGGCGTCGGTGATATCATGCGTTATTTGATGGTCATTTGCCGTGAGAAATAGACGCCGCGGAATATCACGTGGTTAAAAAATCTACTATTTAGTCGCTACCGGGATAAATATTTTTTCTATAGATCTGTATATCTTTCTAATTGATTAATTTAATTAGTAAAAATACTGTTAGCTATTATTTCTGTTATTTTTATATTCAAATTAAACCTGTGTTCTACTATAAACAATGTTGTATATATCAGAGGTGGAGTCTACTCCATCCCACATAATAAACTATGAGTATTTAATTGTAATGTAATTATTTCTTATGTTTATCATGTTATATTATAATATATTCACATCTGTTACAACAAAAATATGTATGTCAATAACATTTAATAGTCTAATAAACAAATAAATGAACTATTTGCATTTATCAATAAAATAATACAACATTAATTCGTTTATTTTAAAACCACTATAATATATTTCGCCATTAACTTTTCAATTAGTCATTAACAAAGCTCATTAATTTAATTCAAAGTATACCTATGTGTATGTAACGATTGAATTTTGATGAAATTTGAACGAAATATATAATCCGAGCTACTCTCGACCCATATTAAAAGGTGACTGGTGGTTATAAAGATTTTACACTTACGTATCTACATTCCTATTGTTTCATTTTTTGTAACTAATGAATGTATGAATTTTCTCTACTTTTTATTTTTATTTTTTTATATACTATATGTCCAATATTGTTTATAGCCTTAATAATCTAATTATTGTAACTGTTGTTTTTACTCTATTTTTTATATTTTTTTAAACATCAATAGTGTACACATATACACATATTGCTTGAGCACTGTAACCAACCTATTGCAAATGATAAAAAAAAGAACAAATGGTAATGATATGGAGAAAACACTCCATCTCGATACGAACTCTGATCTGGTGAGGTGGGCAGGAAAAACAAAAAATATTGAATGTATTGAAGTTTTAAATAAATAGTAAATTGTTTAACATATTTTTAAATGTTATCTTTTTCTGGCCGAAAATTTACAATTGTGATAGCGGTATTTTGAAGAATTAAATATTTCAGCGTACACGTTATTAGGTCGACTTAGCATAATATTTGGTGTATTTCACCTCTGCCACGAGCAGAACATGCTGTGTTGAATGATTTGGAGCACCGAGCTGCCTACAACCTACCACTCTACGTTGTGAACAATGCCCTCGCGGGGAAGCATTACCAATTGGACATCTCGTAATAAGCTTTTACGATATTTGACATCCAATTAATAATTCAGACTAATGGATTCTTTTCGATTTCGATTTTAAAATCTGTCAATGTTTTCGGATCCACGAGTGTTATGAATAACTTCATCGCCGGTTTGGTGATTACTGGTGACATGACAGAGTTGTCAAATAATTCGATCATTATTGACGTTGATAGATTCAATTATTTTTCGGTCCTCTGGGTATTTTTGACTTTTATCGTTCTTCTCTCGTTTTACTCTTATATAATTTTTATAATATCGAACACACATCATTATTTACTGTAGAACTCTATAATCATGTATGTGAAAATAAAACACTTGTTTTCTGAGTCTTAGTGGGGGACAACTATACAATTTTATTTGCATAAGATAAAAAGAGTCAACATTATTCATTGGGATTTTGTGTGTTATTCTAGTGTTGAAATAGAATGAATACCTAAAATAATTAGAAGTATTAAAAATGTATGGAAACCTCAGATTATTAGATTATTTAACAAGGAAATTAGGAACATAGGAAATAGTTACGCTAAAATAATAAAAATTAGGTTTTCAAGCTAAACGGCCCGGAAAGCGTAGCGGTGGAGCACAGGCTTTCGTGGAAGTCACAGGTATCGTCGAATACAACATTTTTACATTTCTGCCGACTCAAATCACTCAGCTTGCGTGAGGGTAGAATTCTCGTCACCTGTGTGGTAGAATAATTATGTGAAAATTGGAAGGGTGTCAGTCGAAAGAATTAGTTATTTTAATCCTTAGTCTGGTCTAACTGTACACATACTCGTATATATTCTTTTCAGTATAACGCTTCTAAAATAATGTTTTACTTTCTTATTATTTACTAGTATTCTTTTTAATAGATTTTAATATATACACATCAATATTTTTATTATCTATATTCAAATTAAGTTATGCTACGGAAATATGATTAACTTCATGATGGCCCGGGACGAGGCTCAAACCTCTGACGGAGGTCGAGTGTCTCACTACTAGAATAAATAATCACATCGATTATAATTTTTTTTAAATGTGAACTGATTCGTGAAGATCAATAAAGGGTAATGGAATTTAAACCGGTCGTCAAAGTATTATATGTTTCAATCGCGGGGTAGTAATTAATATTTTATTTTATTTTTACTTCGTGAAAGGTTTTATTATTCTTATGTGTTATAATCAAGTACGCTGCTATTTATCGCCATCAGTAGTCGTGCCATTCTTCCGAGCCACCTACGAATAATGCTCCAGGCTGACTGCACTTTCCTCTGGATCCTCTCCACAGTCCGTCGAGATTGTGCTGATGCCTATAAAAGCCCGAGATGCGTGTTAATCCTTAATGGATTGATAACTCAGGGCTGCTGGAGGTATTAAACGCGTAAGACTCAAACCTCTAATGGAGGGCATTAACTTAATGACGACTGGTCAAGCCTCTTACTTCTTATTCCACCATCATATTTCTTTTGAATCTCCGCGGTGCGCGTCCCGACTGAGGTCATTCCTGGCTACGAATCGATGAACATTTTCCGTCCTTGGACTGAGCTTTGTGACCTATTAATTATTTTTATAATACGCTGGAATTTGAACCAAATTACTTTTACGCACGGCAAGAAATCGTAAAGGTGTTTATTAAGAACATTTGCTCGCCTTTAATCATGTCGTGATTTTTTCTTCGCAAGGAAATGTCGCCATTCGCACGTCTGAATAAATTTAATGCATTTTTATTAATTATGTATATTCGTTCGAAATTAATTTGAAATGTTCTCTAGCGTATATATCTACCGCGCAAAAATACGCTTATCAACCTTTTTTTTGTTATTTGAAATACATTTTCTAAAAGTTAGGAAATACGATTTAACCGATCTTATTCTTTACAGGTACGAGGTATGGTTGGGGTATAGTATTAGATATTATAGGTAAGAAGAATGCTTAGAACATTATATTAGATGGTTTGTTTCATATTTAATTTATTTCAATTTTTGAGACTGCTTACCTACTCTCCTACCTTACCTTACTCTTCTGGCATTGACCGCATGTATCAGGTTGATTTTTGAGTGAAAGGAAAGAATAATCCCTTATAACATTTTTTAAAAATTTAAAATAATTTTTTTAAGTTGGTGGTTAATAAACTTTTCCGAGATATTTACAAAATAATTTTTTTAGAATAGTTTGATAAAAATCTGATAATTTAGTTTTTTTTTTGTATTATTTCACTTCATTAAGTCGCAAAGAATTATATATAAATAACTATTATACCAGCCAGTAGACATATAAAACTGGTGAAAACTTGTTTTTATGTGAAAATGTATGGAAATATTATTTTTCAGAGAGAAATGAAATTCTCGAAATAACTTAACCTTTTCATACGACGAAACGTAAACATAGAATTGAGTGAGCATGCCGATGTACGTGTGCACCATTCCTGTACAGTCTTTCAACCCCGAGTCTTTTTTCATGGGGATGGCTACAGCACCACGCGTTATGGAGACCTCTGTGGGGGTGCGTGCTGAATTATTCAAAGCTGACAGTCGGCTGGGACGTGGACGGGGTAGTTACTCTGTGAAGGGGTTGTCTAATAGTGACTGTTGCATAGGGTTGACTGCAGTCAATTGGCGAGTTTATAATATTACAATGGTAATAATGCAATTCTAACCGAACGTGGCTGTTAATTATACTCATCACCACATTTTCTGTTTATGTTCTATTAAAACTTTATATTTTTTAACGATGTTTGCAATGTACCTGTATAATAATTATCCTTAACTTTGTTTACTTTATCTATATTGTAAACTTTCGTAAAAAAAGTTTATTAATGATCGCTTCGACTCATATAAGTAAATTAAATAGCCTTTAATTTTTCTATAATTTTTGTTTAAAAAAAACAATTTTTTCTTTCATAATCTGTTATTCCATATCTACGAGGATTTATAGTTTATTCACAAATTTTAATAAAGGCATTACTTTAAATTTGTCTAAATTAGATTATCTTATTATTTAATTCAATATTTAGAAGATATGTTTACTTAGCTTAGAAAATATATCTTTGTATGTTTCACGTTAATTATAAAATAAAGATCGTCATTAACTTGATTTTTCTTAATACCTACTGGAAAAATGACAACACACATTCGGACGAAACAACTTTTCATAGTTGTAATTTGTAAACCAATCTTTTTTCAAAGTAATCAAATTAACTTACCACCTTGTTAACTTTCAAATAAACGAAAATATCTAATGATATATTCAAAAATTTGTCACACTTTGATTTAAAAATTGTTTACGAGTTATACTCTTATCTTTTTCAATATTTCGTAGGTTTAAATGTTTTATTTCTGCTTGCATCCCTGGAGTGCCTACACCTCTGCAACCCCTATTTTCTCTATCCATTTCTCTTGCGCTACCCCCGCAACAACCTTTACCCTCCCTAAACCCCACCACTGTCCGCTACCATCCCCCACTCCAGTCTCGCCACTAAGGACGTGCCGTCCGGCTCGGTAGCACCAAAATCACTGGAACCACAAAACGTTGCATGCTGGATTCCAGCTTAACATTAAATACGTTTAATAAATATCCTAATAATTTGTTAAATTGTTGCCAATGCCAAGTCAGAGCCTGTTTTGTTTGCTTTATTAAGTTTGTTAAAGTTTTTGACTATATTTTGTCATAGATAAGAAGTACTAAGTTTTAAGTATGTAAATGGTTTTCAAAGTGACGGTAATAATAAATAATTCTGAAAATACAACCAAAATTATATTTGCAAGTTTTCAGTATTCATACCGTAGTATTTAGATTAATTTTCAAAAGTCTTTCATAGATTGCTGTAATATATAGTATTTTATATGATTTTAATTGGCAATAATTTAATTAAAGTTACATAGACACATGTTCCGAAACTCAGAACTGTACCTTTTGCTTGAATCTGTGAATTCACACATTCTGAATGAACTGATTGAGTTTGAAATGCATTCTAATTTTATTCAATTTACATCACATTTTCAAGATTTTTCCCAATTTTCTAATGAAATGTTTTCTAAGGAAAATTTTGACCAAAATCAAACTTTTAACAACAAATTTAGCGTAAGTACCTATTTAATCGTATTTAATTTAATAAAATAAGATTCTATTGAGAATCGTAAAGAAAATTTGATCGAACCAGCATTGTGTTTGAAATATTAGTAGATACGTGAATTATCTTTTTATTTTATTTCTTACATGTCTTTAAATTGCATGAAATCGATTTATCAAATTTATAAAATAGTTATTTACTATCTCTTTATTCCATTTGTGATATTAAATTATTATAATCTAATGATCAATTGTCGTTACTAAATAATTATGACCATATGCATGACGTATAATCACGTACCTACGTCTGTCGTTGGTAAACGAATTTGAGTTTCAATGTATATTCGTTACGGTTTGTTCTTCTTCTGACCGAAGTGGTACGTAAAATTGGTTGAAGTCTCTTGCGGTGTATACATGCTATTGGTATTTTCCGTGAAAAAATTCCTACATGCTGACCTATTATTATTATATTTATCTAACTAAAAAATATTGTTTTCTTTTGTTTCAGGTAAGCGCTACTTCTCGTGCCAGCCTTTTAAAAAAATAAATACACCAAAAATTCTACTTTTACAATTTTGGTAAGTGGTTTTCGTTCGTGGTTATTTTGAAATTGAAAAGAAAAAAGTATTTCAGAGTAATGTTTAAAAAGTTGAATATAATAAGTTTATAAAATAGAATGAACCTACAAAATTAAGAAGAAATAAAAATATAATAAACTACTGACGGTAATGTGGAAGTAATAGCAAAGGTAATTCTAATGGGTTCAGACCTAGTCAGTTAAATGTAGTTTCTTTCGCGTACAATAATAATGATAATGAAATTTTCTCTTTTGCAAATGAAATTTTAGAACATTTCAATTCGTATGGTAGTATTAACGGTATTTAGATGTTGTAAATATATATTTTGTCACTTTACATATCTTTTTACTACCCTTGTGCTCTTTTCGAATTCCATTTCACCATAAAGTACTTTTTCTCGTTTCACCAATCGAACCGCCTCTCGATTGATAACTTTTATTTTTATACAAGTACAAAAGTAGGTACTTGCACAAATTTGGCCTCTTTATGGATTGTTCTGTTCACTGTATTTTTATACAAGTACAAAAGTAGGTACTTGCACAAATTTGGCCTGTTTATGGATTGTTCTGTTGACTGTATTTTGACACAAAGACCAAAATAAAAACTTTTTCGTGAAATTATTAAAACAGTTAAAGTCTATTGTTTGCGACTTTGATTTCCAAATAATTTTTAACTTTTTTGTTATTATGTTCCAATTTCATTTGAGATTTTCTTAATCGGCTTCCATTGAAAACGTATTCGCTAACCTGTATAAGTATATATTATTTATAGTTTTTATTTTCTTTGTAATTCAATGGTTTATTTACCTCTAATAATTTATATGTAAATATTTATTTTAAAATAATATGATTAGTGCACGGCATTATTAAAGATCATCGATTTTATAATATTTTTAAAATTATTTTTAACTGTATCTTCGTATATTTAAACACTATTTTGACCTTCCGCGTTTCGTTCCCCTCTCATTTTCCGTCGTCCAATTTTAAACGTCTCGCAGCCTCCCTACGCAGACGGCGCACGCACAGACGATTTTTCATAAAAAAGTCATTAATTTCTACCTTTTCGCCTTTCCCTTTGTCTCCGCACAGAAACTTTTAATGCAAACTTTGTTTTACGTGGAAATGCCCCCGGGCCGTAAGCGGTGGCAGAGCTTAGCTCCATCGGCCCCTCTAGATGGCGAAACATATTTCACACTTTTCTGAGCCTCCCGAAACTCATTTATATAACCAGATATTTTCCTTCCGATGGTGTTTCGTATTTATTTGCCTTTTGGACGTTCTTATAAATACTTCCACCTAATCGTAAACTACTACCTCACACCTACATATATACACCGACCAATAAAGTCAGTGTCCAAATGTCTCTATATTTTTTTTTTACATAAGAAATTATGACTTTACTGTACTGGCCATAAGAATCAGGTATATTAAGTATGTATGTGAAAGTATTTTTTAATTTATTTGGACCAGAAAAATAAAAAAATAACAATAATTAACGTTTTTTTATTTTTCCTCTTGGACCAATATAAACGGAGTTACGAATTATTACATTTTTGAATATCCGCCATATTAGTCGATCGGGTTAGTTAAGGAACTCATCCGAGATAATGAATTTATGATATTTTTATATAAAAAAACTATATACGTATATGGTAAATTATAGGTATAGTTCAAAGAGCTGGATATGTATTTTGAGATACAAACATTTTTTTAATGCAATTTATCATACATGTATATAATGTATTTTATATGAAGCTACTTTAGAAACATACTATGTAGAAGTGACAAAATATATATATCATTTTTTTTATTAGGGGTTCATTATTATTTTTACAATCATAGCACATGCCATTTTTTACAATAATATAATCTACTTATTTTATATATTTTCCTAGAACATATGTATATACATGTACATTGCATCTTTAATAAAAAATTCAGAAGGTATATTAAGTATACAAAGAAAGACTAAACAATGGCGGTGAAAAAGATTAATTTACAATCTCTAAAATTGTAACATTAAGAGCAATGATATATATTTTTTGAAATACATACTAAATGTATTAATTAGAAACATATACACATAAAATCTGTAGCAACAACAATATTTTTCGATAAAATTGATTTTAAATGTAAATCTTTCTAATTAATACATTTAATTTGTATTTAAAAAATATCACCTATGTTCTGAATAATTACATTTTCACAATAAGAATGTGTTCTCCCTAATGATATTAATTTAACTAACGTTTCTATATATACTTAGTTTCTTAGATGGTTTCGGTTTAATAAAAATCTAAACTTGATTTTTGGACCGAAACTGCAGACGATTGCTGTCTAAAGTCTATAGTAGAGACATTGTTTAGTAAAGTTGATAATCTTGCGAGACGCACACGCATTACATTATATAACTTTAATGTTACAAATTATTCTTCAACTTCGATAAACATTTTTAAATATAATTATTTATTGTGTTCACAACCATTTGGCAAATGAGCCGTGGTGTAATTCGAACCCGGGTCCGGTTAAAATTACCCCGTTGTGGTCGGGACACGCACCCATTCATCTTTATTGTTTGCAGTATTTGCATTATGCATATTTGCTTTATGCAGTTTACTAGTGCAGCTAAATATACAACGGTCACTTTAACTATGGTTCGATTCATTAATGCGGTCGTGAAATAATGAGTGTTTACCACAAAGGTAGGTTAACTTTACGGAATATAAAGTTTACTTTGAAAATACTTCGAAATTAAAAATCTTACTTTTACTACAAAAAATATAGACATATGCATATACATCATTTATATATTACCTAAATCTATTTGAATTAATAATTCGTTCATTCAAAATTAATTTAATTTTAAAAAATTGAGAGTTACTTTTCGCGAAATAAGGATTGTTAACTGCTTGCCAAATGATTATCAAAAATTCATGTTTTGAAATTCACCCTTACTTTAAAAGGATATTCAATAAATATTTAATACGTGTTTTGATATTTTTTCTGTTAACTCACGACCGAATTAACTACATGGTTCTACTTTGTTACAAAAACATTTCTTGACGAAACACCCTTTCTTTCTCACCCCTCTATATGTATTCGACGCCCGGTTGATTAGCTATAAAAAGCAGACAGGTATTGTATGAATGGGGTTATATAATTTGGGCACGTCTATTAAAGGGGAGGTTACCATTTGGGGGGTTAAAAGTTATTTAAGCGTCTATTTTATGGACCCGTTGTCAAGGTGTCTGTAAAAACACCGTTGGTATTAAAACAATACAGGTATTTATATTAACTAATATAATTTTGTGTAATTTTAGTAGGCTGAATAAAAATAATAACATTCCTCATAATATTACATTTCCCCATCTACATCTCTAACTTTCTGGATGCCGGCTTCAGTGAATGATGTCATTATGGCTGTTTAGTGTTTGCTTAAACGGACAGGTCTGTGAGACGCGATCATGGCACAAAATAACGTGTTTTTAATATATCTATAGATTACTTAAATTTTTTCTATTTTTATATATTCAATAATATTACGTAAATATATATTCAATTTGAAATGAAGTGTCGAGCAAGAAATAACGTATTTGACATCTGTCATTATTTCTTATCATCCCTACAGACTGTCTATTTTCTCAATGATGTACCTTTTCGAAATATCAAAATAACTATTTTTGTTTATGTTTTTCATCCGATTCCAAATTGTATTTTTGTGTTTATTATTGTTTATCCGCGAACGAAAGCTCCAGCGAATTTTAATTACATCGATATTTTATTGAAGTGTGGTTTGTTTTGGGTGAAGCTCTATCATTGAAATATAGTTTATATTGAGTCCCTGACCGCACCACCAAAGGCCGTGTAGTGGTTACTATTGGTCGCGAAGCGGATAGAAGAGCTGCCCGCAGGGCCTAGCAACAAACAAGCAATCGGACTCTGCTTATCTGCTAGTTTCAATGTAATTATATCACCAGGTATTTATGTGCATATACCTACTCGTATACGTATAATATTTTCAAATAATATATATGTATGCATGTGAATAATACAATATATTTTACTTTTGAAATTAGCAAAATTAACTTTGTGGTTAAAATTCATTATTTGTATTTTTTAATTTTGTTTTATTAACCACTTATTAAGTTAAGATTTCTATAATAGTAAAATTATGTTAATTATGCTGATAATTATGTTTTATAATAACGATTCAATTATCGTATCGTATTGTGTGGTATAAATTGATTTATTCGATCATCTCACGATCAGGGTGATTTTTGCGTGTTGTTATTTCTACCACATCAAGAAATGCGCATATAAATGAAAATTTTAGATTTTAAAATAAATCAGGTACTTTTAAAATAAACAAATTACTAAAATTATATGTAAATCCACTCCAATTTTCATGCAGTGTGTTTCCTACTGTAATGAAATAGAAGTATCGTAAGTGAAAATTCCATTAATTGTAAAATCTTTCCTTAGAACTCTTCTTGCACACGACGCAGATTACTTTCAATGAGTAACTTTGTGCTGGAAGAAAATGAGGCCATGAATTTTCAACGTAATGTTTTTTTTCAAAGGGCAATCAATTTTATTCAAATGCATTCACCTAAAAGTCCCTCGTCCCTTTGAAACAGTTGATGTGTGAAAGCCACAAGGCAAAGATTGCATCAAAGTATCCCCCTTTCTTTTTATATACATATTATTTTTTCGCACAAAGAGAAGAAGACATTATTGTCTCCGCTTGTGGAAGGGAGGACCTAACTCCATTTTCTTTCGCCGAGGGTGCGCCGGGACGGGGACGTGCGGAGAACAATTTGGACGATCGAAATTTAAAATAAATTTGACGACGAATTTGAACCGGGGAACGTGCTCAGTATTATGTCGGTGGAGCGGTACTCGTACGTGCTGTGTGCTGTGTGCTGCGGGAAGGGTCATTGGGTTGATATTTAAACGAAATTGTTGTTTTATTAATATAAATCAAAACTTTCCAAAACGATTGTAAATTATTTTCCAATAATTCTTTAAATCTTCGATAACTTCACAAATATGAAAACAATAACGATGCCTGCATTACATTTAAATGTAAACACTTCTCTTTTGGTTCCTTTCATGACCACCTTCGCATTGTTATTCCCCTCGCGCAACATAAAGCTCCGTCCACAAACTCTATTGTGTCGGCGGGCGACTTAATTGCACGCCCGCGCGCTGCCCGATGCTGCCTAAACCGAATTACACCCGCGTTAGGTCTAGATCTGTGCTTAAGACTGCTGCAGGTCACCAAATTATCTCGACACAATTTCAAAAGTTAATCTAAAACTAAATATTGAAAATGAACACATCTAGAAATGCTTAATCCCTCGTTACAGGGTTGCCTTATTTTGATTGTTCTCATCTAGTTCGCTCGGGTCGCGCCGAGCTGCTGTTTCGCTTTTCCCCTGCGTGTAGTGTTGTCTCTCTTTTATCACACGAATCGTCCCATGCGTTACTTTACTACCTATGACGTACCGCAGGGCTCCTTGTTGGTAGTCAGTACCGCCGCATCTGCGGTCATGCAGACGGAGGGAATTGACGCGTAGTATTGTATTATTGTATTTCCTTTAAGGTGTGTGGGTATTGTGTACGGGTGGTGGCATTCTCCCGTATCCGGGCAGTCCTGGAATCACGGCTCACGAAGCTGGGCGTATTTATCGACCGTTTTTATTGGGTGTGTAAATCCGAAGATGCATTGTGGAATTCGCTTGACCGATTGGACAGCTACTGCAAGTGTACGCGCGCCATTTTATCATCCTCCGTACAAAATCACCGGTCGCAGATGTTTCCTGATATTGCATGGAAACAGGAAGCTATTCAATTGATTTAGGGGGACATTGTAACTTGTACATGAGCTATTGACCAGACTATCGCGGTGTTCTTTGAATATACTTAGGTTGCCTAGCATATCTACCGATGGTATTTATTCTATTTTATTCTCTCTCTGGTCATGAAAATGTGATAACAAAACAATTTTAATAAGTAACAAAAATACACAAATCCTATCCCTTAAAATGTAATATTTATTAATTATTGAATTTACGTACTCATTCCTCAATTTTGAAACATTTTTTATATAAGCATTATCGAATTGCTTTGAATTTAAAAATCAGATAAAAGTTTCTAAAATGAGTGAGCTTTCTTGTAATGTATATTCCTATATTCATTATTTGATTTAAATAAATCTTCAGTATATATTTTTTTCAATTCCGATTCTACCTATATCGTGGCTTTGTACACATATAGGTACCGTAATATCGACATTATTTTATTTGAATTATAGTTCAGTAATGAACACTTCGCACCACTTTGCACGTGTCGACCAGGGATGAAGGTTTACATACTACATTTGGCTAATCATCCTTCGCAACCCTCCGCATTGAGGAGGAAGTAAATTCCATATTTTATTGTTCCGGCACCATTTATATGTATTATAGCATTTGATATTTGTATAATTTAGCTTCCCTCCTTATTTCAGATGCCCCCAAATAATACCCTCAATGTACGACCATCCCTTTGTGTCTGTGTCGTCACATAAAGAGAAGATGTTGTTTCTTTTCCATGGAGGGGCATTTTCAGAGCAATATTAGATCTATATTTTACAATTTATGTATTTATTGCTAAAGGTTCCCCAGTTTATATTATAATACAATATTAAGTCAAAGAAGATATATATCAAAACTGAGTGTTTTTTAAGGTAGTATGCTTTTTTTAACGAAATATTTTAATAGTTTTTCATTCATATAAAAGAGTAGTAGAAAGAAACTAAATTTACAAATATATTTCTAGCAATATTTAAATATGTCCAAGAACACACAATTACTGGATTTTCATCTACAAAGTCACTTTTATTAAACAAATAATAGATATCTCATAGAGACGAAGTTATTTTTTATTATATTTAATGGAAATATATGGTAGTATAGGTAATTAAATAATTTCAAAAAAATAATTAGATTCTCATTGTGACATGAAGGGAAATTAATTATCAAATTTAATCCATAAATGGCGATAGTGTAGTGGTACTCGAAGTGAGTCCACATATTAACATATATACAACTTTAAAAAATTTGATAGATATGGAGATTGATTAGTGTATGAGAATGGTGAACGTTATATTTATATAAAGTGATCACTTAAAACAGCCGAAAACAGGTCGCAAGCCCTGTAATTACCCATACTTCCATATATTTAAAAAAAATAGCTTCGTCTCTATGAGATATCTATTATTAGGTTAAATATATTTTTGTCTTTATTGGTCGAAGATAACGTCTATTTAATTTGTAATTATCAGAAAAGGTACCAATTTATTATTGATAATGCAGGAATTTGGACAAATTTATCATTCACTGATTTTTTTTCTTGATATTGCGTTAAAAAATAAGTTAAAGTAGCTGTCTTTTTTGACGTGGAATAATAAGTGTACTCATTTGACCATAAGCTGATTATAATAATAGTGTTGAAAGTAATGCGAATAGACGGGCGTGTGTGTGAAGGTGTATGGACTAGAGCGGCAAGAGTGCAATGATGTTATGCTAGGGCAGAAGAGTTGCGTTAAATTATATAGTGAAACGGCATGATTGTAAGTTAATTAAAAAAATAGTGCAGGTAAGGTAAAAAAGTGGCAGTGCATAATGATCGTGAAGGTTAAGCTAATCATATTGATTCTACTATACATATCATAGGTTGACAATCTCACGCTTTAGATAAATTTTTCTTCTTTAATCTGGTTTGTTGCTGAAAAATGTTATAATCTCACACTGTAGATCCAATTTACTATGTTAGCATCACTGCATATAAATAATACTAAACATAGCAATATTATCAAAAAATGTTCCTAAAGGAACGCTGCTCACACTAAGTCGATGTTGAAGTATGTATCTTCCATTTTGTAACTACTTATTTTAAGTACAATTCATGTAAGATTCTAACCTTTTCAAATATCTGTAATCTTATTATTATATTTGACATATAATATTTCCTGTATTGTTAAAAACACTTGTCATTATGTTGGACCTCTTGCTCCACGAACTCCTTCCAAGTTTCCCCAACAAATTTCCGGGAAGACAGGCGGAGAACGGATTTTCCTAAAGTTATTCACTGCATCGTATCCCACCCTAATTGTCCAGCACCGTCTGTTAGTTTAGGCTGTACCGCCGCGGGTAGCGAATGTTAAATTGATGCATATAAATTAGACGGCGTGTGTCGTGGTACGTAATTGTAAGTAAATACTCGAAATCATCCCCCACACCAATAGTAGTTTTGTCTGATTTGAATATACGGTGTAGAATGTTGTCGGAAGGATCGGAATAATAACTTGTGATGCCCTTTAACAAATTCTCTTTCATATATGAGTACAAGATATCTAACGTGTGTTGAATTAAGACCCGATATCCCTTCTAAGCTGCGCGCGCGCGCGCGCCTGCACTACCTGCACTGCAGATGATAGCCTGATGCCCTATATTGTCAACGCACTACGACTACCATTTACATTAGTAAAGTTATGTTACATTATGATCCATCTAATATAATTATTAATAATTGTAGCATTAAATACTAATTATTTTACCTTATGATCTATCAAACATAATTATATATAATTATGGCATTAAATACTAATTAAATGTATTAATTAGAAAAATATACATATAAAATCAATTTTATCGAAAAATAATTAAAATATCACTGGCCCATGTTCTGAATAATTACAACTTCACAATAAGAATGTGTTCTCCTTAATAATTATAACATTAATAAATGGATGTAGAAAAAACCTCCCTGCGGATTTTTACATTGCACAACTCACTTTATTTAGCGCGCACTGGTAGGTACTTCCGCCTTGAGAGAACCTTGGTGAGGTCCATAATACTCGTTTGAGATGAGGACTATCGGTTATATCTTGCCATAGTTTGTCTGAAGTTTTTATGGTGGTTTTGTGAGTTGCGAATTGTAAAGAGTTACTCAACAATCGAGCGGTCAGATAATTGTACATTCTCACGAAGCTCACACGAACGGTAGCTGGGCTTTCGTAACAGAGTAAAAAACAGAATACCTCTAACTAATTACAATACCAATAGCTGTAAAATGCTCTTTATACCAGTTAGTATTCTCTCTCTCTTAGCATTCTTCTCAATAAATTATAACTCTTTTTGAAAATTTAATGCCTGCCTCAAAACACTGCCAAATCTTATAAGCATACTTAATAATCTATTTTTGTAATATTTCTGTAATAGTAACGTAAGAATCTACACCATATTACCACGGTTAGACCAAAACCGTTTAACCCAAAAGTGGTCATTATATAAAGCCCTTACTTTAAAAAAACTAATACCTCAACGTTTAACTGATAAATACAGAGCTCGGATATGGAAAAGTATGTGAAATCAATACATTCATCGTGCCGCTAAAACATTCATCAAAATAAAGGTTAATAGACCTGTCGTAGACGACGTTTCCAAGTGTAATTTCTTCCATAAAACTTTCGATATTCGATTGCTCCACGGAATTATTTAGACTTAAAAAATACGCGATGCATAACTCAAGAAGATATTTAAAAAAATTTCCGTAACGGACACTAATAATAAGCATACTTTTTTACATTTCGTGATTCCAACTTTAGCGATTTTTTCATTTGAAGTCACGCATAACATTAAATAATTTATAAAGGTTGAATGTCATAAACACGAAATGCTGGTGATTTATGATTTTTCACAATAATATTTTATTTACCAGCGTTCTGTATTTTTATTGTTTTATTTCAGTATACTTAATAATATTTTTATTTTTAAGTGCAATCAAACTATAAACTTAACCACTGCTTTCCCGTGAAACCGGCATATGTTAATCTTATATTATTTCTGAATGATTATTTTTCATTGCGCGCAGTTTTATCGGTCATTATTTTAATAATTGCAATAAAATGTTTAATGAGCATTTTGGAAAGATTGTTGGTGTAATCAAAATGAATCAATTGAATATTCAACGAAGAAAAATATATATTCTGCTCTTTTTCTAGAGGTATTACAATAATTGGTAGTTCTTTGAGGTTGTGTTTGTGGTTCCTTCTACCCCAGTGAATTTCTTGTAATGCTCGCTTGCTATATTTACAGGGTGTTTATAACCTATTAACATAATATTTTTAAATAATATTGATTGTTTTTACTTATTTACTTACCATCACGCCGTCTCTCCACGGAGGTAGGCAGAGAGGGTAGAGCGTCACACTCTTCTGTCCTGACGCACAATTCTCGCCTCATCCACATTCATAATCTTCTCATACAAGCTCGACGATTATTAAGGTTTCTAACAGAACCATCCTCCAGTATCTGGTTTACTTGGTAATGCCGAGTCTTCCGCGGACGACCTCTACTTCTGGTGCCATCAACACTTTCATCATATAACTTCCTTACCATTCTCTCCTCATTCATCCGTTCCATATGACCAAACCACCTAATCGATCCTTTCTTAATCTTACTCACTATATATATATATATACATATATAAGTTATCTCATTTCCACTGCATTCAGTTTACTCTTGTTCCTCTTCTGCCAGCTCTAGGCCTCATTTCCATATATCAGTGTCTGTACTCCACTGTGAACCGCTAGTCTTGCCTCAGTTGACAAGTTCCCGTTAGCTATAATTCCATTCGAAGCGCCGTTCACTTTATTCTCTGCAGTCACCTTCTTTTCGATATCTTTCTCTGTCTCTCCGTTTCTATCAAACATACTTTCCAAATACACAAACTCATCTACTTGTTACAAACATTCATTACCTACAAGTATTTAGCACGTTGTTTTGCTTTCCTCTTCTCGAATACCATCACTTTCGACTTATTGACAATTATAATGAGGTCGCTTTCCTTGCATACATCGTATATTAACGTACGTAATTGTTGTTCATTATTCGCCATTAATACTGCTTGATTATTTTTAATGTGTAAAAAAAATGTTTTAATTAGGCAGTGATAAAACTTTGTACAGCCAACGCAAGAATCAATTGTAAATATTTATAATTCTTGTAAATAACAGCATGAAACAGTTCAATCTTAACTTTACTCTGCCCATGCTAGAATAAAGTATCACCACCTTTTTTTACTACTTAAATTACGCCCTTGTCAAATAACTTTTTTTAATTTTTTTTAATATGAACTGTACTTCTTGATTTTTTATATTTCAATTAATTTGTTTACATTAAGTAGGTATGTAGGTACTTATGTATATTTTTTAAAAGTTATTATAATAATTTAATTTATATCAGTCTAAAATAAATACTGTAATAATTATTTTTGTATAAATATTATTTTTGAATATTCTTTGTGATTACCTTGTCACTGCCGCAGAAACAAAGTTCATCACAATTTGAATTGAAATCTACAATCGTTTGATGCAAATCGTTAGTTTGGCTTTATCCAAACCCAATTACTTGAGCTGTACCTACGGATATTTATGACAGTCATAATGTGAAGGTAGCCGCATGGTATCGTGCGGAGTGCAGGAGTCCTCGACTCGGTCTCCTGCCGTCGCGGGCGCCGACCAATAAGCATGCATCAATTTCTTGCGAATTCAAATTTGTCTTGCACGAGAAATTAGCAAATCTCCCGCCAGTGCCAATAAAGCACGCAGCGTGGCGCAGGGAACCACGGCGTGACTCACGCAGCTGTATAATCTAATGGTTCTCAACCTTCCTTGCAAGTCCCTACCTGATGAGAGGACTTGTTTTCAAACACGTCTCATTTGCTAAAACGTGTTTTACGGCAAAATGCAAAATATTATTCGGTAGGTTATACATATAAGATTTATTTATGTGATATATAAGCGTATTTTATATAATAAACAAATTTAAACATATATTGATTTCATTACAAATAAGAAATATTTATATTATATTAAAGTAATATATAGAATAAGCCACGTTTGTAACTAATCTCTTTGGATCAATCTATTTTTAAATACTAATTTAATATATTAATTATACATATATACATATAAAATCAATTTTGTCGAAAAATATTGTTTTTGCGCTACCGGGATTCGAACCTGGATCTCTATTTCCAATCCGGGGAAGTACACTACCAATTGTGTTATAGCGCCAGTATTTTTCATGATAAATTTTCGAACCTATATGTTACACTTTTACAAATTAATACAACTGTCGTTCCATTATTTGAAAGCCATCTACATTATTTTCTTTTTTTTATGTTCTGAATAATTACAACTTCACGATAAGAATGTGTTCTCCTTAATAATCTATTTTTGTTTGCAACTCTGAAACAAAACACACCTGATGCGGTTACCCGAGTAACTAAGAATGTCAACTTCTATCGGCTAAAATGGAATGATCCACATTTGAAACATGATAAAAATGCAATGGGCTACATTTGAAATTAACGTGAAATTTTAATACAACATTTATATGGTATCAATATAGTTATGAAAGTGCATTCTAAAATTACTTTGTGTTGTTTTTTATTTTACAAAATGACATTAAAATTTCATTATCCAAATATACTGAAAAAAGTCGAGTTTGCAATTAATAGCCCCAATTAGTAAACAATACTCTGTAAAATTCCTTTTTTTTCTACATTAACACCTTTATGGTTCAGTCTGTTGGGTACTCGCATATCTATCTGACGTGCATGACAATATGTATGAAAGTGGAAAAAGGTTAAGAGTGTTGTGTCCTCTGCAGGAATACGGCGTGTTGTTAAGTTAGTTAGTTATGCACGAATGTTGTATAAATTGAAATGTTAGGGGCGCGATTCTCCTGTTCGGAACCACCGGCTTGATAAATCGGCGGCTGAGCAGCCCGGGGCGCCGGTTTGCATCCCGCAGGTTCCATATCGTTCCACCCACGCTCCGTATAGGTATGCAGAGAGTTGTGCGTGTGCGGTGTTTGGATGTGCAATTATACGCTTGTACGCAATTACAACATAAACTGGTTTAACACTTGCGGATGAATATTCATTTGAGCATGCGAGTCCACATTTGCATACTCGTGATCGCCCACGAAGGCAACACTCGAAGTCATTTTCCAAAGATGTAAAGAACTTATTTAAGTATCAATAGTTAAATATAAAATTGGAAGTGCTGTCGTTTCTGTTTTTACTTTCATTTTGAGTGCATTGAGTGCACGTTGCCCGATTGTTATGCTTCGGCTATTTGTACGGCTGTCTTCCAATTTTTGTTATACTTGTATCGTGTACAGGTATTTTGCGGATGTCTTTGATTTTATCATTAAGGAGAACACATTCTTATTATTCAGAACATAGGTCTGTGATATTTTAAATAGTTATTAAACGTATCAATTAGAAAGATATAATCAATTTTATCGAAAAATATAGTTGTAGCTACCGGGATTCGAACCTGGATCCTCTTCCAATCCGATTTTATTCACCATCTTTACTCACCACTCACCATTTTATTACTCGTATGTTTCACATGCCTAAACCATCTTAGCGATCGTTTCTTAATTGTTATCTTTACTTTGTATTATAAATATTTATTCCGAATTGTGCGAGTCGCATAAATAGATCACCTAAGTCTTAAAAATTATACGGTTTAGTAAATGCCATAGATTATTTAATTGAATTTGTTGATCAAAATTTTTCAATTGATGTGTGCTTGTTTGGTCTAGATTGTTTGGTCTGGAGACCAAATAATCGGGAATTCCACCTTCTTCCTATTCATCTTATCATAGCAAAAACGCAAAGATGAGCTTGAAAATGAGAATGTAGATGTGATATGTATTTCGTGTACACATCTAAATTTTTATTTTAAAATAAATATATATGTTAATATATGCTGCGACAGAAAGACTACCGACATATACATACATACACTGAAAAGTAAAAGGTTTAATATATTTTCCTAAAATTAGGAATGTAAACGTTTTAAATAATTCAAAGTTTTTAATATTTTATTATCTTTCAGATGAAATTCCGAAATATCATGATGAATGATCATATATCAAAATGAATTATTTTCACTTATTCATTACGTACCGAGTAAGGCGTATTTTCGGCGGCAGTAAACGATGTGTCATAATCGACGTTTTTGTTTTCAAAATCATATTAAAAATTATTCTTAAATTTCTCATCAAATCAAATGCGCAAAAATTATTACAATTCTACGAATCCAAATTTAAATACCAATTTAATTAATATCTGTCTGTTATAAAATGTGTTTAAATATTGAAGGATTGATTACTTATCTTTGCAGGGGCGTGTGTGTGTGTGTATAGCAGGGTTGACCGCCTACCTTCCGATAAATTGATGTAACGTAGTCCTGTTCAAATACCCTTTATTATTTCAATGTGATTAAAACTTGTCTGTACCCACCGTTTGGGGTAAATTGGGGGACAAAGCATCCGTCCATTGGAGGCAATTTGTTAATGCAAACATTTCCAAAGCGAGAAATGTAAGGGACTGTAGTTGAATTATTTAAATTATGTTGGGATGTTTTAATTTCACTGTCCCTACGCGTTAACCAAATACTGAGGAACGGTCGGAAAAAACATTGATCTGTCTAATTGAATCCTCCTCGTTCTGTATTTTATTTTTATTAATTTTTTAATTTTCTTCGTTATTCGTTTTCTTCTTCATGATACAGTATGCGACTAAGTTACAGTATGCTGATTTATCTTTTGCTCCGGTATAATTATATTGGACATTGATCCGCTTTCTTATACATGGCCAATACTTACAGATTTTTTTTTATTTTTATAAATTCATTCGAAGCCGGTCATACACGTACACTAGAGCCATATTCCTGACAATATTCTGAGAACGTATTAAAATCAACGAATATTTTTCTGTTATCAATTGTAGGTACAACTTGCACGCAATCGAGTTCACAAATATAGTTTTTTTTTAAAAAAATCGCAACCACAAGCTATTTTTTTTTTTTTAACCAAAAATTATTTTTAATGTTGCTTTTCAATTGCATGGAGACATATATTTAGCTGTATTAATTAATAAAGCATATTTTTGAATCTTCATAACACTATTAATAAATTCGAATATTTTATCGTTTGTTAGGTATTCGATATTCGAAAAAATAATGAATATTTGGAAACTCTAGCCTGTATACACACCGCACTGACAGCTTAGCGATTAGCATTTCCGTTATTTAACTGCAATGGCTTGACAACTTTCAAGTAAGCAAAAATTATAACAGTTTTTTATATTAATATTAATTATTTCATATGTAGCAATTTGGTTTCGGAAATTATAATTATTATTAATTAATTAGAATGTTATGTTCATTAGATGACAATTAAACAAATTTAATAAAATAAACAATTGACTCATATATTTTCTTCACTCATTCTAACCAATTCACTACTACTTTAATAATTTTTAATCTATTGTTTAAAGATTTTCCATATGTATTTTTAGTCTGTACACGACAGGTATACCTGTTCAGGTAAACATAACAAGTTAATCAAAGATCAACTTCGGCCACACACGAATTGGCCAACCAGTGACAATCTCTCACTCAACCATGGCATCGGTACAGCGCAACTACGACGATACGGTAGCGCTAGTAGGTCTTCTCGTTATCCTATGGAAGAAAGAAATAAAACCACGACAAAAGTGGTTTCATTGAATGATTGTTAAAAATAAACTGATACAGTCACGTTAACTTGATAAAGAAATTAAATGTACTCAAGATTACTGTAATTATTAGATGGCTTAGATTTATACATTTCAATAAAATCGTCCACAATTACGCTGCGCTTACGAGACGTCATTTTTTTGTACTACCCAACGCGACTTCCCCTTCGCGATGGACGGAACAACTGAGATCTGCGCCCTGGAGTGACACACGCTTTGGTTTGCCTGAAGTTAGCACTTACCCACAGGTAGGAAATATGAATTTTCAATTGTTGTCTGCTCGCCTATACAGGTAGGGATATCTACCAGATTTGTCACATACTCGCTCCGATTTTCCTGTACAGGTATAACGTTGCGTGTATGACTGACTTAAGGATAGACTTATAATAAATAATATAATAAAACAGGTTTAAGGATATCCAGACTCAAGTGGGATAGTAGAAGCGAACATGACTAAAATCATAACAACGCATAACCTATTATTTCAGGCTGTTAACATCCTTTAATATAGATGGTACTATTAGTCAAAAAAGGTTTGGACCATGATAACATTTGCGTAACAATAAATAGCACTGATTCTAACATTGTTAACATGCACCAAAACAATACTTGACTTGCGAAGGTGTATTACGAGCAGTATATCAATTACATTTATTAACTATATATTAATACTGACTTGAAAGAAAGAAGAACATAATTAGTTAATAACAGTGTTAAAAAATATTCCGTATATCCTCAAATATAAGACGCATGTTTTTTCCTATTTTGGTGTCTCTGAGTTCGGAGCGCATGTTACAATTGCTTTAAAATTCCACAGTCGTGATGAATCATCACTGATTACTAGTAGAACTGAGTCGAAAAGTAATTCAGAAAAATCGTACACTGAACCTGAAGAAATTTCAGACTCTGATGTTGATAGTACATAAATAATATGCCAATTTCTAAATGACTTTCTCTGTTATAATAAAGTTTACATAACATTTTTATTTTTGGTATATAAAAATCAGGGTGTGTCTTATAATTGATGGCGTCGTATAATCGAGGAAATACGGTAATAATAATTATCTAATCTATATTATTATAAAACAGAAAAAACTTCTGTTAGTATTCCCATAAGTTGGCAGTTTTCTTAATGGGGCATAACCTATCGAACACCTAGGTCACTGAAGTTTGTTTAGACGCTGATCATTTCAAATACTATCTCCAAGCTGTGACACAACTCCGCAAAAGCTGAAAACCGATTTCCACATTGCCGGTCGTTTATAATTTTGTTTTAAGAGATACACACCTTAGAATTTTCAATTTTTGTTTTTTGCATTTCTAAAAGTTTAACGTTTTTACTTCAAGTTCAACACTCGCTTGGAAAAATTTCAAAAATTGACCAAGATATAAAGGATCAAAGACGGCACGGCAGGTGTGTTCGACCGCGCTCGTCAATTAAGTCACGTTTTTTATTCTATCGCATTTTCAGTAAAAAATTAATTTCGATTGACTTAATTTTTTTTTACAAATATTTTAGATAATATTATCTACAATGTAACACACGGATTTTTTAATTTAATAAACAATTTGTTAATAACAAATGTTTAAAATGATTTTTTTTTCAAACTGTTCCCAATTTTACAATAACAGTATTTTCATATCTGATATGCTACATTTTAGATATTTTATTTCTAAATAAGTATATGACCTTTTTTCTGTTTCAAACAAACGTGCACAGTGCACACGGGAATGGACATGATGCTGTCATTTTTGTCACCTCCTTGTAAAAAATCACCCAATTTCTACCTAAATTTCAGGCTCCCTGGGTTTGATAAAATATAGGATGTAGCTATGGAGAAATAGTGTTTCTTTCAAAGCAAAATATAATATCATTAAATTACACTTGAACCTCTGTTATCGAACATCGCTTATCTCGAACATATTGTTTCAGAAAAAAATGTCTAGGTTGTCGTTCAGCCAGCCGCTTATTGGAACCTATATGACATATCTCACATTAGAATATTTTTTAAACGCAAAGTAAATAACCTTTAAATTAGATAGAAAAGAGAACTAGCCCCAGAAAGACAGTCTGATTGTGTACTACTATGATTGAAAGACTGTGTACTTTTGGTACTCTGAAATGGATTGATCTAATCTATAATATATTATTCTTCATGTGAAAAATTCATTCTTTTTTCTTTCTAATCAACTGCCTTCTGGAACGAATTATGTTCGAAAACTGAGGTTACACGGTATTTGTTTTCAAGAATTTATTTCTTAAAAATATATCCATCGAAAATAAATTTTCAACATTCCACTGAGAATATTTATGATAAGGATTAATCATCAAAATTGCCGTTCGGACTTTTAAGATGCTGTGATATGATCAGCTTGTAGGTTCCGAGTGCAATTTATTACTTCACAACCAAAGAACATGGCTTCGTTAGTGATACAATGTAACGTACGCTTGTAAATTTAGTATGCATCGTTAGCAATTTGTTATACTTGTATTAATATGATCTTGAATTTTCGTCATTCGTCCTTGTTAAGAGCACACTCAATTTTTGCATTGTCGGAAAATAAAATAAAATTCGTCTCTATTTTTAATTTATTATATTATTCATAAAATATGGTCTTAATTACTGTACATACATACTAAATATTCAATTTTACTGTGTTTTAAATGTACACAAAAGTTATTTACTGTTTGTGTAATATATATGATTACTTAATTACAGATTTGTTAATATACCTAAGTATCTAATCTCGTTGGTAGATTATATATTATAATATATATAAGATGATGATCTCATTTTGGTCATATTGTGTTTTTGTTTATGTAGAATGGTTATTTACGTAATGTTGATATATTAATTAAAAAATAATGTCTCATTCCAGTTAATTGACGTGTAGTGATAGTTTTATCAGCGAATATATTTGTATTTTATATATAAACGAAATTATTATCATAGCATTATTCCAATATTTATGGTCACCTATTATTCCAATAAATTTGACGTGCATTTAAAATAATGTGCGGTATAAATCATACCCCGATAATAACACACAAATCAAAATACTATTTTCGTCCTTTTAAATACCGAAGATGGAGCCCAAAGTCTCATTTGCCGTAATAAATTACCCGAATTGTTTTCCCTAGCCCCGCGTCAGAGGGTCGTACCATTAGCGATCGCTTGTAATCGCTCAGATATGGGAAATTCCCCACACTATCGGGACCCTGCCTATCCCATTATCGGAGTTTAGGCCCTTTCGCCCCGGGGCCTGACCCTTAGCGTCGTTAGTCCTCAGTCGCCTCCACGGACGGCGATAGCAAACTTTAATGCCTTGCGTCACTTCAATACTTTATGTTAATATTATACATTCATGTTGTAATTTGTTCATTAAAACTTCTTGGACGTTACGCTGCTGACGGTGCAAACTTTGACGACCGAAGCTATTTAATAATTTTATAGTAATAATGAAGACCTTTGAATTATGCTTGTCATCCCATCACAATCTTCTGTTCTGGCAAACAATTCTTCCCTATTTCACATTCATACATTTCTTCATTCCTGCTCGATGATTATTTCAGCTATGCTAGATGTATGTGTAAAACACCTTCGATAGTGAAATCTTAGGTTCTGAGTTTTCTATTGACAAAACCTCATTTGCTCAAAGACATGCATGTTTTATAGGACCGCGGATATACAATAAGCTACCACAAGAGATGGCAACGATGGCTTTTCAAAATTGAAAGAAGTCAGCTGGAAGAGTTCCTTAAATGATCAAAGCTACTCATTTGATGTAATTCTTTTTGTCCTTGCATCCAACCTCAATCTTATCAAGTTTTATTTGCTCCCTGCTTGTTTCTTTTCTTTTACTTCTTACATGTTTTTAGACTGTATCAAAAAAATTTACTTTGTTCAATTTACTTGTTATCTCTACTTGTCTTCTTTTGATTTTTCTGTTTTTACCATTTAATATAATTTGTTACTTTACTTCCAACTTGTATTCTAGTTTACGGAACCTTATGTCTACCTACCTCAGAACAGGTACTTTATATGTACCTAGCGAGGTAAAAAGTGGCCAATAGGCTTGCATGTAAGTAAAATATATTATAATACTTGTACTAAGAATTTTTATATTGATGCAAGCTATAAAAGGAATGTTATTATAAAAATAAACGCCGATTTATCGGCACTGAAATGAATATTAAACCGTGTTATTTTAGTAAGACAAATAACCACTAACTTGGACAGTCGGCCGATTTCCCAGATGCAATCCGGACTGCTGACTGCTCTGTCAAATTATCTACTGTTGTTGTATGTTCTCTACCGGTGTCTGTAAATTTCTTACATGACATCGATGACGGCTGTATTATTTCTTTCACAAGTTAAGCGGCATCTTCGCCAATACCGAGTACTCGGGCCTACACCCTCAACAAGAAAATTCAGGGGTACCAATCGAAGATAGACCAACACCTACTACCCATGCTACTACTTCAAAGAACATCTACTATGTCTGTTGCTTTCTATTTCCGTTACAATTTTTTTTTGTTCAAACCACTTTAGCGACATTTTAATTTTTTTGTTACCTATGCTTTAATCATCTTTGCAATTCACTACACAATTTTTGAAATTTAAAAAAAATTATAACATAAACCTTACCCTAAGCGACATCACCTTTTTATGCTTACCCACAAAATATACACTGTCTTGTCAAAATGTTATTTCACTTATTAATCTTCTTCACACATTTGCAGGTGTGGAGAAGATAATGTTACCCGGTTACGTAATATAGTAACGTTTCGAAACTGAATGGTGGTACTCCACTGCCAGCATCACTTAATGCATCAGTTTTGATACCACCACCACTCCATTGTGCTTCCCACAGACGAGTTCGAGTTGAGTTGAGTTGAGTGCACAAATACAGTTATGCCTTAATTTTTTATGCAAAGTCTTGACAATGGCACGTGACAACACGGCAAAACGTCGGCCTAAGTTTTCTCAAGGAAACTGTTTACATAAAACGCAAACTAACCTAGAAGAGACACCGGTTCCATACACTAGTGCTCGCGGAAACCTTAAATTATATGATATTACCTATTAATTTCCTTGTAGTTCTATTTTGTAATCATATCATGTTACTTCTACCTCAGCATGTTCCGTAATTTGATTAAACTTATTTTGATCGGTGAAGGGATTAATAAATCGACCCTCACTGGGATTTTGAAAGTTTCGCGTCAACCCGAGCGCGTGATTGGTGACGTGATACGCACATGAGATTAGGTAACTATCACTCACGTACTTACCAAACCGAGAAAGTTTAATAGACGTAGTGTAAACCATTATTCCCTAAAATAATGCTTATGCTAATCTACAAAGGGAATATTATACTGTGTCAGTATTACGCAAGATATGTTCATTTAATTTTATTACATTTTCTTAAAAAAAAGTTTCTAGCGAATTGTTTTTAGGCTATGAATTATACGAGTATAACATGCTGAACGGAGATGTTAAATTAATAATCAATTTGTAAAACATAGTCTTTTTCAAATTAAAAAATTTTATCGTAGAAATTCACAAATAAAAATGTTTCCGTATCTTTATACAATCATTAATGTTTTGTAACTGGGATTTATTAGCACAATATTAAGTAAAAATAAATCAATTAGATCTAAGGAAATAAAAATATATTATTTATAACGAACCTAATTTTGCAATAAGAAGATATTAGGAATTAACTTGTTATCTTTGGACAAATATATTTTTTTATTATTGATTTTTTAGCATGATTTTATAGGTAAAAAATGTTTATTTATTTGTCCTTATTTCTACTATTGATCGTCTGCAGGTTCATAAATGCACTTAATGTACGTAAAAAATATTTTCGTAAAACAAAATTCCAATTTACTTTATTTAAAATTTTATGTCTTTTCTTTAATATTTGGAGTTGACTCATAAGCGCATAAAAACATTGGTAATTTATTGATGAATGTAGTGGGGTACAACATATTTCGGTGTACTCGATTCATATTTTAAAGTGGTTTTAGGAATAAAATGAATATCTTCTCCATAAATTTTCTGTTGGAATTCATATTATGGTGTTTCGAGTTTCTTAATCTTGAGAATTAGATATAAGATATCTGCTTGAAAAATAAAAAGCATTAATGAGAAATAATAATATTTTACAAAGATATTAAACTTTTGTAAAAAGTATTTTAAATGTTTGAAGCAGTAACTTCATGATTAGAAATTGAACTATTAATCTGTTGCTTTAGATGCTAATAATTCGCTTCGAGATACTTATTGAAGTAACTAAATACTTATTTAAAAAGAGTTTGAAGTTAACAATTAGTATTATACTGCTGTGAAGACGGTTTTCTCTGAAACTGGTCGGAATCGAATTATAAATCATCAGCGGTTAACCTTTTAATTGCCAACTCTATTTGAAATGGAAGACACCACATAGGGTAAGAAGAGGCTTTAAGGGTCTTGACTTATCTGTCAAAAGCTGGGACCTGTCGTCCACATGCGGCAAAATGATTTAAAATTATGACTTTGATCCCTACAAGTTTGCAAGGTCTAAAAGTGCGTTTTAACACGCTTATAGCGTGGCGTGACATATAAAGTTTGGCGTGTTAACGCGCTCATGGTATTTAAAAGGTTAAATATGATATACATTTTATTTTAGAGTCTTATTATATACCCATTATATTATATTAATAGTTAATTAGTAAAAATATTGTATATGTATATTTTTAGGTAATTGGGGAATCACCACAGACCAGTAAATGAATAGACATGAAATAAAGTGTACAAAGAGGGGTTTGGAATATTAGTTGCGGGACGAAGGGCATTTTACAAACATTATTTGTGGAAACATAAATCCGATAGTTTATGACAATTTGTGCAACAGTAAAAGTATTTCCTCTTCAAAAATTAAATCTTTGTGTAAACAAGACATATTTTTTACATTAATGCATAATATATTTTCAGCGTTTAAATTTTCGTTTCAATCGGGTCATATATTTAAAAAAAGTCGCGAAGCTATTTGATTGCGTAAGTGGTACCAAATTTATTACGTGAATAAAAATATTGAAACAAAGAATTTGCGTTTTTTCATTTATATATATATATATATATTTGATGGTCTGCGGTATTCGAAATATAAAACAATGTTCTTTTATAGTTATAGATGAAGAAAGACAAACATATTAAATTATTAATTAAAATGAATATTTTCACGGCTAAAATTATGAGATTGATTTATTATTTACGCTTTGCCGGTTCACCGAGTACAGACGCAGCACTGTGTTGCCTTGTACCCCAACTCCCCCTCGGGCAGTCCTAATGACCGCATGCACAATGCCCCCATTATAAGCAAGAATCGGCTCGACCACAACCGTCCGATAGCTCCTATTCCCGAACTCGTCATGCAATCCCTAGAAAGGGATTATATCTAAATGCTAAACCGTTTTATGCATGTATTATTATTGATAATTATTCACCTGCTGTTAGGTACTGTTAGTTGTGTGTTTATTATATTATATATTATTTAAAGCAATTAATTTGATTGGCTTGGATTTTACTTCATCCGATCCACTTTCTCCACACATTAAATATAGAGTTTTTTTGGGAAGATATGAATGAATTACACAGTGGTACCTCGGTATACGTCCTTAATTCGTTCAATATATTTGGATTTATACCAAACACGACATGTACCAAACTAATTTTTCTCATAAGAAATAAACGGAAAATAATTAATACGTTCCCATGAAAAAAATATTTTTTTTATTAGCATATTATACATTTATGGGGATGTATAAAATATATTAAATACGGCTTAATACTAAAAAATATAATGGCAATGTTTAAGTATTAAAAATCTGTCCAAAAAAATTTGCTTCTGCCTTCTCAGGATATTTTGGAAATGTGACATTATCTGGTCATTCCAAAGAATGCTATTACAGTTTGTTTGAGCTTTTTTTGGGTTGGTACTTCTCTGCAAAGTTTTTGAGATTCATCCATTTGGCAAAAATTTCCTTGATTAATGAAGTAGGCTTCCTCTATTTCTTCCTCCTCTGAGCCTAAAAATAGAGTATCTATCGTAGTCTTGTGCTCCTTCTTCTCAAGTTCCTGCAGCTCCTCAGTGGTCAGTTCTTCCTTGTGTTCTCGGTCGTATACCAAACAATGGTCATACACCAAACAAAAAAAATTGCGTGCAAATATGACGTATACCAAGTTGGACTTATACCAAAGCAGACGTATACCGAGATACCACTATACTTTCTTTAGCACTTCGGCATTGAATCAAGGCTTAACAAAGTTAGTCGTATTGGCATTTGAATAAAAACAACCATTAACAATAGTATTCTTTAGTTCAATTAACGAACTCAAATTCGCACATACCATCACGCAGTATGCACAAATATGTAATGGTATAAAACATCACACATTCCTATCCTAACTCGTAGGGCTTCTAATATTTTCTTCAAAATTTATCCTATTTGGTCGTGTCTGGTCCTTGGTTGTTCTTCTCTCAATATCTATTATCTATAATGTACATATAAGCAGTAGTGTTGTGCAAAATAAAAAAGCACCAAGGCGGTATTTTATTTTAACCCTAACTCCCCCACCCTCCCATTTTCATTCCATGTTTTTCCCCAGAAATTGGAAATTGAATATGTTTGAGGTTAAAAATAAATTATTTAAACCAGAAATAATCTACCTTTTTAAACGCTAAAACCTTGCAAATGACAAAAAAACTGTCGAGCTATATAATGTAAATTTAGGGATGACTGTTTATTTTAGTTGAGTTCACATATCCGTCAGTCATGGGTGTTTAATGCATGTGGTCAATGATTGAAATGATGAGATACCGCCGTGCGTTTAGTTTATATCCGCTGCACAATATTCGATGTACAAAATTCTGTGCGGAATATTTTGTAAACATGAATTAAATATATTAATTAGAAAGATATAGATATAAAATCAAATTTATCAAAAAATATTGTTGTTCCGCCACCGGGATTCGAACCTGGATCTCTTTCCAAACCGATATATTAATATATTTATTTCATATTTAAAACATCACAGACCTATGTTCTGAATAATTACAACTTCACAATAAGAATGTGTTCTCCTAATAATAAAGTTTTATCAATGTGTCCAAAATTTAATAAAAATGAATTGATAATTCTGGCGTCTGCTATCAGATTACTCAAAGGTATTTGAGATTCCGTACAAATATGGTAGATGGCTCTTTCAAATAATGAAACGATTAAATGTATTAATATCAAAAAGGTAACATATAGGTTCGAAAATTTGTCGCTAAAAATATCGACGCTGTACCATAGTTGGAGAATGCACCTTCCAACTATTTTGAAAGAGATCCCGGTTCAAATCCCGGTGGCGCAACAACAATTTTTTTCGATAAAATTGATTTTATATGTACATCTTTCTAATTAATATATTTAATTCATATTTGAAATATCACAGACCTGTGTTCTGAATAATTACAACTTCACAATAAGAATGTGTTCTCCTAATAAAGAATATTTTGTGTCAATATATTTTTAATTGTACTTGAAAAGTAAGTTCCGTGTCAAAAAAAATGGCAGAGCGGCGCCCTGGCTCGAAAGGATGTGCCACTTTCAAACAACGCCCTAAATAACGCTGTAGGTTGAATACAAAAATAAATGTAATATCCGCTATTTCATAACACTAAAAAATCGATCCTTCATAGAAGAAATCGTTGAAAAATTTACCGTAAAATGTAAATAGTGCCTAGTAACAAGTACACATTGCGTGTTTTTCATTAATTAAAAAATTATACCTGATATGACTTAACGCATACATTCTGAAGGAGGGTAATATCAGAAACCTACAGAATCGGTGATCGTATGTAAGAAAATGTAAGACAATAATTACGAATATGGTTTAAGTAAATGTATACATGATCAGCAAGCTTTTTTGCATTTTTGCATTGGTCCTCTTTGCAATGACTATTAGAGTGGTACTTTGTAAGTTGAGCAGATCATTATGAAAGTATTATGAGAATATCTCAGTGAAAACCTTCTGAATTTTCGATTTAACCTCAAAATAATCACATAGCCTCCAGCGGATAATTTATTATTACTAGCTAGTTAATGACGGACAAATTTATCACAATATATTACCACTAATTGTGCTACTTTTAATGGCACAAAGTATACGATTAATTAATTGTATGATAACATTCATATTGTATGGTATTTTCTTCACATTTGTTTCTTTATCGAGGTATTTAATACTTATATCAAAAAAAGATACCTACTTATGTATAAAGCAAAACAATATTTTTAAATAAGATTTTTTCTACCTACTTTTGTCGTAACACAATGTGAGTATGTTTCATGGATTGGCCAGAATAGTCGTTTTTTTTAAACAATAAAACATGCTTTAATGGCATTTTAATCGGGTCTGACTCTCAACATGTTTTCTGTGTATTTTATAATCGTTTTTTAATGAAAAACTCATCATCTATAGCACAATGAATTTAAACGGTTCTTTTCAAACACAACGAAAAAAGACAACTGAGCATTTGTTCTGCGATTTTCTAATAATTATTTAAGGTTTTATTTATATGTAATATTTTAAACATATATAATATTACATATTTTAAACATCAATAACATGTATTTAGAATATGTTTTAAGTACGTTCGTAATACTTATGTGTCAGACTGCTAATATTTTAGGATACATAGATAATCGTATATGTGGCAGATCCATTTATGACAGAGTAAAAAATGAAGAACTAAGGAAAGAATGTAAAGCTGATATTAGTATAGTGAGGAAGATTAAGAAAGGATCACTTAGGTGGTTTAGTCATATGCGACGGATGAATGAGGAGCGAATGGTAAAAAAGATATTTGACTCAAGTGTTGATGGCACCAGAAGTAGAAGACGTCCGCGGAAGACTTGGCACCATCAAGTAAACTAGATACTTGAGGATGGTCCTGTTAGAAGCCTCAATAATCGTCGAGCTTATATGAGAAGATGTATGAATGACGAAATTATCAGAACCGTAGAACTGATATGATAAAAATAGGCGGAAGGCCGAATAGGGCGGCAGTCCCTGGGAGGCTTTCATCCTGCAGTGGAACGACAACGGCTGATGATGATAATAATACAAACATAATATTGTATCAGATAAATACGTCACGAGAATAAATAATGTATACTTTACAAAGGAATTGTAATACTTGAATGTGTAGGGACATTTAATTTGTCAAATTGTTCAGCGAAATGAGAGTGTAAAGAGCTTATGTGATGACAAAGCCTTCACAGTCGAAATATTATTATTTAAGCTATCGTAATTTAGGACGGATTACACTATATTTACAACCAGCGCACTTCGGAGCTTTCACAAATTCAAGGGTAAATAATTTAATCTAATATAATATGTAAATAATTTGAAGCAAAAAAAAAATTATTGTGCTGTCGCTCTAATTATATACTAATTCATGTTTTTATATATATATATAAATCAAGTAGTCCATAGATAATAATGAATGCATAATTAACAACCAAAAAAATCTAACCTATAGTCTTATCTTAAATATGTTCCCTTTCACTATTTCATCTTTCTCTTTTCCTTCCTCCCACCCCCTCTCACAGTTACCCACCGACACTTTAACATCTGACACTAATGTATACTTGCTCATATTCTGTAACACTTAGTATCTTGTACACCCTGAATAAGGAATGGTGGTTCCGAAACCGGTTGGTTTTAGCAAAAATAATGTGGTGTTTAAACAAAGTTAATTGTTTCTAATTATATTTGTGATGAATTACCACAAGGTTATAACGGAATACAATAGGATAACTTATCCCTTTATAATTTGAAATAATGATTATGCCTACCACCATCAAAATAATCTTGTCAAAGCTTTCGATGCAAAAATAGCAGGGGTTGTCTGGAGCTCGTTCTATTATTCCTCTATAGAATTTTGAATGTAGTCACATTTGTACCCGTCGACCCTTTGAGTTGGTATCTGTTCCGTGATTGTTTTTTCTACCCTTAAACCACAAAAGGGGTCCGACCTAATCTTATTGTCATTATTATTTTATATTGTGCAATATTGATTAATTTTGAATATAATTATTTTATATGGCAAACTAAGGTATGGTAATGTAATATTAATGTCTTAAGGTTAGTAAATTAATCATTTAATGTTGAAGAAAGTAATTCTATAATATTTAAATCACGACTCGATTATAAAAAATCCAAAATATTTCTTATATTCCTGTGAATCTATTGTTAAAGCGGTATCTCTTTAAAAATATTTAATATTAATTAAAATTTTCGTATTTGCGAAGCTTGGCCTCTCACTTTAGCGCAATAAAGTTGGTTACAGATCTTCGAAAATAAAGTTGTTTTGCTTTAGATTCACGGCCCAATATGAGATACCTAACCTAACTGGAGAATTGAGGAGGTTAATGAACTTGGAACTTTATAAATGGTATGACGCCCTAGATATCCCGAGGAAGTTAATAACAAGGAGGCTGTAGTGGGCGGCACATGTAGTGAGAATAGATAAGCCCTATAATATGCACAAAGTACTCCTACATAAGCTAACAAAGGACCAAAACCGAAATGTAGGTGTACGGATTTTGTCAAGGTAGATCTGCAACAGATAAGCGAGTACCTGGCAGACTGGACCACAACGGCGATGTCAAAAGATGCAAACCGCTCATTAGTGACTGAATCCGACGTGACCGAATTCCACGAGGCATTAAAAAATAAGGATATGTATTTTTAAAATAGGTTATAGAACGAGCTCTTGTACAGTATTACGTCGATTATAAGATGCGTGTATTTTCCTATTTTATTGTCTATATTCACTACGCGTCTTATGCTTGATGGCGTCTTACAATCGGTGTCAAAAATGTACTTTTCGTTGACGATCCTTGGAACCCACCTTCAGTGAGTTAGCGGCCGCTGCTGTATAGTTTGGATACATTCGTCGCCCGGTGACGATCGAACGCGACCATTTTTTAAGAAAATTGTACCTCTAATTGTTGCATTATATATCCTCAAAAATAATTCACTACGATGCTGCATTGTGACAAAAACTTATTGTGTATTCAATATAATATCTTTCATTTTTATAATAAAGTTTTAGGTATTCACTTTTTTCTGTTTCTTTCTAGCTTAGAAAAATGTGGGCGCTTCTTATAATGGATGTAATACGGTATTTGTTTTACTAATAATTCTAAGTAGGGAATTTATTTTTAATATAACTAATTTTTTACGTAATCAAAGATCTAATTGATGTTTTTATAGTCCTGTTAACCTATAAAAAGCTTTTTTTAAAGAACGCCGTGTTACATTTGAACCTACATCTATATGGTTACATGTATAAACTGCCGAATCAAAAGTGTTTACTGAACCAACACGATCCATACCCATTATTATTCGACAATTTCATTAAATTCCTAAATGATTTATCTCTCGCCTGATCGTGAATCATAAAGAATTCGCTCGAACTGATTCACGGATAAAATTATGCGGGAACCTATCTCAAATATGCGATACTTAACTTTAAACATTTAATAGCAGTTGTTGGCAATGGTCTAAAACCATCGACAAATTAAATATAATTAATACGCATTTTTATGAAAAGTTTTAGGAACGTGGTTGTATTATTCAAGTAGACAAAATTATAATTAATCTGTTTGTTCTGTAATATATTTTATTTTATTAAAACTTTGTGCAACATTACCTGTCCAGTTCTAGTATTTTTATTTATATTGCTGTTTTTTATATATTCGCGTAAGTAATGATGATCGTCGAAGTTCGCTACAGACTCTTCTAATAGGGTGCAAGCACTTATGATTTATTTCATATAAACATGCTCTGCCGTAAAACTGTTATGCAGTTTAGCAAAAAATAAAATTGTAATGTATATATATATATGTATGTAATAAGGTTGAAATAAAAAAAATATAATACATAATTTATCATGTTAATTATACTGTTTTATGATATATATATATATATATATATAAATGGTTAAAAGGTGTTTTAATTTTATAATTTCAATAATAAAATAACATTATACCACACTGCGTTATTTGTTAACATACTCAACCGTTGACACTTCTAGTATATTGAAACATTTTCTAGTTTATATTGTTTCCAAATGTCATTGATATTTTTGAACGTTGGCGAGTTTTATCAAAATTTATCTACAACGCTCTTTATATCGCAAATTTATTATATGAATTTATAATTTTGATAAATATAACCAAATTTGTATGGATCTTTTTCCTTTCCAACATCGTACACGTATTTTAAAATCAACCGAGCGTTTTGGCTCCAGGTTCAAATCATTAACATAATATTAAAATTCAAATATGCAAAGTTAAAATATTCTTAGAATGTTTATTAATACTCAAAATGTTCTGGAATTGCACCTCCACAACAAAAATGCGCTTTCGTTAATTGTTTAATATGATATAATTGATCGGATGTTGTCGCACTTACCTACTCTGATAAGTTAAGTGACGCGGGTTACAAATGAAATACAAATAAAAATATTAATTTTAATTGATTTGATGGAAAAATGTCAATTTCAATAAAGTTATTGGGATTATTTTCGATTTTCTCTATTGAACGCCGTCCAAATAGATCGCATTTCTTGCACAAGGCTTTATTAAGGTGTATTATTAAGGGTAATAACGGTATTCCAGTAACGTACCGCCACCCCCACCCCCACCCCTACACACCATAGTCTTGCGTAGAACTTCCCAAGGTAGTCGATTAATATTCCGATCGTGTTATCGACTCTTCTCTTTTACTTCTGATATCAATTGTTTTTTTGTAAATTCGGTCTGGTCCGACCGCCCCTCTTTTTTTGCGCTTTAGCAAAAAAGGTAAAAACATGAAAGGTTTGTTTATTTTCGCATTTTTAGTGAATCATATTTTTTTAAACATACTTTTTTTTATCATATTTTCAATATTTAAATATCAAAGGCGGCTGAACACAATTTATGCATACTTCCCACGAATAACATTTCTATTATTACGTAGAACAGACAATAATAGAGTGTAGACTGTTAATATTATCTTGCGGGCCGATGTTGTTTCATTCATGTGTTGCACTCCCAATCGACTCAATTCGGACACCAAGAAGTGGTAGGGCCCAATAATTCCGCTGGCCCACGTGGCGCACCAAACTCTGCGTGGATGTGAAGGTCGTTGGTGTATCAATTGAGGATTCTCAGTGCCCCAATAATGGCTGTTTTGTTTATTAACAAAACCTGCCAAGTCGAAATGAGCTTCGTCGTTCATGATGGTTTTTTTCCAAAAGCCTGGTTTGTATTTTTTTAAATGTTTTAATGACTTTAACGCATTATTGAGGCGTTAGATGCTCCATAATATATTGTAATTAAGTACTCTCTACGACTACTAAATACGATCTGCCAAACTAAAATGGCGTTCAAACAAAATCGGCTTGGAACATAATATTATACTTTTAAAATTAACAATATTATCTTTGTGGTTAAAATTCATATTGTATTTAAACTCAATTTAGTGGTTAATAAAACAAAGATAATAAATAAAAATATGAACATAATATTCATCCTTTAGTATATAAATATCCTTTCTATTCAGACAATTATAGTATGGCAATCATTTTGGTAGAACGCTGTTTACCGACGTATCAATCAGTGATTTTCATTAGTTACTTAGATCATGCTGTTAACAATGATGATGTAAAAGTATTATGAGAGATCGTTAAAGGTTGTATTCACCTGAGCTGGAGGTACTTTCTTTACCTGAAAAGAAATGCAATCTTTCAAAATCATGGGAGTAATTTTCTTATCTTAAAAAATATTAATATAATTAGATTTTGGAAAATTCATAAAGCTATTAATTAAAGGTATACAAATGTTATTTTAATATATAAAATATACCACTTTTATAATTTAATGAAACGCATACTTTAGTCTACTTAAAATACAAAAAATGAAATAAAAATACAAAAAAATGCGCTATGTAGTTGAAAACATTTTGTTAAACGTTCAAGGGATGACTTGTATTAAGCGAGATAAGTATCACTTGGTTCTGTGACAACTGCACCCAGTTAATTTATTACTCTGCTGCCGTTACTATGTATTAAATAACCTAATCTAACGTAACCTAATCTAACATAACCTAATTTAACATAACCTAACTTATGTAACGTAATAAGATAACTAGTGCAAGGCCATATTGCGTTTAGTTCGTATACGTTTGGCGTAAATTTTGCGAAACACATCCACAAATTTATTTATTATTTCCAAATTATTTTAGTTAGAATTATTTACGCGTGATCTTCGAGGTACGTCCCAAGTACATGATATATTAAATAAATAATATGTGTAATTCAAGTTTGCTTGGCAGTAATAGCTTTTTTATTGTATTTAGTAGACGCCCCTGATATCAATACTAAGGACTTCTACATGCTGAAAGTTAAATCAAAATAGCTTGTCCTCCATATTTTGATTGATAAACAATTTATTAGGAATCTTATGTTGAGGCAATTTATTTTATATTTTGATTGTTGTGTGAACGTAGAGGCGACGATAGGAGCGAATAAGAATAATAGATATGGTTCATTTTGATTTTATTTTAATTAATTAAATCATAATCATCTAACAAAACCTCGATATGCCTAGCCATTATCGAGAAACAGTGATGTAGTATTTCGAGAGATCTTGATACACAGGGTGTCTCGTCAGATTCGTTAATTACATTTTTTCCCCAATTCCTTAGCCTTCGATACTCTTATTTTATTATTCTAAAAAGTGCTTTATATGAATACATGAATTGGGAAGGTAAAAGAATCTAATAAAAATCGCCCTAAACTGCAATTTCATTAACTGCATCCAACTCAAAATAGTATATAAGGGTGTTACATATTATATTATTTATACGATTAAAAATAAAACTTGAGCTAAACTTATTTAAATTCGTTTAATGCGATGACATTAGGAAAAGTTTTATTTTAAGAGCAAAATAAAATTATGTTTCTAGACACCATTCCCTCAGAAAAAAATTCAGTACGATCATACTGAAATGCTTTATATTTCACGGTAAATCTTCTTCCGTAATCGGATTCCGTCTTTATTCCGTGATAAAATACGTTACATCACATAAATTCTATAAAAAGCAGCCCATGTGTTAGATATGGGCTATTATTCCCATGGAAACAGTACCAGCGATACAGATGAACATCTTCCAGATTTTGAAGATTTTATCTCGAATCAAAAATGATATACAAAACCGCTTTCAGAAAGATTCAAGATGAATACTAATGATTTAATCTACTTCCTCCAGAAATATCTTTATTAACTGGATCTCTTGGTAATTTTCAGATTAATTATGGTGTTTTAAATTAAATTCTTAACTTTTTATTAAACGTAATTTGCCATGGTGTCGCTGGGCTTATATTATATCCGTATATGCTGGAAGTAACTTTCAGGTCGGCTACGAATAATCCTATGAAGCCGTCAATAGTTTTTTGAGCATTTCGCAACGCTTCTTGAGTCAAGAACTCCTCATTCTTTATTCAAAGATATATTTTCTCTCAGGATTAGTCCTCTCTATATTAACAACATGCTGGTAATGATGTTCAAACAAGAAGCAAGATGTTGACAAATGTGAAAAAAAATGTCAACGTATATTTAATTAGATTAATGTATTATAATATTACATTTCATTTATAAGTAATAATTTTATTAATATTAGATTATTTAGTTATTAAAGACTTTTTGTTTTGTTTTAAAATTCTTAACCCCGTGTGTGATCTTTATGCTAAATGTTCAATGATGTGTTATCATTGTTGACATTTTTTACTTAGGTGTATCATCTGTTGTATCATTTGATTCTTAGAATTTTATTTTGAGATTATGCATATTTAATATTCTTTGTTTCTATGTTGCTTCGGAAATTACTCTTACGTATCACATAATATCTTCTACAAACGCAGTATATAATCTTTATATTATTATAATAATATTAAGTTAAAAACATCTTCATCTCATGACGCTATATTCAATCACGAATTAATAATATCCAATGATGCGCCGGTTTTTATATTTTTCATATCTTTCTTAAGGTCTTCAACATAGCGCATTCTGGAATTCCCTGAATGCTATCAAAAATGTGTATTATGTAGTCGCACTAAAACTGTAGTCTACGCGTAATGGGATTCTATTGAGGTGGCTTGATGGGAAATCCACCCTTTTCCGAATCGTCCTTACCGACGCCGGCGTCATTTTCTTTTAGCGTCGAGCGATCGGTCCTCCCTCCACCGCACAGAAGTTCAATCACAAATTAAGCCCGACAAACACGTAAAAAAAATCATTGTTTTATTTATTTTTAATAATTTTCTTTATTATTCTAGCTACACATATTCTTTATCAATGATATATGTTAAAGTAAAATAAACATATTTCATTCATACGTGTTGGTTTATAGATGCTAAATACTTAACTAATGTAGGTACATCTAAGGAATTTTAAAGAACCTTGAATGGAAAGACGTTTTATTTTATTAATATTTTATTTTTGTGAATGTAGAACTTACAGTCCTGTAGGAGGATAACAAAATTCCTATTTCAAAATTGTGAAATGGTTAAATATGTCAATGGAATGATTGCTGAGAATTTATTTGAATTTCCCTCTTAAATTCCTGTTTTTATTATGTAGATACAAAGGGACCATAGTACACATTATCAGCATAGTTAGATATAAATTATTGACAGGACATGCAAAATGTTAAATGTTCAATAACAGTTAACTTTTATTTGACGATATGTAACTGCCTGTTTTACCTGAAATTATATTTTTTTAGGATAAATAGGATATGTTAAACACAAAGAATTTTTTTAAATTATTTGGCTACTGAAAATACCGATTAGCCCTGTTCGACAAGCTATTAATTGGCTTTGTAGCTGATCACATAGTAATGTTACTCGTACATCTATTGCACTAACTAGTTGGAACTATATAAGTATTCATAACATTATATTTTGAGACAGAACAAAATTGTGATTTTGTCGCGCTAAAGATCACCCAATGTCCTTCAATGCGCCGGCGTCAATTTCTTCCGGCGTCTCGCGACGGGTCCTCCCCCTCCCGTCGGGTGGGCGCCCAGGATTACAGGGCAGAAAGGGCCGCGTGGTGATGCGCCGGGGTTATTCCGAACACGTAAACGTCTTGCAATGGCCCAGACGGGGTGAGAATTCCCTTTTTTAGGGTAATTTATCATTCAGGTAACGGTTACGAAGCCACTCTGATGTTTTACGGAATTACACGCACAGTTTTTTTTTTGTCAAATTCATTTCATTTGTCATTCTTGTCGATCGGAGTGCTGATCTTAAAATATGACAAGGACATGTTACATATATTACAGTACAGTATTTTTAGATGGAAGTATATATATCGCACAGAATTACGAGGTCGCCGCGGTGACGATAATTAAATGATATGGTAAGACACGAGACAGTAATTTAAAAGTATATTCATCGGCGTGGGGCCAGAGAGACGTGGGATATATTTTGGTAAACAAAGACTATCATTTTCTTATAAAATTCGCATTACTAATACGGCGAGAAAAATATGAATAAATGAGTTTACTGTTAGTAACTGAAATAAAACAGGATATTCTGCGGGTGAGATCGCATTCTCGATTCTGTCGCCGTAGTGTACTTATATTGAACATCGTTTGTGTTTTATTATTTCAACCTCGTAATCATCATCATCATCGCAGATTAAGAGAAGCGGAGATCGGCGAACCACCCTTGTCTACATTTCTTGTTTCCTGTTCGGAACAGTATAACAGTCTAGAGTGGTAATTTCAAACATTCGTTGTATAATATCTCCTAGATTACCATGATTTGGTCATATGGAACGTATGAGCTGGAAGAAGATGGTACGAGTGTTGGAGGCATCAAGAACAAAAGGCGCCCACGAATGACTTGGCGTGACCAGATAAATCAAGTACTGGAGGATGGTCCTATTAAAGGCTTTAACAACCGAAGAGCGTGCATGAGAAGATGAATGAAAGAGGACGTGGCAAGTGGCAAGAACGATGTGCCAGAACAAAAAAGTGTGGCGTTCTATTTTTTCTGCCGGGGATACTATGTTAAGCTACTAAAGTCCTAAATTATCTCAGTGTGACAAATATTTTATTTATAAATTCTCACAATCAAATATTGTGCACCGATCAATAAACATATCTATAAACTATTCTTATTTCCGTCTCATTTTCTTTACACTCTGCTTCGTAAACTGACAGCGATTTTGTAAACGATCATGGGTATTCCTTCTATATAAACTTCGCGTTCATGTTCACTTATTTAATTAAAACGTTTTCTTTAAATATTTATTGAAAATAATTATTATTAATAATGAAAACAATTATTTACTAACATTTCAGTAAATGCTATTTATTGAAAATAATTCACGAGAAAGATATTGAACGAAATACATTTAACATTGAAGAATAATACAACAACAGCGCATTGGATAATAACATTTACGTATTTATTTGTGGCAAATTTTCCTTTTATGTAAACATGATTTAATACAAATTAAATTTTACTACAAGGTGGTTTTACTAGAAACTTTTAGGTGCTACCGGGATACTTATATATTCTTTCGATTGATAGATTTTTTTTTGTACATCTTTCTGGTTGATTATTTTAATTTGTATTAAATACCATAGAATTATATTCTGAAAATGCAACTTCACAACAAAAAATGTGTTTTCTTTAAAAGTGATTTATTATATTGACCGAGACAATATATGTTTTATTAATCATGGAAATATGTGAGAAATATTAAATATTGTAGAAGTGTGAAAAATAAAATTGATCATCACGTAAAAAGAAAATAATTATAAATAAAAAATCAATATCATTATAATAATTTAACCAGTCTAGTTAATGAATCAATACGTGAAGAATTTCATCATATTTTATTAAATTTGTGGAAAACAAGAAAACTAGATAACACGGAGTTAAAAATGTATTTAATTACGATTCATTATATTATATTTAATTTATAACATATATTAATAGTATATTTGGAACGTGGATTCTGATAAGCGTGGGAAATTCATAAATATTATTTCCTACTTTATGCAATGCAAAAATGTTTTTTTTTTAAATTATTTTACTTATTTGTATTTTCATAATACAAGCATTCAAATATGAAGATATCAAGAATATGACATGTTTAAAAAAAATCACATATGTACATTAAAATTTGATGCTGTACTCATTGAATCAAGTTTACATATTTTAGATAGTGCGGAAACTACTTTATAGCATATTTTTAGTAGTTTAATTGGATTAATTAGACTATTTTATTAATGATTTCTTCAATGTAATTTTAAAATTAACCTGATAATCAAGTATATTGACTAGTTTTGGTGATAAAAACGGTAAAATAGCACACCCATACTGCAACATTCAAAATTTAATGTATTGTTTTAGTTATTCTTAAATTCTTAATTATCTCCAGACTATTTGATTTTCACACACGGGGTTGAAAATAAAAATATACAAATAGTCATCGCCTAGATATGTGTAAAATTATTGTTTATAAAAGTGCATTATTTTTTACACCATATTCTTTTGTTATATTTTGTTCGAATCCTGCGAAAATTTATCCCTGTTAATAATTTTTTATAATAACGAAGAATAACGAGTAATCACACGCATGAAGCCATTCTTCAAGCGTAGCCAGCCACATTCTGCACAAGTGGTAATGTGATCTCAGTGGATGGAGTTACCTACCGCTCTCCACTCGCGCCAGTCACTCAAGCCTCGTCTGGACAGCGACAGCCACACTGGAATATCGCTAGGAACAAGGATGACCAAATACAAATTGATCTTTTAATAATCTTTCTCCGTTGATATATATTTTTTTTTTATGAAATACTCCAATTAATATAAATAGTACCTACCTGCAAAAGTATATTATATTTAAAAAAAAAAAAGTATTGGAACTAAAAAAACCATATCGGTGACTGCGTATATTATACGGAGAGCGGAGACAGGTAGGATTGATCTGGAACTGCTTTCACTATACATTATGTATTCACAACTCTCGTTCTCATTTATATAATACATCTTCAATGGTTGGGGTTTCTAACATCTAACAGATTATATATATATATGCTCTTGGTAAAATAATTCTTATCAAATACAGAAGAAGTCATCCAACGGTAACCAAGAAACACAAAAAAAACTAAATAAATCAACAGCAGCTTTCTTAACACTTGATTGTCTGCAGTGGAAACGCGGTTGCTAATACGACGGAAAGATATTACCAACAATATAACTCGAACATTGAAGAGAAATAGAAAATAAAAAATTGTGAAAAATGATGGTAAAGAATATTAATATATATAATATATCCATACCTATTATATATATTCAGTCAATTTCATCATTTTTTTTTTTTTAAGAGGTCGTTTTTATTACTCCTACGTACCCTATAATCGAATTGCAGCATAGAAATTGAACATTGTTAACCATATACTTTTTTTCAAAGTGCCAACTAGTAACTACCCAGCAAGTGCAGCGGGGTGCCTAGGTGCCTACCCCAGCACGCCGCTTGTCTCCCGCTGTTAATTACCCAGTGAAAGGGAAAGTGGGCTCGTCATATGCCGGCCCATACACACGACACTCATACTCACATGCTCAATCGAAATACACGCACCGCACTGCGCTCGCACATGGGCGATATCCGCACTTCTACAACAGTGCCGTATTTGAAGCCATTTATTAGTGTAATATTATTTCGCGAGATTTAAATTAAAAATATCCTAAATTACAATTACCTCTTGTTTCAGAATATTCTGAACGGCGGCGTAAATCTGAAAACTTAGGAAGTATACATTGTCACAAGTACTAACTCAATTATCTCGTCATCTACCCCTAGTAAATACCTGTTCAGAAATATTAAGATGAGTTTAATTTATTTTGAAAGTGTGCTTTGTTAATTATTATTGTGGATTATCAGGGGTGAGCGCTTAACTTTTGATTTGTTCTAGAAATTATTTTGGAAAATAGAACAGAATTTGTATTAATTTTCTTCTCTTGTATAATAGGTACGTAACCCTTTCTGACGCTTCTATTTTAGGGAGAAAAATTATTATTGTGAATCAAAATGTCCTTAATTTAAGGATTGCTCCTGTAGTTTGTTTGTTTTGTGCTTTCTAGTATAATATATTATAAACCACAAAATGGTGTATATTGGTGTATATATTTCGGTACTGCTTTCGTGTGCGTTTACTAAACAATGGTGTGAGCAAGTACTCCATTGTAATTCATCCCTATTGCATCGCATGCCTCTGTGTGAACGAAGTTCTTTGCTTGGAGGTATTGCATATAACGTATGATCTACGTATAAATAAGTACAAATCTATTGTGAGAAATGCATTTTCATCAAAGTTTGGATGGGTGAAGAGGATAAGGGTTGATGCGTACAACTTTTATGCGAATTAAAGAAATTCGTGCAAGTACATTGCGGGGAAAATACTCCTAACATTAATAAAATGATTTCAATTTGATAAATGTTTGTAAACGACGGATTAATATTAAGTAAAATGTAAATTTGAAAGGAATATTCGAAACTTAATCACATCCTTTATACTCGCAATATCCATACTAAATTTAATCGCGTCCTTTATGTTCGCAATATCCATACCAAAATAGAATCGGATTAAAGTAAATTCTTCCATTGAATCCCGCAATAATTGTATAAAACACTCGAGCCATTTAAATTTACAATCTTTTTAATAGATTTATTATTCTTAATTCGCTATAATATTAAAAAAATCATTCAAAATTTTACATACATTTTTAGTAATTGAAGAGTTCGGCTGAATAACAGTCTGTATGGTTTTTTTTAAACTTTAGAGGAGACAATAAAAGTTATCGCTAAATTAGGGAAACATATTTTATTCCTGGAAGTAAACATAGGCCGTCATTCCGTAAAATTCTTATGGCAGTGACATTACTTATGTCATTGTTTTCAGGCAGTATTATTTTTCATTATGTCTAAATCATCCAGTTTCACTTAATGTGGCGGAATGTCAATAAGTATATTAAAACAAAAATAAATAATTTCATAGTTTAGAATGCAGCAGATTCATAAATAGAAACTGTAACGAGATGATGTACGAATAAAACAAAAAATAAATATAACAATTAACGCAATTGCGACTTAGATCGTTGTTCCATTTATGGAACTCACAATTCCAGCTGTGTAAAGTAGCATAGAACGACATCTGTTGGTTTTTGTAGGAACTTAGTTAAGGAGCGTGTAGCGGAAGCTACATAGAATGTTATTCAGTCAAAAACTCGATTTTGCAAAGAATGTAACATTCGGCCGAACTCTTCCATTACTAATTAACTATTTTTATTTTTTTTTATTTTTCGGGGAATATAAATTCATTAACTCTGAGAAAAAAAATTACTCTTTAACTCATCCAAGATATTGAATCAGGAAATAGACGCTACAATTTTTAATTGTTAATATAACATTAGGACGTAAATAGTCTCGTTCAATATAATAAATATCCTGTTTATTTTTAATATAAACCTAGCAATCCGGGGATCTTTGCGCATCGCAGCGCTCTGTGTACAGTTGTTTCGCCGAGTGGCGCGCTCAATGGGACCCCCCGCAAGCCCCCGTGACTTTTATAAGCCCAATAGGTTTTGCATATTAATCATAATATCCGCCCCAGATCGGATAAGGGACTTAGCAAATATTCACCAAGGGTCGGACGGAAGCGGAACCGTTTGATTTCTACCCCCTTAATCGGGCAAAGCGCTTTTTGTGCGTCACACACGAAGTCAAATAATTCACAAAGGGTTGTTTCTATGCCGGAGCTTTTTTAGATTCGTGATAAGCCTTGTGATGAATGTCGCTTTCGGCACTTCGGGTCCGGAATGTGAGGAACTCGGGTCGAATTGTTTGGGTGTGACTGCCAACCCGCCAACCCATGCAGATATTTATTTGACGATTCAATTTTATTTTTTACATTTGCATATTTCATCTAATCTAACCCAATCCTATAATAGCCTGTCTTTTTGGTACTTCTTAATATTTGACAATTACGTATATCAATTTACTTAATATTTTGGTGGTTTGGTACAAGACATTATGTGAAATATATAATAGTCATATGAAACAGATCGATTGACGTCCAAACAAGGGCAGTGTAACGCATACAAAATATAATCATCTCAATTTGTTAGTTAACTCGTAAACTATTTCAAATGAATTATTCCGTATATTGTTTCATATACGTTAATTACTTTGCACATTGCAAGAGTGATATATTTATATGCAAATACTAAATACTTACTACTATTTACTAAAAATCGACTAAATAAATGCATCATGTTTATTATTAAATTGTATTTTGAACTAATTCTATATACCTATCACGTCACTATGCTCAATTGGTTTTAACACAAAAAATAAACATTAACTAGAGAGAAGCAGAGAGGATAGAGCGCCACACTCTTCTGTCCTGACACAATTCTCGTCTCATACACATTCATATATCTTTTCATACAAGCTCGCCGATTATTGAGGCTTCTGACAAGACCATTCTCTAGAATCTGGTTTACCTGGTCTTGCCAAGTCTTCCACGAACGTTTTTTACTTCTGTTGCAATCTACACTTTCGTCATATTTTTCATACTATTCTCTTTCCATTCATCCATTCCATATGACCAAACTACCTAAGTGATCCTTTTTTAATATTACTCACTATACTAAAATCAGCTTTACATTTTTTTCCTTATTTCTTCATTCTTTATTCTGTCCGAGTGATCTCATTTCCACTACATTCAGTCTACTTTCGGTTCTCTTCTGCCAGCTCCAGGCCTCATGTCCATACATCAGTGTCGGTACCAGGACTTAATTGTATATTGCTAGTCTTGCCCCGGTTGACAAGCTCTCGTTGGATATATTTCCATTCAAAGCGCCGTTAAATAATTTATTCTGTCCATCGTTATAAAGTTTATTTTTGATGTTTCGTATTTATTATACTAAAAAAATATACATACATGTTTTAAATTTATATTTTATTTATTTTGATATATATTTATAAATTTGATAAGTGTCTAAAATAATACGTAAACGGACACTTCTTACCCGACTTACTTCGACGAGAATATTTATAACGTGTTAAGTCATAACAGTGTACCAGTAATTAGTGATGATTACCACCGTTATTTAAACCGCTACTGTGACTGTGATTGTGTTCAATTGTAACGATGATAAGTAATTGCTTATTCGTGATTCTTAGCAGTAACGGTCAACAGATAAATCTCAGTTACCAATCACCATTACAATCGAACACAATAACGGCCTACCATTACTGCGAGTAATCTTTATTAATGTACACTTATTTAAAGTCTAAGTAATATTTGATATTCAAATAAATTACAAAGCGTACTTTTAATTTATTTTTTAAGCATCTCGTATTTAAAATTTATATTTATAAATCGATATTTAAAAAAGCCAAAATGATCATTTTTAAATAAGACTGCTACGAGTCAGTTGTACTCGAAAAGTTGCAGATGTTGAGAAATGGGTTATAAATTTGAGAAAATTTTGGATAATTCTACTTTTGGTAGAACATAATATTTTGTATTTTCTTATGCATTTAAAATTTGCGAACACTACGGTCGCGCGAAATGGTTCTATATTTAACGATACACCGCTTCGGTATATTTCGTTTGAACTGCAAACTCCGGTCCAAATGCTACTGCGCTAAAATGCAATCGCACAGAAATGCTACCGTCGTGAAATAAATGCATTTTCTCCCGGTGTTGCAATAACAGCACCGCACACGGGGTGACTTGAGAATTATAGAAGAAAGGGGAACGTTGTATGAGGATTTATTCCCAGCTTAACCGAATGGACCCGTTTTGTACAGGGTAGAAAAGAGAAACATTCGCGAATTACTTGATTTTCCTTTTTTTATTTAAAATAAAAAGGCATCTAGACTTAATTACATTCATTTTTGATCGAGAGTGTTTTTTTTTACTTCAGTCAATTAAGGTTTTAATATTACATATGCAAATTGTGACGAAACTAGTAAAAAGATATTGGTTGCATAGGTATTCGAGTTGATGATGATTCCACTGTACTCTTCAATGGATGATTCTACTATCGAAAATAACTTTTGTACCTACTTGTTCTTTCTGATACATTGTAAGTATTGCTTTAACTTGAAACTTTTTAGAATCTTTTTTAACCAAATCTAATTGACACATCTGCACAAATCTCTTAAAATTTTATAAAAAAATTCGCTACCTTGATTCTGAATGAAACGCATTATTACAAGGTTATTTATTTCTTTCCTAATAATTTTAAACACCCTATGAACCCTGCAGTTTTATACCGCGGACAGTGACAAATAGTCGTATCGCAATATCATTGTACCTTATAACTGACGCGTTAGGTTCCATCACCTAACTCAACCATAATAATATAATGATTTTGAGTATTTTTATGAAATTGTGGGTGCTTTTTAAATAGTCTGCTTTTGAACATTGATAATGCACTTATGTGAATCTTTGGCCAACACTTCAAAATCGTTAACGATGTTATTCCTGATCATGGACTGCAATGGGTTTCGAAATGTTGGCCAAAAGAGACATGGTATATGGAATAATACAGAAAACTATGAGAGGCTTTAAAATCTGAGAGTTATTTTAATCTATTTACGAGTATTTATTTTCTATTCTAATAACGTTTCTGTTCTTGTAATGCAAGAATTTAATAATTAAATAATATATTAAACCTTTCCAAATAGAGGTTGTTGTTGTTCAAGTGGGTTAGAATTAAAACAGCTTTTATTTTCTTTATAAAGGTATATTTTTTGGTTTGTTATAATTAACGACAATGTGAAAATTTTATGAAAATAAACGAGATCTTAATAACTAGCTATAATATAATTTATAAATAAATTATAAATAATAAAACAAAATGCTTTGTTTAAATCACTATTTATTAATAAATCAACATACCTATGGTATCATCTTCAGGAAACAATGTATACCTACTGAAATTAAAAATACAAGCATAGATAAAAACAAAACTGTAAAGTGGTGAATAAGTAATAATGAATGTGAAAACAAATTTAAAAGGTGACTATTTGCAAAGAGGATTTGGTTATTTATAATATTTAGCTTGCTATTAATACTTTTTCTTATTTTGAAAATTTCTAATTTATCCAACTATAATTAATTTAGTTAATTTGTATGTATAATTTCTAAACCCTTGTTAATGTCAAAATAATGGTTTGTTTCCAAAACGTGATTAGAAAATTCAGAATAGTTGTTGCTATTTAGGCATCTCAAGTTCTCCCTAATTCAAGTTATAAATATATAAAAATAATTGCAATCATTGCAAGTTAATTTGTAAAACCCCCGATTTTATTTTAAAAATCGTCCTTATCCCTGTTATTTAATTTGTTATTAGTGTAAAAAGCTGGTTGTATAGAATTTTGGATAATTTTTATAATTAAATTTGATTTATATAATGTGACCACCAAGTAATTTTGCTAATATTGAAGAATATAATATAATTATTTAATTTTGTTCTAGTCATCATTTGATTTGTGACTTCATGATGTGATCAGGCTAGTTCCTTATGATTTGCGACGCGTGAGTCAACTAATAAATAAATAGTGTTTTTGTTGATACACCATTTATTTTTTAATGAAAACTCATTTTGTTGTGAAGTTCCAATTTCAGAATATAGTTCTATGACGAATGATAATGCGTTTCTCCGGAACTTTACATATCCGGGGAAATGCGTTACCATTTCATTAAAAGTCACGGGTTCGTATCTCGGTAACAACCAAAATATATTTTAAATATGGATTAAATATTTTAATTAGAACGGTATACATATAAAATCATTTTTCAATCAATCAAGATAGATGGCTCTTTCAAATAATGGAACGATTAAATGTATTAATATCAAAATGGTAACATACAGGTTCCAAAAATTGTCGCTAAAAATATCGTCGCTGTAGCATAGTTGGATAATGCACCTTCTCCTTTTGGAAAGAGATCCAGGTTCGAATCCCGGTGGCGCAACAACAATATTTTTCGATAAAATTGATTTCATATGTATATCTTTCTAATTAATATATTTAATTAATATTTAAAATATCACAGACCGGTCTGTTCTGTATAATTACAACTTCACAATAAGAATGTGTTCTCCTAACAAAATATATTTTTCTGTACATCTTTCCAGTTTATTAATTAAATTTGTATTAAAAAAACATTTATTATTTAACATAACTATATCCTGGCGTACATGTAGCTGCCCACTTAACCACTGCTGAAGTTAAGCAGCAGTGCTCGCTGACCCTCAACGATTTTGCTCGAATCACCTCTGCATTTGTTCGAAGCGATTACGCTCGCTCTGAAATACGTGTCGGAAAATACGCTGTATGCGCGACGTGTACATTGTGCACATGATGTGGGATTTCGAATGTCGCAATTATTCATTCCATTATAAAAGACAAGAAAATATCTTCAGAACTAACTTAATTTCTTACTGATTGAGTGTTTCAACTTGTGTTATAGTTTTCTTCTTTAATATATATTATATTTACAATCTTATTCAAATATAACCAGCCCTTTCAATTATTTCCTTGCCGGAATATTGAATTTCCCTACTGAAACAAATCCAGTGTTTGTTTAACATGGAGAAATGGTGAATGCAGTGTGCATTTTTCACGGTAGATGCATTTAATTTAATTTAAAATAACTGGAGGTTTCGCACAGCGAAGGTGGCCGTGACTAGAATTAAGTGACCCTTCTTCTGAAAGCTCTGGCAAAACTGCTTATAGAAAGTGCTCTTTTTTATTTAGTATTGTGTTGTTTATGCATAAGAAGGCTAGTCGGGAGTCGGGAGGAGACGATCAGGGCTGAGACTTGTTAAATTGTTTCTCTTAAATAATATATATCATGTTGTAATTATATTTTTTGATGACTATATTCAATTATGGATGTTTCACTCGTAAGAAATTGAATTTAATATAATTTATTAGTGTAGTTATTCATTATAGTCTTCAACAAGTTCAACTCGTCATTTACAAAATTATTGGAGTTAATAAAAGAGTTAATCAACTACTTGCTGGATATAAGTTAAATTACTTATCACTAAAGTTTATTGTTATATACAGAGCCACGGACTGTTTTTCCAAAATTGATAATATTAATAATCGTAGGGTGGTCCCACTAATCATTCGAAGCAGCGTTCATCGCGAAAATGCGAGACATTAGAGTGATACACTAGATGGAAGCACATAAGTCAAGAAGTTGCAGGGTATAAGCGATGTTTAATTGTAAAATAAATGTCGGGTGATAGTACGTCAGTGCTTTATTCTTTGACTTTTTTTACTAAATACTTTCTAACTACAATACTTTGAAGTAATTCATACAATACACGAAAACAAATTAACAATAATTTTATGGAGCAGCTTTAGAAGAAGCAAAATTAAAAAAAAAAAACATTATTTGCATTTAGGACATTGATGTATTTATCTCCGGAATAAGATACTGCCGTATCAAAATCAGTCGACTTCAAAGAAATCAATAATTATGTTTAACCACGTCAACGTTGTAAACATTTAAATTACTATTAAAGTGTTATATCCATATTTTGTATTTTATATGGATGGCGCGTACGTCAAAAAGCTGCCCGCTACAAATTTAAAATCGCAAAGCGGCGCGTGGTAGCACACCATATCGCTTTGTTACCTATTTCATGTGATGATTAATAAATTTAACAACAGCATTTGTAACACCTTTGCCATTTTTGAATTTTTTATTACACATTTTATTCCATGTAACATTTTGGCATACATCATTACAATTTGGTTTTTTCATTATATTTATTTGTATTGAAAAATGTTATTCTGAATTGATATCTTTTTTATGCCGTTGTTATTTTGACTTATTGTATAATATTTTTTTTTTTGTAAATTACACTTGCGCCGTGCAAAAGTATTAATGTGTACATCTATTTTACTTCTTGTTTAATCTAAAATCGCTCATCGTTCTTGTTGTATTTATTCAGCTTTGGTGTTTTTTCTACAAAACTCTGTCGTGAAAAGACACATCTAAGTAATGAATGGAATAAGGGCGCGGATTAAGCCTTAATCCCGGACTAAAAAGAAAATCACTGCAAGCATTCTTCCATAGTCAATACAACGACAGGCGGGTGTTTTTTTTTAAAACACAATTGAGAATTACTCGGGTAAGAGAATGATGGAATAAATATATATATATACTATAGAATGGACGATTGGGAGGGCTCCTGTGGGGTACAAACCACCCCTAGTCGTTACAAAAGTGTGCAAATCACCCGGAGAGGATTAGTGTTAAGTGCATTGACATTAATTGGATTCTGTGGTCTCTCATTCTTTATTCACAGCTTTTGTTTCGTCGGCTAGAAGTGTTGCACTTAAAAAATAAAACCTAAGAGTGCTGCAAAGTTTGTAGCTTGTTTATTTTTTTTTTTTAAATCTAGTTTTAATCATTTTTTAATGTTTCCTATTGGAAAACAGTTGTATCAATTGATATTTACATTATTCAGTCATTCAAATAAAATACAATGGTATCTGATGTTATCAGTTTGGTGTTATCATCCTCTATCTCATCCGCTTCAGTCAACTCGGAAAATCTACGAGGACGCATGAGCACACTACACTGCCTTGGTCAGCCGAATATTTTTCCCAGCTTTTCCAATAGCATTATGTTTTCGCACTGAAAATCCCACCGCTTGGATCAGCGAAATTGCAGAGTTCATCGCATTGAAAATTGTTTGAGTTCGTGATTGGATAATTTTATGCGCCCCACGTTTTAGGGTTCAGGGCGATTGCTATAAAAAAGTATTTTTGAATCCAAAACAAGAACCAAAATAAAAACATGAACTGAAATCCGCGGAATGTGGAAGAGCATTACATTCTAAAGGATCCCAGAGGTCTTTTAAGAATTAATTAGAGTACACCTAGTATCGAGTTAAGCGGTCACCTTGGAGAGCGAGCTTGAAGATACTTGTTGAATTTACTTTTGTTGTTTTTATGTGTAAAAAGACAATCTGCCATTTAAAGAAGGAGAAATGAAGCAATCTGCCTTTTAAGGAAGGAGAAATGAAGCAATCTGCCTTATTTTAAAGGAGATATATTATAGGCGACGGGCAAATATTCTTCTGCGATTAATGTGTCATCAATACTTTACTTTATAAATATTTTATTTAAGATTAATTGAATAACGAATCTGAAAATATATACAAATATCTGACAAAGATTATTTCTGATGAGTCATGGCCATATATATTTCGAAAAAATTAAAATGTTAACTTTTTTAAATGTTTTATTCATAGACACTAATATTGAAGGAATTAATTTCATTAGGCTTTGAAATATGAATTGTTTATATTATTTTGTTATTTTTCAATATTGAATTGAGTGGTGTAATAATACTCACGTTATTGCCTTAGATTCTTCGGCCAGAATGTCTTTTGTCCACCAGTGCCTCATCTTCTAGCAATTTTGCCTTGAATAAGATGCAGGATCTGATGTTTTTTTCTAAATGTCACGTGATTTTGTCAAAACATTGCAATTTCTGAGTTATTATATTAAATTTATTTATAATTATATAAATTTTTGTTTATTTCGCATTGTTATTAGTTACCTTTTCAATCGAGATTGTACATTATACAAGTCACATTTTGTATGCTTCAAGTCGCTTTGGCATTGTTTGGAAATGAAAATAACATTAAATAAAACGTGTTTAATCCTTTGCATCCGCTAAAATGGTTTAAATGTTTTATATCTCATGCGGGAAATAAAAGACGTTTTTTAACTAATACAACTTTGATGGATATGTATTATTCATTTGTGTGTTTTACAGGAGTCACTTTGTTAATCATAGAAAGCAAATTTAGTCCAAACTCATGATGCTGAATTTGATTGCTCCATGAATTTGTGATAGACTACTTACTCCATGGTATGCTCTTTCATGAATTGTTCAATGGTCGCCTCTGAATCTTTGTGGTATTTGCATTCTGTGTCCACGCGTATTATTATTTCATACGACATTTTCTCCTGGTCTAGTTTTCGCGGTATTCTTCTGCGATATCTTTTCAGAGCGGAAAACGCTAGCTTCAAAAAGCCGCTTCCAGTGATAACAACGTACATAAAATATTACCTATTAACCTACCTAGACTTGTTTCGTATGTAAATTACATATCCAAGATTGTTGAAATGAGCCAGTTATAGGTAACCTTCCAACCTAATATGTAATAAGTCAAAAATAAATCAACTAAATACAGAACAAAATATACTATCATACATAATTACATTTTCTTATAGAATAAAATGAAATTTCGTTTGGGAATATCAAAAATAAAACAGTATTACTATTCATATTATTTATGAATTAAAAATTCAATATTTATTACAATTAAAAATTTATGTCACATTTCAATAAATATTGTCAAGGATTTGCATTCAAACTATAAATTTTTAATGTACTCACAATAATTTATATAGAATTCATAATACGTAACATTGATGTAAAATACAATAGTAGCTAATAATCACCATAACGCCATTTTTAGTCACATTTGATATAAATTGGAACCTTTGGATAAATATCACTCATAAATAACAACGAAACATGAAAAAAAAAATATGACACAGATTATCACGTGCTGCTCGGGCTGACCGGGCATCCTTTCCATGCCATGGATAGAACACCAGGCCCCGAGCTCCACGTCACCGGCCAACTACGATCGACACTTACAAATGTTGAGTTCTTACTGGGTATCGTCCACGGGCCACTTCAAGAGAGTTGTTTTGTCTGTAGGGTAGGGGGTGAATAACAAATTTGTTCACAATTATAAACTAGTATTTAACAATAACATATTTTACAACCACCCACGCTTCACTTGACTTACCTAATTTTTGTCTTTGTTCTCATGACCATGTGTCACTTCACTTTCCACTCTTTGAACACCATTTCTTCTTAGATGATCTTGTACATCAAAGGCCCGGGAGAACCGAGCAAACGGAGCTCAACGCGGATCAGCTTCTCGAAAGCACGCCGTCATATCACCAGAAATATAGTCAATGACGCCCAGCTTTTAGTTATGGGCCTTACAAGCCTTTTGCCTTTTCTTTTTCATCTTGGCCAGCTCTCTTTCTTCAACCAGATCGGTCGCGATCCTCTCACCAGAAAAAAGTGACAGCACCCATCTTACATCGCGGGTTTCTCATTGGCTGACTGGACTGCGGTCGGTTCCACAGTGTGACATTTTACATCAATGTTTTTGGCGGGCATTCGCACATGGACGTATGCATCCTAACACCACAATATTCTTTTTCACTTTTGGACTTTATGTCATATATTATCATCGAAACGAAGTTCCTATTTTTCAATGACTATTGATTCGGTCCTCAAGAAACAAATTGTTACATTTCTAAAATTAGTCACTAAAAATAACGGAAATATATGCCATTTAAAATATTTACTATATCTCATACAATTTGAAGACTTACGTATTGTATGTACATGCGAGTATATCTTAATTATATTTAATTTTAATTATTTACTGATAATACGTCTGATTATCTCTCACTGATAATACGTCAGATAATTGCATAACTCCTTTTGACTTGAAAAACAAGTTTTAGTCATAGTACAAGGGAGTAGGCTCTCTAAGCTGGACATTTCAACCCTGCACAAGGCGACAGGGTGTTTTGATTCCGGATAACAAGGATGATAAAATGAAAATTCGTTTTTTTTAGAAGCCGTAACAACGCGCCATTTTATGGTGGCGATATAACACGATTTTCGCATCACAGATTCGGATTATTGTACCTATTTATTTTATTTTATAGTTATATACATCGTAAAGAAGCGCGATGGTACTGGATTAGGGAAGCTTAGTATGTTTATCTTTTTAAGGCTGGTGATTCTGGATTATATTAAATATTCTGTATTTATATCTTATTATTACTATATATTATATAATGTATGTAAATGGTGCTAGAAAGTAGGCAAAGCTGAGAAAACTGTAAATTTTTATTTATTTTGTCAAGGTTTTTATTACATCTAATATTTTATAGGTATGTTTAATATTGCAGTTATACCTACATAGCCCAATGAATGTAATCTTTATAAGAATATTTTGTAGTGGATCAGTTTTTATCGAATAAATTTGTAAAATAATATTTTTTTCATTTATTTAACATTAAGTGTTAACAAAACCTAGAAAGGTTATATTTATATGTTACTAGGCAAATTTGTTCTATATACTATTTTAATTAATTAGTATTAAGATTACCGATGTATGATAAAATGTATGAATGTGGATCAGGCGATAATTGTGTGTTTGGACAGAAAAGTGTGGCGCACTATCCTCTTTGTATGGTGAGTTAGTTAGTAGATTATCGGGTTTTGAATTTGTAATTTATGCAACCAAATAAGTAGTTAACCTTCATATTTGCCATACTAGGTAAATACTTGTCTTGTAAGAATAATATAATATTAGGAACTTTTATTAGTACACATAAAAATGTTAAACAGAATGCGACGTAAAGTTGTGTTGGGCTTTAAGCATGATATTAAACACATAAAACCGCCGATTTTATGTGTGGTATATTCTGTACTCTGAATCTGAAAAATCATCTAAAAATTTTGCATATTTAAAACAATATTCCTCGTTAGTGAATCTACCCCCATTGCGTTATTAACATTAAAGCCTTCTATATCGAAACCCACTAGAGTATTTCTCGTTACCACTACGGTTTAATTCGTGAGCACTTTTGTATATTTTTCACAAGTTGTGCAAATTTTTTGAAAATAATTTTCAATTACACAGCATTCTTAATAAATTTGTAGCCTACCTAATGAAGGGTACAACTGGTAAAGGGCTCCGATGTTGAGTATTTTGTTAGGGATCTTTTTGGAAGCAACAACGGCCGGTGGATTGTAGCTATTTAATAAGCGGACAAAGAAAATAAAATCAGATTGTCTCGCTTGTCGGTACACGGATGCTGATGGCGCAGATACCCCACCCCCTCCCTCACAAACCCCAATCTCTTTACATCCTCGAACTCCATCCCTTGAACATTTAGCCCCAGAAGGCTGAGGGTGAATTACAAAATATTTTTAAATGAAAAACGCTAGATTATGTATTTATATTTATATTGGACAAGATAGTGCTTCTTATATTATATATAATACAGTTTCATTTAACGTATCGCAGTCCGTAGTGCTTACGTATGCAAATACAATTAAAAAAATCTATTTGTATGCGTAGAATAGTTAATTTTTGGTCGTGATGTTACACACACACACACATACATGCACGCACGTATACATATATTTATATATATACAGTCGATTTCGCTTAGTAGAGACAGATCGGGACCAGGAAATATGGCCCAATTAAGCGACTGCCCCAATTAACCGAAGCGAGAGTAAAATTAAACAATGAATGTTTTTCTTTACGTATTATTTTTCTCATTATGTATTAATAAATTCTTAAACAAAAATATAAATTCCAGTTTGAGCTTTCTATGACGCGAATTCCTCACGCAGTAGATTTTGGTGCACTAGTTCAGCGAGCCGACGCCCGACGTTGACGCAATTTTTTTTTATTATTCTTCTTTTAATACCTAATACTTTTTAGTTATGATCCGAGTGACTCAAAAGTGTCAAATCAATAATTGGCATTTTGTCACAAATTTGGTTACAAATTTTTAAAGTTGTGCGTATAATATGTATTGTGATCTCAAATTTATTATCCCAATTAAGCGATGTAAATTATTGTTAGTTCCTTGGTTTGGTTTCCGTTCCTTAACCGGCGGTCCAATTGATATATGTGTTATATTTATACTTGTATTTAGATAATTGTTTGAAAGAAATGGAATATATTAATGTAGAGGCGAAAATGGGCGATATAATTGTATGCTGTTTATTGTACGCCGGTGATGCAGTATTAATGGCGAATAATTAACAAGAAAAAAAGTTATGAAAATATTATTTTCAGTAATATACAATAGTCGGTGACAAGAATGTATGCGTAGTTAGGTAAGCACAAATAAACAAATGTTTCATTTTGCTTTCTATCCACATTAAGCAACCATTTTGTTATTTTTGTTTTGAAGTCATTAATCACTTTAGACCCTTTAAGGTCTAAAAAAATTTATGTGAAAAAAGTATAATCAGAAGTTATAAAAAGATATTGAAAAAAGTTATAAAAATATTATTGTCAGTAATATACAATAGTCAGTGACAAGAATGTGTGGGTAGTTAAGTAAGCACAAATGACAAATGTATCATTTTGCTTTCTACCCACGTCAAACAACCACTTTGTTATTTTTGGTTTAAAGTCATTAATCACTTTAGACCCTTTAAGGTCTAGAAAACGTTATGTGAAAAAAGTATAATCAGAAGTTATAAAAAGATATTGAAAAAAAGTTATAAAAATATTATTGTCAGTAATATACAATAGTCAATGACAAGAATGTGTGTGTAGTTAGGTTAGCACAAATGACAAATTGGTTTCATTTTGCTTTCTACCCACATCAAGCAACCACTTTGTTATTTTTGGTTTGAAGTCATTAATCACTTTAAACCCTTTAAGGTCTAGTGACAATTTATTAAATATTCTCGGAGCACAAAATATCAACAAGTCGAAAGTGATGGTATTCGAGAAGGAGGAAAGCAAGACTTGTAGGTAATGAATGTTTGGAATAAATATATGAGTTTGTGTATTTGAGAAGTATGTTCGATAGAAAAGGAAAGACAGAGAAATATATCGAAAGGAAGGTGACTGCAGGGTATTGAACGGTGTTTTGAATGGAATTATAGCTAATGGAAACTTGTCAACTAAGACAAGACTAGTGGTTCACAATGAAGTTCTGGTACCGACACTGATGTATGGAAGTGAGGCACGGAATTAGCAGAAGAGGAACGAAAGTAGACTGAGTGCAGTGGAAATGAGATCACTTAAGCGTATATGTAGAATATCCATTTATGACAGAGTAAAGAATGTAAAGCTGATCTTAGTATAGTGAGTAAGATAAAGAAAGGATTAGGTGGTATAGTTATATAGAACAGATGAATGAGGAGAGAATGATAAGAAAGATATATCACGCAAGTGTTGATGGCACCAGAAGTAGAGGACATCTGCGGAAGACTTGGCACGATCAAGTAAACGAGATACTGGAGAACAGTCCTATTAGAAGCTTCAATAATCGTCGAGGTTGTATGAGAAGATGTATAAATATAGATGAGGCGAGAATTGTGTGTCAGGATGAAAGAGTGTGGCGCTCTATCCTCTCTGCCTACCTCGCGGGGAAAAAGCGTGATGGTAATTAAGTAAGTATTTTTAATATTTTCACGGTAAAAGACAAGGGATTATTTTCTGTGGGAACCCGCGTCAAATAGTCCCGAAAAGGACTTTTATACTCCCGACGTTTCGAGTAAACATCATTACTTATTCTCAAGGGCCTTTTATCCTGAATCCTGTTTTAAACTGACTAGTAAACTCGACCTTTCGACGCAAGAGCCAAAGTGAAAGTGAGTTACAATTTTAGTAGGTACTTAATATTATTAGTTGATGTCCCGATTATCTGTATCTAATGGTAACGAAAGGTGACTTGTAATTTAGTTATTTGTTTAATAGCCGGCTTTGTGCATATCTAATTACCTTTCTAAGTGATTCTTTGATTATTATAGAGGGATTTTGTTGGTTTATTATTAATTATTCGTTTTTTTGGATGGATGTACTTTCGTGGACGACTGTGTCTAAGATAATAATAAAGATTTTACTTGAGAAGATGTATAAAAGTGAACGAGGCAAAAGTGGTATGCCGAGATAAAAGAGTGTGGTGTTAGATATTAGTTCTGACATTCATTTGTGTTTTATATGTATTATGTTTCATGTATGTGACATGTTGTTTATTAAATCCCGTCCACTCGCAATATATATTTTTATAATTATAAGAACACCGATGTACAACACGCGGTGTGGTGTAGTAACTCCGACTTCTCCCGCCCAGCACGAGCCTGTAACTATCGGAAAGTCGCTTACGCACTAATATCGGAAAACCGTGAACGGTAAAAATGTATACAAAAGTCAATATTTCCCCGGCGTAATCGGCGTGTATTGTCGTTTGACTTTGCGTAATTTTCCGAGTATATTTTGTTCCATTGTATGGGTTATAATATGATCGGAATTTTTTCGCGTAATGGAAATTTTGTAATTGAATTTGAATGGTTTTTATAAATGTGATTGAAAAATCGTTAATGGTCCACCTGTGATTACATTGTAAGGGTTTATTAAAATTAATTTGTTTTCAATATCCTGTATATGTATTCCAGTTAATTAATGATGTTATTATTATTTATTAAAACTGTAATGGTCCCTCGGGATGGTGGACAGTTTTTAATTATTATATTTTGTTTTCAAAAATACTATTGAGAAAATCGTGATCTGAGAGCACCTTTTTCGATGATTTTTATTGATCCTTTTTATATTGCACATTTACTCACTCACTTCTAAAACTTGCATTTTGTTTCCTTTGTAACGCAAATATTTATATGTTTCAAGTATTTAAAAAAATATAATGTCCATTCTTACTTTAACTTACCACAAGTATGTTTACACAATAAACAAATATATCTTATCAATTATAGAAGAAATATAGAAAGATCTTATAATTTTAAGATGAGGGTTTTCTACACTTCAGGGATGCTTATTTAATATTTATTTTTTTAGTCATGAATAAATATATACATATTGTATTGTGTTGTGTACATATGTCAATTAATTTATTGTACAGCGGCTGCATGTACACTAAAAGTAATATAGTAAAATATTATATACTGGTACACACGTATGCTTAACGATGAAACATTAAACAATAAAAATAAAAATTATATGTGTAAAACAGGTCAGATGAAAAATATAATATTCGTACCGAAGCAAAGAAAGTGACCACGTGACATATATGATCAAATATTATAGACCATTTGAATGGTGATAGGGGGTAGGGGGTGACCTGCTCAAGAATTCATTCCATTCTATTCTCCCACCTCTAATTTTCACTTTAAAAATAAATAAACTTTTACCGTTCACGTTTCTGTCTGCCTTGCGAGGGGAATTATCGATGTGCATGATATATAAAGGACAGCATGATGGATTACTGCAATAGTAGGTACATAATTTTAACATAAGAGACAACAGAATAACATTAAATATTTTTAGACATACTTACTTTTAATGTTTATTACAAAATATACTAAATGTAGAAATAAAATAAAACACAATTTTAGACCAATATATCGACCCCTCAGAATAACAAGGTTCCATCTGACAATGACACTGTTTTTAGATAGTGAGCTCAAAAGTGTTGATAAATTTAAACATATATTCATGTATATTTTATTTTGAGTATGCAAATATGAATAGTTTTAAGGTCTTAACTTATTTTTAGTATTATCACTTACCACTGTGAGATGAGGGAAATTAAAAATAATAAATAAACATTGTAACATAAATTGAAATAAATAACTGATGCAGTTGAAACTTTCAGCTCTTGCTATTTCCTTTAATATCCGTTAAATATAGTTGGTGTGTATAGAAGAAATAAAGAATAATACATTTGGAACCGATTTTCACGCAATAACCATAATTAGCCCAAAATATTAGTTGGAACCTTGTTATTCTAAGAGGTCAAGATATAGATAGTGCCACCTTATACTTACATATTACCTACTTATATATATAATAGATAAAATGTTAATAATTAGTTAGTAATATATCACACATCAAATTCTGTGAAATATTGTAATCAGATGCCTATTATTATCACAGTTCTTAAGCATTACCCATCACAGTAAGATTCATTTGTCAAAATTTCAAATATTATTTTTTCCTTTCACTAATGTCACATTTAAGTGATAAATAATAAAACAAAGCAATCATCATACTCCCACACGCGTTTAGTTTCTATTTTCTAAAAAGGTTTTGCATTATTCCGTTTAATCCCGGATAATCCATCTCTCCCGTTTCGCCGATAATGAAATAACCGAGTGTTGCAAATGGCCTCCTCCGCATCCTGTCCCACATTTCTTCACTATAAAGCCCTGTCCCCCACCCCCCACCCGACTGGAATTTTCTTTTAATAAACCTTCACCTCGCCCCGCTGCTCCCTGCCCCACTCCGCTACTTTGCTTTGATGCTTCTGCATTCTCCGCTCCAAATCGATTGCTATTGTTGTTTTGAAATAACTTTTAAAAGTATTTCAATTTATATTCCAAGTTTCTGATCGACTCGAAATTGGGGTGTGTATATTTCGGCGCTTTGAAAAATGTTTAAATATACTTATTTAGTGCTAGTACCTACCTTTCTTATTCTCTTTGAAGTTTATTGTGGAAATAATAATTCGGGTTCCGCACAATATCCTAATTATTTACTATCCTTTTGTATTTACATTCCCTATCGAACTGAATATCGCGGATTTGTTCCCCAAATTCGTGAACGAGTAGTAATTCTTTACGAATTATTACCCTATTTGAAATACGCACTATTTCCATACAACTAACCGATCTGTCGCACCTTTCTGATCATTATTTGTTTCGGATGGAATATAGCAGAACGGTAGATAAAAGCAAAAATAAATTTACGGGGTGGTTCAAAACAGCACTAAATCTTACCTTTATCCGAGGAATACAATTTCTTTGTTAATTTATGAAAATTATTTTGCAGCGGATAATTTTTGACACAATGACCCGTTGATGATGAATGACCCTGGGCCGCGCTATCCAACACAATAGCGCTATCTTCCGGAAGCGTCATGAAGTATTAGAACATCATAGTACTATGTGACAACTCGTCAAGCTCGCGAGATTGCTGCTATGAAAAGGCAACGTAGTATATTACGAGTATATCGATTATGTATATAAATCACAATGGTGACATGTCTATGATTTTACTAAAATGAGTAATAAATACGAATTTGTTTATTTTTAAATATTATATCAGATCACGCATCCAAATGATGTACAGTTTTGTTTTACAGAATTGAAAGTTTCAAGTCCTCTCCAATAATATTTATACAGTCCTGGTGAGGTGTCCGAATTTTTCAAACAAAAAATCGAAACATTTATGTAAAAAGATAGATAAGTAGACTGTCTATCTAAATTTTGTTTATATGTACAATTTATGCTAAGAATTGCAAACTTACAAAGTGTTATTTTGAAAAGACTTTGGACATATCACCGTTGAACTCTAAACGGTTAATATAATATACATTTAGGGCGGGTTGTGTGATCAGAAGAAACTTTTTACTATAGTAAAAAAAGTTACTAAAGTAAAACATTTTGCGAAAACGGGTTGATTGATCGTTAGTAAAAAATATTTACTTCTCGAAAGTACATCCCGTAGTAAAGTCATCTTACTCTGCGATATCCGATATTAAAAATGAGAATCAATAGATAAATATGTCAGACTTTTCAAAGCTATTCCAAAAGTTATCTGACACATTGATACTTTGAAAGTTGCAGCATACGACAATAAATTATTCAATATCCCGTTATTTTAGTGATGAGAGCTCATCCGACGATGATCTCGTTGTTTAATTTGCATTATTACACATAATACGAAAAAAAATTCACCACCAAAGTGACATATCGAACGCCTGGGCGAAAACATCCATAGATAATGCATAAAATAAAACATATTTCATGATTATTTATCACACTTATAAACATCTCCATCTATGCTTTGACAATAGTAAATTTGACGTTCGAAAAACCCGCAAACGATTTCAAAAGTAGTAAAAAGTTACTGATGATTACACAACCGGCCCTTAGTGTTTTTTTAAGATAATTACGATATAAATTATGTCTCCCACAGAGAGGTTAAAAGAATACCAAAAAAAAATATTTTGCATTCCTACCCATACTCTGAACTTAATATTTGTTAAGTTTCATTACTTTTAAAAAAATCTACATATTTACGCATTTATAATGAATATTTTTTTGGTTCGATGTTTATGAAATGGAGAATAACACGAGTACTTGTCTCTTGAGAACTATCGTCTTATCTGCCTCGGACATCTTCCGTATTGTTTTATTGTGTATAACAAAGGAACGCGGCATAACAATGAGAATAAAGCGTCCCGTTTTGTATGGCACCGACTTAATTATTGTCCTGGTTTAGTGTTCAGCCATTAAGCTGGCTGCGGGCTGACTCAGCCAATAGGAAGTGCTTAAGACTCGGGATCAGTAGACTGGCTTCAAACTAAATTGTCCTAAGCCCAACAACCCCTGGTCTTCTGCGAGTGCACTCGCCCCTCTCTCTTATATACTTACACGATGCTTCTAATACCGAACGTTTGGGGGTGGTTAGTTTGGCTCTCGGCCGCGTATGGTACCGGATTCTGGCTATCTTTTTACTCGGCATTATTAATGATATTTCTTACTTATCATTCGCCCGTGTTACATTAAGCAGATGAAATAGAGGTACGACTGTGTACATTACCTCAACTCGAAAGCTTTCGTATAACTACTATTATTTTTGATATGAAAATGCATAATTTTAGCGTGCTTGTGTAGTGATACTCGCCTAGAAATTCAGCGGTCGGGGGTTCATGCCTTATTCCAAGAGACTAACAATTTAGTCCTATTTTCATATCACAAACGTTTAGCTCAGTTTGAAAAAAGTAATAATATTGATGTGACACATATCTCTATTTTAATGAGATGATCAATTAGTTTATACTCAATTTGTTTTATAAGCAATAACCAATTTGAAATGTTTCCTCTAAGGTGTGGTGGTGTGCGCGCGCACACGATTTTACATCATAGCGCAGACACAAAAATATAGCTCGTACACAATTTTTAACAAGCCTTATTTTTCATATGCCGGCTTCTATCGAAGGTTGGCGACCATATTGCAATTTAACCTATTAACATTTTTAATATCAAACCACTTTCTGAGGTAACACAGCTAAGAAAATCTCTTTCTGGCTGCGCCTCTGTTACTTTCTGCATAATGAGTTGTAAAAGATCATATTTTTCATTACGGAGAATATGTCCGAAGTGTACAGCTTTCCCCACTGGTAGTTATTCATTATTTCGGCTTGTTTATGCGACTTTCTACATCTTCATTAGTAATGTGGTCAACCCAGGCTCTATAAATAGCTTTATATGTGCTGGTATGGTAAAAAAAAAATTCTCCTCCAACGCACAAATAGTAGCACGGTTTCCTTAAAATTGCACAAAAAAAATTTATGCGCACATCGTGATCTACAATTAAAAACAACATTGCCTATTTGTAAGATCACTTGAAATATCTCTCATCAATAATTCTGCTCATTTTATAATTACAGATATTTATAACGTGAATTTTTTTCTATCATGAGAATGAATAGTATTAACACTTTTAATGGCGGAATTAAATATATTTATTTATTATTTTAGATTATTAACTTTGTGAATTTAATACATTTACCGGTTTCAAAAAATATCATTTTCTTCTTCAGGATGTCATTTATTAATCAAAAACATATGTTATATTGTTTATTTAAAAGAATCTATTTTTAAAAAAACAATAATTAAGCAAAGTAAATTTACTTTCTATATTAGTAAAACAGGTTGAAATTTTTATATAAGAGTTAAGGTGCATTTGAGATGTTTGAATAATAAAGGTTTTTCAGAATTTTCTAATTTTATGTGATATTCTGTTTATTTTACATGTGAATGGTGATGGTTTTAAATGGAATAATTTGGAATCATTGGAAATAAATAAAGCGTGTAAAACTAACCAAAATATTATTAACGACCAACATTATTAACCACAAGTCCCGTTCTAAAATTTTTTCCTAAAAAATATTCTAATAATTTTGTATCATCAAGTAACAATTTAAGTTAGGTTCTAAATTTATTTTTTAAACAATTATTGTTGTTTAAAAATAGAATTTTTTTAAGAAACAATAAAATATATCTTTTTGATTAGTTAATGACGTCCCGAAGAAGAAAATGATGTTTTTTGAAACCGGTAGATGTATTTAATTCATTAAGTGGTTAATAAAACAAAGTTAATAATCTAAAATAATGGATATTAACCTCAAAGTTGATTTTGCTAATTATTCCTATTATGATTGATTTTATTTTATATACATTATTTAAAAACTTGATATTAAACGTTTTGTCGCTGAATTATCATAATCTACCTTGGGACTGAATAGTACTGCTTCCGAGGATCCAATTTAATGATCATTTAGTCCCTTCAGAATGCCTTTCAGCTCCATCGCAAGTTAGTTTGCATTCCGACTTAACCCATTAAATAGGTGTTTTCAGGACATTAGTCCTGTCCTCAGATCCGAAGGGAGGCGACCAGAGCCTGAAGTTTGTTTAGCATTTAGTCACTGTAATGGTTTCGCAGGTTGACCATTAATATTTTAATCACCTGACAAGAAACGTGAAATATTTTTACTACCCAAACTTCGACGAGGAAAATTTGATAAGTTTTCTAGTAAAAATTAACGACGTTGTATAAAGCCTAGGTACTGAAAAAATTGATTTATTGAATATTGTAAAAAAGGGAGAATATTAGTATTATAATATTTGCGTATACCTACTACCCTTACTCTAAAGGTGTTCCTGCATTTGATACTACTACACCCACCGTTTGTATAAACGGATTATTCGTAATCTGCATCCATTTATTTGGCTTTTGGCCATCCAAACCCAAAGAACCTGTTTTTGTTTCCCTCTGTAAAATTTATGTTTGTCTGAACAACTTATGAACTTGGTCGTTATTCATAAGAAATAATTTGTAAAATAATTATAGTCGTATAATCAATTCTGAGTTTTTGGGTAATATTTATTCTAATTTTACGTAAACTGGCCTCATAATACCTATGTATATATAATTGTATATTAATTATCTTTAAAAAATTCATTATCTGCCGTTTTCTATGCATTTCTGGATGAAAGCCACCCCAAGTGTATCCCATTTATCTGTTCAAGAATTTGATGATTTCTTTAAAACAAATAAAAAGTCGTATAAAAAATGTATATCTTGACTAATAATCCTTCCGGGTATGTTGATTTGAATCACGATTATTTGAACACATGTAAATTATGTTTGTAGGAAAACGAATCCAACAAACTCTGTTCGCATTTTAATAAAATTAATTGCTCGGAACAAACGTATTATTTTTACTTCAAGGTTAAACCTTTCAAAAAACAAACTTACCGATTTTTTTAATTTTCAAACATAAAATAATCACATAAATACAATATATAGCAGGATCAAAGCGAGGTTTTTGGATATATCATTTTTAGACCGACAACTAGTTTCAATGACAATACTCAAGTTTCATATTATTTTTATTAAAGTTTGTTATCTTCCCTTCACTGAGTCTCACTAGACTTAAACGAATTATTAGAATAATGAATATTAACTGTAGAAATTCCATAAACTACGTAAATGTGTTGAAAAAAGTCACTTAAAAATCTCTGGAATTACTTTACTCTGTCAACAGACTGTACAAAGCTCATTGACTTTGCGAGAGAACTGCATTAATCAAACCACAAACCTTTGGTGAAACAAATATTCTTGCTCCGCCTGGGAGGAGGGAGGAAGCACTTCAAAAACAAAATAGATAGCGTTGCGTACATTTGTCGAAAAATTAAAAAAGGATGCAATATTAAGTCACATGCTTTGATAATTCATCCTTTTATTGCATCCTTAAATATTTTTACTATTTTTAAACTAAACTAAATCCTAGTATTATTAAAATAGAACTAACTTACTGATGTCCTGGAACGAGACGCGAACCTCCGACCACTATATCACTACAACAACAAGCTAGAACATAAGGAAAAAACCATGCACAGATATGTGAATCTATAAAAAATAAATATAGTCGAAAGTGATGGTATTCGAGAAGGAAGAAAGTAAGACAACGTGCAAAATACTTGTAGGTAATGAATGTTTGGAACAAGTAGATCAATTTGTGTATTTGGGATGTATGGTTGATAGAAACGGAAAGGCTGAGAAAGATATCGAAAGGAGGGTGAAGCAAAACTAGCGGTGCACAATGGAGTGCTGGTATCGATATTTATGTATGGAAGTGAGGCTTGGAGTTGGCAGAAGAGTAACGAAAGTAGATTGAATGTAGTAGAAATGAGATCGCTTAGGCGTATGTGTGGCAGATCCATTAATGACAGAGTAAATAATTAAGAAATAAGGAAAGATTGTAATACTGATCTTAGTGTAGTGAGTAAGGTTAAGAAAGGATCACTAAGGTGGTTTGGTGGTTAGGATCAAATGAATAAGAAGACGATGGTAAGGAAGATATATGATGCAAGTGTTGATGACACCAGAAATAAATGATGTCCGCAGAAAACTTGGCACGACATGGTAAACCAGATACTAGATGATGGTCCTGTTAGAAGCCTCAATAATCGGCGAGCTTGTATGAGAAGATGTATGAATGTGAATGAGGCGAGAACTGTATGTCAGGACAGAAGAGTTTGGCGCTCTATCCTCTTTGTTTAATCCTGCGTGGAAACGGCGTGATGGTAAGTTAGTTAGTTTACTACTGTTCTACTGTTTCCGAGGTAAGTTTGTAGAACTCTATAATCACATATATGGAAATAAAACACTTGTTTTTTTTATTTTACTCGTTTAATTTACTTGAGACGCATTTCACCTTGAAAGGCCATTATCAATCCCTTGATTAGTTTTAATTAATAATTTAAAAATCAACACGATTTATATCGCTGCATTCTAAGTTCGTTCTGAGGTTAATTTCTTCAGAATTTTTTGCAATTGTTGAGCATATTTGATCGCTCCCAATCAGTGTGCTTTTAATGTTCGGTTCTTATGCTTTATTCTTCCGTAAACGTTATTCCTGTACACAAGCGTATGTTGTTATTTTCGATAAAATAAAATTATAACAACGAAGCTCTAAATAGGGTGGCTTCACACGGAAAAACTACAATGGGTTCAGCTAATTAGAATTTAACAATTCCCAAAATCACCAATAAGTATGGATCGAGGACATTAGAATTTGTTGTTCCTATACTGAAAAATAAACTACCTGGGTCTTTATGAAATAGTATGCTTTCTCCCAATCAGGAAGAAGTGATAAAAAAGTGGCTTACAATAATGATTTATCTCACTTGTAAGAATGAAATGGAATGTTGAACTGTGACACTGATTACTTTTTATGTTTGATTATTGTTAGAATATCTATAAACACAAATGCAAAAGAGCGGTTGGTGTTTCTTCTGTCAATATATAAGAACGTCGGTTTAGCATATAAGTCTACGCAATAGATTGACGTCCAGTAATAGGCGTGCATGATTAAATTGACCCTCGCGCTTTTGTATGCGCACGTGCCGACCCTTCCCGCGAGGGGCCAACAACTAGCCACGGTTCATAAATTCGGCCAAAAAAGCGGCTCAGGATACAAAAGACGGTCACTGCGCACTGCGCGATGCTAAAAATAATCCTCACCTTTCTGTCCCGCGCGCGTCTACTAAGAATTTTCCACGAGACTCTTGTAAAAATCAAATACGCCAGTCGTAAGCAGAAAAAGTTAAAAAGAAAGGGTGTTCGAACCTAATCCCTGGACTACAGATATGTAGGTCCAGGGATTCATCTAACCCTGGCGAAGGTCAATTCATAAGAATGTCATCGTCAAGCTCGATCGAGGACAACTTCGGCTAGTTTATTCAGGCATGACCACCGAATTAAAATTGTTCTAAAATAAGCATGCTCGTTGCTCTCGTCTCGCATCTTTAGAAAGGTAGTGCAAACTGTGCGGTCGCGGAGACATTCCGACTTGCTTCGACGCGATCAGCGCGCCCAGTGTGATCAGTGATTGTTCGAGAATAACTACATTTATGCATTTACACGTGGTTAATCATGCTCTCCATTCGTCGGACAGAATAATTCCATCTTGTCATTAGCGCTGAATAGAGCATTGTCGTGCGCCGTGCGGGGCGATCACAGTTTATAGCTTAAAAGATAGAGCACCATCAAGCACCGCGGCTATAATTAAAAAACGAGTGAATCAGGCTTGATTGGCAGGCACACATACGACTTGATACCATAGCGCGCGGTTCGAGACTCACCACGACGAAGAAGAAGAAGTTTCCTCCACGCATCAGAGGGCATCCAACACCAGCCGATTGTGAGTTCAATTTTGAATGTTTACCCTAGTCTCTCCCAACGTTACTTCAGCAAGCTCAGGAAGGCCCGCGGATGCGATTCCCACATGAAATAATCGAACCCTCTAATTTTTCTCAACCATGTGAAATCTCATTGTCATGTCTAAAACTCTTTGTGAATTCTCATTGTCATGTCTATAACCCCATGAGGAATCTCTTATTGTCATGTCTATAACCCCATGGGGAATCTTTCATTGTCATGTCTATAACCCCATGAGGAATCTTTCATTGTCATGTATATAACTCCATGTAAAACCTCTCATAGTCATGTCATCAATCATTGTATGCATTTCTTAATAAACATCGCCCGTGAGGTCTCTAAGTAACATTTCCATTATTTCATTGAAGTTTATCCTTTTGGTGGCCCTCGGGGCAATGATACCATCCTGTTTAATAACGGACCAATACATCATGATCGTCTGACTCTGCCAAGTTGTCTCATAATGTTCTCGCTGGGCAGTGAGTTTACAAAGAAGAGGAGGTAATAATTTTCGTAACATATTAAATATAATAATTGATATGAATATACATACAGTCAAACGTCTAGCAAGATGTTTTGTGGGTCTAGTCTAATTACAAAAAATAAATAAAATAATAAGACTTTGAACAAACTCTCGGTTGTTGCTCGGTGTGCACTATTATGCATGGTTTTATAAAACTAACTTTAATTTTTTCTTTATTTATTGTAAATTTGGATTTTGTGACATTATTAAAAAAGTCATTCAAATTAATATAATGATTTTAGCGTAAATAGTAAATAGCTAACTTATGTACATAACCTTGTTTTAGTGAAGTTTAAATTGTGTTTGTAAGTTACAGTTAACTGTTTTCAAATATCCATTTAAAACAGTATAAAAAAGTTAAAATAAAAGTCACAGTCCGTTTTCACTCGACATAGTCAAAGCTTCGTTCCCTGACGAAATTTGTCAGCCAGTCAGTCAAAGTCGGTTTAAATCAGCATCCGTTCCGGAGATAACCGAATCCTCCCGAACTAAATACACATGCGGTCGAATCACAAACTGTTCTCACTTCTAAATTCAGTTCCCAGCGTGCTTTAATATACGTGGAAAATCTCTCCGAGCTTTGTGCATAGCGTCGTGTGATTCGAGCTTTAGTGTCGGATGTGGGCGCATTGGCTCGCTCACAATGAAATTAAGCTTCTTTTAGCCGTGTGAACGCCGCTTAAGTATACCCAGTTGACAACTCGGGTGACAGTGACGAGAATGGCTTACGCTGTATCCTTTGCAACTATCTCATGATACCTAATACCTACTGCATTCTCTTTATTATTTTATTTTCAATTTTTTTATAACCATTTTGTAAATATTTAAAAATATATACACATATACTGAAACTCAATTAAAGTGACCTATAAGATAATGTCAATACAAATTGTCTTCCTATTTTATCCCTTATATTCGTGGCTATGTAATCCACCAAGAAGTTAAATTTAATTTTGATTAATTATCAAACAATGTTGTATTTGGTCTTGGTATGATCCATCCGCCTGTCTATTGGCAGCATGTTTTTCAAAATGATGTATTTTAATTATGGTCTGTTAATATCAATAAACAAGTGATTTCATTTACGTTGTACATAATAGTATTATTCTTCTATTTCTTCTTAAATAACATTTTCTTGTCGTTGTAGCTCAAATTATATTAATCTTGTTAATTTCTAAATTGTCTACCACTGTTATCTAATCATTGTATAACGGGTTTCCAAATAGGTATGCAGATCGAATTAAAAACTTATTTTAGTATAACAAAATACAAGTACATTTATTAGATATATCATTATACTTTATATACCTATATACCTTTGAAATTTTTTTTAACATACTTTTTAAAGTATTTTTATAATCTACTGAAAATCAATATTTTTTTCTATAAGTATGTACTAATAAATTTATCTTTCACATACTTTTTATGTTCACCAAAATTTTATTCCATTTTGTGTGCACATCGTATTTCCAACCATAATATGTTATACTTTGTTATGAAAAAAATATGTGTAGTAGGTATTTACTAAAAATCTAATCCTAAGTTGAATGCTTATTTATTAAACGTAAAATTCTATACTTATATAACATACAATCGACACGACTCAGCGTTAAATAAATTCTGTCGTAAAATCATCCCTCGAATTTGGTAATTTAACATTTCTGCTACAAAATTCGTTATATTAACCCATAGAGCTACTAGCAGCAGATGCTGAGAAGTGCGTATTCTCCGCTATACGAATACGGATATAAAGAAGCCGATAGCGCGCTCTAGATAAACATAAATTTCCCTTTTTAATCAAGGAATGTTGAAAATCCCTTAATAAACTCCTTTGTTTGATGAAGTATACAGATTCTTCGGTAATATTTAGCAGATTAATTGAGAAATTAATCTAATACTGTCTGTCCACAAAATGAAAAAATATCTTCCTTTAGCGGTATTTTTTCGTAAATAATCCAAGGCTCAATTATTAATTATATTTATCCTTTTACATTTTTGGAAGAGCTCATTTAAAGAGAAACAAGTATTTACAAAATTCTTTATAAAAGGTGATAAATACGTTTTGTTTAACAAATTATCAAACATTTTATCTCGGTTTTTCGAAATAAATAATTTAAGTATTTAAATTGAATTAAATGCCAAGAATTGTCTAGTTATAGAAATTCTCGATTTAATTCTTGAGACGTTTTTCTCACTCTACGAGGTTTGCATCCACCAAAGTAAGTATTTGACACCAGCCGTTAATCTTTTTAGTATCAGACGAAGATCTCTAAAGTAACACTGAATACTCGTATGCTACATTATTCAGTTTAAGACTAAATCAAAACTTTTACTTTCTGGTTGTCTTTCCTCATAGTAAAAAAGCTTAATTCTTTTATATTGTTTTCAATACATCAAGGAGTTAAATGTCTATCCTTTTTATGCGTTGGTCCAGGTAACTTGAAGCTTGCGGTCGTGGCTTAAATGAATAACTATTCCGGCTCGGTGTTGCCACAGTGTTCACGTATTCTGCACCTAAGAGCATTACTGAAAACCTCCACATTTCGCACGCCAGGCAACACCGGCGGCATCCTAATGCTTTTCAATTATTGTAGTTATTTTGTCTAACAAAAGCTTTGCAGTCGGTTTCGGTAAACTTTTAATTTCAAAGTTCTCTCTGTGGAGTCTTTGTACAGCATAATCAAAAATGCTATACAAACTCCGAAAGCGTTTTATTTTTTGTATTCTTGAGTTGTGTGAAGCACATCTCGTGGAAGCTGGCCACAGTTAAAAATATATTTTAATCTCAGGGTACAAACCTATTTTTAGTTTCTCAAAAATCAATCGATAGTCGCAGTAAGACTAAAATATTATTTTATATGCATGATATAAACTAAAGCATTGTTAATTATTAATTAATTATTATATTTGATTAAGGAGTTTTAAGTAGAGTACATAAGTTACTTATCGCAGAATAATTTATTTATGGAAAAAATATTAAATCGAAATAAAAATACTCCATAACGATACATCACGTCAATAACATTTGTCAACACGTATCAGTTTACATAATGCAGTGTCTAAATTATGTAAGTAATGAATTTCATAAATAAATAAATAAGGGTCTCTAGAGAAAAATGTATATTCATAAAAAAATATTAGCTCTTGTTTCCAATTGTGTTTATGCGCTTCATAGACATTTGAGAAACAGCGAATTAGCTACTACAGATTTAACGTCCAATATAATAATTTAAGAATAATTTTTATTTTATTTCGGGAAATAATGATTTATTAGACAGAATTTGGTTAAATATGTACACGAATAATATCACTTATTGTATTATTACTCAATATTATCGAGTCGGCATTTGGATAGGACAGTTGCGTCTTACGACTGTTGATCCAAATAGAATATAACACAATATATTATAATTCGAGTACTAAGGTTTTTGAGCGATTTTTATATTTCTTCCCAGAGGCTTACGATGACACCAGGTCCATTTTATATATAACATAAGAAACATTTATGTACACAGTATGTTTTAGATTTAAAAAAATAAATTATTATTATTAAATACAACATTACTTACTTGAATCGGGTTAAAATCAGAATCTGATATCAATATACGTATGTATCACAGAATCTACCTACTATTTGTCATACCGAGCGTTCACGCCCATGTGAACTGTTGACCCGGCAACTGTGAACACAACCTTTGTAGGCATTATCTCGGCCGCATCTGCGTGGTTCAAGTACACCAGTCCTCCAAGTAGAAGGTAAATTAAATCGTAATCTTGGAAGGCGGGATAAATTGTGCAACCTTTTTTCTAAGTGCCGCTAAGTAGATTGTAATCTAGAATCGCGTTAAGCAGACTATTCAATTGAATGATTTAAACATGTGAATATAACTAGTGTGTAAAAATATTAAATCAAATCTTTTGTTAGGTATGTCGGATATTTTTTCTTCCGTTGGTTATTTGAAATTTGGAGTTGATATTTCTAGATATAACTGTTTGAGTCGTAATGTACTTTCATTTAATAAATATAAATAATTTGAGATTGCATGTTTTTAGTTAGTTTCAATATCTAAATACATTTATGGACATAACGCATGATACACAGACGAGCAATGATAAATAATAATATATGTGTTTTATTGGTATCAAAGTTCAAGGACGAGTGATAAAACCGGTGACGAACCACATATTATATGATTTATCCTCAATAAATATGAGTTACCCGAAGCATTCAAAATTAAAACCTTTAGAAACTGGTTACAATATTACACAAAACTAAATAAAATTACTGTAGATCTTCACCAGTCCTTCTACCGCATTATATCCATAATACCCAGCGTTGCCCGTAATTTGGATTCTTATATATGTCAATTTCATATTTAATATTTCACCAAAAAATGCTGAAAAAAAATTATGTTTGAAAGAAAAAAGCCGAAATAAATCACAATTTATTTATATCTCGTTCAGCTCATCGTAAGAAGAATACTTCACCGACATGCTACCAATGACAGTCAGGATAATAATTGAATGCTGCGCCTTTTAAATTTAGCCAGTTGTTTGAAGTAAATCTCGGATTTGACGTTCGGCGCTCATTTGTCTCTTCGGCAGTCTCCTTACTTCGCCTTTTATCAGTCTGATTAAAAAATGCCTTCTTATTTTTGGTCATTGCTACCACAAATAAAATTAATTAATATTAACTCAAAAAAATATACGGAATGTATGTATTATGTGTGGAATATGCAGAATCTAACGGAACAAGTAAATTACATGAGTCAATGAGTTAAGTAAATGTTCAAATTTTACAGTGTTCATTTGACTTAGCAATAGTGACCTATTTTAGCATGTTCTCACTCCATATCTCATCAATTATAAGTGCGACTAATAAGTTTGAACGTCTGATTTTTTTCTTTCTTACATCTAATTTCATTCCTCGCGTAATTAATGCGAGTCTCAACATATATGCAAATATTTTTTCTCCGTGTGTTTTTTAAAATGCCAATTGAAAAATATGGTATAAGTTGTATGGCATCTCATCTTATTTTTGACAGTTAAATAATTATGGGTATTTTCAGTAGCGTGCATTAGGCACAAAGTTATGTTATACTGTTACCGACGATAGATATATTAGGTATTTAAAAATACAAATTTTATCTACGTTGGAATACACTAATAACGTTTTGTCTGTCAAGTAAAACAAATACGTAGAAATGTCATTCTACGCAGTTTTTAGTAAGGATTATTCCTTTGCGAAAACAGCAGCCTTAAGCACAAATTGTTTGAAAAATGTAGAAAATCCGGAGATGCAAAAATGTCAACATAGCTTCAGTAAGAAAATATTTAGTTCAGTACAATTATTATAAGGATTGAAAAAACAAGTAGGGTTCATTTGAGACCCAAATGCTAGCAAATCGCGGTGCAGAATACACATGAAGTTGTTAAAAATAGTTCGCAAATAACTCACGGCTAGACAAAAGTAGTGAGTTACGTCATGGACAAGGTTAAGCTAATGCGGGTAATAACGGCTAGAATCTTATAGGGTATTTTCATTATATAAAGATTATTTTATTTTACTTCCCAGATTTTTTTATAATGTACTGCCTTTTTACTTGTATGCAGTGCACGCTGGAAATTACTTTAAATAAAATATATGACGTGAAATACTTACGTTAACCTAGAAATTTCAAAGAGAATAAGCTGTATAAGTTCCATGATATCAAAATTCATCATTCGAGAGTTTTTGCTGCTTCAAGCAAACAGATCGCTGTTCATAAATAAGATACAATGATACTCCTTTTTTAAGCATATACAATTTTGATTAGAATAGAAGCATTTACACATGGAATCGTGTTGTAGTTTAATTATTAACTAATTTGATAGTAATTATATTTTAAATACAATCGTTGGTCAATGTCAAGTGCATTAAATTAATTAGTATGCATATAACGTAAAATGAGGTGTATAGAGATAGCGAAAAAATAGTATTAGTAATTTCTTGTTTACCAAACTTCGTAGCCGATATATAATTTTCTAATAAATATATTTTTGATTGAATCAATAATATTTATGGGTCCTAAAATATATATTCGTAAACATACGTTCTTGAATGCTATTAAATTATACATGAATATTTACAAAATACAGATTGACTCTCATTGAACTCATGAATCAAGGATCTTCTCGAATAAATATCCAATAATTCACATTCATCCGTATCCTTTGAGGTTTCATACAATAAATAAAATCATGCCAGATTGGCGGTGTCAATCTTTAACACCCACATAAACCTACCCGGCTAAAGGTTAGAAAGATTCATTCAAACGATTGTGTTGGTGTAAATGTCAATAAATGTGTTTTTAACGAGTCTATGAATCATTCTATGGGCATGTTCCATTTTGTAGTCCCGTAGAGGAATGGTTCCTCGTGACGCCTGGATTGATTTAAAGAACAATAAACTCAATCGTCTGTCACGTCAGAGCAAACGATAAAACGATTGTTAAACATGGCCCTGATTTGAGTCCAAACATTCAGTCAATTGAATTTATATTGTTGTGGGATTTTTTCTTCACGCAGATTTATATAAAGTCATGACATATTCAGTCTCTTTTGGGATACTATGTCTTTTCGCGTGTCAGTTTTTGTCATAGCCAACGTTCACGGTAGTATTTTGATTAAATCATTTACTTTCATTAAATCAACTGATGATGACGACTGATAAAAATAAGCGACGTTCTTTTGGTCTAGTGGTTACTATACTCGCCTAGCGAACTAGTGGTCGGGGGTCTGAGCGTTGTTCCAGGAGGTTATCAGATAATCCTATTTTCATACTACTAATATACATAATAATACTAATAAAAGTTTAAACAAATATTGATGTGACACGTATTCCGTGTACGCATATCTTCTTTTTATAAAAAAACAGTGCCATACCAAATTCTCTGACTACCGTTATAAACTATATAACTAAATATGTATTTTTAGTACAAAAAAAGGAAAAAATGCAGATAAAATCGACTCGAACCAGGAACCCTTCCTATCCGGAGAAATGCAATTTATCGTTCTTATTAATAAATTTAATTTGTATTAAAAATATCACAACTATGTTCTGAAAAACTGCATCTTCACAATATAATGTGTTCTCTTTAATAATGTTTTTTAAATATTTACAAATTGTACTTTGTGGTTTATTGTGTTCATTTTTATAGATGTTTTAAATAACTCATCATTAAGTGATTTTAATAAATAAAGTAAAATAATCTATAAAAATAAATATGTTGCATTCTTTCAAAAGTTTTGGATTTATAATTTAATAATTACATTATATGTATATAAACAGTTTTGCTGTGTATTTATATTCTGTTATTGTTTAATTGTATTCTTATAAACAGTTTAGTGAAGCCGAAATCTGTGCAACTAAATGACATTCATGATATATATCGTCTAATACATTGGTACATATATATATATATATATTTATACGAATATTCTTCCTTTACAAGGACATTGATTTTAGTCATAGTACACTAAGCTGAAGGTAGTGTCAACGATGATATAGCTGCATATAATATTATCGTGTACTCAACGAGCATATGTTAATGATGATGATAGATTCACGTCACGGTACATGGTGTGTCTGTGATGTGCTACAAGCTACGTCATTAATTAGATACAATTATATGGAACAATCATTACACGCAATATTAATTAGTTTAAGAGTATTGTAAATACATTTACGTATGTTGTATGGTCAGGATATATATGATATTTAATTGGTGACATGTGTGGCATCATTCTGGTTGGTTAGAATTTGATCTTATCCTCGTACAAGTATGATTATTTATAAAAGCCCGGAAGAAAAATACATATTTACAAGAAAATAATAATTCAATTTATAAGAATATTTGACGTATAAATAATAATACTAGTAATTGTGGACTACGGAATAATATAAATAAACAATGTTAATTATATCTCGCAGAAGAATATTGTCACGAGTTGTTCTTAAAAATAAAAATAAATAATCCAATTCTACTTGCTTTCGTATCTGGGATTTTATTCATCCGTTTGTATGTACAGTATATACACAAGTAGCTGAACTCGACGCTGTCACATCTACGGTGATGTAATGAATCTAAGGTTTGCAAAGGGTAAATTATGATGTATACAGAATACAGATATATTCACAAAGAATGTCTGGAGCAAACTTTCTCGAGATGGAAAGAAAGAAAATAAGATGCGAGGACAAACGAGAAAATAATAAAGTAATTCACAACAGCACAAATCTGATTTTGGTTTATGACAGGAATGTAATTGAAACATGGAATAAGAAGAATGAAAACAGACTTGTCATTAAATTATGGAGGAGAATTATAAAATTATGGTCAGATCTTTTCTACGATTAATCAGCGATTCTGGCACGACCAGATACGTAAACAGTTTCAAGAGTCTTTCAAATCAACAAAATATTTATGTAGCAAACAATATATCGGAAAAGAAATAATGTGAAAATAAATAATTTTAAATTCATCAAATTCAATAACTTTAAAGACACGAAGAGTTCAGTTAACTCGATTTGTTATACTATGTTATGCTAGCGGTTCACAATGGAGTCCTGGCACCGACACTGATATATGGAAGTGAGGCCTGGAGCTGGCATAAATGTTCACTGAATGCAACGGAAATGAGATCACTTAGGCGTATATGTGGCAAACCCATTTATGACATGACATGAAAAAATGAAGAAAGAATGTAAAACTGATCTTAGTATAGTGAGTGAGATTAAGAAAGGATCATTTAGGTAGTTTGGTCATATGGTACAATGAATGAAAAGAGAATGGTAAGAAAGATATACATATATGATTTATTATTTATTTATTCTTAATATAGTGCATACATAAGGATATTTATATATGCTCTAATATAAACACAATCAAAATGTTCATTTTTACTACAACTTATCTTACACATATTTGCTTAGTTTCATTTTGAATCTATGTAGTTTCTCCTCCTTTATTTTGTTTTCTGGCATTTCATTGAAGATCTTCATCACACTGTACATCATCGATTTCTGAGATTTAGCCTTCTTCCTGAATGACAGTCTCAGTCTATCTTATATGTCGAAATTGTTGATGGCACCTGAAATGGAGCATGTCCACGTAAGACTTGGCACTACCAGGTAAACCAGATACTGGAAGATGGCCCTGTTAGAAGCCTCAATAACCGGCGAGCTTGTATGAGAAGATATATGAATGTAGATGAGGCGAGAATTGTGTGTTAGAACCGAGGGTCAGATAGTGGGTCTCTATCCTCTCTCCTTAGCTCCGCGGTGAAACAGTGTGATGGTAATAATGTATATAGTAGATCATTTTCAATATGAGAGGGAAGATATATCAAGGCATTGTGTTTGTATTTTATCGCGTTATACTTACCAACGTTTGTTAATTTGATTTTATATTATTATTATAACTATACTAAATATTAAAGGTCCAGTCATATAAACCTACGTTGATAGTACATAGTAAAATGGTAGTACATACCTATATAGAGAAATCTAGTTTTGTATTTTGCATATGCGTTGAGCATTTTAGAATCTTGCGTAGGTTTATGAATTGCTGCCCTTTCATATATTTAATTGGATTAATAATGTGTGCACCGGAACTCATTTCAAAAATCGACATTACATAAAGTGGGCTCCCTTCAGGGACTAAGGTAACTGTGAAATTCAACAATATTAACTATTCACTGGATGACGTATATATTATACTTATCCAACTATAATACTATGGTAGCACATTGTGTTAAGTGACATGAGTTACCAGATTGATAACTTTAGTGTTTTGTTTGCTGTACGTTGACAACTCCATAAAAGAAACAAACTTTGCAGCAAAACTTGTATTTCTTTGCTTTTATGTATCCGTACATAACAAGATATATTCTGTCTTTTCTAGAATTGCAGTGTATGTGTATATTTCGAGTAGCGGGCTTAATTAAATCTCTTAGATACATTTTTCATCAAAATCATCAAGAATTATATATTTTTTTAATATTCTGTATTCCTATTCCTAAATATTTTTATCACCCTTCCTAAATGCTTTATTTAATCCATAATAATAATGCGGTTTTCTATCTTTTATCTATGACTATTGCCGCCCGCAGGGCCCAGCTGCAAGCAATTGCTTTCCTGCTAGTATATTTTTGATTTGCGTATAAATATCAAAATAGATAAAAAATGTCAAATAAATAATCCTTCATCGCTACAAATCTGATACCTTTAATAAAGTCATTTTTTTAAATCTACCGAATGCATTATATTATGTTTTATCATTGTCCTAATAAAATAAATATGCTTAACATTTTTTACAAGGCTTCTGAAATTTGGAGACCTTTGAAAAAATACACCACTGTATATAGTCATGTACTTAATTATATTTATAGTCGTTCTTCTTTTGACGCAGATATTATATTTCTTATAATGAATCGCTGTTTCCATAGAATAAAATCACATGTAGTTTAGGGAAACACGTGAGCTCCTAGTGCACAGGTGGCGGTATAGTTCTGTGAACCTCGCCACGTGTACGGGTGCAATTAATTAAGCAGTTGTGGGTGGGCCTACCCCTCCCACATTGCGTCACATCTCCTTCATAGATTCAATTTAGCGTCTGATGCTGGAGGCGCTTGTCTTCACCGATACCTGAATGCCAGATTAAGTACATACCTAAGCCCCTCGGTATATGTACAGATGTACAGTATTCCCGGGGAATCAGGATGATCATTTATGTACACAGCATCATACTTAAAAGGATTAGTGATAATTGAATTTAGGATGGTTATCGTAATGTTCATTGTAAACGTACGCTAATATTGTGCTTCTGTAAATAAATACTTGCAAGAAAAAGTTTATTCAGATTTTTAAATTTGAAAACGTAACTGTTACCAAAAATAATTAATATTTGCATAATATTTCATCATTGTTTCAGTATTACAGTATTATTTAGCAATATAATACATATATCATAAAGGTGCTTGATAAAGAATGATATTTTTAAGGATCAGTTTTAAAAATTAGGAAAGATATGCAGAATAAATCTATCTATCGAAAAATCACCACGATACGAATGGCGAGTTTTATTCAAAGGTTTTTGGATTTCCTTGCAATATTCAGTTGATAGCTTTTAAAAATAGTCTCAAATTTGTCATAAATTTAAATGGTTAACGTAGCGTAATGGTAGCTCATTTTCCCGGCAAGAAAAAATTTCCATCTTAGTATCTCGGTTCTAATTGATTATGCGGAATATATTTCACATCAATATCTAAGCTATGCACTTAAGCTATAAAAAAATTAACAAAATTTGTGATTTTTCAGGACGAGACTCAAACCGCCTACCACTTAGTCACTAAGCATGTACGATATTCTCATTCTACAATATGTACTGTGACATTACAAACTAGGGTCACGTTCGAAATTGCCCCGTCACTTGTTTTAATGCCAAGCACCTCGTAATCACAAATAATTACCCTTACGTTGGTATCGCAATCTGTTTTGAAGGTTATAAAAACGGTCACTATCTATGGTTCTTTTTCAATTCATCGAGTAGAGCTGTCAAAATTGCGCGGTTCATTCGCTGAGATATTATCGTGAGTAATCCAAAGTAACCAAAGGGTAAATACTTTTATGTTATTCAATCACTAGTGCATATTTTACTATAATTTGTTAATCTAATCGCATAATCTGTATAGGAAACGAGACATTTCCCTTTTGTTACTTCCGCCTTTAGATACTGTCGCCTTTGGTTATTTTCTCTACATCGGTTTTAATGTCATTATTACTACGGGCTACTTTACATCTTATCTTCTACAATTTTGCGTAAGAATCTTTTTGCGTCGGCCTGGATGCCCACGATGATAGGCCAAGATGGGATGCTCGGACGAGCATGAACCGGTGTGATGCCATCTATTGTAACTTCTGGTTGTCACCTGCCTGCATGAAGAATGTCGAACTCGCGCCCAACCCGACGAAATTAGGATTTGTTAAAGGGAATTGTATTTTTATTTTTATTTAATTTATGTTTTTTTATGATTAGATGCCATTTTATAACGATTTTTTTTTCATTTATCTCCTCCAGGTATTATTAATAAATTTTTCCCAGTTTAGAATGAAGGCAGAATGCGACAAACTAAGGTGCCTGCGCAACTTGTGTTCACTACTGACTAGCCTGTGAGAGGGTAGAACGCCGACCGTCACCCTCACAGTACGCATATATAATATATTTATATACACATTATGCATCCAGTTATTTCAGTTCCTCCATAAACTATTCCTCATAAACTATATGATAAGTATTTGTTCGCTCAAACATGATACGAAAATATATTTTTAATGTGCGATAAAATACGGCCTATAATACTAGAATATTTATTTATTTCTTTATTGTACACGCCTTATTCAGGCAATAACAAAACAAAAATACATCATAGAAAATCACATCAGAAGCGCAATACAAAGATTAAAATTATATTATATCTGCATGTTTTCATAATCAAAATAATTATTTTTTTAAATGTGATCAAAAATAAATTGGAAATTAAAGAAAATGAATAAAACAAAACAAAAATACATGGAGTATCGTAGAAAGTTGAAAAATGTCTCATAGTTTGCAAATTGCACACAACTAATCGACAAGTATAACATTAAATTAATTTATTAATTAGTATTTAAAATATCACAGAGCTATGTTCTGAATAATTACATTTTCTCAATAAGAATGTGTTCCCTTAATAGTAATAAATATCCGATGCCAACACACTTGAAATTAGATAATTAGTAAAGCACTTTATTCGTCACCATTAAGTTGAGACACAAAAAATTGTAACAATTTAGTTCTATAAACAGTTAAACTAACCGCAAAAATGTCGACTACCTCCGCATATTCATTCCCCAAAGAATGCAATCTGGGAACTGCGGAGTTAGCTAATGCATTTGTTCTAACATTACCTCTGTAATAGAACAATGAATTGTGTCTCGATGACCTCAATGGTGCGTAAAAGTCAAGCAGACCAACAATCTGGGGACAGTCTATCATATAATTGATGATCCTATATAGAAATATAAGGTCGGTTACCATATGCCTCACTGACAATTTTAACATTTTCAGACGGCTAAGGAGATATTATTGCAATTATGTCGGCGGTAATAATGAAAATGTGAGCTCGGTCAGAGATACAGAATTTTCACGTATAATTCTCCAAATGTCTCATTTTCCCCCAACAAGTAGCCTATTAAGGATTCCCAAGCTGAAGTTAATGTAATAATCCTGTTATATGCAAATTACACCCTAAACGCCAGAGTTCACAAGTGCCCTTTTGCTTTTTTCTTCACAATTGGCATGGCCGCGTTTTTGTAATATTGTTTTGGAGTACCTACGTAGCGAAACCGTGAAAATGTTGTACGACATTTATTTTGTCGCTCGGAGTAAAATTTTGCCTTTAATTTTACGTTCTCTTAATATCAAATATTATAAATACTGTTTAAAGCTGACGGAGAAAAATCTCAATTTTTTGAGACTAGAAAATAGAAATTCGAAAAAAATGCGTCTAATATTGAAAACAGTTGCATTTTAAACAAATTTATTTATATTTAGTTATTATTGATTTTTTGTTACACTTATAGTCGCCATCAAAGTATTGTATAGTAATGGCCAACTCCTAAGTTTGAGGCGAAAAATAAGTGACTCATGTTAAATGATGTGGTTTACCTGCAATTGTTAAATTGAATGCTTAAATTGAAACAGCGAGAACAAAAATGGACTAAACCCTTGAAGATTTATTTTGAGTAATAGTGTTTTAAAAATAATGTTGTAAATATAATGACAATAAAATTAGGATTAGTCTACTATTTCAATTAAGTATTTCAAATTCATTGTCATTTAAAGTTATTATCCATGTATGGAAAATTTATAGGTTATTCATCTTTTGCTTTCACTGCCTCAATTAAGATACTGGTAATTTTTTTTTAGTATTGTATATTTTTATAAATGCTTGAATCTGTACCTGGAGAGATATTTTCGTTTTTATTCATTTAAATATTGTAAATTCATAATATTGTTTTAATTTTTACCCACAAAGAAATTTTTCGCCTTTGTTCATTTAAATATTTTTTGGTTAGAATGTTGTTTAAATTTTCATTATTTTAATGTATGTTAATTAAAATACCTTCTTCTACCCGTCAAATGGCGCTTTGTGGTTATAATTTTTTAAGATTATGTATTTTTTTTTTTTAAATATGATAATATAAAATATTGGTTTATTTAGCTGAATTTATATAGATATTTACATAAATAAATAAGTTATATTTCAAAAAATGTTAATTTATTGGTATGTACACGAAATACATATTTTTATGAATGTGGACAAAAAATTTAAGCAAAATTAAAAACGTGCGATGAACTTTCTGCTTTCTACGTGTTTTTCATAACATTTTATAGGAAAAGAACGGAGAAAAAATGTAATGACAGCATTGGGAAATGAGTATCGGCCGAAGATTTCGAAATTTAACCCTGACATCAGCCTTATTTAACATTTTTTCTCCCCGTATCGAGAATATCAACCCTCGAAGGAGGCATTTTCGGTATGGCGGGTTTCTTTCGCTCTCACGTAGCGAGTTTACACGGCCGAGCCGCTCTTTAGACTTAAAACATCGTAGCGAAATAACGGTCGTATCGCTCCTAATCGCATTACACGCCCCATGTTGGAATAGAGCCTTCGGGGGTGGGAAAACCTCCCCGGCGGCAAGGGCCGAGCCAACACGGATTGCCTATACTTAGAGCACCTATATATTATTATATTCTGCCTGACTGAAAAATTTAAGCCCGCTTGTGTATACATAATATTATGTATGTAGGTACAAGTGTGTCGATGGTGAGCTTGCATAATTTACACAGATTTTGTTTACCTTGTATGTACCATACGTGTTTTACGGCCTTATTTTTGGTGAGAAATTTATCACGGTAGAGATCTCATTGAAGTAGCATTTCAAAAAAGCTTATCGTGAAGACAACTCTTCGAATAGTAGTAGATGCAGCACATCCTCGTGATAGGTAATATTTTAGATGTTTATCTACTCAATAAAGTAGTATTTTAAAACATGTGCATCATTTGAGTTTGCAATATATGTGATTATTTTTTATTATACTATAAAAACTAAGATAGAATAATGGCACATTAAAATAAAAAGGTCACCCATATGTAATGTGTCCACTTATTTCAAGTGCTTTCATAAAAGTCAATGATTATGTTGGGTATCGTAGCTTCGACTACTAACTTCTAGAAGACGGACTTTTGGGATTTTTGAAAAGTGCTGAATCCTTCAATAGTTTGTATGTTATTTGACTTTTTCTACCTCCCAAACATATGCTTCATCAATGACCTTTTATAATATCATTATGACATTTTGAAGTTTTTACCTTTTTAATATATATTATTAAATATTTTCCATGGTTGATAATATTTAGAATATAATTATTTTCAACGTTATCAAATTAATGTTTTAACATTTCCAAAATTTTACAGTTATTGGCGGGATTATATAATAAATATTCCAGCTTTTACTGGAAAAAAATAATATTGTCAAGAATGTAATTGTTATCCAAACATTCATACATTACATTCCAGGAAAGCAGACCTTTACGTCACTGAACACATTTAATTGGAATATAAAAATGTTTTTCAAAAGACGTGCAATAGGAGGGTATAATGAAAGATATGAACACCTTTTCACTTACGTACATAATGGACCCACATTATATTTTCTCAGAAAATTATCCCAAAATCATTGCAAAATCATCCCTCGTACCTTCTTTCATTTCCAAAAAGGTTGTTTTAATTTCACTTCTTGAAACCACTCAGCATAACCTTATGAAAATACATTATTAGGTTATTTATTAATTTTAATAATTTATTTTATTTTGACATTTTACTTTGACATTGTGCTTATTGCTTTGTATTTATTTGATTATTAAATCGAAACCTTTTATGGCGAAGATCCAATTTTTTGACTGTTTCAATATTTAATTAGTGTACGATATTTGTTAATTGTTACAAATTCTGACGGAGCAAAAAGTACCTACCTTACGTGTTCGTTCACTGATCTTCATCACGCGCTTCCTGAACGGGAATTGTTGAGGAACTGTCGAGGTTTAAACTACTACGCTTCTCCATCTATCTCTGTAGTCTGCTATCTTAGGTAATTGCCAAAATTGGCTTTCTTCTTAAAGCTCCTTTATTTAAAAAAAAAATGTTTATTTTTCAAATAATAATAATAATAATTTTGATGATTCACAATAATATTTTTTTTTTTCATACTACGCTTCTCTTGAAACTCTTCTCATTTACCAGGCATAACGTTTGTTCAATTTGTCTTCTTTCTGAGGGGGATTTTAAGAATAAATGCTTACCCAGACATTCTGATGATATCATTAAGATGTGTATGTAATCCAGTTTAACTGATATTTTTTTATGAAGAGAAGAAAATTTCTAGTTCTTCCAGAATTAAGCATTTCTCACACTCTTGTCAATCCTTTAAAATACATCATATCGCTTTGTCTGTACAAAAGTGGAATAACTCAAAATTTTGCCGTCTGAAAAGTGCAGTCCAACATTGTAACAACCCAAAATATTACTGTACATATTACAATAAATTTAGCCACATGTTCTTTTTTTGGCATAGTATATAAGTAATTTACAAATATACAGGCAATTAAGAATTTGACAAAACTTTGACCGGAAATATTTCAAGAATATCTATTTTGAGTTGTTCCCCATTTTGTACTGACATGGCGATATATACGCTTTCTGTAAGTTACATTCATTTAATTTTGGTTAATTAATTATACGGGCACGACGAAAACTTAATATTACTTATTTCATTCGCAAATGAAAATAAAATATAAATAATTAGACAAAATACTATGTTTAAACCACTATTTATTGATTATTCAACATGTTTCGATACCTTCATGGTATCTTCTTCAGGAAACAGTGTATACTAAAATTTAAAAAAAATGAGACCACAAAGTAATTTTACTAATATTGTAGAAGTAAAAATAATAGTTTTAGTATTCACAATTTTCACAATAAATCTTTTACTACACACACGTAATTTTCACTACTAGTTTCGAGAGGTGCAGTTCCTCTCATCATCAGGTGATAACTAAACTAAATACAGAATTGTAGTTTATTCGGAAACTGAGGCACGGCTTGAAAAGTAGAGGGAGGTTTCGGGCATTAACGGAAATATGGACAGTAAAGTGTTAGGGAATGTTATGTTGTTAATTATTGTTTTCTCCGAATTTTAATTATTTTATTTTAACGGTTTCCAAATTGTTCGTTATCAATCCTTTATAAGATACCGAATGGAGAAGTTTTAGTCTATGACTATCAAAAAAGTGGTTTGTTTCAATTAAGTGGTTAGGAAATTCTGAGAAGTTGTTACTGTTTCGAAAATGGTAGTAAAAATAACCCAACGTGTGTAGTAGAACAAAATTTTATTGTGAAAATCAAAATACTCATGTTACACCATAAAGTAACCGCTATGTCAATTAATGATATTAGTTTTAGTAATTTTTATTTTTTGCTTAAAGATGCCTGAAACTCGTATGAAATCTAATAATATGATTACTAACAATTATGTCGATCGTGTTTTTTGTATATCTATGTTTTCTCTTTTATATATTTAATAACAGTATGCAAATATGTATTCAATTTAAAATGAAGTGTACATCGTCTTTATTATATATTAGCGAATCGTACGAATTTTTCTGAGTGGCCATCTAACCATCTGTCATCTCGCGTAGTCAATCATATATCAAATATATGTTCGTAATGTTGTTGTACGTCTGTTCAGTAATTATTTATTGTAAACACGATCTCAATTTTTTTCAAGAATGTAATAACGAAGAATAATTAATGAGCCCATTGTTTTTCAGCTAATTTTTTTTAAAAATGTTCTTAGTCTTGCCAATAAAACTATTCGTCGAGGAACTGTAATCATATCTATATTATTTCACAATACCTATCGGGTGTATTGAAAAGAAAAATGTTTTTTCTCACGGTGCATAATGATTATAGTTCAATCATAGTTATTACCACAATTCAATGGACAATTCTCACGACAACATTTTATGATTTTTTTCCACCGAGCGCACATGCGGACCTAAAATTGTGCGCCAATGACTTGCCGGATTTTACATATTTTGATAACATCGTTGTTCACGCAAACCGCCATTATTACTCGCATTAGTTAAATTCAATGCGTCATATAAATGTTTTCCTGCACTATTAAGACATTTGTGTGGTTATACTCGTATTTCATGTTGTTTTCTACGCAGGTTTAATATTTTAATAAATATTTCACAATACGCATGCGTGCATCAACGGATTAAAAAAATGTATATATTATACAAACATATCGCTTAATATTTCTGTATATATATATTATAAAGATATGTTCCTAATTTTTAATTTATTGATGAACTATCTTACCATCGTGATTCTTAATCTATGAGTAAGCAGTTAGGATACTCTGCTCTGAGATACCGATCTTACCTAGTTTAATTGCATAATAATAATAATGAATAATTTTTATAGCGCCAGTTTTGTAAAAACTTTCACTTCAAGGGCGCTTTACACATAAACTGTTTATAGTTCTACGATTATCTTTGTTTTTTAAAATTAACTTTAAAATTAATATACATGTTCTCATTCATGTTCGTCAGGTTTGTCCTCCAATGTTGCTCTTTCTGATCTTTTGCCAGGTCTTTCGAAGATGTCTCATGTTAATACTTCACTTCATTTATTCTCTTAACCGTTTTATTCTCACTCATACGTTCCACATGCCCAATCCCATCCTGACGACACTTTTTTAAATTCTAACGATATTGCTACAAACAGATTTATATTCGCCACTTATTCATTAGTGCGTGGAAATGGGTACATTATAAGTGTGCAATTAGCAAGTGTTATTTCTTAACATAATTTTTTTAAATACAAATTAAATATATTAATTAGAAAGATATACATATAAAATCAATTTTATCGAAAAATATTGTTGTTGCTACCAGGCTTCGATCCTGTATCTCTTTCCAATCTGGGAAACGTGCATTAACCGACTATGCTAGAACACACAGTATTCCGAAGCTATATGTTACAGTATTCAAATTAATACATCTATCGTTCCATTATTTGAAAGACGTCTACTTTATTTTTACGGAATCTGAAATAACTTTGAGTAGTCCGATAGGAGACACCAGATACAACTTATATATAATTAAGGAGAACGCATTCTTATTGTGAAGATGTAATTATTTAGAACATAGGTCTGTGATGTTTTAAATACTAATTAAATGTATTAATTAGAAAGGTATACATATAAAATCAATTTAATTGAAAAATATTTTTGTTACTAATTATTACTAGTTATTTTTGGTAACTTGAATTTTTTATTCTAATCCGGGAACGTGTATTAACTGACTATGCTACAGCACACAGTACTTTTGACAACAAATTTCCGAAACTATATGTTACACTTTTCAAATTAATTCGTCTATTATTTGAAAGCCATTTACTTTAATTTACAGAATCTCAAATACCTTTGAGTAGTCCGATTGATATCCTTTTTCATTTATATTGTACTACGTTAAACTAAATCCACATACAACGCCATTGATCATGATATGCTTTATTTGTATAACATTTTTATATATTATTTTTACAATCAATTGAAGGCATTTCGAATAAACGTAAATAAATTTCCACGGAAATATAAATCGTACCGTGATCGAATAAAACATTGCTGAAGGCGAGAGTGTCTGGCAGTCAAATAATCCACCAGACTGAAATGCATTTGAGAAGCTATGTGAAGGTTTTAGAGATATATAATATAATTTCAACAACACACGTTTTATAAAATAATTAGATTACACATATTTTAACATTGGATATATTTATATAGCAGGTACTCTGGGATATTTATCATAAAAATTGCGTTATAAATAGCGAATTGGAAAATTTTGTAATTTTTTTATATTCTCTGATTTTTACCTTGTGTTTTATTTTAACTTTCAACAGTGCGAGGTTCAATACCATGCTCCTATAAAACAAAGATTTTAAAAGTGCCGAGTATCGATTCCGATCACATGCTAAGCGAGCGCTCTACCATCTTACTGGTGTTAAATTGTTATGTAAGTATATAGTGCTGTTTTTTTTTTTTAGAATATTGTGCATTAATTAATTATTTTGATACACTTTATTATTTATACATTATTACTGTTAAATTTGAATAACTGTTTAAGTTAATTTTAAAAATAGTTAACCTATACCTATATTATTTTTTGAATATCTAAACAAATTATTCAAATTTCATTAAATTATTATAAGGTATAATATTTAAAAAAATATTTTCTTTTCTTTCCTTATATATGCGGTATCAAAAATTCATAGAAAATGCAACAGTCACGTGATAAGTTTCACGCGCGGGCTATTCACCGTCACGCTCTGGTGACCGAGGTACACACATCGGATCATTGCTTTAACTAAATGACGCTTGTCACAACTTTCAATCTCCGAAACACCTAAAGATCGAATCTTTGTGATCCGTGACGCCCATTTTAGATACCCACTAAAAAGTTCATGTAAATACTTTTATAACATAATCAATAATTTACAAAGTGGTTAACTATAAGATTTAACGGGATTTATTTTAAGCCATAGCGACTGTTGATATCCATAATGGTACCTACACTAATAATAATGTAATATATGAAAAGCTTTCTGTCTTCCTATAGTTTATCCCAAAATAATGCAATTTTTGTTTTTTTTATATTATATCAATTTCTGTCTTATGCCGTTGTATTTACTAAATGACTACCAGATAAACAATTATTAAAAAAAATTATCAAATAGTCTCGCTTTTACATTTCAAAAAGTATTGGAATGTGTAACAAGTTTGTACAGTGTGTAATTTAACAGATTCATGATTAGAAAAAAATTGACTTTCTTATACTGAAGGTTTTTAATTTGATCAGATGTATTCTTGCCTACTCAAAGCCACTTATTACTTACTATAAAATCTAATGATGCCATCCTTGTACCACAATCACAATTTAATAGTGTCATGATGGTATTAAAGTCTACTTTGAAAATGGGAAGTAAAGAGTTTTATTTTATCTTTCCCGCAAGTTATGATAACGTGGACTCGGGTTTATTTATAATTCTGTTTAAACCCATAAAATAAGTAGGTACTTTTATTTTCAAGAAATACATTTTCTTTTTCTTGTGGTATTATTTTCATGATCCTTAGATCGACCCCCCAAAGTATACACAATTACTTTTACAATGCCCAAAAAACGTTGACACGCAATTTTTCAATTTCCTTTGGTTTGCTTTTTGATGAAGGTGGTTAATTTGAATAATCGGAACTTAGTTTTGAAACTCACCTAAACTTACCCCCCATTGAACACATAAACTTATATGACGCATTTATTTGGTATATATACGATATCGAGTACATAGGATTAACTTGGTGTGTTAAATAAAGAAACCTAATCTACTGTGTGGAATAAATTTGTCGAGTATTTTAAATATCGTTATCCATCCACGTGGTTGTGAGGGTTCGTTTAATATCTGTTGATTTATATAAATAATTTTTGTAATTTTCTTACTCATTTATTATTTATTATAATGAGTTCATCTAATCTTCTTTTCCAAATTAACATACACAGAATGAGATCAAAAGACACATACTTTATAATAAATTCTTGGTGTCACGTTTTGGTACACGGAATTAAAAAAAAATCATCTCTACATACAAAAGTACTACTATATATATTTTTTCAAATGATGTTTAATTTTTAAAGAGAACACATTTTAATTGTAAAGTTGCATTAATGGAACAATAGACGTATCAATTGGGAAGATTACAAATTATCAAAATTTGTCGAAAACGTATTCGATTGCTATAACGAAAATGGTAACGCGCTTTCCCCGGACAGGAAGTTCCAGGTTTGAACTCCGGTAACAACTAAATATGTTTTCAATAAATATATTTTTTCTGTATATCTTTCCAACTGATTAATTTCATTTATATTAAAAAAAAATTATTCATAAAGTCTTCAGAAGTTATTGGTTACATAAACCACTTATTTGTGTTTATAATAACAAAAAATCACGGAATAAATTTGGATTAATTTTGTCTACACGTACTGTGTAGTTCACGCCAACTTCGTAAAAAAGTATGGTAATCGAATCTAAATCAGTACGATATTTGAACGTCTCCTAACTAAAAATAAAACATTATATATGTAGTTAGTGTAATTTCAAAAATACTATGATTTTCTATTAAATATATTATTCATTATAATACTTACATATATACTACTAATAATATGTAATACAATGAATAATCAACTTTTCCATTTACTAAATAATTTATTACATTTCATAAACGATTTATTATAAATGTCATAATTATTATTTTTTCAATTAAGCTCATTTTTTGTTTTCATCTTTTAATGTTTTTCCACACATTGCCTTATTTTTCTGACGATTATAATATGTATCATTAAATATTTAATAATACCTCTACATAATTGTTATTATATTCTTTAATTAATATTTATTGCGACGGAATAGATTGAAGACTGAATTAAACACTAATTAAATGTATTCATTATAAAGATATACATATATAATCAATTTTATCGAAAAATATTGCGCTACCGGCATTAGAACCTGGATCTTTTTTTCCATTCCGGGAAAGGTGCATTACTAACCATGCTACAGCGCTAGTAATTTTGACGACAAAATTTCGAACCTACATGTTACATACATATGAATACATTTGTCATTCCATTATTTAAAAGCCATCTACATTATTTTTACGTCTTTTATCTAATTTTTATGTAATTCTGGCGTCTGCTATCAGTTTACTCAAAGGTATTTGAGATTATATAAAAACAATGTAGATGGCTTTCAAATAATGGATCGACAGATGTATTAATTTAAAATTTGCAATAACTATATTTTTCGATAAAATTAATTTTATATGTATATCTTTATAATTAATACATTTAATTAGTATTTTAAAACATCACAGACCTATGTTCTGAATAATTAGAACTTCACAATAAATATGTGTTTTCCTTGATAAGATTGAATTATAGTTACTTAATCTCCATGCTGTAAACATCTGATTGACAGAGTAAAGAGAATAAATAATATTATACATTAGCACCAGGTCTTTAGGGTAACGGTCAGCCTGAGTGAGAAAATTCACCCCAATTTCATATTTCTACATCTACCTGTGATTATCTTGACACAGGTAAGTGTTTTAAAGCACACCACTCATAAATTTCTCTTAAAATAATATAATGTATATTTAACACATTATTTTATAAGCTTCTCTACACGAGTATATACTCGTAATGTCTGATTATTTTAACACTTCTCAAAAGTACACCTTCATCATAGTATTATTATTTAAGGGATGTTTTTTTTACTATATTTTTATTTCCACTCACAACGCATGTGTGTATTAGGTATTTCCCCTTGCAATATGCATTGGGTGTACTATACAAAAGAAGTAAGAAAACTATTGTAATATAATATTTATTTTGTTGTTATATATAAATACATTGGCCCTATATTCATTGTATTGTTTAAAATTTATGCGAACATTAATTTTTTTTACTCTTTTTGGAACAAAATAAAGTATGTTTTTTTCAATATATTATTTCATCTCTCTTCGAAAATACTTTGTTAAAATAATTTAGAAATATTTTCGTAGAAAGCAATCGCATTGTGATTTGACATATTAGATTAAATAAAACACAATCACTTTGTATGAAACCACGAACTTTATTAATCGATCAATCAATTTAATATCCATCAACACGGTATTTTTCCCTCCGTTTATCTTCCGTCTAACTGTATATGTATTCTGTATAGCTCTTTCTCGTGTAATATAATATTCTATCTCCTTCTTTATGTATGTAAGTGCACTTTTTTTGTATTTTTTCTTAGTTTTGAGCTAAGCGAAACCCGTTGGCGAGTAATAAAATTCGTGGTTTCATACAAAGTGATTGTGTTTTATTTAATCTAATTGATCAATATATAAAATTTAGTAGAGTATAAGACCCTTAACTTGTCGGCAAAATAATACCTTATGCTTTATAAACATGCTAGGTATGTGGATCTCCATAGATGCAACATGGTTAAATAAATCACTAATGAAATTCTTTCTAACTCCTTAAAATACTGGATGACGAAATCTTTTTTTTTTAAATATCAGTGTTAAGATTTTTGTCGTTTAAAATTATTAAAAGTAAAAGATTGATAATATATTATGCTTCACTGTAATATAAATCACTATAATTTAATTTAAATATAAATTAAGTAATTCCTTATAATAATGTATTGTTAATTAATAAAAGGAAATTACTTATATTTTTAAAATGTCACTTGGAATTATTGTACGCGTAATTTATCTTGTATCACATAATGTGTAGTGCCATACCCTTGGAAACAATGAATCGGTAGAATTAGAGATTTCAGTCGACTGATTTAGAATTCTGGTCATCGATTCGAAACGCTTCCGAATTTTGTCATTATTTATGGGTTTTTCGCATTTCACTCGATTTAATTCGCATTGTGATCACAATTTGTCGCTTGTAGAGCGAATAGCGTTAAAACCACCGCATCTATCTTTTTGATTTTGGGATCCCTTCATGGTCCAAAATCACGATCCCGATCCGTCACAGATAAATAAGATTTTTTCTCCAGCGAGAATTTCGTGACAATGCCCGCCGGAAAGAGGGATCCTGTTTATATTTAACATCAAATCACCCAAAACGTTTAGGTACTTAACTATCCTAAGTACTCGGATAACTACCTATTCCTCTACTAGTAAATATGTAATTAAAAAGGTTTTAATTTGTTTTGTTCTAATAATATAAAATATGTATCAAAATTCAAATTCTGTGAGTAACATATTCTCCGGGTAAGATAAAGTACTGGGTTAAAGTTCCGGTAGTAAATAAAAATTTGTTTGATAGATAGATTTTTCTGTATGTCTACCTTTCTAAGTGAGTCATCTAATTTGTTTTATTACCTTTAAAACAAAAATATTTTTTTCGTTTTAACTCAACATCTGATCAAATATAACACTGATTACTAACTCTTTCCTTAGTAACTCATTTTTATATGTAACTTATCCTATCGAACTAATACTCTCTATTTTCACCCAGTTGCTCGAATGTGTCACCAGCACAGTTTCGACAGTCCAAAGGATAGCTTATATACATTAAACTCAGATAAAGCTCTTTTATATATTATATTACATATATTTATATATTATATACTTTTTATATATTTTAATATGTGCTGTACGTTTAATAATTAATTATGTAAAATCTACAACAACGACTAGAACACTACTTAGTCAACTTTCTCATCTATTTTGTTCTTTTAATTGTCGCTCATGGCAACGATTTTATTTTTAACTGTTACAAAAAAAGCCAAGTCTCTAATTGTAAAACGTTGTATCCGCTCTTAAAGAATAGGAACTCATTATCGCCTTTACAAAGAGAAAAGGATAAAGACAACGGGCGGGGGCGGAGTGTTTATTCTATTCTTTGTTATTTATTCACACCTCTCATAAATATTTTTCTTCAATATTACCCCAGATTTTTTTATTTTTGTTTGTATTATTGATAGAAGTTTATTTGTTTATTAATTACATTTTTTTTTGTATTAAGATATTGTAATAGTTTGCAAATTTAAATCACATGAATATATTTTGTATTACAACAAATTAGATTAACAATAATATTTAAAAAATTAAGATAATTGATATTGTGTAAGTACATATCTATACCAAAATATATATGCACAATACGTACTTACATATTAATAGGTAAAATAGATATATTCTATAAAATTACATAGATTGATTATATATCTAAATAAAACATTGTCATTAACATGAATCACTCTCTTTCTGTATCGTTTTTATTTAAATATTATAATTCTGCAGCACAGAGATATTTGACACTACCGGCCGCACGTTTGATCTTAGTATTATTATTCAGTATATCAAATATAGCCGTTGGTAGGCCCTGCAGAAGGCTATAAAAATATATTAAAAATATTTTAACGATTAACAAAATCATCTTTGTGGTTAAAATCCATTATTTTAGATTGTTAACTTTGTTTTATTAACCACTTAACGAATTAAATACATCTACCGGTTTCGAAAAATATCATTTTCTTCTTCAGGATGTCATTAACTAATAAAAAACATATGTTATATTGTTTCTTTAACGAAATCTATTTTTGAAAAATAATATATTTTAAAAAGATTGATGATACAAAATTATTAGAATAATTTTTAGGAAAAATTATTAGAATGAATAACAAATCATCAAGTAACAAATTAAGTTAGGTACAATATTTATTTTTAAAATAATTATTGTTTGTTAAAAATAGATTCTGTTAGAGAAACAATATTTTTTTGATTAGTTAATGATATCCTGAAGAAAAAAATGATATTTTTCGAAACCGATAGATGTATTTAATTTAAATAATACATTAAGAATTTAGAAAAAAATAATACATAACATCTATAACTTATTTTGATTGGCTGACGCCGTGCATGTGCAAATACAGCATCTCTTACTTAATAATACCCATACATGGCTACAGATAATTGTAGATTTTTCTAAATAAATATCAATGATCTTATTATATACAGAATGATTTGTAGCTCTGGATAATACCTTGCACTTTCACCGTGTTTTGGCCCTGTTAATGATAATACGTGAGTTGTTCCGTCATCGGGATACCGAATATTTTAATAGTGTTTGTTTAATCGCCGTTGGTTATAAATTAAAGTTTATGAAATAATAGATAAATATTATCTTTTTACTAATTGATACAAGATAATTTTGAAAATAAACATTTGAATTTTATTGTTTAATGTCAACAGAATAAGGAATTTCTGTCCCTCCGTCAGGATAAAACATTAATTTTTATTCTGACCCAAGAAAAGAAAAGACTTCCCAAAAATATTTGGTGTTAAATAATAAAACCGAAGTTACAATTTTATATTATATTATTTATTAAAATATCCATCCAAAAAGTTACCGCTTTCAATATTACAAATAAAATGTTATCTGATTGAAATCCTAGAATTTGTAAATTTATTCATTCAATTACTGTCCACATTAAACGACAACCGGACATTGATTGGTCATTAATTTCCAATAAAATAAACCACATCAATGTTGACGTTCGGATTGAATTGAAAGATAAAATTCAAATAATGTTCTCCGTTTCGCCCCACAAATATTCGGCCATGTGTCGGTGCGTGCTACGCGCCGCGGTAGGCCGCAGGCACTAGAAACGGGTTGGAGGGATCCTGATAACATCTAATTGCCACGTTTATTCCAAAGGATTGGCACCATTTTTTAACTACTAAATACCTAAAGTGATGTGCAAACATAATTTATAATGGTGGCTGTTGATAGATTTTCTAATTACTAAAATCTCGTATATACTGTGGTGAAACACACCTAGTGTACAATATTTTAGGGGTAGATTAAAAATATTAATCGAAAATGCTCAAGATGCATGTGCCTAATCTCAACCGTGTGAGATATAAGCATTAAAAAAGTTGTAGTTATTCGATTAATTAAAAATATACCGTATTTCCTCGATTAAAAGATCCCGTCGATTATAAGACACACCCTTATTTTTATTTGCCAATAATAAAAAATAAAAAGCATTTAAAAATAGGCATATCATTTATGTATTATCACTATCTAGTGATCGGTAATGATTCATCACGATTGCGGAATTTTACAGCGATTGTAAGACACCATCGATTATAAAACGAAGTCCGAATTCAGACACCGAAATTGGAAAATACATGCGTCTTGTAATCGAGAAAATACGGTATTATTGATTGCAAATTACAAGTATATATTGAATACAAAAAATAAAAGGTCATCGAATTTCGAGCGGCCAGACCATTTTTTATATGATTATGGGCCTGAAACAAAGTTTTAAAATAATAATGCGTCAAATTTGCAAATGTTTATTTTTAAAGCTTAACATATTTTTTGTAAAAATCTTATTCAATAATAATCTCCGTAACGGTACAGAATTTGTATATTCTAGTTGAATATTTCCAACTCATAATTTAGTCAGGTATTTCATTAAATATTATGGACTAGGTCTGTTACACTAGTATAGAGAGATTCAATGAATGTAAAGAGTAAATTTGATCAAATATAGCAAAAATGGACAGTCTACAAAAATAAATGTGTATCGAAAATGAGTATTTTAGGAAAATATTACATGGAGGTAAGCTAGCTATCTAACTGAAAGACAGAGTAATAAAAATAAAATAGATTAGACATAAAATAAGATTAGTTATGTACATGCAACGACTAAATGAACTATTAGGATATGATATAACTTTTGTTTTTTTTATATTATATCAGAATACGTATTCGCAGAAATTTAAGTATGCATTTATCTGGCCTATTTAGTATTTATATTAATTATTGAATACGTTCTTAATGACGGAACAGACATTCTGAAACCAGTGGATACTAGAAGATAACATGCTATGTTTATTCTAATTAAATAGTCATTTACATAATTCATTCATATTTTTCTTCTTTTCATCTTCTCCGTGAGATTTGGCCTCTTCCATAAGTGCTCTCTACCGACTCCTATCCCTGGCCATTTTTTTCTAGTTGCCAGACCCTCCCATCTTATTCCAGTCCTCTTCCATATATTTAGTAGTGATGGTAAACCTCTACGTAACTGTGAATGTACCACTGATTGGTAACTGAGATTTAACCATGATTTTTAAGTAGGATTTAACTTTTGGAGGCTTTCTTTTTAGTGTACCAGTCATTACTTGAAGAATTAGGTTAATCAATTATCAATTATCGTTACAATACAACACAATCACAGTTACAATCGCGGTTAAAATAACGGTTTAAATAACGATTTTACCAACACTAATATTTAGCCTACCTCTTCCTTGGTCTGCCTCCAGGTCGCTTCCACTAGAGTATCCACTTGGTCATGACCGTCAGTGTCCTGTTGTCTGACATTCTTTCAACATGACTATCCCATAGCAGTCGTTAGTACCTACAAAATCTTACGATTGTTTCTTGCTCAATTACGTTTTCGAACTAATCATTTATTTTTATTCTGTAAGTTCAATTTTTTTGTCTAGGTTCATAAATTCTTCTTTTTATTTTGCGTTCAAAACGTTATATATATATATATATTTTTTTTTTAAATAATCCACGATATTAAAGTTTTTTTATATTAAAATTAAGGTTTTCGAACGCACGTATAAAAATACTAAGTTTTTATTAACGAGTGATACCTACATGAAGAATTTTTCTGCTGGGAAATTTTAATCGTATATACGCACCATAACGCCACAAAATATGAGCTGCTCTTTAGTCTGTAACGGTGCTATGTACTTGTGTCATTCAGAGCATAATTAACGAAAAGTTTTAATGTACGCATTTAAAAAACGAAAATAAATTCTAATTTGTGTAATGTACCTCGATATATTATTTCAAATATGAGCCCGAAAAGAAATCTGTTTAATTATTACACCCCCCCCCCAACCCCCCTTTCCCTAGTCCGGCGGGTGGTTATTTTTTCGTACGCAAAAATAAACTGTAAGGCTACATAATCCTGGGATTAATGTCTACGAATGAATTCGGGTTTTTTGTTTTGGTTTTCCTGGTCTCATCACCATAAATCCTATTAAGGGTGCCGCTATACTTCCCCGATCCCGCGTCGCGCTAGTTCGAGACTGACGGATTACACAGTATTCAGAGTGTTTCTTTTATGTTTATTCGTTTCACAAAAAATATTTATTGAATCCATCGCAAAATAAATTGGTAGTTTTAAATTAATTTCAATGAAAAAATACCTTTTAGAGAGTTTCATGAATATATACAAACATACATAGGTATACAAAACATCGATTCAAGATAGCTACTGTAGTTCGTAAAGAGCTGTCTCGCTAAGATTATTTCTGTATTGAGTAGGGCATAAAATTGTATTTCCAATTTTAAAGATTTTTATGTTTTAATAAAAACAAATTTATTTGGTTATTAAAACAAATTAAAATTGTATGAAGTTAAATATATAAATACAATTTTAAACGATGTCTAACCACAAAGTTAACGCTACAAACATCAACAATATGAAACAAATTACATGAAAACTTAGAAGGATAAATATACTAGATCGAAAATACGACGTTAGTATACTTGGTTAAAATAATGTAATTGGTAATGCGTTTTCCCAGCAAGATAAAGTTCCAGGTTGGTATCCCGATCAAAAATATTTTTTTTTTATTCGTAGATTTTTCTTTTTATCTTTTCCATCCTATTTGTTTTAATGATTTTTTATTTCAACCAATAATAAGAACGCAAAGTATTTTATGATTTTTTAAAACGTAAATTTAAAATGATATATTACCCTTTATTAATTGTAATAATGTATGTTCTAACTGATTATCATCAGATTGTTAATTACTTTTTGTAAATAAACATGTGAAAATATGTTCGATAAAAGGGTTGGAGAAAACGGAATATAGGAAGGATGGAAGGATTTTGGTACATGGACAGTACAGTAAGAAAAATAGAGGAGCCTAAAGTACCAATAAGTTACCAAGAAGAAACACGACCCATCTGAGAGTTGCTCCTTTAGGTATATGGATTTTTTCTTCACTGGAGCCCCAGGTTTGCTTACTTCAGAATACGTACTCTTGAACACGAACTTCGTTGATGGCGCGAAGTGCGACTTAATAAGAACAATAGCAAAATGTATGAGTTTTGGCACGCACAGCGAGAAATCGAACATACAAACAATACTACACTATCAGCCCCACACATCAGGACAATAATTCACAAGCCAATAATTCATTCTCACTCGGCAGGATGAACTCGGTGTCAGTCAACGCACCTCGATCAATTCCGAAGGTCAAACGTTATCACTCAACTCAAAACTTCAACTTCTAAACCATAGATAACAAACCACAAAAAAGGTCGTGCTTTGGGTATAAGGAAGGGGGTTATGAGTAGGTAATAGACCGGAACCATTCTATAAGTCGCGTTCACGTGCTCGCGAGACGGCGATCGGCAATCCATAAAACGTAAAGATCGAACATAATGTATGTATTTATTTTTTCCACCCGACCCGATAAAGTAATTTGGTATGATTTTATCATCCTTGATAACTTTTATTATCATAATGTTAATTTTATTCATCTTCTTCTAAATTGTGACCTGCCACTGGCACTGATATAACAACTTACATTACTTTTTTTACTTATCTAAGTAAAATAATATATGTTATTAATTTTATTTGATACTAAATAATATTTATGACTAAGGTCAACTTGATTCTTTAAACATTGGCATTTAGACAAAGACAATAACTTATATCCGTGAATATATCTAATAGCCTATATAATGCTGACAACTTTGCACACAACTAAACATTTGCATTTATAACACCTAGTAGTATTCCATTTTCAGTATTATAATTATCATTGTTTGATATTCTATAATTCTACTGCTATTCGTAACTTTAAAGAGTCTAATGGAGAACTCACTTTGGTTTAAAAAACAAAATGTTTGTATTATAAAATAAATATATAAAAATAATATCAGTAAACACCATGTAGGTACATTCAATGGATCGCCCTAAATATGAATCCCTCAAATTCATTTTGTACTTTTCAAAAGTTATTTCCATAAATTGAATAAAAATTGAAAATGAAATGACAAAAAAATTCAGTTTCACTGCTCGATCAAGTATTTTTGTATGTAAGGTACATACTGCGTATGTAAATTATTTTAAAAATTCCCTTTGTTTATTTTCGGTCTCTTTTTCAAATAATTGTTTGTCCAAATAATATACATAAAAATCTTAATCCTGTAGAAAATACCTACATATTTTAAATATTTGAACAATGACATATTTAACAATATTTAGTATTTTTCTTTTTTCTTTCAGGTAAGTGTTTCTTGGAGTTATGTACGTGTGAGGATTATTTGGAAAAATTTGAGGATAAACGCTTCATTTTGAGCTGTCAGGTAACAATGTTTTGTATTTCTAACATTAACAAAATCAAGTTTGTGGTTAAAAATTTTTCCTAAAAATTAATTATGTTGTGTACTATATTTATTTTTAACTAATTATTGTTTTTTAAAAATAGATTCTGTTAAAGAAATAATAACATATGTTTTTGATTAGTTAATGACATCCTGAAGAAGAAAATTATATTTTTCAAAACCGGTAGATGTATTTTTAATTCAAAAAGTGGTTAATTATACAAAGTTAACAATTTAAAATAACAATGTTTTGTTGTATACAAATCTTCAAATTAAACACTACATTAAACGTTACTTGTATGTCTTATTTATCTTTATTGGTTACATTTGTTTAATGTAAACGTATTTTAATGTGATATTGCAACTTTTGTACGTACTTCAGATTAGATATTTAAAACAAATTAGATAGACATATGTATATTGATTTTTTCTGCATCTCTTTCTAATTGTTTAATCTAATTTAATTTATTTGTTTATTTGAATGTGAGTTTATTTAGATAAAAGTAATGGTTAAAAACAGTATAATAGAGTAACGATCAAATATGGTGTCGGGAACCGAAATGAGAAATTTATGAGAAAATGATATAGCACCGTCTTGTAAATTATTGTACAAAATATATTTATTAATAAGAACACATTCTTATTGTGAAGTTGTAATTATTCAGAATATAGGTATGTGATATTTTAAATACTAATAAAATCAATTTTATCGAAAAAAAATAATTAGTATTTCAAATATCACAAACCTATGTTCTGAATAATTACAACTTCACAATAAGAATGTGTTATCCTTAATAATATATAAGTTGTATTAATGTGTCCAAAATTTAATAAAAATGAATTGTTAATTCTGGTGTCTGCTATCGGTTTAATTAAAGGTATTTGAGATTCCGTAAAAACAATGTAGTTGGTTTTCAAATAATTGAACGATAGATGTATTAATTTGAAAAGTCTAATATATGGGTTCGAAAATTTGTCGTCAAAAGTACTGTCGCTGTACCATAGTTGGTTATGCACCTTCCCCATATTGGAAAAGAGATCCAGATTGGCATCCCGGTAGCGCAACAACAATACTTTTCGATATAATTGATTTTATATGTATATTTTTCTAATGAATACATTTAATTAGTATTTCAAATATATTAAATTTTTCAGTTATATTTTACATTTTTCAATGTTCAGTTCTCAAATGGGGGCTGCTTATTTCACGCTGAAAGGCACTCAAACGTTATCCCATGATCAATATTCCTCGCACTTTCTCCTTTTATTAATTTTGTTAAAATGTTAACTGGCGTTTCTGTAAATCATCGAGTGCTCTGTCTGTTAGTAACATTTTTTCTCACTCACAATTGAAATATTTGGAAATGCCATTTCATGTCCACGAGACCCTTAAATACAGTGAAGTATATTTTGTAGACTGTCCTTTCCCGAGTCTTACTCTTAATGTCAGCTGGTCTGCCACATTGAATGTAAATAGTACCTACTCAAGTGACACTTCGCAAACCTGTGCTTATTCCACTGCCACGCAAAACCAAAGCTTGTAGTATATATATTGTACATATATATATACTTTAATATTTATAGAGTTTAGTTTCCAGTTATGTATACATAACTGGAGGTTCGTGCTGTTTTAATCAGATTTTAAAAAAAATAGGGTCCAATAGTACATCAAATTTTGGAATTCAATACATTTATATCTGGAGAAGGGGGAGGGTGGCCAGATGGATAATAGCTACATTTTGTGCAGGGTTCATATGCAAAATTTCGTTTAGATCCATCAAAGGTATAGGACTATTCGCCAGATAACGAAATTCAGCTTTATTACACCCGTTTTCGTAATTTTAGAGGGTTAATTATAAAAAAATAGCAGACTTCAAAAGTTCAAACATGATTGTTTTTTTTTCAAAGTAGGATTGCCGAAAGCAAGCGCCTCGGCATCGAACATTAACGTCACTCCACAACGAAAGTGTTTGGATTAATAATCCGAAGACGAATAAATAGGATTTTGTTTAAATTTTTTTTTAAACTTTATACCTACATAAAAGTGTATTTTCAGAAAAAAATGTTTGTTATTTATTTCTATTTAGAATTAAATTTTTTTTTACGTCACATAATATTTTTAATACATTTATAGAAACTTCACTGGCCTTGTATATATATATATATATGTATTGTGCCGTTTAATTTCTCAATAAAAAAATTAAAAACCACTATATAACGGACTTTCGGCTTTAACGGACGTCCCCATATATCGGTGTTGTTTTAACCATGTTGAATACTTTTCTCTGCCTGATTTCGGTAAGTACTACTATGAGCATTAATATTTATAAATCCTTTAGAATTAGTTACTGTACGTCCACCCTAACGAAAACGCAGTGGTATCGAAACCAGTCGACTTCAATGTTATCAACGTGGGCAATACAAAGATATTTATTTGTTTCAATTAATAATTATGTATTTATATACATTATATATTGTTTAAAGATACTGCTAACATAAATGCTAAATGATGTTATGTAGGTCAACATTAGTAACGAAATTTATCTAATATTGAACAATATTTTTTATCCTCGCCTCATCCCGTTTATGTATTTTCTATCGGTTTTTGTACCCACGAATCACCTGATCTTCTTCCCTTACGTTTCCAAACCATCTGAGTCTACATTATATTATTTTATTATAAACATTTTGAATTTTGTCCAAGTTTGAGACTACGAACATGAAACTTGTCGATCTGTCACTTTATACTCGCCCAACACCGTGGCTGTAGAGGCCTAATTCCTGTTTTATAAACTCTGCTCTTTGTCATTTCCTTAATACATTGAATTGACGTACATTCTGTAGAAGGAATGGTCTATGGGATCTTGCATGAGTATTGTCAAAATTAAACGTCAATAGATGGTTTTATCTGTACTTATTCGCTGGCCATTATTTTTCAATATGAGTCTCCATTCTCCTAAATTGATGAATTGTAATGGTTTTTATTGATCAAAACAATGAACTAGCCCTCTTTTGTATATGTTTTATTATAGGTAGCCTATTATAGCTAAGTTGAACAGAAGTGAGATATGAATAAGAACCTTGATGGACTCAGACTTTTATCTTAAAATTATTATTTTTTTTCCAATTTTATACAGTGATTCAGTTAATTTAATCATGTAAACATAATAATAAAAAAATTGTTTTCACACTCTTTAAAATATCTACTTTTTGTTTAAAAACTGTTCATTTTCTCTCAAAGAAATTTATTTCCTCCTGGATTTATTATCTTTCATGATTTTTTTAATTAAGTCGTTACTACGCGTTAAACGAAAAATTAAATTTTAATCGACCTTTATTAAAAAGATGTCTTCACTTGATAAGATAACCTGACAATGAATGGTTCAATTTTGTTTTTTTAATTAGTAAAACTTTCATGTTTGCCGAAAATCCGAGTTCGCCTTTTAGAGACTTCCTTTATCTAAAAAGTTATTAATTAAAAGACTACTAGTCGAGATTTATAAATTAAATGCAGTGTTCATATATACTCTTGTTCATTTTTTAGTTACGGAAATAAATTATTTTTATAAAAAAAATTTGATGTACCGAATGATTTAAAAAATACAATGTTCTTTTTCACATTAAAAATAGAGATTAAAAAAACTTTGATCATACATGTTTAATTTAAACTAATTAAATTAGTTAATTTAGAATTGTTAGAAGTAATTAAAGTAATTTTATGCTATCAGGTACTAGATTTTATTTTTTTAATTGAATTTTTGACACAATATTTTGGTGTTTAGGTAAGCAAAATGTTTTTTTCTAAATCAATTGGTTTTTCATATAAAACTCATACCTTTGGTTAAATATAAAATTATTTTATTTTATCGATCACGCTAGTCGGACATTGAGTTTATGGTAGTCCTGCTCGCATCCCACAGACAATAATAAATTACTTAACAGCCATACAATTCGACTGGTATCCACCAAACCAGACAACAATACGTCGCGCTGCAACTAGTCCGAGGAAGCCTAGAACCGACTACTATTCTACTCGTATCTCGGTGCCGCCTCCAGTGTACGACGTTTATCTTATACTTTTTTATAATATAAACAACAAGTGTTAATTCAATCTGTAAACAAACGCCAACCAGTAAGTACTGTTTCACTCACAATCCACCCAATCTGGCTAAACATCTTAAATACAACATTACCTAAGTGGTAACATTTCATATACAGAAGCGAGGAAATATAAGGCCCTCGATTCTCACCACACAAATTCTTCTGACACAAACAATCCTTATTGGTGACCTTAACGAGTCTACACAAACATAAACTACTAGTTCCCTAAAAGTTTATCAGGTCTAAAAAAATTATAATTTCTACAAAGTATGTTTTTATCCCAATAATATGTATCCTATATAAAAAAAAAATATACGATACATAGGTACTTCTAAAGATTACTACAAAAAATGCTTCCGGTTTGTCTATCTTATTTGTGTAAATATATCGATTACATTTTCTTTAAATTTTTTACCAATCAATTGAATTTCATCATTATTTTAATTTTATTTTAAGGAGAAAGATTTCCAACATGACCCTAATAATAAACGACCTTCCGAAGAGTTATGAAAGACGAAGATAGAATTCTTTATCCTTACTGGCAACTGGCAACCAAGTTGATCCTTTCGTTGAATTCTTAATACTTTCAATTCTCTTTGCATCCAAGAATCCTTTTCGTAATGTATTATTTGATGGCAGAATACTCGACGTGAATTCGATATACTCGTGATATATACTATATGTGGTTAATGTTTCAGTTTATGCTCCGCCACTTTGTATAGTTTATTACAAACTTTATTTCAAGTTGAACGTTCAGCTTAATAAGCTCACCTACTTTTACGATCCAATTAAACTTGCTTCAACATTATATGGATATAAATGTACTCACATTTTCTCGCGGGATTGACTAAATATAATGTATTATACGTCACATATTCATTAGACTGTGACGCTGAATCCACTCAAAAAGGATTACCAGATTTTTCTCTCATTCTATATTATTGAAAAGAGCTGACGGTTTGATGTTAAGTTTTTTTTTAACATATTCATCTTGCGAAGAATGATTTATAAATTTCTTCCAGATGGTTTCGGTGTCATCATTTTTGAGGGTTCGTGCGAAGAGCTTAGTTTTCGAAGGATTTTATTGAGTTTTTGAAACGATTCGCGAATTTTTTTATACGAATTTCGAATGGTGATTGGTGACTTCACCAGCGACAAAATTTAAGATGGTTACAAGAAATCTTTGTCGATCTAGTATATTAATACACCGATACTGTAGGAGTTAACAAACATCATTATAATGATGTATAAATATTTTTGTTTGTACACAGACCAGTAAATGAATAGACATGAAATAATGTGTACATATAGTTGAAGGGTTTGGATCATTAGTTAAGGGATGATGGATATTCTGCACACATTATACATAGATACATAAATCTGACACGTTTATGCAACAATAAAAGTATTTACTCTCCAAAAATATAATAATCCAATCGAGTCACATATTTAAAAAAAATCGCAGAGCTATTTGATTACGTAAGTGGTGTCAAAATGATCATGTGGGTGATATCAAAATAAAAATATTGAAATAAGGAATTCGCTTTAGTTCGTGTCCATTATATATTTGGTAGTCAGTGAAATTATATTATTTCAATATACGCTGACATCTGGAAATCATTACAAATCTTTATTTAAGGTAAAATAGTTGTATGAAGATCTTATGTTAAGATAGTTTATTACATAATTAAAGTAACAGCTTTATTCATTAAACCCTTTAATTGTATCTATTAATTTATTTTCAGTATTTTAGATTATTTAACCCTAAAAACAACTTGCTTCGTGAACCTATCAGTATTTTAGATTACTTAACCCTAAAAACAACTTGCTTAGTGAACCTAAAATGAATTACTTAATATAACTACTGAAGCCGATTATAAAGTAATTAGTTTTGGCAAATGTATTCTGTAAAATTAATTATTCTGATTCACGATGTCATTATAAATGTAGTCAAAATATTTTTCAATTTTAAATTTTAAAATGTCATTTAACAACACATATTTAGAGAAACGAATTTCATATGTCATTCGTTAACGGGTATGACCAATGGCATCTCACGTTCATTAAAAATATCCCGAATATTTTTTTTTTAATTATCAGTTTTATTTCAAAAATTTTATTCTGCCATTCATCAACATATTTTTGAATGTTTAATATTTTTAATATTATAATTTATCTTATATTATTTTAAACTCACCATATCTAAGATTTATGATATTAATAAAAATAATACAACCCAGCTTTTTAGAGATTTTTTTCCTATGTGTGTCATCTATAGGTGTTCAAAATCAATATTCATTTAATTTAAAATATTAATATCAGTAAATAAGGTTTATTACGCAAGATTAATATATTTTTAATGATTATTTCTGTGTATTTAAATTTATGAAGGTATTATATTTTATTTACTATTCAATTATGAACCTCAATAATCACACAGTATACTATGTAGGTTATGTAGGTAAAGTTATTTAATGTCACTTCAACAACGGTACAATTATATATTTCTTAAACTTTATTAAATATACGTATAAAATTTAACGTACTATTTCACATATACACTACAAAAGGATGAAAATAGAAGAGAATAAAACAGAGTAAGTAATAAATAATAATTAGTTGGTCTAACTGTATTTAATATTTATATATGTAAATATGATCGGCAGCCCACGTGCGAGATTCACACAGTCATTAGAAATAATAATGTCAATGTTTTTAAGAATAACGTTTCTCCCTTACATTATATTAAAATGTTCTAATTTAATTCAACAAATAATTGTTTAGCACCCAAAGGATTATACGTAATACCACCACGCCTTGTTTACACGGGGGCAAGAAGAGAGATGCCACATCCTGGTATTTTTATCTTTTCGATTCTTTAGACTTATAAGATTATATCCCTCATAATCTAGCAATATTTGCTCGCGCTAACTTTTACGAGAACGTCTTTTGTGAAGATTACTTCCATAATTGAGAATACAGATAATACAGGGTGAATATTATATTCCAGGCCGATTTTCTTTGGCCGCCATTTTGGTTTGCAGACTTTACCACATTTGTCAGTTTTCATTTGGTAGTGAATTACAATTTATTATGGAGCATATAACGCCTCAACAACGTATTGAAGTCATTAAAACATTTTGTTTAAATAATAATGGCAATGATGTAACCATTAATGGTGGTCGCTATGGTTACATGTTGGAAAACTACTTGTAGCCGAATTTGGTGTATTGCACCTGCAACACGTGTAGTTTTAATAAGACGGTGCCACCTCACACACAGCCTGAACTACACTTGAAATTTTGCTAGTAATTTTTCCCGGCCGCACAATGACAAAAAGTTGTGATATCAATCACCTGATTTGACGGACTATTTTTTGTGGAAGTACTTGAAAGGAAAATTCTACGCTAATAATCCAACAACATTACCGATACTACAGGACGATATTCGAAATGAAATAATACGCGAAGTGTGCGAGAATGTTATGAAAAATATGGTTAAAAGAGCACGCATTTGTGCCTCTGCTAGAAATGGCCACTTAGCCGATATCATATTCTATACATAATTGTAATAAACCAAATCATTTATAAATAAAAACCAAAAAAAATTATGTTACTAGTTATTCAAATTCAACATCGGCCTGGAACATAATATAAAAAAAAGTGATGTCTTTCATATTTCAACATTAAATATATAATATGTTACAGACATAGGTATGTATAGGTATAGGTATGTATAGGTATAGATATGTATAGGTATAGGTATGTATAGGTATCAGCAACAATCTCTCCTTTATTGATCACAATCAAATAATAATAGACACACTGATAATTAATTTACTCATTACGTTTATAATATTTCTTATTTGAACAGTTTCCTTTCAACAGCCTCTGTATCCTTCTCCTATGCATCTGCCTCACAGGTTACCGCGGGATTTCTTTTTGAAGGCTGCTTAAAAATTTAATCAGTTTATTATGATAAACTATTTAGTTTTCCTCCTGTGTTCCTTTTAAAATCTTGTCCACCATTTTACTTCACAATTCATCACCCTTGATTTCCCTGCCACCTCACAAGCGACATAAGTGTCACGAGTGTCGTGTCTGCATGCATTATGTATCAGATACACACCGCCAACAACGTACTCCTGACAGCTTATCAAAGGGGGCCCTGACTCTATCTATAGTCTGACACATCCTCAGTTGGCTTATTCGTAGGGCTGGTGGGTACGCCAATTTTTGTCGATTTAAAATTTTATAATGTTTTCTAACAATTTTCTAGATATGTATTTACTGTTTCCGAGGCATGTTTGCAGAACTCCATAATTATATTATAAAGATTGAGTGTTTTATTTTCACATGAGGTATTTATTGAATTATTTTCATCGTTTTAGATTAAAACTGTACATATCTCATATTTTAATTACATTTACATGATATTATTTTGCCATCGTGATAATTATTGTCATTATTAGTCTCACTATTTATGCATGTATTAATGGTTAATTTATGATATATTTGTAATCTTAAATAAGGTCTTTAAGAAAACGCTTTTGGCTCGAAATTGCTTCTAAAAGTCGATCTATATAATGTTTCATGTAATGAAATAGATTATACTCTTATAAATATAATGTCTTAATAATCTATATGAAAATTTGCATATTAATCCGTAGGTTGAAAGTTTGAGTCGAACGTATGTAAACCATAAATTAATTAACATCCATTGTGTCACTGAAAAATGTAAAGAGAGGAACTCGTAAGGACCCGAAACTGGGACCCTTCTGTTCCCAGCAAACTGCTCTCCAAGCTGAGCTATTCAAACCTTATTTGTTTCGTTAAGTTTGTTTAGCGCATCATACATACTTCAGTGATACTTGTATTTTTTCCAGTAGCAAGCTACCATTTTTTCAGTGGTGTTTTTGCTTTCGTTTATTTATTAAGGACTGATATGGTCTGAAGAATTGCGATTTCTCTGATATAACGTGAACTGAATATCATTTAGTTGTAACGTAGTTATATTTTTATACTGTTTACTAAAATTAAAATCTTTTTATAAAACGTTACTAACATAAAATACTTTTACTACCATACATACATACATATATATTATTTTTAATATTTATTCCACGCCTAAAATTTACCTTATCGCTATCAATTCAATTCAGATTTTTTTACCATCTTAAGGGATGAAATACAAAAAAAAAAATTGTAAATATTATCGAGGAAGTAAAATAACATAATATACTATAAAGTGGGTGTAGGGTGTAGCGACGGCTGCGACCAGAAGGCGCCGCGACGCCGACGTCATAATATAGTTATTTCGTCAACGTCACTGTAGCGCTGTGACAAATAGATACCACAGCGACTGTCACGTGATAATTGGTATATCAACATATTTGTGATCTTAACCCTTATACGCCGGTAAATAGTGATGTCTGAAATTATTTGTGAAGGCTTATGTGTAATCTGTAGACAGGAACATAATATTTAAGCAATGCATTCAATTTACGTTTTGTAATTTTGATTCATTAAAAATATCAATTTGATATCTACAATTACATAATTTAGTTAACAAACTAGTTATCAAAATATGAACATGGATTCAGATTGTTTTATAAAAGTTATTTTTATTACTCAGGGTGTCGAAAATATGATTCTAACGTAGGTAATTTTAATACGTGCATAAGAACATTTCCTTCCTTGATAATTAAGTCAATGTAAATATGTTACTAAAAAATTCATACAACGAATATTTTTTTTGACGAAGATAAAGCTGGTATCAAAACTTGAACCTGAAACTTTTCTATTGCCTGCAAAGGGAACTAACAGCTAAACTATATTAGCATTATAAGTGTCGTCAGATTTGACACCCAGATGTGACATATCTATTTTTTCAGTTGAAAACATTTTTATAATAGAAGAATTACGAAACAAATTATTTTACAAAAAAATGATTAAATTAACGTTTTATTAGTCAACTTACGATTTTTAAAAAACACATCATTCTTTGATAATTATTACCAGCGTTACCTAGCTTTCGCTCAAAGTCATCTAAACCAACAGACCAGTAAATAAATACATATATAGGAGAGGGATTCGGAACATTAGTTGCGAAATGACGGGCATTCTACACACATTCTTGGTGGAAACATAAATCCGATAGTTTATGATACATTTATCCAACAGTAAAAGTATTTTCTCTTCGAAAATTAAATATTTGTGTAAACAAGGTGAATTTTTTACATTAATGCATATTATATTGTCAGCGTTTAAATTTTCGTTCCAATCGAGTCATATTTGAAAAAATGTCCCGGAACTATTTGATTGCGTAAGTGGTACCAAAATATTGGGACAAGAAATTTTTCGTTAATTCATATCTTTATATTTGGTCGTCTGTGCCTAGATACGTGAATTATTACATTTTTAAACATATAAATAAGATACATATAACAAATTTGACGAGATTAACAAGGCTGATATAGCTCAGATAGAAGAGTATTCTACTGACAACTCAAGTATTTTAGAAAGATAGATTTTTTTAATTTGATTTTAAAACAAACAATGTTGAAATGTGAATAAACGGTAGCGTTTTAGGAGTTCTTCTTCTAATAGTCGTAAAAAATATTTTTCTTCAGTTGTTTTCACGTTTTTTTTCAATACGCTGAAAGTAAACTTTATTAAATTTGCCTAGTCACGAAAAACATCTATTTCTGAAGGAGTCGGAAAAGTTTGGAAACTGAAGGGGCCACTTCCTTAACGCGCTCATCGCATTTCCCGATACCGCCGAGGCCAAGCGGAATGGGGCGGGTGGCAGAGTCGGAGTGGCGGGCCGCGGAGACGCGAGGGGATCTGACATCTGAGCTGAACAAACATGCCGAGATTAATTCGTAATAAATGTTGACTTCGAGAGATACGTCATATTTATTGGTTCGAGGAGACGAATACATCAAACTAATTGTTTGGAAACATTATCCTATTTATTTTGTTGGTGTTTTTGTTTATTTTATCTGAAAACTTTGTGTATGAACAATATTGTTACGCACATATGTTTGAATCAAATTAAAGTTTGGTATTACATTTTAAATCTTATGATACGTGTAGGGATTGCATACGAAATTTGGAAATTTTGAGAATTCCGAAATTCGTTCTCATAAATATAATTTAGAATTCCGAAAATTTCATAACCAAATCCCGAATTCTAAATATATAAAAATAAAGTATTGTTACGATCACTGACTAACGTCTACACAATGAGTAATCGCAGAACAATAGGGGTATTCCGAAGAGATCGTTCCTAGAAAATGATGTAGAGAGATAACGCCTTTATGAAAAGCAGACCAAAAACGTCAACCAGCCAGACAAAAGATAGCGGCTGCATCAAAGAGATGTCCGAAAACTGGCGGATCAGTATTGAGTTTTGTTTTGTCGTGTGCGGTATTGTGATGTGTAGTGTGTATTTATGGTAATTACTCTGCCTTGGTTTTCTGTTAGATTATCGATATTATTTAACAAGGTAAATTGGTGCAGTTTTAATTTATTACCGTTATTTGATATATACAGTAAAACCTCGATTATCCGGAATAATTGGGACCATGGATAGTCCGGATAATACAACTTATAAACACAGGACTTCTTAAACTCATATCATTAGCAAATGACCACAATGCATATGAAAGTGTTGTAAGGGTAAATTGGTTATATTGACGTTTAGTAGGTCTTCTATCCAAATTAATCCTCAAGAAAAAAGTTTATTTTTAATTTTTAGTTGAAAAATTATTATATTTTAAACAATAAATAATAATGAGTTTATCTTAAATAAGCTTTTTTTTATTTTTAGTATTGACCAAAAAATATTATAAAATTTTTCGAAATTCAAAATTTCGCAGGCCTGTAGGTATACTTGTACAATGCTAAAGCATAATTTTTACAAATAGAATTTTTTATTGTTAAAATTTTTATAATGAATATAAAATAACTTATTAGGTATAATCACTTATGTTTATTATTTAAAACCAACCGTTTTCGAAACAACGTTTTTTCATTCATCTAATAATGCATTGAAGATGAAACTGAAACCGATCGATTTTATTTAATTATAAATGATTTTATATTTATATTATTATAATTAATTATGTATTTATATCGCATTTTATTTGTAATGTTGCAATTTTATAAAACAGTTCCTTGATAATTAAAATATATTGAATAAGTCACTTTAAAAAATACACTCACCGCCGTGACACGTTTACCATCATACCCTATAAATTTTCGTCAGATTTCATCCCCATATGTTATTTCTCATCTATTTTCTCCCGTATACTGATAGTGATTATATTTTTTCAAAGTAATTAATACATAATTTTTAATAATTAAAACGTTTTACCGCAATGTTATTGTTTCAAATATTAGTATTTAATTAAATAGTATATTTATTACTCATTTTTTTATGGAAAGTATTTCTATATATATATCTCTTATATGTAGTTACATCATAACCTTTGAGTTCTATATTGATGTGAAAAAATCTTTTTCAAACAAAAATGAAGGGCTCATCTTGAAAAGTTTTAATGAATTCGTACCTTCAGTCTCAATTACTGTCGGCTGATTTTCGATAATGGTGGACACACTTCGATATTTTTCCATTTCTTTCTCCATTTTTTCTCTTAACCATTAATATTCGTTCTTAAATTTTTGAAGTAGGGATGCTGTGATTAAAATATCAATATTTTAATTACCCCCCACTCCGCGGCGGTCACGTCCCGGCGGACCTCGCGCCGGGGTCTAGGGTGTCGGGGCTCGGGTCCGGGGGGGATCCCTCATTACGTATTCAGGAAGCACACAGACAGTGCTCTGGTTATATCGCGTGCAATATACTGTGATGACTGGGTACATTTATAATTATGACAGTGACGAATGGTAGGAAAACTTTAAACTCGAGTTACAAATAATAATGATCGGTCCGCTTTAAAACATCCGCGGAAAGTTCGGGACTCAGGTCTATTTACTAAACCGTGACGTCTGTTTGCGAGTCTAAAGCATCTCGAAGTTAAATCTAAAACTTTTCTATTTGAAATTCTGTACCGTTTCATCTTCGAGAATAGATTAAAGGATGTACTTCTGGCTGCCGTCTTTATTTTGATGAACGTTATCGGCTGAATTTTTCTTTTTTGAAAATTTATTTGTAAATCAACTGTCAGCATACCCAATAATCAGGTTAATATATCTCGAGCTCCGTCTATTGAGCACGTGTGGTATTTTCTATTTTAATGTATAAATGTAGCACATACGATGCGTAATAGGATTAGGGAATGGTCGCTATAATGGTTTGGTCATGTTTCATGAAATACGTTTCGGTAGCAAAATTAAAAGAAAAATATACGACTCGAGTATTGGTGAATAATAACCACGAAATGAATGACCAAATACATCAGGCTCTGAAAAATAATTATGTAAGATGTCCTAACGATCGATGAATATGCAAAATGTATAAATGTATAGTGATCTGTACACAGCACTGAACGCACCCGGCAAAGCGGTATCAAATCACCACCATGTGAGCAACGCACAAAGCACAGTTGGCGTGACAGCAGGCCGCGATGCCAACTCAAAACTTATTTCCCGCCATCGGACTCGACAATATCGTACACTCCCGTGTTCTGCATGCCAATGCGTAAATTCTACCATAATATTAATAATCATTGTAAACTACAAACAATTAACCCTGTGTTAATCAATTAAGTACCGATCGGTATAATTGCTCCGCTTATGTCATAAATATTTCATCCCACACACTAAACCAAGGTGAATACCGCTATACTCGAATATGAATGATGAGCCGAGTCTGGGGGCGAATCATTATTCACACATTTAATCATCATGATCCCATACAACACATATCCACAAATGACAAGGAAGTGTGGTGTTCTGTCTTCTTGATTATGCGTGATGGTTAGAAGCAAGCATCAGCGCATAATACGATATTACCAGCGACCACTGTTTAAAAAGTGACATTAATGAATAATATGATATACGATTCGTTCTCAAATTATATTATAATATTTCAATCCACCTGCACTATGAAAACAGAATTAAATTGTGCTATCTGTCTGGGAATCTATACCTTTCATCTATAAACTATATCAATAATTTTGTCCTATTACTAGCCCTTTGTTCTCATTCAGTGTACACCACTGTACGTCTAATTAAGTTAACCAGACATATTAGACCTTCGTCCATTTGTCATATTTGGTAAACTAACTAAAATTGCCTTCTAATTAAAATTATAATGCATTCTGACTATGGCTGACATTTCGATTAACGTGCAAAGTTGTTTACATCACATTTTAATTATTTTTTTAATATAAGTTTTTCGACAGTTATGAAGGTAGATAGAGCCGACGAATCGCCATACTTATGGTGACGCAGGCTGTTTTTTCTCTTCTGACACGAGTATCTTCCTTCAGAAACTGTTTGTATCCATATACTCGTAACTTTAATATCAGTCATCGCGCGTTTTATATCCCCGAACATAATAAAACATTTAAAATAAAAATTAATACGCTTTTCCCTCAGCTTTTCGTAATTTCCTTACGTGCGTATCTCAATCTCTTATACAATCATTCTGTCCCTATCTTTCTATTTCTACGTTACGCTACCGTACATAAATGTCATTAATCGGTTGAAAAATATTGTATTTAATTAATTATAAAATTTGTCAAATTCTTTGAGAAACTTTACGTTTTTTATTTTTGTTACATTACATACATACATTTTTGTTTAGAGTTTTTGTACGACGTCCGTTGCTTAGGGCAGCCAGCTTTTGCACAACATCCAATTTCAATAATGAACACATCACTAGAGATGACTCCAGAAGCTCTTTCTTGTCAAACCGCCGCGCTGTCTAATGCGGCGACACGAAGATAAGTAGCTTATGCATCTCAGTCCCGACACCTAGTTCGTGTTCATTAGCGCGGAGCCCGCAAGGCAGTGATGTGATATTTTCTTTATGACAAATGGGAGCCATTTTGTCACGTTAATGATTTACTCTTCCGCTTAGTTCAGCGTTTGTTAAACATTATGACCACTTGAGCAATATTTATGACCTCGTCAGGTCGAATTTGAGACGGAAAAATGTATCGCGGACGATTTCAATTTGAATTAACGTTTCAAATTTTATTTACGGCGCGCTTATAATGAGCCTGGTTCGTGAATTACGGTGTCACATGATACGGGAGGTCTTAAGATGAAGTGTCTATGACTATGTTGGTACTCCATCAATAAGTGATCCATAATATTAAAAAAAATATATATATTTAGACGACAAAAAACACTTCTTTTCTTTGTCTATGACAAAGAGTTGTCTGAATACTCATTCCGTATCCTGGTAAAATATTAGAAATCTTTTATTTATAACTTATTGAATTATTTGTGGTTTTTATTCATTTTAATATAATTTATTTATAACTTTGTTTTTAACCACTTTTATGAGTAAATTTAATACACCAACCGGTTTCGAAAAATACATTTTCTTTCACCAGGATGTCAAATAAACTAACTAAAACCATATGTCAAATTGTTCAAATGTTTTCAAATATATATTTTTATAAATTAAGTATTTAAAAAATAAATATAATAAACTCATAAAATTAATTGAATACAAAGTAATACATAATTCACTATAAAAATGAATAACCGCAATGTAAAGTTTGCGTTAAAAATAATATTTCAAATACTTAATTACTTTACAATCTATAATTTATTTATATTTTGTGATAAACGCTGAAAAACTCCACAAATACCTGATTCTAACTTATATCTGGACCGAAATACACATTTTCTATTTAACGAGATTTAAAACCGCGATCTGTATTAGAACAACTTACTTAATAGAACATTATAATATATCATAGTGAAACACGGGAAGTGTGTGAGCACGTATTTACAAAACTAATGAACCTAAAGGAATAGTTAAAAATACACCTATTTCTGTTTCTGACAATTTCAGTCATGATTTAATTTGTAACTAAAATATTATGATTTCATTTCATTTAACAAACAATTCAAAGTCCGTCCACCATTTCTGTGTAATTTAAAACGCGTTCAAGCCTCGTTGCTATAATGTCCTACCCCACAAAAACTTCCCCTAAGTGTGAATCATTCCTTAATTGTGTGCAATACAAAAAATCCATCCCCGAGGTGGAGCTACGGAGTCACTCACATTCGCTGAGATGTTCCTAGACCGTTATTTTTCGTATATATGTTCAACTTTGCCCCGTCGATATAAATCACGCTACGACTGCACTCGTAGCGAGCCAGGAAAGGAAAAATTTATTTTTAGACGTGTTTCTATTTACCGCGGTACTAATAAAACATTTTTAGACACGTCCCCCCGTACATTTTCCTCGGGACACCGAGTACCGTCGCACGAGTGGCCCAAATAAACATGCCCCGTTTATCAAACTACACTGTCTCTATGAGTGATTGATATATTTGTTTGCTTAGGAGATAGTCGTACAGCACAGAATTATTGTATTATATGTAAAGAAATGTTAGGAAATAAAATTGATTTATTGCAAAAATTTTCGACATCATTTTTGGGGATTTCAATCGAGGTAAAACTTGACATTTTTTTATTAAATAAATGACTCAAGTTAGATTAGATTTTTATACCTGACGTATTGCTATTATTTTCGAGATTAATTAATAGACTGATACTTTATTTTATTTTAATAAGACAAAATAGACTATCAATAGATCGTTAATTACTCTAATTGATGGTCCTACGAAGATATTTGTATCCAATGTGTAGATTCAAATGTTACAATAGACTTTTTTTGTAATAAAATACAAACATATTAAGATAATTAAGTATTATGGTTTACACTTTTATGTGGTTGAAAAGTAAAAATACATTAAAACAATCGAAATTGACATGTTATAAAAAACAATTGTGGAAAAAGATATGGAGAAGAATTTCAAATGTATTCGTAATTTCTATATAAAAAAACAGTTATTTATTTTTACATCATAGAGCTATATATTGAGGGGTGGCTGTGATTAGTGATGAGCTCAAAATCACGAACCGTGAGTCAATCACTGATATCTTGAGTCACGCTCACTATCAGTGATTGAATATCTGAAAATATTGTGATTCGTACTTATTTTTTTATTTGATTTATATTTGGGTGTGAACGGTGATTCGGCGCATTTGCATATGAAACGAAAATATTTATAAAGGAATGACGTCACAATTCGTGATAAGCGCCATCTAGTAGATTCTGCCAAAACTTTCAACATGAAATACTGAGAATTTGACCCGAAAAATAAACTCATATTTTTTTTAAAGGTTTACATTATCTTTGTGATGATATTAAATTAGATATATGTTAATTACATATGCAAAAATATATTATTTACGCAAATTAAGTTTGAATAATATAAGTAAATATGCTAAAAATTATGTTTTTTATTTATTTCATGTATTATGATATCGTCTGCGCACGCGTATTTGTAATGAAACTGTGATTACAGTCACAGTTTTCAATCTCAATCACACCAGTGAGTCAAAAGTAACATTTTTTCTCATCACTAGCTGTGATGTTAAAAATTGTACGTTAAAAATTGTCTCCCTCCTGTCAATCCGTATGTGTAACAAACTACCATATTATAAAGGATTCATAGTTATATCAATGACATTTTAATACCACCAGAAACTATTCTAATGTTATGTATACTAATATGTTTTAATCTTTTATCGCTGAAAGTTGGCAAAGGCTCAAGTCATTTCAGTTAACACGGATATATTATACTATATCAATAAACACACTAACTATATACTCACGTTCAATAATAGGAAGAAACGAGAAAGTTTTTTTTTACTACATACTTTGTATGCTGAATTGTATTCGTATTAATATATATTTTATATTTCAATAAGTACATACTGCCTTTATTATTAATACAACTAATTTGTTTATCTACGGAAAAGATAAAAATATTGATGTTTCTTAGTATCTACATTATTTTCTGCAAATAATCTCAATCAATGCATTATATTCTTATTTTTAATTGTTTAAATTTATTTGAAATATAAATACCTATAAAAGGATGCATAATAAAGTTTATTTTTATTTGATTTTACTGATAAATTTTAAGAAATACACTTTTAGTTTCAAAAGAAAACTATAGAACAAATTCGTTAGCGAATGAAATAAACTGACCGATGAAACACCAAATTTGATCTTCGAGATAAAATTGATTAATATATCGTTCAGTTTTCGCAATAATTCTAAATTTAAATCCCGTTTTTAAACTGACATGTGACGTCAGCAGCACCCGGCCCTAGTGTCTCGTTGACACATGAATGCATTCGTTTGACACATGAGGTGAAAATTTTGGTGCAATCTGTGAGCGGCTTAATGATCGTTGACGTTTCGTCTTCGGCTAACTGTTCCACTCGTATTACTGACAAATGCTACTTCGAGAAAAAAGTCTCGCTTAGAAAAATTGCGTTTCTATTTTCGTAATATTAGAATGCGTGGTGTATTAATAGCAATCGTCTCCCATCGTATGATGTGTTAAGTCTTGTGTCAAATTATGGGATGCAGCTATGGTTGTAGTTAGAATGAAATATCTGTTGTTTTATCGTTCAGAATTCTATTTTTTTCTGCTCATTTATTGATTGAAAATTACTTTTTACCTAAATAGACTTAGATATCTGATTTTTTTTTAAATGTCTTAATAATCGTTATTAATAGAATAAAAAATTCAATCTGTAATATAAACATCTTAACCCTTTCTACCTCAAATTATTAAATTTAAGTGCCTAGAAACTGTGTAATTTTGTAAGTATTCTTCAAAGATAAAATAAGCAAATTGCGATGGAAAATATTGAAAAAAACTATGTATATAAACATTAATAATTACAATTTATGTTACTTATAATCACAATCAGACCTTATATGATGTTCAAAAAAAAAAATATATATAGCATAGTATAAAACATGTAAATAAATATTCTAAAACATTAAATGAATAGTTGAAAATTTAAGAAGAAAAAAATTAGGTCAAAATAACTATTCATAATCAATCGCGAGAAATATAAGCGCGTCAAACCTAACACTGTAACAATGCGCAACTAACATTTCAGTGTTGACATAACAAAAAAATAGTAAATAAAAAATGATGGTAGTCTAAATACATCTAGTAGACTTTTATTTACGTAGACTTAGTAGTATCGTCAGAGAATTGACACTGCAGTAAAAAAAAATATTTTTATTTTTTATATTTCTGAGATACAAACAGTACAATAATAATAACTGATATAAAATATAATATATAAAAATAATACCAGTGACGTTTCTTCAGAATTAAACAAGGAAGAGTATAATACAAACTAAGAAATAGTACCTAATAAACTAAATAATAGAACATTTCAACAAACTGATAAAAAAAAAGTATTTTTACACTGAATATATAAAGTGGAAAGGGTATGGAGGGGAGGGAAATGGGATACAATATATATATTTTAAATATAAATATATTTATATACACGCATGTATATATAATGTGTGTCAACAGTTATTAAAAAGTTGCCGTAGTTTAATTTTAATGGGAAGCAATTTATCGTGGAAAATGTGCATGTGTGTTATAAGAAGAATTTACGTGTTATATTTTAATGTAGAGCGGGTCACAAAACATTTTAAGTTATTAGTTCTGCCAAAATTTAGGTGAAATTGATTATTTGATCATAAATATATGATTTGATAAAATTGATGGTATTATTGAAGTATTGTCAGGGTAGAAAGGGTTAAAAAATATGTGCTATCATCCGTATTTTTTTCACATTTAAAATCATCATTTAATGCAAACACGATTTCGTTGAATGCTATTTCAGAATTTTTCTATGATTTTTTTGTATTTAAACATAATTATTTTATTAAGAAGTACACATTCTTATTGTGAAGTTATAATTATTCAGAACATAGGTCTGTGATATTTTAAATACCAATTAAATTTATATTTTTTTAATAAATACGTTTAATTTGTATTTTTAATTATTTTACACTCAAAGAAAATTACGCACGCATTTTTCATTAATTCAAACGAAATTATTATTATATAGTTTCCACTGTGAATACTTTGTGGTTTTATTTCGAATCTGTACAGTATTTAATTTCATTACAGTATTTTATTTCACCTTATGCAGGATTCATACTTTTACGTACAAACTCGATAGAATTTTGCAATGTTAATTAAAATGTGTCTTTCAATGATATTGTTCATAACGAATGAATTTTAGACAAAAATAAAGTATGTATATAAGACATCATATTATTTCTTCGATGAATTTTTAATATTAAAATTTTAATGAGGCTTCTCACATTTTTTTCTAGAAAAAAAACATCAACTCCAAATATAATTTACATCCCTTTTGCACTGAATCTACTGACATATTGTTTCAAAACAACACTGGTACTGAAAAGATTACGAGTCTTCTGAATTTAGAAGATTCACACCATCTATAACAATTGAGACGTCAGAAATATTATGATAATCTTCATCACTTGGTATTTTTGCCTTAAGCTTATTGCCAAATGTGGTATATCCCGCTCCCTTCGTATCACCTGATGGCTCTGAATATTCTCATTCATAATTCCCGCCAAGCGGATGGTTTATGACTACCGGATGGTTTTTGTTTTTACCCTAATTTATGTTTTTATTTCGTAAGCATTTTTTCCAAAAGAATTTCCAGGATTTCGGTGATACAATTTAAAGCAAAATAGGGGAAAGAAAAATGCTTCCAAATACCTTTAACTTCAAAGAATCGTAAATTTGTTGGCAAAAAATGGAATTGGAAATTGTTAAATGTATGAATACTTGAATAGATTTATATTTGAAATTATTTGAAAGTTTGCGTATGTTTTCTTTTCCATTGATTTTTTTAATGTTATTTTCTTCTCGATTTATTTTATTTTTATAGTCAATCTAGTTTTTTAAATTTCACATCTATCCTTAACATGCTGTACAGTACACCAGTGTTATTTAACCCAGTACCCACTTATTGGATATATGTACATATTGGTATGGAATTTTTACCGTACCAAAATATTATATTATTATGTTATTATATTATATGTATTTCTTAATATATATATATTTTTTTTAATATGTTTAATAAGTTATTTATTTGTTACATTATTTTTGATTATTCTCCAAGAACTTTTTATATAATATTTAATTCTATCGAATATAGTGTTAAGAGTGTACATATGTATGTATATGATATAATGAAATAGTAATCAAGTTTTATTTTTTTAGCAATTTATTTATTGCGAATACTAAAAATTGCATTTTGAATTAACTTTATACAAAGATGCACCTTGTTTTGCCACCTTTATCAACATGTCCATTTTATCTCCAAACTTTAAGCCGTTTTGTTTTATTGAAAGTATTATAAAGGTAAGGCTTATCTTTCATCTTAGATGCTGTGACCACGCTGGCAAGAGACAAATGCTTATTTAATTAGTCTTGACATCCCGGCCATCGCTGCTCGGTAGGTACGTACAGCACTACAACAATAATGTTTTGACGTTTAATTTTGCCGCCGGAAGATTGATGGAGTTCTCCCGCCAAATGGTTTTCCCGCCTTTTCTGCTCAGTCTTCTGATGGCCGCCATCTTACGTCACACATGTTCTCGGCACGTCATTGGGTCATGGGTGATTATTTTATTCCTCGTGATTTAGTAATTCTCTCTGCAATCATTAGAGTCATGATATACGCGGTGATTTTTCATAGCTAAGAAATATATTGGACCGGATAGAACTCGTGTACTATGACATTAAGCGCTTCGGTAAACAAAATAGTTTATATAGAAGCTTTATTAGAGCACTCTTTATATTATTCTGTAAATCTCAGGGCACCGAATCTAATTTAAAAAAAACGTGAAACATATGGTCAAATTATTTTTTTACATACTTTTTATTTATTTTATATACTACTGAATATTTTTGTTTTTTATTCGAATTTATTACGCTTAAGACAGTGTCCGATTATTTTATGTGAAACCCCTAACAATTTATCCTACTTTAGCGCCGCAACAAAAGTACAACCAACATAACTGTTTCCATTAAATAATCGAGTACCGAGCAAAAATATTTGAACACGTGCTGGCTTGTTCAATAACTTTCTTTGCAAGAAAAAAACCTTTTTATATTTTACGCAAATTTGCTGAGGATCCTCCCAGAAATACAATAAAAAAGTTAACGATCCCCCGTGGAATACTAACAACGCACCTTTTTACATCAGACAGGAAGCGGACCTATTCAGGGTTTGTAGGGAGCCCCTTTTCGGAAATGGTTTATCTGTCCTTCTAAGCCAAGATGTTACCTGCGATCCAGAATGTTTTTGTTGTTGTTTGTAAAGGAGACTTTGGAATGGACACCTGTTTGCCCTATGACAATACCTTCTACCTGAATACATCAATCTGTTTTATATTCTGTTCCCGTTTTTCTTTTCAAAGTAATTTATCTGTTGTTTTTGGTCAACGTCACTTAATCGTAATATATTACGAGTACGTCTTACGTCTGAAATTACGGTTTTAAATCTAAACATTAATATGAATTACCATATTTTGCAAGTTTATTGCCATATTTTTCATGAAACCATTGTTTTTAAATAATCTCACTTCAAATTCAATTATAAAAAATATTCCAAATTCTAAACAACCCGATTTTGCACTAATAACAAATTAAAGAATTATATATTAAATAACAAGGATAAGGACGATATTTAAATAAAATCGGGGTTCTACAAATTAAGTTGCAATGATTGCAATTAAAATTAAGGAGCACTTGATAATCGCCTTTTGGAAATAAACCATTATTTTGATATTGACAAGGGTTTAGAAATTATACATACACATACTAGGGGCTTACAGGTAGATAAATTTGAAATTTTAGAAATAAGCAAAAGTGTTAATAGCAAACTAAATATTATAAATAACCAAATTTTCTTTGCAAATAGTCACCTATTAAATTTGTTTTCATATTAGTTCTTACTTATTCACCACTTTACAATTTTGCTTTTATCTATGCTTGTATTTTTAATTTCAGTAGGTATACATTGTTTCCTGAAGAATATACCATAGGTATCGAAACATGTTGAATAATCAATAAATAGTGGTTTAAACAAAGTATTTGGTCTAATAATTTATTAATTACACAAAGTAATTTTGCTAATATTGAAGAAGTAGTATTCATATTTATATTATTGTATTCCAACAATTGTTTTTTAATTTTCCGTTAACTTATTATTTGGCGACCTGTAATTAGAAATATAAGACGTTTAATTTCTTTCCTGTCTTCGGGAAATATTCGCTAGTCACAGTGGCAGGTAAAAAAGGCGAAGGATATGTTCAGGAGCCTGGGAATGTAAATAATAATAATAAATAAGGTACTTGGAGAATGAAGTAACGGAACTTGGGGGTATTGTGATTAATATTGCCTGATGGCGTCTGACAGTTACAAATGAGCCGACCAATCTCTTCTGCATCTGCTGAGATGCTTTTATTTTTCGAGGCACAATAAGAAATATCTTTAATCTGAAGCCTACTTAGCTATTGATTTCATTGCCTGCCTCTAATATTTTAGTATTTTTTTGCCTTTACTTATATTTCAGAACTTTTAAAATATTTGTCTACGATATTTTTATTTTTATCTTTGCCATACTTGCTTTGATACAGCTAAAACCACCCAATATTTAATAATAATATTAATATTAAATCATTTTTATCGTGTCTATTTATTATAGCACCATTTTCGTAAAAAAAATTCACCTCAAGGGCGCTTTAGACATAAACTGTTTATAGTTCCTACATTATCTTTGTATTCAAATTTTTTTTTGCAAAGGTGCGTTTTAGTCTCTTTTTAAATAAAATCTCTGATGCACTGTTTCTTATGACGGAGGGCAGAGTTCCACGCTTTTGAGCCTGCCACCGCAAACCCCCATTAACTAAACTTTTGGCAATGGCTGGTCGGTTCTACAACCTCTCCTGCGGCTGAAGTAGAGGCTGATGTGAGAGTTTGACGTATAGTATTTAAATTATCTGTGATACAAAGCTCTTGAAGATACAGAGGCGCCATGCTATTTTTCGCCTTGTACGTCAATCAGTACAATTTAAATTTAACTCTTTGAGGGAACCGAAGCAAATGTAGCTCGTGCAAAAATTTATGTGAATTTTTATGAATATGAAAATTTTAATTGCAAAAGAGAATTTAGAGACTTTATATATATATAATATATTATCCGTACTGCCGGGTTTAGAATGGATTGTAATCTATCCAGCTGAAACATTGAAACAGGTCAGCATAAATGCTGTTACAATAGTAGCACAATAATAATAATAATACCACAAATGCATTTATTACTTTTAACTTGTCTCATTTGATAGCATCATGCACTGACAGTTTTGCTGATCTGTGTATTCATTGAAAGATCTGAATCAATGTACACGCACACCTACCAACTTAACTACAGATTTAGCATTCGCAGACATTGATTCCTGTATTAAGTGTTGCCATTTAGATGTTGCTGTCCACAGTAGCTATGTTACAGTAGCATTGATCTAGCATACCAATTAAATTTATAGACATTACATTTTGGGGCACACGCGTGGGAATACTCTTGTGTTATTTAATCCATTAACACTAATTACTTCTAATCTCTTTGACTTGCTTTAATTAAATGACGATTACTGCTCAACTCAAATACGTGACCCCGCAATACCTTTGCAAATTTTATTTATATTGTTTTATTTTAAACATGACATGAGGGGTAACCCAAAATATTTACTGATTTGAATTTGAATATATTGCGTACTTAACGAATTGCTAGTCTGATAAATCAACAATAATTTATTCATTTAATCTAGGTGTGAAAATGAAAAACAATATGCATAATATTACACAGTGTGTTCACCAAATTTGTATTAGTAAGCTGCATCGACCCCATTTTTATTTTCAGTGATTTACTGCCTTTTCCAAATATCATAGTGCTCATAGGATCATATGGAATAATAAACTAACTCTTGCTGAATTTTTGTATTAATACATTATAATCATAAGAATGTGCAATTGTGTAAATTTTTCGATAAAGGCTAAAGAAATATTAACACTATGTATGAATTTATATATCTTCAAATCAATTTTGTATTATTATAAAGTACGAATATAGAAAGCACATGAATAGTATCGTTATTAATATTTTTTCATGACATTATGCATTTAATATAAGTATTGGATATTTATTATCTAGAAACGTTTCAATATATAATAGAATTAGCATTAATAATTTTGCGAGGGAGGAGAAATAAGAATGATTTATTTGAATGTCAAAATCGTTGCAAAATCAAAATATGGAGTTTCTTCTAGGTTGGGTGTATGTTTTCCTTTAGAAAACCTAGGCTGACGTTTCGCCACAATAACACATGCCATTATCAAGGCGTTGCCTCAAAAAGTTACGGTACAACCGTAATGTTCACTGGAGATATAACATCTCCCACGATTGAGTTAACATTAGTTATATTTATATCTAAGATTGGCAATCAAGTTGCAGATTGCTGATTTATTCTTTGAGTCATTACATGTGAACCTAGGTGTGATTGCTTTACCATAAAAACGGGGCTTTGCAGAGGTTTTGAAAAAATATATTGTTCTCCTCCCATACAAGATAAAAGATTTTGGTTTTCACTAACGTATAGAAGACACAATACGATTAAAGAAAATGTGTGTAGAAATGTTAGAAAATAATACATAAACTATGACTTAAATGACCTTAAAATATGCTATATTTGGAAGCATAATCACTAGTTTTGATGACCTTTTAAGGTGACTGGGTGTTGGAACCACAACATGGATTTTTTTTGGTTATAACTGTGGCTAGTAGAGTTCCCAGCTATGAATAATTTAAGTTTGCGTTAAAAACCCTTCCTACCATTTTTTGGCATCAAAGATTTAAATTTTTAAATTTTTACTGATTTCAAGGTCAAATATCTCAAATGGGGGGCACGAAAAAATTTTTTTTTGCTCAAGGATACATTTACTAGTTTTTGACAAAATCTGTAAGTTTCATTTTGTCGTTCAAACTGGTTTAGAAGTTACAGTTATATATATATACATACACACATACAATATTATAAAGTTTACAAAACAAGATGTGTATTGTGTATATATATATATAGCATTTACTTGTCTCCTGGGACGAGGCTCTAGTAATTGTCTTATTAAAATTAAAATAATTTTCTTTTTAATATTACAATAAATCTATTCATATTAAGTTCAAATATTTTCAAAAATGTTTTTCATGTTTTTTGCCTGTCGATGATGTCTCTTTTAAATAATAATTTATTTTGCTTCAGAATCAGCCTTAAATCACTTTTAATTCAGTTCAAAGCGAGCTCCCGGTATAATGCTAATTTTGATATTTTATCGGTTATAGAATAAACGAGCGACGATTAAAACAACATAAATTTTATTTCTGTGGAGTTAATTCCATTTTTTACCATATTACGTATTCAAATATTTTTTCGTTAAAATTTTGGGCATTTATTTTGATATTTAAGTCATTATTTTTTAAAAACGTAAATAAATTATCTCTCGTAAATGATTTAATACTTTTTTTCAATTTTCAAGCTTGACAAAATACTAATTTGTTTAATTTACAAATCGTCAATAGCTTGCCTTTAATATTTTATAAACTGAAGGTCCACTCTGCTGTTAAATCTTTAATTATGAATTTTGGGATCCGATGCTATTCATTTCCTAATTATACGTATTTACGTTTGAAATTATTTTTTTATAATTTTTTAATTAATAATATTTTTTCTATACAATTCTAAGATATTTAATGAGTGGTGAAGAAACATGTATCCAAATATGTTGCTTTTAATAGATCAATGATTAAAATACCTTTCTTTCATTGAATTCCAAAACGGAATTAAGAGAAGTAATATATGTATAAATGCATTAATCATATAATTAATATTATCATTTAAAATGATACACGAAAATTGTATCTTAAAAATGTAATATTGAGTAGCGAAGATATTTGCATATATGAAATAACTTAAAATCTCGGCGTCATAGTTTCACTATGAACTTTTATTTCATGTGACAGATAACTTCAACAACGCGAATTTTTAATATTGCATCACAATGAAAAATCGGTCACATATTGTTTTAATAGAATGAGGGCATGCATGCCTTTTAATGAACTTTTTCATTCTTTTTGATATACATATATACCTATGTAAAAATATTTATGGATATTAATTTTTGTTCAAATGTTATAACGTTGTTGTTTAGCGGCTAAGAATAGCTATAAAAATATAACATAGCTTACAAGCGAAAGTGTTTAAGCGTTGTTAAAAGTTTTATAGTTTTACGAAAGATTGAAATGAATCAACGACAAATATTTTTAAAAAAAACATAATAATTTTTCAAAAAATTCATCTGATCTAATATTGTAAAATAATTGATTTATGGATAACATGAGGTATTAGGTTTTTGTTTACGTGTTCAATATGTATATTAACGTGACGTGCTTATTGGTCTCGTGGTGAGACACTAGACCTATCAAGTGGTCGGGACCAGCAAATTAGTCCTTTGGAAATAGTAAGACTATGGATGTGACATGTTTTCCATGTACCTACGCAACAATCTATTTTTCTGTACCTATGAAATATAGTATAACGATTTTTTTCGCAGCAATAGCTGCTTCTTAATAAGAAGTTCCACTGTATAGGTACATATATATTAAACTCTCCCAAAAGATTTGAATATCCAGGAGAATGGTCATACATATAAAACGCATATGTTGTTCAAATTCTTTTTTGCACAATAGTGAATGTACATTTTATAATAGGCGAAACAGCTGTAAATTTATATCTCCTGGGAGCGTCCCAGTACGAGAGGTAGATAGGATAAAATTGTGTAAAAAGTAGTTTCGTAATAATAAAATAAACACAATTTAAAATTGTATATTTGCCCGTGTACACCATTAAACCATTATATATATTTATCTTTAAACCATACCATTATAAGGCTGAAATCAAATTAAATGTGGCTATACTCCTGTAATAAGTCATGAGATCCCCAATAATAATAACTATAAAACAAAGGAATGCTGCATACTTCGGACACATCCTTCGTAATGAGAAATATGATTTCTAACAATTCATTATGCAGAGGAACATAGACGGAAATTGAGCCCATTGTTTAAATATAAATTTATTTTTGGTATAAAATGTGTAAAAAGTGTTTTGATTGATTGATTTTGAAACCATCTCATAATAGATCTAGCATCGTTATACGTAATCGTAAAGTTTAGCGATTTCTTATAATACTTAGCGCACCGGGCTGGGCCGATGCAGCAGTCAAATTATTTAGTTTCCACAAATATGGTCCCTTGTCTGCACCCATTCATTCCCCGCCGATTTTATTATATCCGGCTAACGTGTTCCGTTGCACGCCTCCATCCCTGGATTAATGTGACCATCTGGTGCGCAATCGTGTCTTCACTTTATCGTCCTCAATGATCCCATTTAATTAATCTTGACATTTAAAAAAAATCAAATATTATTATTATTAAGGAGAACGCATTCTTATTGTGAAGTTGTAATTTTTCAGAACATAGGTCTGTGATATTTTAAATACTAATTGAATGTATTAATTAAAAATGTAACATATAAGTTCGAAAATTTGTCGTCAATGCGCTGTGTTAGTGTAGTATAATCGGTTAATGTATGTTCCCCGGGTAGGAAAAGATCCAGGTTTGAATCCCGGTCGCAACAACAATATTTTTCGATAAAATTGATTTTAATATCCATATACATTTAATTTGTATTTAAATAATATTATTATTGTTATAGTGTCATAAATTAATTTATAAAGTCTTGCAAAACAGACAAAAAAAAAGTTTTTTCCTAAAATACATACATTATTTTACATAATTATTTACCTTGAAATTTTATCCATTTTAATATAAATATTACATTATTCAGCGAAATTCCTCTAAGAATCATAGTATTTAGTTTATTTTATTATTATTTTATATTTATTTATTTATAATTAATATATTTAATTTGTATTTAAAAAATATTATTATTGTTATAGTGTCATAAATTAATTTATAAAGTCTTGCAAAATAGACAAAAAAAAAGTTTTTTCCTAGAATACATACATTATTTTACATAATTATTCACCTTGAAATTTTATCCATTTTAATATAAATATTACATCACTCAGCGAAATTCCTCTAAGATTCATAGTATTTAGTTCGTAATTCTATCCAAATATTAATCGGATCTTCGTGCAAAATATCAACTTCTAATATATTTCATTGGGACCGAGAACTTTTTCAGCTTCAGAAGTAAAACGCTTCAATAACCGAAGAGCATACATTAAGTGGACGAAGTAAGAGTGGTACTCCAGGACAGAGTGTGGCGTTTTATCTTCTCTGCATATCTTTGCGGGGAAAATAATTTTAATTCTATATTTTAATTAAATACTACATTATTTATATGAACGTGTCTATGACAAATGTCCATGACGATCGGTAGTACTAAATCACTGAAATAATAAATACAGTTATGATGGTCATAAAACATTTCTATCTTGAATACAATGGTCAGTTCACCAAAACAAAAATGTAATAATTTCATAATTAAAGATGCAGCGCAGTAGTCACCCTCCCACTGACATGTGTTGTATTTTACTAACAACACTGAAAAGTGTTAATAAAATATATTTCTCAGTCATTTTCACCCACGATAATAAATACTACACTGGTCACAGCCTTTAAATTTATTTTCGGTAATACTTTTATCGAAAAATTTATTGTGTAATTAATAAATTCGCGAAACTTTTTGTCTCATGTTTACTGTTTAAATCGTGGTTCCATTATAGAGGATCACGTATGGGTGTCACCATGGGTGTCACCCTGCCTTTATTGCCATGAAAGGGACATAATACGTTCAAAATTTCCAAAGCGGCATTGTTACAATATTCGGACAACACGGTCGGGACTAATTGATGCCCGCTTACGTTCTGACACATTATATGGGCCGTTCTGTACCCCATACAGAACTGAATTAGGATATGTTATATTAAACACGTATTTTATGAAACTAAAAATATAAAAGTTTTGTGACGTGAAAATTAATTAAAACATTTATAATTATATCTTGGAACTAGGTGACGTCAATAATCACCATTTTTTATATAGTTATTTACCGTATAATACATTATCATCTTCTTTATAATAGCAGTAACTGTAAAACTAGTACAGGTAGGCTGTACTAATTGTTCGTATCCAATTCAATACCTCTAGTCTCTGGAATGCATTCATTAAACGAGTGTCCACGATGTGTTCCATTTTTTGAAGAACTCGGCTCCCAAGGGTGATTGCTGTAGGGTCCCTTTATAAGCATTTAATATGTATATATACCGACTGTGGCGCAGCTTCGGTTGCAATACATAATGTTAATAGTCTTATTTTTTAGTTAGAAGAATAAATAAAATTGTTAATTAATTTATTAATTTGACGGATCAGAGGCGAATTATTATTCACTTCTTCAAAATTTTAAAAATTACTTTGTGGTAACATATTATATAATTCATAAGAAAAACATTTTGTTTGAAACCTCTATTTACTGATACATCAACATGTTTCGATACCTATGGTATCTTCTTCAGGAAAAAATAATATATACATTTTTAAAATTTTCTAAATATCATTTACAAAACTGAAATAATTTTTTCGATATCTTGAAATATGGCAGAGTTACAGATGTTCCAAGTTGAATATTTTAAAAATGATCTGTTTTTACCGTTTAATCGTGTGACGTCACATCTTCCGAGTCGACAAATCGGTACTTGGTACCGGACGTCACCGTACTAAATTTCATGGTTTAATGACTAAAAGTTGAGGAAGACGTAGGTAAATGAAGGATCTAGAGAAAAAAATTACTTTGTTAATTTTGAGGACTATTACTTTGTTATATTCTATTTACTTTGCAAGTTTCACTCCACGAATTTCGGCGCTCATGGAGTGGACAAAAAACTCGGCAACCATGCAAGAATTCACTTTTGGGAGATTCTCCTCTAACTAATCTTTCTTCCATTACCATTAAACAATTATTTCCACGTATCAAAAAATCGGTAATCAAACACGTCTCGCCGGAGGAACGATCAACTTCGTACTAATATTGTTAATACTGGCCGGTACGTATGAGAGATGTGACGTCACACGGTGGTATGATAATTCGAGTGTTTTACAAGTTCACCTTTGAACGCCAATATCTTCGAAAATATTGCACAATTTGCAAAAAATCAAAAAGCATGATAATCTTGGTTTTTTTTTTAACATACTGCAAAAGCTCATTTCTGACATGCTCCATTACCTTATTTTGTAACGATGTTAATTACTAAATTATTTGGTATTTTATGAACTTATTTCACCACATAATTTGAAATGTTTATTTTTTCTAATTAATTTATTTTAGGAATTTCATCCAACGAAGCAAACATTTAAAAAAAAAAAAAAAAAAATTATTTCAAAAATAAGATTTTATATCAGTATATGCACACTCGGCATAGTAATTCCTTAGTCCTGGTAAATCTGCGCCATCCGGCGAGAAAAAAATCAAAACACACCCATCTACTACATTTCGGCATGGTATGATACATCATGATCACCATTTATGCGTCATTTACAAAGTATAATTGCCGAAGCGTTTTATATTTATTTGGCAGCTCTCAATTATAGACATACTGGTAGGCAGTTATTGGCTATTAAGATTTGTACTATAATATTTCCCAATTGAATGTTTAGACCAGTCACCGTTACAATTGAATACTGGAGCACTCAATGACAATCATCAGATATTTAATAGTCTTTGGCTCTGATACTAGATAAACATAAATATATTATTTCCATGATTCATGATTGATTCATGACATTTTAGGATAGCTGATATTGAAAACATTTTATGAAAATTATATTATTATTATTTCTGACAAATTATTAAAATAATGAAAATATCTTTACTTATCTGCTTAATGACAATATAAATTAGTTATTTTGGTCCTTAATGACGGGTAAAACGTAAAAAGCCAAAAAAATCTAGTAAAATTGCTTAGACGGGAAACGTGCGACATATCAAAGTGATTGTTTTTGAAATTGGTTAATTATTTTTATAAATAACGGAACTGTCTACACATCACTAGTTGAGAAAGTTTTTGTACAAAAGTATATGGGGTACCATACCGACCAATGAGTAGATGTACTTCCCCCACGGTGTAAAATTGATGGGGTAAGTGATCTTATAAATCGTAATACGCCGAAATAATCACAAAACTAATATGTGCATCACAAACTACAACTCAAAATAAAGGTACTCACGTTATATCAGCGTCCTGGCATAAAAGGTTATCAAGATATACGAAAGGTTGAAGAGGCATACATAAACTCGCAAGTTGACATCAAACAACTGTCATTATTTGAAATGGTATAACAAGCAAACTAATATTTGGATTTGCACCATCTCTGGACCGTCTCTTCAAATATTGATTTATAACATTTGTTAATAGATTACGATACTGAAAACAAATTTCTAACGTAATTAGGAGACTTATATGCACTTCCCCCATAGATGCACTTACCTCGACTCACCTTATCGCAGGGTTAGTCCGTCATAATCACTTAGTTATTAGCTTTATTATGGCGTTATCATTAGTTTTATCCTACTTTATGAAAGTCAAGCTGTAATGACAAATCATTTTTTGTCGATTATTATTTGCACATTGTAATTCCACAATTACCATCCTACAAGTAATTTCACAACCTACACTATTAACATGTTTGATACGAGTGTGTAGGCTTTCTCTAATCGTAATAACGATGTTTAAAATATATTTTAAATAAATGGATTCGTTAACTCGGCGAAGAAAATTTAAACCCGGAACATCCGCATTGCTACGGGAATAAAGTGCAGTTTCCTGGTCCGGTATAGATTATACTGCCCCAGCGTCCGGGCTGGGAGATCCTAAAGTATTACGGCCTCGGAACACCTGTTAACGAAATCCGAATTAATGTCTGTCTGGTTGAATGTAGAACCTTCCACGTAGTTGCAAAGCTGTTGGCTAGCGGAATTCCCCTGGCGATCGAAATACGAACTGCACTCGGAAGGAACGGAAATTGTATTTCTCTGACGTTTTGCTTCTCTCTTTATTGGGTTAAAAACCCCGAGGATAGGAGCAAAATTTCGGCATTTTTTATTTCGTAATAATGCTTAGATCACTCAGTTATACAATACTTGGAAATACTAATTAAAATAAAATACATATCAACAAAACGAGAGAATTAAAGAAGCCTTTCCATCATTCTTCTTATACTACTTCTTTAGCGATCTCGTGGGGACTCGAAAGTGCAAGACCGCAGTCATTACACACTGCCATCAATGCTGGATACACCCCTATCTCTTACAGGTCCATTTTGACATTATCCGGTTTTGATCTTTTTGGCCCTTTTATGAGAGCTTTGTACGTGTCACGGGACCCATTTACTATGGCTACATTCCCCGCCCACTGCAGCCTCCTTGCTTTCACCTTCCTCAGAATATCTTGGACATCATACCGTTCCTGAAGTTCCGAGTACGTTAACCTCTTATTATCACTTATTAGGCCTTAAATCTTGCGCGATAATTTATTTTCAAAAACATACAACGTGATTTTCTGCACAAAGGTAAAACTTCAAGTTTCACACTCATAGATGCTCTATCAGATTTATTAGCATTGCGCATAGTTTAATTCTGTCATTCATTTGAAATAAAAAAGATTTCCTATGCCCTACATACCGTATATTGTGATTGAATTCAAACTTGATTATTTAAATACAATTTGTTTAAATTACTTCTGAAACTGTCTATTAACATGAATATGGAGTACGTCTGACTTTCCTCAATGTTTATTTAGCAATTTGGGCATATTCAACTATCAAGTTTTCAATTGAATGTAATATATTTGCATGCAGTTTGTGTATATACTGTTAGATTAATCAGTTTCAACATTCAAATCATGTTTAGCAATATACATTCACAACGTACTTCATTATATAGTAAATTGTTTTGTAGCATTTATTTCACAAACAGTCCTTTCGTAAATCTTGTTCTATTAGATTCCACATCAGATACAAGTCAAAAGGGCAAATCAATTTGTAATCAAGCGAATGAATGTACAGAAAATACAGTAACTATATCACATAAACTCGCACTTATATCAGTGGAATATGAAATTTCTAAAAATATAATACTCTTACAAAGCTTTATAGATGTGTTTTATCAAAAACGAAAGAGGAATTTTTAAAATATTATATACATCATTGAATTTTTCAATTCGAAACGTTTTAAACGTCACACGGGAGAGAATAATATAGTTACATTATACTATACTATATTATTCTAATAAAATTTAAATACTGATTTTTTACTTTCCTACTTTAAAATATGTTTTTTTTTCATTGTACGAGGCGCATTTTTTAAGTAAGTACCGTTGCCGGATATTCCCGATGTAGCGCTGCAGTTACGATGTTGCGCATGCGCAATAGTTTCCTTCATCTATTGACTCACCACAGTGTGGTCATCTTGTTGTGAGTGGTTGAAATGTTCAAGACAATAGATCAGCTCGCCGACTATGAGATACGGTCCGCGATTCGTTTCTTGAATGCACGAAACATGAAACCAACTGACATTCATCGCCAAGTGATTTCCATATTTTTCTTCATCTGAAGCAGTTCTTTGATGGCAAGCAATTTGATAATGATGATGAACTCAAAGACGAAGTGCAGACCAGGCTTTCATCCCACAGGCGGTGTCGTTCTCTGACGACGGTATACAAAAATTGGTGCCCCATTATGACAAATACCTTAAGAATGGTGGCGACTATGTTGAGAAGTAGCTTAAGGTGTGTAGCATCCGAAGAAAGTAAAGTGCTGTAAAAAATATATATTTGTTAAAAAAAAAAATTCCGATACTTAATTAAAAATTACGCCTCCTAGTTATTTTAACAAAATATTCCAAAAATATTATGTTAATGTGACGTATTTTATATGCTAAATTGAAGCCTGTTGGCAACGACTGCTTATTTCGAGTTGCTGAAATCAATGAATCGTAACCCCGGAATACCTTTACAAGTATCAATGTAGCATCAAGTGCATCGTTAAGAAGCTTCGCTGCATACCATTCTTAGCTAAATGTCTGGATTCCGATCCGTTCTCAAGCCAGAAATATTTCCTTGGCTCAACCGTGAATGACTTAGGAGACGCTTTCGATTTTTGGCACCACATTTTTATTGGCATCCGACGCCGTCGCTCCTCCCTGGCCGAACGTTCTAGAAGATAGCTTGGAAATTGAACCAGATAATGGCTAAATAAAACGTGTAGCTATCTTTCGAAATGGTTTGTTTGCACTTCAGACAGCTGCCTGATCCATTTTTATGGGGTGTTATTGGTCTAATGGGATTAGAGGATTATTTATATCTCTGGTTGCTCACTGATTCGCGTGGCCGGAGGAATAAAAATGGCTTGGAGAAACGGGAATAGACGTTAATTTGTTGTCAAATTCCAGTTCTAGACAATAGTATAATAAACAGAATTTTATTGAGGTGTTGTGTTTTATATTACTCAAAATAATCACGACAGAGTATCACGTGTAAATGTTCCACTGCCATGATTATATTTAGTATTCATAACGCATTTATATCATATATGTACAAATAGCATAGAGATGTTTCTGGTTCTTTACTTACTTTCTTGGATGAAACTGCTAAAAATAATGACTGAATCAGCAATCTAGTCCGCAGATTTTCGTATGGAAAATGTATGAAAAATGTTTATAGTCTTCAACTTGGCTCAGTGAATCGATATCGCAGCGGTTAGCGTTACTTTTTTTTACATACAGGCGTGACTTCATATCAATATATATATATTTTGAAAATGGTCATTTCAGACTTGTGCGCTTTACTAAGTTCCTAATCAAAACATAAAGTAATACAAGAAAATGGAATTCGCAAAAGCATTATACTAAGTGATCTCGTAGAGAGTATACTACACTAACGAGGTATAACATTATTCTGAATGAGCATTTTCAAAGTTTGAATGTACATTCTCAAAAAGTTAAATACCTACGTAGCCGCTTTTAGTGTGTGTATTTGTATTTTCGGAGCTATTGTTAATTATAATAAAAAATATCGCGTCAGACTACGAAGAAAGACGCAAGTATGTACGTAATTTTTTGCACGTCAGAGAAAATTTAAAAAAAGAGATGAAATTATAGTCTGAATGCCATCATTGTAATAAAAAAATTGAAAAATCCCTTCTGCTATGTTAAGTTGGATTGTTACGATGCATCCAATTTATACTATTAGTAATTTAATTAGTCGTGGAAATATTTTAGGATTAAATAAATTAATGTTTTAGTTTTAAACCACTTTATTATACACATATACTAAAGTCAACTAGTTTCAGTTGAACCCAACCGTCTTCAGTACTATATTGACCTTTTGACTTTAGTATATGTGCATAATAAAGTGGTTTAAAACTAAATAATAATAATAATAATTATTATATATTTATTAGATTCTCAGTACAGTGTGTTATATTATAATCGGAAAAACATTTCAGCAAAGTAAGACATATATTTGGGTACCCTACCTGCTACACTAGTATTATAGCAGACAGTGTTCTTCCGGTATAGTAGAAAACAAAGCGCAATGATCAATGTGCAAAATTATATATATAAAGAGTTAAACAAGATGTCATTAGATTAGGTAAATACTGTGTAAAACTTAATGTAAATACATTGTTCAATGTATAAGATATAATATATGGTATATGTAAAGAGTAAAGCAATATGCGATTAAACAACATATAATTAAAACGTGAAACTTAAAACAAGTCCAATATTCAATATATCAAAAAAATATTAATTATATACATGTAAAGAGTAGAACAAGATACAATTAGATAGCGTATAAAAAATATATATAAATAATAAAACAAGATGCGATTAGGTAATTCAATATACTGTTGTACCAGTTTTATTCTCAGGTTTGGACCTTGAAAAGTTCTTGGGCGTAATTTCTCCCCATTTCGTGGAGTCAGAACTGCACTTTTCGTGAAAAATATGCAAGACTGTGGTTGCAATTTTTCACTTTGCATTTAGACTGTTGTATATTTTTGGTGCTAGAGACAAATGGAAGCTTTGTGCAAAAGTTTCGTGAAATTTTGGCACAAGATAGTGACAGTTAGCCTATGTCCTTGATAAGTAAGGGTGCGTAATTTGCTAGTAATATTGTTTATGCCGGTAAAAGTATTTTAGTATACCAAGAATATACATTTGACGGATGTCTAGGGCGTGACATTCTTTGAAGAGTTCATTTGAATGATAGCGAAAGGGTTTCTTATGAATAACTCTAAAAATCATAATATAAAGTCACAACGTGTTTGCTTTCTTTCAAACTTTAATATTTTATGACATATAGCTGGATTGTGTTTGGTGACACTTTTGTTAAAATGTGATCGTTAAGGACGTTAAGTAAAGGAAACAAATTATTATTGCCGTATGTTAAATTAATATTTTATGTTTAGAGTACCATGTTTATATTCTTGAATGTGGCTAAGTTAAATTGTTTTAATGTCTGTTTATATTCTTAATTTCGTAAATGTGAGTTCATTATGTATACTTAAAGCTCATTTTACTTTACCTTACATGCCTCTTTTACTCAACAGTCCTCCTAAATTTATTTAAGATTTTATATCACAGTTATTTAAAGTAGATTCGTGTGTATTTTCACGGAGATGATGACAGCTTTTAATGAAGCGGCTACTCCATTAAGGTTCTATTAATATTTTAATAATGCTCTAAGGTTTATGGCTCACGTAGGCTTTGTCATTTACTATTTAGTGATTTTACAGGTCAAAATGTTGATCTTATTTCCCTTAATGGTTACAAAGTAATGAATTTCTATATAAATTTAATACTTGTATATTACAAATCTCTTCGTGTATTTTATTAAATTTAATATAAAAAAGTACAAAAATATTTATTTGACTTTTTTATCCAGAATTTATATATACATAGTAGATCCTGTGGAATATTTATCAAATTAGTATTTTATGAAATAAAATTGTGAATTCCAATGCAACTTACATGATATTATGTCTTTAACATGATGTAAAATAGAATTTTATATACTTATTAATTATTATAAATTAAATGTATTAATTAGAAAGATATACATATAAAATCAATTTATCGAAAAAATATTGTTGTTGCTACGAATGTTGAATTCGAACCTGGATCTCTACCTATTCGGGGAAATGCATTAACCGATTATGCTATACCAACACAGTGAGCTGACAACAAATTTATTTTTAAAATATTACAGACCCATCTTCTGTAAATGTGATGTCCTTGGAATGGTGGGATGGTGTGTGTATGTATGTATGTGTGCCGCACCGCCGGTGCGGGTATGTGTGGCTATAAATATGGCGCACAGGAGTGCGCGCGTCTCTTTTATCTGCGGCTCATCGGCTTAATAGTTGACCTATACTATTGATATACCTTGTACTAAATTGTAGCTTATTGTAATAACTGATTAATTGTTACAAAGTCTATTTCTTGGACCTTCACATTACGAGGTGTACACTAAAGACGTACTTAGAAGTTAAGTACATAACAGTAAAATTACAACTTAACAATAAGAATGTGTTCTCCTTAAAAATTACTTATTAATTGGCTATTCATGACTTTGATTGGTCAATCCAGTAATTTTCTTTTACATAGTACCTACCTATAATTTCTGCAATGGTGCTTAGTCCAAGGTTTTTTAGGTCAACTGTTTTATAATACATTCTCATGTTTATTTTTATATAGAAATATTTAAAAATACGCGTTACATTTATATTCTTACCATTTTCAAATTAAGCTAAGCGCTTGTGCTAATAAACTAGGACTAACTTGTTATATCCGGGGTCGAATTTCCGATCAGTAGCCCAGTGTTTTACCACTAGACCAACAAACAAGTCGCATTATCACCAATATTTTATCAACACGATGAAAAATCCTAAAGGTGACTTTCGACTTTAAAATTGTTTCTTATTATTATTGTAATCATCTCAATCCTTAATATTTATTTTTAAATTTTCTGTAAATCATATATTTTTTTATATTAAGCATTTTTTATTATTTATTTATTTATGGCACCTTATATAATCGTAATATAAATATAATGACATTTTTCCTCACATACTCACATCCCTTATGTTTCGATTGTGGTAGTATAACAATTGCGCTTTCAGTTCAAAAGTATTGTGTATTCCAAAATGAATTCCTGAATATTCCACCACATACGAGTATTTTAATCTTAAAGTATGATGCATTTACCGATGTTGGTGACATCTGTGTCCTGACTTTAAAATCATTGACCGGAAACATGCTATTAATATAATACTGAATAGCTTAAATATGCTCACCGACTAACAAATACATATTTTTCATCCGCTGTAACCGACAACAGAAGACAGAAATTTGTATTTAAATATTGCATGTTTAATATTACAATATTTAAATAATTCTTGTTGCGGAGACATCGAAAAGATAAAGTCTAATGAGGCTTAAGAAGTTTCTCAGTCGTAGTCTGAAAATTGAAAGCTTCTTCGCTAAGCTTTCTGCTGTGCTTTCATTAAAACTTTTAACCCTCCAAATGCTTTCGAAATCTCGATAAGTTGACACAAACTTAACTTGCATTTATCAGAAAAGACCAGCGGTTCTTAAGCGCGACCCAAAATCTTACGTAAAACTCAGGAATGGGGATATTTATAACCGTTATGCACATTTCCGGATTCCAATACCGCGACGTGGCCCCTTGACTATCAGAGTTTGACCATTAACGCTGCTCGTATTTGGTAGGATACCGAATACTCCCGGCATTTTAATTATCTAAAAATAATTTTAATGAGCCTGATGGCCTAGTAAAGAGAATACGTTCTTATTTTTGTTCTCGAGGTTATAAGGTCAACTCTATTAGATGTTGAAAAGAAATATCTAAAAATAATTCATAATGTTTTCATTTCTAAATACATCTTTTGTATTTTATTAAATTTTATATAAAAAAAACTATGATTTAATTAATGGCCATTATGGCAATATTGAGTGATTGCTATTTTAAGATATACATTTAACGGACAAGGTCTCAATTATCTAACCCAGCTGTCTCCGATGAACCTATGTGCGAGAAAGTCATTTATCATCTTACCGATCCATCTATAACACACAATTTATAAATCAGCCTTTCTGCCCTAGTGCACTGTCATCAGTGATTAGTAATACTAATGCCCAGAAACAGTACCCTAGCTACTTTTACATAGTTTAAATCAAAGAGATTTATCCAGAGAGATAAACTATCCCTTTGTACTGAGAAAAATTTTGATGCCGGATTTTGTAATATGTGAGAAGGTCATTCGGATTGTTTGGCAATGATCGGCAGTTCTCGAAAATATCCGAACGTAAAGAGCGTTACTTACAATAACACCATAATTCAATTTTTACAAAACAAATAATTACGTAAATTTATTTTATTTTCACACTAATTTTGTTTATTTATTAAGGTCGATATTTATATCGTGTTTTATTTATTTGCGTCCAAGATAATGTAACGTTAAAATTCGTTATCTATTTTTATTTACTGAATTTACGAGTTTAATGAATATGACCAAGTTTGTGGGGATTCGTTACTAAAGTAAATAGGATCAGATTTGCTGGGTAGTGGGTAGTTAAAATACGGCTGTTTTCGTAAAACAAATACTATGTGATTCACGAAGAATTTTTCGAATTTCAAACTGGAAAAATAAAAGTACGCCCTTAAATAATTTAACGCCGAAATAGATCATTCACATAATAAGTTTTACATTAACAGTGTACGTACACACCAAAAATATGATTCTCGTATAGAAAAGTAGAGATAAGTAGTATTTAGAGTATGAGATAATTACAATAAATTAAAAAATGTGATTTTCCATTTCATTTACTAGTTACCACTAAAAATTACCAATTTATTGTAATACTGCCTTTGGTAGGTTTGATATTTGTTCATTCTGTAAGATACCTTACTCGAATATACAAATACCTATCCAGCACAACTCTCAACAAATGCAGTTAGTGATTATCTAAAGGATGCATTTCTTTACAATGAACGTTTAAACATTCAAAGAAATTTATATTTAAAAATCTCTTTAACGCTTTTGATTCTAAATTGTCAATATTATCATATTGTTTGGGAAGGTGTTTTGTAGTGTATCCCTGTAGTATAGTTTTTAGCATCGATTCTACTTGTGAACAGATATCAATAACATTTTGAGATGGATATAATAACCCTCCCCTATCTTTCTGTATGATAAAACTATGGCGAACTGATTTCTCGTTGGCAAAGAGACTATCTATACAGGTCTTGCAATATAACTTCTTAGCCAATTGTCGCACAACGAATCCACCAATATAAATATTTGCTTAGAAATTTCCGTCAAATTTTTAACTAGGAATTCTGATAGATTTTTACTATCAGCCTCATTTGATTCATTTTCTATAAATTCCGGTCTATAATTTTCACTTGTGCTGTTAATTTTTGTTATTGCTGAAGAACAATTCAAAATCTATATATATCTTATATCTCGTAATTCTTGATGCAATAATATTTTTTTATACATTGCAGTAAACTGTCGTGGAGTTTAATATTTCGTTTCGTGTTTAATATATTTCGATAATATTTTTTTTTTTCACACATATATTCAATTCCATTTATTGGACTAAGTTCAACTCGAATAAAAGCAGTTCAAGTTTTTATCCAAATAATTGCTTTATTTTCATTAAACCTAAACACGATGATGTACTCTATATTAATCTCTAGTAATTAATTAATTTTAAAATTTGGACTTAACGCGTTTCTGTGATAGGGATCGATATTAATGTATGAGCAAAATTAAAACTTAAAAAAATACTTCTTACCGATGAAATCTAATATCACTTAATAAATTTAATAATTTATTAGGGTTTGATGAACACAGTTTGATAGCACAAGTCACCATTTTGAATAATTAGACCACTTAAAAAGCGCACGTTGTTCTAATAATAACAGCCAAGCGTTACCAGCGAAAAGCAGGAGATGACTAATCGACGTGTCCGTACGAATTTCGTGAAATCACCATTGAAACTTCAAATCACCACATTTGTTTCAACTCTTTTGTAATATAACCTCATTGGTTTAAATTGATTACTGAACCATTTCACGTATCCTACCTGTCGATGCGATTTTTTGAATTTATTTTTTTATCATTGTTAAAAGTCCATATTTTTAATTCTAATCACCATTTACTTCCTAATATAAACAAAGCCTGCAACCTTAACATAAAAAGTTTATAAAAGAAAATAAAATTTTAAAAAATCTTTACTTACAGCCCCGTTCCATGGATTGTAATTGATAGTTTGAAAACTCTATATGGATTATGAAATTTATAATTATAATCTAGATTGCATGGAATTGGAAGCTAGATTATAATTATTTCTATACATATGTAACTCGGGGGTAATTTATATATAATAATAAACTGTACATTAAATTGATACAGAAGAGTAATTATGTTTTTAATATACCACTTTTTAGGAACTTTGTGTTTTTTCATATATTATCTATAAATTTATTTATTATATCAATATGGTACAAAATTATATTTTTAATTTATTGTTTTACAATGGTTTCATTGTTTTTGTTGAGTTATTGCTATCTCAATATAATTCATTGATTTTGTTATTCATTTGTTTATAGATAAACGTCATGGTTTAACATTCACATTAACAAGATAATAAATAATAATGAGTCTAATAAAGGGGTAGAAACAGTGTAAGGAATAGGAAAAGTAGGTATTGATAATTTAATATTCTCAAATTATTTCATTATTTGTATGCCTTTAAAAGATCAATATAAGGCATGCTTGAAAATAAACATATATAGACATCATTATCATTATCAGCTGTTTTCATAACCTAAAGAGGCAGGTAGAGAATTATGGAAATTAAATGACAATGGGTAGGGCACATCGCTCAAATGATGCACAATCGTTGAATGTATGCAATCATCCAGTATTACCCGAGGGGAATCAAAAAGCTGACAAACCGTCCTAAAACTATATAAATAGATTAATCGAATATATAGTTTCTAAATGATACGAAAAAGTTTTTTTTTTTTGTATTACGGAAGTAAGTCACAACTTAAACATCATAAATATTAATTTAAACTTATTTTACGTTAATAGATAACACAGCAAAGTTGTACTGAAATTATTGCTAACTTCTGCTTGTTGTGTCTTTTACAGTTCCCACGTTCACCGGAGCGTGCGTTCGCTTAGTTATTTATCTCGTGTGTCTGACCTTTGTAAATCATCGGTGTGATGCCGCAAACTTTATGAACTTCCTCTTTACGACGTAGCTTCTACGATGAATATGAGAGCGGATTCTGTAGGAATCTTCCTCACACGTCACCGTGGTAGAAAACCTGGATTATTAATTTATATGTAGCATTTTAAGACTAATTTTAACCTGGGGATAACGTAATAATTATTAATTTGTCATCTGAGACATTCCGACCCCAGTTTTCATTACCCTGTAAAAAATATTAACGACGTCTTGTCTTGTCTTGTAATTTCACTCTAGTTATAGCTTTGTACATTAATTTACTGTGCATGTAATACAATTCCATGTCCAATATTGTACTGTAACAACATAAATGGTATTTATTTAAATGGTAGACTGAATGCAGTGGAAATGAGATAACTTAGGTGTATATGTGGCAAATCTATTTATGATAGATTAAAGAATGAAGAAATAGGGAAAGAATGTAAAGCTGATGTTAGTATAGTGAGTAAGATTAAGAAAGGATCACTTCAGTGGTTTAGTCATATGGAACGGATGAATGAGGAGAGAATGGTAAGAAAGATATGACGCAAGTGTTGATGGCACCAGAAATAGAGAACGTCCACGGAATTCTTGGCACGACCAGGTAAATGGAGAATGGTTCTGTTAGAAGCCTCAACAATCGGTGAGCTTGTATGAGAAGATGTATGAATGTGGATGAGGCGAGAATTGTGTGTCAGGACAGAAGAGTGTGGCGCTCTATCCTCTCTGCCTTCCCCCGCGGGGAAACGGCGTGATGGTAACTAAGTAAGTTCACGAATGTTATTTTGTAGCAGGTTAATAGACATACGAGTAATTTTCGATCACAAATGGTACCTCATATCTTAACAAACCATTTTTAAGAATAATTTTAAATCGTTTTTTATTTAACACATTACGACCGTGCTATTAAATCCACACTTAGCCAAATTATTTCTAACTACTTAAATAATTTATTTTGAACAGTGCTAGGCTCTATATATCATAAGTTACTTACTGGTAACATTAGTTGATCCAAATTGAGAGTATATCCACTGGCAACTATTTAGTTACGACAATTTTTCGATGGCGTTTCCGGGAATCAATATACAAAATATGGTAGCGCGTGGAACATGCACACAATCCTTAAATCCGAATAATATTTCTACATTAGCTAAGTCTAATGGTTTCGTATATCCTAAAATACCATCTCACCTACCTCAATTGGATTTAGCATCAAATAGACTTACTTCACCGCGCATATCGTTTATGCAAATTAAACAATTGCATTTCATGTACATGGCCAGAATGGAATTTTTAGGTAGATTATTAACATTTCCGCGTCTCCAAGTATTATATAATGGTCAAGAAATTGACAAGGAATATGGATGATGGTAACTGGGTAAATGTTATGCATGTTATAAATAAAAAAATACACAAATTATGTTGCGTAAAGGGTTTAATTAACAATTGATAAATAAAAACTTTGTTCTAGTGTATGATAACAACTCTGTATAGACAGACTACACAATTACAGCGGATGAGTCTTTCTTCCATAACGTTGACAACGTGGATCCCATCCCATGGGATAAGATAAATGAAGATAAAATCTAGGATAGTCTCACTGCACAACAAAATACCCTACTATGTGTACTATGGAGAACAAATATCTTATAATTTCCTTTTTTTTCATCCTCAACTTTACTTATAATGCACGTGGTGGACACACACCATTTTTTTTATTTCAGATGACTAATCATGAGATTTTTGAATTTTTTTATTTATATTGTTATGATTGATTGATTACCGAAACAATCCCTTATCGTACTGTGATAGCTTTTGTTAATTAGTGTCTTTTCCATTTTTTTTTTGTCTGAACCGCACATTCTTTTTTTGTTTACTTATACAAAACAAAATATTAATTTTAATCTGCTATTAAAAAGTGAAAATTTAATGTTATATTCAATTACAAAAATAAACCGAACAACGTATTACAACGAAAGAATAAATTTAAATTACGTTATTTATCCGCTGATTTAATTTATTTACAATCAATGTGTAGTGCACTCTTCTGTGGTTTTTTTAAATACTAATGAAAACTAATATTTTATGAATGATTATCCACGGATAAATACAATATAATACAATCCTCGATCCATCCTCAGACATTTGAAGGCGAGGGTAGGGTGTATACGTCATACACTGCTCTTATTAAAGGGCAGCCGAATCACAAGCTTCTATATAGTTCCTTGCCTCTTCACTTCATTATATACTCGGTTTAATCACTGTACAAACTGAACATCCTTTTGATTAACTCCGAGACAGCCCGTTGAAATGTGTCAGGTTTGTAAATGATACGCCCGCCCTCGACTTCGTCCGAACAGAGGCTGGGATGTACGCAGATATTCACAGATCTCCGATATGTAACCTTAAGACAGGGTCATTATCCCACCTTGCAAATTATTCCCCACATTTTCCAGCATATTGCATGTTCTACCCGTTTCATGTATGCGATTGGTAGTTACGAGAGTCTATTATAGAGTTTATTATAATAATTTAAAGTGGTACCTTCGTAACTGCTCTAAAAAATACTGTTCCTTAAAGGTTTATGTAGATTTCTTTGTTATTATATTCTTCCATAAATTCTACTAAGTAATTCTAAGGAACGTTGAATGCAGATTGTAAATTCTGACGTCATTAAAAAAAATGTTATGTCAGAACTGTGAACAATATTTTAACAATAAAAGTAAAAAAATATCTTCAATACTAATTGAATGTATTAATTTGAACGATATGCATATAAAATCAATTTTATCGAAAAATATTATTGTTGCGCTACCAGGATTCGAATCTGGACCTCTTTCCAAACCGGGGAAGGTACATTATCCAACTATGCTACAGCGACAGTATACCGACAGTACACCTTCCCCGGTTTGGAAAGAGATCCAGGTTCGAATCCTGGTAGCGCAACAACAATATTTTTCGATATATTTGATTTTATATGCGTATATTTCTAATTAGTACATTTAATTATTATTTAAAATATCAAAGACCTATGTTCTGAATAATTACTTCACAATAAGAATGTGTTCTCTTTAATAAAATAATATCATTAATTAACATGACGGTTACTTTGTGGTGTAACATCATTATTTTAATTTACACAACAAAACTTTGTATTAATTAACAACATAATATTCCCTAATACTTCGCCTTTACTGCCCATATTCCTGTTAACGACCGAAACCTCTCCCCTCTTCTCAAGCCCCACCTCATTGCCAGAATACACTACAATACTGTATTTAGTTGCATCACATGTCCTGATAATGACAGGAACTGTGTCTCTCGGTAAAATAGCCCAACGTGTGTGTAATACAAAGTTTTATTGTGTAAATTAAAATTAAGTAAAATATTAATTTTTATATTAAATTCAATATTTATTGTCTAAAACATTCAGCTAATAGATGCCAGATTCGAATTTTTATTGATTTAAAGTATTTTAATGTTCATTCAGGAAGGCAATAGTAAAATAGTGAGAAATAACCTTTCGGTCAAGATTTCACAGTCTCGTAAACTGATATCAGATTCAACATAAACTAATCCAGTAGTGGATATACGACCGATTCGTTTTACTGAAATAATATTGGTATTTCTTAGTAGCGCTAATAAAATAAATAGCCGAGTTTGGCTTGAACTTTAATGCCTGTGTTACAATTTAAGCTATTGTGCTTTGAATTTAATGCTTTCCTAGGGATAAAGAAAGCATTTGGGATTGGATCTGTACCAATAAACTACTGGGTCCTTACGATTATCTAAAGCTTAACAATGGGAACCGAAGTTAAACAACGCGAAGGTGGATGTACGTTATATTTTGCGGTTTTCGCCGGATATTGTTTCTCTAACCGCACAGTTAAAGTTCACGTTTTGTCGGGGATTTAACCGAAGCACATATTCAACTGTGTAGAAGACTGTAGTTACGAAGAATCTGTCCGATTTTTGTGGTTAGGGTCTGGTGTGTTGTTGGCGCGGTATCATAAAAGGTGGAATGCATAATTTAATACACAGGTATAACTTATATATGTACATTAATTCGGAGAGGAGTTCTGACGTTCAAAGATAATAGTGAAGTTGATTCTCGGAAAATAACCGTATTTTTATTGCTTCTTCAATAAATGCAAATTTATTTTGTTGCAACTATTAATTGGCAATGAAAACACACTTTGTTTATACCACTGTTTATCGATTACGCAACATGTTTCGGAATCAATGGTCTCTTCTTTAGGACTTTAGGATAAAATGTATACTAGAATTAAAATTGCAAGTATATACACAAATAAAATGTAAATAACTGAAAACTGATGGGAGAGGATAAGAAAGAGGGGGGGAAAGCGAGTAACTAATCAGAAACCACTATGAAATCAAATTTAAAAGGTGGCTATTTGTAAAAAGAATTTGGTTTTATTTGTGCACTTTAAAAAACGTGAAGTACTCATACTAATAAACCTCTTCACTTCAGATTATAAATAATTTTATAATTTTCATTTGTTCTCAAATTTTTATTATATTTTACAACAACCCCAGATTCTATAATTAAAACAGATACCTTGATAAGAAACGATATTCTAAACTAAACTAAATATCGTAAATGATGTATTTTTTTAATAAATCACACCATATTACAATAAAATTGTGTTTGAAGAATTTTCGAAAACTCGTGTTTTCCTATTATTACACCAATTCCAACATGCATTAAAGGCTATAACACTATATACCACATTTATATAATATATATATAGAATGCTATTTATGTATATAATAATGATCATATGATGTTTTATCGTCGTTATCATGATTCGCTTGCTCTTCCCCATCTGGTAGGGGTGGATATCTTGTCAAGCTGCCTTCTGCTCCTGTATATTCTTTGCTCTTCGATCTCGGTCCAATTCAGCCCCAGCGTCTGGACGCACATCTGCTTTATTTGAATTCACGCCAACTTCCTCCGGTCTGGACATGAAGAGTTTTTTGAACAATTTATAAACATAGCACTCTCATTATTCTTGATAAAAACGTAAGTTTATTCTGCAGCATTTGGGACAAGACATCCTTTTGTTGCGTTATTATGTCATAAAATTATTTATTACATTTTTTCACTCGGCAAGACAAAGCTCGTATACCCGGTTTAAAGACATGACAAGCAAATTGTCCGAGACAAATTTGCCAAATAACTAATCTCCTTATTATAAACGAACGGTTTAGCAACAATACGTTTTTTTATGTACACATCTGACACTCATTGTTCGGAATACGTATGGATGTTGGAGAACGAAATTCGAACAAAATTGAGCTTTTGTCAGAAAAGGTTCCTAAAATACGATACAATACTGCTATTTTGGAAATTGTACCCATTTTTAGCAATTGTCAGAAACCTAATCGCGGATATATTTCAAAATTATGATGGTTGTCTGAGGGGTATATTTATATATTTTAATAAAGAAGAAACTCCTATTTCTCTCATATCCGGTAAAAATATGTATTATATATAAAAAAAATTATGAGTACATATTACATAAGAAAGTTCATTGGGGTGTTTTTGATCCTGAAATGATGAAATGGTGTCGTGCTGATCCTCTATTGCGTATGAACATTTACATACACCCATCATTTATTTTATTTTAGTCTGTCCATCTGTATCATTCTGTACTCTCGGCAGATATTTTTTGTATGCTTATTTAATTAATGTTTTATTTAATATAATTGTAAATATGAATTAAATATATTAATTAGAAAGATATACATATAAAATAAATTTAATCGAAAAATATTATTGTTGCGCCACCGTGATTCGAACCTGGATCTCTTTCCTAACCGGGGAAGGTGCATTATCCAACTATGCTACAGCGACAATTTTCGAACCTATATGTTACCTTTTTGATATTAATACATTTAATCTTTCCATTATTTGACAAAGCCATTAATATATTAATATTAATAATTAATTCATATATTTAATTCATATTTAAAATATCACAGACCTATGTTCTGAATAATTACAACTTCACAATAAGAATGTGTTCTCCTAAATAATAAAGTTGTATCAATGTGTCCAAAATTTAATAAAAATGAATTGATAATTCTGGCGTCTGCTATCAGTTTACTCAAAGGTATTTGAGATTCTGTAAAAATAAGGTAGATGGCTTTGTCAAATAATGGAAAGATTAAATGTATTAATATCAAAAAGGTAACATATAGGTTCGAAAATTGTCGCTGTAGCATAGTTGGATAATGCACCTTCCCCGGTTAGGAAAGAGATCCAGATTCGAATCTCGGTGGCGCAACAATAATATTTTTCGATTAAATTGATTTTATATGTATATCTTTCTAATTAATATATTTAATTCATATTTAAAATATCACAGACCTATGTTCTGAATAATTACAACTTCACAATAAGAATGTGTTCTCCTAAATAATATAATTGTTTTATATTGTAATTATATGCACAGTATAAATAATCTTCCTCTCTATTCACGAGAATTTTTCTCTTTTAGAGAGATAGCACGCTACTAAAAAATTTCTTAATAATTCTGATTAAATTTAAAATTTATATTTCCATTATGATCTACCACGAAATTTAATTAAATTTTCTACTTCCGTGTTTGATATTATATGTATATTTATAAAGAAATAAAAGATATACAAGACATGTTGTGAGCTGGGGCCGTTGGACGCTTATCTTTTGAACAAGTGGTCATCGGTTTGACCAAGTCCCCATCCAAGTAAAATATTTTTTCATACGTGATTTAATTTAAAAATACGTATTACAAATATTTCAATGAAATATTTATGTCCATAAATTAAATCGATAAATAGCAAATAAACGTTTCATTATAAGAAATATATAATAAACACTGAACAATCTCATATATTACTTTCCGTTTAGTATCTTGTTAGGTTTGCGAACCCGTCACTTCTCAAGACTGCTTCAGGTTATCGTACGCTAATTTAGGAACGTGGGTTTTTGGTTAAATTTCATAAGTTCCTTATAATATTAAATTCATTTATTATCTTTGCTATCCAACTCTGTTCCAATATTTTTTATTTAAAATTATTGAGAGATGCAACAAATTAAGTTGCAAATAGAGATGCAACAAATCATGTTTTTAATTTTTAATACTTATTTTAGACGGGTAACCTAACGCAACAAAGCATTTTTGAATCATTAATTAATATTATGATTATCATTTTATTTTATTTTCAATATTATCCCCAAATTATTTTCAGTTAATTATTATTTTTTATTTTTATTGATTGGTAAATGTGTTATGGAAAAAATACATTATGTTTTAAAGATAGTCTGAAACAATTTGCATGCTAAAACGCATCATGTATGAAGCAATTTATGTATATTTGCATATTGAATTGGAAAAGTCTACTAGTCTGTTCCTAAGGGAAATTAGTTTTTCCATAGTAATGACTGGCGGGTACTTAACTGAAACTCTACTGGCTTAATGGTCAACTGTTAGCAGGAGTTTTGCTGCACTGTTTTTATTCATTATAAATTCAAATAATTTTGTCAACGATGTTCAAATATTCAAAATGGTTATATATTAAAATGGTTCTTTTTGTAATGATTTTAAGAATTTTTTTAATGATGTGCTTATAAAGTTACCACTCCCTAGGGAAGGATGTATATTAATTACCCTTGCCTCTACCCCTGCTACTACATCTCGAATATCTTGGGTCCAAAGTCTGGGGAAAAAATGTTTTATTTTATTTTTGTGTTAAAAAATATAGGAGCCCCCCATAAGACCTTTAAAAATACATTAACCTTTAGAGATTTCAAAAGAAATTATAGTAATTTGTATTTTTTACATTTTGATATATTTGTCACTTATTTTTAAAATCTGTTAATGTTCAATTCTCTTGCTTGATGTGGATAATCGTTGTGTAATTTGAATCTGTTGAAAATGAGTCATGAATCAAGTTATCAAATGACTCGTTTCCCTGTCTTTGTTCTAGCTAAAATTATGTTTTGGGATGTTCTTGCTTAGTATTGATGGTTTCACAAGTTTTGTGTAATTTAATTTGTTCCTGATTTTTATCGCGCTACTAATTAGCCTATGTTTAAGTTTTATGTCATATAAGTCTTTAAATTAATTTACTTACTTACCATCATGCCGTTTCTCTTCGAGTGTAGGCATAGAGGATAGAGTGCCACACTCTTCTTTCCTGGCACAAATCTCGCCTCATTCGCATTCATACCAGCTCGCCGATTATTGAGGCTACTAACAGGACCATCCTCCAGTATCTTGTTTACCTGGTCGTGCCAAGTCTTCAACAGACGTCGTCTATTTCTGGCGCCATCAACACTTGCGTCCTATATCTTTCTTACCATTGTCTCCTCATTTATGAACCACCTAAGTGATTCTTTATTCATTTTACTATCTATACTAAGATCAGCTTTACATTATTTCTTCATTCTTTACTCTGTCATAAATATACGCCTATGTGATCTCATTTCCACTGCATTCAGTCTACTTTCATTCCTCTTCTGCCAGCTCCAGACCTTACATCCATTCATCACCAGGATTCTATTATGTAACGCTAGCCTTGCCACGGTTGACAAGTTTCCATTAGTTATAATTTCATTTTTTAGATTGTAAACTTTGTTTTATACCATACTTTTACCAAACTTTCGTCACCGTTCTTGCTCTTTTTATTCCATGTAATTTGCCAACCGAGTTTAGTAAACTAATTACTCTATAGTTACCGCATTCCATTCGCGACCCTTTGCCGTTGTAGAGAGGCATAATAACAGCTCTCCTTCAATCTAACGAAGTGTGGCTCTCCTCCAAACATAATTGAAATGAATAAAGTGATTAATTGAAGAGCGCATGAAGCCACAAGACAATTAATAGACCACCAGCCTTGATATACTCGGAAGCAACGTTATCATACACCACAGCCTTACCATTTTTCATATGCTTTATTGCATATTTTCTTTCTTCCATAATACTTACCCCAGAGAGCCTTTTTTCGTATACCCATTGTACATATCTTTTGCACCTGAGTATTCATCCCCATTTACTGTCAAAAAATAAAGCCACGCAAGTTTCTTTATGCCATAATGCATCGCCTTTCTTCCTTCCTTGGGTAGTTGTACCACAGGTTTCTTCCGCTGATTCGCATAGAGTAACCTTAATGTGTTGCCATGCATCATCTATATTCAAATCACTCGCTCTTTTCTCACTCAGCTTTTCAAACACTTTCCTTTCAAATTTTTATCTGATATCATCCTTTTGCAAATTCTCAATTTTGATTCTAGATGGCGCCGATACTGCTTTTTTCCTTATTCTTGAGACGACAAGGAAATGGTCAGTTTCCATTTCGGCTCCCCGAAACACCCGAATATCAACAGTAGCGGATCTCAGTATAAAGTCAACCACCATAAAATCAATCATCGAGTATTCATTCCCTCTCTCCCATGTATACTGATGGATTCCTATCACATGTTAGTTTTGTTTTTATTAATTAAAAGTTTTTAATACTGTACATATGTTCATACATTCATGATGTGGTTAATTGAATATTTTAAAAATAATATGCTTTTAAAGTTATCTCTCTTAAGAAGTAAGGATATTAATTACCCTAGGCTTTACCTTTGCTACTTCATCTTGGATGTCTCAAGTAAGTATATTTGTATTGTCATTATGTTAATTTATAAACAAAATACTTACCTATAGATATTTTTTGTGTAATGTAGCGGCTCGTCGCTAGAATCAGGGACTTGTAAGATAAAGCTATAATAAAAACGATACTTTATTTAAGTAATGAGCGATTAAAAGTAGTTGAATAAATTCAAAATAGTGGACATCTGTTTGTATAGAAAATGAATGCAGAACTTCTAAATAAACTGTTGAGAATTTTTTTTCCTGAATTGCTTCAATATGGGATGCTTTAATATTGAAAGCAGTTCCGATTCGGCGTCAGGCCAAATTCTTTAGTAGGGCTAATAAAGACATGGGGTGGTTCAGACGCCACCGGAAGCCAGTGACAATAACTCACCACGAAACCAAATTACGCGGCTGAGTTTACCCGCCTGTCCCCTTAAGGGGTGGATAAACATTGTGTTTTATTTCTTGTAGTCACTAAAAATTACGATAAATTTACTTTTTAATTATTATGTAATGATATTTATGTCATTGTAACTCTAATAATAAGGTTACAGTGAAACAACGATGAATCACTTTTACCCTTACGTCTAAAATCACCCCATTGTCTGTGTTTTCGATTCGATCAACTCAATGTTTGTCAATTCACTCCACCCTCGTGTTAGCATGCAGCGTTTTTTTTTATTAATAATAATAAAAAATCTAGCTTAAGATAGTCATCTACATAATGTGGCAGATATGGTTGTAGTAATGATAATTTTTTTTTAAATATATGAGATCACCCCTGCAACAACACTGTGTATTGGTTTTGGGCAGAACACGATTATGAAAGCTACAACCTTATATATCTTATTGGGTATATTAAACAACCACATTAAATAAATTAAAATACTATTAAATACGTTTTTTTTATATACACATCTGACACTCATTGTTCGGAATACGTATGGGTGTTGGAGAACGAAATTCGAACAAAATTGAGCTTTTGTCAGAAAAGGTTCCTAAAATACGATACAATACTGCTATTTTGGAAATTGTACCCATTTTTATCAATTGTCAGAAACCTAATCGCGGATATATTTCAAAATTATGGTGGTTGTCTATTTATATATTTTAATAAAGCGACATTAACATTTCTAAATACATTTGTAAGTGAAATTTTCTGCAACAATAGTGTATATCATCCGAGATGGCTTATGTTAAATGTATATATATATACATTTGTAAAAACCGATGTACAGTGTTGTTGCGGAGGAGGTCTCTTTTTATTAGCGTTTTTATATCTTCCACTGGATGAAGATCTCCCCAAGGATCTCCTACTTTTTTATGTCTATTATTTCTGCATTCCGTTCAGATCATCTGGATCATTCCAGAAGATCACAACATCATCTGCAAAACATATATTTATTTATTTCCTTGTTACAATGTGTTTTTTTATACTTTTGCAAGTGAAACAGTGTTATCTAGCATATGAAAAGTATATAATCTTATATCTAGGTACACTTTTAATTAGTTTATCGGATGACGCTGCTCAACTAGGCGACCCCTGTATTAGAGCAAGATTAATAGTTTTTATAAACTTTATATATTTTTTAAATATATAAAAATACAAATAATAAATTAAATTGATATACTGATATTATTTATTATTTCTATATAAACTACACATTTTTTCCGGAATTTTTATGGTTAAAACACATTCAAAATTATTATGGCAGATTCAGTTTAAAATTGTTTATTGAAATATTATTGTTGTATACTCTCATTGCTATACGACGCAGTCACGCAAAATTGTTAACGCACACTATTATATATGTAGAATAATTAAAGGCCTGTTTTGTATCATTTTTTCAGCTTCTTGCTTAAATCGATATTAGAAGAAAAGACTTTATTAATTATCAATATTTTAACTTTACCTGTCGGTATTATGTGCTAAAGTGTGAAAGTAAGCCATGAGAAAGTGAAGAAATCAACTAACCGATAATTTGCATATTATTTTACATTAACAATAATTAATTATAATTGGTTGGCGATCCATGTCACCACAAACTGGCATTGAATGGATTCACCAAACAAGAGAAAGGACGCAAAAAATACAAAAAGAAAGAAGATTGTACAAAGCGCACATCCCGTCTCCTTCCTGCGCGGGATTCAACTGTCAGTTCGGCTTTCTTTTAACCGAAATGCAGGACTGCATCACCCAAAATGAAACAAAGGAGTTATCGGACGCGATTCGAGTATTCCACACAGAATTATGTGATATCAAATGTAAGAATAGCAGAATATCAATGCGACATAATTTTCTTGTTTAATACTCTGTCGTTGGTGTTCCGGATTGTCCGGGGTTGAGGTGAAAATATTTTACCAGATAAATTCATTATCTGCGAAAACAAGTCGTAAAAAAATTACAACAAAAATTAAAAATTATCATTGACACGAAATTATTAAACTTAGGATTAAAAATATCAGTATACACAATTATAAATTAAATTACGCTTAGCATGCGCAACTTAAATTTCAAATCTAACATTACGCGCCCGCTTGCTGCATCAAACACGTAAGTCTAAGCGCACCTAAATAATAATTTGCAAACATTTTCGTGTCTTATTATTTGTTACATATTATCAATTTTTCCAGTTTAATTTTTAGTGGATTCATTAGATGTACCTACCGGAATGTAAAATTGTTTTTATGTTTTAATTAATATTTCTAAATAGTAGATAATCAATCATCTATCAATAGTCTACTGTAATGTGTTCTTTTTTTAATGTAGAGTAGTAAAAAAATAATAGTTACCTAACAATCTAGCTTGATAGTTTAGTGGTTAAGACGCTGGCCTAGTGACCCAGTGGTCAGGGGTTCGCGCCTCATTCCAGGAGACCAACAAGGTAGTTCTATTTTCATAGTTCAAGCGTTTATCTTAGTTTGAAAATAGTTGATAGACTATTGATGTGACATGTATTCCGCGTACCCATCTCTATATAAAAAAACATCAAATATAAAATTAAATTTGTAATTGTCGCGGTTTTGAAATACACAAATAGATAATGTTTCATATTCAATCAATCTGTTTAGCAAATGGAACTGTATAATAAAATTAAAATAGAAATAAATTCTTAAATTCTTAATAAATTTGATGGTGGCGACATCCCTTTTGTTCACGTTTAAGTTATAATATTATTATCAATTGTCAACTTCGGTCAATATAGTAGAGATCTATTGTCAATTTTTCAACATTTATTGATATTTTAAAAAATAGATCAAGTACAAAATAACTTTTTCATCTTGACACAATCAATTGTATACATTTTTTCAAAACTGTCCTTGTTGAAACTAAATAATATATAAATATGAATTAAATATATTAATTATAAAGACATACATATAAAATCAATTTTATAGAAAAATATTGTTGTTGCGCCACCGGGATTCGAATCTGGATCTCTTTCCTAACCGGGGAAGGTGCTTTATCCAACTAAGCTACAGCGACATTATTTTTAGCGACAATTTTCGACCCTATATGTTACCTTTTTGATATTAATACATTTTATATGTATATCTTTATAATTAATATATTTAATTCATATTTAAAATATCACAGACCTATGTTCTGAATAATTACAACTTCACAACAAGAATGTGTTCTCCTAAATAATATATATTTTGAATAATTAAATGAATTGTGAATTTAAACATTGTTATTTGACTGATAAGATATCTGTTTGAGGAATTATTCACCTATATGGCCGGAACAAAGCATCGGAGCTTTGTTAACATCGAGAGACGTCAGACTAATTCTAGCTAACGGAGATGGCCCGTGCTAAACTGACTAGATGTATCGTATAATACTAGTACTACATTATATATACCGACAGATTGACTTAAATCAGGTATTTTACACCCATACATTATATTATAGTAATTTATCATTATCATCTATTTGACTCCTCTTTTACACTTCGAAAAATTACCTATTGAAATCATATCCTTCGTTGAATTCACACGAAACTTGAGTTCTTAGTCGCTTTAGGCTATTTAGGCTGCCTTCATATTAATTTGTGGGGTAAGTTAGTTGAAATGTAAGTTGTACGTGTTGTTTGGTAGGATGGCTAATTTGTAAAATTTAATATTCTTAAAACTCAGAAGAAAAAAAAATCCCTAAGGCTAGTCCCACTGGTTTTATATTATTACAAGTCAAATGTTATGAATATGGCATAGAGGTTTGATCTCACATAGGTACCTACTGCCTTCCTTGTTATTTACTATATGTACTTCATGGTATTACTTAAAACTGATAAAGGAAATGTTATATATTGGTAATAGTACCATAATATATAAAATTTACACATAATAACACGCAAATCAATTATATTATTTGGTTCTCAGTCTTTCGATAATGTTAAATCAATAACATGCTCGTCGAGTATGTTTTTATTCCGATTAAAAGTATATCAACTGTTTTTCATGTTACTATTGTATAAATAGAAACATCATTCGATATCTACAATTAGCTCAAACATTATGTATTATATATATATATATGTGTAAGAGTCCCAGTAGTGTGTACTGTACGTGGATTTCCATGAAATTAGAGGTGTACAGTGATGTAATAGGCGGTGAATTTCTTCCCATTGTCCGTTTTTTAATGCATTTGCATGTTCACAATCACAAATGCATCTAGTACAATAAAATAGACTTATGTCGTGTAATAACCATCCGGTGTCGCAAGGCACAAAGAAAGTTTCAACAGAGGACAACAATCATAATACTACTTACATGGAAATGTAATGACAAAGAGCCACGCGTTAGTTATACGGTGTTCGAATATACGTTGCATTTCAGAGACAGAATCAGAGGTTGGATGTCTTAACTCTTTAGCGACGGACGAACGCATCTCTGTTAATGTTCTTTTTTATGACTAGAGCCGTTATATAATTTTTAATTATTCGTTCAAGACCTTAAAAATTGTAGACGATCGAGAAATTTTTAAAACTTAACGACTCCTTTTAAATCTCATTAAATAGTTCACCAGTTTTTAATATACTTCTACGGAGATCTTCCATCGGTGAAAGTTCAGTCATGTTCAAAAGCATATTGTATGTAAGTTCTATTCACGCTTCATTTAAGGGAATTAATAATTTTAATTTCTCTGTGACATTAATATTATTAAAAATCACAATAATTATATAATGAATAAGTAATAATATAGTCGTGTGTGGCCACAAATATGTAATTTCATCAAAAAATATATAAAGAAAAATACCTTTAAATAAATATAGTTCATACATTAGTATGTACTGTTTTATTATTTGAAACTAACATATATGTATACATAAGTACCTACCTAACTAACTTACCATCACACTCTTCTGTCCTGATACAACTCTCACGTCGTCCACTTCTATCTTCTCAAGCAAGCTCGTCAATTGTTAACGCTTATTATAGAACCATCTTTCAGTGTCTGGTTTACCTGGCAGTGCCAACTAATTCTGGTGCCGTCAACACTTGCGTCATATATATTTTTTACCATTCTCTCCTCATTTATTCGTTGTATATTTCGACTCTTTTTTAAGGGCCAAGCGATCCTTTTTTAATCCTAATCCACTATGCTAAGATCAGCTTTATATTCTCTCCTAATTAATTAATTATTTACTCTACCAATGAATGGATTTGCTAAATATAAGTGATCTCATTTCCACTGTATTCATTATATTTTTGTTCCTCTTCTACCAGCTCCAGCTATACGATTGTTTTAGAAAATTGTGTCTTGTTATCTGACTTCTTTGACGAAATCCACTTCACAACCCATCGTAGGTACAATATATTAGGATTAATATCGTTAAAATAAAAGCCTAACAGTAGATTTACCAAATTATATTCTTTCTTCTGAAAACTGCGTAACTATTTCAATGTATTTAACAATTATTTTGTTATATTTTTGACGATTATGATTGTTTTTTTGGTGAATGGTTTTGGGCCAAAATATTTGTTTTTAATGTTTAAACTTTTAGCATATCCGTCTCTCTCGCGAAAGGGTTGATGTCAGCCACACCTGTGGACATCCGCCATTTTGTGAACCATGTTGTAATTCAAAACTTGAGGGAATGTTTTAAACAGGTCGGTAATCCGGAGTATGTTCCGTCGGAACACAACAATACATTTCCATAAGGCAGATTCCTAACGCCAACGCAAACAAGTACCTACTACAAAAACGGATTTGATTTTATAAATTATTTAAATTCATATCTCCAATTCAGATCATCGATTTTTTTCTTTACAAAATTTATAAAAGGCATTACATTTTTTTTACAATAGACAGATTACACGTTCGAATCAGATCACTTTGATTTTAAGGATAGACGCCTATTTTATCAGGTGCCATTATAATATTCGAAAACAGATTAAATATAATATTTACATCAAATGGAAATATATATTTATCGCAATAATGGTGGTACCCAGTGACAGAATGATCTGCAAATAGGAACAAAAAATCAAAAGTAGTGGTGTTGTTTTAAATTCGAGGGTATGCTGCCAATATATTAACATGGGGCTGGCGTCGTCTTAGAGCTATTATTGGCTAGTGACGTTTTTGAGAGATTAATTTTTATCATGATTAAATCATGATAAAATTATTAAATTAAATTAAATTAAATATGATCATTATAATAACATTGTACGTAATTTAGTTACAATTTAGCCAATTTAAGTACATAATTATAAATTAAGCGACGAAAAATACTTGTATTGCTTACGATACTTTAATTCTGTGTATTTAAAAATTTTAATTCACATTTTTGAATCATTACCTACACAAACTGCCTAACTCACTAAAAGTTCAATTATGGACAAGCGCACTGACGGTTGTATCGCGAGTGCCAGTACATCGTTAAATCATTATCACAGCAAAAGCTGCTTTGCCGTTTCGTAAAAAATTCTTCGACATTTTTTAATAATCTTAATATTTAAATGAATGTAAATTTTGACAAATATTTTAGCACAAACGTTAACACGTTAGAGAGACATTTAATTTATTATAGATGTCAGATATGCAGAGGAAACAATGAATTGTGAAACGATATCTCTGAAATCTCTTCTGACTATAATACGAACACTCGAGCGTGGGTTGGTATAATTTATGATACTTCTGCCATTGAATCAAATACTCAAGTGCTTATACATTTTCATTATATTTTTTATACTAAGTATTTTATTCGTAATAAATGTTCAAATTTTACCGATATAAATTAGTCATTCTGTCATTGTTTAAATTTATTATAGTGGTCTTAGATGTGACGCTTATGTTCAAACTTACGTCATTATTTATACGTTTTTATTTTCATTTATTAACATTATGTTTCTGCAGTTATTAAGCAAAAAAAAGAAGTAAAAGTAATGTTTTATTTGTCTTTAATGGTCGCGTTTGTTACTTCCTCATAATGCGTTTTAGGCGTTACTAGTTAAAGATGTGTGACACGCTATTACAAACTCAAAAAATTGTACTTAACGGATAACGATATTTTTTGTAGTGATATTGGATATATTCGTCGCTACAACTATATATCTACCTTTTTTTGTGTTCTTTTTTTCATATTTCCCGTTTTTAAATTATTAAAAGATTTTTGCTTATCTGAACATGCATTTCTTTACTGTCTGCACTTGCGGTTTCCACGTACTGTACTTACATAAAAATGTTATTTTTTTAACTAGGATTAACAATATCTTCCATATAAACAGCAAGTCAACTAAATTAATTTTCACGCCTTTCTCTCTCAGAATCATCAACTTATCGAAGAGCATCATCGAAATTTATAACGGGTGGCCTATTTGTTTTTTGCAATAGTTGTATTGTAGAATTTAAATAATTTACAGCATCATATATATATAAATTATAACACATAATGTTATTTATACAATGAAACTTTTTTTTTTTGAATTTATGTAAATCTTTTTAATATAGCTTCACTTCGTGAACATCCAGTACAACCTCGTAAGTCTACCAGGCTGTTACCGAGTCTCACACATAACACGCAAAGCCTCTTCCACACACCCCTCCTACAACCTCCTCACAAATTCTCTGCCCATCGTCTTGTCTCCCACGCACTTCATTAAAATACAATATTTATTTTTCATCGCTCTGGAAAACAAATGAACCTTTCAAAATACCAGATCTTAAAGCTTAAAAGGACTTCATTCAGATAATATTCTAGAATTTAAATAAGAATGGATCACTAAAAACTTAAAGGTTTTTAAGAAAATAATTTTTTTAACAAAATAATTCAATTATGTTCTCTCTTAAGTTGTATATCAGGCGAAAAATTCATAATAAACATAATTCGTAATTTGTTTTGTTTTGTACGTACGATATTGGGGTGTGGGTGTTTGTGGGTGCTGCTGTGACATGCTCATCACGTTTCGTAGCCAAAGTCTACTGATTGGTGACTGCCTTCAATGTACTGCAGCAGCATAAGTTTCTGGAATCATGTATTACTGCATATCGCCATCAGATAAATCACAATTAAAATCAAAATCACGAGTATCGAAAGGTTTAATATTATTTTATCAATACGTCATAAATTTTCCATCAAAACAGTAATATCAGTGCACGCACACCTTCAAAAAATTACATATATTTACAAATATTGCGTTTTTCAAATGAGTCGCACGGCGGCAGAGGGGCCTATCTGCAAAGTGATCAAATAGAGATTGAAATAACGATAAAATTTCAATTTTTTATTTATTTAAAAAAAATGTTTTAGCATCATTATATTTATAAAATGCATCTATATATACCTGTACATTAAATTAACTCAACACAAAACAATTAATTTTAAGCGTATTAGTATATCTAAGTTAAAATATGAAATTTTTCACTTTGGCCACTCTGCTGCTGTGCGACCCAAATATCATTTCAATCTGACAGAGGAAGAGAGCGAGGTCTATAATCTGTAGGTATAGATAGACAAAAAAATAAAAGTTTTTTTTGTACATAAAATTATTATTATTACAAGATTATCAATTTTTGGAGTGTTTCTCTGAGTGTGAATATTATCTTGCATGATTTAGAAACTGGCAGGTTATTATGTCAAGTATAATAATTATTACACCAATTACTAGTGTTTTACATTAGTCGGTAAATTACACGAAAGCAGCTTTCTTTATAATACAGGCAATTTGCTTCCAGTACAAGACATGAAATCAACAGGAACACTGTACATGCAAACAATTTAAATTAACGTACCATATAAGCTATTCACTCATCGTGTAATAAGCCACTAGCGTGTTGGTTAGTATTCATTATTTCATATGAATAAATATTCAGCAGGCTGCATTTTTGAATGTCCACTGGAGTTTAATCTGCCAAAACTATAAATACAGTAAGCGTTAAAATATCGTTAAAATGTAGATAGTTTTTTTTTTAAATTTCTTACTCATTTTTTGTCCCTTTTTCTTAATTGTTACAAAGTGTATAAATTTTTCAATTATATTCCTTAATACTTGAAACATACGAAGTAAATTAAATATCTATTAAAATTCAGCACACCAAAATCGTAACCATCGAATATATCTTATCCAATAAACAGCTAATACCTCGCACCATTTTTATTAAGCATTCTTGTTTTACCTCATACTTTTTTATTTTTAGAGCACCGTGTTTTTCATTTTACCCTGAAAAATTCCCAAGGAATTCTTGTTTTTCATTCATGCCATCAGAACAGAATGAATTCGTCGAAAAATGGTTTATTTATGCGGAGACTTGTGTCAAAAATGATGTTGTGTATTTGTAGATTAAACATTTTAGGGTTAAAAAATAAATTTTCATCAAAATTCTTTTTTTTCTCTGGTCTCTCTCGTAATTGTAATATAATTACATAAAAGATTAATTTTAACGGCTGTACGCAATACGTAGATTTTTTTAATCATTATTATGCATTGAACAATTTATTTTAATAATGGTGAAAATACTTGTTTATTCACTGAAATTTTGTAGCGTTTCGAAACATCAAAGGATTTTATTTGATTATGTTGTATTTTTAAAATATAATACATTCGCACTTCTTAAACATAATTTTATAATTTAAATATTTTAATCTAAAATTACTAATTTTTGTTCAGTTTTATTGTATGTACGTTTTCTAGTACCTACCTCAATACTTTAAAGTTTTTGGCACCAATAATAGTAAACAATATGCTCACAATATATATAATTAATAATTACAGTTCGTAATTTTAATAATATTTTATAAATGTCCAAAGCCAGTAAAAGATCAAGGATAGAGCCGGTTTCACACTACGGTTTGAACAGTCCTGTGTATTAAATAGTAAATTTGGTCAACAATGCCACAGAACATGGTCTCATACTTGTGCTACATACAAATTGCGCGACATCTTTGTATCTCGGAGAACATGAAACACAGAAACATGGACACTATGTAACCAACTAAACATAAAATCAACATATCTTCTGTTGTCACACTGTTAATGCAAATCGTCGAGGGTTTCTCACTGATATGTACCCAAGCTTTTCAATTAACCATGTTCATAATATATTTCGTTGATACAGAATATGATTTAAAATTGTATAAACTTATTTTAATATTAATTAACCAATAATGGTTATGTGGTTAGTCTATCATTAATGTCAATAATGGTTATGCTAGTTTATTAATAAATTAATCCAGTTTTGTAAAATGGATTATTGAAAGTTTCAAATAAATTCATACATATCGAGCATAATTATCATCAAAATAATTCTCGTAATTACATTCTGGAAATGGTTTAACCACAATTATTTTTAATTTATGTAGCTCAATAAGTATTTTTTTTACTGAAAGTTCAATGAGAATGCTCCGAAAAATGTAGAATCGACCGGAAATATAGATATACATGGTGAATATTATGTTCCAGGCCGATGTTACATTCATCAAAATTTCAAGCGTAGCTCGGGCTGTATGTGAGGTGTCACCGTCCTATTAAATCACATGCGTTGTAGGCTTAATCGACCCAATTCAAGCACTAAGAAGTTATTACGGCATTGCTTCTTGTATTCTGAAAGAAATAGGGGGCATTGATTCCCCTGACCCACATGGTGTACCATACAGTAACTGTGCGTGGGTGTAAAGGTCGTCGGTGTATTAATTGAGGATTTTCAGTGATTTCTTTAATAGTTGTTTTGTTTATTTGTTATTGTTTGTTTTAATGTTTTAATGACTTCACCGTGTTGTTGAGGCGTTAGCTCAAGCATAGCGTTTGCTCCATAATAAACAGCATTGCCATTATTATTTAGATAAAATATTTTACAATTTCAACACGTTGTTGAAGTGTTATAAGCTCTATAATAAATTGTAATCGACTATTTTCTACGACTACCAAATGTGAACTAACAATTTTTTTTCAAACCAAAATAGCAGCCAAACAAAATCAGCCTGGAACATAATATTCACCCTGTACTTCCACTTTAAATACGAAAATGCATGCCATGCCTTCGATATCATAGAAATTGAATACATTTTGGCAACATTTTATATCACGTCTTTATATGTACATCGTTTCATTCCTATATTTCATTTAATTAAATAAATAAAAATCTCCACAGTGGAACTCAAACTCCGGTCCCCGCATAACAAGCGGGCGTACCAGCCACTGCACTACCGATGGATACGAATGAAATGTAAAAATGGACGTTTACTTATAATAATAAGATTTTTAAGTAACTATTTCTCAAATAACATTCAATATTAGTATTAAAATTTGATGTTAAATTTTAAATAATAAAGTACATCTAAATATTCCTAAATATAATAATATAACTTATACGACATAATATCATTAATTGACATGGCGGTTACTTTGTGGTGTAACATGATTATTTTAATTATTACTAATCTAAACATTGTACTACACACACGTTTGGTTATATTGTCACTACTATAGTTTAAAATGGTGCAGTCCCTTTCATCATCAGGTGATAACTATGATGATTACAGGGACTGTACCTCTCGAATCAATAATAGTAGCATGTGATTTAACATGTGTGTAATACAAATTGTAAATTAGTAAAAATTTTAAAAATACTTATAAGACAATTTGTCATTACAGTGTAATGGGGACATATGATAGACATTCGGCGTTTCTAAAATCTTTTTTATTTTAAAAAGGTTTTAAAAACTCCTTGTATCGATCTGGTTATAAGTGAAAATAAAACACAAGGTAAAAGTACGATCATATAAAATACATTTATGCATTCCTTGTAAACAAAAAAAAGCCTTTCTGTAAACATTACTGATACATTATTCCTAGCTGATACGCGACGCCAGACGCTCGGGTTATTTTAAGCTCTACGCTATTATTTTAAGAAAAACATGGCTTATTTATATGGAAGCTGCACAGATACTCTGATATTATTTAATACAGGGGTTGGCTCATATTTCAGAACTGTGACGTATTGTCTTACCAACGAGTTGCTACAAGGGGCCATAACTCTTGCTGGGGAGCGCGTCTGCTGACGGGGCTCCGACGTGATCTCAATATTGCTTCAATAAAACTTTACATCGTTCCAATGAACGGTGTTTTTAATAAGGCTCATTGTTTTCGAAAACCGATAAATAATGGCCACAAATTTCTCGTGACGCTGACGGTCTTCGGAAGGCGTGCGACTTAATTTTTTTTTATATCTACTCTTGAAATTTATTTCAAATTTTTAATTATTTTTAAATCAGTTTTCGCTGTCGCCAAACTACACCTAAATCTATTTGAACGATAGATACAAATTGCTTTTCATTTATAATAGAAATTCGATTTCAGATGTTTAACCAAATTCTCACCAATCTAGAATATATCGACTATAATTATTTTTTTAAATTTTAGCGAGCTTGGGTTATTCAGAAAATAATTTTATGAAATAAAAAAATTTAAACAATGTCCATAGCGGAAAGTTAAAATTACGGAAAGTTAAAATATATTATGCGCACCTACCCGGATAGCCCATTTTAAGAACCAAGGTCAGTATTCACCGAGTACTGCTACAAACATCATAACATGTCTATTTTTGTCTCTTTTTAGATTCAGTTTATCGATTATTACAATTAGCATATTTACAAATGACTAGTATTTCTAAGTATGTTTTGAAGAGTAATAAATGGCAATAATAGTGTCATTCAATCTTATTAAGTCAAATTCCATGTGTAATTCCCGGCCTTATGTATAGCCCTCACAAAACAATGAATTCAGAAATCGGCCTCCGCTTTCTTTCATTTACAATTTTGTTTAGCCCTGACTTTGGTCAAATGCACCACATTATTTTATTTGGTCACCACATTGGTCGCACTAGAAAGTTAAGACAGTTACTTTATTCTCAATAATAATTTTATTCTCAAAGATAAGCGGTTCAAATCTGTGCTATTGTTACTAACTTAAAATGTTCTACTGTAATGAAATTTTAGTTAATGGATTGTTTAAGAAAACAAACTGAAATTAGTGATTTTTTTAAATGAAACAATTATAAAATGTATTTAGTGAAATTCCGAATACATTTTCAGCAGAAGATATATTTTTCTACTAGCGAAAATCTAATCTAACCAATACGCGCTAGTGAAATTATATGCTGCGCTTAACTGTTAATTTGACATTGTGAAAGGCCATTTGCGTTTTTTTAAATACGTGCTTTTGTCGATTAAAAAACGAAAAAAGTATTCAATTGGAGTTACTTTATCGTCTAGTTATCAAACTAGCGCTTATTTTCGATTAAAATTGTGTTTTTATTGCTTCGAACCAATACATGGGCAATATAATTTTACGATATGCTTGAAAATGAAAGTTCTAAAACTTACACTAACATAACATGAACAATGGTAATCAAAATAATAATATAATTTATTTTTAAAACACCTTTGTAAGGTAACACATCACTAGCTGAGGTTAAAATATTCCATCGGCAGGTGGCATCAATGATACAAATACATAACGCATGTTCGGCGTATACCGGATCGACCGTTTGTGAACAAATACAGTTTTACTGATATTGAGCAGTGAAATTGTAAATCAATTATTTGATCAATTTTAACCAGTCAAGTTAGTGAAATTATATTTATACTAGTGAAAATATAACTTATTAGGAGAACACATTCTTATTGTTAAATTTTAATTATTCAGAACATTGGTCTGTGATATTTTAAATATTAATTAAAATATATTTATTAGAAAGATATATATATATATAAAATCAATTTTATCGAAATATATTGTTGCGCCACCACAATTCGAACCTGGATCTCTTTCCTAATCGGAGAAGGTACATTATCCAAGTATGCTACAGCGACAAATTTTTATTTTATGTATTAATATCAAAAAGATAACATATAGATTCGAAAATTTGTCGCTAAAAATATTGTTGCTGTATCATAGTTGGATAATGCACCTCCCTCGGTTAGGAAAGAGATTCAGGTTCGAATCCCGGTGGCGCAACAACAATATTTTTCGATAAAATTTATTTTATATGTATAACTTTCTAATTAATATATTTTAATTAATATTTAAAATATAACTTCACTGATAATACACATTCATTGTAAAATACATGAATTAATTGTTTATCAAATACAGGTGTTAAAAAGATTCATATGTTACATATTATCTCTGTGCAAGTCGTAGTTTTCGGATAGCAGAATTACAGAGTATTGGAATCAAAATCTGTGAGGATCAATGTGATCACATAACCATTTCCTGCTGTATATTATATGGAATTGCAGCTATGAAAGTCTTTGGAATTTTACTGCTAATTTATGCTATTCACAGTTTAATAAATCGTGGGTTCAAATAATCAAAGAACATTTTATCAAAAAACCGCACCCTTACCGATATTTCCTATTCACCAGAAAGCCTTTCTTCATTCATAAATTATTGAAACGTAGCTCGGCTTCATATTTCCTCCCCGTATCTGCGACCTTCCGCCAGACGGTAAATTTAATTTCCATTCCTTGGAATGCGCAGAACACAAGTCGGCTATAAATATTTTTCATATTGACACGGGGTAAAAAATTGTCCGTAGAAAATGGCGGGCGCCGTGGAGGTGATGCAAATATTGATGCAACAGTGGCTGAGGGTTGTTTGCCATCACCCTGTTGTGTATACGGGGAGGGTTGCTGCCGAAGTGGGCGGTGAATGCTTCGCTTTGTGAAAGTGGTAGCCTTCGAAATGGATTTTGTTACTGATTTTTTATTTATTGAAAATAAAACTGTTGAATTTATTTGTATACCTAATACCTAATGTTTCAGATGAATTAAAAAGTCGTGATCACTATCAATTACAAACACATACATTTTCCGTATCTCAGTATCCGCATCTCCGGATATGAGTCCGTATCTCACATGCATATATAATAGCAGAGCATACTATTGTGTGGTAGTTAGCATTTTTTTAATTAATCTACAGGAGTTTCTATTTTTTTATGAATTTCAATTGTCAAGTGTAAAAAAATTATCAGTGATTTTTATAATTTTGGCTTGATTTTATTTGGCATATCATTTTTCATAGTCAAAGATATTTATAGTATACTTCTAGATCTAACTATAACTTCTTCTAGATCTCTTGTTTTATTGGTGTAAAATAGTAAATTATAAACGATTGATAGAGAAAATCAAAAACAGTAATAAAAGCATAACATTTGCACCTGTTATGGTTTTATATTAAAACTATGTCCTTTGGTAATTTTTCCAGATATTTTTGTCATGGTTGATGTTAGTATCATGTTGACTGCACCCTTTGCGTTCCCCAATATTTATATTCTACATGCACATATACGGGACCTTTATTCTTTCTAGAAGCCTCTTCCATATCGCGCGGAAGGGAGGTGCCGAATGCCGAGTGTCCCATCTTCACGTATCTTTTAAATTTATTTATTGTTTGCTCCCTGGGAAAGCTCTTAAAGGTCGCAGTGTGTTGGGATATATTTAAATATTTAAACAAGCTGTTTCACGATACAACAAAATTATGATACACATCATATTATAGGTTCTGTAGGTATATAACTTATAAGTAAATAAGTGGTCGTCCTTAACGCATATTAAAAAATGTTGTTATATTCCCAGTTTTTTAAAAATAGGTAATACATTAAATAAATCAAAATTTATTGAGAGATAGTAAAATTTCTACCTATATTAAAAATTTTCAACATTTCTCTTTTTTATTACGTTAAAACCTGCTCCTTAACATTTAATTTATTATTGAATATCGACTGAGAATTGAGAAGATTTTTACTTTTTTTTTCTGTCATCCTATATAAAAGGTTGTCCATAAACCATAGTTATTGTTCTCAGATAAAGTGTATATATTTATCTAATATTTGTCGAAATAAGATCTCTTAACATTGGATAATTAATATAGCACAATTTTTGTAAAAAAAATGTCACCTCATGAGCGCTAATGAGAAATAAGTAAATACTCTTAGTATTTTTAATATTTATTTAATAAATGTATATGCCTATATATGTATACATATTTTCGACATATTAAATATGCAAAATTGGTTAAGATCAGCTGACCTGAAATTCCGCACCACTCGGGGCCACCGACTGATCTAAACGCGCCGTCGGTTTTAAAGAATACCATAAATTTTTTAATAACTTAAATGGGCTTTCTCTGAGAAAAATATTGTGGAAATGGAAAAGAAAAGAACTTCTATTGAATTTGAAATGAATGAAGAATCACGGTGAATTTTGTCAAATGCTGAAATATATTGCTTTCAGTATCCTTTTGTCCCAACCATTTTTAGAAAGCATTTTTTTTCCGAATTAAAATTCACCGGGAGTAATCATTCCGTTCGATTCCTTCCATAATCGCCTATCAATTCGCGTGGAATAATTCGGCGGCTTTCATTTCATTACGTCAAAAGCCACAAATCCGCGCGACAGAGTTTTTAAAAGAAATCAGGTACAAACACGCCACTCGCTGCGGAAAATACTAAATCTATTATGACAAAGATTTTTCATTTACATTTTCCCCCGATCCGAATTCACTTCCATCCGTTCTGTTTGCTTACACGAAATCCACGCCGACTCGCGACATTTTTACATGTACAGATTGAAAGCTTTACACGGGAAAATTTCGTTTTTTTATTGCTCCTCGCGACAGTTTACCGTTACACTTTAAACTGAGGGCGGGCTTGCATTTCCGCGAAAGTGAATCTTACGCCCTTTTGCTTTAAAGACTTTTATTAAACAAACTGCCCGCTTTTATGAGATGAGTTGAAGTACCCGTTCATTCGCCTTTGCCGCAAATAGAAACATCGTTCTAGTATTGGTATTCGATTTTATTTCACTCAATATCCGACTACTTCCGCTGCATATCGATATAATGCATACACTGCATGCGGTGCCGACTCTGCCGTTCATTTCTCTTTCTGGAATCGGTTTGCTTAGCTCGGCTTTGAATCGAGGTGTGTCTGGAAAGTATATTTACTCGCGGTTCTTACCCGCTCTACGATTTAATATTTCAATTCGTCATTTGTTTGCATTTTTAAATACAAACTTTATTCAAATAGAACCTCCGCCTCAAAATTATCCGCAACTAATTATTATAATAATCATGTTGACTGCTTTTACAGGGGTTTTTTTTTAGGAAAATTCCTTTTAAACCATAAAAACTAAATATACTTTATTCGAGAGTTATCACAATTCATTAGATATCAATTACACGCGTAAATATACTACTCACAACTGTATTTTAATATACTTTCTCTTTGTTTTCAGGTGAGTGCCTACGAACGTATATGTTCAATGAAATAGTATTGGTATTTCATCTGAGTAAAGAAGAGTGTCTACTGATCATCGAAAGTTCAAGGTATTTTAAGAGAAATAAAAATACATACATAGAAACATATCATATCGATATTATTCTTACCATTTTTTTATATAAGACGAATTTATATCCTAGTGTATAAACCTATCACCATATATATAATATTATTATCGAATAATATATTTCCATATTCCAAAATATCTTATTTTTTAATTTATATCAAAATTAAATGTTAATTAAATGTATTAATTATAAAGCATATAAAATTAATTTTATCGAAAAATATTGTTGTTGCGCTACCGGGATTCGAACCTGTATCTCTTTTCCAATTCGGGAAAGGTGCATTACCAACTATGCTACGGCGACAGTATTTTTGACGACAAATTTTCGAACCTATATGTTACACTTTTTCAAATTAATATATCTATCGTCCCATTATTTTAAATCCATCTACATTGTTTTTACGGAATCTCAAATACCTTTGAGTAAACCGATAGCAGACGCCAGAATAAGAATGTGTTCTCCTTAATGATATCAAAATGATTTTTAGTAAAATATTATTGTTCTCTGCGCTGCTCCGGGAGGCGGAATATAAGTTAACCGTCTCCAGTATTAACCGAGACTTAATGGCTTATTCCGAGAACTCCACTGATCCATGGACTAATATTGCCTCTGTACTTATTAAACGATATACCTGCCTGTGTACTTATAGGTAATGGTACAATACACCCGGACCTCTTAAATCTTGTGGAAGGTTTAGTGGAAGAAACCTGCGAGTTATTTATATCTTGGCAAGCTTTTATGTGTTTTGATTGCTCGCTCAATTATTTTTTAAACTACCTACCTTATTCGTTCATCCTACATAATAATATAAAACATTTTTTGTCGTAAAAATAAAAATGTTATGGGTGCTCCCTGCTTTGAACATTATCAGAATTACACTTTTTTCACTCGGTGTATACTGCCTTATTAAACAATTTAAAATAGATATGATTTAAAAAGATAAATATAAATTAATATATTTTAATCGAAGAAATAAATATACGATATATATGAATCCACTGTAAATATATACAGAAACAAATGTCTAATTTAAGTAAAAGACTACACATATAAGTCTAAAATTCGTACATCTAAGTGGTTAATGCGGCGTAATGGTAACGATTCGTATCCAAGTGGTATATGTTTTCTATATAAAATATATTTTATCTTTAAATATCATGGAACTGTATTCTAAAATTGCAACTTTACATTAAAAAATAATATAAAAATGTGTCTCCATTAAAATATATAGAAATATAAGATATATTAAATATAAAACCGATAAAGATTTTAGAACTCGGAATTTTTATACTGATAAATGACTATCAGTACAAAGAGCGGAGTCTCGAAAGCTAATCTGTTTTTAATAGACCCTGCTACTGATAAATTTTTCACGGTGTCCCTTCGTGTGCCTTTTAGTCATGGGATCTCTATTTCGGTTTTCCGAGCCAATTATTAGCATGAGAAAGAAACTTAATTTATTTAGGTTTTTTCACATTCACTTCGAGATAGTAAATCACTTTATGAAGACTCCACGGCATCAGAAGTAATACATCATCCTTTCTGACATCTTACTACTTAATATCTTACATCTATTTACATTTGCTCGCTTGTCAGGTTGGGCTCCTTTAATGCATCTTGTGCATAGGTACCCACGTTCTTTCCTAATGCATTAGCCTCTTTGCGGTAGATTAAAAACAATTACTTTACCCGAATGAAAACAGAACAGTCTTAATGACAGACAAAATTACTCTATACGGCATTCCTTTACTTTTTCACATTTTGTGTTATTCTGTGCGTATTTTATACTCTTTTACGGTGACTGTGTCATTATTTTCAGTATCATATAAAGCGCGTTATTTATTATATATATAGAACGGGGGCTGTCTGAAAAATTCCGACCTCAACATGAAGATGGCAGCACTCGTCAACAAAAATTGGGGAATATGTTTGAACGTGAAATGAGGAGGTCATCACCTTCGTAAATAACTATTTTGCAAAGAAAGACTCCAAGTACTATTTGGACGGGTTAAACGGATGGGAGCATCGCTGGGAGAACTGTATAGACTTACAAGGAAACTATGTAGAAAATAAAAATAAATTAGAAGAAAAAATGTCTTGTTTCTTTGTTAGATCGGAAACTTTTCAGACTGCCCTCGTATATAGGGAGTATCCAAATTTTCTCATATAATATCCCTTTTATATCAGATACATTGACTCCGATTCTCTAAAAGAGTTGAATTTAAATTGTGCTGGTTGATGTACAAGGCGACACATAACATACCGCCTCAGTACCTTCAAGAGCTTTGTTTCCCAGATCATTTGAATGGTAGATGTCAAACTCTCTGGTCAGCCTCTACCGACCAATCATTGCCAGAAGTCCAAATTTAGTGAAAAGCGTGCAATTCTTTGCCCTCCGTCATAAGAAACGGTATATCAGAGACTTTATTTAAGAAGAAACTAAAAACACTAATTTCAAAAAATCATTTACATAAGTGATAATAACAATTTTTAATTTTAAAAACAAAGATAATGTTGGACTTTAAACAGTTTATGTGTAAAGCGCCCTTGAGGTAAAAGTTTTTCCTAAAATTGCGCTATACAAATTATCCAATATTATTATTTATACATGTAGCCAGTATGTATACTAGGCCTGGCACCTTCCCCAGTCTCCCTCAGGTCCCCAGGCCTCATGTCACTAGCTAGCCTCCATCAGTACATACTCTGCGTGGGTTTTCGCCAGGTCAGGCCCATAAACAACTACATATTTGCTCTCCTTTGTTTGTAGGGAAAGGGATGTACAAATACACAAATTTGTTAAGATAAAAGATTATAATTATACAAGTTTCACTACAACTGATAGCCACTGCCCTGTCTAACCTCACTAAATTTTATTCTGTTCTCATATCCATCACACTTTTACTTCTCTCTTTTTTCTTCTATCTAGTCGACATACTACTTGCCCTCAGCCCTGGAAATCCAGTCGAGCCCAGAATGGGACTCGGTTCACCAAGTTATCACCGATTTATTGTTCCAAGATCATCCCCAATACGGCATAGGTTTTGTCTCGGGTGTCAGGCAAAATTCACAGTAAAATTGTCCTTCCATCTTGGTTGAGAACACCTGGAAACTCGCCTTGGCACCTGAGAGCTACCATCTTTCTCGATCTTTTTCTAAAATCATAGCCCACACGTCGAATTCCGACTTATTCCTCCCCGCCAGAAAAAGTGAGAGATAGCCATCTTGTGATAACCATAGACGCCCTCCGCTTCGCGGGCGTTTGATAAAATTGTGTATGCACACACGACGAAACCCATCTGTTTCTTTTTACTAAGGTGGTGCACACACCTGGAGATGGCTCATTTCTCATGTGACAATATATATCACATTTATATTGTAAGAGGTGAGACAGGGGTCTTTGATCTTTACCGATAGCTTTATCATAGAACATGATAAATATAGGTCACCAACATTCAGAATTACTTATTCACTTTTACATAACAAAATTTCTCTCCTTCACCAAAGTTTAAATTTATATATTTAAACTTACACCATACCTAGCATTAAATAAAAATTAATCATTCGCATACCATGAAATGCTTGTAATGGCTCTAATATTTAAATGTTTCATCATCAATAACTTTAAACAAAAAATAACAATAACCTTAAAAATGCAAAATTATGCAAACAACCTCTGTATGAATAGCTCACGTAATATCAGTTTATTACGCGCAGCAAATCATATACACGGAAACATGAAATATTTGATCACATGCCGCAGATCATATATGTACACGGAACATGAAATATTTGTAGATTAAGGTAAAAAAAATCACTCTTTAAAATTTGGCAAACGCCGACTTCCCGTAATTCTTTTAATGTTGCACGGGACAAAATAATATTACTTTCACGAGTTTTACGAAAACCATAAAACGCCATTGTAAAAAAATATGCCGTTCAATCAAGATAGCGCCATGCGAGGAAGGAAACATCAAGTCTCCTTTTTATCAAGCCGCATCGTCACAGATTCAAAGTTGTATCCCAGACTCGCGGCCAGAGAGCCGGCGTGCTGCCGGCGTGCTGCCGCCGCTTGACACCACCGTCGTTCGTCTCCTTTCGGAAACGTCATATTCGCCATTTTACAACACGCTGCGCTACTAAAGCCTAATAATATCGGTAATGCCGTAGTGTAAAAAAATATGGCACGCATTCAAAATAAATTAGTGACCTCATTTTCTTAACGTAATAACATATAATAAAGTGTGTTTTTTTAGAGATTTGTTTTTCGAATTGGCAACATTTTTTCCAGCAACAGCCAATTTGACAGCTGACAGCTGATTTGTGCTCAGTTTGGTTTGCTATTTCACAACGAATAGGCTTACGCCAGAACAACGCTTGCGAATTGTGCAAATTTATTTCTAAAATCGTGGTTCAGTTCGCGATACTTATCGTACGCTACGTCCTTTGTAATTTGTACGCAAGTAATTTGAATAACCAAGAAACGTTTTCGCACCACGCATACTCTGTATATTACGCATCCGCAGAGATGTCATACAGTGCGCACCGAAGAATTTGTCGCTGTAGTGGAGCGTAGTATTGAGAAGAACCCTAATAGTCGATTTGCCATCGTGCACAGCAATAGATCGATAATTACTTACTTTTTCGTTCTCAAATTGAATGACATTACTGTGGAAGAGCTGTGGTTTCAACAAGAAGGTGCAATATGCTACACACTCGCGCCACACTCAACTTATTGAAGGAAACATTCGATGAACGCATAATTTCGCGTAATAGACCTGTGAATTGGCCTCCAAGATCATGTGAGGATCATCACTCGTTTGGATTATTTTCTGTAGGGATATGTGAAGTCGCTAGTCTACGCCGTTAAACCAGAGACGATAGATGACTCGAAAGCCAACATTAATCGCGTTATGCCGATATACGGCCCCAGCTGCTCTAAAAAGTGGTCGAAAATTGAACTTTCAGATTGCGCTTTATTCGAACCAGCCGCGACGCCCATATGCGCGAAATCATATTTAAACACTAATGGCATAAAATTATCTTTCCAATAAAGTCAATACCATAGCCATAATTTTTATGTGTTTTATTTCATTTTAAAGTTCTATTCCTCTAAAAAACACCTTTATATTAATGTATAATATAATATGTATTATCTTTATGGCGATTCGGGTTAATAGAAAAATCTGATCACGCTGGATTAAACACATTATTATTATTAAGTTTTTCTTTAACATTTTCTTCATTTATTTAATTCAGATGTGATCTTAGCTACAAATTTATGAGAAAACGTAATCCATATATCTAAGAATTTTCCGTATCTAATTTTCCTGGAATTTTAATTTTATTGGTTGCAGTCTTTCAAATGTACAGTTAATTAATTTTAAAGCAGATTAAGTGTGATGTTTAATTTACTGTTTTAAAACAGCTTGTGTGTTGTGTAGCTTGTTGGTTTAGCGGTTAAGACGCTGGCCTAGTGATCCAGTGGTCGGTGGTTCGCGCCTCGTTCCATGACATCAGCAAGTTAGTCTTATTTTCATAGCACAAGCGTTTAGCTTAGTTTGAAAATAGTAAGAATATTGATGTGATATGTATTCCGTGTATGCATCTTTATTTAAAAAAAAAAATCTAACCTAGTGTATAACTTCTAATATAAATGAATAATAAAAATCTTTGTATTAAAAATAACAAGATGAATAACATATGAATTAGTATTGAAATCTCTTAAATAAAATAACAACGGTAGTAACAATATTATGTTCCTATTTTATAATACATTTAATTATATTTTATGTATTAGGTACATATTTCTAGAGCAAATATAAATTGAATAGGATATACGATATCAATATAAACAGACTTCAAAGACGAAATAAAATTCTAAAAATGCTTTATAATTTGAATTATCTAACAGTCTGAATACACCAACTTAATATCAATATCATAACAATGCTTGAAATACAAAAACTTGTACACAAGAATGTTAATAGTCAAATAAAATACAAGGATATTAAATGTCAAAATATCTAAAAACATCAACACAATACAATAATATTTTTAAAGTATCACGTGAATCCAATAAGAATATAAATAGGGCAAACCCAACACATTTGTTGTTGATAACAATTATACAGCCTTACATACTAAGACATTCACATGCTTTTATTCATCCATTTATCTTTTTATTCATCCAATATATTATTTCAATTGGATTTTATTATAGCCCCCGCCCCCTTTTTCTAACATTTAAAAATATGTTTTAAATTAGTCTACGCAAACACCCGCTACACTTAGCATTGTGTTCACTCATAATTAACCGTACAATGAATCATCCTGATTAAAATTGTAAGATACATAGGCAGTTTCAAAACACAGGTTTCACAAAAATAAATAACATAAGAAATAAAACAATAAAATACCATAATATCGATGTTAACTTACGACATAACTACAACAGAAACCTGTGCCATCGTGAAAATCACCAAAACTTGTTTAGCGTCTGCTTTCCTGCCTCCGCACTGGAAATTTGCCAACCTAGCTGTGACCAGTGTACTATAATAAATTAATTTTCATCAACAGTGTAAACCAATCTAATCATTGCGTTGCAATTTTGAATTAAATTATTATTACTGCGGAAAATAATATGTCGGCACCACTAGTTATTTTTTATTTAAGCATTTCAATAAGATGCTCATTCCTATATTTGTTCCAAAAGTGTCCTGGAGCTATTTGCATATGTGTGCGGCTCCGTATCGTCGCGATCTCATTACCCTGACGATAATGGCGGAATGTACCCTGTCAACCCCTTTGCCGAAATAGCAGCCACTTAAATGTTGTCCTGGTGCCGCCCCATTGAAATGCCGTTTTGTGTCCCTCGTCAAAGGCTCTACCAACGCTCGGGCATTATCCGGTATGCGCCCCTCAAGCCTGAAGCGGAGGCCTGTCTTATTTAGTCCTCTGTCCTCTCTTGAAAGAATCTTTTAAATTGAATATGTCCCGTAGATTGTCTTACATTTCTGTGTCCGCATTTCGGGGACGCAATTGGACTTCTTGATATACAATTCGCCTGCTCCATACGGCCGTGCCTTCTATTAAGTATGTAAACCATGACTAATTTATTGGTAACTTTTAAATATTAAATCACGATATTTTCATTATTTCCCTTACTGTTATGTATATATCATATTTAGATAAAATGTTAATGAAAGTGGCCAAGGAAATAAATTAATGTGGATATCTACATACATTAATGAAATACCTTGGTTTTGTCATATAATAGCATGCCGATGGAATAGTCATCCAGCAAATGTTTGGCATCACAAAATCAAATCTAAGTAGTTAGATACAAAATTGTTTTATATAATTTTTGGCGAATCATCCCTATTGAAGTATTATTACATGTCATGTTATAGTTTACCTATTTACAAAACTGATAACTGAATTTTGATGAATAAATTTACGAAGTAGCTAGTAGTTTGTATTTTACTCACAATCTACTGACAGAGATTTAATATTAGTGGGGAAAGGAATTCTATGTTTCGCCAGGTCTACAAGTAAGAATGCCTCCGATGTTTAGAAAACACTCAAAAACAGATGGTTGTAAGTTTGTTTCTTCAATCGTTACTCACAGAAAGGGTCGAGGATATGGATCTTAGCCAAATGTGATCTAGTACAACAGTGTTACAATTACGTAAACGTTTTCTTTTATCTGTGTCTAATTTTATGAAATCAGGTGTAAGTTGGAATAGTCGACTGAACGATGTTTTCCTTTGATAACCTGAGAAAAACTTCAATATGTCTCCCATTCCAGCAGCTTAACTATTTTCTCTTAACACTCGAGATTAAATAATTGGGTAAGTTTAATTATTTAAATATAAAAACGCATTACTAGTGAAAAGATAAACTGTTACTTTTAACTCACTGGTGTTGAGCGTGATTGGTTTACGATAATATTAGTGATTGAAAACGGTGATGTTTTGTGATAATTACACAATACTTATTTAAAATAAATGAATTAAAAAGCACCTAAATCATATTCACAGCTTCTTAACTTAAATAAGTATAAAAATCAAAACAAAATATCACTGTTCATAATTGTGACTTGAGATATCAGTGATTGACTAACAGTTCGTAATTTTGAACTTATTTTTAATAGTTACTGATTAAAATATTTAAAATATATGTATCTTTAATCACCAGACATCTTTGACTCTTTCGTTCACAAAATTCACCAAGTTACTTTACAGATAGGATATGCTTCATTATATGAATTTATAATTTAATCAATCGAATGTAACTATCTGATAAATACTACATGAGAAAGATTAGGAGGATTAGAAAAAGCATGGAGATAACAAAGTATATGAATGGAATCTAAGAATATGTATATAACTTGACTCTTCAGATCTCATTCCAAAATAAAGCCATTTTCCAGCAAGATTTCGATCAAATTAATTGTGGTCTTGCAACAGAGCGTTATGTATTTTTTAATATTTCACTCAGAATAAATATTTGTTTAATTTATTCATATCTTTAATTTATATTGACGCGTTCAGTAAACGCACAGCATAAAGCATTACAGCACATATTAAATTAAAAATTTGCGTATAAATTGATTAAAATTAAAGATGGCGACAGCATAGTCGGTAATAAATAAGTGAAAAGTTCCATCCTGATATCATATATACAACTTCCAAAAATTTGATAGATGTGGTGGCGTGGGTAAATAGGCGAACGTTACATTGTGTAAAGTGATCACTTAAGCCAGCCGATGACAGGTCGTAAACCCTGTAATGCCCAAGACTTCTATACTTCTCATATAAAAATAATAGCTTCGTCTCTGTGAGACATCTTAATCCTGATGACAATCCCCCAGGGGATAAAACCCAGTAATGAGTTCCAACAAAGATTTGAACATACTCAAAATATTGTAAAATTAAAGTGTTACATATTGGAGTCGTCATAAATATTATTTTTATATTTATTTTGATGGGTGATAAATGCGCGCCTATTTCAAAATTATATAACAAAATGTGTGAGAATTTGAGACTTTTTGTATAGACCAAAGGACCCTGTTCCCCTCTATGGACACGTCATATCGAAGGATTTACTGTAATAGTTCCACCCGTTTGTCATCAGGAAATCTTTGGAAAAATTGCATTGGAACCTCGCCAGACTAAAGCGTAAAAGCAAATCCAATCCGGACTTCAATTTGTTTTCATAGAATTTTGGCATTTACTGGTATTTGCCAGAAGCTGTTGGCTTCTTTTGTGGATATGAGCGATGATCAAGCTTTTGCTTTAAATAAATACAATAATATAAAATTGCAAATCTAAAGACAAATATGGAAATGGATCGATTATCGGAACTTATTAAAAATATTAATATTTTATTTGCATTTTACTCGTATATATTTATTACATTGCATTCAAATTCCGGTAAAAACACATCTAAACTTTTTTTTTCAGTTCAAAGTTGAACAGTTTAACAAAATATTTTTGACATGGGACACCCGTTAGCCTCCCATTTTTTGTGTTCTCATTTATAGGATTTAGTAATGCTACAACGAGCTACGAGTCCCAATTACTGTAACGACACAAAATCACATGCGTACCCGGAAACCCTGGTATAAAAAGACAGTGCCCTTACTACTGGACTACGAGGTTCGCCAAAGGTTAACTACTTTCTGAGAGAAAGAAGCAATAATCTAACATGCAAAGGTCGTAATCTAACCTAACGTAATACTGAAAAGTAATTTAGAAACATTAATAAGATTGGCAGAAAAAACATGAATTTGATCAGTCTACGTACATACATATAAAAGATTTTGGATACACATAAAAAGGATACTGATAAATAAATAGGTGGATCGATAGACGAATAATGAGAATCCTTGCCCAGCAAACGAAAACAATTTAGGATAGATGGATGTTAGGATCCTTAAATCCGAAGAGTTTATTCCCTCTGGACGTGTAACGTGCCGGTGAGTATATATTTTTAACGAGGATATTTTTTAGGTGAATACTTTGCAGTGTTGTTATTTGAAGTACCATAAAAAATACTACTCTTTTGACTTGAATTACTCAGCTTACGTTTCATTGCTCTAAGAAAATAACACGTTATACACAAAAGTGTATATTTTTTTATAAACAATGAAGTTATGTACCCATATGTTATTATTTTTTTTATTAATTTAATTCTGTGCAGCGTATAAACGTTTGTTTTTTAATAGAGATGCGTACGTGAATTACATGTCACTTAAATACTCTTAATATTTTCAAACTAAGGTAAGCGATCGTGAAAATAGGACTAACTTGTTGGTCTCCCAGGTAGATGCTCGAACTCCCGACCACATATCACTAGGCGAGCGGCTTACCACTAGACCAACAAAGTTTAGAAACCTTTTTTAGACACAAGAGTATAAAATACTTGGCCCACAATACTTAAGTGTGAAATTTTATTCAATTTTGGGTCTAACATGTCCAGGCTGTATAAGTATACAAACTGTCGTTTATGAAATATTAATACTTTTACTTTTTAATATAGTTGTTGAGTATGAAAGCTTTTTTAATGAGTTTAAAAATCGATTAAAAAGTTCCAAAGAAAGGAGTCTTTATATACCAAATTATTTCGTTATAAATTTAGTTATAGTTTTTCAACAATTATTACTCTAAATATAATTAATTACCACAAAGCCTTAGCGGAACACAACAGTATAGTTATATACTTTTGACGGAAAATTTATATTTTATAAAATTGTGTCGCTAGCATACCTATTCGTATTTCAAACAAAATATTAAACAAAGATTTTTTTTTTTAAACTTAGAGCATGTCACTTTGGTGTATGGGCAGGATGATATATACTCGTGTATAGGGATTGCATACGAAATTTTGAGAATTCCGAAATTAATTCATAAATATAATTATAATATTATAATTCTCATAAATATAATTATAGAATTATAAATATATAAAAATAATATATTGTTACGATCACAGACTAATGGCTATATAATGAGTAATCGCTGAACACTAAAGGTGCTTCGAAGGGATCTTTCCTAGAAATGCTTGAATGATTTAACCAGCTAAAAATCTGTTTTAGAAAAGTATTGATTGACATCGCGTCTTATATTGATATTCAAAATGCTGAAATTTTGTCAATTAACAACATTATTTTTGCACTTCATCTAGTAAAGCTTACCGTTGACGCCCTTTGTTGAGAGAATGCAAATCTTCTTTTAGCTGGTGCGGCATTGTCTTTTATACTTGAGATTTTGGGATCGGGTGAGCTCTCACTAAAGTTGAAGTACAGTTTAAAATATCGAACAAGCCAAAAACGAACAAATGTATCTGGAACTATTCAGTATTTACACATCGGTGGAAAAGGTGAGATTCAAAAATCTTTCACTAGACCAACGCAAAACACAATAGCCAAAGTTATTTAAAGTTTTTGCACAAATATTGATATTCAACAGAAATATGGAAGCTTCCGTAGCCACCCAGTCGTAATCTTACGATATAGAAGTGATTTTGGAAGGACAAACTAATCACTATGCGCAGTCTCAGTCATTAATGCAAAAGTTGGAGAGCGAAATTCAGTAGAATTTGACGTCCAACATATAGTCCAGCTCATCTCAACAAGCACCAAATCACAGCTTAATTTCAAAAATTAAAAACTTTTTTTACAAAAGTTTGATCGAAACTAGGGAACGTGGCTTTAAGTGATATCTGCGTCATCAAAACATTTTTTAGGCAATAAAACAATTTACTTTAATAATATTATATTTACATACGTTAGTGAAATTCAAAATTTTAATTTTTGTATAATCATTCCTTTCTATATTTTTTTATACTATAATTAATAATTTATTTATTATCTTAAGTAAGCTGTTATTATTTTAAGTAAAAATAATTTATATGCGAGTACGTTTTGCAAATTTTGACATCGATGACATTTTTAGAACGGTAGCTCAAACGTCTTCTCACAAATGAAAGACAAATTTTGAAAAAAAAAATCTTTGTATTATTGACCCAAGTTGTTAAGTTATACGACTATTTCTTAATCAATATACTTTACTAGAACAATTGGAATGTATAAGTAATCTCTACATTATATCATCATCATCATTATCATCCATCGTGCGCAATCAATAGCGGTAGTCGAACGGAGCGGGGTTCAGCATCTTACAATCATCATCAAATTGTCCGTGACGGACGCTATCGCATACAATGACACGGCATTTTAAGTCTCAATGGTCCTGCGGTTGACTCGAAATATTGCCTCAGTTTTGTATTAACGCAATTAGTACGCAAGGCAAAGCTTCTCAAATAATTTAATATATTCTGTTAATTCGTGTTTTTGTACTGTGGATTAATTTTCACAAATTCTAGATTCTTTTCATATCCGGACATTCAGTTTTGCGGTGATATGTTCTGATTAATTTTATGATAGATAGAATTATACGTTAAAATTATATAAGACACTTTTTTTAATATTAATAGTCACTGATCCTTCGAAAATCTGTATCAATCTGCCCCATATAAAATATTTTCATGATTTCATTGTTGAGTATCTTGTCTAAAACTTCAACAGTTAAAGCAAAATACACTGTTATTTGATTATATATCATACCTATTATTATATAGTGGTATTTACATTACCGTTTAATATATTTATAATTAATAAATTAGGGCCAAATGTAGAGGTTGAGAAAGGAGAGGATGAAGGCGAGTGTTGAAGGCAAGAACGAATGTTAAACAAAGGATATCCAATAAACCAAATATTGGAGATCCCTCCAACAACCGAAGAATGTGCATAATAAGTTGTATCAAAGTGAACAAGGCAAAGGAGGTATACTAGGACCGAAGAGTGTAGCGTTCTATCCTCTCTGCCTACCCCTACGGGGAAATAGTGTGATAGCAAGATAGGTTGATAAGTTCAAAAATGTGTTTTAATACACCATTAATATGAAATGTTTGAGGTAAATAAATTTTACGCACAAGTTATTATTATTTAAAAAAAATATACTACTTGCCAATGATTTCAATGGCTGCATGTTCTATATCTCAAAATAAATTTGTTGCCACATATTTAATATCTTATTCTATTATATTAATATATATTCTGTTTTACTTTTATTTGCTACGTTTTAGTAGTCAGATATGATTTTCCGGTCTACCAGCATGATTACTGCGTCTTTTCATGTCCTTTCACAGCATTTTAAATTTATAAACTAACTTTTTATTTATTTAAATCTATGCAATTTTTAATTTTCTCGTAAAGTTTCACAAGCTTCCTGTTACGTTTATAATAATATTGGATAATTTGTATAGTGCCATTTTCGTAAAAACTTTCACCTCAATATCATATAATTGAAATATTAATGCATGCACAATATTATATATGTTACAGTGGATGTGTATTACCAGTGAGAATATATTTTCACTGACGTTTCAGTGAAATCATATCCGAATACGTTTCCACCAGTGGAAATGTATTTCCATTGGTGGAAATATAATTTCACTAGCAGGTGTTAGCAAACGTATATTCTACTCTAACCTATAATTGAACTTAACCTAACCTAACCTATGTGTTGAAAAGGAAATAAAAATGGCTGAGATTATAAACACGGTAGTTTATGCAGTAAATAATTTTATTTAATATAAATGAAAATACTATAAGCGAATAAAAGTGACAGTTTAAACTCCACCAAACTATCTGTTGCCATGCTTTAGGCCGACACATCGACACTTAAGGTCAAATATTCCCGCGTGGCGTATTCTCACTTGTCAACGAATACAAACTCACTAAATGTAACCAGTGAATTTGTAACTTCATTGTTAGATATACATCCACTGACCGGCTTAGCGAAAATATACTTTCACCAGTTAAAATATATTCTCACTGGTAATACAGATTCACTGTAACATATACACAATGTGTTCGTCTTCCATTTAAAATTACATTAATTAAATTAAATAAAAAATAAATAATTCAAAACAGAGCAATGCGGATCATTTTAAGGTGTAATAGATATACAAGAATGAGTTATATGCTAAAACAATTCAAATTAATAACGGCTAAGCAAAAAATTATACAAAATGTTCTAATATACAAAATGAAAAATCGATTATTGCCATCATACATAAATAAAAATATGAAATATAATTTTGAGGTCCACACTTATCCTATGAGAAGTCGGTGGGATTTTAAACTGTCACAAAAAAATCTGGTAGAAACACGAAATAGTTTATCCTATAAGGTTTCAGATTGTTTAATGAACTGCCAGCAAATGTGAAGGAAGCAACTAGTTTTGCTACTTTTCATAGGTTAAGCGCAGAATATGTAGTATCTAAGTTATCTGTTGATCAATTCATATATTTATTTTCTTGTGTATGTATAATTCTTGAATGCTAAGTAATATATGATGTGATAAAAATTTTCTTATGTTTTATGTTTCTATATGTAAGAATTTTTTTTACAACTAAATAAAAATTATATATGCTTACACTTATTTCGATTTCTTGATCACGTCGCTAAGCACATAGAGGCAATATAATGACTGGTCACAAGATATAGTCGAGAGCTCTTTTGAAAGATTGCTGAAGGTGGACAGATTTGGTGAAGTCCGCACCCAAAGGCTCGTTTCATACCCGATCGGAACAACGAACGATAATATTATTATGTTGTCTCTATGGTGCTTTATGTTTGACTACTGGGTGTACTTTTAGATCTGGATTTATTATTCCCACATGGATATATTTTTTGATAATGATTTCATCTGTTTTTTCAAGAATGCTTCATCATTCTTCCTCGTTTTACTCTCAATGTGCGTAGTCGTAATCATAATGCGGCCGGATATAGAAGATGACCACTCCATCTTTTTGGCGACCGTTCGCGAGATCTGATTCCTTATCTAGAATGCATCATCTTACACGTATGATTTCCTTTGCAACTTGCCTAAATTTTTTAATTTATTTTACTTAAAATGCATGTATTGTGTGGTACAGGTCGAGTTTTTGGTCAGTGCACTTCAAATCGGACACTCAGAGTCATTATTATTATTATTATTAAGATGTGATTAATATTATTTCTTTTGTTTTTTGAATACATGACAGACGGTATTCATCTTATAGAACTCCATTATTAATCAACACAATAAATCAAACACAATTTTTTGGTTCTATATTAGGTGATTAACAATGCAACATTCCCTTAATGCTAAAATTAACAATGTCGGAAATACCAAGGATAACATCTTTAGTTACATGACATTATTTCCATACATTAATTTTGGTACAAACAAAATTTTATATGTTTAACTATCATTATCACAAAATATCTTAACATTATATTAAACAAATATATGTACTATTATATTATAATAATAAAAATATATATGCTAGCAACAGATTCGTCAGTGGCCGACTGTACAGTGCCATTAGTAAAAAATCGACCTATAGTTTGTGTAGCTTTTGTGTTCTTAAATTCCATCAAACTCGAACGTTCAATTATATTTTACGACAGTCAATATTATGTTGTTTCAAATAATTTCCCAAGAACTGGTTCGACTTTCGTTTGCCCGTATAAAGTAAATCAAGTTTCGATTAAAATAAATTGTGATTGACAAGATCAAAGCTCCCGACGGCGGCAGATAGTTGGCTTAGCAAAGATTGAGGCCAGCTCTCATGCTCCACGTACTCGGGCCTTGTCTGACGGGTTAAAATGGACGATTGTTATTTTTTTTAAATATAGATTATTAACAAAGCTACCGTGCACTAAGTGTGTGATAAGATATTAAATGTTAGATCGATAATGGCTTTCTGTAATAAAGCCCATCACAGGCAGTCTGGTGACTTATGATCTTCGAAACGTCAATTGTTAATACTATTGAATCGTCAAAACTTATTTTTGCTTTATTATCGAGTGAAAAAATCCACTTATTTATTACGAACAACTGTCATCTTGTAAAAGGTGACAGTTGCTCGTAATATGAGGCAAATGACTTGAAGTTACAAACAATTAATCACTTAGAGTTTAGCTATATCTAAGTACTATAAAAATAATAAATTTATGACATTAGTTATTTACACGTTTATGAAAAAATAGCCAATAATAATAAATTTTATTTATAATGTACTTACTTTCATTATTATTTTTTATGTAATACAGTATATTTTTAGATATGAACTACATTTTTAGCGAGCAATTTTTATATACTATAACATTAATAAATTAAATGTTATAAGTATATGTCAACCAGACATAAAACCAATTATGTTTTAATCTTGTTTTAATATCCCTTTCGGTCAGACATTTTCAGTATAGTACCCACTTTTTAAACCTTTTTTCAAACCACCATTCTGTTAATAATGTAAAATATTTCTTAATTTAATAATACTAACCTGTGAATAAAAACTGTAGACCCTATAGCCGAGTTAAATGAAAATTGACGTTATTATGAAAAATTACATCAATATGTACAATTCTTTAGAACATGCTTACGAATTAAAGAATTACTTTCAAATAAAATCAATTATTTTCATTTAAATCGAATAATACGCCATTTTCATCGATCACTAATGACACACGGAAGGAACGATAAAATTCTTAATTGCTTCATTGGTTCCTCGTTTCATTTTTAATAATTTCCGGCTTAAAGTAACCGGCTAAAATCTTCACCACTTAATATTATACGGATAGAATAAATAAAATAATATTAATTAGTTAGCTGCCCGAAATAAACGCGTTTAATTCGCCTCAAGTCAGAAAATAATATAAAAAATATTTATTTGTACGTAGGTATATCACGTAAATACGTAGCAGAGAGCAGGCTCTAGAAATAAATATGTTTTGATGTACATACGTTTACGTCCTTGGGCAGTCATTGGGTAAACTGAATTAATAAGTTAAACTTCCGCAACTGGCAGCCGGCAAGAATAAGCATAATTTAGAATTGCATGGTTTTAATTACATTTTCTAGACTACTGATAAAAAAATAAATATATTATAAATTATTGAGAAATATTCTAATGATATTTTTTTATTTATAATATATAATCCGTTGAACAATTGAATTTTGATTTTCTTATGAGCGCTCTTAATTTAACTAACTTCTCGTGTAGAAGAATTTTAAGTTTTTTATTTAAAATACTGGACGGCATACTGGACGCCTCTAATTTAACTGAACTGATTGTATACGACGTTCCTGCGTTGAGTACCAGATCGTCGGCGCAGTTCCATGTAAATTCATCGTATACAAATTTTTATTGAAATGCACCTACACAAAGACTTCACAGGGTTGGGAACGATTTTGGTTTTGTAGATATATTCCGATATTCAAAGTTTAAATATAAGAGTAATGATGCTGTTCTCAGTCAAAGATACAATTGATTTTGATACTCAGCCATTCTGTGTCAAACCTAAATATTTATTATTTCTGTATATATTCTATAAATTTCTATTTTTATTTATATTCCATGCTAATTGTGTAGCTGATCGTGTTTTTGTTTTCTTTTAATACCAAAACAATTTTATGAAAGCCCATGAGGGCGTTAATGAATAAATAAATTAAAAAAATATTTATATATATTTCTCATCCAGCCCTAACGCCGTATTGCATTTTTTTTTTTAAATATTCATTGTGGTGTTTCAATGCACCCATTCAATCAATTCTTTTGTTTTAATTTACCTATTCTTTACTCCTGATGGCGATGGGCGGAGCTTGCCAATAGGAAGGCGGTGATACGAGAGAAAACCATATAAAATCCCCCCTTTTACGCTGCATTCCATTTCACCCTACCAGCTTTCATCCGAGCTACTTCAAATTATTAATATTTCGTCAATATACTTCCTTTTCTTTTTGTGTTAAATTCCTGCGTCCTTTTGGTGTGTAAATCTGAAATGTAAATTTATCTTGAATTTTATTTTAAAAACAAATACACGAGTGAAAATTATTTTCACAATTCTTGCATTACGTGGAAGTCACCGGAAATTATTATTTCAAAACTCGGAACGAGTTCTTTTACCCGAATTTTATTCTATTTACTTTTCACGTAGGGTTTTAAAAGATTTATAGACTTGGAATGTAATAGTTTTTTTTTTACTTTATGTATGTTGTACATAATGTAAACACTGATGGTGACAAGCTAGCCGTTACAATTTTTAACGTAACATATAGCTTATTATTTTGACTTTATATTGCAGCGAGCTTTAATATTCTTATTATTATTTATTTATTAACTTTTATATACAATATTAATAATATGTAAAAAAATCAACATTGAGCATTGTACTTAGACAAAACTCAACAAACAGTATGTAGTCATCACTATTTTTTAATATTTAATAATAAGGTTTCAAACAAAATACTGGTCAAACTTGGTACACGCGTGTATCTTAACTGCTCATCATACAAATTTAATTAAAATACGGTTTATACTTAAAAAATAATAATATGAAATATCCATGTATAGTATAAGATCGGAGACTTTATTTAAGAAGAAACTAAAAACGCACTTTTTCAAAAAATCATTTCCATAAGTGAAAATAACGATTTTTTAATTTTAAAAAACATATTATGTGTAAAGCGCCCTTAAGGTGAAAGTTTTTACGAAAATGGCGCTATACAAATTATCCATTATTATTATTTATTATAAATACATATTTGCAACAATGATACTTGGGAAATATACATTCGTATTCCATGATATTTTATAGATACCAGTTTTATTTCGAAATTTACAGGCATAATGTAATAATTCATACCGCAATGGAGATTTTTAAAATTATGTTGTAATACAACGTCAACGCAAGGATACATGGGTGATTCGTTTTTACCAAACACAGTTACATTGTATTGCAAATAAAGTTAAAACTCCTGTCTTTATAACAATCCGCATTTGATCAAATAAAAAACTATACTATATCACTATTATATATTTTCAATATTCGTTTGATATTAACCATATTTCATTTATCAATTGTCACATTTGAACGTCCACGATTTGAATTTAATGCTTTGATTTTTGAAGCTGTTAAGGTAATGCATATGACAGTTTGAAAATTTCGACGTAAAATTAATAAAGGTACACCTATATTGTGGACGAAGTTTGTCACGTTCTGTATTATAGATTCGGGAAATTCAAAAGTTCTTCAAATTTTTTTTTAACAAATATGGCTAATTTGCGAGCAAAAAATACACAAAAGCCTCGTGAAGTGCCCGTCACGTCACGTCGGCAGTCGAGAGTTCTCAGTCGATTTTTGCCGCAATATTTTTCATTTCGTACGAACCAGCGGAATTTATTTTATAGTATATTTTGTATTATATAACGTCAAAGAATGTGTCTGAAAATATTTCAATATCATTCTGTTACATTTGGAAAATATTTCGCCTTGAGTTCTTCTAATATAAAAAGCTTTTCTTCCGTTAACTTTTCATTTTCTATTGACTGTGTAAATGTCAAACAATAATGTACATTCTTAAAATGACGAAAATGCTCATATTGCATTGAATTCTAATTCAATACGTCAATATAACATGTAAAAGAGATATGGCTAATGGTCAGGTGTTCGAGCCTTGTTCCAGGAGGTCATCATATTGTCCTATTCGTATACTTTGAATAACTTAAAATAAGAATATGTATTCTGCGTACACGGAATTTAATTTTTTTAAATAAAAAAAGTGAATGCATTTTATCAATACAATACAAAATGCATCAGTAAAAAATTACGTGATTGTTATACCACTATATTTTACTGAAAGATATAATTGATATGTATGCCAATTTAATGGGTCATAATTGAAATCAATAGAGGTAAATTCTTTGTGGAGGCCAAGACTCAGTATAGGTTATATAGCCAATAGTGATGATGTACCAATCTATAAACTGTTTTTTTTTTAATTGAACAAGTACAAAAAAATTATTTAAAAATTTTAACGAATTTTGTTCTCCATTTCTAGGAAAGCACATTTATAGTAAATCATTTTAGTTTATTGACATTTAAAAAGTATACACTACCTTTAATATAAATACCTATTATCATTTTTGAGGTTATGAAATCCAATTGAGCAGAAAAATCAAAGCAATGATTTCTATTACTTTCGTTCGTATTTTTTAATTACTTGATCTCCGCTGATCCGCCCGTATGTACCTTATTAAATAATATTAATAACTCAATAACTCGCATAAAATTGATCTATAAAATGTTCAATTACATTTCATTTTATCTTTTAAAATCTGTATGCAACAATGTATTTAAATCTTGAAAATAGCCGCACACAGGGACCTACAAAAATTGTAATCTTGATTAGTTATTTTGGTTTTCTTAAACTGTTAAACTTTTATAACATCATCACATCACTTCTTGAATTGGCTTGCAGGCGGATTTTTAAGTAACCGGATTAAGTAATATTTACTCGATTTCCTGTACTAGACAAAGATCCTGGCGCGGTTTATCGGGTGTTATTTTCAATTAACATTTGAAGACGTTTAATTCACACACAGAAGAGCGCCTGATAATTTGATAGTTATCCAATTGGGGCGGGGGTGAGTTAGCCATCCGGTCGTTTAGATAATAGGCGTACCACCTCCGCGCGACGAAGGGCACGTACTGCAGAAGACTCAAAAAAGGCAAGTGCCGAGTTATGTTTCCGTTTCCACGTTTGCTTCACGGCTTCCCATATATACAAATATTCTTGAATAAAATTTGTCCCTTAGTCGTTTATACTAAATCGTTAACCATTTATTATTCAGGTTTCGTATAGAGATAAAATCTCCGTGTTGCTCTTGTACTTACTTGTATTAGGGTTACGTGTTATTCATACATATTTTAATGCAAAGTGGACACGTAATGTATCGCCTACATCTTTTCCTTTAACTAAAACGTACACCCTATTTACGTATCTCGTTTTTATTATGATACGTCGATTGTATAGCTAATATTTACAGGATTTATTGTACTTTGGGTGTCATTGATTTTGTAATTCATAGATTAGTACAAGCTCAATAATAATACTATATACATTTTTAGCATTATAATTATTAAGTGATAAATATTCGTTGCGAGTTTAACGACATGATTGAATTTACTATTTTATTAAATTGGCACTTATTAGAATAGCGATGTTATTTTTCTCATTTTTTATGCCAATTCGCTTCTTTATTCCTTTAATATTATTCTATTAAAATATCTAAATTTTATAAAAATTATATTTAATAGTTAACATAAATTGTTATCTTAATTATAACCGTACATAAATAATGTTTTTTTTGCAGATATAATTTCATCGACAAGAAGAATAGGCTCAAATTAATAAAATAAAAACTACCATTAGGCAGAAAGTACATTTAGATCTATTTTGGTGATTGAGAAAAAAATAGCAGTTAGGGATTTTGTCATTACAAAAAACAAGATGTAATCACCCGATTCTCATCATCATTATAACATTTGAATGCCTCTTGAGAATGTCGTTTTTACAATACATAATTGCCGTTCCAAGAATTGTTAAACAGTTTAAAACGAAACAAAATATTCAATAGAATGTCGCGTGTGAAATAAATAATTTCCAGAAATTATGATTGAAGTAATGACGTAGTTTGCTTTAAATACCTGTGTTCACCTACCGGCACCGATGCTCTCGTGGGAACTCTCTTTTCTATTGACAATGCGCTCTTAGAGATCAAAAAATCCAGTAACGAATTAAGACGAATGATAAATTCGTGCCACATTATGAAAAAACAATATCGTCTACCGTATGTTGTTTATATTGCAACTATTTTAATATATTCCTTTTTATAAATTTATTCCAGTTTACGTAATACACATTTTTCTTGAAATGTGCAAAAGATCGACCATGATATATTATCATTAAGATTGTTATAGATAGTGTTGTGGTTTCAGTTTAAATATTCTTGTACATACTCGTATTACGTAGACCTAATCTTTTTATGAAATATTTTTTTAATTTGTTCGCATTTTTTTAAACATATTTACTCTAATTGCAATAATTATTCTGTAACAGAAAACGTTTTTTCTTAAGTTATATTCCTAAAGAGCAAATGAATAAAAATGAAAAAAATTCCTTGAATATGTAACATAGTATGTAATTAACTAGCATTTCACCCGTCCGTTACTTATGTTTTAATCAGGCATATTTTTAGGTATGGCAATAGAAGATGTGGCAGAATTTCATCAATCAACAGAATTTTTAAATACAAAAAACCTTTAATGTCACATAAAAAAAAACATAAAAAATAGAAGAAGAAGAAGAAAAATATGGGGCGGAATTTTATCTATTACCAAAAATTTTAAAAATTGAACAGTGCGTAATCTCAAACAAAAATTATAAAAATCTAAATGAGCCAAATTGATAGATATATATGTCTCTAAATATCCCTTAGAATTTACCCAGGTACATTGTCACAAGACCGACACACATTTCTGGACTTTTATTAAATTAATTACGTTTAATCTGATTTCAATCAATCACTTTGTTTAAGGCGAGCAAAGCGAGTGTTCCCAATAATTTGTGCAATCAGTTATTTAAATTAAAGTCAATAAATTGCAATTAAATGTTGTTAATCCAAAATGTTCTTGATCTCCGATTGATTTGTGGTTTGATTTTGAGAGAATCCTTAATTGTGTGTGTATTTTTTTACTAAATTGGACACGACATGTATCTGATGAGTCGACGGTCCTCGCTCCAAATTGAGAAACTTTATGCTCGAACTAAACCGCAGAGGTAATTCAACCATCGTGGTATCAGACGAAATGTGGGTAGGTATTGCTGCCTTCTTATTTGGTTTTATTTATGTCGACAAGCTTTCATCTGGTTCATTAAAATTTTTTCAATTTTTTTTGTGTTGCAAAAATGTTCAAACGGACACACCAGGTACTTAAATGTTTTAATTAGCCCGGTATCTGATCTCTTTTTTGTCAACCCGTTGAATGTATTTTCAACAAATTCAAAATGTTAAACATATCTATTAACGTACTCGTACATACTTCAATGAGCTAAAATTTCAAAATAAAATGTTTTGACATTTTTCCCGGAAGAGGGTAGAAAAATTAGGTATAGGTCTAGTTTATTTCTGACATAGTTCTTACATCACACAAATTATTATTGTTTTAATGTTATAATCAATTTTATTATTATTTTATTAAATACTAATTAATTAATTAGAAAGATATACATATATAATCAATTTTATCGAAAAATATATTGTTGCTACCGTGATTCGAAACTGGATCTCTTTCTAATCCGTGTAAGGTGCATTATCCAACTATGATACAGCGTACAGTACCTTTGTCGACAAATTTTCAAATTAATACATCTACCGTTCCATTATTTGAAAGCCATCTACTTTGATGTAACTATATTCTGAATAATTACAACTTCACAATAAGAATGTGTTCTCCTTAATAATTTATTATTATTATATACAAGAAGACGCTGTGTCTTCTACTAAAAATGTACATATATTAAATATTTTTCGCATCAGCACCACGCCTGATTTGATTTGCCCGGTGGCATTAAATCTCCGCTATTTAAAATCAAAAGGTTTTTTATTTTTTTATTTGAATATCTCGCTGCCGGGGTCTCTCAGAACTCCGTTTCTCCACTAACAGTTAGAAAACATCGAGCTCTATCACTTTCAAACGCACATACATTTAGGTGCAAATCATTTATTTACTTTACTATCTTATCTCGGAGACTCGCCTTGAATGTTCGGTAAACAAACATTCAACGCGGAGCGAGCTATGAATAATATCTATTAAATTTCACACAAAGAGTAGAATGAACCATACCGATCTCAACCAAAACGTTTCGTTCCATGTATACGCACTATTAGAATTGTTACTAGTTATAATGAAATTGAATTGAAGAGTGTCTCATCAATATGATCAACTAAAATCATGTTTTAACGTAATAATTCTGTTGTTTTCATATATTTTTTAAGATATTTGTCAATAGCGCAGAACATACTTTTTAAACAATTTTCGCTTTCTTCTAAGAAGAAGGCTTATTTTTTTTCAGTGAGAGTAGTTGTGATCCTGGATCCTGCGAAGGACGACGTGGATGGTCTGTCTCAAGGTATTCCGAACCATGGAATTTCTTGTGTAGTCCAGTACCGTGCTCCGGTTTGAGGGTCGACACTGCTCGATGCTTAAAATTTCTATAATCGAGGCATTCATATTACTTTCTTACTTTTTTGAGATTGAGAGTCCATCTTTCATCAGCATAGAATGATTGTTAAGATAACGATTATTCTCAATCTCATTCTTTATTTAGTAATATTTTTCAACCCCTTTTTTGAAATCACAATGAACACATTTATTTTTATTTTTATAATATAACAACAATAATATTAACAAAATTATTGTAGATTAGTTACGAATATAACATTCTTGTACCTGTTCTCAAATGTACGCGCTTTGAAAATTATTTTTTCTATACAATAAAATATATAATTTACTAACAGACCCAATATTCTAAATAAATAAATATATTTCAAAATTGATTGTACTTTTTATCGATTTACGTACCGTTTAATTTTATTGCCACCCAGATAAAACCAACTAAACCGTACACAGAGCCCATAATAAAGTTCACATTAGATTAATTTTATGTGTGAGACTTGATTTGGTCTCTGGCCGCTCGCGCTCAGGCCGCGTATCAGAACTGCTCCCTGTCCTTACGATTGGTGTTCACCATTAATCACGTGACATAACACGGTAGCAGGCTTTATATTGTTGGGGGGGGGGGTATGAGATTTGGTGGGGGTAGGCAGCCATTTTTCGTTTATTAAGCGGGGGCCCTTAAAACGATCTTACAGGCAACCGGCAGAAAGGTTATAAAATGGTTCGTTGCATATTTTGTTAAATTAATTGCATATTTTATCGTATGTCGTAAAAACAGAATTCTCAAATTGATTTAATTCAATTTATTTATACTGATTGGTATTGTAAATATTATTTTTTGCAAAGCAAGTCGTGTGTATGACAATAATTTTATTAGACATGTGTACATGGGATAATTGTCACGTCAATATTCGAACGATATTTTAAAATAAACTAAGTTCTTGCGGTATGATAAATCAGACTAACTTCACGAATATTGAATACCATGATCACCTGGTTAATAGATGAGCGTGTTACCGCTAAACTAAACAAACACCTCAAATATGTAATGGCCTCCCCTGGGCTGTAGTGCCATGATGAAAATGTGTCAAAAAAGACTTTATTTTTTAATTGTTCGTCTAATTCATATTATAGATGCAGAAGTAGGTTGTTCAATAAATAATATAAAAATGTATAATAACAGAAGCAAAACTAAATCTTATGATTATTGTATTATATTTTATGTCCAAAAGATTATTTAATTAGTTGTTTAATGTGCTATTCGATCTTTGTTCAACTATTAGTGACACATTGGGGAGGATGAACACCTACAGAATCAACTGCAGAAATTTTTAAATAAGTTATGGGGGGACTTTTAATAGGTACTAATTCGTATTATCACGTTTTTTACAACATTGTGGGTTTTCGTAGTTCATTTATATTAGAAGTTATACACCAAATTAAATTTTTGAAGTCATTACTTAGATAGAACCTTTACACTAATGTAAAATAAATGAATTGAATATTATTTGCTATAATTAAGACAATATTGGTATTATTAGAAAGACCGCGACCATCAATTTCGTTGTCAGTACGCCAGTAAAGTTCCTTAATATGGAATATTCATGTACGAGTGTATATGGATTATGATTTTTTATGATCTTGAAGCCAAAATTATACAGACAAATCCTTATTTTCAAATTAACAAAATTCTAAAATTTAATTGAGATGTAAATCGCTAAATTTGCATTACAGTATTTCATGTTTGATGGTTTTAAAATCATATTCATATATAAAAAACGATCTTAATAAATATATTGTATTTAATTACACAATGTATAGGCTTTTGTACAAAAGTACAATAATATTTTTAAAACTTTTTGCAAATTTTATATTGTGTTTTTTATTTATTTTAATACAGATTATTTACAACTTTGTTTCTAACAATAATATTTTTAAATATGAATTAAATATATTAATTATAAAGATATACATATAAAATCAATAAAATATTGTTGTTGCGCTACCGGGATTCGAACCTGGATCTCTTCCCTAACCGGGGGAGGTGCTTTATCCAACTAAACTACAGCGGCATTATTTTTAGCGACAATTTTTCGACCCTATATCTTACCTTTTTGAAATTAATACATTTAATCGTTCCATCATTTGACAGAGCCATCTACTTTATTTTTATAGAATCTCAAAATACCTTTAAGTAAATCTGATAGTAGACGCCAGAATTATCAATTCATTTTTATTAAATTTTGGACACATCGATACAACTTATATGTTTTTATATGTATATCTTTATAATTAATATATTTAATTCATATTTAAAATATCACAGACCTATGTTCTGAATAATTACAACCTCACAATAAGAATGTGTTCTCCTAAAAAATAATAATATTTTTAACTAAATAATAATTTTATCAGTGCTGTAAATGTGTATATTTTACTGTTTTTTTTCTTCTGACTCGAGTCGGTGATATGATAAGATCATAATTATCATAAATACAAGAATTTTGCCCTTAATGTTTACTGTAAATTATGATATTAGTAGTATATTATTATAGGGAGTAATCTTACTTATCATAGAAATTGTCTATCCACGATTCGGCAACAGCCGATCGCTTATCTGCTAGTATTTTAGTAATACTCCAAAAGAGGTAAAGAACAAGAAATGAGCAAATAACGTTTTGGTACTAACGATGTAGCAGCCATGCTCGGTAGACAGCTGTCCCTGTTTCCTCTGTTGCGTGCATTCTTCTTGACAAGATTCAATTCATTCCTTCCGAGCACCTGCCCTGGCGTTCATGTGTTTTAGTTACAATCGATTGTTTTTTACCCAGCTACCTATTTGGAATTGTGAAAATAATTTTTTGAGTTCCCAATATTATTCAAAAATAATCATGAAAGTTTTATTTTTATGTTTCACACTAAACTATATAATGTTCATATATGCTCTATGTAGTAACTATATGTTCTTAAATATTTATCAAAATGCAATTTTTGTACGGTACATTATAGGTATTAAATTTTTATATATGTAGATGTACTATGTTTTGCTAATCTGTCAATAGGCAGCGTCGTAGTTAACCTTTGGCTATGAAATGTGTTGCACATCTATGGCATCATTGCCGGAACGGTACATTATGTTTTTAAATCATTCTTATAATGTGTCTGATTCTGTTTTTGTTATGCATTACATGTCTGACATTAAAATTAGGTTTTAAGGAAAGCCAAAACAAAACAACCAATTGTTTTAAGGCAGTAACGTCAGTCATTAGCCACTATAGCTTACTTTTTCATTATATTTCTTAAAAATAAGAGTTATATTGATAAAGATTATTCAAATGTAGGAATTGCACGCACTTGATATACAGTATACTTAAGTATACTTGTACATATATTATCATGGCGTATTCCCATTAAGATATAAAACAAAAAACATATCAACTGAAATTATACGGCTCCATTAGATTTTGGTTCTCTCCGCTTTCTGTATTTCCAAGTACTTTCCCTTCTTAATAGTCCTCTCTTTATTCTAAGCTGACCTTCGCATTATATTATATTCCAGTGGCATTGTATCTTACTGAGTATATGACACCGTATAATATGAGTACAATCACCGTATTTCCACTCTGTTGGTTTCATTCCTTTCCTGCCATGCGCAAAAATGCAAGTGCAAAAGTATTACAAGTTCTTGAACTCGTGTCCAACTACTTGACTAATATAAACAACGCACGAAAGACCATTTACTAAGCCCCGAACTCGTTCCTTCCATTTGATTGTAAAATTGCATTAGCATTCTAAAGGAAGGCCCAAAAGGACCAAAACCCCGGAGCGGTTCCTTTGAGTCGGAGCTGTAGGATTTGTTTACGATATTATTTTTCAATAATTTAAAGTTGCGATTTTTAATGGGGACGTGTACTTTATTTATCGCGGTATTATACGAATCGATATATTATATAATAATATTAAGGACACCTGAATAGTTTTCCGCTCGGTCACGGACCCGGCTCAACAATACTACTGGCGGGATTCTAGCACACACTGATAGCTCCAAATCATAAATATTTCCTCCATATCAAAAAATCTTGGATGTTAAAAAAAAACATGATTCATTATTTTTTTTCTTAAATATTTTATTCATTTTTAAATCTCAATGAGAACATAATGAGAAATTTTGAAATTGTATATCTTCCTTTACAATTTAAATTAACTTTCTGACATTCAAATTTTCTTTTTTATTATTTACTAATATGATCCGAGCCTGTACCGAACCGCAAAATATAAATATCTCATGTATCATACGAAATGATTTATTTTTAAAAATAAAGCTATAATAACATAATAATTTACATAATAACATTTTTTATACATCTTATTGTTTTTTTTAAATAAATTTAATCTATTTTAATCTTTTTTTTTTGAATTAAGTAATTCATTTACACTAGCGGGTGCTTATTATTGTTTCTTCGAGTGAACTTAATAGACTTTCTTATATTTAAAGACAATAATTTAAAATTCACCGCCATTCATGCTGAATTCTTTTATGAATGAAGACGAGAGAAAAATTCAAATGATCTCAATCAACTGTCGATTTCTAGGCCTTTCTTGGAATCGCTTTAAAATATTTCGCTAATAAAAATATATGGCCTTAAGTCAGCTTGAGTGACAGCCCTTCAATGGTATCGAGTGCAATGAATTGAATCTTTGATCTGGATGACAGAGACGGATTACTCCATCTGTCCCCTTTCCTCCCGCTACTACCTTTGATCCACCGAATTAACTCATTTAAGCCGGGTCACAATAAGGGCATTCTATCTTACGATGTTACTCACCATGTTTCTCGAACCCGTTTATATATTTGTACATTTATGTATAAATAAATTATTGCTGTTGACTTTCCATTTAATATTTTATTTCACTACCGAACTAATTTTTCGCGTTGACCATGTATTATTAAAAATATGACATTTACTATTTCTGGGGTGGAGTTAATACTTCCTAACGTTAAATATAATAAAATACAATGGAATAAAATAATGTGTTTTAACTCAATTTGCAAAATAGTCATGGAACTCCACAAAAAAAAACCTTTGAACACATATCTTAAACCATAAAAAAATTACCTCAGCTATAATAACTTTGTATTATTTTATAATAAAAACAAAATATTAAGTCAGGCTAACACAATCACTACCTTCCTGATAAAAAAAAAACCTTTCATTATTTTCCCTCCGGAACATTAAAGATTTGCATGTTTTGCAATTTAGCTGCTATTATCTCTTAAAAGTTCAATAAAATCATACGAATAAAATATTGATGGTTAATATATCATCAAAAAACTAATTAATATTGTTCAGTTCGTTTATAATATTTATTTTTATTTTTGTGAATACTGAATACTGGGATTCAATATGTTAATCGGAATTTTCCTATCTCTATCATTTGTCTTTACCGTCTTACAACTTGCCTGCCGTTTGCCTTTGCTTTTACCTTTGCCTCGGCAAGATTCGCTCTCCTCATCAACACTACGCCTCGTTAATATAATTCTTCTTTTCAAGCAAAATTGAGCTTCCTTGTAAAAGGGTTTATTTTTCCTCTCTTCCCTTATAATGTCTTGAAGATAAATTGAAGCATTTCTGTTCGTTTTGGAATATTTCCTCTTTTGAAAGATCAGCGGATTATTAAAGTTGTTTGTTATATAACATCCCAGCAATTTTGTCTTTTCAATACCATATGTAACTTTAGGAAGTTCGTTAAGATTTCAAGGTTTAGGTATAATATTCTGTCTTGTAAAATTAATGTAATCATTTTCCTCCTTTCCTATTTGTAAAATACTATTCAATCTCTTTCGGAATAAAATTAAAGAACTCAAATTTTGTGAATATATTTATAATTTACGATATTTTATTAGTCAACTCATTTATGCAATTAAATTGCAGAATTTTTTACCTACGAATGTTCCCTGCAGAAACACTAATTTTATATCAAACATATCAGTTCTGTATTACTGTACTACACAAGAATTGAACAAATCGTGAATTTTCAACTATAATAAAGTTGCTTGCGCACTTTAAGAACTTAACCTGCATACGATGAAGAGTATATGTACGATAGCCGCTTAATGGAAAATCCCAAATCCACGCTACAACCAGAAGATGAACGCCACGCATAATTAGTAATCATCTGTCTTATAAACGGGACGACGTATCAAGCAGCTCTTTAGAAGTTTATGAACTATCTTCAAGACTACATCCTTTAAAATTCCATTCCAATATTTATATGAAACGTTAGAAAAAATATAATTTTCTGCACTAGAAACCTAACATGGAATACACGAAAACTACCTCATCATAGCCAGGTGTCGGTGAAACGATATATCTTGGAAATGACTTTTTAAGGACAATGTGGGTGACACAAAATAAATATAAATAAACACTGGCTATACAAAATAAAATAAAATTGTTGCTTTATCTACCATCCATTTGTGATAATTCTTTGTTATGTCATCTGAAAAAGCTTCTCTAAAGATGGTTTCTTTAATACATATTCAAGAGGAGAAGATAAAGTATACGTCCTTGCCGGACTTGAATATCTACGTACATTGTTAATTCGTCTTCCACCTTGACTGTAGCCTTTTGGTATTTTATATTATATAATTTATTTGAATAACTTCTTTATTCATAAAGACAATTTATTTCACAAGATTTCCGCTTTCACTATATTATAAACTTATATTGTATAGTACTTCTACCTCTTTGAAGTTTAATTTTCATCAATCTAAGTTAAGATACAAAGCATCGTTCCGTTCCTGTCTACATATCTTGGGTTACCCGTTCGATTCCGAATCTATTCCGGTGCTCCGTCAATGTCCGGAGAATTCCCGCTTGACCAGCCATTTATTCGGCCAGACTCCGAAATTTATTTCAAAGAGGTCTGTCTATCTTACGGAGGCTCGCCGTATTCAGGCTTGTCTTACTGTTTATTGAAGGTACATTTTTGAAATGTCACATATTACGTACTTTTTTAATTACGTATTTTATCACTAATTTGTTTTTAAATGTGCTTTTTTTTTACTTTTACCTCATCCGCCTACCTGGTTCATAAAATTTCCAATGTCATTAAAAAATATTGGGTATTCTTTTCTGTCCTGGTTTAATATCTAAAAGGTGTTCTCCGACTTTTCAGAATTGTATTAAATTGCACCTCAGGCAGTATCCCCAACATTTCTATTTTAGTTTGTACATATTTGTTTATTTTGTATGAGTATTTTACTTTTAATTCTTAGGATAGATCGTTGTAATTTTCAAAACAGATCTATTTTTAAAAAAAATTCATTATGTACAAATGCTTTATGAATATAATGCCGATTTTAAGTGACTGAGTTTAATAGATAATAACTATTTTAAAAACTAAATGTTACTTACTGCTTAGATAGGGTGACTTAATGTATTAATTTAAAATATAAAACTTGCATATCATTCTATTCAGGTGTAATCCTAAGAAGCAGTAAAATCTTTAAAATATAGTTTATTTATCGTAATATAATCCAATTTTATATTAAATTTTCGAACTATCGACCACAATATGTGTAACGAAATTTTCACTCTTAATTCATCAGATCTATCAAATTATTGTGATAAATACAAATAAGATATATTTGTGTATTATGTGATTAAAATTATATACATGTAATGCATATACTACATTGTATTGGAACTAAGCCGTAAGATATAATTTAATTATGTATAATAATGTACAATATAATTAGAATTTTACTTCATCAGTAAAGGCTGACTCCATCAGTCTAGTTTTAAATGTTTTCAAAGTTAATTTATTTATATCAAGGTTGTAGGAAAATTTCTAGTTGTTTATGTATATAATATAAAAATATATCTTTTACATCTAGTCCCTAGCCGGTTGCCATTAATATAACGCTTGACGCTAACTCCTGATACAGTGTAAAAACTTTGGATTGTGAGGGTAGCGATTGCAGGCTGTGCGAAACAGATGGTGTTAAACACGAATTGTAACTCAGAAACACAACCATAAACAATTTTTACGTTATCGAAGAATCCATTGTAAGAATTTCATTCATTAAATTTATATTATTGTGTATTTGATACATATGTGAGTTTTTTTTATAACAAATCAGGATACATGTATCATTATTGCTTTTGAAAATTTTCACGATAATCTCCGTCTTTTAAAATATTCATGTAACAACTCACCTGTTCTACTTTAAAAATACTAAATAACTTTTTCAATAACTAAAATTTTATCATGTTTCATTTTTGATTACATAAACAATAATTACAATCTCTCATTCCCATGCTGAACGCCCAATATTTGACCCGAGTTGACTCCCACCAATTAACCTTCAGCAAAGCCCGCCGTAGGTCTGCCCTTGTTTTGGGTTAAAAACTCAAGTATTAATTGATTCACCAAGCAAACCTTTTAAGGGCCAATACCCCACTTCCGGGCTGATCCTTTGAAATTGAATAGCGGCCAATCGCGGTCAACTTCGCCCTGGACCGGACTTCCGGAATGGCGGGAAAGCTCCAGGGATTCACTTTTCCTCCACCCTTTGTACTTTCTCATCTCCCTTTATGGCCACATTTACCCTGATTTCTTATGTCCTCGCAGACTTAAACGCCGTTTAAGTTAACGATACGTTTTGCTGAATATAAATTGTTTTTGTTTCGTACTCTCCGCTACTTAAAGGCTCTGATAGCTTTTATGTGTATAAACCTCGTGCCTTAATGTTGATTGTCATTTTTATTAACGTCGATTTAACGAAAATTTTAATGATAAAATAAAAATACTACCTACAAAAATATTTTTATTCAGTTTATCTAATTATTTGGCTAAGTTTTATTAAAAGGTAGACATTTTTGGATTCGTTTGTAATCTCGTTCACATTTATTATTTTTACTTTTTTAATAACTTCCAAAGCGCGATGGTTACACTTTTGCATAGTTTGTATTTGATCTCGCTGTCATTCAGAATATTTATCACAATTTTGTTATTCCCTGTTTATTCTTATTTATTTTAAAATGATATATGTCAACTTCCGGTTCTTACGTAAAGTTACATGTATAGAAAATGTGAGTCGGTCACTAGGTCAGTAATAGAGAGCTGGGATGATAGGGATGTATATTTTTTTTGCTTTTTAAACATGGATGAAAGCATTAACAAACACAATTTTGTATAGTACTCTGAAATATTTTTGTGAGCCTTGTTCTATGGGTGTTAATGTTCTATGGGCTTTTATATTTTCATATGAATAGCAACATATGAATACATTGTTATACCGATTGCTGCTAGACTGTTGCCGCAGATAAATCGTCCGTGTTTAGACGACCTTTATATACACAATAACACATAGTAAACATTAGTAAATAAGTATATAAAAGTTTAGACAAGTGAAATAAAAGAATTTTTTAAGCAAAAATAAAATAAGTATCATGTTGATCATAAGGATTGAAATAATATACAATATTTTTGACTTACAGGTATAATAAATTAATAGAAAAAAACATTATAGACTAACTATAATATGTTATACGTTTTAAGAATATAGAAGCAATCTAATTTTTCAAAAACTTTGACGGTTACGGCAACATGGTAGTTTTTCATCATTTTCTTATTCCGAGCAGCTGCGAGAGACCGTTTTATTTAAAGTTCTTAGTCTTCCCACTCTCGGTAAGATCGCGCCACTCTGAAACCGAATGGAACCAAGCGACCATGAGTGACGGCCACTACTTAAGTTTTTTCTCTTCTGACGCAGATTCGGAAAGCTGGCAGAGTGAACCTTCGGAGAATCTCAGAATAAAGAAATTTGCGATAAAAACGATGCTTCATTTTTAATTTTAGAACTATTTAATATTCATTAATAAAGTATCATTAATTAAGCTTTGACCAGATGACGTCATCATCGAAATCAATCTTTTCACATGGTAGCAGATAGACACGCATTGCGTTACTGTAAAATATATTGAGATGATATAATTATTCGCCAGTATATTTGAAATTATTAAATGCGTAATAAACTTTAAATGGTAGATAGCTTTACAAAATTTGAATTTTGGACGCTGCATGTACAAAATCTCAACCGTTTTACAGATCTGATTTTATCAGATTCGTGGACATTAGGGTTTTGTTAAATATATATTTTTTTAATTGATTTGTACTGGTACATTGAATATAAAATTCGGCCAGGAGGGGTCATTCAATAACCACGAAGTGTGGAATGTTATCAATGTGTTTTAATGTCAATTATGGTATTACATGATATCGCTTGCTATATATTTATGAGATAGTTTATTTATATTTTAGTGAAATAACTTTGCATTGGTGGAATACTCTGGTAAAAAGTTAAAATTTATAAAAATCACTTCTGCTTTCTTTTATAAAATATACATATCGTCGGTGTCAAGTCCAATTCCGTGGAAGAGCCATTTTTAAAATGTTCAAGACAAAAAAGGGCTTTCTTCTTTAGTGACGATAGTTTATACGCAGAATTGACTATAGCCGAATGCAAGCAGTCTATTGGTCAATTTCAAAATATGAATACGCCAATCAATGCGGCGTGTGCCGTTCAACTGAAAGCGTCAAAAAAACGTATTTTGAAATGATTGGCTCATACACGGTATTGAATTACATAGACGATATATAAAATGTTAGTATAAAAATTAGTTTTGTCGTATTCAGCCTACATCATATATTGTGGGATAAAGGCCTCCCTTTGACCGCCATTTCTCTCTAACATCTCGCCTCCGCATCTAGCAGCACCTTACGATCTTTATTATATCATACGTCCAGCGATTTAAGGGACGACGTACATTTCGGCTTTTAGTACACTCCGATGGTTGTCCTTCGGTTGAGGTACCCAGCCCACTTCATTTCAGTTTATGTAATGTTTGACAAACTACGTCTTCTATTTTGTTTTACAATCTTTAGGTTAAATTAAATTATGGTTATTATTTTATTTTAATTTTCGTAAACGGAATAAGTTTCACATCAATATTCTAACTATTTTCAAACTAAGCTAAATTCTTGTGCTATGAAAATAGGACTAACTTCATGGCCTCTTGGAACGAGGCACGAACACCCGACCACTAAACCACAAGTACGTAAAATTTGATTATTTTTCTTGATCATATATGTATTTACTTATTAAGTATTATACATATAATATAAATAATCAAAACATAAATAGAATAGACGTTGTTATTTCAGAAATACTATCTCTTAGACATATAATACAATAACAACTATATAAAACAAGTGAACCAATAGAAAGGCAACTATTGTTCAGCTCTATTTGCCCCACTGTATAATAATTGTTGAAGCATCCTACAATTCTAAAATGTACTCTTATATCTGAGATACAATATAATATTTTGTTTTAGCTGATATTCAGCGATAATTTACGGCCCTTTCTGGCCACACAGTAAGTTGCTTAATTTTGAATGTTCAATTAAGATAATTTTAATGTAGTATTGCCATAAAATAACCCGTGTTAATTGCTTGTTCCTGCTTCGAATTTAATATTTCCCCAAAATTTTGTCCGCAGGCAAGCAATAGTGCCAAGGGAAAATGTTCTATTTTGACAAAAATGGTTTTAGTATATTATTTGGTTTCAGACTAAAATGTTTGAAAAATTCACACAAGCAATGTGTTATTATTTATTACCATTACGTGTAGGTCTTACAATTTAATGCAATAATTAATATTTTTGATATTCTTTATTATTTATATAAATTTTTATTTTTATTACGAATATTTTATTTTATTTTTAATATACAATACATATATATATATGTGTGTGTGTGTGTGTGTGTGTGTATACTGATGAGCAGTAGGAGAGGAACTAAAGTAGACTGAATGCAGTGGAAATAAGATCACTTAGGCGTATATGTGGCAGATCCATTTATGGCAGAGTAAAGAATGAAGAAATGAGGAAGGAATGTAAAGCTGATTATAGGATAGTGAATGAGATTAAGAAAATATCACTTAGGTGGTTTGGTCATATAGAACGGATGAATGAGGATAGAATGGTAAGAAATATATATGACGCATGTGTTGATGGCACCAGAAGTAGAGAACGTCCGCGGAAGACTTGGCACGACCAGGTAAACCAGATACTGGAGGATGATCCTGTTATAAGCTGCGATAATCGTCGAGCTTGTATGAGAAGATATATGAATGTGGATGAGGCGAGAATTGTGTGTCAGGACAGAAGAGTGGGGCGATTCTCTCTGCCTACCCCCGCGGGAGAACGGCGTGATAGTAAGTAAGTATGAGCAGTAGTGTGATGGGGTTGTTTTAATGTGGATCTTACTTTTCAAGTACATTAAAAAATATTCCGCATAGAATTTTGTACATCAAATGTCATGCAGCGGACGAATATTACGAGAATATAAAAAAATATATTGTAGGTACCAGAAAAAAGCGAAAGTCATTACAAGGAAATTTATAGTTGTTTGTTGTTAAGAATTTGATCATCTGAGCGCGCGGCAATATTCCATTCTTTCAACCATTGACCATATTTTTATTATCCTCGTTTGTCGCGCGAGAGACCGGCGTTCGGTTATTGAGTTATTTAACTGAACTTTTATTATTTTCTTGGAACTAGAAAAACATAAAACAAACAATCTATGCAGTAGTAGTCTGATACATGCACATGAATGTCAGTATGTTACCTACCGTATCGTTGGGAAGGTAGAAATGAAAAATATTTTTTTATATTTCAAAATTTTATTTGTTATAATCTTATCTTTATGTTTTTAGTAGATATAGATACTGAATACCTACTAGTAGGTAGGTAAAAAAGTTAGAAATATAGGTATGAAAGGACATATTGTGATATGTGTGGATGCGGTTATGATTGAAAGATGTGATGACTTATGGATCGGTACATATGTTGTAAGATTCAGAAGGTTATTTATATGTGTGAGCGCCTGGTGTCCTCATATATTACACCTAGCACTCACGTGTTATTTCGTATTTAATTACGGAATTTGTGTGGGTATGTATGTGTGTAGCCAGAGCAAAATGGACAAGAAAAACTACTAAAACTGATAGAAGTTTATTGTTGTTTGAGCACAGTTATAGTTAGAAGAACATGCAGTAAAAAATCTGCAACGAGGAGCATTTTCTAGAGATCTTGACAGAACAGACAGCCACGGGAGAAGTGACGCGCAAAGGTCGGTCTTTCTCTGAACGGTTGCGGGCGCCTTGTATTGGCACATGTTGGGGTCGGTACCGGTGTGTTTTACATCCAGATATCTGCAAAATGCATTCAGGGGCCGTTGGCGGTGTTGCCGATTGTGGAGGTGATAGACTTCTACAGACAAAATGTGGATTTTCTAAAAATCGTAAAAAAAATGTTGAGTTTATAATAAAGCGTCTCTAATAAAGTGACAAAAAAAAGATCGGGCACAATGAGAGCAAATTTGTTTATATACAGCTACGCGGTATTACCCTGTGACTGTGTGCGAATCGCTATCGAACAACCACCTTTGTGGCATTTAAAAAATGCCAACTGGGCGGCGAAAGAGTAGGAGCGATGCGGTGGGTCCGCTCTTAGTACTAATTAAAATGAATAAACCACCACGGTGACGAGTATTACGAATTTGTTTTTTTTGTCACTTTTTTTTATTTATTTACACAACAAAACAACATAACCAAATTTAATTGATTGAATTGCATATCTGTAAATTCAGTGTGTTTCATTATTGTACATTTTAAATAATAGTGTTTTGAACCGCCCGAGCAGTTCTTCTTCAGTACTTCCTGGGAACCACAGACGGCCTCACTTCAGATGACGTTCATGAATTTTTCAATGCGTCGCATGTGGTTGACATTCTCTCAGTCGTGTTTATACAGACTCCCCCCGGCCGCTCCAGGGTTGCCAATCCACATCTGGACAGACAAATTTACAAGACCCACCCGGCAAACGTCTAGCCTTAGGGAGGAAAGTCAGAGATTTTATCCGCGAGTGTATTATGTAAATATTCACAAGCACCATTATTTGATGTACTTCCCTTTATATAATGTTTCAAATAAGAAACGAAACATCATCGAGTATTTTGGAAAAGAGCAAAAATCTTTGGTTTTGCTCTTACATTAAATAAATTAATTAATAAATCGATGGCTAGTGGTTAAATAATAATTAGCTAGTCTACTTAAAATCTTTTATCTATGACTTATTGGACTGTATTGGACTCGGACTATAGTATTTTTATTAAGAGTAAGAAAAACATACATTAGCGAAATCGTACGAATTTTGACGACTGGCAAGTATATTGACATCTTTTTTTCTTATATAAGCTGTCATCTCTCTTATATATGGTCAGTTTCAATGTTAAAGCGACGCTAGATGTTAAATGATTTATCTTTTAAAATCTACCATGAATAATTGTTGGTTATGCCGTATAGCGCCCTTGAGGTTAAAGTTTTTACCGAAATAGCGCTATACTATTATTATTATATTATGATGGTATAATTTTTAGTTATGTTTGCGACCTAATACCTATTTAATATCCAAAAATTGTAATGTGTTCTAGATTGAGTAAAAATACCATTCGACCGATTCCGTCTTTACTTAAATGCACATTAATTGATAAAATAGCATTTTTGTGTTTATTATTGTCTATCCTCAATTCTTATATCATCATCTAGATATAATTTTTGTTGGAATTGACAGCTATCTAGGAATAATTTTAATTACATGGAGATTTTATTTATATCTTTTTTATTGTTTGTTTTGGGGAAAGCTCTATGAAAAAACCCTTTCATTTAGTTGCTTGTAGATTTAAAAGAAATAAACGTTACTTTGGTGTATTTATATATATAATATATGTTTAACCGTATAACTATTTATTTTAATTAACCTTTTTTAGTATTATTTTTATTATTATTTTCAAATAGAGCCTTAATAGATATTAACTCAGACTATTACACAGATTAGACATGAATTAATGCAAATTCCTTGTCCCGAAATTTTCATTTTGGTGGTACTCACGTGATCACCCTGGTACCACTCACGTAATCAAAGAGCTCCGCGATTTTTTTTATAAATTTGACTCCACTGGAACGAAAACTTAAACCCTGACAATATAATATGCATTAATGTAAAAAAACGTCTTGTTTACACAATAATTTAATTTTCGAAGAGAAAATACATTTTCTATTGCATAAATGTGTCATAAACTATCGGATTTATGTTTTGTTGGATAAATGTGTTTAGAATACTTACCTCTCATTCCGCAAATAATATTTCATACCCTTGTCTATTAATTTACTAGTTTATGTGTAAACTCAATATTATTTCCACATCTTTGAATTTTAAATGGATAATAAGACTCATTATTATTTACGATGAAAGTATATAACTTTTTTAATTGTAAATTATTCCCATTATCATCATCAACTGTTTTCAATCCAATGTTGGATAAAGGCATCTCTATGACTATACCATTTTCTCTCTTTCACCAATCTTCGCCATGCCAATGGTGAAGATTGTCATCCTTTCATCATCCATTGCCACCGGTGACAATATCATCCTTCACCCTGGTCCACGCGTTTCTTTTTCTATCTCTTCTAATGATTCTTATATGCATATCTCTTTCCATTCTACGCTTTATCTGGAGCTTCTGAGTTTAGTATTTAGATTAAGAGAATACATTTTTGGCTATGAAATTGCATTTTCAGAACAGTTATGTGGTATATTAATACATATTAAATTAATCAGCTATAAAGATATACAAAATTGAACGATTGCTATAGCGAAATCGGGGAACGCACTTCCTCGGATAGGAAGAAGTCTAGATTCGAATCCTGGTAGCAACTAAATATTTTTTCGATAAATAGATGTTTTCTGTATATCTTTCTAGTTGATTAATTTAATTTGTACTAGTATTCCTTTCCATATTATTACCTTTTCACTGACAGTTAAAGTAAAAGAAAAAATATATTAAACATTCAGTGATATTATAAATATGCTGATTAAAGATAAAAAAATTTCATTGAAATAATTCATTTACTTTATTTTTGACGTATTGTTACTACTATGGTTTCGAGATATATATGAGTACCTCTCGTATATATATGGGAGTACCTCTCGTAAGTATAGTAGAGAAAAAATAACAAAATTTGTGTGTAGTATAAAGTTTAGTTTAGTGAAGAATTAAAATTATCATGTCGCACCAAAAAGTAACTGTCATGTTTATTAATGATATTATTTTAGACAATTCAGTCTCCCTAGTGAGCCGAGACAACACATCCTGCTCAGCTCCATAATAGCCTTCACATGAAACATTACCTCTTTTGCCATCACTTTTTCAGCCTCGAGTCTTCGTAAAAGTCGGACGAACCGAGTGCTGGTATCGTGGAGTCGCTCGATCGCCCTCGCCCACTCGACCGTTCTCCGTAATGCATTATTTATTTCTGCAGTCATGTATTGTCTTCAATAAATAATTCCCGATGATACAGCTCACCATGTCTTCAGGTGTGTAGGTATCTGGCCGTGTCATTACGTATTAAAATCGATCTGGTATTTTTTCGGAAATATCGTTCGCAGAAGCAACACGCGAATAAGGCATGATTTATCGAAAATGCTACCGGCGAAACCTGAAACATTTACAGCGATAAACTACCAATGTTATGATTTCTTTCGATCATTATCGTGAAAAATATTATATGTATTATATAATATCATTATTATTGCGACCTGTGTCCTTGTATTGGGATTTTTTTATCGATTTGTAAAATCAATGAAAAACCAACAAGTAACTTATGTATAAAGTTTTCTGGGTAACTCAACCATGTGTCTCCAATCTCCCTGGCCGATATTGCTGATCTCATTGCAGGGTACATCATCATCAGACCGTGAAAACCTGAGAACATTTTACTAACATTTCATGTTATTTTTTACGATAAAATACGTACTCTGGTTAATGTAATACTCATAATAATTATCAGGATCCAATGAATTATGTAAATTTTTAAGGAGAATACATTATTATTGTGAAGTTGTTGTTTTTCAGAACATAGTTCTATGATATTTTTAATACAAATTAAATGTATCAATTAGAAATATAAACAGATAAAATCAATTTATCGAATTTTTTTTTTAATATTATTACATATTAAGTGAATTGCTTTCAAATAATAGAATGACAAATGTAACAATCTGAAAAGGCAACATATAAGTTCGAAATATTGTCGTTATCTTACTATGGTACCGTGGTGTAATAGGTCAGGGCATTTATAGGATAGGAAGGGTTCCTGGTTCGTGTCCGAGTGGCAACAAAATATTTTTTCTATACATTGATTTTATCTGTTTATCTTTCTAATTGATACATGTAATTTGTATTAAAATGTATATTATTTTGACATATAGCGGCTTCAATCAGATGAGTATCTACTCATAACGCTTCTCCAAAGGTCTCGGTCCCGGTCGCGGTCTCTTCGGCTATCTATCCAAGAATTGGAAGAATCATTTGTTCATTGCTGTAAGGTTAACTGTGATTAGTTTTTTTTTTGCAGGATTAAAGCATTCGTGTATCGTATTGTTCATGGGATAGGTAACATCGTTCTCAGCTCTCATCATAGGACAGCGGTGTAACTAATAATTTGTGTTGCGAATCTATCCATACAGAATATTTTTTTGAATTATTATTATATCCTAGAAGATATGAGAAGTAACACCAAGAGTCGGAAAATAAGACGTGTTATTTTAAGTGCTGCTATTTTGTATCATTTTCAATAATAATGTATTTTTCGCTTTTTACAAAACATCTAGTTTCGTGTCAAAATGTACTGACAATCCACTCACTAAACTAAAAGTAATCCGTATATCGGTAATTATATTCCACTTGTAACAACTGTCAGAACTTCGGCTGCGCGTGTCGACCTGAACGAAGATCTCACTCAAAAATATACCAAAGTCTATCAAAATGTTTGCAGAAATATAAACTTAAATGTGGTCTGCTGCTTTCTCGTGGCTCCGGAATATGACACGGTTTTTTAAGACAGTTTTTTTGCAGCTTAAATAATTAAACATCAGATAATGTAACATTTTCACAGTTTTTGTAAATTACTGATTTGTTCTTAGTTTCATTGGTAATCGAATGGATCAACTTTATTAATAATTATTGTTGATTTCTTCCTCCAACTTCTCACATGTTAGTTACGCAGTTGTTTTTGATTGACTCAAAAGATGAGAATCGAAGAGGAAATTACTGACATGCATTGTGGTTGTATTACAGTTTAAGTGAATTATGGTTATCAGGTATATGATTAAGTGTGAAAGAACTAGTAATGGTTGTGGACCTAGAGCCGGGTCAACCGCTACAGTTAGGAAACGATAACAGAGCGAATCTTCGCTTTCGCAACTCGGCTCTGTAACTGCAAATTGGGTGCCCGGCGTAGTAAATTTCAGCTTAGCCGACTCGTGGCGTTTTTCTTTTAGTAAAAATATAATCTATTTATCTTTTACATATATCGGTATACATGATAGATGCCAAACTCTTATCTTTTGGCACATAATGCTTGCATTATTCATACATTTTCTCGTCCTTGCTTTCGACTTTTAATCTAACAACATTATCTTTCAGTATTTGATTTACCTGGTCATCGTTGATCTTTCCTTACCCGCGTTGAACATATCTCGATACATCCTTTCCTCACTCATTCATTCCACATGATCAAGACATCCTAAGCAATCCTGTTATTGTTATGCTAAAATCAACTATGTATTCAATTTGTTCATTCATCATTCTATCATAAATTAGTTTTTACCTCATCCCTGTACGTCTGAGTGATATCTTTTCTGATCATCGTGATTTATAATATATTTATAATAATAGTTTTAACACCTACTCAGCAGTAATAAATTTAAAACAGATTTCATGTAGATAAAAGTTTCGTTTACATTAAAAAAACGTTCATTCTGAAAATGGTATCCAAGGGCTTTTTTCTATTGTGCGTATAATATTGATAAATAAAATAACTTGACGATATTGAATTATTAATTATTAAAGTACCTATTTTCATTTCGAGGTTGGAGTGGATTTGCGTGCTTTTATTTGTATAACGATCTAAATGAATGAAATATGGTAAACATGAAATCACCAATCCGTAAAACGTGGCCTCCACCATAATATGTCTACTTTCATAATGCTTAGAATACACTCCATATCCATTACCAATCACGCCACATTTCATGATATTACTGTATAGGATTAGTTGCAACCTTTTTGATTTATCTAAATAAGTGTTGGACTGCTCCTAAAGAAGTGTAGGTATTAGTTAATGTAGGTATATATTTTTTTCAAGTACCGCTCTTCATTCATCGATAACTGAGAGCCTCTCAATTTTAACATGTCACATGAACCTTTTTTAATATAACGTTTTTCCAAAATATTATATTCTTTCTTTTAATAACATCCGCAAATACCACTGACCAGTAAATGAATACACATGAAATAAAGTGTACTTATAGACGAAGGGTTTGGAACGTTAGTAGTGGGACGAGGAGCATTCTACTCACATTCTTAGTGGAATTTTTTACATTAATACATATTATATTGTCAGAGTTTAAATTTTTGTTTCAATATTTTTTTTTAATCGAGGAGCTATTTGATTACGTAAGTCGTAAATTTGTGTTAGTTCATGTCTATATATTTGGTAGTCTGTGGCATACTGATTTTTTATATATGTACTTACATATTTAATTTGAGACTCTGTATATTTAAATAATTGTATAACCATGAATCAATTCAGGATCAATTAAATAAATAAATGCTGCTTACTGGACAAATGTATAGTTTTATTGATTATTTTATTTTTATTATTATTTGTATTTAGTCCATTTTTTGTTGTTGTTGATCCACAACATTGCAAAATCTATCTAACCATCATATTACGTACTTTTGAAAGGTATTTTTCCTTTTATATGATTATTTTTAATTGTTGATGATTTTTAAATTATCCCCGCTCCCTAAGTTTTGTAAAAATAATATTTTTGATATTTTATGCAAATGTATAAAATTATTTATTTTTAACAAAAGTGTATTGCCTATAAAAACACATTATGTAATAATAAAATGTATTTTTGAAGTTTTACAAATTAATTAATTTTAAATAAACCTATGCCTACTTTTTTATATCATTAAATAAATATTTAAAAATTTATGAACACATTTTTGTTAAATTGTATTTTCAGAACAGTGTTCTTAAAATTGTAACGTTATTTATTATATTTCTTCAATATTAGCAAAATTACTTTGTGGCCACATATTATATAAATAATAAGATAAAACACTTTGTTTATACCACTATTTTTTATTGATAAATCAATTTATTTCGATACCTATGGTATCGTTTTCAGGAAACAATGTAAACTAAAATTAAAAATACAAGCGTAAATAAAAACAATACTATAAAAATATAAGTGATGCGTTACTAAGTAAGAACAACTATAAAAACAAATTTAAAAAGTGACTATTTGCAAAAATAATTTTGTTATTTATAATATTTAACTTGGTATTAATACTTTTTCTTATTTTTAAAATTTCAAATTTATCTAACTAAACCCCTAGTATTTGAATGCATTATATATACTCTAATATTTACACAAATTGAATAATTAGAATTTTATTTTACATACGAATACAAACCGCATTATTAATGTCATTTTATATAAATTTTATTGAAATCTAAATGTATTTTATATGAACTCTTCTGCTTTTAATGGCTTTGACCATCGTCAATTATGTGGTGCATAAACATCTCAGGTGAGATCTCTAAGGTGCTAGTAACATAAACCACACTTCCTAACAGTCGGGCGTTCTAAACTTGTGCAAGTTAATTCTCTGAGAGCTAGTGCTTGCGCAACTTTCTCTACTTGCGGGGTTTTATCGTTAGAACCGTTTCGAGTGGTCGTTCTCTTGAAGCTTTTCTGAAGATTATTTTAGAAAATTTTGAAATAAACTAATCACCAATATTATGCAAATTGAATTAAACTGAAATGAGTTTATGGTTCGTCGTAAACATTAGTTTATATTTCAAACGCTAGTGGTGTCGCTGTTTGATCGTTATACCGTTTAATTTTAATTACAGCACATAGTGTTTGTTGAATGCTTGCGTTTTATTGGTACATTAGTAAATTTTACTGCATTTCTTTTTAAATAAATGTTTTGAATTCACATATTTAATATTCTTCCAACTTTCACATGTATTTATTGAAGTATAAAAGTGAGAATGTATAATAAATTAAATGTGTAGTGTGTATATTTTCTTAAGTTATTTTATTTTATATATGCGATAAAAACGTTAAAAATAATGGGTGAAATAATGTTTTGTAAGATTTATTGAAGATATATTTATTATTATACTGAAGAATATTATGTGGTATAAATATTTGTAATAATTTTTTACTTAAATGACATATACATGTATTTAATAATAACACTACCTACAAAGATAAATATTATATATATTGAATTAATACAAATTAAATTAATCCAAAATAAATGTGTCAATGAGAAAGATTTACAGATAAAATCAATTTATCGAAAAAATATTTTTATTGCCACCCGGACTCGAACCAGGAACCCTTACTGTCCGGAGAAGTGCGCTGACCTATTATACCATATCATCATTGTAAGTGAACGACAAATTCTTTTTACAAAGTAGATTGCTTTCAAATAATAGAATAACAGATGTATCAATTTAAAAGTGCGACATATAAGTTCGAAAATATATCGTAAACTTTCATTGTTGACATGGTGTAATAGGTCAGCGCACTTCCTCGAATAGGAAGGGTTCCTGGTTGGAGTCCGGGTGGCAACAAAAATATATTTTCGATAAATTGGTTTATTTATATATCTTTCTTATTGATACATTTAATTTGTATTAAAATATCACAGAACTATATTTTGAAAAACTGCTACTTCACAATAATAATGTTTTCCTTAACAATTAAATTAATCAACTGTAAAGATATACAAAAAAAAATATTTTAGTCGCTACCGAGTGGATCTTTTTCTATCCAGAGAAATGCGTTAACCAATTCCTCTATATCAACCAATTACGTTTACGACAAGTTTTCCCCGGATAGGAAACTATCTAGATTCGAATCTCGGTAGGAACTAAAATATTTTTTCTATAAATAGGCTTATTCTGTATATCTTTTCTAGTTGGTTCATTTAATTTGTATTACAAATACCACAGAAGTATGTTGAGAAATTGCAACTTCATGACAATAATGTGTTCTCCTTAAGAACTTATTAAATTTATTCCAATGTTCCTACATTTAATCGTTTAAGGCATCAAACTTGGGTATACATTTTTAGATTCCACTACGACAGTCTTCATCGAAGCGTAATGTGTTGTGCGTATTTCCGAAAATAAGTGGCTTTTGATCAATTAGCCCAAACAGTCACGCAACGCTTAAGTGTTCAAACAATACATTTAGCTAGTTCCATTACATAAAAAAATATATTTATTAATTGATACATCACAAATGTGCGTGGTACAAGTAAAACCATTTTGTTGCGTGGTGGCATGATTTTTTGAAAATGTACTCGCACCGTGAAGCTTAGCAAAATGGGAGGTTGGGGTGGTAAAGTGTGGCGTGTGGCTACCCTGATTTATGGGCACGTCAGTCGGGTAGGGAGTAGCTGAATCTACTCACACAAACAGTCATAATATCGGGAGGTATTGTATTATACATTCTTTCTCCCGTACGAGCCACTGGATACTTGTTACGCAAAAGTTAATCAGGTTAGAATGAATATTACTTCATAATTGCACCTCTAGTTACGTGTTTCTTGCAACTTTTGTTTCTTACAATCTAGTTAGTTATGTGTTTCTTTTAACCTCTTAATTACTTTGTTGTGTTTTACAATCTACTAGTTAGATACGTGTTTTCTGATAAAGTATGAGATAGATAACGTACAATGATATGTTGTTAAAAAATGTAACTGGAACGTCCTAGAGTTTTACGATTTCTTCAAAAAATATCACTATTCTTCTGGTTTACTGGGGCGAAAATCAATCCTCGACCTCTTAGCCATTTGATCAAATACACACATGGCGCAATTTAATGATAAATAAAATGTATAAATTTACTACTTATAGATACATTATAATTCGCCATTATATACTTTTAAATTCGTAAATAGGAACGTCGTATGAATGCAGAAAATATGTATTTGTAAACATATATAAATATAATCTAAGGGCAACTCTTGTGTGTATATCGACTTTTCGAAACAATGTGGTAGCATAGATTTAGCGACACGCAAGGCACGGTATTAAAACACACGAAATTCATTTAGAGTATGTTAAATAACAGCAATGAAACAACAAAGTGTTGTAAATACAACGTGTTTATTTCATAAATTCAATAAGAATATTGAAGCGGTTTCCACAATTACTCCAAATTCTAGATTTATATTCATAACAATGATCATTTTAAATATTTATTGTAAATAAAATACGCACATTAAAAATGGATTAAATATTTTATGGTTCATTACGTGTTTTTTTGGAATATAAAAAATAAACCATTCGGGTCCCTTCATTCAAAAATATCATCATTATTCTGAGATTTTAAAATGTTCAATATACAGTAATAAAAGTAATGGTTTGTGAAAATGTACTCAAGGTTTACTGTTGCAATGCAGCATATCGCTGTTCTTAGAAACAGTAAAGGCGAGTATTGGCTTTGAATTTGTGGCATCATGGACACTTTCGTGGTAAAGTAAAATTTACCTAGTTCTCGTTATTTTGTTTTTAGATTTTAAACATGTATAAAATATCTACTACTGGATTATACTAATCTATTTTATAAAATGATTATTAACAATAATGGGTGTATTTTATACGTTTATAAATAAATCATTAACACTCTTTTAAGTTGCTCTTCTCTTTAGCATATAAAATATGTTTTTTTTAAATTAAGTACAGTGGAAGTCGGTTATAACGCGGGTTTACTGGGGGATGTATTTAATTCGCATTACATGATAACCGCGGTATAAACGTATTTACCAAAATTATGCTTTTTTTCGATGAAAAATAACACATTTTTAAATTTTCGTAGTATTATTTGTATTAGTACTTTTTTATAAAATATAAATAAAAATCAATTCTGTTCACATAATTTATAAATTATAACAATTTCAAAATAAATATTTTAATTTAATAAACATAACATTCATCACTTAAATTAGGAATAATCTCTGATAACATGGACTACATTTTACGAGCGACCGTTGGCAATAATAAATTCATTTAGTAAAAGTTACATTCATATTTTTTAGGATTTTAATTTACTTTGCTGTACTTGTGTATGTGTTTTTATGCTGGGCGCCTTAAAACAAAAATTGCAAAAAAAGACTCGTGGTATATTCGAATTCGCGTTGTAAAATACGCACTATAACCGGCTTCTACTGTATTATTTTCAGTATTATTTATCAGTATTTTAATAACATGGCCAACACAAATTTTGGTGCCTAAAAAGTTTTACCTAGTCCTGGGTATACTAGGGTTCAGCTATAGTTCTTGAGATATGTCGCATACTTTTTATGTTAACTCTTGTATTTACACATATTAATATAATATTATTTCATATGAAAACAATTACAAAAATCTAAATCAGTTTATTGCTAATTATTGACTTGTACACGTACATAATAAAAATATAATAGTCAAGATACACAATTTAAATAATTTATTTTGTGACTCTTTACGGAGTGGATTTTACAGGACAGTCTCACTGAAGGCTCTAACAGAAACCGCCATCTGCTGATATCCCATCTGCCTTGGTACCTCTTTTTCATGATATTTATATCGTGGTGAAATTTTGTTCTTCACTTAAATCCAACAAGATTCTTCACTTAAATCCAATACTCGATCCATCAAGACAAGTGATTTAAGTGAAGAAATGATTTCAGTGAAGAAGTAATTTAAGTGATTATCAGGAAAGATATCAAATTTACTGTATAGGCAATTGACCTTAATGCTCATGTTGTAGTCAGGAGTGCAAAAACTATAAAGCTTGTTTTTAACTAGTTGAGCATAGTTATCTGATATATGTTTCAAAAAAATATATCTATCACTAAAAAAGTGAAAGCCAGGCACAGAAGACTCAAAATCGTCTATAGAATTTATAAAAACTTTATTTAACTCTCTGATCTGTAGGATCATTAAATCCTAATATTCCTGTACATACTTTCCAACTCATTTCAACATTCCCAATACATTCTAACTCACTCAATCCAATAAATTTCATGATTTCAGCAAATACTCAAAGTGCGATCCATTGCCTGTTGATTCTTTACTAATATTGTTTCATTAGACCAAGTTTACATGTAATGGTGGTAGAAAGTTTACATGTAGTAGATGGTTTTAAGTAATGGTGGTAGAATGTTTTTTTCTCTTTTAACCAAATTTTTATTTATGTTTTCTTTCTATATCGCTTGCAAAATTCAGCGTAGGATGAATATGTAGAGAGAAAGGTGATGGTAAAAAATATTATTCATTAACAGTAAAATTCATAAAAATCTATAAAATTATACAAAATTACAGGAAAATCGGAATTAAACAATAATAATTACACAAGATCATATCTTAATTCCACGCCGCAAAAAAATTGAAATTGTTGGCCTATGTAATCAATGTGCAGAACTCCATTCTTATCAATGAATCTAAAAAAAGTAGTTTATTGAAACTTAATACATATTTAAAATTGAGTGTCTGTTCGTTTATCTGCTTGTCTATACAATCCTACATCTTTTGACTAATCTAAACCACACTTTATACTATCGCAAAACAGAAGTATCTTCCGCCTGGCCACCCCGCCTTCTCCTCCCAAAATAAATATTTTATATTCTATATTCCTAATCTTGTATAGTTATGCTTTAGACCCAAAATATAGGCACCCTCCTTCCTCTCTCTAACTAATCCACCATCTCCCGCTGATAAAAATCTGTATTATATCGAAGGCCATCTAATTTTTGTTCAGTTGCACTCTTGGATTCTGTGAAAAATAATGTCTTCTTGCTCCACTCCCCTGGACATCTCAGTCACCCTCTGCCTGGACCAAATTGTGTATATTTCGTTATTAGAGCCTATGCATAATAAAAGCGCCTCCTTCCCTAAAACACTATAAATCTGAATCCTGGGCAACGCCAGGTAATTTTAATAACGGATATATGTCTAACTTTAGGATATTTGTATAGTAAATATCCTTATATTATTTTAATTGTATACTTCAAGTACGTACTACATATTATACATAAATCTATCTTTTAAATTATCTTTTAAATCTATGTTTTAGATTTAAAATCTATTATATGGTTCAATTGTGTAGTTAAAGCTGCTCTGTGGTTAGTTAATGTTGAATATGAAGTGACAAATTGCATTCCGTTCTAATCACGGGAAATGAACGCCATTCATTCTGAGTAATTGTGGAGATCACAGGAGGGTTCTCAAAATATTCCAGATCAAGTAATAGATTAAAAAAGCGCTCCCCATGAAATGAATGCACCCAAATGTGTGGGGTATGCCATATATATTTTTTCCGTTGCATTCTCTGCGTGCAATGATGACATTCTTCTAAATAATTGCTGTGGAATTCTTGCTGTCTGCGACAATTTTTTTAAACCTTTGAATTCGAGTTTCCTTTGTTGTTTTTCTCTTAGAATAATCTATTCAAAACATTTAATGTTTTTCTGCATTAGTATGCCTGCTATGATATATCGTTCATCTTTTTTAATTTTTCTTTATTTTTAGCCTAAAATATCTTATTGGTACGTGAGTTACATTTCGTAGTCAAAAAATATAATTTATTATATTTCTGAAACTAAAACAAATAACTCTGATGTCCAACGGATACAAAACATTTTGAAATGCAAGCTAAGCATTATTTATTATTTGAGGTCCTACTTTACGAATTCTTTTTATTTTAGGAATACATATTTTTATTATTTGATTATATTATGGCAGTCTGTTAAAACACAAACGTGTATAGACCACCAATTATATTATCAATAAATTTAAGAATATTTGTAATAATTAAGATTATATTGAGAATCAATAAGATTGCCACAATAAAATTTTACATTTATTTCAAATCAATTTTCAGCTTCAATATTTCATATTTTACACCACATAATGTAACAAAATTTTAGCTTTACCACAATATTATTTGGATTTTCAAATATTTTTTCGGTAGTCACACAATAAATTTTCAAATTTTACACTTTGAGAAATCATTTTTGTTAAATGTTGTTTTCAGTCATCCTAAGATATATCAGAATAACGCCTACGTGTTTGTATCAAGATGAAATTTTGCACCGTAAGGAGATTAATGATATTCACAATGTGAAGTGCATGTCATCCAAACCAGTTTACTAAACTGTCTTTGATGCTCCGCAAATCTCAATCAGCTTCTCCTGTTATTCTATTTTGCATGTAATCCACAATGAAGCGAACACCAATTCGAAAACCGGTTAAAATAAAACATACTGTGTATGTTTTATTTTAACAACAAGCAAACACAACCAAAGCAAATTCAGTCTCTTGTATGAATAATATTATTTTTAATGTAAATAAATACATTTTGCAATTGCAAGTTCAGAACATATTTATATGAATAATTTAATTTAAATATGAATTAAATATATAAATTAGAAAGATATATATATAAAATTATTTTCATCGAAAAATATTGTTGCGCCACCGGGATTCGATCCTGGATCTCTTTCCAAACCGGGGAAGCTGCATTATCCAACTATGCTACAGCCCAGGCGCAGTCGTTTCATACATGCTTTGGACGCTCCGCATCCCTTGTGTTCTAGAGTCAAAAAGCTTGAGACTTTTTGTTTCTAGCCGAAAAGAGCACTGCTGCAAGTAAATTCGTTTTGTCCTTTAAAGACCAGTCATAACACACTACGACACGGCGGGCACACGGAGTGAGTCGAAATACATACACATTCTTAACAGCATACATATACATACCAGCAACAGTGGATTCTATCATTCGTTCCGTATCCACAAAGTTTAAAAGTATTCGACTTTCGCGCATGCGCATTCAGTTCCGTTCGTCAACGTCTTCGAATACTATATACGTATTTGTTAACAGCATCCCACGTACATAAAACGATTTTAATGCTCACAGGTATAATACACAAAATTGTGTACATATTACGAAGCGAGCAGATTGTTTTGAGAAATTTGTATGCGTGACGCATTTTTGACATTTTGGCCTGAATACTTGAAGCTGAATTATTTAAACATTAAATATTTTTCGATTATATGTTATATTTTTATATTTGATAGGTATAAACTTATTTTCCAGCATCCTTTCTGCAAAAAGTCACCAACCGCCACTGCTACAGCGACGATACTTTTAGCGACAAATTTTTGAACCTATATGTTACCTTTTTGATATTAATTCATTCAATTGTTCCATTATTCGAAAGAGCCATCTACCTTATTTTTACGGAATCTCAAATACCTTTAAGTAATCTGATAGCAGACGCCAGAATTAAATTTGTCGCTAAAAATATCATCGCTGTAGCATAGTTGGGTAATGCACCTTCCCCGGTTTGGAAAGAGATCCAGGTTGGAATCCCGGTGGGGCAACAACAATATTTTTCGATTTAATTGATTTTATATGTATATATTTCTAATTAATATATTTAATTCATATTTAAAATATCACAGACCATCTGTTCTGAATAATTACAACTTCACAATAAGAATGTGTTCTCCTAATAATTTAATTTACTTTGATAATATTATTATTTATAATCAAAAACGGAAACGGACAACATCATGTTAGTTGTTTTTGATTTTTATTTTTAGTATCATTGACATCTTTGCTACGTTTACCTAAGCTTTTCTTCCAACGTTCGTATAAGTTTTTATGCGAGGGTTTGTTTTGGAAAAACGCGGAAATAATTGATTTTTTTATAAGTATTATAGTCTTGCCCGTGTGTTGGGAATATTAAAAGGATATGTAATATTTGATTAATAAAGACCATACAATCATTCCCCTTTTCCACGCCCCGCTCCATTGTCTGAACAGGCCACCCGACTATTTATTTGTTATTTACATCTATTGATGAGAGGGAAATTATAGTCGTGATTACAATATTACTTGGTTGTGTGTGTAGTGGAAAGAACGGTATATTTAAATAAAATTAATAAGTTAGTCACACTTCAAAATTCAAAAAAATGAAAAATTAAGTACTTTCATTATACATTTGAGTGTCACAAAGAATAAATCTCGTCGTTCAGTCTTAATAATGAAATTCAATACTCTCTGGAGTCCGGAGCGATGCTGGCTGATGCCCGATTAGAATCGTTCAATTTGAAATAATTGATTGAATTTCTTTTACAATGATTACTCTTCTCTGTAAAGTTAGCGCCGTTTTCTGCGGAAACTTTATCTTTTTAATTTCAGATGTCAATCACCCGCACCTTGTGCTCACGTCACTGAAAAATTTCAGAGCTTTTCTCATTTCTTTCGCCTCTCGTGCAGTTTGCATAATAAATCTAAATCTTCATTGCGTTGCGGACATTTCTGATATCTTCTTAAATGTGGGGATAATATAGTCAGTATTTGTATACATGTAAAGTATGCGTTTTCATTCTATGTTGTCAATACTCATTTGATCCCGTTCAATGATCGTCTAGTCTCAGGCGTCGCCTGTTCTTTTTTTATTTAATTTGTACAATCTATACACTGATCAACCTTGAAGTAGCCGTCGTTATCTAAAATAGCCTTTCTTAAGTAGTTTATGAAATTGAAGTTGAATTGCTTACGTTTGATGTCCAACGACTGTCGTTTTCCTAAGTAATTTATGGAATAGAAATTTAACAGCTCACGTGTATTTAATGTTATTTACAACACATAACATTTTAAATCCAAACACACGTTATATTACATAGTTTTTCACAATATTATATGCGCATTTGACCTTACATTATAACAGAAAAAAAAGTATTATTAAATATACGTTATATGAAATGTAATGTATATTGGGTTTTGAATGTTTATGAAAATATTTTTGAGAACACATTTTTATTATGAAGTTGCATTTTTAGAACATAGTTCTGTGGTATTTTTAATGCAAATTAAATTAACCAACTTGAAATATATAGGTACAGAAAAAACAGTTTTATCGCAAATATTTTTTTTTTTTTTGTAAACATACTTTTTTGTATAAATAGGTTTTTTTGTATATCTTTCTAGTTGATTCATTTTATTTGTATTGTTTATATGTACAACAAAGATTGGAGGTATTTTATATTGCAATCGTTGATTGTCTCTCGGATGTATAATGTAAAAAATGTACATTATTTATAACACTTGACCGTTATTTATAAACGTCAAGTCTTTTGGTGATTAATTCTGATAATCTTTCAATTGATAGATGTGTTCTAACATGAAAAACATTAATCAACTCGCTGAAATAAATATTTATATCAATATTTGTGATAGTGATATTGATAAATGTCCATGTTCATCTCTAGTTTCATTTGTTATTATTTAATCATTTATTTTCTACGAATGCCCTACAGCTGTGATGCAATGTACGTGAGAATTACAACATTAAAAATTATAATAATTAAACCTTATTAAACGTTTTAATCAAATTTTATTCATTGCTAATATTGTTTTATTTTACTTTGTTTCAGGTATGTTATATTGTGAAATCAAGGCTTTGTGAATTATTGGACAATCCGTTTTCAGTAAGTCTAATTAATATATTTTTTATTGTTCATTCATGTAATATATTCTCTACATTTGGGTAATAAAGTATAGCATTTTTATAGTGAAACATGTAAAAAAGCTACACAATTGATATATTTTATTTTATTATGTACTTTGGTCTCAACAATATATGTCATCTGTTAATGATTTTAAACTAGATAGATTTTAAACTTTTGGTCGGTCAAATAACGCAGGAATAATTGGCTGAAAATATAATATAATATATAATACAAGTATTATGGAATTTGAAATCGATAGGCTAAGTGTTAAGTTTCCACCACCATTGAGCGGAAGTTGGCCTGAATAAACAAAGTGTTCGCAGAAAGCGCACCTGCGATACAATTTAGCTTAAAGTTTACCTTACGACCTGGTGCATTCGGATGCAATTCCCTCGATAAGTTAACGTTGGATAGCCCTAATACATTGTACGCGCCAGACTTAGTGGACCCAGAATTTATTCTTGGCTGGACACTTAATTGCAGCTTCATAATCGATTATATCGGTAGTGTTCAGTGAATAATGAAGTGTGGGCTTGTGGGTATAGCGATCATGATACACTTCTTTGGATCTCTGCATGGGCACTGATACTTGCGCATTGCTGTCATGAGCGCTGACTGGAAAATAAATCGAATTAAGTGGAATCAATCATTGGACTTCAGTCCATGTATATTTATTAATTAATTCAATATAAACATATGGATTATATTATCGTTGCGCCGTTTAGCCGCAGTTATAATTTATTTATTTATTTATTATTCTATTGTATAATATTTTTATAATTAAAATACGTTTCGTTGCGTGTGAAATTTAGTACCTATATACTACCGTATTCTATTCGACTTAATCACTATTACAATTTATTATTAGTGTCTTAAGATTTTCCATGAACTTCGATTATAATTAATCTTAATCATCAAAATAGTTTTATTACTGTTTTCTAACGCAGAAATAATTACACGTTTTTTGTTCTTCACAAAGTGTTGAACTATTTCATTATAAAAAATATATTATTTCGGGTGCAAAGCAATCGCGCTACATATAATACATATAAAAATAGGTAGGTACGTACAATATTTAAAAAAATGTACTTCCTATAATATAAGGCATTTTATGCATAATAAATAAAATATATAGTAAGCTCTCAATTCTCTGAGGTCACATAATTGGGTTGAAAATTAACCGGTGTAGTCAAAGTCTTGTTTGTAAAATAGTATTTGGGCTAGCTTAGATTCAGTGTTTACTTTTTATGTAAGCGGGCGGGTGCACCATTTAAAAATGCTAATTTATATTACACGTGCATAGCGGTTGACTATTTTAATGTTTATGTGTATATTTATAAATCAAATTATTTATTTATGCAATTAATACACAACTTAGTATTTTAGTATGATAATTTTTTTTATTTAATACATTGTGAGCAGTTACTTTATAGTAAGGATGTAGTCACTCGACCAATATTGGGGCGTGTTCTCGATTATCGGTGTATAATCTAATTTGTTAATTTGTATTAAAAATACTACCGAACTGTGTTCTAAAAAACTGCAACTTCCTAGTAATAATGTGTTCTTGATCATTTTTCTTTTATAATTAAAGATAATGAATTTTATGAATAAAAATATAAAAATAATGTAATACAGTAGAAATATGTATCTCTACTATATTTCATGTATATTATATACCACGTTCCTGCGCGGAGTACCAGGACGTCGACGCCGTTCCATGTAAATGCATCATATACTAATTTTTATGGGAATGCACCCACACAAAGACTTCACAGGCTTGGGAACGATATTGGTCTTGTAGATATTTTGATATTCAATTGATTTTGATACTTAGCCGTTCTGGGTTAAATCTTAATTTTTATAGTTTGTTTTGCTTATTTTTCATTTTTTTTCTTAAAAGCTATACATGTATATTCTATCAATATTTATATATATGTATATATATATATATATATATAAATATATATATTACATGCTACTTATGTAGCTGCTGACGTTTTTTTATACCTAACCAATTTTGTAATAGCCCATAAGGGCGTAAATAAATAAATAAAAATGATTATATAATATTTGATTTTGACATTAAATAAAATTTTGATTCAATAGTGCATTAGCAATGTAAGCCAATAAGGTTGCATACATAAAACAATAGCGAAATGGTAAAGAAGAGATGCATTTTGAATTATAAATTCTCGGGCTTTGTTGGAGCAAATTGTTCCACGGCGCAAAGCCACTGGTCGCAAGTCGGGCATGTAATTAAATGGAGATTATTAAAAGGGACGTGAAAGTTTAAGCGAAACGATGAGTGAAGAGAAGAAGAGGGATAATCAAAATAAGAGAACCTTCGAGAACAGCGCCGGCTGCTTCGTCGTAAACTAAATATTATCCATAAAATCACGAATGAAAAATCCATTTAATAGGATCTACGTAATGATAAAATAAATCCAGAGGTGAAACTAATTATTGAAAAAACTATTCTTATTTGTTATTTATTTTGAAAATCGGTAATTATTCAGAATGAGCCATAAGTTATTGCACTTTTTACATCGCATCTGCGCGTGAGCCGCGCAAAGAGAGGCACGTAGGCGACAGCGTGCGGGAGTTTTGTATTTGTAATTTTAGTCACAATAGATCGCTTCATGGGGAAACAACACACGATTTGCGTAAAATCGTTTAATAAAAACAACAATTCTTACGTGCTTGTTTCACGTTCACTACCGATTACACAGTGTGAATCAATGTCCGAGTATCAATTTAATTAAATCGTGGCTCAGGAATTTTGAGGAGACCGGTTCAACACTAAATAAGAAGAAAACCAGACGGCCATGGAGCAGGAGAAGCAAAGAGAATGTCGCGCAAGTTAACCAGTCCGTACGAGAAGATCCGGGCTTTTCGACTCGCAAACACTGTACTGCTCAAAAAATCGTTTGTTGTTTTATTAATAGATATATTATTTTAACCGTTGGCTATATTTTTTACAAATTCATATATATGTACATACACACATATATATATATATAAATAATTATATTTAAATATAGTACCTTCACAATCATCGAAAATGCTCAAGAATGAGATGCAAGATCTGAAAATCTATAAAATAATACCGAACACAGTATCTGGTCATTCTTATTCATAATTACTTTAACGTTTAAACCATGATTGTATAACCTTCTTTTCATGCGGATAAAGGTCGTACGAGCTTGCTTATTACAGCATGTGATTTGGACAAAAAAAAATAATTTCGTTCTGGCAATATAAAAAGATTAATTTTAAACCATGTTCTGTTTGTTTATTAGCATATATATTTTTTTTACTTAATAAATAAAAAAAATGTACATCCTCAATGTCACCCGTTGGAAGTACCGTATTATCAAAATCTTCTAATATATAATTAGTCCTTGAGTAGCTTCTTGAAAAGCTTCATTGAATATTTCTTTTTAATATAAGTTGAATAGCGTGGGTGAGAGAATATATCCTTTTCATACGCCTCTTCTATCTAATACTACATGGGATTGTGTTACACGAGAAAGACTTGAGGTAAAGGTACATCAGTATTCTGATTGGCCCAGCAGAAACAACAAAGTAGCAGATGCGATAATATGCTCATGTATTGTTAATAATAATTTAAAACACGCAAGTATAGCGAAATTTCAATTAAATACAAAATGTAATACGGCCCTCCTAGATTGCCGCGATATTATCGGATATCTCCATTTTGTAAGCGATCAAATCGTCGGGCGGTGCTCGCTCCTTTCGGATGCTGTGTTATAATTGTCCTCTCATTAAAATGAGACGTACCATTTGGTCGACGTTTTTGCGACGTCTCGTCTTTATCATGGCTCTCCAATTAAAATATCGAGATTCTTCCGTTAAAATTACTGTACGAATACTGATGAATTAGGGCGGAACAGATTGGAAATTACCGAAACGATCTATATTGAGGTGTCCGGGTCTAATTATTATTGAGGGGCTCGTTTTCACCATTGTAATCAATTTATAGCGCTCTTTAAAATTAATTTATATCTTTACTAAATAATTAGTTGTTTTACTGCCAATTATTATAACTAACTCACTGACTTACTACAGTTACCATCACACCGCTTACCCGTGGAGCTAGGTGAAGAAAATAGACCACACACTTTTGTGCCATATCACTCTTGTCTCGTCCACTTTTATACCTCTTCTCAAGTACTCTTCGGCTGTGAATGCTTTTAACAGGGTAATTCTCCAATATCTGGTCTATCTGATACTACCAGGTCTTTCGCAGACGCCCTCTGTCTCTGTTGCCTTTAGCACACCCCTCATATATTTTGTTTACCACCCTCTCCACGGTCATTCGTTCCACATTACCAAACGATCTCAGCAACCAATTCTTAATCTAGCGACGTTATATATAGATCTACATTTTCCCTACTGATCTACATTAATTATTATTAATATTTGAATCAAAATATACTCTTAACAGACATAGGGGATGATGGAACAAAACCATAACTATTAAGAATAGATCAGTATTTACTTATATAATTATCGGAAGCTCTAAATGTCTTTACTCTATTTGTTTTTAATGTTCAATATAATTAATTGGGTTCAATATCGGATACATGGCGGTTATTATACTTTCGAAGGGTCTGTAGTGTTTTTTTTTCACAAGTTCATTTTGTGTACTTGATCACAAAATGAACTTGTGTAGAGTTATTATACAGAGTGTTCCAGAGGAACGTACGGTTAGGGTAAACTAGCAACTCATTGTAACAGCTACCACATAAGCTACCAGATTTTTGTTTACGGCTAATTAAAAAAGAGTTATTTTAATTTCTTCTTCTAAACCATTTAATTTCCGATAACCCTATTTCTCCCTTAACCATAGATTCCATTTGAACAACTGTATAATAATATTATCATTTTGTCTCATCGTTATATTTTACTTTTTTCCGGTGTTAACGATTTTTAAATTTTTGTATACATGTGTGCTATGCCTGACAGCTTTTATCACTTTCTTTTTTTTTACCTATATTTGACCTAGTTGGCGTTGAATTTCATTCAACACAAAATTAAATTATCACTCGGTAAAAACGAAAAATGGTGAATGTTACGAGCTAATTGTTCAGCTTGTTTTGACGAATTAACTAAATGGCGTACATCATACCAGCTGTGCGCCTCTTGTAGTTTGTACATGCAGTTTATTAATAAATTGCACTATGTAGTTTTACTCGCCTTTGTTTTTCTACAAATATTTATATCTGCTCGGATTAGGAACTTTCTCAGCCTATTATTGTCGATCTTGAATTTTATGTTATATCTGTCTTACTTTTTCTTTAGAATCTCGCTCCATATACACTCATTTTGCCCCACATCTTAAGTTACTCCAGCAACTTTTTTTTTTGCTTTCCTCTTTTCTTCTTGTATTCTTTCCTTATATCTTGTTTTATTTTATTTACTTTTAGACTTTCCGTGTTATCTTTTTTTACATAACTTTGATTTCCTAAGAATCAGTTGTATCATCATTAGTAAATTTTGACCATAGTAACTTTTTACCATCGCCCGTGGTAAAAGAAATGTTTGCGGGTTGTTCGTACGCCAAATTTACTAGTTTCAACTAAGTCAATAGTGTCTAATAGTGTGTGAAGGCAAATAATCATCAAATACTTGCGAGTTTTACCAAAATTTATTTTTAATATTTAACATTGGCAATACATACATACAATGTATACTTTATCTATGACTTTATTCACCTCTGCGTTCGAAATCTGTTCGATTTCTGGTGTAAAATTGTTGGTTATATAAAATTAACAGCGTGATTACCATTGTATGAACTCTCATCACTAAAATAACGAGATATTTAATGATTTATTGTCGTATTCTACAATTTTCAAAGTATCAATGTGTCGGATGACTTTTGAAACAGCTGTGAAGAATCCGCCATTTTTAACTAACGATTGACAGTTTTACCATCGGATATCGAAGAGTAAAATTAATTTACTACCGAATGTACTTTTAATGAGTAAATATATTTTACCAACGATCGAACAACCCATTTTCGCCATTTTTTTACCATAGTTAAAAGTTACCACTGATCACACAGCCGAGACTAAGTGATTCACATCAATAAATTGTCTTGTATATATTTTTTAACATATTAAAATCTCGACAACGTATACATACAAGGCTTCATTCTACATACATATTTCAACATGAAAGAATATGAAGAAGAAAGTTAGAGAATATCTTAATAAATGCAATACCAGTGTCTGAAAAGATAAGTATTTTAATTAATTATCTCGGGAAACTATAATATAGAATTGGCATTTCAAATTGGGTACCAGATAGTTACAAAATAAATTTATTAAGATAATTAACGATTAATGACAGCGTTAAAATACTCTGTATATTTTGGCTAAATATATTTAGGAATGTGTTGTCAAATTTAGCTTTTTATTAATCCTCCCCAAAATTGTACGTAATTAAAGCCCCGACCGTGTTTGCTAACTTTAATATTTATCCCACGCCATGCCGACCCTCGAATATTATCGCAAGTTATACTTTAATGCTATATTGTATTTAATTATTTTCAACCAGTTCTGCTACATGGTTAAATCTTCCACTCGTATATTCGCAGGTAGGTGTGTGTATCTTGTTCGTTTCACGACTGTTTGCTAAAGACGCCACCAGGTGGCAGTAATGTTAAAGAGGCGACACGTGCAAAATAAACAACAGACTCCAAAATATCCTTTTGATATTAAAAAATAAACAAGGCTTAATATTCAAAACAAGTACAAAGTGTAAAAGGCAATTTCTAACGAATCTGAGATATTTTTTTCATACCAGACTTTAGGGACTAGATTTCATGACATAATTGTATCAAAGATTTTATTATGAAAATAAAACACTTTTTTAAAATGCTAATATTGAACTCCATATAATTTTACTTAAAACCTTATTAGGTCTTTGAAATTTCATTTTTTTAGTAGATATAACATTGTACATTGTACGTTATTTTATTTTCTGAAAATATTATTTATCGTCATCCTGGGAAATATTACTCATTTATTAAAGCACACATTTTCCAATTATCATTTTTTAGTTTGACACACTGTTCGTTCATTTATTATTTTTGTTGGTATTTGTCATGTGAATTTTTAATTAAAATATTATTTTATAGCTTCCGCATTAGCGCGAGTTTATGTATTACTGTTAAGGCGTGAATATCGGATATTTACAAATTAATTGGTTATTTTTGTTGGATTGTAAATGAAATACACAATTATTGTGCATTAACTAATCAAGTAGTCCATAAACCCGTTGAAGCAGAAACGGTTAACCGTACTTAGGCAATTTACAACTAATCTAACCTATATATTTTTCGTAGTAATAAAATATAACACTGATATACATTTTTTATATTTAGTTTGTTATATTAAAATAATACTGTCCAAGACAAATTTAAAATTTTCGTGAGAGTTTTGCAATATATCAAATACCACAATTAAATGTAGAGCACGTGCTATTTACTGATTAAGTTGAGAAGTTGCGCGCGCAACTGCTTGTTTACATTATTTTTACACATGACTATACCAGTATCCTTATTCCAGGTATCGCGCTAGTGATGTTAACGTGAGCAGTCCAAGCGTGGCATCCGTTATCGTGTTATGTACCTACGGTACGCTGGAACTGCTCGATGTAACGATATACGACGCTAACGCGAGTCCAAAATCAGAATTGAAAGTACGTAATATCATTCCCTGTACATATGTGGTTTTTTGCGTTAAGCGTAAAACATCATCAAAAGTGAGAGGTATGAGAATGATCTAAACTCTACTATCTATCAAAATAGACAAAATACTTTTACACTTACATTTAAATCGAAAATTAATCACAACAGATCATTAAGTCATTTCATTTTTGACGCGTTAAAGTAAATTCGTACCTAAATTAATATCGTTTAGACTGGAAGATTTACCAATCTATCATCGTGAATTAGAAGATCTATTTATCGATCAGATTTGGTCAAAAATAGGATGCCATTTTGAAATTTTTAGAAAGTCTCTAATGCTTTCGGAGAAAGTTCATCATTTCTTTTACCCTTTTATCTTTCTGATACAATAATATAAGTATATAAAGTAAGAAATATTGTCAGTCTACCACCAAAATATGTGCTAAAAGAATCAGGTTCATCCGTTATATCTAAACAACACATTATTACAATTAATCTCAATTAAAATATAAGTTACGAAATTGAGTAATTGGAAACATTAAATTATTTTAATATTTAATAAAATTGAATAATCAAATACACCATATATTACAGTCCAAAAGTTTTTAGTTTTAGTTGAATTATATTTTAGATAATGGGAAGATATTCCCGAAAACATTCTAATGTTTAACACAATAAAATATAGTGAAATTAAATAGTGTTTTAACTCAATTTACAAAATTACATAAATGTTCGTATTTGGCTATGTTTAAAACAAAATTCAAAGAAGGGAGTAGAAAAGAAAAGAAAGACAGAACATTAAAATTAAAATAGGTTGAAGAAAAATGATGTTCGGTTCGTATAACCAATTTCCATTAGTTTCTTTTCTGCAAACACCCAATAACCGGTTCCTGAGATATTATTAAAGTTTGTCCATTGAGATATGTTTCACATTATTAGGCTTTGGGTGCCAGAAACATATGGGAGGATTGATAAAAGATCGTTCTTATTTTGTGCTTTATTCTCTTCACCTATTCTATTTTGCTCTCGTAAAATACTTTGCGATGAGTATTGAAATGAGTATGAAATTCTATATTACACACTTATAGTTGCATTCTAAAATAAGATTCTCCCAATCGTCCATCATTCATAAATTGGTTACAATTAATGTGTTTTACGTTATAATTAATTTTGTATTTAACATTGACCTGACACTTTTTTTTTTCTGAGCGCCACCATTGTTGAGATATAAAACCCTAGCGAGATATAAAAGCGGTTATAGAATAATAGTGGAATTTATTACAGCGTTCGTCTCAAAAGCTATACACATGTGCTCAGGATAACTGCCCATAATGCCATAAGTGCATGAGAAACTTTATCCGAAAATAAATAAGATCGAATAGGAGAATTTCTTACTTTGGCTAAAAGTATTTTCATTTTTACTGAAATGAACTGTCGCTAGTCTTCCAACAGGAAGTATATCAATAATCCCTTTTCAGCTTTATGTTGCGGCATAAAATATTTTACCTTGACTATTTATTCAATGTGCTCACATATTGATTTATTATTGTCTACCTTTACTACTTATCATTTTATTGAAAAAATACAGCAATATACGTTATTTTAAAAACCAACGATCACACTTGGCGATATTTTTAGAAGAACTAGTTAAAGTATTATAACAATTACATGGTGAATATTATGTTCCAGGCCGATTTTGTTTGGCCGCCATTTTTGTTTGGCAGATATTTGTCAATTCGCATTTGGTAGTCGTAGAGAGTAGTTGACTACAATTTATTATGAAGCATCTAACGCCTCAACAACGTGTTGAAGTCATTAAAACATTTTATCTGAATAATAATGGCAATGCTGTAACCATTAATGTTGATCACTATCTTCACATGTTGGAAAACTTCTTGGTGGCCGAATTGGGTCTATTGAGCCTGCAACACATTTCAACATTTGTGCCACTGCCAGAGGCAAAAACTTGGCCGATGTTATATTCCATACATAATTGTAATAAACCAGATAATCGATAAATAAATACCAAATTTAAAAAATGTTTTTCATTTCTTATGTATTTAAAAATAATATCGACCTGAAACATAATATTCACCCTGTATTAATTACAGTTGAAATTTTCTGGAGCATGAATTAGTTATACTCTCTTTGTAGCATCTTAACTTTATTTACGTTAGGACATAATATTTTAAACGATTGCACTGTACAAAACAAGTTATTATTTAATAATCTATGTGTTGGATTCTGATCAGATTTTGATTTTTCTCCAAACAAAATGAAAAATTCTGATATATAATTATATTGTATAAAGCTCACAGTATATTTCTAGTCCAATAAGTATTTTTATGCAAATTTATTTAGTATTAATTCAAACTTAATTGTTAATTTGTGTATAAACAATGAAGATTCTAAATATAGTGTAAACATCCACCTGTAATAGTTTACTAATACTAATGTTATTATAGCCCTATCAGGGTAGTAACTATACCTTTCCCAATTTGAGCTTAATGTAAAAAGTCTCAGTTAAACATTTTATTTTATTTTCTTCTAAAATAATAAATCGAGTAGTATATTTAATATTATCTTCTAACGCAATTAATGGATTAGTACTCAAACGTAAATATCTAATATAAAACAAAATACAAACTAAGATAACTTATTTTGGTTGCATAGACTGTTAATTTGAATATATTTTACCGGAGTACATTTCCTATAGGTATTTTGTGAATCTCGTCCTCTGATATTCAAATCCAGGACGTGAACCCCCTGTCTCCTGATGCGATCAGACAACCGGCAGTGATTTACATCCGACCCCAAAGAGGGTCACCAAATTAAATCGGCCATCGTTGGAAGAAAAAAAAGCCTCATTTATCTACTTTCTGAGTGTTTATTTTACATTGGACCTTTATTAGAATTATTTTCGAAAAAACTTTAATAATTATTTTAACATAGATTAATAATTAATACCAGCGCACCCATTCGGCAGTATTACATTTACATTTATATGTATAGTATTATATTTATACATGCATCTCAAAAACATTATTTTCAATGAGTTCTAGCCGTAATAAAGTTCACATTATAGTTTAAACGTAATAATTTATTTTTTGTATTATTTTTAGTTGATAGTTTACCTTCTCATTTTCACATTTTCTGAAATTTTTGATAATTCAAATACCTAATACCATTAGGTATATTGTAGTTTTGTTTTTTTTTAAAACTTATATGACTTCGTTTTTATCACGAAGAATTTTATGTTTACTACTTAGAATTGACCGGAAATTACCTCGAACATTCGCCTCGGCCGGATATTCAACTATTTTAAAATACTCGTCACGGAAAATATTATAACGGAAAAGATCAAACAAAACATAATGTCGTTTTGATGAAATAGGTGTAATTTTTATATATTTTTTAGAAACATTACCGTATTGGTTAGTAAAATCAATAAATATAAATTTTCAAGGCCATCACACGATAGATGGATAGATCTTCCGGGTTATTTTGTTTCAGGTAACATTGCGTCATCATCAGGATCCATGTCATTATTCTGAAATGTGGCTGAATATAATTAACGAGAAGAAATTGTATTATCTATAAACTTATTTCTTAAATGTAATATATACAGCTAATATATTTCAGCTAGGTATATCGCCAGCATAGATAGTTATAATTGTATGTTCTTGTGTGTGTTTTATATTTTTGTGGCGACCTGTATCGGGGCAAACGATTCCCTCTTGAGGACAGATTAATAATCATTATTTCTTTGCTGAATTGTCTATACAAGTCATTTTGATAAATATATTGAAATGCACAATCAATTTTACTATGTTGAATATTTCGTTTATTTATAAAATATTACAAAATATACATCAAACAAAAATATTTGCTTATCTTTAAAACTTGCCGCCACCACATATACAATTTATTTGGGAAACAAGATACATTGTCGTTCAATAAGTTTATTTCCAATAATAATATTTAATTTCTTTGGTTCATAGTACAGTACAGTGTGTTATTATATTGTTATAATCGGATAACATTGCAGCAAAGTAAGACATATATTTCGGTACCCTGCCTGCTACACTAGTATTTTACTGTATTATAACAGACAGTGTCTTTCCGTTATAATAGTAAACAAAATGTAGTGTTCAATGTACAAATAAATATATATAAAAAGTAAATCAAGATACGATTAGATAGCATATAAATACAATGTTCAATGTATATTAAAAAATATTATATAAAGAGTAAAACAGGATGCAACTAATAGCATATAAATATAATGTAAAACTTAAAGTAAATGCAATGTTCCATTTATAAAAAAATAAAATAGTAATCAAAGTAAGAGAAGAGTAAAAAATGCAATATTCAATATATAGATACTATTGTAGCAGTTTTAACCTCAAGTTTGGACTTTTAAAAGTTCTTGGGCGTAATTTCTCGCCATTTCGTAGAGCCAAAACTGCACTTTTTTTGAAAAATATGTAAGACTATTTTTGATGCTAGAAACAAATGGAATCTTTGTGCAGAAGTTTTGTTTAATTTTGGCACGAGATAGTGTCAGTTGGCGTGTGTCCTTGTTAAGTGAGGGTGCGTCATTTGCTGATGATACTGTTAATGTCGATAAATAAAATTTAGTATACCTAGTATGTACATTTGACGTATGTCTAGGACGTGACATTCTTTGAAGAGTTCATTTGAAAGATAACGAAGGGGCTTCTTATTAATAACTCTTGACACCATTTCTTGGGCTTTACGTACAATGTATTGACAGTTAGTGGCAGGTCCACGTGTTAGATAAATTTGTTGATCAAATTTATTTAAGGAATGAACCAGAAATGCGATGTATCGAATCCAATGCGATATATTAAATTTTGTAATTTGTATATTACTTGAGATTAAAATTGTTATTGTTCAGATTTTACTGTTAATTGTCAGATAATAGTCTAATTATGAGTCTGTCCCCTTTAGCACAGACTTGGATTTAGTTAAAGAGACGGATAACATATTTTACATACGTACACAAAACAAACTAAATTGAATAATTTAAAGTATATTTTTGTACATTCATTGTACAGCTCTTTACCAAATTATTACTCACTGTAAAAGGTCATATATTTCTTAGAAATAATCGTTTTATTTTTAAATTATTCATCTTATCACATTTTTTATTATCCTGTCATCAGTGAAACTCTAGGAAATTTTTAAATACTCTAATGAAAAAAAAATCTAAATATACTCTATCTACTCTGTTGCACTAAACTGCTGCTAATTTCAAATATAATTCAGCAATATAACTTAACCTTTTAACTGCCAACCGTATTTGAAATGGAAGACACCACATAGGGTAAAAGTGAAGAGTGACAGTTCCCAGCTTTTGATAGCTACTTTTATCTATCAAAAGCTAGAATGGAAGCTGGAATCCACAAATGGCAAAATGATTAAAAATAGTGTCTACAAGATGAAAAAGTATGTGTTTTCACGACAATGGCTTGGCGTAACACGCAAATTTTGGAGTGTTAACGCGCTCATGGTATTTTTATTTATTTGTTACTATATAATACAATGTTAAAACGTGTTTGGACTGTGCCCGTCTCACTAGAGAAATTCTGTGTTAGGTTGACCAATGCGAATACAGTTCGTGAATGTGAACAGAATAGTAAATGTAAAAAAAATAGTTATATATCGCTTATCATATAATTAACCTTTTAAATGCCATGAGCGCGTTTACACGCCAAACTATATATATCACGCCGAGCTATAAGCGTGTTAATTAGTACTTTTGAGCCTTACAAACTTGCAGGGATTTAAATCATATTTTTAAATCATTTTGCCATCTGTAGATGATAGGTCCCATTTTTGATAGATAAGTCAAGACCCTTTAAGCCTAGTCTTACCCTATGTGTGGTGTCTTCCATTTTAAATAATGTTGGAAGTTAAAAGGTTAAATAAATAAAAAATGGCGCCAAATAATTTTTGCTGTATCTGGTGTCAGCAGTTCGGCTGCAGAATGATAAATAGTCATGTCTGCACCGACTATTTTTATGATTTCGTCTTTCAGCATTGCAAATCAAAAAATTTACGAAATTATTTTTAATTTTTTTGGATTTACGACAAACGGAGGCGCTCGTAGATCACACAGTGCGATCGGGGAAAAGTAACAAGACAAAGATCTTATAAATATAAAAAACTGGCTTAACTCGGATAATTCCTCACTGTACATTTCGTCGGTCATTTGTGAAGCAGCGGATCCCATAACTTCCCGAATAAATTTGTCACGGTCCGAGTTGTTTGTCGCTTGAATTCCAAACACAATTTGTTTTACGGACACAAGATGGGAGAAAAGGACGACACATCGTGAAATGATTTAGGAACTTTTCCAAAACGGAATGCCGACCGGGACGGGGGTTCAACAATTCAACGCGCGGCGACTGCGCGCGAAGCATTCCGATATTTATTTCCGCCGCTACCGCCATCTATTAAGCAAAAGAGACAATGACGTACGAGCTGGGAGAGTTGATATGTAAATAGCCCCTATTTCATATGCGATATGGTGCGTCGAAGGGAATTTACAAGCGGCAATCAATTTTATACAATCGTAATCAATTACGCGTCGTTATGGATCTTGTTTATGGACGGGAATTCTAATTATTACATTTTAAATTTTGGACGCGATCGGTGGCGGGCTGCGATTGTTTATGCGAAATTAAAACAATGAAAAGTGTACGCGTGTTTTTTTTATTTGTTATATCAAAAATTCCTTCCACTACTGACAGCTAGAATCACGTTGATCGCGTCTGCGTTTGAAAATATGTTTTTAATTATTTCCAAGTTCAATACGAATTTCATGAACGATATAATAAACAATGAACAAATGAAGAATGCAATGCTGATCTGACTGAATAGGTTTGGTCGTGTAGAACGAATGAATGAGGAGGGAATGGGAAGATATATATCGCGAGTATTGACAGCACCAGAAAGATGACGTTTACGAAAGACATGATGATGAAGATGTATGAGTGTGATGAGACGAGAACTGTGTCAGGAGATAAGAGTATGTCACTCTATCCTCTCTACTTAGCAAGTTAGTTATCTCGTCCAATATGAGCGGAGTTACGAATATCACTTTTTTTTTTGGACAAGAATATTCATGAGAAGAAGAATAAGGAACGTTTTAACGGAGATATGAATTCAATATTAAAACTAATAATTATTTTTAATTAATTTTTGATAAATGCTATTATAATGATGTCATTTTCTTGATCATTTGACTACATATATTTTTTTGTTAAGGCCGTAGCCAATGTTGGCTTAGTACTCTTTGTTATTAGTAATTTTTTTAAAGATTGTTGAATTTTAAATCGTGAGAATAGCATTGCCATTATATTAGTCCGTATCAAAATACCTCTCTGCAAATTGATAGTAATCACCTGGGAGGTCTAGTAGTCTGATGTACAATGATCAAAAACAATGCAAAACGTTTCTAAAATAATTTATGTTATTGTTAATTAATTCATTAAATGTAAATTAAACGAATTACAGAAAATACAAGACATTTTAGTTAAAATATTATGGCACTGTGTTATTTATATATTTAGTCTCGAAAATTCAAGATATGGAGCATTTTTTGCACAGATATATCGACATATATACGATTTATTAAACTATCAGGAGCGATTTTGATGCCGACCTGTATAGGAGCAAACGGTTTCCTCATCAGTTCAGTTTAATATTAATTCTTACTTTACAATATTGTTTTTGTAAGTAGTTAGTGAGTTCGATCAATATGTCGAAATACACAATCATTTTTATTTAGAAATTTCGTTTATAATATAAAATAATACAAAATATACATGTAGTACCTTAGCAACATCGTAATTGAATAATATTTTTGATCCTTTATTATATTATTATGCTACGTATCATGAATGTTTTGATTAACAGTAATATTTTTGTACATTTTTTAAGCTCTGAATCAGCCACAACTAATACTAGTCCTGATAATGTATTCGTCACAGAAATATCAGAACTGCTGTGTAAAGTTATTTGAATTTAATTTATTTTCACTAAGGTTTTCTTACATCAATGCAACTTGAATAATAAAACTTCTTTAATATTGGCAAAATTACTTTGTGGCCTCATTTTATATTAATAATTAGACAAAATAATTTGTTTAAATCACTATTTATTGATTATTTTACATGTTTCTATACCTATGGTATCTTATTCAGAAAAAAATGTATACAAATAAAAAAAATATAAAAATTAATTTTTAAAAATCTTTAGTTTTCAATTATCACGTGAATCGGTGTGATATTCTGCGTCAATACGGTGAGGGTGGAATTATGTAGTTCCGCTATGAGCGTTGTCCATATTAATTGGTCCCATAAAGCAGTCAAGTTGGGAGTTAAATTTTGCTTGTTATAGTGTTACTATTTGCGCTGGATTTGCTCCCGGCAAAAAATTGACACACAATAAATAAGAAATGCATGTTGCCCACTATATACTGTGGTGTCGGTAATGAATCCACTCGTAATTCCAGCGGCTCGGTTGCGCGCCCACGTAGTAGGTATCATCCGATATCCAAACTTGTGTTTTATGACGAGGTTTATTGGTTGAAACGATGAGCCATAAATTAAGCTGGAGACTAAGAGGATCTGCACCAACGTGAAGAGATTACTCAATAATACAGTAAAACCAAAACACAGATTAATCAAATTTTCACTACCATTCAGAATTACGTGTTGAGTTTTATGAACTATCTTGTCATCTACATCCAACCATTACAATTTATGTCAAATTTTTATTCTAATTGTAGACTGGCTGATTAGATAGTAAACCTTATACAGAAAAGGTAATGTAGGTACCTACTGAGAAATAATTTTGAAAAAACTACACTTCGTGTGCAGGGATGAAAGCTTACTCTCGAAACTCGGTTTAAAGACATTACAGGGCAAACTGACCACCGAGACGTACAGACCTTTACTGGCCAAATATTCGTGTACCAAGAACAAAATTACATTAAAACAAAATAAATCCTATATGACTACTTCTTCAGCCCTCAAAATCTAGGTAGTAAAATCAGATCGACTTTATTTTTATAGTGATCACCGTGCAGTAAAGGTGACCTCTGACGTGGATCCACTACTTCTTCATATATAAAAATCTCAATTGAGGTGGCTTGGACAAGTCTTGCGAATGCCAGAGGAACGATTACCAAAATGTATCTTTTCGACAACTCTGGAGGTAAGGCGGCACGCGGTTGGCTCCAGTAAGTAAGTTGGAATATTAAAAAACAATTTAAATTTTATAAGGAAACATTGAGTCTTGGTTGGACACTAAGTATTGAAAGAGCGTATGACAAGGGAGATGGTGATGATTGTGACTAATATTAATATATTACCAAAATATTGTTTAACCTTATATTTGACAGAATTTTAAATATTAGTTGTATATTTTTTTTACTAATGTATATTTTTTTGTAGGTACGTACCGTATTTTTAAACGCGGTTAAAATACTATACGTACGTGCGTAATAAAATTAATTATAAATTTGTATGCGTCACACTCTCATATAATGAGTTGGTGAAAATTTGTCTACGTAATCAAAAATTTTGGCTTTAAGACGATAATGTACAATACATTTTTTTTTAACTAAAACTTAAAATAAAGCAGTATTGATGTGAATTACACAACTCGTGCAAGATAATTTTATACTGATTGTGGAAAATTTAAAAAGATTCAGCTACTACCCCAGTTATGGAAGTTATGTTAATCAACATCCCTAAAGACAGCGCAGTCACTTGACAGTGAGAGAGAGATCATTACACGATATTAGTGCATTAGGAATGTCAAGCTTAATTAGACGACACTAATGCCGGAACAGAGTATCCATTATCCTTGATAAAGAGCAATTAGAAGATTAATGGGTGTATTATAAAACAGGGTTGACAAAACTCTTTCGTAAATCAATGCTATATTTTTTTTTCTAGTTATTAAAACTAATTCGTGTGCAAAATTTGAACTTGGACTATATAACATTTAATTCTTTTTCATATAATTCATATCAAATATAGTCCATTTTTGCACACCTTAGTTTTACTTTCTTAAATGAAATCATCCATTATGTCTTTGCGCTATCTCGAATGAATCTGATATGATGTGTTGTCGCTTTAGACACACTTATTACAGTCACGCTAGACTCTTGGACAATTCATTGATAATTGTCTTAAAATAATGATGTTCATAATTTAAATTAAGGCGAGTATCAGGCACCGATAAGATTTTTTAAAATGAGTGAAAATTATCAATAAATGAATTTATTTTTTATGTAAAATAGTGCACAACCTTGATTATACTATTCAAGTTAAGAGACCTTCATTTAATCATTATACTATGGCAAATCTAGCGTGACACTTGTGTCGTACATTGATTGCATTATTTAATTAATTGCAGTACTAGTGTTTACTAACACTCAATATTTTTTTAATCAATTTCCATTTATTTTATATTTAAATTGTCTCACTTAGTTTTAATATTAAATACATATTTTTAATCATATTAATTAATAAAAGAATTACAGTTGTACAAATGGGTCTGACTCTTCACAACACATTTTTTGAGTGTGTTATAAAAGTTGCTGATTATAAGATAATGTGCTCCATTTGCTTAAACTGCATTACTGTCAAATTTAGTTACCAAAACCACTTTAGCCTGTTTCCAAATGCCACAAATTTACGTTACGAAATATTGGTAATAAAAAACAATTTGTATTTAATTTATTCAACGTTTCAATCAAGTCTATAAATCACCGAATCGCATTATGAAAATAATGAAAAAGTATAATTAATTAATTCTATTATTTATATAACGATCTATTAATCTTTTTAATTATCAAAATGAACGCTTTAATATATTAGTAAAAAGCAATTAAATGAGAACATACATTGTTTAACTCGATTCAAGAAATATTTTAAAATTAGAGTTTGCAGTAAACACATTCGGAAACATAATTATGTATATTTTTATTTGTTAACTTTGTTTTATTAACCACTTATTGAGATTAAATACATCTACCGGTTTAGAAAAATACCATTTTCTTCTTCAGGATGTCAATTCTAACTAAAAACATATATTATTGTTTCTTTACCAGAATCTATTTTAAAAAAACAACAATTATTTAAAAAAATAATTTAGTACCTAACTCAAATTGTTACTTAATACAAATTTACTCGAATAATTTTTAGAAAAATATTTTTAAATGAAACTTGTAGTTAAATTTAGTTGGTTGTTTAACTACGAATACAATTATTAATTTAACCACAAAGTTAATTTTGCTAATTTCAAAAGTATAATTGTGTATGTTAGTATGGTTTATTATAAAGCAGTTGTTTGAAGAGTGTACATTTTTATTATACTTTTTTTTAAAAAATATTAATCAAGTTATATTTTTTGGTATAGGTGCTTTACTTAAATGTTATCTTGAAGTTCATATTATTCAGGGCACCAGAATTAAAGAAGGCTATTAATATAAATATATAATATATGTTGAAAATTCATTCCGAAATCGAACTATTATAATTATAATTAAACCATATTTAAGTCATTGTGAGTATGTTCAGAGATTTTATGTATACTTAATAATATGCTCTAGAGGTTTTATATTATTAAATGTTTGTTATCTGTGCGCACCGTCGTATGTATATTTACATATACGAAAATGAGAGCGAAACTAAACTAAACGAAATGGAAGTAGCAAGAAAAGGTTAAAAGGAGACTGAGAACACCGATTCAATATAATATAATTATGGAATCACCATATATGACGTCATGAAGATAAAGCAGGAATCAAACGAATATAAAGCCGAAATAAGTGAAATGAATATTTTATAAATTATGAAAGTATTAACAAAAATTACGATTTTTTAACGAGATTTATGTGAAGAATATAGGTATCTGCTTATTTCTATAATATACTATGTGATACTTTATTAAAGTACTTTTAACGATTATCCCTTTTTGCGCAGTAACAGGAGCATCGTTAAATATTTAAAGGCCCCGGTCCAGAAGTGACCGCAAAATTTAATACCTGGACGCAAATGTGATTTTTTGGAGTTAGCGGCAACATTAGAACCCGCGGGCAGAGTAAAGTACACAGCTGTTGGACGCAAACTTTATCCTGCTTCCTAGCTGCCAAGATCCCTGCGTATATAGTGGGAGATTAATTCATCAAACTAACTCAGAACAAATTCTGTCCATCAGTCTATAAATTCTAATAGTGTGTTTTTATTATTATATAAAAATTAATTCATTAAATTATTAATGTTACGTACTTGCTTTAATAGTACGCATTCGTTGTACACTTCGGTGATGTTGAAGGTCTCAATGAAACACTTTGTAATAATTAAATATTTATTACAGTAAGGTATAATTGATACACAAGATGTACAACTAATAGGACAACGGTAACGTAGAAAAGAGACCCGCGCCCCGTGCGTGACCACTATTTATATCCGCACATACACACGCATTCACAAACATACATACGTCCCGCGTGGGGCGGTGAGGCTCACATACACACACATACATCGATACAATCCAAAGACATCACAATTAACAAAGTATACATTTCTATAATACCTATAAATGTATACTGATTTTTAATTACATGTACCTATCTAGATGGTTTCTTTTATTCACATGTTGGCATGCCTTTTTGTAAAATAATTTTTAATAATAGCAATTTTGTGCCACTGAATCATTTAAAAATGCCTTTTGTTCTAGTTATCATAAAGGTTTTTTTTAAGAACCTATTGAAAAATTTACAAACATTTACATAAAATAATTATAGTAATATATTGATAAGGGTATACAGAATAAAATAAACCCGTCATTATCATGGCACTACAGCCCGCGATAAACTTTTACCGCGTCGAGGAAATCCCTTCATTCCGGAAGGTGTCGATAAAACCAATAAATGTTATTAATTTATTCATTCAAAATTACTCAAATAAAAAAATTACTGTATAATATTAAGAATCATTGTATTCAAAATATATTCAACTATAAATTTAATTACTTATTATTACGGCATCCAATTTTTATATTATCATATTAATATTATCATTATCTATCAAATTTTTTAATGATGTATATATGTTAATATGTGCACTCGTTTCGAGTACCACTACAGCATCGTTATCTATGGACTAAATTTGATAATTTATTTTCCCTGAAACAGCATAAGAATTTAATTTTTTTTTAATATTAATTAAAGCAATATTATTTATCTGTAAAATGTTTTTAACACATTATACTAGAATACGCATATAAAATCGATATTTTTCAATTTAATTCAAACAAATAATATTATAGCCGAAGACAGGCCCTGTAATTATTCATACTTCCATATAGTTTTCATTAAATATCTAAAATGCTTCGTCTCTATGAGATATCTATTATTTGTTTAATAACATTGCCCTTGTACGTGAAAATCCAGTAATTGTGTGTTCTTGGACATATTCATACATTACATATCGATATATTGATATATTTACTAGTCTCGCGGTTGTCTACGCAGTAATTGGTTTTATATAAAAAGGAAAAATATTATATAAACCGTGGTTTTTACTTTATCCCGCCTCGCAGATATCAGTTTTCTCAACTTTTTTCATCAAAATCAACCGACAAGAAAAACAAACGCCTCCTTTTCTATTAAATTTGCATACGTATTGTTTTGGGCCTTCTGGTTATATACGTGTAAGTATTATAGTCATGTATGTAGGCTTACTATATATTGTTTTTATAAAATATCATATTGTCTAAGATTTATAAATGTTGTATATGCATGATGAAGCAGAACGAGAGGTATGTATTATACATCTTAATTAATATTTCATAAATTTTCGATTATTTATTATACATATAAAGTACAGTGTGTCCCAAAACCCTTTTTCATTTTGGTTCATTCACTGCATGAAAGCAACGAGCGGGAGGGGGGCGGAGGGTATGCCGATCGCTAGCCGCGTCCTTGAGAATTCAGTCGTTATGGAATGTATTCTTACCAGTTTTTCCTGAAATTTTCCCTGGAAAATTGATATTCCTACGAGGTGACATAAACTGGCCTCCTCGTAGCCCAGATATAACTCAAAAGTATACAGTAACAATCCTCCATCTCTGGACCAATTAATATAAAATATCCGAGAAGAAATGGCAGTGATCACGGAGAACACGTCCCAAGCAGTTCTCAAAAATTGTGCCTCCCGTTTAGAAGAGTGCCAGCGAAATAACGGATCACATTTAGAAAACATAATTTTTCAGAAATAAATTCCCAGGCACTATACTTAAATTTAAAATAAACATTTTTTATTAAACCCATCCATTATTTTATTACATAAATCTTATTATGAATAAGACTTTTGGCATACCTTTTACTATACTTACATCGTTTCTGATGAAGAAGAAGAAAATAAGAGACTTCGGCGTCGACATGCTGCTTGAAGTGGTTTTACTATGTTTAGTGATTAGCCCTTAATAGCCGTTATGTTACATCCTCGTTCCCACATCCCTGTCTATATCATGGCAGATGTTATATTTCGCGTCATAATACAGCGTATCAGCGTTAAACATTAATAAAAAAAATAGTAGGACTTCAGTCGCAGAGTTTCAGTTAATTTATAGTAAATACATCCTAATTTGGCGTCTTTATTAGTAGTGTATGCATATATTACCGTTCTTTCTCACCACCTCTGGATAAACTCCAAAATTTTACTTTCGAAAATCATTCACCTTCAAAATATGTTGCATATGTATATGAATGTTGATGAAGCGAAACGAGTGTGGTGCTTTACCCACTCGGCTTACCCCCGCGGAGAAACAGCGTGATAGTGAGTTAGTTGATGTTTACATTTATTATCACGATGCTATTTTATAAATATTTAATAATAATATTTGTTTTATATTTCATTTAATTCACAACTAAAATGTATGTGTGTGGGATATTTAAAATGATCTAAAAACTTGATAATTTTCTACGTGTACGAAATATCACCTCATAACCCGCTAAAGTATAGGTTAATAAAATCAAGGTATAAACGTGTGTAATTTTTTCCTATAAAGTGTAAAACCTTACAGTTCGATTGTTTAAATAGTATTCAGTTTTCCTATTCTACCATAAATTAATAGTTATACTCTCAATAAATTAACTGATTTTTTTTAAATTGCCTTCAATAAGAATAATAAATAAATCATTAGAACACATTCTTATTGTAAAGTTGTAATTATTCAGAACATAGGTCTATTATTTACTAAATACATCGTTTATTTATTTGAGTTTCGCAATATTTTCGCATTTGTAACATTAGCCGAATGTGTTATTCATTGCCCGGTGGACAGGCAACACTACAGTTGTACTACTACCTGTATAGTGGCCGTTACCTCTTAACCTAATTACTAAACTAATCATAATAAATCCCCATTAGCTAACAAACGTGCTGTTAGAATTTCATCAGCACAATCTAATTGCTAAAATCCTGCTAAATAGATACAAAAAAGACTTATTCACGTCATTCTATAATTATGGAATATAATTTTTATGGGTTTTATATTATTATTATATATTGCCGCGGCAACACCTGGTTATACTATGGTCAATATATGGGGTTGAAAAGATCTTTAATAAAAGTTTTTTTACAATAATAGTTCTTTTGTATAGAGTTTTCTGGGCTGTTCTGCCGGGTGTCTTCGATATCACTAGTCAACGTTTTAAATCGCACTGCAGAGTTCATTATTAATTCTGATATCGCTAATAAGACATATAACTATTGGTGTTATGTTAAGTATTCACTTACAATACCGTATCGAAAGCGGGGTGTGTCTTTACTAGTGTTATATAATTTATTTATTAACACCTTTATGGGCTTTTACAAAATAGGTTTGGTATAAAACATACAAAACACACGAGCAGCTACACAAGTAGCATGGAATATATATATATATAAAAATTAAATAGAAAAAACAAATTAAAAAATAAGCAAAAAAAAAGTATAACAAACTATAAAAAAATAAAGAATCAAGACAAAAAAAAAAAGTTTTAGGTTTGACACAGATTGGCTGAGTATCAAAATCAGTTGAATATTTGACTCAGAACAGCATCAAAAACATCACTCTTATATTTAAACATATATCTACAAGACCAAAATCGTTCCCAAGCCTGTGAATTCTTTGTGTGGGTGCATTCCTATAAAAATCAGTAAATGATGAATTTATATGGAAAAGCACCGACGACCTGGTACTCCGCACAGGAACGTGGTATATAATCAGTTCAGTTAAATTAGGGGCGTCAAATATGCCATTTACTATTTTAAATAAAAATAATAAATCACTTAAAGTTCTTCTACACCACTAGTTAGTTAAATTAAGAGTGCTCATTAGAAAATCATAATTCAATTGTTCAGCTGGTATACGCAGTTTAAAGTTAATACATCTTAAATATTTGTGCTGAACCTTTTCTAATTTTAATTCGTGCATTTTATAGAATGGAGACCAAATAGTTGAGTTTAATTCTAAATTGCTACGAACTACAGCCGTATAGATATAAGTGAATAGATATCTTTCACCGTTTTTAACATAAAACCAACACATTTCATAGCTTTATTTGTGATTTCATTAATGTGTGGAACGAATGATAGTTTTTCATCAAATAATATGCCAAGACCTTTAATTTGAGATACTTTTTTTAAGAGTAACGCTGTTTATGCTGTAATGAAAACAGTGGGTTTTTTGATTCTGCAAAACGTTATAGATTGGCATTTATCAATATTTAAAAAAAGTTTGTTGTATGTACACCATTCATATAATTTGTTAAGGTTAAATTGTTTAGATAATCTAACTTATGTGTTTGCAGTACTTGCAATAATACTCGTAATAATCAGTCGATTCGTAGATTTCGCATACATAGCGATCCTGCAACACAATACCCTGTCATCGATACGATACGAAACACACGTATTCAGACACCCCGCTTTCGACACGATTTTGTACTATGGCAGAATTGGACAAAAAAATAATTTAATGATCGTGATATCTGCAATAACAATAACTTTTCGCTTCACGTATATCTTCATTTGGTTGGACCATCACTCGAAAGTACTAACGCATTCTTCGAATTTAGATAATCTAGGCGTCATTGTCTAAAATTACGGAATTTCAGCCGGCAGCCAAATACTTCCGCAATATTCCTTACTGAGGTTTAACGCGTACTACAATATTCCAAAACGTATTGAAAATTTCGTGGCTTCACGTTGATCAAATATTTTCAGAAATTATCTTTACTGTGCTGCGGTCTACCAAATTTTGGTGTAGAGGTTACATTTGGCAATTTTTTTAAATAGCCGCCAAACCATATAAAAGATATAGAAATCTAAATCCGGCAATTATCTTTTTTTTATATATATTAAAGATATACATAAAAAATCAATCTATCGAAAAAATATTTTATTAGCTACCAGGATTCGTACCTGGATCTTGCGTTTCCCTGTATAGGAAAAATCCAGGCTCGAATCTCCGTAGCAACCAAAATATTTTTTTGATGAATTGATTTTTTTTGTGTAACTTTCTAGTTGATAGGTAATTTGTATTGAAATATCACAGAACTATGTTCTGGAAAATCTGCAACTTCACAATAATAATGTGTTCTCGTTAAAATTTTTTGCTATTTATGTTGTTTAAAAACGATATTCTTAAATGCATTCGATTTGAAATCATAATTTATTACATTTGTAAATAAACGTCTGGATTGTGTAATTTTGTTTTTGTGTCCGGGGTTATCATATTAGTCCTATCCCTAAAATAAGCACTTTAACTTAGTTCGGAAATAGTATAAATTCTGGTAATATGTTTGTATATTTCTCTATTTAATCAAAAAAATGTATGATTCATGCAATTCAGGAAATAAGGGATGCAGGAAGGGTGGAAGGACTTCGGGAAATGGACAGGAATAGGGAACAGGGGCTGGCTGATTGACCACTAAAACCATAAAACACGACCCACCTGTGAAATGCTCTTTTTGATATCTTCCTCCACTGGATTCACAGGTCTTCCGGCTCCAGGATACATACAACACTGTTTAGGTGATAGCGCGAAAGTGTCAAACAACACCATGCACAATTGCACAATGTACAGGTTTTGGCACGCATGGTAGCTAGGAACCAAAACACACAATAAACAATCAGCCCCTTACAGCACGACGATAATTCAAGCCAACGATTTGTTCCTAAAGCAGAACGAACTTGGCGACAATAAACACACCCAATGGTAAAAGCTAAGGTACACCTTCAACTGTTACAAAACCACAGAGATCACAACCGTAGGGAAGATCGTGTTATGGTATGTGAGAAGGGGATAGTGGATAGGTAGTAGAAGGAACCATTCTAGAACGCGTTCATATTGCGCGCACTCGGCGACCGGCGAATGTTGGATTGTCATAAAGATCGATTACATGCAATTTACTTTTAATTTTGTTTCCCAAATACTAGTGAGAATTAATTTTACATTTTGATATGATTTCTGCATAAGTATTATTGTTATTTTGATATATTCAAAAAACTTATTATTTTACACGTAATTCGCGTACACTGTAGAATTGTAATAGTGTATTTGCCGACGAGTAGGTCCCAGTCGCGGTAGGAAGACTAGGTAGGAAGTTGTCGAGACCAAACCCCATTACAGAACCCGAGGTATTAAAACTTTCGGGTTCCCAAGCGAGGTGTGAAGCAGTATCAAAGTTACTGTCTTCCTTACATATTTATTTGTAATGTCATCAAAGAAAAATAAAAGTAGGAACAATAAAAGTTTAAATATTTTGTAATTTTGTAATGTAATACTCAATTTTATTAAATAATTATAATACATTCATACCGTTGCCTAGTATAACGTAAGTAGGCTGAGGAAATAATCAAAATGATTCAACCCAAAGGTATAATAAAATATAGTACGCCTTTGGAGTTACCAGAATAAATACAACTAACCATGTCTTAAAACGCTCACAGATGAGTGACAGAACAATGGTTTAATGAGCTCAGAATCGTATGAACTGTCCGTTACGACATACTAAATATTAAAATATGAGGAAAATAACAATAAGCTTTCAACGTTAGCTTAATCTTATTCCATAACCACGTGTCTGAAATTGGAATATTTTCCAGATTTTGCTTGATACGACACAAAGGATCCCATTAAGCGACGGTTGATTACAACAGCACAATAAGAATAACCAGACAATGAATGAAATTATAATTTTCTTCATCGCACAATCATACCTCAGATGAATGGCTCTAATAAGTTCCTAACCTGCTCAGGCCGTTCGGTCTGCGAAGTTTTGGCACTAAATATAGCAATTACACTAACTTGGCACGAAATATGACGTTTCTCGAGACTGCTGCATTAGTATGGCATGTTGTCATGATCATCGTCGTTATCAGCCGTCTCCCACTTTTCTCTGTCCATTATTATTCGCTGCCATGTATTTCCGCAGAGTTTTCCAAGCGATGTGGCCCGTCAATTATCATGTGGAGGACCAGCTCGCGCCTCACAAGCCTGGCTGTCAAACCAGACACTTTACAACAATTTCTCGCGCCTAGTACCGCCCGAAAATCTAGACAACAATACATCGCAACGCAACCGGTTCGAGAAACTAGCTGAAGCGATCACTTTTTCGCTGCTCACATTCTATCAAACAGTGTAAATTTATTTGTGTATCATTCGACAATAAACGCCAACCGATTGTAAGTCCTGTTTCATTTTATCAACCTGCTCCAGCCGCAACACAAACACCTTTACTCGTACGCACACATACGTACATACACTATTCATATACACGCGTGAGAATCTGAGGAGTGCTAGGGCCCTGAGACTTACTTTAAACAGATATTTCTGATATTCATAACCTACAAACATCAGTCGCTCCATTTGAGTGACTCTCACAACATACAATCCGTAAAATCATTTCTTTTTCATGACGTATTTTATTGTATCGACTATTTTTGTTTATTCTCTTATCTGCGCGTTTCTTCGTATGATGTCCAACTTATGTTTGGACGTTAAGTTTTTAGACCTTTCCTTGAGAGTTCATGTTTTGCAGACATACACTTAGTCACTTTTTAAACAATTTCCCCGAATATGTATCTGTTTATGGAAATTTTTTGTCCTAGGTAGACATATCAAATTATAGACTTGTTCAAGTTGGGTTCTATAAAAGTGAGTATCAACGAGTATCAACAAAGCAGCTAATCATTTAACATGACGTTTACCTGAAATTCTGCTTACCATTGAATTTTGACAGTTCCTTAATTCTGTTCTGAAGGTCAATGCATCGTCTGAGAAGATCACAATATCTTTTCAAAACGTAAATGACTTAAATACTCGCCAATCACACAAATGCATTTCTCCTCTAATTGCCTGAATAGAATAGTCATTAATATTTTAAATGATAGTGAAGTGAAACGGAAAGACTGGCAAAGATATCGAAAGGAGGGTGATTGCAGGGAACAAACTGAACGGCGCTTTTAAATGGAATTATAGCTAATGGAAACTTTTCAACTGAGGCAAACTAGCAATACATAATCGAGTCCCAGTGCCAATAATGATATTTGGAAGTGAGGCCTGGAGCTTTTTTATTTATTTGAGTCATATTACATTGTGTTATATTATTGTTATAATAGGATAAAACATTGCAGAAAAGTAGGACAGAGCAAAAGGAGCTGGCAGAAGAGGAACGAAAGTAGACTGAATGCAGTGAAAATGAGATCACTTTGACGTATGTGTTGCAGATCCATTTATGACAGAGTAAATAATGAATAAATAAGGAAAGAATGTAAGCTGATCTTAGTATAGTGAGTTAGATATCCTTTCTTAATCTTATGTGGTTTGATCATATGGAATGGGTTAAATGAGGAAAGAATGGTAAGAAAGATATATGACGCAAGTGTTGATGGCATTAGAAATAGAGTACGTCTGCGGAAGACTGACTCGACCAGGTAAACCAGATACTGAAAGATGGTCCTGTTAGAAGCCACAATAATCGGCGATCTTGTATGAGATGATATATGAATGTGGATGTGGCGAGAATTGTGTATCAGGGCAGAAGAGTGAGACGCTCTATCATCTCTGCCTATCCACGCAGAAAACTACGTGATGATAAGTAAGTTGTATCACCTCATCAGAAACTTTTCTTGACATGGAATCTGCTAGATGGCTTATGAAAATTAACGTTAGCTGTTTTGTTACTGTTTAGTTGCTTTATAACTTTTAACGTACATCTAAGATGATGACCTTTTTTATAGAATCGTAATTCCAAGACCCCTAAATCGGATTTCGGATAATTTGATTTAAATATGCAGTTTTGTAGATTTCTTTGTCAACTACATGCTGAACATATTGTTTCTCGCAAATGGCACTTAAATATATTGATATTGCATGTTCAAAATCAGGGTTAGTTCGAAAATACCCCAAAGTATACAGAGTACAAGTTGCTATTCCCCCTAAACTGAAATCAGCCAATCGCAACGCTTGTTAATGATTACGTAATCTAAAATTCAGTATGGCTGCCAGAACGATATATATAGAAAAAAATTACATTACAGAATTGTCTCTAAAAATGGTGATGTAAAACAAACATTTTTTAAATTTGCTTTCAAAATATACATTTTCATTTATATCTCAAAAATACAAGTCGTTTTAAGGGGTTTTGGAATTAGGCGCTGCTTACGATCGAATAACAATTTATATTTATGTATAAAGCGCATTTTACGTGATTTTTTTTATGAGTATGGCGCTATAAGGTTATCCAATGTCATTATTAATGGAATACTTTTTCATGGTCGACGGATTCGATATATAGCGGCATTCCGCATTCTTGGCACTGCTCTAATATTTCTCTAACTAACTTAATATGATCTATAATGCTGAATTCTCTTTTAAATCTGGATTGTTATCTTAGCCGTTGTTTGCTCTTTTTTAGACTTCTTTCTACTTCTACAGTTTGGTTATGTTCATATTGAATTTACAAAGTTCATCCCTTATTTTCTTTCGTAATTTTTTTACAAAGAGTTGAAAACTCGACATCATTAGTTATTTGTTTTTCTCTTTTGATTATCCTCCAGCGCTTCATAAGATACAATATTTCCTGTGAAAGCTTGTTTTGGGTCACAAGAACTTTTATTCTTGTCTGCAGATTTTAGTATAATTCTCATCATCTGCCTTTAAAAATGAAATCACTTAGACATATATGTATGTGGCAAACCCATTTAAGGTAAATAGATAATGAAGAAATTAGTATGGATTGTAAGGCTGATTTTAACATAATTAATAAGATTATAAAAAGGGGACTTAGTTGGCCTCAACATTTAACGAGCATGCTTCAGAATATGTATGATTGTGGGTGAGATGAGTGTTATGACAGGACAGAATAATATGACGCTGTATCCTCTCTTGTCTGATGGTAAGTCAGTTAGAGAGTAGATAGAATTTGATGTCTTATAAAAATAGATCTATACAAACAAATATAATATATCAGTTACTTCATACGTATTGTGTATTGTTTAATAAATATTACGCTTCATAAACATACAACAGATTTTCTATACATGGTAATATTACTATTAAAAAGACAATCAATAATACTAATTTAAAGAGTACATTGTTTTAGGTGTAAAACAATGTACAATAATACTCACTCAACAATAAATCGTGATCACAACACAAGACAGCCAGTAACAACTACACACCAGTTCTGAAAGCAACAACGACGTTTTATCAACGTTTCTAAATGTTTTTAACTTCGAAACTGTAAGTTTCGCGTAACACTAATCGGAAATCGTTCACTTATAAAAAAATAACTCTAATATGGCCTCAGTATATGATCCAATTGTGTGGAGATCAGTCGGAAGCAACGCTGTCCAACATTCCCACTAAAACTCAACACAATACATTAATAATTCATTTTAGATTTGCATCGTATTTATAATATTATTCCTTGTATCTCTATTAACTCACTCGTTTTAATAAAATGACATCTCAACAACACGAAAAAAAACTAGTACTCTAATACAGGCAAAGGTCTAGCAAAGTAGGCACGATAAGGCTGTATCTATCAGAGGTAGATAAGTACTACATTCCAAATTAGTAAACTTGATAGCAATGTACAAAATTATAGTAAGTGTATTATATAATTGTATTTATTCGATGTAAAATAATGAAAAAAAAAGTGTATTATTGAATTTGTGTCTATAATATATTTAATTTTTTGCTCTTATTCAAAATATTATTTATAGGAATTGAATTTTTTAACTCTGATATACTATGGGTCTACGTGAAATTTATATTATTGCTTTTACCTACTTTTTCTGCCAATTTCAAGTATTACATCCACGTACATAGTGCGGATCTATTTCTGATTTACAGCTTCGACCTTGTGTTTTTTTTCTCCCTATTAGACCCAAGTGAATCGTTAGCCAATGACAAGTTATTACCGATGTTTATCTCTCAGTCCGGGTGAGCTCTCTACCCTTTGATCCCATCAGAATAAAATTACAGTTTTCTTCGATAAACCGTTTGATAAAGTAATTTATTTGATTAAGACATTCTTTGTCTCTAACGCTAACATTAAATCAACAACAATGTGAATTGTTCTCTGGATCTTATTTTTATTATTATTATTTATTTGAACTTACTTATCCTTACTTGCTATACTCGAGACTTTGGAGGTCAAGTTGGTTAGACTCGTAAATATTAATTATTTACATAACCTAACCAAGTAATTCCAAATTACACTGCACTCGGGATAGCGGATTCACGGAGAACGCGAGTCCAACTATTCAGAATGGCTTAACTTCAATATGGCTTAGTAAATGCGCGAACCACAGATCTGAGTGTGTTTGTGAGGGGACTACAAAGATAATATTTTCACTGATCCGCATTTTATCAATTTCACGCCAGTCTTCTATGCAAATTCGTTCTGAATGCTTAAAGTAACAGTCCTATGATTTCTATTTTATATTGTATAAAATATTAACAATGTAATGACAAAACATTGGTAGAGAATAAATAAGTGACAAAAATTTGGTCGTACACTACAATACATACAGACTATGTCATATATACGAATTGTATATGGACAATGAAATGAAATGAAATACGAAATATATACATAAAAATTAAATGTTACAAAATGTTAAATGTTAATCATAAAGCAAACATATGAATATAGGAATAATTCATTATAAATATACAAATATTTAGCACTAACATAACATAAGTTGGATGGATATAAATGAAATAATGTTATTACTCTACTTGAGTTTATTAGCACTACTCGAGTTTCGAGAGAACAGTAACTCTCATCGACAGGTGAAGTATTAAACTTTGAATACTAAACGTACTTACTTACTTACTTACTTACTTACTTCACCTGTCTATGAGAGTTACTTTTCTCTCGAAACTCGAGTAGTGCTGATAAACTCAAGTAGAGTAATAACATTGTTTCATTTATATCAGTACAAAAAAAGTGATGTTAGCTAATATTTCAACCATTCCACACCACATTCACCACGTCCTGAAGACGAACGTAATAGATAATATGTGTGCAGACAATCTTCCATAATATTAATAAATTCAATCCCTTATTTCATTTTTATCATGTACTTCCCCTTTTTACCATTGCAAATATTAAAAATATAATTTATAGACGCCCCACAAAAAGTGTGGTACAATTAATGACTCGTATACATTTGGATACGTGGCGACTGTAACAATAGTGTGAGACTATCTAAACTTTTTTACAATTATAATGAGATAAAGCCATAAGTATCACTAACAACACCGGTTTCATTCGCGTAAAAATTTGGAAACAAAAAAAATATAAATTTCACTTCTTTTGACTCGTTGCTTATTCAAATGCCCGCTTTTTATTTCCCAGCCCCTTTTGTTATAATGTTAATTATGTCCTTTGCGGTTTGCGAGTTGTTTATTTTTAGGTAAAAATCAGACTTATTTGTTTTATATTTTATGTCTGAGAGGATTCCACTACCTGCTGACCTTTCTGTTCACCAGATGGCGTAACTTGATTCCTCGGCGGAGGTTCATTATCTTCATAATTTATGCGTTGTGGTTTTAATAAGCTCTCAGCGATTCGCCTTTGAAGGGAAATGCACCGTCGTTTTGTTTGTCCATACCATCGGACGGACGTTTTTAATTTTATCCGCTTGTTGTTCCTTTCAATCTTTTTTAAAATGCAACAAAGCATTCGCATTAAATTACACGCAGCTGGGTCACTTCATTCTGCCTCCAATCGTGATCCTTTATATAATCGTTTCTAGTGAATTCGATGATAATCATGGAAATTATTTTAATTTTATTATAATAATATTGTTTTGCACACCCAGTAAAAATATCATAATAACTACATGTACTGCAATTTTTTGTTGGACAACAGATGCGTGTACACGGATCTCGAGGCACACCGAGAATGGTAAAAAGCGTCTATCCGCAACATTATGCCGTTTATAAATAACTCTACTCTTTCTGTATCAAATTATCTAGGCACGTTTTGTTAATGAGCTTTTCCACCCTTACCTTGAATGTGTTTATAAAAGTAGGCTCGTATTGGTTTAATTGTCTTTCCATATAAAATACAACAGAAAATTTTTTAATAAATGACTTACGTGAAGACTATGTACTGACCTTTTTATAAATTGTTACGTATCAAAATACATATCTTATGGGCTTTATTATTAATTATCTAAGAATTTCTCAGAAAAAAACATGAATAAGATAGAAAAATATTGAAGTGATATGTTTAATTGTGTTAAATTTTTATGTATACGCAATTAAAACATACAATTCTGTATGTGCTGTTACTTTATTATTTATTGTTTTAAATATTCAGATTATCAAATGGAAAAATACTTTAAAAAAGACAATTAGGGGGAAAACATGTTACAGAATACTCTTTTTTATTAAAAAATTAGAAACGCTTAAAGAAACGATATGTGTTTAACTGACAAAAAAAAAAGACGACAAATTTTCGAACCTATATGTTATGTTTTTGATATTAATACATTTAATCGTTCCATTATTTGAAAGAGCCATCTACCTTATTTTTACGGAATCACAAATACCTTTGAGTAATCTGATAGCAGACGCCAGAATTATCAATTATTTTTTATTAAATTTTGGACACATTGATACAACTTTATTATAAGGAGAACATATTCTCATTGTGAAGTTGTTAATATTCAGAACATAGGTCTGTGATATTTTAAATATTAATTAATCAATAAATTGATTTTATGTGTATATCTTTCTAATGAATATAATTAATTCATATTTTAAATATCTCAGACCTATGTTCTGAATAATTACAACTTCAAAATAAGAATGTGTTCTCCTAATATAAATAATGAGTTATAACTGTGAACTGAACGTTAAAAATAGTCTACTGAAAAAAATTAGTATGTATTGCGATCAACGGATATATCCCATGTATTATATGTATGATGGTCATTAAAACTTTTTCCAAAATTGACAGATTTCTAACGCTTGTTGCGAAAAGTATACCTGATATTCATTTATCACACGGGTAGCTTTAAATGTGTCTTGACACCGGAGACGTTGGATTCTTGTTCCGTGTTCCATAAATCTGAAGCGTAGCAAATAATGTCAATAGATTATAAGATTTCTTAATAATATTTGTGTCTGTACATACTATAATACAAATATATGATATAGACTATAAATTTGATACCGCTACGTAAACCGCCATCTCAGGCGTAGAAATTACGTACGTCAAATTTATTTATAATTTAAATATGAATTAAATATATTAATTATAAAGATATACATATAAAATCAATTTTATCGAAAAATATTGTTGTTGCGCTACCGGGATTCGAACCTGGATCTCTTCCTTAACCGGGGGAGGTGCTTTATCCAAATAAGCTACAGCGGCACTATTTTTAGCGACAATTTTTCGATCTTATATGTTACCTTTTTTGAAATTGATACATTTAATCGTTCCATCATTTGACAGAGCCATGTACCTTATTTAAAAAAAAAATATATATATTTATAATTAATAAATTTACAAATTAGGAGTGAATGTAAAGATGGTGTAAAGATTTAATAGGATTAATATTTGGTCGCTTCATCACGTGATTCGAATGATTGAGAAAGGAGACTAAGTAAAATGTATGTCGCATGTGTTAATGGCACCATGAATACAGGACGTCCGCGGAGGATTTTCATGAAACCAGATACTGGAAGACGATCCTGATAGGAGCCTCAACAATCGATGAGCATGCATTTCAAATATGAATATGGATAACACGTGAGTTGTGTATATAGAAGATACTGTGTCCTCTCTGTCCACGCCTGCGGAAAAACAGCATAATGGTTGTTTGGGACATATATTTATGCTTGAACGAAAATGGCGTACTGTGCCTTCCACCTCCTCTCCCCTCCTCTCCCCGCACGACACCGGATCAGTCGATCGACGACCCTGAACCGGTACGGTAACGAGTGAAATCGCATATGTATAATATTAAAGTGAGACGTCGGGTCTAATCCACGCAATCTGAAGGATTCAAGACCCTGAACGGAGATTGTGTTACAAAACCTAAATTTACAGTCCACCTTGGAGGGGTCAGAACTGGATTGTGATAAGTGCGAACTTCCTTCCGAATATCCTGTTTCTTCCGGCATCTATGCTTTTACGCAACAATGGTCATTTATAAATGTGTTTTTTTAAAAAAATAAATCCTTATCTGACGGGACAGCGCGTTGTATTTACATCGTACAATATTCTACTGGAATGTGATAATTTATAAAATTGCATGGTTAAAGTTCCACGATGTGTTGCGATTGGTTGCTGCGCAGTACTAGATACACATCAAATCTTATAAATTACCCTCTAGCTAAAAGATTAGTTACAAAATAAAAATATGTATATGTATATATTTTTTATTATATATTGGCACGTTAAAATTTTATACGGTGTGCCTTAGTAGCTATTGTTTTTTTTTTTTTTTTATATAAAAATCCACGGTTTTCAGGTAAACTTGCAATTAACTGTAAATATTCTATTTATTTTCACTACATTTTCCCTTTCCAGTTTACTTTAATTTGTTTATTACATGCGATTTAACAATTTAGTTCATTAAGATTCACATTAAATTTGCTTAATTAGGAGCCCGCCCAGTAATGTTTGAATTAATTAAAAATTGAAAAGAAATATTCAATTTATAGTTTTATCGACAAATAAACGTTTTTCAATCACTTTGCAAATAATTGTTAAAATTGCTGCACTCGTTTGTGTACAGTGTTCATTTTCAACGAATGGAATGTTTTCACCTGTTTCAAATCATTCGCACTATCACCCCTGACGTGGAGTATGACGTCATAATTCCAGTGAATTGAGTTTTGTTTTTGGTATTGGACTTTTACCATTAAAATTGACTTAATATTTTTGTTAAATTATTTTATGTGTAGTGAAAATGCATCAATGGAAGCGGTGGTAGAGATGCACCCCTCGACGAAACATGTGATTGCCTTGTCTCAAAACTAGTCACTCGTACAAAACAAATCCAATCAATTGATCTGCAGAGCTCTCCCTTCTCTCTTCCATAACTGAAGGAATCCTAGACTGAAACCCCGGCATAAAAGAAAATTCTTTTATCGTTGCGACAAAGCACATTTAAAAGGATTTTCTTAAAATCCGCCCGCCACCAATTGCAGCCAACTCGGCTTTGATAAATACGCGTCTCCGTATTCTGTGACAGTCGGCTGCACCGATCGATACTTTTTACATTTTGCTATGAAACGTATTCTTCTTCGGCACCGAGCGTATCAAGCGACTTCAGATGAATAACATCCAGTTTAATAATGATATCAAATTCTATGTTACCCACATGTATAATATTGTAGTTAAAATTGTTAATATTTGAATTGTGAAAGTACTGATAATACTTAAAATGCACGGTCAATCCCCAAATTAATTATATTGACTTTAACATAACAACAAATTTTATTTTTAAATTTTAATTAACTACTTGTACAATTGTAATAAAATCTTTTTATTTTCTTTCCATCCATAATATAAAGATGATTACATTAAACATATCAACTTTTTTTTCCATTAAAATATTTATTGCAAACTTTACATTGTGATTTTTATTCATTTTAATATAAATTATTTATAATTTTGCTTTTAACCACTTTTTTGAGTTAAATTTAACTAATAATATTAAAAATTATTTTGTCAATTTCTACATCTTTCATCATCTGGTTTTGAAAAACGGGTTTAGCATCCGGTTGGATAATTTAGAAGCCCATGAAATAAAAAGGCAATAAACGGTGGTACGCCAATTCTTAATAATCAAACTAATTTATCCATTAGCCTCATATTAGGTATGTTTCCTTTAAAATCAATTTAATATCCCTCAACACTGTATTTTATCCTCCCTTAATATTCTTTTTATCTTTATATGTATTATATCTCTCTCTTTCTCATAAAATTTTATATTCTGTCTCCCTTTATGTTCTATCTAACTATATATGTATTCTGTTTCTCTCTTTCACATGTAATTTTATATTCTATCTCCCTATTTATGTGTATTATTTTTGTATTTATGATTAGTTTCAAATACATCCTGATGAAGCTTAAGATAAGTTAAACCGGTTGACGTATAATAAATTTCGTGGTTTCATACAAAGTGATTGTTATATTATTTAATATATTATGTCAAACTTCAAAGTGATTGCTTTCTACAAAAAAGAAAATATAATAAATTATATTCTATTTTTTCTTATTTATATTTTGAACTGTCTTAAGCTTTGAATATTTAAAAAATATATTGGAGCGACTCCCTACTTTTCATATTATTTAGCTCAGCTAGATATCAAATGTTGTTTATAGTGGTAACTGTTTGACAAAATGCTGCTAAATTAGGTATCCCTAGCAGGCGAGAATTTTTAGTTTGCCACGTAAATCGTACTTGCGTGTGCGAGTAGTTCTAACACAATAATTATGAATTATTGATGGTCTTTGGATTGTGGGTTAGCGCGCAGGCATGATCCGTCTTCTTCTGTAATTCCTTACGAAACTTGGCATGCTACGTCTGTCGCGTGCTTTAGCGGTTTCGTTCAGTTTTCCATACATCGTTTTGTAGATATCTGGGCGCTTCTGATAGTGCACGGTGGTATTGTGCAGGCGGTCGTAATTATACACGTATAAAATGCGCTGTATATTATTTACAATGTATATTTTACGATTATTATTAATAATAAAATTATCTAATATAATTTTTTTAAGTATTAACTCAATTCTTGAGTTTTATATTGTTTCAATCGTTAGCGTCGTTATTGTATATATTTATAATTCAACTAAAAATTTATTTTTAATTTCAATATTATTTATACCATATGTTTGGGACATATATTTATTTGCGTATAAATATATTAATTATTGAATGGAAATAATGCACTATACTTTCCCCCCTCCGCCTTCCCTTCAATATCCGGTCGAGCCGCCGACCAGTCGATTAGCGACCTTGAACCAGTACGTTTACAATGTATACGGAACAGCTAACACTGTTATACAAATTTTGAGATTTCGCGTCTATATTTTGTGCGAACCTTTGACAGAAATAGTGTGTAAAAATAAACAGTATACAGTCCACATATTTGGAGGTACCAGCAAAATTCGGATTGGTGGTGATACTATTCATTCCTCTCCTGAGATTCTTCTGACATCTACGCTTGTACGCAACACCATAAGTAATTTTTCTCTGTGTACTATTATTTGATAAAAAATATTTTTTTCCTTAATAAATTGTTTTTTGTATAAAATATTGCTAATAAATAGACATTAAAAAAACAATCTTGAATTCTAATTTAATGTATTAATTATAAATATATACATATAAAATCAATTTTGTCGAAAAATATTGTTTTTGCGCTACCGGGATTCGAACCTGGATCTCTATTTCCAATCCGGGGAAGTACACTATCAATTGTATTATAGCACCAGTATTTTTCATGACAAATTTTCGAACCTATATGTTGCACTTTTTCAAATGAATACATCTGTCATTTCATTATTAGAAAATCATCTACATTGTTTCTTTTTTTTTTTAGTATTTAAAACATCACAGACCTATGTTCTGAAAAATTACAACTTCACAATAAGAATGTGTTCTCCTTAATAAACAATATTTGAATTATTATCCTTAAAATCTCCAGAAAATACTCACATCGTGCATTGGTTAGTATAAAACTAAGTTATATAGTGCCTTCAAATAGACAACTCTATTATTTGTTCATTTATCGACTGAAATGACATTTTTCTTTCGGTAAACGACTTCTCGCTCACCCCGGAACAGTTTACTTTTGAAAGTATCCCTCCCTCTCGGGGAGTAGACTCGCCACTTGTGGCCAACAACAATCTATTTATTCACTCTGTATTCAAAAGGTACCAAGTAAAGGTTTTTTGTTTTTCCCGGGTAACATTTTTGAATCCACCATTCTACTGCGTGCCTGGTGAGTGATCGGTTAGTTGAATTTGCCCACCGGATCTTGGTACTGCGCCTCCACCGTGAAGAGAATAAACTTTATTTATGTGCTTCAAAGACCGTGTCGCAATTATCCCCTGCCTCCCTTTTCCCTTTTAAGTAACATTCCTTCCGGAGGCATTTCCCCCTGTCTCCTAAACGTTTTGATAAAAATCTCTTCCGCGTCTCCTTTTTAAAAATTCAATGTTGTTTTTCGTGTTTTCCAATTTCAACATTCCAACATTCCGCACCAATTGGATATTTTTTGAAAATGTCATTCGAAAACACCGGGGCATCGTATATTTTTAAGTATTGGTTGGCAATAACTGCCATATCTTATCATATCAAATAAATTCTCTTCCTAACCATATTTTACTGAAGTTTAAATATAGGAAATTTAATATTCCCAATAACTTTCTTTTAAAATTTGACTTTCAAATTTCCATAATAACATAATAATTCATTTGCTTTACTCCCACAGAAGGTAGGAAGAGATCCTTTTAATCAATATACATTTTTTTGTATTACGAAGGCGCGACATTTGATATTTTGCTCGGAGACACTGTCAAGATCGTTCGTTGTGTTTAATCAACTCTTTCTGAAGCTGCATTGTAGGATATAATCATATTTTACAATTTCCCCTTTCTTTATATTTGTATAATAGATACAAGAGATCTGATATTTCCCTGCATTTCAAAGAGGTCTGTGAAGCAAATGCAAAAAAGGGATTTCTCGTCTGAAGAATTTAGTTCTAAAAAGCTTCCGAATCTTGTAACCCCCTAGTTTTTAAGTGGATTAAGCGCTAGTCTTGTACACTGCTATAAATAGAAAGGAGTAGCAGCTGGAAAGATAGGTAGGAGGTGGGTTTAACTGCCACTTGACCTACCAAATGAACACCCGCCCCATCAACCCTCGAAACATGCCCTAACAAAATTTGCAATGTAAATTGTTTTTTATTCAAATGCGATTGTAAAGGAATACAAAAATCATGTTTCACCAAGCGGACGTGTTTGGAAGGTTTCACGGGGAAAAAATGCGCAAGTTTTTCTCTGAAGACTCTTTCAAAGTTTGTTTTCCTTTCACAGTTTTTCATCCCATTCTACGTATGTACAGCCTTAAGTAATTTAATCCATTTGACATATCGAACATTTTTTACGGTACATTTTTATTCATGGGAATATCTGAGAATCTGAAAAGTTTTTTATTCTTGTAATTATTTGAATGAAAGATCAATAAACAAACATCTTAATATAAAATTCAGTAGTTTATAACTATAATTTTTAATTATTTTAAAATTATTATATTTGATGAAAAGCATATTTACTACTAGGTACGTAACAATTAAATAAAAGTATACCCTCAAAATACTTTCTTTCAATAAAAATCATAAAATAAAATACTTTTTTACTGAAACCATGCTTAAAAATGCAAAAGGATATGTATGGTATACGCCTCGTTATTTTATCGTGATAATTTTAATAATCACAATTAGTATTTTATTATTTTACCACCATTTCCAAATCAATGCTTATTTTACCAATATTTGTACACGAACCTGTCTATATGTTTCTTTCGGCGAGTAAACGTGAGTTATACACATTAAACTCAAATTATTGCTAAGATTTCTTATATCGATCTCTTGGTATTTTTGTTATGCATGGAATGAATTTTATTGTAACTTATTTTTCGTATATTATTAGACATACAGTCGTAGTTTGACACCCGGGCTTGGCAGGATGTTTGGCTCGGCACCGTAAAAATGTCAACAAAACCTTTGTACATTTCAGAATGAAGGCTTCATGCTCCTCAACGTTTCTTTAGACAGTCATTCCGATATTCCATTTCATCCAATTGAAGCGGTGAATATGGAAATATATTTTTCGGTGGCGCTCGTTAAATGTTCCTTTGTGTTTGTACTTTTTACCGCCTTTGTGGAGTTAGGTAATGCTTGTTGACTTTCTGTTTTGTTTATCAAAATGTATTTTGTTAGCGTTTGATATATACTTATTTATACCGAGGCTGTATATGCAGGATGTATGCCTAATCTCAACTATGTTAGATTTATAAGCATTTCAAAAAAATCCTAATTATGCGATTATTTAGATTATTGTAAATTGATTCCAAATTATTTATTGAATACAAAAAGTTAAAGTTCATCGAATTTCGAGCAACAAGACTATTTTTCGTTACATGATTTAGGGCCTGAAAAAAGATTAGATTAATAATGAATATATTTCGTAACATTTTAACATTTTCCATAACGGTGCTCATATTCCTTGAACATTTTCGACCCGTAATTTAGTCGGGTATCCACCTATAAAATATAGTGAACTAAGTCTGTTACAACCTGTGCACATATAAATATATTTATAACGTTCATGTCGTGTCATTATTATTACTTAAATGTATATATTTTAAAAAGCGCTAAATTTTATATGTATGTTAACACTTTTCTATTGTTCAGTTATTTATATATATATATATATATATCCATAACGGTGCAGAATTTTTACATATTTCTTAAAAAATTTCGACTCCTAAATATTGTGGACTAGGTCTGTTACACCTGTATAATTTCTGCTGGCTCTTAAAAACATTCGTATCCTCTGACGCGTTTATTACATCAAACTCTTATACTTTTCATCGTTTTTGTGGACATCATATTAATAAATGATGTGTTAAAGAGTATTTTTTTTTCTTCTTTTACTACTTCGAGCTATAAAATTAACTGAAATTTAAGATTCTCTTTCGCTGTACAAAGTTTTGATTCCCAAAACGTTGACCCGACCTGTGGTGACCTACGGCTTAGAATATTGGATCCTTAAACGATGCCGATGAGCGAGCACTCGGTATGCTCGAAGGGAAAGTGGCACGCAGAATATGAAGATGGTAATTAGTGCATAAGACATAACCCGGGGTTCTTCAGCTCTTCCCCAAAGAATTCATCTCCTCATTTTTCAAAGAAGAATCCGATGGACAAGCCATAAGGCAAGAATGGATAGTACTTATCAGGTCACACGGTCACAGGTCGATCATGCCTTAGCAGGGATTTTTTATTGTTTTCGAAGGTGTAATCTATTTTGTAGAACTCCATAATCACATATGTGAAAAAAAAAAACTTGGGTTTTTATTCTACTCGTTTAATTTACATGAGACGCGTTTCAACTTGTAAGGGCATTATCAATCTAACAATTTAACTCAACAACTTGTATTTATAACTATAATAGAAGACAGCTATTCAATTTTATTTGCATGAGATGAAAAGTGACAACATTATTCATTGGAATTCTGAGAAACATTTTGAACGCTTCTAATTAACTATTCTGTTTCAACTCTAATGATATTTTAATGACATGGATAATTTGTAGGAAAGGACAGCTACGCAAATAAAAGTGTATAGCTGCCTCTCATTATAGTTATAAATCCAAGTTGTTAAGTTAAATTGTTAGGTTGATATGCAAAGCTGGCTGCAAATCCCTTACAAGGCGAAACGCGTCTCAGGTAAATTAAACGATTAAACTCAAAAACAAGTGTTTTATTTTCACATATGTGAATAGAGAATGATATAGAAAATGATTGGATGAGGCCACCTAGGATTGCCACCTAGATGACCCACCTAGGAGACTCACCTAGGATTATCACGCCAATAATGATGAGTCCTCATTCTGAGTCCGAATATCCTTCAATGTTGTGTTATAAATACTTGGGAACAAATAAAGAACACTTCTAACTGGATATATTTATATGTAATATTTCAGGAGTTATTGGGTATTTTAGGTACTATGAAATGAGTTGGCTGATTTTTACAAACAGCTATAATAATTGTCTGATTTCAAATAGATGAATCGAGAAAGTTTGCAATTTACAAGAAATATCCCCATTATTATTCATGTTTATGTCAAAAAGTATCGTTAATTTAACATTAAATTCAATTGAAGATAAAATATTCTTTCTGACTTATCGATATGGTGGGCCATAACATTTTATTGCCGTTTTTATACACTTACTTATTTACGAAGTACATCCAAAGGGTCCCTTTGACAAATAAATTATGCATATGATGCAATAAATTGCGAATTCAAGTGAGAAACGCCCTCTAAAACTTCATACAAACAATACATATCTTTCAATAGTTCAAAAAGTTTTCTAAAAGTATCAAAAATAATGCACGGGACTATAAATATTATCTGTTTTTGTTAGTAAATAATGTATAAATATAAAAATAAATACTTACATCGTCTTATTCGTGACCGCATAGCTAATAACTGTTTTTATGGATTACAATTATTAAAACACTGATTTAAACTAATCTTTTAGCAAATTGTCACCTACGCTACATCTTAATTTAAATAAAATTCGTATTTTACTTTTGTCAAAATCGACCTGTTTTAGAATATGGTTCATAATTTTTTTGTTGATCTGTGTATATCGGTGTGTAATTAAAATCTTTGTTACAATCTAAAATTATGGATTTTAAAAACAAAAAATATTTATTCCAACTGACATAATTAATTGCTAACATAACTTACTGTCATAAAATCAAATAATTTTTCAAACTATGTATTAAATTATAATCATAATTATATTATTTCAAGGATATTCGTGAATGTTTAATTGACTTATCCCAACCCCGTACCGTCTAAAGTAATAAAACAGGGTTTGTATGAAATTCAGTGTGTATGTCTGTGCCAGATGAACTCTTAATATGAAATAACTGATAACTTTAATCATTTTTGACGCGCCCTTAAAATATTATTTTATGAGAAAATGTTTTGTGAACATTATGAAATGAAATTGACCGTAGTCGAATAATATTTTATTGTATTTTGCAATATTAATGTGACAAGTGTAATTAAAGTAGTGTATTTGCATAAGGAAAGATTTTATCTTTTGACACAATAAATATATTATGACGTAAGTAGTTATAATGGCATTTTCTTTTTCGCTTTTGTTTGGATGTTAAACATAAATTTTTCCAAGGTTTAGTTGGGTAAAAATTTAATTAAACAAGTACATACATGTTTGTATGTTTTATTTATTTATGGATTCGGGATCAATGGTAACACAAATCAACTATTTTATAAGTTCTGTGCCATAACACCGATCGACATAAAATTTTGCAATTCTTTTCTGCGTGCCACACCTTTATAAGAAAGTTGTCTTGTTTGTAACAACAAAAAACATCGATAAAACACCACATTTTCTACGTTATTTAAATGCAGATTTTTACATCACACGGAAAGTTTGGATTCGAACAGTCGGGAGACCATAAAGACGCGGGCAGAAAATTTTGGATAGGACATTAAATTCTGAAAATATATAGCGCTTATACATCCTGATGAGCTTATTGAGTTTAAGATTTTTTCTATGACAGATTGTTTACATTTCCTTATTAAATATTTGAGTTCTCAGAATCTTTATATTTCTTTATATAATCTTTTGAAATCTAGGTTCAATCACGTACAGCTAACTAACTACCTTAAATTATATCATGTCATTATTTGAAAAATAATATAATTTACAACGATTTTTAATAGTCTTTTTAAGATACCGTTTTTCGCGGGTTGGCTGCTGCAATGCAAAATGTTATATCTAAGAAAAAATGGTATTTTATCGATTTCGATTAAAACGATAATTCCGTTAGTACAGTCAATAATTATATTATTTTCCATCATTAAAGTGATTTTTTGTATTTGAAACTGTTTATCTTTATTAGAATTAAATACATTTAATCTTACAATTCATTAAAAAGTTGTTAACAATAAAACATTAACTAATTAATTTATCATTGGTATAATTGAAATTTTAAAATGAATATTTTACAAAATCAAGTTTCTCCATTCAAACATTTTGAATTGAAAAAATACTTAGCAGATATAACTACTATCTGTGTGCCTGCAATTTATCTATTTGCCTGCATTTCATCTGTTTGCCTGCATTTCATCTGAATGCCCCGCTATTTTATGTTTTATTTACCCTCGGAATAAAACATCTCATTCCTTCCTTCAACTGCGGGAAATGCTTAAGCTTCTTAGTGTTGCACCAACCGGATACTTTCTTACTGAGGATTCACGATTCCTTCTCGTTATGCCCAATTATTTCTCGACATTCAAAAGTTCACCCGTTTTTCCGGGAAACCATTCAAGTGGCAGTTGCAAACGAGGGGTGAGAAAAGTAATAAAAATAATAACGTTTCCGTGTTAAAATATACGTCCATATACCTAATAGACTTATATTTATGAATAATGGTTGACATTTTTAACGATTTCATTATCATAAAATTAAAACGAATATGATTGATTAATCATGTAATGGAAATTATTAAAGATGACTGTAACACACATCGTTTATGTACATAAGTTGATAATTTGTTTTAAATATTTTAAATTACTGTAAACGACCCAATTAATTAAATTTAGGAAGAATTTTTTGTATTTAATTTACGTATAACTATTATGATAATCACTATCAAGGAAAACACATTTTTATTGACAAGTTGTAATTATTCATAACATAGGACTGTGATATTTTAAATACAAATTCAATGTATTAATTAGAAAGATATACATATAAAATCAATTTTATCGAAAAATATTGTTGTTACTACCGGGATTCGAACCTGGATCTCTTCCAATCTGGGGAACGTGCATTAACCGATAAAATAAAGTAGATGACTTTCATATAATGGAACGATAGATGTATGAATTTGAAAGAGTAACATATAAATTCGAAAATTTGTCTTCAATGTACTGTGTGCTGTAGCATAATTAGTTAATGAACGTTCCCTGGATTGGAAGAGATCCAGGTTCGAATCCCGATAGCAACAACAATATTTTTCGATAAAATTAATTTTATATGTAAATATTTTTAATTAATACATTTAATTTGTATTTATAATGATACACAATAACGTTATATATACGGCTTATAATGGAGCTAAAAATAATTTGATTTTCAAAGAAAGCAAACACATATATTTAAATAATATAATGTTTTAGTTTTAAACCACTTTATTATGCACGTACATTAAAGTCAACTAGCTTCAGTTGGATCCAACCTTCTTCAGGACAATATAGTATATACACTAACCTAATTACAGATATTTAAATTGGAGGTTAAGAAGACAGGGCAACAGTATATCTGATACTCTATCCCCCTACCTGATACTCTGTTCCACTGTTGCTTCACTAGTTGACTTTAATATGTATTCATAATAAAATGGTTTAAAACTAAAACATTATATTATTTAATTATTAACATTTGTGTAATCTCAAATCCTAATAGTCAATTATGCTAAAGGATACAAAACCACAACTAATATTTGAAATGTTTTAAATTCATCTGGGATTTAATAATATTACTTTTTTCACATTGAGGGCTAGTACTTACTATATTTATAAATACATATAAAAAAAATGTATTCAAAAATATTTCCTAGGACAATACCACAATAAAAATTTATAAATTAAAATAATTTATTTCATTATTTCCTAATTCATCATTTGCGGTTTTATTATTTTTGTTAACAATCATTCTTTAATATTATATTTTATTAAATTAGTATTAAATATCTTCTGTGTATAAGTTTCTGTGTTAATCTGCCGTGTATATCTGACCTTTCTGGCCGACGTTTCGGATCCCATTGCAGGGTCCATCAACAGGGCTATTGTGATGTATGACTGTCATTCAAAATCATGGGAGTCGAAGAGCCCTCACAGATAGTGATCCGACAGTAGATGGAACTTAAAATAACACAACACTACTCACTTCACGCAACACCTGTTTTCGATACGGTAGTGCATGCCAGTACCTAATGAACGACAGACCCTGCTTTCGACACGGTACTGCAAGCCAGTACTTAACCACAACACTATACATTACATCAGCCCTGGTGCAACCTCAACCTTGCAATGGGATCTGAAACGTCGGCCAGAAAGGTTAAATATACACGGCAGATTAGCCCAAGAAAATTATGCATAGAAGATTCTGAATGACTGTGAAAACCTAAGAACATTTTTAGTATTAAATATGTTTAGAATTATTTAGTGGAAATTGTCTTTTCTTGTAAGGTCTAAACCCTTATTATATCATTTTGTCAGGTTGACAAACATCAGCTTGGATAGTATTTTTTAATATTTTTAAGAGGTATCTTTTGTATATTTTGTACTACATAATATGTGTTTTTATGTTCTAGTAGAATTTATGTATATTACAATATATATATTTTCCATAAATGGCTTAAGACATTTTACCTAAAAATTTTAGTTAGATACACCCACCCAAAGTAATGAAAAAAATCCGACTTTTACACTTCTTCTAAAACAAAGTCGATATGTTATACAGTTGATTTTTTCCATTTTTGAACGACGTTCTTCATTAAGGTTCGGCGTGAAAATTTAAAGCACTTCAGAATTTCAGACCGAGTCTTCTGAACTCAGTATTGACAGAAGGTGCTTTGTCCACCTTATTTAGTTGGCATCAAACTTTAGTTCATTAAAATTGAACGTGAGTTATTTACGAGCTTTGCGGTAACTTGGTGCTTCGAACTTTCTAGAAAATCCTTAAGTTTTTATGTAGTTTGGACCTTCAAAGACACCTGCTGGAACTATCGATTGACTGAGGGCGAGTATTTTTTGTGACAAAGTTCAGAGCAAAAGGTAAATTTGGCGGTTGGACTTCTAAGATACATTTTTTCTATCAAATTTTAGCCTTCGTATTTTAATATATTTATTTATTATTTTATATATACTTTCCAAACCAAACCGTGGTTTGGTAATATGGAACGAATTAATAAGAAGAGAATAATAAGAAAGATATGATGTTGATGGCATCAGAAATAGAGGATGTCCGCGGAAGACTTGGCATGACCAGGTAAACCAGATACTGGAAGTTGATCCTATTAGGAGCCTCAATAATCGACGACCTTATATGAGAAGATGTATGAATGTGGATGAGACAAGAATTATGTTTTTGGACAAAAGATCCTCGCTCTATCCTCTCTGCCTACACCCGCGGTAGTAAGTTAGTTAGTTTATATACTTTCAAGTGTATCAACGTCAAAATAAATATTACTTACCTATTGGTAATGTTAATACATAGTTCTGCTAGCGCAACCAACTTACCAAATGATTATATAATATAAGAACATTCTATAAAAATATATTTATTTAGGGTATCAGTATAAAACCTGTGTGTATATATTTATTTTGTTTACATAATTTTCATACCAATGGAGTAACATATACATTTTAGATTTTTTTGACATTCGATATCATTTTAGGGTGGATTCATTTATTAAAAATTATAAATAAAAAATGCCAAATTAAAGAATGAAGAAGCTTGTGAAATATTGGGTATGATAAATATTTAAATTGAAACTATTTTTTAGTGTTCTTTCAAAGTGTGTAAAGTTTTAAAGTAACAGTTTAAATGTAACCAAACATTACTGGACTCAATTTCAACACTCACGTTTGGTCTACGAAGCGCGTCCCTGAGAAGCTCGAACCCAGACGGCACGCGGCGCACCTGAAGTTTCATTAAAGGGGTCCTCGTGGCGCCTGAGAAGCGTCCGAAGCGCGTCGCGCTGCCCCGAGTAGTCTCGAAACTCAAAAGGCTTTTGTTTCGACGGCCAGTCGTGACTTGGCTTTTATTTCGCTGGCACTTTCGCATTCTAATATAAAACACTGAGATATGCAATTATACAATCATAATATACAAAGAAGGCTTTGAAGGATTATCTGGGTGAAATATTATACTCTAAGGGAATCAGGTGAAAAAAAAATATTTCGTACACCAACAATAAATTACATAGAATAAGATGTTGAAAATAAGAAAATGGTCAATCCTTGTACAATGGAATGGGATTCTAAAATATAAGTAACATTAATCAAAATCACACTTTATAGTGAGCATTATTAATAATTTGAATCTTTTAAGTGCAGAAAAGTCACGAAATCAAAAAAAGTGTTTGCGATGGATTTTTTTTTTAATTATGTGATCCACTTTAAGGTAACCTATTTAAAGTAGCGTTGTATTATACTAAAAATTACAAAACAATTAATAAGTTCTTAATTCAAATAATAATTTGGAATAATTAAATGTTTTTTAACTTGTTAAATATGTATGTAATTTACCATTATTTTAAATAGAATCATGAGTCCTTAGTTGGCTACTTATCGCCAAGTTTTATGTATGTATTAGTAATAAAGTATTTTTAAATGTTGAAAAATGAATAGGTTTTTTGAGAAATATTTTTAGTAACTATTTCTACTTGATGTAAAAGTAAGTTAAGTAAGTAAGTAAGTTTATAAATTATTATTTTTAGGTATCGTGTACATTAAAAGTAACAGAAATAAACCTGCCTCTCTATAATTTAATAATAATCCATTAAATGTGTTTTATATTAACTTTATTTGATTTTTCAATTTATTTTTTCTTTCATTTTTAGGATGGCGACCGAGGCTACCTCGAAGGCCTCGCGTCCCGCTATGCCGATCTGTTTTCCACACACTACGGAGATGTCCTGGACCACTTGGAAGAGCTGAGGAGAAGAGAATGGGATGAGATGTCTCCGAGGATCCGCGTGCTAGGGACTGGCACGCCTGGCACCCCCGGCACGCCCGGCACGCCGCCTGGCACCCTGGGTGCGGGAGGGGCTTCAGGCAGCTCCGGGGGCAGTGCTGGTGAAAGGCCCCCGGTGTCAGGACACTGTGGGCAGTTAGGGACATTGACCACCTCGCTATCCCAGCCGATTTATGTCCCAGGGAAATATTCTGTGAGTATTAAAAATACTTGTATAGGTGTTGTGATATATTTTGTTAATCGTTAGGTCTGTAACTAGGAATAAATAAGGAATTGTTACCAAATTCCAGTAACACACAAACGCTTTTTCAATAAACAGATTTATTTCTATAATACATCTTTCTATTTAATTATTTTAAATTGTATTAAAAATACCACAGAACTATGTTCTGAAATTGTAACTTCACAACAAAAAATGTGTTTTCATTAAAATGATAGATGATTCAATTTCAATTAGACCAATGAGAATGGAATAAAAAGACCATACGCGCGTATATATCATTGTTTGTTTTTATTTCTACTTACATCAAGAAAAAGTTTTCTTTACTTTTTTTCTAGGGATCTCTCTGCCGTATTCCATTGAAGGCATATTCTGTGGAAAATATATTTTCACTTACATGCAATTTAATTTCGCTGCGATGGGATGCCTCTCGTGTTTTAATCTCCCCAAAGTACGTATGATGCTCTTAATGAAAACACTTTCAAGTTTAGAGACTCTTCCAGTCTCGCGGCATCTTAAGCCTTGGCGGCTGTATTCACAAAACAAAACCTCCTGGCGGGGAAATGAGCGAGGAAAAGAAAATCTTTCCAGCTCCTCGGTATTAACCGCCATTTAAACAACGAACAACACCTTCCCATCGGGGTCATGCAAAACTTAAGAGATTTGATTCAGCTTCGAATCCGGATTTATATTCGAATTAACATTTTAATAAAACTATTAAATATATTATTGAGCAAGTACACGTATATTAACAAATTAATATAATAGTTGAAAAATTGTATGAATCTGTTTTATTTCTTAAATCTAATGTGAATAAAATTACAAGCTTATAAATATATCGAGGAAAATCGTACAACTGACCATGTTGGCGAAGCAAAATAGTTTCCTTACTGTTTTCTAAAATTGTAGTTCAAAGATTCCACTACATTTAACTGTATTTAACCTCATTAAATTTCTAACATTTTTTGTTAATTGAAGTGTTAGTATAAACATTCACCACTTTAATATAATAAAATGACAAAACAAACATACACCAATAACATATTTAAATCTCAATCTAAACAAAGATTTTGTTTTACTTGTATTAGTAAAATATCATATAACTGCCACCTAACGACCATTTCAAATTAAAATGTAGAATTTCGATTGTTCTCTACACACAAGCGTTTCAAAACCCATTATAAAATAAACACAGATAATGAAAAAAATATGTGGACTGATGAAATGATAAAAAAAGAGCACATAAATCCTAATATCCAATTTGGCGCACAAAAAATCATTTTTCAAGTACAACCATCCGCGTTTCGCCAAGTTATTTGAGCTACTGGATACAAGTCCGCACATGTCCGCATATATGTACCTACTATAGTTTACGAGTTATTTACATTGGTACTACTGCCTCCTAGCACAATTGACCCCAGTCTACCGTATATAATAGTATTCATGATTTCGTACAACTGAGTTAATGTAATAGATTCTCAGGTATTCAGAATGTAAATCTAGAAAGCATTAACTATGTAACTTAAATTAATGTACACCTAAAATCAAGTACTCTCATTATAAGACGGAAAGGAACCATGCACATAATCTGTTAAAAATTATATATAAACGTATCTTTATAATAAGCCAACAATTCTACAGAACATATCCAATAACCCTTTTTTTATCTAATTTCCAACATCCGTATACCTTCTTTATTTTATAATGTATGTAACCAACTTTGTTAATTATGATGGAAAATCACTGCTCGCTCTACACAGTAGAATATACATCTAGGAGAAAAGGTAACGATTCTTTCCATTGCTACAAACAACAATGTATATTTTACTAATCGTATTTTCTTCTAAATAATTGTTAGGTATACAAAGAACATTATCAAATAAATAAATAATTATTTTTTGTAACTATTCGGAATATTCTATTTAAGTTCGTGGATAAATCTGCCGCGTGTTTGTGATGATATATTTTGATGGGGTTACAAATCACTCAATCAACTCAATTCAATCAAATTCGAATCAATTCAACATGTGTCACTGATAATATATTGGGCCATGCCACGTGGTCCGAAACGTCAGTCAATGAGTTTAGATACACTCGTCGGAGTGACACACATACGCATCTGTCATTTATGACCTTTTACTTCAATCATGTTATTTTAATGTTTGTTTTTTTTGTATATTATATTTGTTTTGTGTTATGTTATGGTACAATAATGGCGTTGATCTAAATATTATTAAATTTGTTATTTTTAACAGTTTCAATGTCAATATTTAAAACTATTAAAATACCTTATGGGTTTATAATGCGTTCAGTTGTTGTTTTATCATATTAAATGTTTTGATTCGAATATTTTGTAAAAATGAATAATTCGATTCGATATTTTCTTTGACATTTGCAAGGCCCTACTTTTTCTTCCCTTGTAAACAAATGAACAGTTAACCTGCAGTTACCGAGGCCGATAAAATCCGCGTGTTCTACAGTAATTACGATTCCCATTTGCACGCCTGTATACTAACTGGCAAAACGCTTGTTTATTTATGCTTTTTGTTTCTCGCCGACTTACATTGAGACGTAAATTATGCTCTTGAAAATATGCTAGGCCCTGCGCGAAGTCCTAAAGAATCCTACAATTTATTGAAAGACTTTGAATTCGAACGTGCGTGAGTATTTTTCCAATGAATTAAATTTTCTGCTTCTGGAGAAATGTTTTCGTACGATCTTATCAATAAAATAAAGCAAAACAATTTATTGAAATTAACGAAATATACGCATTGCAGTATTTCGAGGAAATAATCAACGGACTCACCGAACGATAACATTCCTACAATATTATTGGGTTCGGCATGATGGCATATACATACCCACTTTTTCATTTAGGTTTCCATAATAGAGACATCGATATTGGATGTATTGATTTAATTATTTTGTGAATTTTAAAAGAACATAGTTCAATAAATGAATCCTGCGTTTTGTATTAATTTTTGTCCATACTGAGAATTAAATGCCGTACGTTATTAATAATAATCGAAATTAAATCAATCAACTTATACAGGAAAAAATCTATCTATCGAAAAAATATTTAGTTGCTTACCGGTAGTAATAAAATATTTTTTTGATATATAGATTATTTTTCTGTATATCTTTCTAGTTGATTCATTTAATTTGTATCTAAATACCACAGAACTACATATGTTTTGAAAAAGTAACTTCAGAACAAAAATGTATTTTCATTAATAATAATCGCGTGATAGATGATTGAAATTAATTAAAATTTATGCAATTTGTTACAAGTAAAGACCGAATAAGTGTGGAACAGTCAACAAATCCGTTGAAATGAATCCCATTATGCTTTACAAATTAAAATCTCATCTAAATTAGCCTGGAAACATATTAAGAATGCCGCAAAGTCGTTTATTTTTAAATAATCTTAGGAAGAATACTAGTTGGATGCCAGCATTTTAGGAACCACAGGATCTTCAAAGGGAGTATGTACTGGTGGCAGCAGAAGACCGATATTGAAGGAAAGCCTTAATTTTGCAATGAATTACGAGTTAAAAATCTTGGTTCAACAAGATTGGTTTATCTCATTATTATTAAATATAAACACAAGCATATCGAAACATCCGCCTTAAAAATGCGGCTACTGTAAAATAATGTGTTTACTACAAAGTTGCTGCTATAAATATATAAGTATATTGTATTATAAATATTTTATTACAGGTCATGCTTATGGTAACTTATAATTTTTAAGTCATGTTGGAGGGAAAACATTTCTTAAAATCGGAAAAAAGACACGAGACACACGCGACGGTAAAGTTGAGTAAGATTACTATAAGTTAGTTTAAGTTAGGTTAGTGGGGTCGATTATTTTCAACACTTGTATAAAAAATAAAATTAAGAATATTCGTTCTCCTCTTCCCCAGCCATCCAGCTGTCTGACCGACAAGGAAGAAGACGAGATCTACGGCTTCGGCTACGGAGTTTTCGGCAGACACATGGCCGCCAGGCAGCTGCAGCAGCGGGCGCTGGTGGGCGCGGCAGCCGCGCCGCACCCCCAGCACCCCCAGCACCCGCAGCACCCGCAGCAACCAGGCCACGCGCAGCCCTTGGTGCACCATCATCATCACAATTACCAGACGTAAGAATCTATCGTCTCCAATTTTTTTCCTTTTAAAAATCCACATTTCCATACTTATGATTGGTAAGTAAGAACTAATATGAAAACAAATTTAAAGGGTGCCTATTTGCAAATAGAATTTTGTTATTTACAATATTTAGCTTTCTATTAACACTTATTACTATTTCTAAAATTTTATAGATAAATTCGAAATTTTTGAAATAAGAATAGTTACCTTTTGCAAAAGTCTTCTTTTTGCAAATAGTCACCTTTTAAATTTATTTCCATATTAGTTCTTACTTATTCACCACTTTATAGTTTTGTTTTTATCTATGCTTGTATTTTTTAATTTCAGTATACATTGTTTCCTGAAGAAGATACCATAGGTATCGAAACATGTAGAATAATCAATAAATAGTGGTTTGAACAAAGTATTTTGTCTAATTATTAATTTAAAACAAATATTTCGTATATAATTGAAAATATTGAATTTATGTTACTCCGAAAACGTCATTTATTAGTTTATCTGATGACTTGCAAATAAAAGACCTCGTCGTGCGGAACACTAATGTCGTATGCGTGTACGCATTTTGTGGTTATGCACTCTGGTAAAGCCGTGATGCAATAGAAAGGTCATCTGACTATAGTCAGGAATTCAAATTTTGATCAAATTTGAAAAAAATATGGTACAATTTTCAACCGAATTTTTTATTCATTAAATTAATCTTGACACACACACACGATACTGATTATACGTAAGATATTATTAAGATACTTGGATACCCTCGCCTAAGTTCTGTTTGTAAATTATCAGACGTTATAATGTGGAATTTGTGTAACACCCGGTAATAATCTTGCGAGTTCCGTCGCAATATTCTCTCATTATACACCAAACATACAAAGATCAGGTAAGTAATGACAATAGGGTAACCCAATACTCCGCATACATCGAAACCTAGCCGATTAACTAGCTGTAATATTTTAGAATCAGACTCAATTTTTATTGAATATTAAACGAATTAAGTAGGTTTTTTTTATAACCTCTCTCGAAATGGAAAATGTGTGTTGTTAGAACGGGACTGAATGATCTGAATGTTTAAAAAACTCTGATTGAAATACGTTGAAATATAATTCCACATCCGAGCGCATGTTGCATACACAAGCGACTTATTTTCATGCCACTCGTGCCATCATTACAAGTGCTTGACAGATATCGACGTGCAACAGAATACACGTGGCGCCTACACTTTAGAGATTGAAATTACAATTAAAAAAATTATATACTTACATCCTCAAATATTGTCGATCCACTACTGGACGAAAGTTTTTCCATGACTTTGTTACTCCTTGGTCCTTCGGAAAATTTTGCTATTTCATTCCTGCTGCTCCTATAATTTTAACTATCCATCGAGATTTTGAGCGTCCTCTAGTTCAGTTTTTGTCTCGCGGATACCATTAAAAAATCATACACAATACACTTAACCTTAGAATCGCTATATTAAAAAAATATTTGATCAGTATACTGTATTTTTTTTACATTTTTTGAAAGATCTTAAACAAAATATTATTTTTTAAGGAGATCACATTATTGTTGTGAAGTAGCATTTTCAGAACATGGTACTGTGATATTTTAATACAAATTAAATTAATCAACTAGATGCAGAAAAATTCATTGGATAAAAATAATAAAAAGATGTCCAGATTCGAAGCAAACTTAATTTTTTTTCTGTATATCTTTCTAGTTGATTAATTTAATTTGTATTAAAATTGTATTTAACTATTTTAATTTATAATATTCTAATAATGTAAGAGTCAATTATCGCACTATTTTTTCTTCTAATAACATTGGTAAGGAGACGTTCAAATTGATGTGTTGCGTTCATCTCGACGAATCTGCAAGTTGTTTTCATTATGTAATGACAACAAATTGTCATATTTATGCTAAACTTGTGTAAATTTCTCAGTCAAATTACTAAAATCAACAACCAACGCAAATTTAAACCCTTCTGGCAGCGCAGGGTAAATTGTTAATAAACAATGTCTTTGATTAACAATTCCTTCTAGACTCTAGTCACTCGCGCTTACGTGGTTGTATGTATATTCTGATTACTCGATTAATCTTTCATAATAATAATAATAATAATTTGCTTTTAAAATACATACAGGCTCGTGTCGTGTTTGCTGCGCAGTTGTTTGCTCAATACTTCCAATTATGAATGGCTTAAATTAACGACTCGTGTGATGACGCACCATAGCCGATGTCTCTCGGTCCTCGTGCACACGGAGGATTACACTTTCATTATGGAATTGGAGCAAAAACCGATCGATACGGGGATTATCTATGTAATCTCACGACCGCCCTGTTAACTTATAACCTCATTAGCCCCCGACCTGAGGTAAAAGATTAATTCCCATTATCGGCATCCACCAGTCTTTATCAAAAAACGTGACAATTTTTATGGATCACAACTCTCACGGTATTGAAATAAATTGATAAATTATTATGTTTGGCATTTAAGGTATACATTAATCACAGATGGCGACAAGATAAACTACCTACCGTTTTGTTGACACCTATTTGTTCACTCGATGATTAATGTCGTTTAAGAAACTTGTAAAGAGTTGAAAAAGTTTTAATATTTTTTTTTTTTGTTAAGTTAGAGTTATAAAGATATCGCACGGGTCACTAGTTCATTATATTCACTGAAACAAATTAATGTATTATGTTAACGAAACATCGCTTGATTTCACACTGCGTATTGTGATTTATTTTAATGTACAACAATGGTCTCACGTAAATAACCAAACCAAAAGTTAATTATTCTTGTCTCTCCACACACAGCTCTGTCATGTTTTTAATACAAATTAAATGTATTCATTAGAAAGATATAAATATAAAATTGTTAATTCTGGCGTCTCCTATCGGATTACTCAAAAGTATTTGAGATAAAGTAATGAATAATAAATAAAATGGCTTCCAAATAATGGAACGATAGACATATTAATTTGAAAAGTGTAACATATAGGTTCGAAAATTTGTCGTCAATGCACTGTGGTGCTATAGCATAATCGGTTAATGCACGTTTCCCGGATTGGAAGAGATTTAGGTTCGATTCCCGGTAGCAACAATTATATTTTTCGATAAAATTGATTTTATATATATATCTGTCTAATTAATACACTTAATTTGTATTAAAAACCTAAACCTAAACCTTTTTTACCAGGATGTCTTTAATAATAATAATAATAGATAAAAAACTTCACCTCAAGAGCGCGCTTTACACATAAACTGTTTATAGCTGTATATTATCTTTGCATTTATAATTAAAAATTGTTATTTGAACTTATGGAAATGATTTTTTGAAAAAATGCGATTTTAGTTTCTTCTTAAATAAAGTCACTGATGCACTGTTTCTTATAACGGAGGGCAAAGATTTTCACGCTTTTCAGCGAACCTGCCACCGCAAATGCCCGTTCACTTGACTTAGATTTCTAGCAACAGCTGGTCGGTTCTACTACCCATCATGTGGCTAAAGTAGATGCTTATCTGAGAGTTTGACGATTACCATTCAAATTGTCTGGGATACAAAGCTCTTGAAGATATTGGCGCCATATTATGTGTCACCTTGTACATCAACCAGCATAATTTAAACTCAACTCTTTCCGGGAACCGGAGCCAATGTAGCTCGTTCAAAAAGGATGTTATATGAGAGAATTTAGAAACTCCATGTACTCCATGCTGCTGCATTTAGAAGGGATTGTAGTACATCCAGCGGAAATATTGACACCACAAATGCATTTATAAGTAGACGAGATGTCTCAAGAGGACAATTTCCGAATACTTTTAATTTCTCTTAGTTGATAAAAGCGTGCATTGACAGTTTTGCTGATTTGTGTATTCATTGAAAGATCTGAATGATTGTGCATGCCTAACAACTTAACTGCAGATTTAGCATTCGCAGACATTGATTCTGTATTAAGTGTTGCTGTCTATAGTAGCTCTTCTTAGTGTACATTAAGTACTACGTAGGCAAAGCAAAACTAACAATGAATAATTGTGTTTTATACAGTATTTAATCTCAAAAAAACAAAAAAAGTATACTTAAACAAAACTATTCCTTGACATTGTGTTTGGTGTTAATGGGTTTTGACCTTTTTTTAAAATAATCTATCGATATGACGTGCTTGTGGTTTAGTGGTTACGATACTCGCCTAGTGATCTAGTGGTCGGGAGTTTGAGCCACGATCCAGGAAGCCATCAAATTAGTCATATTTTCATAGCACAAGTGTTTCGCTTAGTTTGAAAATAGTAAGAATATTGAAGACACACGTATTCCGTGTACATATCTCTATTTAAAAAAAAAAACTTTAAAATGAGTATTATAAAGCAGAAGAACATTACTAGTTTATTATATGGTAAGTAATTCTGATTGATAGAATTGAATTTTTAATATGAATAATTAACTTATGTATTTCTGTTTAAATTAATAATAGAAACTCTTTAAGTATGAATTTTGTATATTATTTTTTTAAATTGTCTATTGCGCAATTACCTCAGAATTCGCAAAATCTGAAATCCAAAATTAATATTTCTCCCTCTCTATTAAATATCTTTGTCAGTATACAAGTCTTTACATACATATATTAAATGTATGTACCATTCTGTGTATCTGTTTATTGAAACGGATATTAAAATTAGCTTTTTCAATATGTTAACTATGAGTTAAGTTTTTCGAATACTTTTCTTTTAAGGTCGATTCAATTAATTTAATCGGTTAAGTGTTGCAATGTTTTTCAACATACGTACGCACGATATTTTTCTATCTATTCGCCTAATACGATAAAAAAAAATTGAATTCATAAGGAATCAATTTAATATATAATAATACTAATTAGAGACAATAAGTTAATTTCACTTTTTTAAATACCATAATGATGAAATATCACGAAAACATAATCGCACGATAGAATAATGTGCATTTTGACTAATAAACATTTTATAATTGCTTTAAAATACTTAATTGCTCTGACGTTATTTGTTGGGTTCTATTATTTATGATTTTTATAAATATTTTATTTAAGTGATATGATCATGAATTGATCATGTTAAAACACTCAAGCATCCATAATATTATCCAAAATTAATGACGAAATAATAATATTTTTAATGTTACATTATACGCTGTTTTTAGTTCTAAAGTTTTGATACCATTTCATAAATTTTTTATTTTAACATTCTTTACAATTTTTGGTTATGATATCATGAATCAGCTTCTTCTTGTCTTACGTGTGTCGGTTGTATGTCGCAATGTAGTGTATATAAATAAAAGAGTACTTATAAGCTTTCGTTTATGGAGGTGATAAATTAATACAATTTAAATGGGCGATTGAACACTAAAGCGGCTCGCTAGAGATGCGGTTGAACGGCAATGTTGATGATAGGACGGCCTGTGGAGAAGTGATGTTCGTTGCTTGAGCAGTATCCGTCTTTGGTGCTAATGGTTTATTTGCGTTCGATTATTGGTCCCTCTGGTTCGGGCCTTATTGGTTGATAGGTGAGCCCTTACACGGCCATGTCTACGGGCGCGTATAGGGTCTCCACATACTAATTTGTAACCATTGCATTGTATTAATTAATTTTGTAGGGATCATCTTTCACTAGGTAAGTGGTGTCCAAATAAACCGTACCATCTCTCTACTAAAATATACTCGCCATCGTACTCATGTTCTCCTCAAGTATTCATGTATTTTCCTCTATTACTCTGTTTCATAGAATTAACCAGTTTACGATCTTATATACAATTGTATCTCCTGCAAATAAATCAATTAATTATTCATTGTTGTTGGTTTCTCATTGTCAAACAAATTTCTTTTTGCAAAATTACCTACAAGTATCACAATCAAGATTGTATATTTCATAGTAAAAATTAAGCAGAAAATACTATTTACATATATACTTAGTAATGAGTGTAGACTGAATTATAATATTCGTTTGTGATATTCTCTGATTGCGCAATCCTCTTACAGAACTCTGCATAATTTTATCATACATTCATTTGTTCATTAGCTCTAAGACTGAATTAAGTCCTCTTTAGGACACGTTTCAGATCGGATTACTTTTATCGCGTGCAAGTAACCCGATTATAGACTGGCGGATCATACCATGGCTATAAGTGCCAGAATCTATAATTTCATTGCAGGCTTCATGAGCGCGCTTCTAGCTAAAAGCTGTTGATTCAGGGTTGGCAATCGATGTACCTATTTAAAAAAAATATATTTTTCATTTAATTCTTATCCAGTAATGATGGGAGAGTGTAAAAATAATTAATGTTTTTTATTTGTGTTATTTCTATATTTGAGTGTGTTTATAGTTTTTTAATGGATGTATATTTTTTGATACAAATAAACACCATTAATGTTAATTATATTAACATTATTACAATATTTTATTGTTTCTTTAATAGTGTCTGATTTTAATATTATATTATTTTGAACGTTATTTGTTAGGATTAATATTTATTGAGACAGGCATTATTTAAATCCTTCAGAAATAGTATTGAAAAAAAAAGAAATACAAATAAATTAGAATTTAAGCTTGGGTTTTATGGATCTCACAATTTTAACCGAGCATGCAGAAATTACTACTGAATAAATAGCAGATACAGTGTTGGTTCGAAAAATTTTAAGACTTAAAGATAAAGAGGAGAGTCATACTACTGATGAATTGAAATTTTAATAGAAAAAACATGTAATAAACGATATGTAAAAATAGCAAAAGAATTGAGTGTTAGTGTTATTACAATTTCTGTAGATTTAAAGTAAATTGGAAAGGTGAAAAAGCTTTAAAAGTGGGTTCCGCGTGAATTTAATGAAAACTTATAAATGTCGCTTCGAATTGTGTTCTTCGTTACTATTTCATAATCGTAATAATCCATTACTCAATTGTGACATGCGACGAGAAATGGATCCTTTACGATAACCGTAAACAGTTCGTTGATAAAGATATATTAAAACATTTTGCAAAACCAAAATGTATTATTTTCTAGTCTACATTCAAATTTGTGCCCTCAAAAGATATGGATGAGAGTTATTATTATACTTACATTACAAGAATTTACTAAAGTATATAGATTTGTTAAAAAAAACTGGTTAAGTAATAATAATACTAAAATTTTATCTTTACATAAAGCACATGCACGGTCATGTCTCGAGTACAAAGTAAAACTATCTAAACACATGTTATTATTAGTTAAAATAACCATATTCTTTATATTTACCGGAGTTATTTAATTTACTTACCATTTAATTTTAAAATTAGTGATAATTAAATTGATTTCTGAACTTTTACTTTCGTAACAATTATTATTCAGATATCTCACTCTAAAATAATTATATAACCTATATACAATTAATACAGGGTGAATATTATGCTTCGTGTGTTATTTCATCAATTTCATTTCGAATATTATCCTGTAGCATCGGAATTGTTTGTTTATTGGTGTAGACCTTTTCTTTCAAGTACTTCCGCAGAGTATAGCCGGGAGCCGTCAAATCAGGTGATCGAGGAGGCTAGTCGATATCACCACTTTTTGACATTATATGGCCGAGAAAAATTTCTCGCAAAATTTCATTTCAATTTCGCTGTGTGTGAGGTAATACCGTCCTGCTAAAACCACATGCACCATGTTGCAGGCCCAATTGACCCAATTCGGCCACCAATATGTTTTCCAGCATGTCACGAGAGCGATCACCATTAATGGTTACAGCATTTCCATTATTTAGAAAAAATGTTTTAATGACTTCAACGCGTTGTTGAGGTATTAGATGCTCCATAAAATTGTTATCAACTACCCTCTACGACTATCACATGCGAACTGACAAATGTCTGCCAAACAAAATCGACCTGGAACATAATATTCACCCTTTACCTTCCTGTATTAATTTATATTGATAATATTTTTCTTTATTATCTTTGTTTTATTAACCACTTAATTGACTTTAAATACATCTACCGGTTTCTATAAATACCATTTTCTTCTTCAGGATATCATGACTAACTAAAACATATATTATTGTTTCTTTACCAGAATCTATTTTTAAAAAGGCAATTATTTAAAAAATATAAATTTAGTACTTAACTCAATTTATTACTTAATACAAATTTAATATTTTTTAGGAAAAAATTTTATAATGGGACTCGTAGTTAAATTTAGTTGATTGTTTATAATTTTTTGATTAGTTTTACATGCTTTATTTAATAAAACAAAGATAATTAATAAAAATAAATATAATAAATAAAAATATGAATTTTAACCACAAAGTTAATATTACTAATTTTAAAAGTATATTGATAATGTTAAGTAACCCTTTTAAAGCACGAAATGAGTATATAAAACGTTTATTTTAAATTTTAACTTATCATCACAATAAAATTCCAGCTTCCAAGTGTGATAGAAATATTCCACAAATTTATTCATATGCGTACATTTTTTTAATTTTAAAAAATGTTGAGAAATCATCTTTGTATTTACTAGTAATTAATTGTCAATCGTGGACAATTTATTACCATCATTCAAAATTCAAAACATATGATATGCCCAATAAAATGTTAACTACGGACTTGTGCAATGAATTTAAATGTGAATCTGTGCTCGCCTTTTAAATGAATAAATCGTAATGGAGAATGGAACGCTCTATTGGCAGGCGACATCTACAGGCTGCCATTTTCCCACAGGAAGCACCATAAAACAGAGCCTTATTGACATTAATTGCGTTAATGAAGTGTCTGAACGCACGTTCATTTACATAGAATATAACACAAATTTATGTAAAGTTTTCCGTTAATTATTCCCTGTTCTGTTCTGAAATTAAGTTTTACAGGTAATCTTATTCCATACTAAACTTCACGTTCTCTGATCAAATTAACCACTTACATTATATACTTTAATACATATTATATTACTTTGAAATATATTTAAAAGATAATTGACGAATTTATTTAATATAATATATTATATTTTTACATTAATATACAACATTTTACGGTATGTTAGGTTATTAGTAGTAGCTTTATATAGGTATGATGGTTTTTAAATTAAAAGTTAACAATAATTTTCTAATTTTTACATTTTTAAATTTTGGGTTAATTTATTGTAATATAATCACGATCTAATTTTACAGCCCGGTATGGTGGCTACTCTTTATTTGATGTATTTAATTGTGACATTAAATTTTAATTAATTTTAGTTCATACCCATATTTAAATAAACTATTCTTTTCAGGTGCTTGAGTCCGAGATCGGCATATTTCTATGAATTCCCTCCAAGTGGTAAGTCTAAACAATGTTAATTAATTCAGTATATTTAATGTATTGATTTTGTAATCTCTTACGTTTCTTGATTTCCATATTTTTACAAAATAATATTTTTTCATACATCGAATGCTCACAATACCGGCAGGTTCTTATTCCGAAGTTTTCTTGCACAATTTTATAAATAAAACGCGTTAACGGACACTAAATTCTTAATTAAAACCATCTAAGTACGTACGTTTATAATTTACATTGGTAAGAAAGATATACGACGCAAATGTTGATGGCACCAGAAGTAGAGGACGTCCTCGGAAGACTTGGCACTACCAGGTAAACCAGATACTGGAGGATGGTCCTGTTAGAAGTCTCAATAATCGTCAAGCTTGTATGAGAAGATGTATGAATGCGGATGAGGCGAGAATTGTGTCAGGACAGAAGAAGAGTGTGGCGCTATATACTCTCTGCTTACCTCCTCGGGGAAACAGCGTGATGGTAAGTAAGTAAGTACATTCATACTACTTGGCAGAAATGTGATTAGGAAAGTGCAGTGTCTGGAAAAACACATCAATTAAATTGATCGTAATTAAGATGGATGCTGCAGCAACGGGCGCCTGATGCTGAATTTGCCATTCTGTGAACCTTACATTTTCTTGGCTGGTAATGGATTGAAATTCTTAAGTGAGCTTCACTCCAGGACGAAGTTTATCTGCACGTGTCACAAAGTTTAATATAATTAACCATCGCGCTAACTCTGAAATGTGCACTTCTAAAAAATTTACTTAATGCGATCGTTAATGCAATGGTACAAGAATTGCTAATTAAGTTTCATGGAAGGATCGATAAAGATATCGGGGCAAAATATAGTGCCGTAAATTTTTCTAATAACGTAGATATTTTCAACGATAAATTGCTTCCTTTTAAATTTAAACTACGCCAACTTTTCAATAACTATTAACATAAATTGTATATATTGCATCCCATTTCCCTCCCCTACTTACCCTTTCCTCTTTGTATGTTCAGTTTAAAATCACTCTTTTGTTTCTTTTCTCAGTTTATTATTATTATTTTTTAATATATTCTAGTTTTTAGTTTATTATGTTTATTTTTATGTAAAAGTATTTTTGTATATCAGTCTGTTTGAATATACTGTTTTTTAGTTTATTATGTACTACGTATTTAATTCCAAAGAAACTTTGGTGTTATTTTTATATATTATGTAATTATCAGTTATTATTGTTACACTGTTTCTCTAAAAATAAAAATAAATTAAAAAATATTTTTTAATTATTCATACTTACGTTCATTGTAGTGTAAACATAATGTTATTTTCTAATTTTATGTTTCAATCATTTGTAGTACTTCCTTTAAACGTTAATTACCTTTGCGTGTTGATTTTCTGTGTGGAAATATAGTTATCTTATATCATATTGATAGTCTCACGTTATCATATTTTTTCACGATTTTATGCGCCATCATAATGTTTAGTATATTATTTATTACACTGTTATACAATATAAATATTTTAACATTATTTAAATAAATAATATTTCCCTATGTATGAAGTGAGAATCACTATAATAAATACTGAATGATCGGGTAAGTATCGACAGTTTTTGTAAAATCTAATATATTAATTTTACGACAGATATAAATATAAGGCGACCATAGTAAAAGATGTCAGGGGCGACTCTGTAGCACTTGGCAATAATTAAAACAATTTCTAGAATATAGTAATATCAGAAGCCAGTGTTAAAAGTTTTAAAAGAGAAAGATCTGTATCACATAGTATGTATATTTATAGACATACGTATGCGTGTAACCAAGTTGGAGCATTTACAATCATTTCGGACTGTCCAAGTGGTTAACAGTGAGAAAAACAATTTTTCTTTTAGCAATTCGTCGGAAGATAGCCCTCCAACAAAAGTAACTCCTTGGCGTTATTTTGTGGTGAAAGTTTTATGTTGTCGTTTCGTCCATACCCTTTATTATTATCGCCGAGAGAGATGCTAGTCCGCAGGCCGAACGTATTTTTTTATTCTTAAAAAATCCAACGAAATCACACAAGTTGGCCATAAAACTGAAATAAAAACTTGGGCAGACGCAGAAAGAAATGTTCCCAATCCATAAGGTCTGTCGGTCGTAAAGCCTACCTAGCAGGCGCAAATGAAAGAGTTATCCAAAATCCTTTATAACAGGGGATCCGAAGGCTTCCTTAAGAAGTTTTTATTCATTATATCTCCAATATTCCACGCTTTTCGTATTTGTAGACTTTTAGAGGACTCACAATAAAAACTACTCAATTGAAGGTACCTTAAGGGTACGAGGGGACCACGTGTGAATTTGACTCAATTGAGATGTGCGTGGGTGAAAATCAAAGTAACCCTTAGTTGTCAAACGATAATTTTCAATTTAAAATGTATCATTCAGTTGCATATCGATATCCACTACCCCGCTACTTTCCTTGCGTATTGAAAAATATTTACAGGTTCTCGTATGGTTATGCTTGGTATAAAACGGTTCATTGATTGAATATGAATGATTGGGTAGCTTATTGGTCTAGTTATCAAAACGCTCACCAGTCGGGGGTTTGAGCCTCGTTCCAGGAGATAGTCGTCCAAGGTAGTTCTATTTTCATGGCACAAGCGTTTAGCTTAGTTTTAAAATAATAATAATATGTATATGACAAGTATTCCGTGTACGCATCTTTATTTTAAAAAAAAAAGATTCCATAACTGGAACATTGTTTAAAAATATTTAAAAATTATATTACAATTAGTACTAAACCATTATTTTGACTATGATTGTGTGATTACTATTTGATTGTAACTATGATTGATAACTGATATTTATCTGTTGGAGGTTTAGTTTCTAATGTATCGATGATTGTTTACCGAATTACATATACTCAGTTACTCATCATCATTTCAATCGAACATAAATTGTACAATCACGGTTAAAATAACGCTTTAGTTCATCATCGATTATAATATTCAATGATGCTCTCTGATGATAATACTCTTTAAACTATAATTGTTTTAAGGTGCGCCGGCGTTTGATCACATTTTCTACTAGCCAGTCTACTTTCACAGTCTTATCTCAATTTATCATTAATCTATTCATGTACGATTAGCATTTCATTTAACTACTGCATTGCAGAAACATGTGTACACATTCATTAAAAATCTTTCATAAAAATTCAGATTTTATACTCCTAATAGCTTAGTACCTACCACGAGCACGAGACAGTCTTTCAGGGATCATTCTCATTATGCAAGTGACGGCTGCTCGCAATCATTATTGTAATGTCCCCATGCTAGTGTGAGCTATACAAATTGTGTCTGGCTGGTGTGCACGGCGTCTGGGCTGACTGAAGAATATGGCAACCATTTTTTTGACGCATCCCAGCCGTACCTCGCGCGGAAAGGAATTAAAGCTGAAACAAGTGAGGTGCGAGGTAGATCCTGAACAGACAACCCCCTATCAGGAATAGGGTTGATATGCGGTGGTGGTTTCTACTGTTTTTGATTTGAGATACCTCGCGCAGTGATTTATAATAATTAGTGTCGATGTTCGTAAGGCATCTTACAAATTAAAAGCTATATTCCATTATGTTGATTTTAGTTCCTTTCATGATAGAGTTGTTAGGTTTCAGATTAGAGGATCGGTCCCAATAGACGCTGTTCAAGATATATCACACTTAATTAAATCAAAATTAATCAAACCTTTCTTTATTTTTTATTAAGTTATATAACTTACCTTCTGTATCTACCTATATGTATTTTTATTTCACAATTTGTACTACAAAACACACACATATATTCCTTACTGCTTTATTCACAAATATACAAACTATGTGTTTCTATTTTATATGTATAATTTTTTATTTATATATTAAAATGTTATAGCAGTATAACTATAATTTTAAATGTATTAAAATAGACAACAACTACTTACTTATTTTTCGTCTTACATTAATTTATTGAAAAACATTAAAACTTAGAGAATTAAAAAAAATTTACGTACAGTTACAGAAGAAATGCATTATAATACTTATATTTTCATAATTTTAAGCTTTTACATGTTCATGTTATTTAGAATTTTTTATTGAAACAAAATTTTAGCATTTTATATTTTTATTATTGTTTTTTTTTTTAATGAAACCATAACTGTTAGTAGTTTTAGAAAATCATTATAAATTAAGGTGGTAATACTTTTTTAGATGATGCGACGCCAGACGGCGGCAAAAACATTTTCGTTAATGAGCAATTCAAACTTCTATTTTCACCACCTATTCATTTCCACTCGTCACATCCACCCCATCCCTTTCCATCCAGACTTTTAACCATTCCTCATATCTCTAAGCCTCCCCCTTTCTCCGTCACCAAAGCCATTACTCCGTCCCTTTTTTCTAGTCCAGTCAGTTATTCCCGTCTCTCTTGCCCACATAAGGTGCTGTTAGAAAGTACATTCTCAAAACATCTGAGCCATCGCAATTATTAAACGAACTGAAAGTCTGATAAAAAAAAAACGAACGACCATTCGGGGTCCATTTGATAAAATTTAGAAATCGGTTCAAAAGATTTTTTCGATACACAGTACACCACAAGGGAACTAATTAGGCATGACGCAAGTCATTAGAGTGGTTGATGTGCGTTAATTAATAGATAAATCTCAAAAAAATATTTCCATTGTGCGACTAGTTCGCAATTCAGTCAAAACAATTTAAATAGTTGTAATATATGACACACACTTAAAAATATAATCTCTTCTATAAAGTTATCAAAATTCATTCTAAATATTGTGTACACCTCCAACGTACAGACTTTATTAGGGGTACAAAATAAAAAGATGGTTTTTATTGCAGAATTCTTAATATACAATATTTTTGAATTGTTTTTATAATATAATAATCAAAATAGTAATATACACTGCGAAATAACGTAATTTATCGTTTTCGTATGACAGCCACTTGATTAATAAAATATTATCGGAATATTAGCAACACACCGTCTTGTGTTTTATCATTTTTTCCTGATTCTCAAATCTTTTAATCACTTTTGAAAATAACAAAGATTGTAAATTTATAAATTACTTTCCTATTTTTTTTTAATTTTTAGTGTAGAAATGCGCACTTTGAGTACGTAAAAATGCTTTTGGTACAATAATAATAATTTATGCATTCGACAGAAATTCTCGCATAACGACTCGCGCACTAAGCTAAGCTCTACCGCAATCGCTATAGTGTAGTTTTTTTTTTAATTTTCGCGAAAAAAATTCTGTAAACTCATTGAGATTCTGGCGCGCTTAAAGCACTCGTCGTCAAAAAATTCCCATTTTAATTGTGAAAATTCTCTTGCTTTTTTTCGGCGGCTGCTAAAATGTCTACAGGATGAATGTTTCCCAATTTCCCACCGCGCATAATGCTGCAGCGTTGTTTTGGACCAGTTGGAGCAAAAATTTCACCGACATTCACACGCGAGTTGAAATTCTTGCAGCCTGCCCACGCTCCAAAGAGCACTGTATAGATAAACTGTCTGGGACAGTTTTTTTTTGTTCTGTAGAACAATTTTTTTTACCCACTCAATACGATGAAAATTTTGTTTATATTATTTATTTTAATGTAATTTTTTTGACCCACAGATTACCAAATCTATAGACATGAACTAACGCAAATTTCTTCTCCCAATATTTTTATTTCGGTGTCACCTACGTGATCGTTTTGGTACCACTTACGCAAGCAAATAGTTTTGCGACTTTTTTAAAAATATGACTTGATTGGAACAAAAATTTAAACGCTGACAACATAATATGCATTCATGTAAAAAACACGTATTATTTACACAAAGATTTAATTTTCGAGGAGTAAGAACTTTTACTGTTGGATAAATGTATCATAAACTATCGGATTTATTGTTCCACCAAGAACGTAGAATGCCTTTCGTCTCGCAACTAATATTCTAAACCCCTCTCCTATATGTACACTTTTTTTCATGTCTATTCATTTAGTGGTCTGTGTTTTGACCACATTTTGTTATTTTATTACTTGTCACTTTAATCTTCGTAATTCAATCGAATTTAATAATAGTAACTTGACTAACTAATAACAACGATAATAAAATAGTAAATAGTGATACTAACGAATATTATACATAACAAGAAAACAAGTAACAGGTAGAAAATAATATTCACGCTTATACATGACACACTACGCGAATCAACCAGTATGTACTTAATACTATCTTACACATACAACTCTTGGATAATGATGAAAATACCATTATGAAATTTGAAAAAAGTGCATCCCTAAGATTTTAAAATAACTTAAAAATCCCATAATGTTACACCAAATACTACCAACAAAATTTCATATATTTAGGCATACAAATATTCAATAGCAAGACAATGAATATAAAACAACTAAAAAAGAAATCAAACGAACACTTCAAAAATACACAATAAATAATATTATAGATTACAATTATAAAACTTCTCTCTAAGACCCTTTTAATTACTACAGTGTAAGTCCCTCTCTAAGCACAAGAGCTAGTCTCTTTTTTGGAGAGGTACAGCGAAATACAAAAAATATTTAACTTATGTAATTTATATAAAATATATATATATTTTTTAATTTACACCCACATTACGTAAAGAATAAACTCATGTATAGATGATTGTGGCATAATAAGTTATCAAAAAAATATCATATTTATGGTTTTGGCCTATGGTAAATATAGAATAAATAGTGGATGATAAATAAAATTTATTAAAGAGAACACATTAGTATTGTGATGTTGCTGTTTTTCAGAACATAATTCTGTGGTATTTTTAATACAAATTAAATGTATCAATTTGAAAGATATACAGGAAAATTCAGATTATCGAAAAAATATTTTTGTTGCTACCGGGATTCGAATCTGGATCCTTTTCTATCCGGGGAAATACGTTAACCGATTACACTACACCGACGTAAATAAGTTGACGACAAATTTTCAAACTTATATGCTGTCGTTCTTTTAAATTGATACATCTATTATTCTAAATTTAAAAGTAGTGTAAACGGTTAAAGCATTTCCCCAGATAGGAAAGGATTCAGGTTCGAATCCCGGTAGCAACCAAAATATTTTTTCGATAAATTGAATTTTCCTGTATATCTTTCAAATTGATACATTTAATTTCTATAATAAATAAAATATCTGACGCGAGTTTGTATACAACATGAACAATTTTTATAACACATCTAAGGACTCATGATACGAAAAATAAAACTCGCTGCTGGTTCTCCGAATAGAGTTAAAAACTCTCAGCCGCAGTCACCAGGCAAATATCTATATTGGATCATTCGAGGTTTAATCTATAAACTATATATTATTGATGTAAATATCCATCAATACATTCCACTATATCTGTGCGTTCAGCGTGGTGGGTTGAGAAGCCTCATCGACAACAGATATATTACTGAAAAAATTTAAGTAATTTTGATACGTCTTAGAGACTTGACAATAATTAATTACAGATATTATTTTAATTTCACTTAAATAAATCTAAATTATGTGACTGATTAGAAATTTAATGGAACGATTGGTTGATTTGATTTAAAATATCGCATAACTGCGTTGTTCGTCGGAATACATAAATCTGAGCTGACTGCCTTAGATTCAATCCATTGAAATGACTTGAAGCGTGTGACCTTAATCCCTAAATTTTAGTTAACCCCTAGTTTTATTTTATTTGTTGATCACATAAAAATATCATATTTATTGATACGGAAACCCATAAATCTTCTCTAGGTTTACAAAATGAAATAATTTAAAAGACATGTCCAGAATATATATTTTTTCTAATGATAGTTTTTCAATTATCTAAAGCATTATCGTTAGAAGTTTTTTTCTTTTGGAAATTAACAGACTATATTTGACTTTAATATTATAAATATTGTATCTTTCTTTAATATAAATCAGTTTTTTACGGTACTAGTAGTCCATACTCTCCGCACCCGAGATTCTGATTTAGTTATGAAGGAAACGGGGTGCCATTGTTTGCTCAGGCTTTAAATAATAACAAAGTATGGTATCCAGGGGAGTGGGGTGACCATATTTTCCTCGGAATCTTAGAGTACAAATGAATCAATTTGGATGACAGTCAATATAATACACATTTATACCGGGGGTGGATTTGGGGTAACTATAGGAAAGTAGGAGAATGGCTGTGTTTTACGCAGGGTCCTAAAATATAACTATGCGAAATTTGAAATTGATAGCATTCAATTTAATATACATTCACATCGGTGGCGGAGGTTGGGGTGGTTTGGTGAAGAGAGAGAGGTCCTATGTTTTTCGAAGGGTTTTAAAGAGTAACTGTGCAAAAATTGTAGTGGTTGACATTTAATTATATCGAAGGGAAGGAATGGGTTGCCATTATTTGTGTAGGCCGTAAATAATAACGATTTGATCTATCTAGGGGGGGAGTAAGATATCTAGGGGGATGGGTACATTCCACAGGGTATTTTACTCAGGGACCTAGAGCAACTGGGCAATTTGAATGGATGGCGTTCAACATAATACGCATTTAGATATCGGGGGAGGGAGAAGGTGCTTATATTTTGCGGAAGGTCATAAAGAGTAACTACGCAAAATTTGGTTTAGATCGGTCAATGAGTGTAGAATTGTATGGAGAATTACAGACTTGTTCAGTTTTGTATACATTTTATCTAAATGTACATTTGTTATAATTATAATATTATGGAATATATTTCTTCTGTTGGAATATATTTCTTAAGAGTTTTCAAACATGTATTATATGTGGATCTGCGTTATTCTTTAATGTGAATATATTTTTTTGAGTTTCGAATAGTTTTCGACCTTGGAACGTGGTTGTAGTCGTTTACATTAGGATAAAGTAAGTGAACTCTTTTTAATCTTAAGGTCTAGATTTTATTTATGCTTTAGGACTGTTCCGTACTGCCTAAAAATATTTTATCATGATTCAGGTAGACGGGACGGAACATTACAACTCTCAGTCTAATATAAAACCATTTAGGCAGTTTTATTTGCGAAGAAAGAAAACCTTGAAATTCTCGACGGCGCGGTGTAACAAAAACTGGCTGAAATGTAATTCTCGTAAAGAGATTTCAGCGCTTGGCTGAAGAGCTTACAGCACTTAAAGCTTGCGTTAAATATCTGTTTAATGCAAGGTTTGCATTATAGCCGATATCCGCTGTTGGTTTCAGTGGTTCTCACAGCGTTAAACTTTCTGTTGTGATAATTATATGTAGATAGATGTGACTATTAAATGTAAGTGTATATTATATGACAAACATAATGATATCTGAAAAGCATTCATAAATATCCAAAATATGCGTAACATTTCCACAAAACAAGATTAAAAAATGTTTAGCCGTACTCGCATAAACTTTCTTGCTCCGTAGTAGTATATATGGGTTATAGGACGACACAGAAGAGCATGGAAAAAGTAAATAGAGAGACTAGGACGAAAGATGGAATTATCAGTGTCCCCAAGTAATCGACACAGCGCAGGACTGAGAGCGGTGGAAGAGTGCTGTCCAAGCGTTAGGCTCCCGACCCGATTAAAATAAAGGAAATGAAGAAGAAGCAGTATCACATCTGAGTTATTATATTTATAATGACGATTTTACATTTTGTAGCAGATTACCTTAGTCAGTATTTTTTTTTAACTTAATCAAAAAAATCTAAATCAAACTCATTTTTGTGAAGATGAAAAAAAATTATGTCAGAAATACTTTTTCGCCGCTTTGGAGAATTAAAACGCGTATTTTGTTTAATAGCGTTTTCATGTAAACACTTTTTAAATTATTTTAACAAGTTCCAGTGGACTTACATATTTTCTCAGATGAACAAAGTTTTATTTTTTTAAATCCAGGTTTAGTAACGCTGCTACAATAATGTAGGTACTCCCGTATTATGTATACATTTCCCACTAAGCTCAGCCAAGTTGCTGGCGTTATTCCTTATCATGGGATGCTGTAACATCTCTCTTAACGTTTTGCGTCCATTTGTTTATGTCTTCATTAAGTTTAATGCTCTTGGAGCATTGAGCTTTTTCTACCCAGAGAGCCGATGTAAAGCTTAAATGTATATAAACCCAAATTCTGGTTTGCTCATTCGACCGGGCACAAACACCTCTCCGTTTACACATTACGTGTCAGTGTCTATAGTACCTACGGCCATAGTTTATTGAATTTTCACAGCTTATTTAATGTTAATATTTGTCTGATTATTTGAAGTTATTAATGTCACGGTGCACCGTTCCGACTACACGGTGCTGTGCTTAATAAATCAGACGCAGTACATGTATCAGATTTTTAACACGTCTTTGTATTGCCACTTGATTATCTTTAAACTAGAATTACTAACATTCCAGTTTCATGCATTATGATTTTGAGACTAAATATTATTCTCATTTCGGAACATCAGTATCGTTGAATTAACTATACACATAACGATACGTTTTACAACCGATGATTTGTGATACCACACCTGCAACATCACTGTACATCGTTTTTGAGCAAATTTGAGTAATGAATGCCACAACGTTGTATATCTTCTTGGGCATCGAATTGTTTATTTAACAACCATATAAAATAAATAAATAAACTATTATACTCAATTTCTAAGTGAGCTTCACTGCAACAACACTGTATATCATCCAAGATGGCCGACACTCAGTCTATCAACATTTTTAAAAACTGAAATATAGTGTTGTTGCATAGGGGGTCTCATACTTTACTACTATTTTACATAATTTTGAATATTTTTTCTAACTTGATAAATATATATAGCATACAACGAATATTAGTTCATGTACATCTGTACATACATAAAGTTAAAATAAATTGTTAAACATTTTCCTTGTGATCTATTTCCCAGTATGTAGCTGGGATTGGTCTCCATATTGTAGTTCCTATAAACAATCATCCACAAGAAATATTCAAAATGCTTAGGCATTAATTGTTGTTGTAAGGAAGTTCTTTAAACCATCTCTCGAATTTCTGCTCCTGCACATTGTCATATATACGGTATCAAATATATGTCTTTATTTACATTTGTTGATTCGAAATGTGAAAGGAAAAATAAATCCTTAAAACAATAAAAACCCGGAAATTACAATATTTGGGCCATGATATCCATAAAATATCAGATTCTGCCTCTCAGCATTCAAGGCTGAAAGTCGGAGAACATCCTGGCTCAAGAATCTAAGGCAGGTTCGGAAAGTCCCCAGTCCATTTATTTCGATTAAATAAAATAATGATAATCATATTATTCATTTCATAAAATTTCACGTCCACGTACATTTTTAAAGGTTAATTTTTTACATTTTATAATTTATCAACAGACGACAGACATCAAAATGTAAGGTTCTAATGAAATTCACAGTAACATTTAAGAATAGTAAATATTAAGACTCTCGCCCAAAATAATTATTGCATGCCAATGTCGTACATTTTAGTACGTTCTTTTTGGGCACAAATCTGGGATAGATAGACTCTTGAAACCATTTCCCGAATATTTTACTTCCAAATTTCCGCGACTTCCGTTACAAAAAAAAAAACTATACGCACACATTCATTTCCAATCAACCAGCCGTTGAAAGCAATACGTGCGCAACATTTCCAACTAGCGGAAAGAAAATGTATTTCAACCCTGCCATAGACTGACTATCGAATTTATTGCTTTTCATTTTGACATAACATGTTCTTCCCTTTCGCACCTGTGAATTTTGTGAAAAGGGGTCATTGGATAGGTTTTTCAATATTAGTACAGAAATACATCGATTATTGTAGTTAAATACTAGCTACCAAAAAAAAACATAATAGGTGAGCGAAAGCAATAATGGGAAACGTCATTGTACAGAAAATACGTGCTTATTACAAAGATCTTTTATTTTGAATTTCTTCCAAGTATATATTGTTTATATGCATATTTAAATCACCAAGGTATTTAGTAAATGAAACGAATTATATAATTTTAAAAATAAGTGCACCTGCATATGTATGAAAATATGAATAAAATGTATTTTTTTGCCAAAATATTTCATGATTTATAAATTTTTATTATTTATACATATTATATATTTAAAACTGTGTATTATTGGTACATATATTACAATTACAATACTTGAAAAATACCACAATGACTCAAAATTCAAAAATGAATTTTAGTATCAAAGTGTAAAATACAATGATATCGACAAATCATACAATAATTTTAACGCCTTTTTTCATCATTATAAAAAAAAAATTTTTTATTTATTTGACATTTTTACAATTTTTTTATAATATGAATTAAGTATTTTACATTATTAAAATTACAAATTTATTTTCACTTACCTCTTCAAAAAAGAGAGTAGATCTTGTGCTTGGATAGAGAGTTACACTATAATAATTTTCAATAGAGAGCTATTCATTTGTAGTCTATAATTATTTATTGTCTATTTGTGTGCTTCTGAAGTGTTCTATAATATTTTATATTTTCTAATTATGTGTTTCTGAAGTGTTCATTTAATTTCTTTCTAAACTCTTTTATATCTTTTATTTCTTTAATTTGTGTAGGGAGGCTATTGAAATTTTTTATCCCTAAGTATATCAAATTTTGCTGTGTTTGGTGTTACATTTAGGGATTTTAAAGTTATTTTTAACCTTAATGGTGCGCTTGCTTCAAATTTTACAGTGTTGTTTTCTTTAATTAATTGATTAATTAAGATTTTTTTGTAAACGTTTTTTATTTTGGGAACTGAGAATTTTGCAAAAAGTGTTGGTTTTGAAAAAGTTGATATTTTTTTAATATTACTTTGATTATTGTTCTCTGTATTATTTTTACCAAATTCATTATACTATTGTATGCTTCTCCCCACCCAATTATTCCATACGGGAGTAGTGAGTGAACAATAGCAGAATATACCTTTTTTAAATTATTTATTCTTAAAATATTTTTTATAATCTTATGAATATATAAATACATTTTCTTATTCTTTTCGCTAATATGACTGTGCAATTTTAAATGTTGATCAATAATTACACCGAGATATTTGATTTCTTTTTTTGGGCTTAAGTTTGTACATGAGTTATTACAGGTAATTTTGTTACATTTGTCGTTATGGGTAGTAATTTTTATATGGGGCGGTGTTTTAAGATTTTTGATTGAAAAGAGAATGAAATAGGTTTTTTCGGAGTTTAAAGAAAGTAAATTACTATCAAACCAGGATTTGAGTGTGTTCATGACGTTATTTGCATATTCGTTTGTAGTGTTCCAGTCGTGTCCATCAACAATGATAGCAATGTCGTCGGCGTATGATATATTTTTACCGGTTAATTTTAGTTTGAAAATGTCATTGTATAAATTAAATATATAATAAATTATAAAAAGAAGTGGGCCTAAAATATTATTTACATATTTTTTTATATCTTTTAGGTCATGTTGAGTCTTTCATTATATTCGATAATATTTACTTTTTGATATTATTAAAACCTACCTACATTGTGATAGATGAGTCATTAATAAAATTTATTTTTATATGAGACTTTTATGCATCATTTTGCATTTACCATTCTATCAGTTATCTTCCTAAAATATATCAAAAAGATTAGTATTTTATTGAAAAACCTGTCCATATTATTGTTATAAGGTTGTCTCTCAGTGCGGGTTTTCCATTCAGATCACGCCAACATTCAGCAGCGTGTCATGACATACTTTGGTATACTTCGTGGAAATCTTATTTTACTGTCACGATTTTTCCATTTATTTCTGACGTTCACTGCTCTAAACAATAGGTTCACGTGAAATAGGTTCGTTTTAATAATATGAAGAGAATTTCATTTATTTTTAAATCTTAATATATATTGCATTCCAAAACGCAGGTCGAATTCCCAGCCCTTTGAATGTAGTACTGTCTTCGTAATTTCAGGAATTAGTGAAGCTTAGTTAATTTCGGTTTATTTATAAATTGAAAATCAAATGTGATTGTCTTTTAAATATAGGCATTCTCCGTCGACAGCATTATTTAACTGTAATAATCATTTTGAAATTTAAACGATTATAACAGGTCTCCTCAATAACCAACCGAGCCATGCATAGGACTGTGCTCGGAATATATTTGCGGGATTGCATAATAAATTAAGATATTAGAACCAAAAACTAAATATATAATCAAAATATAAACTTAATAGGTCACCTCTTACTTTTCACATTTTACAGATGCCTTAATTTAGAAGCCTATTAATATATTCGCTTCTATTGGTATTTGTATTTCAAAATACATTTATTTTTTAATGTTATTAAACATTATTATTGCAATCTGTTTAAGGTATGGATTAATTTTAATTCTTGCATTACCTAAATTCCTCCTATTAAGAGTAGTTTCAGAATGGAAACTTTATTGTTGAAATAGATACTTTGGAATTAAATGAGTTACACTCCCCAACGTGATGGTTATCTGCGATTCCTACATGACTCTTTCTTTTTCTAAGTTTCACATCGTAACAAAATGTAGCACCCTCGGGAGTTAGATGCGAATATCCAAACTTGATGTGTCTAAACTTTGCAGACTGGCATGCATCATCGCCGTAGTGAGCGCAACCTGCAGCAATACCCACATAGTTTTGCTTGAAGTGGGTGTAATTAATTTTGTTTCTTTGTTTTAGTGTTCGATACACTTCGTATTAAAGCTACAGCACCTTAATAAATAATATATTTTATTATTGGTTATACATCTTCGCTAAAATCCAGGTGTTTTCTAAATATTATTCGATATTAAAAAAATCGTTTAAAATCTGAAAAATTCATATAAATGGTGGTCATGTCATATAACATATGTTTGTCTTATAATAAAAGTAATATAAACTGTCTTTTGGTTATTAAAATAAATGTATTAATTTAATAAATAAATAACTTATTATTTCGATTTAACTTAGAATGGTTTTATTGCCATTGTTACTCCATAAAATAAACATTAGTTAGTGTACGTCCATCGACAACATACTGATTATTTAATCAGCAATTTGAAATAAATGAACCCAATAAAAAACACACATTAATAGGATCGACCTAAATATTATTTAGTACGAAATTTTTGTGTTTTTGATATAAAATTTGATTTTAAATAGTAGCAGAAGCCTAAAAGCATGTAATTAATTATAATAAATTATAGGAAAATATATTTTGTGTACGCAAGAACTTTCTATAATAAGGTAATTTTGTTGCACGCTAAAAATAAATTAATGGTCGCGGTCCTTCTTATAATGCTTGCGCTTTTTTAATTATGGCAAATATCATTCGGTTTATTAATTTTACGTTAGTATAAAGGTTTTATCTAAGTAATAATTATAAAAAAGTCAAATCTAGTGTATAACTTCGGATATAAATTAATAATAAAAACCCACATTTTAGTAAAAAAACGCGAAAATGTGAATTCTATTTGAAAGCGCGCCCTTAAGGAATTAATACAATTTTTCTTAACGCTTAGTAAAATTGGTTTTAACACTTTTAGTAAGTTAATAATGAATACATTTTTTATTAGCGCATAGTAAATTTGGTTTAAACTCTTTTTAATCAGTTAAGGAATTTCAGATAAGGTATAAATTCATCACAATAATAAATTTGTTTCTTATATAAAAGTAGAGTCATTAAGTACTTATTTGCTACAGAGTCGACCATCGACTTTTATGATATCGACTATTATTACCATTCTCTAAGCATTTCTTATAAATAATAAAATTGAACTTGTACAATGTACTTACTATAACTACTTGACTTTAGAAATATTGACAGATTGAATTTTCTTTATAAAAATATTTATATTAAGATATCTCGTACCAACAAGAAGGTGTACGCAGATGTCAAATTACAACGTTATTACGCGAAAAGGTTACAAAAAGAATTAACCAACTGCCACATCATGATATTTTGATATTAAAATATTTATATGTATATATTATGTATTATGTATATATTTTACGACTATGTATGTTTTTATACTTTGCTTTCAGCATGTCATCAATCATTATACATACTACTGTAAATCAAACAGTAAGTTAAACCAACTTCATCAATTTTATGATTGGTAACGTTATCTTGTATCAGCAAATTTTTAAAAATATCACGCCAAATGATAAATGTCTGCGGATTCGTAAAAAAAAAAAAAAACTACGAGTGCGTTTAAGGATCTTGGAAACAAAGGTCCGAATAAAACTAATTAGGTATATATCATGTATGTATATATATATGAGTATGTAGTATGCAGAAACATTTTTTTTACAATACATTATTTTATTATGTATATTATTTCAAAAACAAGCACATATATATTTGCACCAACTCACTGCCTGACAATTTCTTATAATCAGACTGTCAATAATTGTTAGTCTGATGAAGATTTTCTTGAATGCCTCATGGAACATGCATGCGTTTAATTCGTTGTAGAAATATGCAATACCAAGATGGAAGTTTGGTCTTAAATTGTGTCAATGCTAAATATATATTTTATATTTTTATTTGTTATCTTTGTTTTATTAACCACTTAATTTAGTTTAAATACATCTACCGGTATAATATAGATTTGATAGACACTATTTTAAAAAATAAATTAAAAGGATATAATAATCAATTTTTATATAAATCACAGATAAAACATCATGGTTATTGGCAAAGAATTTTATACATAAATAACTTTTCGAATCAAATATCTAAACACCTACCACGAAACATTAGACCGGCATTTTATACAAATAATAATATAGGAAATTTACTCATAAATTTTAAAGACAAAGATGATAAATGTCTATAGACTTAGTTGCAAAAATTGTGCTGCATTTTATATTATTAAAACGGGTATAAATTTTAATATAAGAGTAAGGGAGCATTTGAGATGTTTGAACAATAGTGGGTTTTCAGAATTTTCTAATCATTTGACAGAAAATGGTCATGATTTTGATTAAAAAAATTGGGATTGATATAAACGGTGTTGGTCACAAATTAAATAATTTGGAATCGTTGGAGATAAATAAATCGTTTAAAACTAATCAAAAATTATAAACAACCAACTGAATTTAACTACGAGTCCCATTCTAAAAATTTTTGAGTAAATTTGTATTAAGTAACAATTTGAGTTAGGTACTAAATTTATTTTTTAAATAATTGTTGTTTTTTTAAAAATAGATTCTGGTAAAGAAACAATAATATATGTTTTTAGTTAGTAATGACATCTTGAAGAAGAAAATGGTATTTTTTGAAACCGGTAGATGTATTTAAACTCGATTAAGTGGTTAATAAAACAAAAATAACAAATTAAAATATGAATTTTAACCACAAAGTTAATATTGCTAATTTTAAAAGTAATATATTTTATACATTATACAGAAAAAGTGATGGTTCAGGTTTGCATATCGAAAATAAAATTGATTCCGTTATATTAAATGTCGCCACCTATAACTGACCATATATGGTATATGGATACAAAACCACATTATCCAATGTAGATAAAATAGACGATGACGTGTTTAAAACTGATTATCGGACAGTTTTTCCATTTGATAACTGCTCTTGAAAATATATTGGTATGTTTCGGAAGCATTTTATCAAAATCATATCAATTTTAAAATCTCTCCACTGGTTACAAAGTCAGCTACAAATATGTTGCAGTTAAAATTGAATATTAGAGGTTTTGTTTTTATACCCCTCAAATGGGACAATTATAAAATCGGGATGGATTGAGTGATACAAATATTAATGACACCAGATATAGAGAACGTTTACGAAAGACTTGACACGACTAGGTAAAACATAGATAGGAAGTTGGTTCTGTTAGATGCCTCAATAATTGACTAGCTTTCATGAGAAGATTTATGTATCTGAATGAGGCGAAAATTGTATGTCAGAAGAGAAGAGTGTGGCGATCTATCTTATTTGCCTACCCCCGCCTAGTTAAGATGACTAGCTAGCTGGCCATGTTGTGAGAAGCAAAAACTCTTGTACTCTCCAAAAGGAATGCAAGAGAATCCCAGACAGATCTTGACCAACAAACTGTCCATAAATGAAAAATATTTGAATAGTCCGCCTTGAACCTGGACGATCTGTTCGATTATGATCATGATAAAACACTTTTGAATGCTGTGAAAACAAGTAATATATATGATTTACGACAAATTGTGACGCGACCAAAAATACTTTTCACAGTTTCAGTTTATTTCTAAACCAATTTAATAATAGTTTACAATAGTCCATACATCTTTTAGAAAAAAAAAACAGTTTTCTCCATGTAAAACTTATCTGGGATAAATCCTAAAGCTTGCTTGCTATTTCTAACAACTTATTTCTTGAAAAACATCGACTAAACTCATAAGAATCCAACAGAATTTTTTTTAGAAGAAAGCCAGATCATACGACCAATTTAGTCGATAGGGATCGCGGGCTTGGAGGCTTATGTATCATTACATTGAAAATAGTATACGCCTTCTTCTCGAACTGGTACAGAAGGGGTGGTCGAACGCTTCTGGCGGATACGGGGTAAATCTTCCCTTATATTGCCCACAAACATGAAGGAGTAATTGTAATATAAAGGTCTTAGTTATTTTTTTCATTTTCAAAACGGTAATCATCTTAAATAATAGAATATATTATAGACGCATATAGTAAATACAACACATTCAATACATTTAAGCACATTATTTGTTTTTCTCATATAAATCATACGAAATTTCTTTTAATCATGAATCTGGTAATATAAATATGTTTTACATAATATAGTCGCGTTGAGCCATACTATCTCCTCTGCTTTAAGATTGATGCTGCAATGCGGTCCGATACGTCAGTTTAAGACAAAAATAGAAAATCAATACGGCGTTTTGCCCAGAGAAATTTCATTTATTATGGCTGTAAAAATGTTATTTGCATTTTTTCTTTATAGTGTAAAAGATTTCTAAATCATTTAGTTAAATAGTATTTCACGTATAATCTCTACAAAATTTTTGTTATAAGTATAAAGAATAATAAATGACGAATGAATATAATATTTATTCTTCTTAAATTTTTTTGTATTTAAACATTTCCATAGTTAAAAATAAACTAGAATTTAAGATATTTCTTATAGATATAGTAATACGTAATAGTTATAATCATCCGTTTTCTAAAAAAAAAATCAGCTTTTCATTCCATGCTTATTAGTTTATTTAATTTTCCCTTATCCATAAATAACTTTAAAATAGAATTAAATATTATTAAACAAATTGCAATTAATAATGGTTGTAATATTAAATTAATAGATAATTTGTTAAACAAAAAGTATAAGAAAAAATCAGATAATTGATAGTGGGAAGCAGTAGAAAAAAATGTGTTTTAAAATAATCATTCTTCAAATACAATTATAAAAAATATTTCAGTTTTTATACAATTAGCTTTTTACACTAATAACACATTTAAAAAATGATATATTAAATAATAAGGATAGGAATGATGTTTAAAAAAATCGGGGGTCTACAAATTTATGTATAGGTTAAACATGCAGAAATTTTGATATTAGAATTAAGGAGCACTTGAGATGCAACAACTATTCTAATTTCGCTTATCGATCGGAAACAAACCATTTTTTTTTTATATTAAACAAGGGTTTAAAAGTTTAACATACTAGAGGTTTGCAATTCTACATTAGAAATACATTAATTACAAATTGGTGTGCAATTAGATAAATTAGAAATTTTATAAATAAAAAAAAATGTTAATAGCCAATTAACGTCACGAAATCTATCTTACCATTCTCTCCTCATTTATCCATTCCATATGACCAAACCACCTAAGTAATCCTTTCTTAAACTTACTCATTGTACTAACATCTGCTTTACGTTCTTTCCATATTTCTTCATTATTTACTTTTTCAAAAAATAGATCTGCCGCATATATGCCTAAGTGAACTCATTTCCACTGCATTCAGTCAACTTTCGTTCCTCTTCTACCAGCTCCAGGACTCACTTTCATACGTCAGTGTCGGTACCAGGACTCCATTGTCTACCGTTAGTCTTGCCTTTATTGACAAGTTTCCGTTAGATATAATTCCATTCAAAGCTCCTTTCACTTTATTCCCTGCAATCACCCTTCTTTCTATATCTTTCTCAGCCTTTCCACTTCTATCAAACATATAATACTTCCGAAATATATTATATAGTATTACATTTCTAAATAATGTATTTTTCTAAATTTTTGTAAAATATATTTGTACATAATCCAACCCATAAGATTCGTCTACTTCGCAAGTGTAATAGTTACTAGCAATAATTAAAAAAAAGCCTGTTAAGCGTATGTACTGTTTATATTTTATAATATTGTTTACGTTTTGTAATTCAATACGAATTGGCGATTTTTTTATACGTCCCTACTTTTTGCCATTGAAGCATGTTTCGAACGTTCTCTTACAATATTTTTGTATTGTGTGTATAACACAAAAGGAAAATCTTTTACAATAACTTACAACTTTTTTTTTAATATATGAAAATTGAAATTTATGGCTTTTGTTCATTTTAATATAGATTATTTATCTTTGTCTTTAACAACTTAATTAGTTATTTTTATACACCAACCTGTTTCGGAAAATACCATTTCCTTCATCAGGATGTCAAATTAACTAACTTAACTCACCATATATGTCACGTTGTTATAATGTTTTATTTACTGTTATATTTAAATTAAATCAATTATTATTGTCTGTAAAAGCCTTCAAGGGCGTTGATGGAAATAAATAAATAAAATAAAATAAACACTAAAAATCTATTTAAAAAGTAATAATTAATATTTAAAAAAAAAATTTAAGTAGATATATTTATTTATTTCTATCAATCAATCATTATTTAAAAATAAATTGTGTACATAACTTTAATTTTTATGATGATAAAAGATCTAGAAATTGCCCTAATGATACAAAATTATTAGAAAATGATTTTTTTTTGTATTATAATAAATTTAGTTGGTTATTTAGAATTGTTTGGTTAATTTTACATGCTTTATTTATTTTTAATTATTCTAAATTATTCAATTTAAGATTAACATTGTTAAGAAGTAAAACAGAAAATGTTTGTCAAAAGCACTATAATTATTTTCTAATAAATGATTGGAAAATTGTAAATAACCATGAAAATGGTTGGTATATTAAAATAACTCAATAATTGGTTAAAAACAAAGTTATATAATCTATATTAAAACAATATAAGACTTTTTTTTTAAATTTGGTTTGTGCAGTTTAATTTATAATTGTATTAACAACATTAGCATTTACATTGTTTATCAATTCAAAGATCACAAAGGAAATCTAAAATTATTATTTTTTAATTTTTATAATGTTTCATCTAAGTATTAAATTATTGTTCATTTCAGCGTAATTTTTTTCACGTTTCTGGCGTTTGTCAGACTAAATTTTTTGGAAAATTTATTTGAAACACGCAACTTCTCAAACTCCAAACAAGATTGTTCTATGATTGTGGTGGTATAAAAATTCGGACTACATTGCATGTCTTCAGATCCCATCTGCCCGGGGATTGTGGAAATATTACATACGATTTGTTCACTTAATCTGGCTCCGTGATCTCATCACGCGTTATGAGGTGACCACTAGTTTGGTTTTTATTGCTGATACATACATTAAAAAAAAAAATTTTTTTTGGGGACATTTTATAGGATTTGTAAGATGTCTTCATCGATTTCAAGAAATTGATTTTATATATATTGTTCTTTTTACAATGCGCTATAGCTTGTTATCCTACTTTTTTACACAAATTTGTATAACTTTACCCCACGTATCATAATGAAAATACCCAGATTGTGAGAATTAAATAATACAAAATCTCTAAATATATTCATATACCCGATATTATTTAGAATAATAACTAGTACTTGTTTAATAAAAAATGAATATTAATTTATATGATAATATCCATCATAATATGTATAGAGTAATGAATTTTAGGGTTACAGGTGTGTGACTGATATTTATGAAAGTGTGTTGATTGTTTTTGTATGTATGGAATATGGGACCCTATTTCTCCCAGCCTTCTACTGTGTGCGTGTATATGGCTAGAGTAGATTGAACAATAAAAACTACTTATAGTTAATGGACGTTTATTGTTGATTTATGCACAAGTACAGATTAAATATATGCTGTGAAAACGTGAAATGTTTGCTGAAGAATTGATCGGCTAATAATAATAATAATGGATAATTTGTATAGCGCCGTTTTCTTTAAAACTTTCACCTCAAGGGCGATTTACACATAAACTGTTTATAGTTCTACAATTATTTTTGTTTTTTAAAATTAAAAATCGTTATTTTCACTTATGGAAATGATTTTTTGAAAAACTGCGTTTTTAGTTTCTTCGTAAATAAAGTCTCTGATGCACTGTTTCTTATAACGGAGGGCAAAGAGTTCCAATTTAGACTTCTGGCAACGGCTGATCGGTTCTACAATCCTTCCTGCAGCTGAAGTAGAGGCTGACCTGAGAGTTTGACATCTACCATTCAAATTGTCTGGGATATAAAGTTCTTGAAGATATAGAGGCGCCATGTTGTGTATCGCCTTGTATATCAACTAGCACAATTTATATTCAACTCTTTCAGGGAATCGGAGCCAATGTAGCTGATGTAAAAGATAATTTGGAAACTCCATATATTATCCGTGCAGCCGCATTTAGAATAGATTGTAATCTATCCAGCTGAAACATTGGTAGGCCAGCATAGATGCTGTTACAATAGTCCACACGTAACACCACAAATGCATTTATAAGTAGACGGTCTGCCTCAAGAGGAAGATGTCTCCGAATACTTTTAATCTGTCTCAGTTGATAAAAGCATGCACTGACAGTTTTACTGATGTATGTATTCATTGAAAGATCTAAATCAATGTGCACGCCCAACAACTTAACTGCAGATTTATCATTCGTAGACATTGATTTTTGTATTAAGTTTTGCCTTCTGGGTGTTGCTATCCATAGTAATTCTGTTTTGGATGTATTCAATGTAAGTCTATTCTGTGCCATCCACTCGCCTATTTTATTCACGCATCTTGCAATTTTTCTTTTTAATACCTCTGTCTCACCCGGCTTACAGAAAAAATAAATTTTCGTATCATCTGCATAACAGTGGGGGCATAATCCTGACGATATTATTATGTATTCTATGTCTTTTGTATATAAAATATACAATAGTGGTCCGAGAACAGATCCCTGAGGTACCCCGATGTTATAAGTAGATGTAGGGGAGGTTGAATTTTTAAATCGCACCGATTGCGATCTATTACAGAGATATGATTCAAGCCAACCATGTGCATTTCCGTCTACCTCATAGGTTTTTTGCAGTCTCTTAAACAAGATTTTATGATCGACTGTATCAAATGCTGCACTCATATCTAAAAAAGCAAGCAGGAGTAGATGGCCCGAGTCAGTAATGTCAGACAGGACTCAAACCACCCCTGTTTCCGTAGAATGATGACGTCTGTATGCAGATTTCATTTTGAGAAATAAAGCATTTTCTGTTAAATACATATTAAGACGCCATGATACAACCTTTTCTATTATTTTTGAGAAGAGCGGCAGTTTAGAGACCGGGCATTCATGAGGTCTTCGGGATCTAGTGTAGCATTTTTCAGTAGTGGAGTCACGTGGGCCCATTTTCGTAAAGTCTGGAACGCTTGATGTTTCTAGGGATTTGTTAAATAAATCCACCAAAAATGGAACAATTTCTGAATGACACTCCTTTAGTAATGTAGCATGTTGGTATTGGATCTAACGCATTTTGCTTATTAGATAAGCCTTTGACTACTCGCGTTATTTCGGCGACCGTCGTCAGCGTGAAATTATGCAATCGCTATGTAGTTTCTTTCTCGATGACAGGTTTGAAGCTGAGGTCATCGAGGCACGAATAACAGTCACTTTGTTTGTGAAACTGCCAGCAAGGTTGGAAGCACTGGCAGTTGTCGAAATTTTTGCTCTACGGTCGCCACGAACAGATTTGAGAGCTCTCCACAAATTTTTATGATTTTTCTGATTTTCTCTAATCTTGGAACACCAATATGTAGATTGTTTTGTTTACGAAAGAAGTAAAGCTAAAAGACTAAGCTAAAGACCGGAACACTAATATTTATATTGTTTTGTCTAAGAAAGAAGTAAAGCTAAAAGACCGGCTTGCTGGGCGGCTTCCGGCATATATTATTGTTATCAATATCCGGGTGGTACCATAGAGATTAAGTGACTGGTGAGAACTTATGGTTTGCACTCAGGTATTTTCTGTGTACATTGAAGAACCATCAGCGGTGTTGTTGGTTGTGGAAACGTTAGACGTCTACAAATGTATTAATTTCAAGTAATTTAGAATATATATATATAGCGCCTAATTCCAAAACTCCCTAAATCGGAATTCGGATAATTTGAGTTAAATACGCAGTTTTGTAGGTTTTATTGTCAGCTACATGCAGAACACATTTTTTCTTGCAAAAACCATTTTAATCTATTGATATTGCATGTTCAAAATCAGGGTTAGTTCCAAAATATTCCAAAGCAGACAGAATATAAATTACTATTCCCCCTAAAATAAAATCAGCCAAAGACAATGCTTGTTGATGATCACGTGATCTATAATCCAGAATGGCTGCCAGAACGATATATACAGAAAAAAATGCATATGTGTCATAGAATTGTCTTTTAAAAAAATTCCGATGTAAAAACAAATATCTTGTACATTTGCTTTCAAAATATACGTATTCGTCCATAACTCAATAACACATAAGGTCGTTTTAGGAGATTTCGGAATTAGTAACTACATATACGTATTAATTATTATTTGTATATAAAATACCCATTTTCTTAACGTCATTTGAAACGCTCCTAGATTTATCAAATTCACCTTGATAATCAACATTTTGTATTTATAGTACACGAAAGCGATATTCGACATTAGATATATGTGTCATCTTTAGATATTTATGTACAAGGAAAATAAAAAATCAGTGTGCAAGAAAAAAAAAATTGTATTAGATTTTTCACCGAATAAATTTTCTTTATTTCAGTCAACAGTTTCAGACACAACCCCCGGTAGTCACCCCGACGCTTCCGCCCCCGACATTGCATTGTCCCCCCCGCCCCACACCCCGACTACCCGCGGGGTAATGGATGACGTGAGATTTTTCACACAAACGATGATACTTTCGTCCCTTGGTTATTATTTCACTGCACGGAAATCCGCCCATCACGTGATCTCATGGCCAATTTTTATAGTTATTTTTTTCATCGCCCACCCGTCAAAGCCTGATTAGGTAGGTAGGTACTATTTCAGATGAATTTTTTTTTCCGCCTCTGTTTCTTTCGGTCACTGACTGGAGGAGGTAAATTGTCCACCTACCTAAATCAATTTGTTACATTTTTTTTTTTCTTCTTTCAGATAAATATTTTTTCGTGTATTAAAACAATGTTAATCTATCGTTTTGTTGAGATTTCAAGTCGTCGCGTGACTAAACTTAATAGCATGATGAATTATTTCTATTTGAATAATAATTTATTCCCCGTAGGTACCTCAAGAATTTAACCTGCTCGGTAGTAAAAAATCCTGTTGTTTATAAAAAAAGAGTAATTCTTCGAAATCACGAAGTACCAGTTACTTACAAATAATACGACTTAGTAAATTAATCAACTTAGTCATGCAACATATTATAATTAGTAAGATTCACATATTAAATCTTTTGAATTTTTTACATATCTGGTGAATAAATGCAACGTGCGCGGGTCTCCTCAACTTATTTTAAAAACCTGAAAATTTGCACTCCTGATAAAATAACTTTTAGAATTCTAGTATAATACATTATCTTAATACAAATTTAATGCATCAATTAGAAAGATATACATACAGATAAACTCAATTTATCGAGAGAAAAAAAAAATTCTGCAATAAAAACTAAAATTACAACATTCCAATAATGATGTTATTTTTAAAACTAATAAATTATCTTCACGCATGTCTTTTAAACTATAAGTATTTAAATTTTGCATGAACACAATACGTTATACGATAAGAGGGAAGTATTGTGAGAAGATGTGAGTAATGATAGAATAGACATAATAATAGTAGGCTTAATTTACCTGCTAATAACTAATTTTGATACCGTATCCGGCAAGAAAAATTTTCAATTAGGAGCTATATGATCGATATATATTTACACCGTTAAGTATATTATTATTACTATTACAGTGAAACTTTATATTTCGCTGCTCAAAAGTCGTGCGTGTATATCTAGGGGTAAGACACTCGCCTACTAATTAAGCGGTTGCGAGTTCTAGCGTCGTTCCACGAGACCAGCAAGTTTTTCCTATGTTTAGAGCACAAATACACTAAGCTTTTATAGAAAATAGTAAACATAAAAGAAATTAAAAAAAAAAAAAAAATTTAATAACATTACGATTATGTATTTTCGATCCGTTCTCTTCGTTGCCCGGGAATCAGGGTGGAGAGAAATGAAGTGGCATTGTTTTGCGCATACTTTTGGTGTTTTTAGTGTGATTATGTTTAAGATGTTTATTTAGATCGGGTGGATTGTGAGTGAAATAGTATTTATGATAGTTGCATTTATTTACAAATTGAATTTACACTGTTCGTTATATTATAAAAGGTATAAGATAAACGTAGTGCACTGGAGGCGGTGCCGAGGTGCGAGTAGTGGCGAGCTGGCCAGGAGAAGAGTGGTCAGTTCTAGGCTTCCTTGGACTGGTTGCGGCGCGACGTATTGTTGTCTGGTTCTATGGGTATGGCTGTTAAGTGATTTCATTATGCGGCCATTTATGTGAAGCGCGAGCAGGATCACCACAGACAGACTCTTCATAGTAATGCGAAATTTGGTTCAGGCAGGGGAAGAGTGAGACGGGAAGAGTGGCAATATTTTCATCAGTCTTGGGGTGCAACTGAGCGAAATTTCAACAGATGACTTTGTATAATAAATTTCATTAATATACTATATTTGTATAAAGGGGAGCGGGTACGGTAGCCAAAGAAGGGTGCCTTATGTTTGCCAAGTGTCCTAAATAGTAACTGTCCAATATTTGATTTAAAACGGTCAAATAATGTAGGATTGTATAGAAAATAGACAGATACGGATATATATTCAATTTTTTATGTATTTATTACTTAATATTATACATTTCTTTTCTTACATAAATAAATAAAGAAAATAATTTTACAATGATGAAGATGATCAACATGTAATGAAATATTCACCTATTATCGTTTCTTAAAAAAATAATTAATGTGGACTTCCGAAGCTGCACAACCCCCGTATATTTAAATGAAAACGAAAACATGCATTGCACTGAAAATCTGATTGACTATATTGTTCTGAAGGAGGTTGGGTCCAACCGAAACCAGTTGACATTAATGTATGTACATAATAAAGTGTTTTAAAACTAAATAGTATATTATTTAATTATAATGTCAGGCTACAACGTGATTGTCTTCTTTGAAAATTTAAAGCTATATAAGTTCCTCTCGTGCGAGTAGAGGTACCAGGACAAAAGGGAAAACGAGTATTCAATACTGCAGCGTAGTAATTTATCTAGTGATAATGGCGCTTTATAGTGACAAAGGTCATGGATTTATTCCATTAGGTCACAAAAAACGCAAAAAAAATATTCCGGTTTACGTTTTATTTATCATTTATTTCAATCATACTTGAATGTATTACATTCATTATAGAAGTGCTTATAATTTCATATTATGTTTTTTTTAAATATGTACTAACTCTAAAATATAATTTTTAGTGAACGGTAAAATTGATGCACCACTCTGTGACGATGTGCATCCATACAACTGTAGTGTGTTTATGTATTAGTGAACTGATCAAATGTTAGTAATCTTATTTTAATATATGTGCGTATTTAGTGGACATTTAGAAGAGGTGTAACAATTTGAGGCGTATTATTGTTACTCATTGTATGTCGTTTTTTTTGGTGCCAATTATTTGTAAGTGTTTCGTTTTGGATAAATAAAACCATTTTCATGTATTGATACTCTGCACATAACATATTATAAGAACGGATTAATAATTATTTTCAATTATTTATTAGACAAATCTAATATTATACTTTTAATATATTTTTTATATATTAAAAATATATAATATTTTATGTATTTAATTTGGAATCGTTGGAGATAAATAAAGCGTGTAAAACTAATCAAAAAATTATAAACAACCAACTAAATTTAACTACGAGTCCCATTCTAAAATTTTTTTCTAAAAATTATTCGAGTAAATTTGTGTTAAGTAATGATTTGAGTTAGGTACTAAAAAATTTTTTTTTTTTTAAACACAGATTTTTTTAAAATAGATTCTGTCAAAGAAACAATATATATTTTAGTTAGTTATGACATCCTGAAGAAGAAAATGGTATTTTTTGAAACCGGTAGATGTATTTAAACTCATTTTAGTGGTTAATAAAACAAAGATAATAAATAAAAATATAAATCTAATATTAAATTAATTTTAAATTTTCGTCTTTGTTAGTTAATTTTAAGCATTACCACGAACAGTAAATGAATAGACATGAAATAAAGTGTACATATAGGCGAGGGGTTTGGAACATTAGTTGAGGGACGAAGGGCATCCTACACACATTCTTGGTGGAAACATAAATCCGATAGTTTATGACACATGTATGCAACAGTAAAAGTATTTACTCTTCAAAAATGTAATGTTTGTGTAAACAAAACATATTTTTTACATTAATGCATATTATATTGATTGCGTTGGAATAAGAAATTTGCGTTAGTTCATATATATTTATTTGGTTTTCTGTGATTATATTACATATTTTGAAAATAAATATTGTTGAAAGAGTCGCAGCAACCCCAGTCAGGTGGGCCCACTGGCAGCATGTGTATTTCACGTAACAATGAATGATGGTAGAGATTATTCAACTTTGATACGTCCATTATTATTGGTTCTAGCGTGCGCTCTGTTTCGCCTGTGAAGAACCTTCATTCAAGGCCTTAATTGCGATTTCGTGACTTCGACATTTCCTTTTTTTCTATCCCATTCAAGTTCTACGCTGAAGCAAAGGCGCCTTTAGATGCACAAGGGCGCTGTCAAATTTTGCAAATACTATGTTTTTAAAATTAATTATTATATGCGTTAGAAAAATCTTTAAATTATTTTTAAATTATTCTTCTGTCGAGATTGAAGTGTACAATGACTGCTAACCACATTATATATATTTTTTTACTTACCCTGTTGACTAACTTCATTTAGAGACCATCGAAGGAATATAGACAGGTCGTATATTTTTTTGGCCTATTGCTTTCTACTATGTTAATTGTATGAAAATGCATGGTTTTTATATATTTTCCTTCATCTACGTATATAAAATGGATTGTCTATCTTATCTAAATAAATGTTTGCATTATTACTCTTTAGAACCCTGCCATAAATATAAGTACCCTCTTCCTGGCCATACTTCCTTTTCCACTGATATAAATGTTTATTATATTGTATCCTTCCGGATTTTATTCAGTTGCACTCTACAATCATGAGGAAAATATAATCTCTCCCTGGACGTCTCACCCTCGCCCTGCCTGGTCCAAATTGTTCATACATCGTTACTATATATTGAGGGCCTGCGCCAAATAACAAAGCCACCCCTTCTTCACAACAATTTTAAATCACAACAACGGGCAACGGGCATGGACCGATAGTTCATCATATTTTTCGAGATTGAAATGACCTAGTTGTTTCCCAGAACAGTGAGCATTGTGATTATGTTTTATTTATCTATATTGTATACATATTAAATGAATAAGCAGATGTTAATGATATTCTTTTATAATCATCTGAAACACCTTACTATTTAAGTTTTATATTTTAAAATGTTTACATTTAGTAGTTTAGAGATTGTAAATACAGTAAAAACTATTACACATTGTTAGTGATTTAAATTGTTAGCTACATTACATGTCGTAGTACATAGGTGCTAGGTAAATGTGTAGGAAGGTATTGTGTATTGTTCGGGAAGAAGGTATACGCTATGCCGGCCATACACGCACCGTTATACCTGACAGATATACCTATTCAGGTCGCCTGTACAGGCAAACCGGAGTATGTATGTGACAAAACTGCCAGATATCCCTACGTGTTCAGGCGACCTGACAATAATTGAAAATTCATATTTTCTACCTATGGGTAAATGCTAACTTCAGGCAAACCCGAGTGTATGTGTTACTCCAGGGCGCAGGTCTCAGTTGTTCCATCCACCGCGAAGGGAAAGGTCGCGTTACGTAGTACGAAAAAATGGCATCTCGTAAGCGTAGCGTAATTGTGGAAGATTTTATTGAATTATTTAAATCTGAGCCATTCATTATTAAATGATGACAGTAATCTTGAGACTCTACATTTAATTTATTTCTTAATTTTCAAATTAACATGACTGTATTGGCTTTTTTTAACAACCATTATTTACACCACATTTGACGCGGTTTTCTCTCTTTCCATCGTAGTATGGCGAAAAAATCTACTGACGCTATCGCATCGTCGTAGTTGCACTGTACTGATACCATGGTTGACTGAGAGTTTGTCACAGGTTGGTCGCTACGTGTATGGCCAAAGTTGAACATTGGTTAACTTGTCAAGTTTTCCTGAACAGGTATGCCTGCCGGGTATACCGTTGCATGTGTGGCCGGCTCAAGACATAATGGCGGAAGAGTGGCCAATCGTAATGTTATGCTGTACTTGTTTAAAAATCTAAAATCTTGTTTATATTACTATGAAGAGCTGTTATATAAATTGATGTTTCAATACATTTCCTTACTACTAGGTAAACGGCGTTCTAATTTTAGTTTATGGTAAGGTAATATAATAATTTAAGCATAGGTCGAATAGTGTATATGTTAGGTATATTAATTTAGACTCTGTTACTGATTTTTACAAATACTAATTGAATTTTTGTAGTTAACATCCAGAATAATTTTTTCAGGTTGTCATAATTTTTCACGGTTATGGATCGACCCTGGAAGTATCTGCCGTCAGCGATTCTTTTGAATGATAAGCCCCATTGTTTTACGTTATGCGAGTTATCATAGGACGAAAGTGGTATATCTTCAGTGCCGTCAAAGTATCATTAATTCATCGCTTTCCATAACACTAAGAAATCGTCTCTAATGCGGTACCTCAAGAGCGCGTTCATCTTTCGTAGTTTCAGCTTGTATTATTCTATTTAAGCAATAAATCTATTTCCAAGGTAAGCAAACATAGCAACGCAATATAGAGAAGATAAAAGTTAATATTAATTACGCAAATCCTTACTCCCATCGCGGATGCTAATATGTTTACCCTTCCAGCATCCGCGTGATGGAAATTAAACGGAAACATTTCTCTTTATCTCGGAAGTAGTGGCGCTCCCCGCGGCGAGGCGGAGGAAGACGGCAGATTCGCTGTAAGGTACGCTCATCCACCGAAAAAGCGTAATAAACATGTATGTAATGGGACTTATAGCTATCATAAAAACGGCACATAAAAACATCACACCTCTGTGAGCGTCTATCTTGTATTTTTTTTCTTTTTTTTTGTATACGCAAGAACTCGCATGTACACGGCGGCGCATCTCAAAGGGGCTTTATTCCATGGATAATGGGAGCGTGTCCTAAACAACCCCTCCATACCCCAGACGTACAACCTGAAACGTAATAAAATAAACCGTGTTTTCCGTATATCTTTATTATTTATGCAAACATTTTTTTGTGATATTAGACCAGCAGGTTTCAGGAGGAGAATAAATTATATTTGTTTGTTTATTCTGTGGAATTGTTTTTCTTTTGGTAAATTTATTTTGTTGAATTTTAAATTTTTTTATATACATACATACATACATATTTTTATATATTATAAATATATATGTGTAATCACTAGGCATTAATAATTAGTCTTTACGCAGCCTAATATTAAGAAAATTAAGAAAAGTATTTTTTCGAAGTTTCTGACGATGCAATACGAGTGAGTACAAATTATAAAGTAAATACTTTATATTTAATTTTGTTGAAAAAGTTTTTTATTTTTTATAGACATATAAAAATTTTATATTAGTGTATTTGAAATATGAGAGATTGATCACTCTTGTATTATATATCATAAGTAATTACACGCTTATTCTAACTAATTATATATAGTAGAAATATACTAGCAATATTATATACAACAATTAATTTATTGTCACAATCTACATACACATACATACGAGTATGTATATCGCTTCGACGTAATTACCACCTACGAAGTAATAAATTTGTATATTAGGGACAACATTTTTGTGAAATTAGATAGGGGGCTAATTCAGTATTTTAATCTTGAGAGTCAATTTTGGCATTAAACCTGAAGAATATTTGATTTAACTATTAGTGTTTTATTTATCTATACCGACTGGTTTCAAAGCTATAAAGTAAGTAGTTTTATACCGCTTTGTCGAGGAATTGGGTCGCAAAATGTAAAAAGTTCAATCTAATTAAATCGTTCAAATGACCCATCACAAATGTATCGGATCAAACATTATAGCATTCTAGTTTTTTGAAAAATTTATTTTTTGTGGAAAACTCGTTGTGATGTCATGATTTTAGGACAAATTCGCTAATGTCACGTGTTAATATTAATTTTGTCCGGTTATCGAACTCGCAAAAAAATTATGAAAATTTAAACGCACCACTGGTTTAAATTTGGGAATTAATGGCCACCCTAATGTTTGATAAAATTTTCTAACGATATGTACAGTGGTTATATAATAGAAAGAGGATTTATGTCATACGATGTATCTCCTGTATCGTGATTTTTCTGTCACTACGCCGTAATCTAATTTTTGGCAATTGTTACATATAAACAGAAAAAGTACTTTAATATTTATTCATTCATTATATATATATGCGTATCAATGCATACCAGATATTATCATTACACTAAGGACAGGTTATTACCTATATTTGTTATGTAGTAGGTTTTTCTCTTTCTAGGTATGAATGATTAATAATATACGTACCAGTATTCCGTAGACCAGTAAATGAATACATATGAAATAAAGTGTGAATATAGGAGAGGGGTTTTTTGTTTTCTTAGTGGAAACATAAATCCGTTAGTTTATGACACATTTATGCAACAGTATAAGTATATTAATGCATATTATATTGTCAGCATTTAAATTTTCGTTCAAATCGAGTCATATTTTTAAAAACAGTCACGAAGCTATTTGATTGCGTAAGTGGTACCAAAGTGATCACGTGGGTGACATCAAAATGAAAAAATTGGAACAAGGAATTTGCGTTAGATCATGACTATTTATTTGGTGATCTGTGAAGTATTCAAATAAAAAATAACTTGGACATGGTACTGTGTAGTTCTGCGTTAAATGTATACTGTATTTAGGCAGGATACTAGATTTATAGCAGATTTTGTTAGATTTATTTATTTACGAAAACCACAGAATTTAATGCTGTCTCTTAAAATTATATAAATATAGATTTAATGAGAGAATGTACTTAAATCAACTTTAGGAAAATAGACTTCTTTAAAAAAAATTCTTTCATATACTGTTGATTTTTGTAGCTTTAACTTTGTGGTTAGACATAATTATTAATTGTTATAAACTAATAAACTTTTTATAAGCCACATAGAGTAATATAACGTCGAGTAATTAAATTTAATTAAATCTTTTAGATTAGAAACAAACCATACGTTTCAAAAAGAAAAAGTCAAACGAAAATTTTACATATTAACAATAGAGGCCTAGGGTTAAATAATTTAGAAATTAAAAAATCTGGTAAGACTAAATCTAATGTAATCAATTGCAAATTAAATTTAACGAATAAGCCGTTATTTAATATATTCTCCATTTCAATATCGCCCTGTCACGCCTCCTCCCACCCTCCCACCATGACTGTAGCCACACCCCCACCCGATATTTAACTTCGTTGCATATTTTATTTTATAGATTAAACAGATGCACGTCCTCACAGAAAAGGTACAGTGGTATCGAAACCGGTCGACGTTAAATGACTAAATGTGGCTTACACAAAGTTCGTTAGTTTATCAAAATTAATATCTTTTTTCGTTTAAATGTTTTCTTCTTTTCTTGACCGAGATATAGCTGTAGATAGTGAAGCCTCAGTTTTATTATTTAAAAATAAATAAGTAAATATAAACCGAAATAATCACAATTTTTTTTTATCGCCCCCCACATTTAAGTAATGAATTATTCGTCCCCCCGTGTCCCGTCATGCTGAGCACCCATTTCTCAATTACTAATCCTTTTTCTCCTTAAGCTGAATCATAAACGTTCTCGCGTTTATTTTTTTTGATGTAATATTTATACGACCCCGCCCTCCGCGTGGGCCCGGACAGCGCGCGGCATAAAACCCCGGACCTCGGGGAGCCACCGTCCCCGCTGCATTATTCAAGATGTTCTCGGTGGTGTGCGTGGAATCGTACTATGCGTGAACTCGACGCATCATCTATGTAGGATACTCCGCAGCATATTGCCTACGTAACTGAGGCGTATAATCATATTTGCAATACGCATGTACTGATAAATAACTAATCGGAAATAAATATCCTCTAGCAAAAATAAACTTTTAAAATATTACATAGTTCGTATAAATATTTTAGTATTATATCGACTGAGTTCTATATTAAATTGTAAACCAACCGGTTTCAGAGAAAAAAATCAATTTATCTTTTATTTCAAATAAAATATTCAAGTACCTGAAATTATAAATTATATATATAAGTGTCATGAAAGTTACGAGAAAACTACTTTAATCTGGAGCTTGTGGATCTGAAAGTGATGATGACTGATGGTTAAAAAACGTATCATAATAACCGGTAACGTACTTGGAATGAGTGACTTATCTATTATTCTGAAAATTCAAGTATCTCTGACTCTTGGTCTAGTTTTTAAGGGTTGTTTACATGCAATACGGTATAACACATGATCAGTTAACCATTCATAACCTATACGCATATTAAACTGCAACATATTAAAAAAAATTTTAATTAAAAGTAATTTATAGTAAATTCCGTGCTTAACAAAGCGAGATCAGCTTAACAAAGTTCCAAGTTCTCCAGAATCCTCGGCATATTTGTCGCATATGATTATTATTTTCATCCCAAAATTTAACCCTTTTCCCAGAGAGAAATGAAATCATTCCAATCCACCAATATTTTTATTCTTCCGTTATGAAACAGCCGACCAGATATGTTTTTCAATGCAAAAACTTTTTTGTCATTTTTGTCTATATCCACGTAGTTTTTCCTTTTCCAAAACCAAGTCTGTTCCGTATTGGTGATGCAAAATTTTGGTATTATATTTTGAATAATGTGACATACACTTTTTTTAAATTCTTACCCACCTTACAATATTTACCTGCCAAATGCAAATTCAGATAGTAATATTACGTATTTAAATAATACATTATATTCATTCATTCTACTTTACGGTCACTGTCGACCTATCACTTCGGTCCACTGAGGCGTCTTCAACTTTTTCGTTCAGATCTTTATTGAACAACTGTTTACAAATTTATTCAATCTGCTTTATTCAGCGGTTTTCTAGAGCGTGGCTTTTATCTGAAAGACATATTTGAGTACTAACCCATGTATTTGAGACTAACCTATGCTAACTTCTAAAATAATCTAAGCTGTTTAGTTGAGACTTATCTTATGATGTGTATGTAGTATAGTTATGCATATTTATTCTTTGTATTCTCGTTTTTTATTCTATCAGTTATTTCTTTATCATTTTGGAATCCTTACCGCAATATTCAAATCACAAATATTTATTTCAAAAAATATTCAACGTCCAATAAATGCAGATTTAACATCGTATAACCAAAAGAATTTTTAGCAAAAAAGTGTTTCTAAAAATTACCTGCCTTGTCACAAGCCTTATAAAACACCCTGCATAGTTCCGCTTTTCTTACTCTTTCCATGCCTCACAGGCCAAATAAACCCTTCTCCGAATAAATTCCGCCATGATGCCGCCAAGGAAACGCCAGCTTACGTGATAGGAATGCGAAGAAGGCCAGAGGAAGCAACAAGACGAGGAAGAGAGGCACTCTGTTGGGATCCGTTTGTAAATAATACTGAATGAATTTCTTGGTTTCATTCAGAAATAGAAAGTAAATAATTTAGAGATAACTGATCGCTGATCGTGATAATCCGTTTATAAATAAAAAAAATTGTTTATCTTAAATTTTTTTTTCTCCCTTTAATTTTCACGTTACATAACAATTTTTTTTCGTACTTTGTGGTTTGACATATTATATTAAATAAAATAACTATCGCTTGTATGAAATCACTAAATTTATTATATATTAACCGGTTTCGCTTATCTCAAGCTTCATCAGGACTTATTTAAAACTGATCATAAATACAAAAATAGTACACTTATATATACATAAAGAGGGAGATAGAAAATAAAATTACATGTAATTGTATAAATTATAACCGGTTACGCTTATCTCAAGCTTCATCAAGACGTATTTTAAATTTATATTAATTCACATGTAATTTTATAAATTTTATATGAATTCACGTTTAATTTTATATTCAGTTTTAAATACGTCCTGATGAGCTTGAGATGAGAGAAACCGGTTAATGTATAATTTATAAAATTACATTCGAATTCAGATATAATTTTATATTCTATCTCCCTCTTTATGTATATATAAGTACACTCTTTTTGTATTTATGATCAGTTTTAAATACGTCGTGATGAAGTTTGAGATAAGCGAAACCGATTGATGTATAATAAATTTCATGGTTTCATACAAAGTGATTGTTATTTTATTTAATATAACAATTTTTGTTTTTCTCCACACTGTTGTTCAATTAAATTAAATTATGTTGTGTTCAATTAAAGTATTTAACATATTAAATTAATGTAAACTAAAATTTTGTCAGCCACAATTTTTGTAATACAATACAACAAATAATTCTAGTGCTTTATTGATGTTTGTAACGTTCACTTTGTAGTTGGATATAATAATTAATTTATATAAACTAACACACTTTGTTTAAAACACATTTAGTCATTTAACGTCGACCAGTTTCGATACCACTAAATCTTCATCAGGACGGGCTTATACTAACTAATCTACAAAATAAAATATGTAAAGAAGTTAAAAATCGGGCGGGGTGCACTTCTTGCAAAACACTATTTCAAGCAAACCCACGTGTTGGTTAACTTACTTCCTTACGTACATACCGTCACGCCGTTTCCCGCGGGGGTAGGCAAAGAGGATAGAGCGCCACACTCTTCTAACCCAACACAACTCTCTGCCTCATTCACATTCATACATCTTCTCATACAAGCTCAACGATTATTGAGGCTTCTAACAGGGTCATTCTTCAGTATCTGGTTTACCTGATCGTGCCACGTGTTAGCAAATACGCGAAAAAAAATGCTGAGTTAATATACTTTAGATTTCACTCCGGATGTTTTTTTGTAAGGCTTGTTTTGTTCGAAGATTATTACTGTACACTTTAGATTTCAGGTATCCCCACAATAAAAATTACAAGGCATTGAATCTGGCGACTGAGGTGGCCAGGGTATGTATTTTCTTGTGAAAATTGCCCTTAGCTTTTCCATCGAGACTCTAGTAGTGTGTGGAGTTGCCTTGTCTTATTGAAACTGCGTTCTGTTGTATCCAGGAAATATTTTTCAATTACAGAACTCAAAACTCATATTTCATAAGTTCAAACATATTTTTACATTGTGTTATATAGTTACAAATAAATATATAAAAATAAACCTCAAAAGTGACCGTTTGTCTCTGGTTAAAAAAATAGAAAAATTTACACTGGGCACCCTAAAATATATTCTCTGGAGAGGTAACGCTTTTCCCCGGATATGATAAGTTCCGGGTTCGTATCCCGGTAGCAATCAAATATTTTTTGATGACTTTTTTTATTTAGTATATCATACTCTAATTGATTCTTTTAATTTGTTTTAAGTATCACAGAACTACGTTGTATAATTGCGATTTTGCAATAAAAATGTTATCAACAAAAATATGAATACATTGATTTTTTTGTATTTATTAGATTCATGTGAATTAACAATTTATATTTTTAGCACTTGTTTACTATCAAATTTAAAAATATGTTTAAACGATAATTAATTGAAAATTAAATAAAAATTAGTGCAAAAAAATCGTAATTTGTTTTCAATCACTAAATATTTAATACTCAACTGTTGCACAAATAGTTAAATAAGTATGTATGTTTTTCAAAAATATTTAGTTATACATATTATAAATGCTATCAAAAATAGTTTACTTTGGTAAAATAACTTGTATTTTCCTCAAATGTGTGTACTTAATACGAGCCTATCTTTGACATTTCAGAAACTTGCCTCAGCACAGCTAAGAAGAAAGCTACCACATTCTCCCGGCTGCTTCGAGGGTTGAAGACGTCGCATCGCAAAGAGAAGCACGGTAGCTGTTCCCCAAAACAGACGAGACAAGCGAGAACACAAGGGATGCCTCCGCAGAGGGTGAGTCTCGAAACTTACGCATGTTGTATTTCTCACCCTTAGTCAACACATCTGAATTCATAACTAGTTCCCAAACTTTTCAAGTTTTGATATTATTAATTAAAAATATGTATTTAAAATATTTATACAGTTATTGTTTTAGTAGTCTCGGATTTATAACTCTTCTTGAGGTAAATTAAAATTAATTGATTTAATATTCGTCTCGTATTGTTAATTTTTTATTACTGCATGCTATGGATGAAATGAAATCTTTTATTGATTATTATACATAATAATGTCGTTACAAATTTTATTATTTTTGTACATATTCTACTGTTTTGTAATGTAACTGAGTGTTTGGTATTTTTTTACTTGACCATCCATTAATACATATTTAATTTAGTATATAATTATGTTACTTTCGAAAACAAAACATTTCAGCAGTTTTTTTTAAACGTGTAAATAAAATTATTAATATTTTATGTAAGTGCCCTTCTTCATTAAATATTTTATATAAATATATTTTTATATAATACATGCTAACATATAGGCGCACAATTGCGGTGACGATAATTCAATATCGATACGTTATTTAATTTGTCGTGTGAATTATGCTAATACATATATCGCACTAAAAAAATTGTAAAAGACGTGTCTTGTTCCGTTTCCAAAATGGTATCTCATTATACTTAAACATATATTTTTTTTAAATATAATTTTTCTTTAAAACTCTCTGTACTATTCTAAACTTATCTTAAATTTATAAACTGAGTACATTATTTTGATAAATTCAACCCAAATTTATAAATTTTTTCCTACAAACGTCATTTACATGTGTTTTAAATCAATTTTTACGAGTTACTTAATAACATTATATAATACAGTTTGATTTATCCAGAAACACACTTTTGTATAATATGATTTTTTCATATTAAAATATCAAATAAAAATGTTTAGAATGTCCTAATTCGAGGTATTTGTTTAAAGTATTTATATTATTATATATTCCTGAATGTAGTGTACTGCAGGTGAGTGGAGAGTTTTTCCAACCCAATTAACATTGTAAAAAGGACAACAAATCGATTTACCTTTTCAGACTGTCTAATCTGATAAAATTAGTGTTTAGGACGAACCCGTCAATGCGGAAGGTCGGAGGTCCTTCTAACCGAAACACTCCCGGGGAATGTACTAATGACTCTCTATAATTTAATTTAACGCCGGCGTAATAAAAGCAGACACCTTGAATTTATTCTGCTCGCGTGTTTACACGTAGGTATTCAGTAATTCTCGGCGCAGGTACCCATAAGGCGAGGCTTTATTGCAATCTTAACGACAGTATCTCACGGGGCTTTCCCGGGAGAGAGGGAAGATCATAGCACTTATGCTAGGGGATGGAGGGAGACGACCGAAGGGTGCTTGAGTAATTTTCCCATTAATTTGTCGTGTCCCAATAAAACCTTTGCTTCAAGGCTGTGAGATAAGAGGGTCCTTTGTAATAATGCAACTAACCGTTGCCGAATACCGATTACTTAATACTAGACATGAGGCAGATTTTTGAAACGCAACTATTTTATTTATTTATTTACTAGACACAACAGCTGTCCATCAGCCCGTTAGTCTAGACTGCTGTGTTTTCATGTTTTAAACGTTGTAAAATAAAATGAAAACATTTTATATTTTTTAAAATTAATACATAACTATATATTACGATTAATTGTAATATAATATATTTTTTAACCTACTTACTTATCATCACGCCGTTTCTCCGCGGAAGTAAATAGAGAGGATAGAGCGCCACACTCTTCTAATCCAACACAACTCTGCTTCATTCACATTCATACATCTTCTCATACAAGCTCGTCGGTTATTCCGACTTCTAACAAGACAATCTTCCAATATTTGGTTTACCTGGTCGTGCCAAGTTTTTCGAGGACGTCCTTTATTTCTGGTGCTATCAACACTTGCGTAATATATATTTCTTACCATTCTCTCCTTAATTATCCGTTCCATATGACCAAACCACATAAGTGATCCTTTCTTAATCTTACTCACTATACCAAGACCAGCTTTTCATTTTTTCCTTATTTTTTTATTTTTCACTCTGTCATAAATAGATCTGTCACATATACGCCTAAGTGATCTCACTTCCGCTGCATTCAATCTACTTTCGTTCCTCTTCTTCAGCTCCAGGTCTCACTTCCATACATCAGTGTCGATACCAGGACTCCATCGTAAACCGCTAGTCTTGCCTCGGTTGACAAGTTCACATTAGTTATAATTCCATTCAAAGCGTCGTTCACTTTATTTCCTGCAGTCACCTTCCTTTCGATATCTTTCTCAGTCTTTCCGTTTCTATCAAACATACTTCCCAAATACACAAACTCATCTACTTTGCACGTTGTCTTGCTTTTTTCCTTCTCGAATACCATCACTTCCGACTTGTTGATATTCACAATACGGTCGCTTTCCTTGCATACATCGTACATTCTACTAACGAGACTATATTTTTTTATAGAATAAAAATTTAACGTTTCCGGTATCCGTATCCGGTATCCGGTATGTGTCTGTAATTTATGTAGGTATTTACAAAAAATCCTACAATATGCATTTCACTTCATAAGTATTCTTGCTAAATTTCAAACTAAGTTAAACGTTTGAACCTGTGCTTCGGTGAGGATGGAACGCTTTAGTTCACAAGAGGAACAGTCTTTCATCTGGTTCACCACACCAAACTAGTATGTCAAAAATGTAAATACACATTTTGGAGATATTCTTAATTTGTTGTCTAGTGGCTTATTTTAGCAGCATTTTACGAGTTTATTATCCCAATATATACTATACGGTATATTTATGCTAATATTTCCGGGTTAAGATGTTTACAAACAAGTCATTTAATTTAATCAATTTTTTTTTTTATATTTTAGTTTAATGATTGATTATTAGTTTTGTCTAACACTCTAGAAACTTTTAACCACTGACCAGTAAATATAAATAAAGTATAAATATTAAAGAGGGATTTGGAACATTAGTTGCGGGACGAGGAGCATTCTACACACATTATTATTGTTACACATTGTATGTCGTTTGTTTTGGTGCCAATTTGTAAATGTCTCGTTTTGGATAAATAAAACCATTTTTATGTATTGATACTTTGCACATAACATATTATAAGAACGGATTAATAATTATTTTCTTTGTCTAATATTGATATAATTTTGTTAATTTTAAAATTTCCTTTTTGTTAGTTAATTTTAAGCATTACCACGGACAGTAAATGAATAGACATGAAATAAAGTGTACATATAGGCGAGGGGTTTTAAACATTAGTTGAGGGACGAAGGGCAGTCTACACATATTTTTGGTGGAAACATAAATCCGATAGTTTATGACACATTTATGCAACAGTAAAAGTATTTACTCTTTAAAAAATAAATATTTGTTTACAAAACGTATTTTTTACATTAATGCATATTATATTGTCGGCGTTTAAATTTTCGTTCCAATCGAGACTTATTATTAAAAAAAGTCGTGGAGCTATTTGATTGCGTAAGTGGCACCAAAGTGATCACGCGGGTGACACCAACCAAAATGAAAATATTAAAACAAGTAATTTGCGTTAATTCATGTCTATAAATTTGGTCGTCTGCTTTTAACATATTTTTATGTTCATGGTAGAACAGTGATGATGTTTATATCGAAAAGCAATTTCATCGGAAGGTTCTAAAGGAATCTATTATCGAACCAATATGTCCGGAGTGTTCGTGTTTAGTGCTCGGTGAACTTACATTTTGTTAAATAATTAATATTTCCAAAAGGAAGACCAAGGTTAGCAGTTTTCAATCTTTCGTGCAATTTTCACTACGAACTCGAAACTAATTATTGCATAATTTTCTTTTTACTCTCCTTAGTAATGGATGTGCCTAAAATTATAAAGCTTTTATGAAAAGTGATTTTTTCTTTCCGTACTGACCTTTTCACGGTGGCTTCCTTTTGTGGCATTATTTTCGACATTGAATATCAAATTAGTTTAAAAAATGATAATATTTGTTAGTCCATTTTATCACTATATATATTAATATATTTGTAAATTTCAAACAAATATTTCTCATTAATTTATTACATTATATCTCGCTATCGTTATGTTAGATTACCGGCATACTAAATAAAATTCATTAAGTTTAATTTTATCTCCTATCGTTCTACCATGGTATTTCGAATAAAATCGACGGTAGTTTCCAGACCACGCGCCACCTGACACTGCACATACACTAATTACACGGCATAATTTAAAAAATATAAATGGCTAATACCAATTGCTAATTTATTCGTCGCACTTTGGTTAAATATATAGTATTTTTTCAATTCGAACCAACTCAGGTAAAACAACACACAATTTAAGATATAGGTACACAACAGCACAGATACCTTTTTAAATAATAATGAGACGATTTATTAATGCGCTTGATCAATATCGTATCGCGTATATTATACTTAAAAGTATCTCTCTCTCTCTTTCTATGTGTCTGTTTCATTTCTAAAATGTTAGTTTTTCATCAAAACCTATTATGTTTTTTATATATGAGTGAAAACTTTCATTTTCATGAATAAGATACGCCCCAGATTACATCATTACTTTATGGCAATAATGATTCAAATATGCTTAATTCGTATGATTCAGGCGCACTATCCGAGATACATATTTTAAAATATTTTTTAATGATTTTTAAAAATTTAAGACGATACATAATTATGACGGTAAAGAAATCTTTTGCTATTTTACTAGTCAAATACCCAGGAAATATAATAATATTACGCAAATAATGTTGATGTTCTTTTCATTTCAATAAATGTGCCTTCTAGCATCTCCACCAGTCGCGGTGCACATCTAACTTCCCGCCAATTTAGGCAGCCACCAAGTCTCGTAACAATATTCTTCCAGACCACAGCCGTTCCTCACTCCTCACTCCTCACACGCTAGAGCGGCTGGGCCGGCCACAATGCGGGGCCTTAATGAACATAAAGGCTCGAAGGTGCAATACATCAAGTGAAAATGCAAACATTTATTGAGGCCACATTATAGCAAAGGTCGACCATCTAAACACTGTTACGTTGCGTGCTCTAATTCTCTTTCTATTAAATTTATATTATTTATACAATATTAACCCGACACGACTTTGTTTCTCTCTTTTATCTTCTTTGAAGCTATTCCAGAAAAAAAAATTGCCGATACAATACTGTTTCATCAAAATACCTTTTCATTTTGCGCGCGGATGTGTTATCTTTATTATTATTTTACCTCGGAACCTCCGTTATGCCTTCCATCGGACACCGCGGTCGATTTGCCCCAGACATACCTCGGGCTGTATTTGCCTTCCATTCTTCGAACATGTGACCACAAAGTACGGCCGGGAGCCCCGCGAAGGAAATTTTAATGCGAAATCTATTATTAATCGCCGTAGACGATGCGAGCGAGCGGGCCCACCAATTATTTACACTCCAGACAAAACCGTAGACTTGAAGAATACTTAATTCTGAAGTGTGATTAATAGCGGTATCCTTTGAAATACACATTCATCTGAAAGTATTTGTCAGATTATATACGTTGTTTATCAAAAGAATACAACTCATTTCCTTCCTCATAAATGAAATTCGCACTGCCTTTAGGTGTTGAATTTTCAGAATATCTACACAAAATCTCATTGAATTGTTCACCAAATGCAACAATAGTTATGTTATAACGATTATGTGTTGGTTACCCGCATAATATTTTTTATTTATCTCCTATAATTTTTGTTCTTAACATTTATCCCTCGTTATTAACTACCGTAGTACAGTAACCATTTTCAATTATACTTCAAAGATAAATTAAACTTATTCTGGCTGTATAAGGCAACACTCAAAATGACTCTTACTTATCTTCAATTCTATCTGCCACCCTGACAACTAGAATGAGACGCTATCTCTCAGGTCAGACTATATTAAAAATCTAAAGATCACGTTTATTTAACGGGTTTTTTCTGTAGCGGGCCCAAATTCATAGATTTTTAAAGGTCGTATCTACAATTTTATATCACAATTTTCATGTTAAAGTATTGGTATAAGGTCATACATTTAAACGACTGTTTCGTATATAACGATCTCGAGATGAAAGTTTTACGAAAATAGCTTTATATTTCTTTAATTACTGTATTATTACAAAACATAGAGATGCAAACACCGATTACATATCACATGAAAATTCTTACTTACTATTATTATTAATATTACTATTTAATTATATTACATTACCCTGACATAAAGTGTACACATCTATACCTACTGTTACAAGACATACTACCTCTCTATAGGATATAAATCTCGTGATTATAGAAGGAGATCGTTTAACTTGTGAACATATACATGGTAAAAATACAGTTAAATAATAATTAAAGAGTGTTATTTTGTTAAAATATATTTTTAAAACATAAAAATAATAAAGATTTTATAAAAATAAAATATATAGCCATCTGTCTGTGTTTTTAACTTTAGTATGTTACCATAAGTCAACTTTTATACGCTGCTCCGTTAAGGTGAAGTCCACGGCTGACTTATAATACCCCGCGGTCTATACGAGACTAAACTATGTATCTTTCCAGCTAATCTTTAAATCTCTCATCCTCATTACTGCTTTACATATAAGAGTAACTAACTTCTACATAAGCACAGCTAACATTGAAATTTCTATTTAAATGTTTTTTTTAAACAATCGTTTAGGATAAAACTAATTTTATAAGTATAGAAAAAAATTAAAATACGTTACGCTTTTAAACATCAAAAGTTGGTTATGAAGTTTTTTAAAATATTAAAAAATATAATGGATATTTTAACAAGTTGGCAAAGAAAAATTGTTTAAGTTTACGTTTCACATTTTTTCAATTTCGCAAATTTCTAAAATAAGTAAAAAACTTGCTTAATAAATTATTAAATCAATTGTTCTTAATATAATGTATATACTTTATTTTTTTTCATTTCCACTGCATTCAGTCTCAACGTTAATTTAAAATATAACTAGGTACCTACATTACTGCACTTTTATTTTTTTTCAATATTCAAAATAGATGAATAATAGAAAGGATAAATAATTACATTTAAATGCCAAAAATGTATCTATTGATAAAAGGTTCAAATTTATAATTATTTGAAATAAGAAGAAAGACTTAATATCGATCAAAGATTTTCTAATTTAAAGCTCCCGGCATTTTGTACGCTTGTCAGCCAGACCGCGAGCTCTCAAGGAACACCAAGAAGGCAGAAAACTTTGCTAAGCAATCGGCAGCCTTGGATTGTTTCACTATCCTGTTGGATGAGGGTGGCTCGAGGGATCGGGGATGGGAGAACCTATTGTCATTGGCTGGGAATGGAGTGCCATCGATTTACTCCGCGCTGCCTCTTAGGTGTGCTTATTTAATGGAATTCCTTGAGTAGCAGGAAGGAATCACTTATTGGAGAGAGCTGAAAGTGTTAGGGAATTTGTCGTGTTTGATTATGTTCGAGATGTGTGTGGGTATATGTACATATGTATGTGGGTGCTCACGGAACTTGATGATATTTTGCATATGTGTGTAGTCAAATGTATCACTGAATTAATTCTGTGGATGGATGGAATAGTTGTAGATTGAAAATCTTACCAAGTTAACGAGTAACATCGTGCTTGTAAAACCAGAAATCAGTTAAATAATGTATTTTAAATTATATTATATTTACACACGAGTTTTCAATGACTTTGTAATAAATTCGGTAAACTTTTATTCACATTACTAACTACTTTTATATATGTGATTTTTTTTTAATGTTTTAAACTAGCTAACTTTAACGCGTAATATATGTACCATCTCCATGCATAATTTCATAAATTTTGGCAAATTTTCTCCATACCATTTTACCTTTTCTTTGTAATGATAATTACTATGTTCGAGTCACATTATAAATATTATTAGTTGGTGTTATCAATATATGTAAATCATCCACTCTTCGTTTAAAACTTACACACATTTTTAACGCCCAAAATTGTCTGATAAAAACACGCTGACGTCACGCGGTGCGTCTCATGGGCGTATCATGAGTGATCCTAAACAGGTCCAGAGCGGCGCCCCCATCTGTTACAGCCCGCCCCTCCCAGTCCCCCGTGAAATATGCTGACTCGCCGATCGGCGCGACTCTGTTCCCCGCCGCTCTCCGACAATAGCTACTCGATACATCGGGAGGATTTTGCGGGTCGACGGTCGACTTCCGGTCTCTTCAACTACATCCGAAATTTTGTGATTTGAGGGTTGCGAGAAATAGAGTTCGGAAAGATAAAAAAACTGATATACAAAACATAATATTAAGTCTCGGTAAGCAGAAACGAAAACTGCTTGACGTTTTGTAATTTCTACAGTCGCTTGAAAAGTCAAAATAATAATTAAATAATTCAAAATGCTCACTTAAACTCCTTAACCATTTTTAAAAATCGTAATTGGTTTACACTGTATTAAATTTAGAGATGTCTTATAGCAAGAGTAAGATTTTAGCCGATGCGGGAAAACAAACATTGTTTTTCTCGAAATTTAAATTCGACCATTATTAGATAATTTTTCGGCGTTCGTTTCATATACGTTTTCATTTCGAGTCTATTATTTTCAAACTAGGTTACACTTCATGACTGGCGATAGCGGGAACTGAACTCTTGTTCTTTAAATCATTGGACGCGTTTACATCCTCAAACTCCTCGTTTATCACCAAATGAATGCAAGAAAAAACGTAATATTATAAGATTCCGAGATTTTTTTTTTTGATCACAGGGGTGTGGGCTAGGTTTCCCTTAATAATATACATTTAATTAAAATATAAGCATATGTTTTTATCTAATTTTATAAATGTATATTTGCAGTTAAAAGTTTACATTAAACATTTGTGTAAAAATCTATGAATAATAATGATTGTTCAGTTTTCTGCGACGGGAAATATTAAATAATGCGACTGTCTTATTTATAGTAATTAAATCTATTCCATAATTGTGAAACTGGATAGTTATAGTAGTCACTTTTTTGTGTAACCGCTGCTTCAGTTTTCTACTTAATTTTTAATTTTGAAACTTACGTAAAGGACTGGATACATTTATTATACACATTTTTTGTTGATTATATTTTTTACAGAGATCAGATTAGTCAACTAATGCATACTAACCTTTAGCGCCAAATCTCCGTGACTCGAGGGCAATACTTCGTCTATATATACACACACTATTTAGAATACCAGTTTTTAATAAAATCTATCATATTTTCCAGAGAAATTAATCAAGTATTGAGTCTGATGATTATATTATGAGAGTCAATTTGAGGATGTTCCTGTATTTCTTAATTTCTTTGTCCGCTTAGTTGTTATATTTGACGCAATAGTATGCACATGTTTTCAGAACACGTAGTCTGATACTAAAATATAGTTCAGGAATACAGCATTTTATTTAGGATGCTGAGAACAAAAACCAGGTTCAAGTTTGTCAAAAATAAGTAACTGCATTTTTTGAATGCTAAATTATATTCATCGTTGGAAACTGTTTAGAAAATATAATAACAGTATTTATTATCATTACTTATCTATGCCCACCTCGTGACTTTTATTCCCATTGAATTAATTTAATTCATTTGATTCGCATTGAATACGTTTCAGATCACAATTCTGGACTAAGTACGCACATATTCGTACGATAACACAAAAATTGCATTCTCGCTATTTCATATAACCAAACACCAATTCTGATATCAGTCCCGAAGTTGGCAGTTCGCTGTTTTCTCACATTCGCCAATATTTCGACACAAATTGAAAGGGTCCTTTTATGTTTAGGCTCACTTCCTTTCTTCCTCCGCCTGGAGATAAAAATCTTATTGGAAGGGGGAACACCGGGCTTATTTTTTAGAGCGCCCCCTTTCACATACCTATTAAGAGTTTGAAAGCTTTTTACACTGTCTTGTCTTTAGAGTGAAGTTTTTACATTTTCAGGGCAACATCTTTGCTATATCGGAAAATATACATTTCAGTTTTACTTTTTAAAACAACGTTTATGATTATAAAAATATATTGCATAATTTTGAAGAATATTTGTATTGAAGATAAGTTTTCTTGTGAGAAAATATATTTATTTTTATTCTTTAATAGTATTTAAATTTTTTCATATGAATTGAATATACGTCAGTTATTTTCAGAGTACTTATTTATCTGACAATTTAAGTGTGTGTTTAGGCAGGTGTGTTACTATTAAAAAAAAAATTAACAAGTAATTTTATCATAGTACAGAAGTACTTCTTCACTTAATGATGTATTATACATGATAATTTCTCCGCAACAATTAAGGTTTGTCGATAATTTATTATGTTAACATGATTCTCAAATGTAAATTCAAATTACAGACCTCCTCTGGAAAGATGAGAGTTGCTGTTATTGCGGTTCACCGGTATTAGTTCTTTTGAAAGAATCACTTGTAGCAGGATCGGTGATCACATGATCGATTATGAAACCAAATATATAGATTACATCAAGTGCGAGTAGTGGCGTGCAGTATACATAAACTTAGGTTACGCTGTTACCGACGATGCTAAGTTGTATACTATATATAGGTAGGTACACTACGTATCAAATAATGTTCATTTTTTTTTAAATTTTGAGAACAATTAATTCTATCAATTTTAAAATAAACTATAATTGTAAATTTATTACTTTAAAATAGGCTATTTCTTTAATGCTCGGTACCGTCCTCGTGCTTTCAATTTCTCTTAAAATATTTTCTACGATTTCTCCTTCCGACAACGGATTAAAAATGTTTCATTACCAGCTTTACAAATTAGCATAGCCGAAACTCGATAGAGAAATAATTATATTTTGACTTTTAATTTAATATTGGTAATAATCTAACTTAATAATATCCTGAAAAATGCAAATTCGCTCGCTTATCAGATGATAAATTATAACCTACAAATTGTATCTACGCAAACACCGAAATATGGAATCATAGGTTGGAATATACTTAGATCATTAAGTGCTTAAGCTGTCAAGTAAAACAAATACATAGAAATGTTATTCTACGAAGTATTCAATAAGAATTAATCCCTTTCGAAAACGGCAGACTTAAGCACAAATTGTTTGAAAAATGCAGAAAATCTGCAGACTTCAAGATCTCGACATAGATTCAGTAAAAAAATATTTAGTTTAGTACAATTATTATAAGGATTAAAAAAACAAGTTAGGTTCATGCAAGACCTAAGTGTTAGCAAATCGCGGAGCAGAATGCACATTAAGTTGTTACAAATGGTTCACAAATAACTCACGTCTAGACAAACGTCGTAAGTTACTTCATAGACAAGATTACGCTAATCCGGGTAATAACGGCTAGAATTTTATAGGGTCATAATATAAATATTATTTAATTTATTTTTATTTCCATAATTTTTAGTAATGCACAGCTTTTTTGCTTACATGCTATGCACGCCCCTGAGTGCGAGATACCGTGATAGTGAAAAGATCGGTAGGACACCCACGTGTATAGTGTCATATGTATGTCAATAAGTTAATAGATAACGCTCACTTCCATAAATGTTATTATGGATCGAGTCAACTGCCGTCAAATAATAATGCCGGAAGATCGCCTGCAGAATTACTGATGACAATGACTGCTCCGAGAAGAGCAAGAACATTAGGATAAATTAATCCATTACTATATTATACTGAAACGCCAGTACCTCATACATGACGCAGGACAGACCATATAATGCGTCGTCAGTCGACATCGCACGACAGTTGCCTTTTGGCTTCGAAACATTATGGAGGTGTCTCACCGTCGGAACGGTACATTATTAATGTAACTGTCTAATTGGATTTTGTTCGCGTCAATCGGTTAAGTTAAGTTGTACAATAGTAGATCACTTCCCCTTTTATAGAAACATCGTTCGGAGTAGCATCGAGCAATCGGTGATGGCCGATTGTTTTCTGCTGGTAAGAATACAAACCTATCTATATTTTTTAACATAATAACAATTATTTACATTATTTTGAAACCGTGGCCGGGTTATGTAGTGTGTATTATTTAACCACATTGTTCATGCGGATTTATTGCACCAAAATGATGGCACCACTATAAATTTTTGCAGTTTATTTTCATTACTGTGAAAATGAGAATTAAATGTTGTTCAAATATTCTCAGTCCACACCAAAATCGTTACTTTACTTTAGTAATCGTGCCCTTATCATATTAAGCACCAAACTAAATAGTGCCGATTTATAAATTTTCTTTTTAAAATCAGAGATTTTTTCTATTATATAAATAATATTAGTTTTCCAAAAGCAGCACCAAATAATTAGTATAAAATATAAAATTTACAACCACATTAAATTTATTAGGAACTTATTAGGAAATAGTATTTCGGCCGTGAAAATTGTTTATTAAAATTTAATAACCTATTATTTTTTTAAGAATCAAGTGATCAATTAACAAAAATCACAACAGTGTAATTTTTAACCTATTTAATTATATATTTTTAAAAGATTATATATTTACTCATTCATTTTTAACATATTTTAAAAACTATGGACGCGTATGCTGAATATCAATATTCTTACCATTATCCAAAATAAACTACCCATTTGTGCTACTTACTACATCCGGCACCGAAATTCAACATGCCTAATCTATTACAGAACGATCGTTATCCTAAAAAAATATATTTTGAAAACTTACAATTTAAATATTTTTTGTTATATGCTTTTACCCAGAGAATGGGAAGGTTGATAATATAATTATGAATGTACTCTCACGCGCTTTTAAGTAATCTCTATAACATAAATGCTATTTTTCTACGTACTAAAACGCTGTCGTTAAAGAGTACCGATAACGCGAGAATATGTTAGCAACGGAGAAAGCGTACTCCACTAACATTTGCCTATTCAAATTCCTTATCCGAAAGCAATATTGGTATCTGAATTGAGCATCTCTTCTGCTTCTGGCAACACTTATTTGTAACGCAAAGTGTGGAGAATATCGTCAATATCGGCATAGCGTATTATATTCTTGGCGGAAGGGTTAATCTGAGTTATCAAACAAGTCTGATAGATACGGATATATCCTGACTTCTAAATGTTTGATATTCGTTTTTAAACTTATGTAATTGTTTGTACCTTTGATAAATTTGCCAAATTTAATAATGACCAATTTTTTAACTGCTAGTGTTTACAGCTAACCGTTATTCATTCGAACATAAAAAATAAACATTTTTTTTATATCCTAATGAAAGAGTAGTCGCTCTGAAACTCTTCAGCATCAAAAAATATTAAAGTATTAAAATAGGAAACAGTTTTAAATTTTTAAATATAAGTTAATTCTCTGGGTATTGAAACAAAATATTACAATTTCAATTTGTTTAAATATTCTTTAAACAAATTATCGACGAGTGTATAAAAATAATATGTAACAGATTTTCCGACTGAAAATCATGATGACTTAAATTATTGGCCAGCGTGTAATACATTTTTTAAAGTAATAAAATAGTGAAAGATGTAGTCACTACCTCAAAATTCACAAAGCTATTAGTAAAACTGCATCCTCGATTTCCACACATAATTTAGGTATTAAGTATGTTTTATATGGTTGCCTATTCCCAGATATTTATTAACATAATATGCATTCATAAATGATTTCAAATGACGATTTTGTCTCACAACTCGCACGTGAATTGAAAGTACTTTTCACTTTCTTAGAATAGCCATTATTTTCGGCTTCCAATGAGGATACCGTGACCTTAAAGTAAAATATCTATCTCAACGCTTTAAACTATCGGGACCATCGTATGAATTCTCTATAATATTTAAATCGTAGATTGAAAATAAGTTATACAGCATTATTTTCAGTTAGGGGTTTAAAAAAACAACCCTCCTAGAATTGTAGTGCTTCGTGTTTCTTAACCTCCCGACGTAGATATATTTTAAAATAGCAGACGGTGGAAAATTTTCTTGCTCGCTTTGTACCTATTTGTCAGGACCTCACGGTTAGTTAGTCTGCTGGTTGTGCTTGCTGTATCAGCATGAAGGATAACAGGAAACTACTTGAATACCGACAAACGCATTTATTTTTATTCGAAGTCTATTCACGTGCCTAGGGTTTTATTTAAATCCGCTAAACTCTGACTCGACTCACGCGGCGAAGGTTTCAGCCAAATCCTTTCATCCTTAGGTCACGTGACTGCTGAAAAGGGGTGTATTAAATTTTTCAAATAATTAATATAGTTGTCGTTATGTTATAACAACGGAACTAATTCCCATATATCATGTATTACCGTGTGCTTTTGAAATCGTTTTAAATATGCGTAAATTATATGTTTTTATCAGTAAATGAATAGACATGAAATATAGTATACATATATGAGAGGGGTTAGGAACATAAGTTGGGACGAGGGACATTCTACATACATTCTTGGTGGAAACATAAATCAAATTTTATTGCGTAAGTGATATCAAAGTGATCACGTGGGTGACACCAAAATGAAAATATTGGGACAAGAAATTGTCTATAATTTGGTGGTCTCTGGTTTTTATGATATCCTTCATCTTGTGCGGTCTGCAAATATTCTGAATCGGTCGCGAACCGCATGACTGCCAGGAGAATTATATGTAAAATAATTTTCTTAAATAACATTGCAACTATATAACTGGAGTTGTTAAACTGTGTGCAAAGTAATGACGTTCCTTTTTTACGTTCTTAAATTGATTGCATCATCACCATTACCAATGAGATTATTCAACACAATCAACAGATCCTTAAAGTCACCTCTATAATATTATTAATTGTCGAGAATCACCATTACTTTTTTTTAATTTCTTGTATATGTATTTTTAAGCGTACATGAACATATTAAAGTACAATTTTTTTCAGTACAAAATTATGTCAAAATACAAAAATCTAAATTTGTGGTCGACACCAATTAGAATTAATTATTGATTTTGTATTGTATATTTTCATGCATTATTAAGATTATCTATATTATTTAATCTTTTTCTAACTTATTTGTATTAAACATCGATAAATTATTTTTTCATGTAAATGTATGTTAATAATAAATACCATTAGTTTTCTTACGATAACTGTTCTGAGAGTAGAATAACGTAATTATAAACTTCTTTAAGTCTCTTAGTAGTTAATTTAGAATCCTCTCATAAGAAACCAAATTCTAATCTCACCCGAATAACGAAGCGAAGTATGCCAATGTTTGAATTTTAATTGCGCGCCAAACTTTCAACTAATTTGGTTTTTGTTTGATCTGAAACTTGGAGGATGTCTGATTCTATCATTGCCGCAGATCTGCTCTCCCGGTGTCATCACCGCGGGGCTAGATCGATTCTTGTTGGTCTTATCTTAAATTACTACAAATACTTTATAACCTTCTTTCGTCGTATATTTGATCCGGGACCTTAAACAATCTGCGGAAGTCGTGGACTTTGGTAATTATTTATGTTTTAGCAAAATCTTTGTCAACTTAATACCTGTATTAATATTTAAATTTAAAATGCATCTATAATGTAGTACTATGTATATATATATATATGTACCTATGTATTCAGTATAAATCGGTCTACAAAGCGTATTTATTTGTTGTTTTTTAATTGATTTATAAATATTATACATAATAGTATAACGTGGAAAATAATTTATTAAACTCATTGATTGAACCTCAGCACCATATGATTTAATTTTAATATCTTTAGTTATAATATATCGTAACTAAGTAATTGCTTCTGTTGTGTGTAAATAAAATAAAACATCCGTCATCTGTCTTGTAATTTATTTACATTTATTATATTTTTTAAATAATATGAGAACTTAAAAATAACTTAATGAATCGTGTGATTCTGAATGCCTCTACCAGCAGTTTAATTCAATTTCATTTAGACATTTTCCTCTGGTGCTTGATTAACATTCATCATTTACATTTCAAATGAAGAATAAATACGCAAGTTTACTGGAACGTATTGTCCGAATATAACATGTAAGGTTTAAATTCATAAATTCATAAATTCACCTATCGTAATATATCACAGCATAATGTAATTCGTATAAGCAAGGATGAGTTTAGGTTAGCATAATATTAATGTATAAAGAAAAATGAGCTGGTGACGTAGTATATTGCATTGTGCGAATATATTCTGGCATCTGTAAACCGAAGAAACAATTAATTACAAAGGATATTATAACATAACTTTTTTTAATTAGATACCGATAAAATGTATTTACTTTTATTATTTCCATCTATAGATAACGTGCACCTCTCATGATAAAAAATATACTCAGGTTTATATGTAGTACAACGTTCAGTTTATTTAAAAAAAAATTAAAAATCTCACTTGTGGCTGACTTCCAAGTGAGAAAACTGCCACTCAGTATTCGTGAAAGAAAGCAGACAGGAGAAGAATACCACATATTTGTGTGGCGCAAAGTCACCGTTTTTTCTATTAATTTACATTGACGCCTGACACTCAATCGTCGGTTTTCAAGCCGCCTGACATTCCCCTTTTCGATATTTGTTTTCTTGACATGCCAAGGATCCAGTGATCCTGCCAGTTTTCTTTGTATAAAAGTAATCTTAAACTAGATACTTTAGTAAGAAAAAAGCGCGAGATTACAGATTAAAATATAATAGAATAATTTTGACTTTGATTTTCGTGTTCACATGTTATTTGATTTTAAAAATGTTTTAGAATTTTAATTTATCTTTCTTAGATTTATTAATTGTATGAGTGATCCAAAATAGTATTCATTGTTTCTTAGGTTTATTATGTTCAAACACTCGTGTCTTTGTGGGATTAATGTTACAAACCGTGTGAATGCACAAGTTATAATAATAATTTTTTATACTTGTATATTTATAATTTGTATTAAATCAAAATTAATACGTGTTATTCAGGAAAAAGTCATTAACTACACTAGGTTGAAAAATTAATTTTCAATATTTCCCATTATTCAATTAAAAACGTTGAAAGGCAATGTAAAAAAATATCCCAATAAACTTCTCATTATAAAAAAACCTTCACTGAACGTTTCGATTCTTTGATTATTTTACAAAAATGTATCTTTTACAGTATATTGTGTAGGTGTCGCTTTTTTCATATTAATGACCATTTCAAGAATATTCGTATATTATTGGGTATGCAGGCATTCTGTATTGTTTATATCAGAATTCATATAGATTTACTCATATGTACACCAAGCAGTTGGTAAATTCAATAATGAACAAATTTTACTTTTTCACTTCTTCAATATTTGCAAAATTACTTTGTCGCCTCATTTTATATTAATAATTAGACACAATACTTTGTTTAAACCACTATTTATTAATTATTCTACACATAATTATTAAGATACCATTGGTATTGAAACGTAGAATAATTAATAAATATTGGTTTAAATAAAGTGTTTTGTCTAATTATTTAATTTTACTTTGGTTATTGGTTAATCCACAGGATTAAGAAATATTCGCAAATACGGTTTTTAGAAGGAGAGAAAAAATGGTAAGGAAATGAATACTATGAATATTTGAGGTAATAGAAACAGAAAAAGTCTTTAGAAACACTTGGAATGCTCAGGTAAACCAAACATTAGCGGACGGTCATGTTAGAAGCATAGACTATAAAGATGAATGTAGATGAGGCAAAAGCAGTATATCGGCATGATAGTAAACTTGTTAGTTATTTTGATTTTCACAACTTAATTTTATACTGCACACACGTTGAGTTATTGTCACTACTAGTTTTGAGAGGTGCAGTCCTTCTGCTCTATTGTGTCCTATTGCCCGAATAGACTACAATATTATATTTAGTTTTACTTATCGCTTGATGATCAGAGGGACTGCACCCCTCGAAATTAGTAGTGACAATAACCCAACGTGTGTATAGTTCAAAGTTTAGTTGTGAAAATTAAAATAATCATGTTACATCACAAAGTAACCCCCATATCAATTAATGAAACTAGTTAGTTTTTCATCAGCTAGTTAGTCATTTACTGAAATGATTTGATAAAAACCCGAAATGGAAGATTTACAAGATTCTTTCGTAGTTTTCCCACTTCACTATGATAAATTTTAAGATTTACCAAGTTTCGGGCTTTTGCATTAACGTATATACATAAATAAATACATTATATCTATCTCGCATAGTCTGGGTAATTGGTTTTACCAATATCCCAGACTGTTTGAAACCGGGCTAATCGAGGAACTAAATACAAACAAAAAATGATAACTGGTTCCAAAAAACAAATTTTTTAATTTGTATGTTTTCTAATTGATTAATTTATTTTGAATTCGACTCCACAGCAAAAATAAATGTGTTCTCCTTAATTTCAAATGTTTTTATTAGAAATACATTTTATTTAATGTAATTTTTTAAAATACCTGTTTTTCGTAATTAATTTTTATTCTGTAAAAATTGTAATATCGATATTTGCATAATTTTCTTTTTTGCATTATTTATTATTCAGCGAACTGTAAGGCTACATTCAACAACTTTCATAATATCTCGACGAGGTTTCAACCATTCTTATAATTTTTGATAGTTGTTCAGCTGTTAGTTCTATGTATCGTTTCGCATAACTTTAAAACCGCTCAAAAGAGACTTGACTATATAAAGGAAAAAACCGATCATTTATGTATTACAAAATAATTTAAGTACCAATTTTTCACAATTTTCTTTATGTTGCTCTATTAAAATTTAGTTTGTTTTGAAATTTTCCAACCGGTCTATAGTGTATCCAGACTGATCGAACCCGAACTTTGCGAGGTATTGAGGAATTACTGTAAATAAAGAAATAATATGATTTCCAATAAAATAACTCTCCGTTCCGCAAGATGTGGTAGTTTCCCGTCGAGTGTGAGTCCGTATAGCTGTAGTGAGTATCATGATTAAATTACCACTCTAAAACTAATAATTCTCTAATCAATCTGCTTCGTGACGTAAGTGCTTCTGTATTGCGATTTTCACGCATCGACGTGTATCGGTGGCAACAAATCCACTAAGCGAGAAAAAAATTACGTCATTAATTCAGTTTCGGCAATTTATGGCGTGCGTGCGTGATCCCTAATAGCGGCGCGCCGTATCTAGCGCCGCGACGGCAGTTCGGAATACTAACACCTCGTTACACACTAAAGCGGGTGCGATGTTTCGTTCGAGAGACATTTTTGATGTGTGCAAATCAATTTAAATATTTATTAACCTCTTTGAAATGTTTAATATTAATCACAAATTATTTACGTATTTAACCACTTTTTATGTATTTTTTTAAAATTAAATTTTGCAGTATCACGTAACTGAATATTATTTTTATCACTAGTTTAGAGAGAAGCAGTCTCTCACCAATATGTATAAATAACAATTAAATTATAAACAGCCGGGTGACATTTTTCTAGTATTTCAGCCCTGCGTTCAATATTCTCAATGAAAACCAACCTCTCCCTCCTTTTCATGCCGAATAGTTCGGTACCTGACTGCATTTAATTTAGTTGTTTTCAGGAGTATGTATAGTATAAAGTTGAGTTTACTATAAAAATTAAAATTATGTTCTAATTTAGGTCATCTTGTAGGAGGTACAAATAATTTGAATTTTTTAACAGTCGATCAGTTTTTATCATTGATTTTAGGATATTTATAGATTTTTTTCGATCTTCTGTTCTTCGTATGAAATAATAACATTCATTTGACCGATTTTACCGATGTAAAATAAATTTTTGTGGTTCATAAAGTGTCTTGATTTATAAAACCGATGATAAAACAAATGTTGGAATATAAAATCAATGGAATATTCTGCAACTCGATTTTGACTACGCCATCTTGTCGCATATTTAAACTCAAACACCGTAACTTTTCCGACCTTACAACTCATCCACCCCACCCCTCCGGCTATTTGTCAACTGGTCGGGTATTTCCCAACCGGTCGGGTGATCAATGGCCTCAGTTGCTTCGAGTCGGCAGCGGATCTGACGCACTTTCCAACTGTTGTTACGTTTAGAGAAAAATCGACAGATGGAGACGGCTTATTCGCGACTCTCCAACCAGCCAATTTATCAACATGGATCAAATTCCTTGTTTAATAAATATGTATATATTTAATATTTATATAAATCATTTTCTATGAGATTTCAATCGAAAACAATCTTCTTAAATATTTTAATTGAATGCGAGGTCAGTTATGGAACATTTGCAACTAGAAATGGGTTTTTTTTCGAAGAAAAAAATTACAGCATCAGGTTTTTTCATTAAAAGTCAAACTACAGATTTTACAAAATACTAATTTTTTAATCCTTTAAAGAAAACAATTACTTTTCTTAATTATATTTATCCTTCATGGAAATATTACATCTTTTTAAATAAATAAAGTTAATTATAATAATAGTATGTTTCGTACTCTAGCTTAGCTTAGCTTAGAGTAGAAATGGTTCTCTATGTTAATTAATATTATGAAATGCCTATATATTTGATCTTAAAAAATATTATACATTTACTGTATATAAACATATTAATTTGTAACATTACTTCTTCATTTACTTGCGCTTGTTATTATATTGTATGTAAATAAATATTTATTATATGATTTAATAGATAGCTTCGCATTGTGATATTATATCATTATTATGGATAAGTATTAATTTAATTGAACATTTCTCTATTTGATAACATAATGCTTATTTCCAATTAAAAGAACACGTACATATATTGCTCCTGCTCATTTAGACGGATTTATATTCATCTGGCAAAATTCATACAAATGGAGAAAAAATATCAACGAATCACGTTTTCCCTTTAAATTCCTTCAAATGACTCATATCCAGTGATCTAATGGATTAAACGAGACCTTGTTATGGAACGCATTATCACAATTTGTGTATGGCGCTAAGCACTCCCTTCATCTCTAGTGCGAATCACAACCCTTATATTACGACCTACAGAATCCGGTATTAGCAAATCGTCCGTAATAAGTCACGACCTCGTGCTCTGAATACCGTATAGGCCATTCTACATGTAATACCAGACAGTCTCGCTTTCTATAGAAAATTCAGAACCGCCATCGCGCATCAGTTATCGGAAGGTCTTATTTGACCTCGCTTTAAAAACATGAACTTTAAACTGGACAAATAATAAATATACCATAAACGGACTCAATGCGAAAAATAAAATTAATCTGATATCTGATAATATGTGTATGATAATATTGCTATTTTAAACAGAAATGTAGCATATAGAAAGAAAAATATTCATACTTTATTATTTCATATTTTATTATTATTCAACTATAATAGACCATATTATAAATACAATATATAACTTTTTTTTTTAAATATTTTTTATTTTTAATACTTAAAGGTGTTGAGACATAATATTTAATGATATTATTCAATTAATTTTATATTTAACTCACGAGTTTCGGACCGAATTAGTTTCGGAATAATTATATTCATTCATCAGAATAATAAAAACTAAACCTTAACGTAAAATTATTATCTTTTGTTTCACAAATTTTATTTAAAAATATTTTTAGTAGGCTGATTGTATGAAATAAAATCATTAGTATAATGAAAGATTTAGGAAAATGTCTAACAATCCGACAAATTTTTAGGATAATACTGGTGGTTAAAAATAGTTGAGTATTTATGATATTTTGTATGTTTTAACACTCTTTACTTAATTTTAACGATTCTTAATTATCCAATTACAAAACTACCATTATATGAGATGATGTTGATGCTTGTAACAATATATTCATATCTAAAAATGTTTTACAAATGGATAAATTCAAATGTATGATTTTATATCAAACCAACTAGAAAATAACTACATAATTCAAGAATACGTGTGCAAATATACTGATAAATGTAATGAAATAATTTCAAAAAAAATTGGTGATGTTTTTATAATGCATTTAAACATACGCAGTATTCAAAAAAAAAAAGATGAATTTATTCTAACTATAAATAACTTAATTATAAAGCCGGACTGCATAGTTTTAACAGAAACATTCACAAATAACGAATAGCCACAATACCAATTACCGGAATATAACTATATGCAACAATTTAAAATACAAATATTTCTGATTCATTTGATCGAAACTACATATTCATTGTCATCTAAATTTGAACTGTTATCTAAACTATCTAATCGTTGCTAACATCACGCTATAATTTCATACTTTTGGATATTTATTTAATTCTTACGATTTCCTCTAGCTTTACTAACATCTTCTACGCAATCATTGGTATTCCTGTACCAAACCCATATTATCCACGCTAATATTTCGTATTGGCCCGTGGAATTATTCAAATAGGGAAGTTGGCGCCGTCTTATTGCGTCGTGAAAAAATGTTTTCTTAGCGTCGAGGCATGCGGCCTCGAAATGGGGTTGGTTGTTTCTCTTCACTTCAATTGACTTCTATAGGTGCGAATATGCGCACTGGGAGATTTCACGAACTAGCTCCGTCATCTCGGGAATACGTCTGGTTTCTTCATTTCTTGGTTGGATTCTTTTGAATAATATTCAGATTTTGGCGGTGCCTAACCATGTTGTTATTATTTGTCGTTGAATTTGTGTTGTCGTATTATGTTCAGCCATTTTTCCGTGCGAAATAAAATCACATTGACAATATTCTACGCAAATACACTTACTTCTACTTTGTTTCTCAAAATATATTCAGTCACTCTCCTCTTTATTCTCCGAACAAAAGTAAGTGGTTGTTACACGAAACATTGTTTGAAAATCTTAATGAAAAGTGAAGTTTAAAACGTGGCGGTTCTTGAAAATCGATCTTCGTATAAATAATGCTATTCAGATTAAATTTTCAATGAAATTTACACAATAATAATTTATACAAATAAGCCCGAGTTAGTGTGTGTGTTTCCTTATTTTTGAATAAAATTGCTTTAAAGTTAATGTAATACCTTTAGAGACAGTATTCATCTTCTTAATGTTTGTGTAGATTAACAAATCCCACCCATCAGATGTTTTTACCCCCTAACCACATTTCAAACCTCGCACAAATCTATTATTTCTTAATTCAGTTGTTGAATCGAGTCGTATTTATTATATAAATGTACTTGATGTACTTACATACCAAATAAAAATAAATACTAAATGAGTATAATATAAGTATTGACTGTAAAACAGGAATTATAATAATGTTTAAGAGTTTATATATAATAATTTCTATCAATATTTTTCTTAAATAAAATAAAACTAAATAATAGGAAAATTAATCTTTAAAAAAGGTTCGAACCTAGTAAGGCTTTCAAATAAATAATGAAGGACAAAAATATCGATTAGAGAAATGAAAACATTAATGAAGTTGTATTATTAGAATTTTTAATGAAATACCAGAAGAAATAAGAAAGCAGGAGAAACTACATAGATTCAAAATGAAACTGAGCAAATATGTGATAGATAAGTTGTAGTAAAAAGGAACGATTTAGATCTTGTTTATAATAGAGAATATATAAATATACCTATTTTTGCACTGCATCAAATACTATATATAGAATAACTAAATACATTACCATTCATAAAAGACCCATTATATATATTAAAGAAACAAAAAATTAAGTGGAGTATTTTATATATTTACTTATGAAGTTCAGGTAGACTGTATCGAAAAAATGCAGGTCGGTGTAATGAATGTCTTAAAACTCGCTCCAAAGCAATTAACTGCATCGTCCTCCAGCCTGAATTCATTCCAGAGACGCAGCAGAGGGGGGCCGGGGGGCCGTCTCGAGTGTTCCTCTCACCTGGTCTACCCCGCTCCCCTTTGGCTGCTGCGCGTTACTCTCGTTTTTTATCTGCAAGAACAAAAGGCCAGAGCGCGGCAGTCTGGGACACTTTTATCTCCCTGATCTAATGCACCTTTGTGGCTGCGCCACTGTTGTGCCCGTGCCCAGACGTGCCAACTTGTACGGCAGAGTGGGGAGTGGGATATTTCATTGAATAACTATTCATACTAGCGATGCCTAAAACTTATTACTACATATCTTGAAAAAATTCTTAAATATGTTCACATCACATATTTTTTACGAACCATTAATGCCCAAGACCTACTTCACGACTGCTTTCCAAACCTCCCGGTCCTGAGCTATTTCATCTCAGCTGACACTGTGCTGTTTTGCAACTTTCTCCCTCATATCATGCATAGATGGTCAAATATTTTAACATTCAAAATACTATTTTATTATTAATAATTAAAATTATAAATAGTAGTAGGTACTTCATTCTCATTACAGCTAAATTTTTTACCACTTCATTATTTTTGCTTAAAAATTTGATGTTTCAGTTTCCTTCCATTTTTGACAATATACTAGGTTAAGATTTTTTATTGGAAAAGACTTGTTCTTCCAGCGTAAAGTAAGCCCAACTTTTGCTCATGTTTGTCCTTCTCCTTTATTAATAATACACCAGGAAAACATCAATTATTTAGGTTTTATGTGTCTTTTGAATAAACTGGGAATACTTTATATATCTGATAAGCTCAAATAAGTTCTCGGCGTAAAGATTCAAAGTCTTATTTTCTTATTTTCAATAACAAACATGTTAAAATTTTTGTGAGAATAGTCCTAACGACAGTTCGAATTCTTCATCAATATTACCGGGTATCCTATTTTTAATGAGATTATATGTGATGGAAGAAAATAAATTGAGAAGACTTGAAAAATTTATTCGGAAATGCCTTCGCAGTAAAAGCATGAAAATTCATCGTTTCACCAATTTTGGAGTGATTTTTCTTATTATTATTTCGCAGTAATCAATATAACTAATTCATATATACAATTATATGTAGTAGATTATTAGATTTCTAGTATATTAACTATTGTGCCTGCCCAATGCAGTATATCCTGTGTAAAAATCACCTATTCCGAAATATATTTTATTATGTGCACGTGTTTCGAGAATTGGATTTATGTATTGACGGCTAACTACTGTATATACTCTTAAGAAATATAACTTTTCACCCACTTGCTATCTTAGACTCGTTATGATACCTTAGATTAATTAAAATAAAATTTGTATTTATTTACACAGTGAAATTGCAGATATATATTATCTACCTAAATTGATATGATATGACATATATAAATTTTCTATTCTTTTAAATCATGCCTGCTACTCAATTTAATCCTATTTGAATGATGTGCTGTACAAAAATCGAGTTTTGTTAAGGAATATATGATATACGATACCTTCATTATTTCGTTACATAATCTACAATAATTTTGATTTCATATTTCGCCGGTCACAAACGGGAATGATTTCGAAAAATGAAATACAACAAGTCGGAAAATCTTAAGTCGCCATTTTTCACAGGGCGGATCATAATCCATCTCGGGGATAATCACCTGGGGCAATGAGCTGCGCTGACATCACGGCCCAAAGTAAATCGACAGTCATCTGTCAGGTCTTCTCACTCCCCGCGGCCCCCTGTCCGGCCACGAGAGGGAGAGAGAGAGGAGATTAACTAATTTGGGAGCAACCCCGACTATTTTTAAAAATTTAATCCCGTTTCCGTGGATATGACGAATTACGTCAGTCTCATATAATTCGGAAGTTTATTCTTTTTTCAATTTCGTTTTTGATAAGCTCGGTAGGTAAGGATGAAAAATATTCCACTGATTTTTGTAATTTTCTTATCAATTGGAAAAATTAAGTTATGTCGTAACAATTTGCGTTTTTGTTTACTTCATAATTATTACTAAAAATTCCCAACTATTCAGAACATGACGCAGAAGAAAAATTTTTTTCCTATATTATTTATTAAAAAAAAAACAGTACCATATTCGTCAAGTTGTTATCAATAATGGCACTTAACTTGTTAGTTATATAAAATTATTTCATCTGAATTAAATTACTGTGATTGAACTTAATTCTATCACGTAAATCTAATCTCCAATCTCTTTTCTTACTAATGAACAGCATGTTGGTCAATCCCTAAGCCCCTATTTCCTCAATTGAAACAATCAATCACTATCGGTGTTGCGTCCATTAATTGATATCTCACTTAAGATACTCATTCCGACCGAATGGCACCAAAATCTTTTCAACCAAAAATTTACCAGATTAGTATAGCAGCACTGTATGATCCGACTATAAAGTGTTATTATTTATTAACCAAACAAATTATGGTCACCAAAAAAAAAAAACTCGTGATTTTAGTTAGACATCAAATATTGTCAAATTTAGTGAAACGTAAGAAAATGAAGAACACAATGTTTTTTTTTGAAATGCTAACACATTTTTATTTACTGATTCAAGTGATTTAATTTTTACGATTTCATATTTACCATTACTGAAAAAAATCATTTAAATATACGGTGCGTCGTTGTTAATTTCACGCTACGTCAAATTTTCTTTCTTTGACATTTCTTAAAATGATTGTCATTTTTCAAAAAAAAGTGGTATTAGACGAGCTGCGGTGGAAGTTTTCTACCTTTACATTAAAGAAGCAAAAAATTTCGTTATATTACGATACTTTTTCTAGTGCTTACTCTCACACCTAAATATATTTTTTTAAATGTATGAATTAATTTGAATTTCAATAAATAAATTAGAAATATATACATATAAAATCAATTTATCGAAAAAATATTTTTGCTGCTAACAGTATTCGAACTTGGATCTCTTTGAAAATGCAACATAAAAGTTCGAAAATGTTGGTGTAGCATAATCGGCTAATGTATTTCCCCGGATAGGAATAGATCCAGGTTCGTATTCCGGTAGCAACAAAAATATTTTTTCGATAAATTTATTTTGTATGTATATCTTTCTAATTTGTATTAAAAATATCATAGACCTGTGTTCTGAAAAATTGCAACTTCACAATAAGAATGTGCTCTCCTTAAACACAAAATTTATTTATATGGGTATTTAAATTTTTTGTCATACCTTACATTAAACGTATTGTGCTAGCTCTTTCTCAGTTGGAACTGTGAACTAACTGCCTTACCATTTTATTAATTTAAAAAACAAAAGTGTTTTATGCACATGTTAAGCTTTTATTAAAATCATTTAAAAAATATATTGTTTTTTATATGAAAATTATTTCCCTTAAATTTTTTTATTTTGCGCGGCGAAATATTTCGTCGATTATTTTTAATTTCTATATTGTTTGTAAATTAAATGACAGCGAAATAAATGCAACTTCAATAGTGTTGTTATCTCCCTACTAAAATCGACATTACCGCTTTTCAAAAATACTTTGAAATTTTCCATTATAAACGGTAGATTTTTTAACGACGTTAACGTTAACGTTAAACTGAGATTAGTAGAGTGATTGATGAGCCATTAGCGTGCCAGACTTGCTGCACGTGTAGGAAGGACACTACACAATCTTACTATATTATATTTTTTACCACCGAAAAATAAAAATTGGTAAAGATTTCTTTACTGCACACTAAGATATTTTGTATTATGTACTACCAACTGGCATAGTTAACTTACCGATACTAAAACAAAGTTGTTGAACGTTTCACACTTTTACCCCTGAGTACAATTTTGAATTTTCCTTTAGTGTTTGAATTTTCTGATGATGTCAAAGTTCTTTTTATATATGTACAATATTTACATGTTCCACATTACTGCATCACATCTGAGTACCTCTCGTCCGAATGAAACTCAGATATTTTTTATGACATCTTATTAAAAACATCTGATATTTATTGTACATTGCTGCCATTTATGTGTTATCTATATTAAATACATTAAGAAGTGCAAATATTTTTGGAGTTAATTTGTTATTAAAGGTTTTAGATTTCATTAATAATTATCTCTTATTGCAGTTGGAAAGCTAGACGTTTATATTGTTGCCATCAATTTATAACACAAATCAATATTATTGAAACTGATGTACCTACCGCGCTTACCATAATAAATAAAAAAAATTCTTTATTAAAAAAGAGGTATCATATGTGATTTTTTAATTCTCAGAATTCCTTGGATTAAATCACAAAATTTTTTTCGCTTATAAAGGTGACAAATAATTTTTCTACCTTCCAAGGATTAGCGGGGAAAATATCCCTTAATCTCATGACACGAGTCGTCCTTTCTAAACCTAACGAACTCTAACATCGTCAGCATCCCTAGCGGATCCCGTTTGAGATTGATTCCATCTCCTTTCATCCCTTCTATCTCAAAGCAATTTGTCTTAAGTGACCTTTAGCTGATTGGCAAGGTGAAATGTCTTCACTGGGTCCTCATTTGTCACCGGATCCACGTTCGTTAAACTGCCCCTGAAGGTTTTATTACAAGTTGTACGTCAAACAATCTTTGATCTTTATCCCCAGTTTATTTTTTCCGGTCCTTCATTCATGAAGTAAATAAACCTAACTCAAAAGTAATTTAAAGCAGCTTCAACTTTTTACTTTCGTAATATTTAGTACATATAATGTAATAGAGAATTTCTGAATATGCATAGAGGAATATATTTTAATGATTGTAGTGACATTTTTGTTTTCATATTTTCTAAAATATACTTACGTTATTCTACGATATTCTTTTTTCTTTATATTTACATGTTTTTTTCTTATACTCGTATTATACTATAATATGATTATTTTGTAAGTTTTTTATTTTATCAATTTATATTTTATTTTATTATCATTATAATATTATGTTCACAAAATACATAATGTTTATTATGTTACCTATTATATTATTATATTAAAAATACAAAAGACATATATATATATATTTATACTGTATTACATTTAAATATTCATTATTTTAAATAAAAAAATATATTCTTCAATTAAGATTACAAATCATGTTTAAACATACCTCAAAGCTGGTTTCTTTGGTAATTCTGTGCGGTAACACGTGCGGTAACACATGCGGTAACACGTGCGGTAACACGTGCGGTAACACGTGCGGTAACACGTGCGATAACACATGCGGTAACACGTACTGTCTTCAGGAATCGCAAAGACATTGGAAATTAATTGTTAATTGTATGTCATCATTCCTGGTTAGGTTAAGTTGGTTGTGGAGAATAAAAAGCGACACTTTTCATAACACATTTTCTCCATATTTGTGCGTTCTGACTCGTGTCTGGCCGTTGACGTTATCCACAAATACTATTTTTTCTTGTTCTTCAATGGAGCTACAGCCCAAATTGAGCCTGGGCCTCCCAATATACCACCTCCACAATACTCGGTCTTCTGCTGTCAATTTATTTACCAGCAATAGATCCGTAGTAACCTTCTTCACATTATCTTTCAAGATAAGCCTGAGTCTTCCCATCAGTTTTGTGCTCCCAAGATTTTCGTCGAATATACCAAAAAGCATAAAATTTTTAAAAATATTATATATCGTGTTTTGTGCATGTGCCTCAATGCCTGATTGGCATAAGTAAACCTTTATTATCCCACGTATTGCACTGAACTCGGAGCCACAGTCTTTCTCCTTATAATCTAATTCCTAATTCTGTTCCTAACCAATAATACGGACACAGCGCCCCACAGCCATCCTGAAGCTCGCGTACTGTCACACGTTTAAATTCCGTTGACCCTGGAACCAATGGGCCTGGTAGTTCAATAATTATATTGAAAGTTTTTTAGTCTTCTCTTTCGGAATTAATTAATACGAACTAACAGTTATAAAGAATTGTAACACAGGAATAAAATAAGGTATTTTATAATGCTTTATTAAATTCTCATTACATTTATTTGTAGGGAATAAAAGGTAAGTTTGTATGTATAAGTTTTATTTTCTATTTGTCTAAATGCCCCTAATTAAAATCGAGTGTTGTATCTTATCCGATTTTTTTCAGAAATACCCACCCTTCTACCTTTTCGCAGTCGATGTATTGTTTTGTTTATAAAATTTTCAAAGAAATGAACGTGTTGATTATCTCTTTAATTAAAAATAATAGATAAGATTCCAAGTGTCTAAGCTGTATTCTAAATGGAAGTCCATAGTATCCAAAATATATAGATAAGTTATTCATAAATTACATCCACTTGCAGTAGTTTCAGAACCTCTCAGAATCTAATAAAAATATTTATGTAATTTTATGAAATAAAATGTATCGTTTTTTATTTAGAAAATTTTTCAAGTCACAATCAAGGTCAAAATTAATTTAGAAGTCCCTTGAAAACCGAGGCTAGGGGGCTTGTATCATGAAGACCCACGGTTCATGCCCGCGATACACCGTTTCCGCTGTTCACTTACAAGACACTTGCGTGAATTCGTGCGATCGATACACATCGCGAGACTAGTGCGAACTAAGACGTCTAGAGTACCTAAACCCCGGACTTTCATTACCTTTCAGTTTAATGGCTTAAAATTCAAAAGGCCCCTCTTTTAAGTAAAGTAAGAAATAATGCGGTTCTTAACACTTCTTCTTTTCTCCTACGTGCCTTAGATTTACTTTGAGTTGCTAGTAGCTCGTCACTTGTTTGGGCCTATAATTTCACACGTGCGGACTCACCTTTCCAAACCCTCACCGTAGCCCTGCATACTTAAGCCAGATTCTTCCAACAAGTTGAACTATCCAGTGCCAATTTATTTTTACTCATTATCAAAAAGTTACTAAACAAGTACTCCCAACCTTTTTTATTGTGTAGAGACGTAGGGTGCCATTTGACTAGATGCCAAGCCACTTATTTGAAACATTACACAAACTGAACAAGGTGTCGGGAATGATAGGACACGCTCGGCCACTAGAATACGACACTCTTATCCTTTCATGGACTTTCACCCCTACTTACTGAAATTGCACGGCGCGTATCCTTCCTTGCCGAGCATTATTTTCAATGTAAAAGAATAACAAATATTCGTGCCTTTCGTGAAAATTCATGCTAATAGAAAGTAGTAAGATTTATTATTCATATTTTATTTCATGACTACATTATTTTTATAATGAAGTTATTATTTGGTAAAATATTAGAAAACTATTTAACAACCATCTAGCATGTTTAAGCAACGAGCTCTTATATTCTTTATAATATGTATTTTTTCTCCAAAATATTCATGTACTATAATTAACTCAAAATATTTTAATAAGTTATATGACATTCAAATTACATATTTTAATCAAATAAAATAATCGCTTGGTGTCTACTCAATAGAGCAATAAAATAACTATGATGTATAGTGAGGTATTTATTAAATATCATATATTTAGAAAAACATAATATTTATTTTGTAAAAGATGCATTTATTATCGGGAAACAAAGAATTTCCTCTAATATAGGCATACGGTCAATTTTTCACCGCGCTCCATTAAGTCTGGTAGACTTTTGAGTTTAGTCGGGGAATGTTTTATATGTTTCCCTCGCGTTGTTTAAGGGTTGTTTCCCTTTGCAGCTGGAGTACTACCTGCGTCCCGCTAAGCTACCCCCGGATCCTGAAGGTGGTGGCTTCTGATACAAGGTTTAGCTCTAATCCTTAAATAGCATACACTTTTACACCGTGGACCGAGAGAAGATAAAATATATCTGCTGGACATAACTCTAGAAGGGTGCTTTGGATTTAGAGAGGGGATTGTCAATAGCTTAGATGTCATAGCAGTAATACTGCTATAAAAATTGTTTTACGACGAAGTATCATCTATATCAAGCATGGATTTTCAAAACCATAATAGTTTATCGTGTAAGGTTCACGTAAATAAATATTTTTTTAAATTATCAGCATCTTAAGATGAGTATTTTACAATCACTTATTTACATTTTCATATCAAAAAGTGTCACTACAGTGTTCACTTTACGTTTTATAAATTTAAAAAACTGATCGTGTAACATAACATCCAACGTACAACATAATGTAATATCCAACCATTGGAATAACTAATCAGCTGCTAAAAAAAATAGCATCCGTTAAAAATTTATCGAAGATAATATATAATATAAGACTAAATGTGTAGATATCATTATTTAAGAATGCGTTAATAATTCTTTGCACACTGTCGAATTTCATAATACGAACTTAATGCAATGCAAAAATATTCTCGAAATATTTTTAGTTCACCTACGATATTACAAAGAAAATTATTTATTTATGTGAAAGTACTCGGTCATGCCTTGCTATAATTTAGAGTGTCCCCTCTTTGCGGGACACGCATAACTCTGTAACTTGGAGATATACCTCATTTATATTTCTTACTGTCACAAGAGACGCCTACTGAAAATTTTGCAAAGCGTGTACCACTCTTGATATGAGCTTTATGGTACTTTGTACACGAAGCCCCCGAGATATGACGCATTGTTTATGGATAAATTGTGTATTTAGTACATGCAATGATGTAGATACAATTATTATTTTATATATATGTAGATATTAAAACTATCAGTTCTACCGTCAGTATGCTCTCGATTCACGATCGCTTTTGGAGACACGGCTTTACCAAGGACGGATATGTTAGGTTGTCTGGGGTTATGTGCCGCGTGCCAGGGCGCCTTCATAATTGGTGAAACGTGGACTATGAATACTATTCACTAACGCAAAGTAGAAAACTGTGGATTGGGGTGGGTGGGGTGCAGAGAAGTTGGAAAAATGGTCGGGGGAGTTAGAAATGTCACCAGGGCACGCAAATGCTTTTCTATTCGTTTTAAATTTAGTGTTTTTAAAAAGCTGTTTTTAACTTTCTTCATTAATTTAAATTTATTTTCGTCTTTATTTCCTTTTACTATCAATACACTGTGCGATGAAGGTCTCCTCATGACTCATCTACCTACCTAATGGGTCTTTAAGCATCCTCTTCAATTGTAATATTCTTTGTGTTTTGAGAAATGGCCCGATCATTGCCACAATTTTTAGTAGAGATAATAGTATTCTTTACCTCGGTTTGTGCTCTGTCCTATGTGATTGTAATTATCATCATTATCAACCCCTTTCTATCTGCTGCTGGGTGAAGGCATGACAGGAAGGATGGATGTGAAAAAATATTATATTGAACACGTAATATTATCGGGTAACAAATGTTCATGTGATTGTCCAAAACACAAACCCATCATCTTAAATAAATGATATTAAATGATAAAATTATTCCACCACTAAAAGTGAACAAAATTTATATTTTAACGCAGAAGGATATTTCTGCAGCAATACCTTAAAGCAGAGGGATGTTTCTACAGTGATATCTCAAAGGAGAGAAACATTTTTGTAGCGATACCTCAAAGCAGAGGAACATTTATGCAGCGATATCTCAAAGTAGTATTGCCATAAAATATCATTCCATATAGTCACTGTGTTTTATCCATGTGTAAATTGCAAAACGACGAATTTCTACTCCAAATTGGGTGCAACTTGGCCGGCTCTGCACTGCGAGCTGCTGCAATAATGGTTATTTATACCGCTGTCAACTTTGGCGATTATCATATATCAAACAGGCGTCCATTTCACAGTTGACTGTACATGTAATAAATACACCAATACTTACGGACGGCAATAACATATTGCAATTGATTTTACCCCGGCACATGTCCGCTGAATGAGGAATAATGTGTGGTCACCGTATCCGGGTCAGCCTCCTGTTGGCATAATTGATTTTTATTTAAATAATTAACGTGAATCATGTCATATCATATATCCATTTTTACTTAGCTAATACGTCGGTTTTTCATATCAATTTTGAAATAAAATCAGATTTTTTCATAATACACTAAATTGTGTAAATTTAGATGAGATGAAATGAATGTCTCGTTATGTTTTTTGTTGAAACTGCTATCGCAAAAATTATACATATCTCTCCTGGTTTTAAAATCACAAAATCGCATTAAAGAAGATCTCATTGCTCAAATCCGTTTGATGTACTACAAGTATATAATGTTTGCAGATTACAATTCGGGTTGTGTGTAGGTATATGTTTGTGATTCGGCACTTAGGAGACTCCTCTCATTATCATCAGGTGGATACTCCCGACAGCGTGTTGCAGAGTGGGATGCTGGGGTTCTGCCCTCCGGGAGACACGGCCCTGAGGTCTATGGTGGACCCCAGGGACTATGATCGCCTACGGTACTTCCAGATGAACGGGGGCGCGCCCAACACCTTTGAAGAAACTATACACAGGGTGAGCGGGAATGGGGATATACTGATCATCCAAGAATTGCTTGATCTTGGTTTTCAGACTATTTTTGCTGTGCATACTGTGTCTCCAATTATTTTTGGATCCTTTAATTATTTTCATTTTACTTCGAGGCTACTTAATGATCTTTATAAATCTTGTATCGTGAATGTTTCCGGTCATGGACACAAGTTTCATAATTTTGCATGTTTTTCGGGATGTTGAATATCGCATCATTATTTCTAGGTAAGCTGATCAAATTTTTCTTTTTATGAATTCTGCCTATTGTTTTATATATTATATTTCATTTTTTTTAAATCTTCTTCTGGGGGATGATAAGACTAAGTTAATTAAATTGTTCATATCGATTATTATATGCACGAAGCTATTTTAAATATTTATTTGCTACGTAAGAGTCCATGACGTCGTTTCTGATTTGTCTCATAATTTTATTTTAAATAACTAAACTACTTTTTTATTTTATTTTTTTATTTGCTTTTGCACTATTTGTACCAACGTACCTAGTCGGAAATTATATTTGTTGTAAAAGAGTTCATTTAATTTTTTTTTTAATTTTTCTTGTATTTGTCATTCAATCATTAAATGACATCCAATAACTACTTTTATCTTTCAATATCTTTTTAAGACAGTTTACAATAACTGTAAATTTTTTTTTTCTTTTTATCGATTAAAACTGTCATTGTGTATTTTAAATAACATTTCCTCTCGATTTTCAGTGGAATATTTGCATGTTAATGTGTAATAGTAAATTTATATAGTTTTTCTCCGTGATAGGTTGTAATAGTCACTTTATTATTATTTCTTTATAATATTGGTTTCAGACAAACGAATTATAAAAATATTTAATAAATACATGTGAATATTTTACGACTGGTGCACTATATACTCGTATATATCTTTATTCAATATGAATATAAATGTCAATCTTAAAAAGCTGATTTTTAACTAGATGTGGGTAAACTTTTTGGTTTAGTTTTAATGTGATTTTTATCGGACTACCGAATTATTTATGAACATATCAACTCAAAATCCTATAACAATTTCCACCAAAAAATAAAAGGCGCACGGATCACAGCGCTGCAGAATCCGTAAAATCGCTTTACGACGGGCGTGATTATAGCTCGAGTCTGTCCGTTATCCGCTGTCCAGCCGTTGCTTTGTTTGTGTCCACATCGGTCAGTCATAAAATCTTTGATGTCCAAAGCGCTCCTTATCCAGAAGTTTTCTTTCTCTGACCCCTTCAACGGAGCAAAATAAGATAAAACAGAAATATATATAAATTTGTGAACGCATACATTGTTATTTTTGCGCATATTCCTTAATACTTTCTACTAGAATGAGTTAATAAGATCATTTGTTTTCTGCTAAGGATTTGCGACTGAAGTATTTTTAAACTTATTATGCATTCACATGACAAAATATTCACTTCTTGCACTCCACAATTCGACTGTTAATATTACCGATTCGTATATCAATTTTTTTTTATTTTGTTCACCATTGTGTGGTTTTATGGTTTAGTTTATCAAATTTGTTTTTCGCAGCATGACTTGCATGGTTCTCGCATGGCACCAGTTACTGTTCACGAATATAAAATATGATATGTGTGTTATTCTTATAATGTTCGACGTGCTTGTTTGGTCTAGCGGTAAAATACTCGCCTAGCGATCAAGTGGTCGGGGACCACCAAGTTAGTCCTATTTTCATAGCACAAGCGCTTAGCTTAGTTTGAAAATAGTATGAATATTGATGTGACATGTATTCCGTGTACGCATCTCTATTTTTTTGAAAGTCATTAAATATGATGATTACATTTTTGTGTATTATACATTTCTTTCTAAATCAAAACTTGTTTTTTTGTTCATATTTTTTTTAAATGTGTCAAGTTTATAATTACTTATTTTCGAAACATTTTTAACATGTCTGATTGGGTGTAGTGAAGAGACAATCAAATGAAATCGATGGAACACCAAAATATTCAGACGAATTCACAATCTAATGTGAAATGTATTTTGTTTCAGTTAAAAGTACAGGAAGCGATGAAGAAAAAAGAAAAATTTCATAGAGAACATGAAGAGGTATGGCTACTTACTCGTAATCCTTTCAAAATTTTTTGTTCGATAACATTTTTTGGTTTTTCAATCTTCGCGATTCGTTTCTTGATAAAATAAAAATTAACACATATTTACTAAAATTAAATTAAAGAAATATCTGTTTGGAACATTTATAATCACTATTTACGACATATTCGAATAACGCACACAACGACGAACAAATTGGATCCTGATTATATATTACCTTCTTCCAAAATATAATTGTTGTATTATTTATGGATTCATATACATCTATAATTCATAGATATATGATTATTATTACTGATGAAAGAAATATTAGAAAAAAATAATGAAATAGATAAATCACATACCTAGTCCAGTGAATCACCAATTTCATATGTAAGGTTTCAGGTTTTAGTGGTAAAAATCGAATTTAGCGACTTTTGGCGCAGTTACAATTGTACGAACTTTTTGACATTTTGTATATATGTATTAATTAGGACTCGATCTTAAAAAATAACCTATTATAGAAAAATTATAGAGCAAAGGTTTTGTTAGAGCATTATTTATAATTATTTTTAATAACGTGCCGCGTAATGAATATCAGAATTAGGGGTTGATAAAAAAGGAACAAACGGTCTCGTACCCTCATAATACCTTGTTGAATCCACCTGTTATTGAAAATCTGTCAAAAATTAGTGTATTTCAGGTGTACGTCAATCGTGATAACGTCAATACATATTTGTTATTTACCTGAGTACCCTTTCTAAACTTCAGTCATCTGGTTCTGATGGTAGAAGAAAATGAGGGGGAGAATGAAGATTATTTTGATAGAAAATATATTACGTGACGTATTGGTACCTACAGATCTAGATGGTATATAAATTATTAAAATAATGTCTCTACCGATGCTGTTCTCGATTTTATCTTCATTTTGCTGCCAACATATGACTTTCGTGAAATGTTATATAACGCTTCCTACAGTATATGAGAAAACTATATTATACAAGTTTTGTGCATACTTTATTTACAGAGTAGACAAGAAGAATGGGTGGCAAAGCGTATAATAGTTTCAGTTTAATAGGATATTTAGTAGAAAGTTACTTTGAACATCTGCGCCAAAAATATGAATTTTTCCCTTTTATTGTTGCGATGCCATTTTAATTAATTTCGTAATGTATTAACTTATATCTAATATTATAGAATCGTTAACATGCAAAGAGCCTCATATATATAGATTATTATTTTAATATCTAATATATTTACAAATTTACCTGTTCTTCGTTCATACGAAACATGATGATGAAAGTAAACTTGTGACACGAAACTTTTGACCAAATATTGTGGCAGTTGTTACGAATCGCTTTGAAATATGAGTTTACCGTTGTAAATTGCATTATAAGCCTTCGTAAAATAGGCAGAGTGGGACATTCCAAAACTCTGAGTGCCTTATTACCGTCGAAAACTTTGGAAATTGAGGGTAATAATGTTTCTTCAACGTGTGTTTCCGCCTTTTAAAGTGAAATTTTCCGAAACAAGTTCCGTCGCGGCCGTCCTTTGCATTAAGTTCCCTTTGGATGAGACAAAGTCGGTGATAAAAGTTGGAAACTTTCTGTTTAACTTGTTATCCCTTTCTTCTTTTCCTTGTTATCAATGCTTTGAGTAACATTTTTGGCACTTTTATTTCTGTCAGCTACGCTTTTTATTTGTTATTTTCGTGCCGCGTACTGAGAGCATTGTAATTTAGAATCAAAGAGTAATATCTTCTAAGACAATCTTTATCTTGCACCTTTTTGTGACGTTTATAAATGCTGCGGTTAGTTTTTATTTACACTAAACATATATCTTTTATATACATAATTTGACTCTTTTAATCTTGTCCTGACAATAAAATAGATTTGGTCATCTAAATAGTAAATTACAATCTAAAAAAAAATATATCATTTTTCATCAAATAATAATTTTTATTGTATTACGATCCCTACTATTAGTTTCTTCGTTAACAAAAATCAATATTCCGTAACCCACATCGTCGTATGGCACATATTTACCACCATGAGACACAAATATCTTGGCTCATCCCTTGTTTAAAGGAAATCCTATTTATTTTCGCGGAGCTTGCCAAAAATCTGCTTGCATTTTGTGCACAGAATGGAAAATTTCTGCCGTAGCAGGATTTCGGACGATGATAAGAAAACTGCAAATTATATAACATGTATTGTTGTTTCTAACATTTTTAAGAGTTGTTACATAAACAAACTTGCGTTCGAAATGAAATAAAAACGTTATTGTTATTATTTGTTATTTGTACATTTTTATTGGGTTCTTAGTTCACACTTTCACACTTTCATAACCTAAAATAATGTGGTCCAACGAATTTTCTACATAACCTCTCAACTGAAGTGTATTATTTATTGTTTATTATTTTTCCTTTTGTACCCTTGATACAGAGTCGTAACTCACATCGGCTGAATTTGCGTAGTGCATATCCGTGGCCGGGTGAAATTAAAGCCGTTACATTCCAGTCTTCTGCAAAGTTTCCTCGCCTCTTTTTTTTGTTTTACCGCCCATTTTCTTATTTTTTTCATTTCCATCTTCCCATATTTCTTTCGATGGCAACCCCATCTCGTTTCCCGCCGCTAAGTCCTCCTATAATATTTTTGTTCACGTGTTTTACGGCTGAATATTTCATTCATCGAAGCGCCATTTATTTATTACTTATCGAGTTTCTATTTCAAACTGGGAATACATTTTTCTCTTGCTGACTATTATTGCCATTATGGTTGGCTCACGCGACACTGAGTTAATGTCTCAATTTTCGGAATGGAATTAGAGCGAGAATATTTTTTATATTACCGGTAGATTATCATTACTTTCTGATTCTTAAATAATGACATTAGCACCTTAGTTCCGTTGTCTAATTTAATACTCTCTAGTTTAACTTTAATGATTATTGTAGACAAATAGAATAGAAACCACTTATCGTATTTATGTAACAGTGATGATTTTAATTTGCAATACTTTAGATGTTTCCCTTTTCAATCATCCATTAGTTGGGATTTATTCGTTTTTAATTAAACACATTTCAGTTTTTCATCAGTTCATCCAAACTAATCGTATGTCTATTGTTATTTATTTTCAGATCTTACGAGACATAAGGCACGGCTTACTGCATCTCGGGAGAGAAGGGGGTCGTGGACCAATGGGAGGTAAGATAAATTCGGTTAACCGAAAAAAATTAAAAGTGAAAAAATTCTAGTAGAATATTACTAATACAGGAATATTTAATATTCTATTTTTAGTATGTGTAATTATTTTAATTAAACGTTATTTTCATATTAATATATTATTTTGTTTAAGTTTTATTTGACGATTGATCAATATTACAATACTGTTCTATCTGATTTATAACAGTATCGCCTAAAATAAGCCACTGTTTCAAGGCTTCCGCATCGTGTGAAACCAGGTTCAAGCGCGGCTTAGCGACATTTTTATGTGTTTAAATTCCATTAAGCCTCGTTTAATCTTAAGCTTTGTATTTATTTATTAGCTTTTACGCTTTTATTGTGTATAAAATCAATAGTTTAAAATACCTGCGATCTTTTACCCTTCTAAATTAAATTTAAAATGTGTGTTTGTTGACTTCTGAGCAGTGCTTTTTCTTATCAAATATTTAACGAGTCAAAAAATTTTTGTTTTCAGTTCAATAAAAGTAATTATTTAAATAACGCTGATGTTATGTAGATTTGATTGCAATCTAATAAAATATAAAGTTCAGTTAATTTGAATTCTTATATTATTTTGATCTCTGTATCGTATACTATCATTATATGATTGGTTATTTTACACATTTAGTCTAACAAGGACTGTTTTATTCCAAAGCCGTCATATACAATGGTAAAAAGTATTTAAAATTTAGTTCCATAAATCGCGACACACGCATATTTATATTTGTCACATCCTCGGCGACCCTGCGACGAAGTTATAGGCACTAAATCCCCGGCGGGCCGCCGCAAAACATGCAAAAAACTGCCAATTGCGACGTGCAATATTTTGCGTTTGCAAAATATTTTAGTGTATCGTACATAGGTATATTTAAAATATTACATCCATTTCCCGATTAAACCTCGGGGTACTGAGATACTTTTTTTTCGTATGTTCCTCTACGAAACATGCTTTTAAAATGCAGTGAATATAGCAAAGGAGGTATAGTATTTCTTCGCGAAAATTCAACGACATACAGAAAAAGACGACCAGTTTTACTGTTCGTCGAATATACTTGAATTTTTTGATGCAGTTTTGCGAGTGTATGCGGAGGCATTACTCTAGTTGTTGATGGTAGATTGGTTGAACCCATACGGTTATACAAGCCATACCAATGCATAGGGAAGGAAAACCATTGAACGTGAGAATATTTTTTGTTCTGATTTCAGATTTTTCTGCTTTATTAAAATTATGTAGCTTTTTTATAAAAAGTATTTTTTATATTCAATAAACATTACGTTGGATTACAGGTGGATCATTTTCATAATAAACGACTAAAGATAATATAAGAAGTATATTATTTTATATTAATATACCAATGTAATCCAAATAAGTTAATTTTATTATTGCATGACGCTTTTTTGAAAGACCACAACATTCTACAGAAATAATATAAATAATTATAAATATACAATTCTTAGTGTGTATTCAACGAAAATGTGTTTAGATTACTATTTTCGAGAACTGAATAAAAAAGCACTTAAAAATCAACGTGTACTTGTAGAAATGAATTGGTACATTCTATTGCTATCTAAATGGCATTTTAAACCAATAAAATGACTTGTACAATGGCCAACGAATCACAAAATAGTACGTCATACTTATAATATAATCATACTTATAATATAATATAATCATACTTATAAGTATGACGTACTATTTTGTGATTCGTTGGCCATTGTACAAGTCATTTTATTGGTTTAAAATGCCATTTAGATAGCAATAGAATGTACCAATTCATTTCTACAAGTACACGTTGATTTTTAAGTGCTTTTTTATTCAGTTCTCGAAAATAGTAATCTAAACACATTTTCGTTGAATACACACTAAGAATCGTATATTTATAATTATTTATATTATTTCTGTAGAATGTTTTTGTAAACTCTTGGTTAGATATTTAGTTAATATCTAATTGTTAATCACTGGGGTAAAAGGTTTCGTTTTTAATTTTCGGGGGTAATTAGATTATGTAAATGTAAAGTAAAAGGATACTGCGAACTCCTCTGTCTGGGTCAGCTTTGTCGTGCTTGATGTTGTCGGGGGATGGTACATTCAGTTTTTTTATATAGTGATTAACAATAACAGCTTATTTACTAATGGGTGAAACGTTATTAATTGATAATAATAAAATAATCAATTAGTGAGTGGACTCTTGGGTAAATGATTAATAGCTATTAATTAATTAATATTTGTGATTGATTTTTATTTGTCCTTTTGGACAATTCTGTATTATGCTTTTAGTATTTTGTAAAGAAATGAATTGATGATATGTGATGCTGTAATAATGTCACATGAAAATGTGCTACGAAAGCATGCATTACTGGAATTTCTGGATTCGACCCTGACCTTACAAGAATATACAATTAGTATGGTTTAATCACATTCAAAATAAAATAGATCATTCTATATGAAATAAATTTTTCATTTTGTTTTACAACTCCGGAAAAGTTCGCAACCCCCGCCCTTCGCAAGTTGCACGTTCGCCGTTAATCGGCTTAGCTCTCGCCGCCGTCCTAAACCCATCGATAATATTTGGAAATTACAACGCTTCGGTATTTTTTCCGCCGGTTTACTTGTTCGATATTTGAATATTCGTTTCGTTTTCCGTCCAGCGATTTAAAATTCCATTTGTCAAAAATCCTACACACGGATGGCTAAAGATAAATAGACTCAGTGGCTGAAGTATGATTGGTGAATATTTCCCAAGATGAGTTTTTTTTTTCATTTTCATGATTGGTTTTGAATCGATTCTACGGACGGGCTTTATTTTTTGCAATTATTTTTTATCTGCCATTGTTTTGTTTATTGTTTTCTCTTTTTAACTAATTTCTTTTAAAAATATTTTGTGCGTAATTAATGTTTTCAATAATTTTTCTTATTTTTTTGACTATTATATTTTTCGATAACAACAACGAGAACTACGTTAGTCAGTTCCTCTAAAATCTAATATAATTTTTTTTAAATTCAGTTGGAATATGCTGGTTTATTGGTTGGGTAATAACGTCTCGTAGTTCCTAGAGATCCGTTTTGTGTTTTTAGTTAATTGTATTTACTCGTATTATTTTCGTCTCATCGTACTGAAGATACAAAATTATTCTCGTAATGACTTCCCAAGTACTTTTTGGTGTTACGAAGTTTCAACATAGTTTACAATAAGAGCTCTACACATTACGTTTTCAAACCTGTAAGGAAACTTTTTAAGAACATTGTTTTGAAAATTCCATTTTGAATTTCTTCATGTGTTAAGAATATCGGTTACTTTTATCATGGTCGTTTTCAAGAAAAAAAAAATTATATTATATGCAATTTTATGACAATGCAAATTTGATTTCATAATATTGATTTTAGTGAATGTCGGAAGGTAATATGTATGAGGCGAATTCATTTTCACGGAGACTAAGCCTGATTTATAAATTAAGCAATGAACGTCATCTTTCTCATCACATTTCATAGTTAACGAGGATTCTGGATTTCCAAGAGTAACAATTCACTCCACAGCGACACATGATGATAATCTCAGTGTGTTTTCCAGATGACACCTACATGTATGACGAAGACGCTCGTATGATGGGGCTGGCTCCCGGCCACTGGTATGACGAGCCACCGTACGAAAGTGACCCTGAAGATTTCCTCATGGGAGGAGGTCCCGTACCGACAGCTACAATCCAAAACGGAAGAGTTTGTTTCACCCTTAACTTGAGGAATGAACCTAGGGGAGAAGGAGTAATTTCCTTAAGAAGTGCCGGAGACATATCCTTGCCCAGAGAAGGCACCAGAGGCGCCCCCAGAAGAGGTCTCATCCTTCCCCAGTCTGGTCCCTATCCACCGACGATAATCCCCCTGAGATCCGCTCGCGACAGAGAGAGCGGAGACTATGCAGGATCAGATATACAATCAGTAAGCTCTCGTTTGTCTGGCCTTTCAGTTGAGACCGGCCGCTCGGAGCTAACGGACGGTGGACAGAGGGGGAACCAGGCGGGGTACAGACAAATGGCCGCGTACAGAATGAGAAGGGCAGAAGAAGGACTCTCTCCGCACAGTTCAGACTACGAGGACCAGGAAGAGAGTGAAAATGATTCTCAACACGTAGCTACCGTTCACAATGTAAGTTACTAAAAAAATTATAACTTTTAAAATAGTTTCTATTTTTTCACAATTTAATTATCCTTCATATTTTCAGTCTGCGGAAGATTGCGAAGGAGTATCCGGATTAGTAGGAAGAGTCCGAGGTCTGCGACAAGATGTCCAAAGAAAGATTTCACGATTACGACAGGAGCAAGGAGTAGAGCAAACCCCGAGACGACCGAACAACGACCAGGCATTCCCTTGTTCTAACAGCTCCTTCGAAAGTCTACCGAGTGGATCTGGAAGTAGTAAGTTCTGATTGCTGTCAGAATAATCGTATATCTTAAAAATGTAATGTAACAAATAGTAATATTTGCTTTTCTTTGCAGGTACGCAAGCGCTCGTTCGAGCGGGAAGCAATCACTCGTCTATATCGGCGGAGGATAATCGCGAACTCAGTCCGACGGGTCATGGACCGCAAATCCTTTGCAGGGCAAGGGCTCTTGTGGACTATAACCCAAGTTCTTACGACAAAGATGCATTGCGATACAAGGTATTTTTTGTATTGGTTATTTATTTTTTTATTATTTCGTACTTTTGGGAATAATTATGGATTGGTGCTTCGATAATGTTTGACAGTTGTATCAATATCATCGTTTTTCAGAAAGGAGACGTCATCGACGTGATCAATATGAACGCATCTGGTCTATGGCGAGGTATAGCGCACAATCGCGTAGGGCACTTTAAGTTTATAAACGTGGAAGTGTTATCAGACAGAATGATCAGGAATAGTTCCAGCGCCAAGTGGCTTCACAAGAATGCCGCGATGTACGGTTTCCACAAATCAAGGCCCACTACAGTCGAAGAACTGTTGCACAGGATAGGAATGCAAGAGTACGCATCCATATTTATCATGAACGGGTATGAAGATCTAGAACTCTTTAAAGAAATCGAACCGTCCGATTTGGATTATTTAGGGATAATGACTGCGGACCACAGAGCCAAGATCCTGACAGCGGTGCAATTGTTGCATGACTTGGATTGTAAGTAAATCTCAAGACATTATATGATTTTCTGTTTTTTTTTGTTTGCTGTAATATACTTTATTCACAACTAAATAAACTTTCTTTTTAAATTAAGTCCGTCTTTTATTACACATCTTATAATAAACACTCTTTATATCGTGCTTTTTAACTTTTTATTTCCTCCATGCATGTACACATAATTGAATAACTGTTACTATTGTATCATGTCAAGTATTTGACTAATTCTTTATATTACGTTCACAGGCAGCGAAGGAGACATTCACGGATCCAGCTCAGAAGGAGACGACTCAAAGAGGGGCATGACGCAGCAAGTGGAGTCACCCTTCGGGAGACGACAGTTCCCCAGGGACTCGGGTTGCTACGATGCTCCTCTTCACATTAAGACATCTCCACTCATCCACCGCTCGGACAACTCTGACCACGAGCAGAATAGCAGCGATAATACATCCAACAGCCCCAACAATTTGGATTCGGTAGTGCAACAGTGTAGTAACGAGATCATGAAAAGAGTGGAGTCTCAACAAGTTCACAAACACAACACTATAAAAGATGATAGAATCGAACAATATCACCCAAACATTCCGGTGCCAAACAGTGTAATAACTAGCAGTGTTAATAATGAAAAGTGCGTCAGGACGATGGATTCTTATGTTATTGCCAGAGGGCAAACCGTGTCAGTGGAACCTTCTAGAACGAGGTCAAATATCATAAATAAATCAGCTTTGCGCAAAAATGCAATGCCAACCCTATTGAAAAACTCTTCGAGCAATGTCGGACCGCGGACCTCGGCCGTAGCGGGACAGCCGTCAGGGATAACACACGCCTTAGTGGAGGACATCTGTGAGTCTGATCACAAGTTGAACGTTGTTAAGTATATCGTGGGCGGGGTCAACAGTGGCAACCAAGAGCCCAGCAGTGGTGGCTCGGGTGGAGGTTGCTTGTCTGAAAAAAGTAGCGACTCCGGAGTCAGTAGCAGTTCGCTCAGCTCGGCTCCGTGCACAAGAGAGCCTTGCTCCAAGCCGCAGCCTCTATGAAATTCGCTTCAGACGGAGGTGGTGAAGTCTTTACACAAAAAGAAATTAACCGGTCCGTTGATTTGTGAAAAATAATTGTTTTACAAATGTTTAAATAAATCCTCGACGCAGAAACGGCTGCTGAAGTTTTTTTGAAAGAGTAACGTGGATGTTGCAAATAGCAGAGAATATTAATAATTGTATTTAAACAAACATGTGATATGTATGAAAATTATTGAAGTATGTGATCGAAAAAAACAGTTATTTAACTTTCAAAGTGTATACAGTTTTCAATATTTTCGTTAAATTGTATAATTTAATATTTAGGCTTTGGTTTAATACAAATATCATCGATTGCGAAATGTTAGTAACTCCTTAAATTTACCCGTATATAATAATAATACCCAATTTTCTTATAAATCGTCTGTAAAGTTTCAATTGATTTAATACTGCTATTAAGTATTTATTTTGCACAACTGTAATTTTGTGGGCCTAATAACACTGTCCAATAATCTTAGTTTTGTATTTTGATATATTCATGAAATCCTATTGCAAGGTTAAAGCAGCATAAATATTTATGTACATACATTGAAAATGCCTGTTGATAATGTAAATACAACTAAAATCTCGTATAAAATGTTAAATCTTTTTTACAATAATTAATGAAGCAATAAAAATTAGGTAAATTACACAATTCAAAATCTTCTTTAGGGGACATGTTGTAAATGTTAGTTAGATAACAATTTAATATCTAATAATGCCATTTATCTTGAGTAGGTCCAGTATCTTGGCCTATTTTTTTTTTGCAAATTTACATAAGATTTTATTATGTACATATTTTAAGACAATTGAAATTCTCGTTTTACATATTTTATTATACCTTTGAACCCATTATTTCTTTGTTTTCATACAATTTATAAGTTAACATTCCAACTTTTCATATCTACAGCGAATTTTCAGAATAAATGTTTATAATATAAGTAATGTTGCAAATTTAAATGTTCGCCTTCCGTGTGTAAAATCGTTGTAAATCAAAAATAAATGTAGGTGAAACATAAATAAATGTTGACTGTAAAATCATCCTTTCTATTTATAAAAAAGACATAACTAGTCTACGAGATTTTGTAAATAGCCATTTATTAAATACTTTTTACATTTAGCCATTTTCTATTTAACATTAAATAATTTATGTCATCTGATAATAATATAACTAATTTATTTAATATGAACATTGGCGTAAGTAGATATATATTTATAAAAGAAAATATGTACGATGTATGTTAATTAATAAATATCACATTCTTACGAAAAATGTAGATATTTCTTGCCAATCTGTTTAACATATAGAACAATGGAGTTATGATTTTTTTGTATTATTACAATGAAAGATGTGTATAATGAGAGGTTAATAAAATAATAAATTTATCAATTATTGAAGTAATTTTTTTATTATTATAACCTTTATCTAAACTAATTATAGCTTTCATTTTGAAATAATTTCAAAGAAATATTTAGTACCCACAAGACCGATGGATGGTGCTAAACTTTAATTTAGTTACTCAGGTGTTTGAAAAATTATAGTACACAGTTAACCTATGTACTACATTTAACCTATTATTATTTGCAAATACCAATATATTGAGCTATGGGGTCAATATTTTTTAAATGTCTGGGAACAAAAATAACACATCGGAAACATAAAAAGTCAATACTTACCTACTACATTATTTTAGATGAAAAGGTACGTCTAAAATAATAGTCGTTTGGATGATATGAAGCACATGTGAGCACCTATATATCTAAATAAAACAAATCATTATCTAACATTGGATGAACGTTGACTGAAGAACATAAGAAAAAAATGAGACTTATAGAGAATAAACGGTATATGAGAAATAAATATTAATCCTACCAAATAATATAATAGTCTATTAAATTAAACTTCTAAAGATGAGCTTCCATATTATTATTTTGATGGGAAATTTATGTTCCTGTTTTTATGTATAAAATAAAAGTGAGATTAATACAAATAGTTGATGACGACTCCTATGTCAAAGTCCTCTGATCAATGTGGTTCGTTATGTGCCATGCAGAGCTCGACGAATTTGAATTATAATAAATCAAACTTAATATATTATCTTATTAAACACTAATTTAATGTATTAATTATAAATATATACATATAAAAACAATTTTGTCGAAAAATATTATTTTTGCGCTACCGGGATTCGAACCTGGATCTCTTTTTCCAATCCGGGAAGTACACTACCAATTGTGTATATATCGTTCCATTATTTGAAAGCCATCTACATTATTTTTACGGAATCACAAATACCTTTGTGTAAACCGACTGCAGACGCCAGAATTATCAATTCATTTTTATTAAATATATAACACAATTGGTAGTGTACTTCCCCATATTGGAAATAGAGATCCAGGTTCAAATCCTGTTATTTCGACAAAATTGATTTTATATGTATATATTTATAATCAATACATTAAATTAGTATTTAAAATATCACAAACCTATGTTCTGAATAATTACAACTTCACAATAGGAATGCGTTTTCCTTAATAATATTAACTTATTGTATATAATTTGTTGTATATGTTGTCTTCCACTTGGGATAAAAGCTACCAATTTAAATTATGCTTCGTTAATATAATATGGTGCTACAGTTTCCACAGGGCCCACTATCTGCAGAAATCGGCGACTGTCTTATATAGATAAGCAAAGATTATTTATAGTATAAAATAAATAATTATAATTAAAAAATCGAAATAGTGCAATATTAAAATACCCTCATATTTATGTGTAAACTTCGTTTGTGTGTTATGAGTATAGTTCACTCGAATGGAAGAAGGAATTGTAATTTTGTTACATTTTAAAATTTTATTAATTTTAAAACGGTTGCTTACCATTGTATTTTGGGTAGGTAGGTAAGTAAATATGTACTAGGAATGTATAATTTTTGAGATTCAAATTTTTAAGTAGGTAAATTTAAATTAATAGACAAATAATAATTGAAGCGTCAACAATCGAAGAACTTTCTAGAATGAGAATTGGGCATTGCCAGGTAGACTCACATTTATTCAGATTGAACTTAATAGATTCCCCAATGTGTGAGTGTGCCAAGAGGGAAACTTTTGACCATATCTTTTTTTGTCTGACCATTGCGGATCACAGGTTTTTTTACAGTAATTTTGTCAATGGTAATTTTCAACTCCCGGTTAACTTGTGTCATCTTCTTTCCCTTAACTGGCCACATTTAAACTATATAATAATAATTTTTTTGAACAACAATGGTATCGACTTGTAATATAAAATTTCCTATTCTATAATATTATTGTACTTTTTTCTATAAAATAAACTTTTAACTTGATTAATGGCACAAATCACTCTTGAAGTGTGGATTGCTTATTTAAAAGAAGAAGAAGAAGAACAATCGATGAACGTGCTTGAGAAAATTTGTGAAATTGAACCGGGCACTTTGTCTTCTATTCCACTCTGACGCGGGTAGGTACGTCAGAGTGGGTCAAAATAGTGTGACGTTATATCCTCTCTACCTACCCTCACAGAAAACAGCATGATGAGTTGTATGTGAGTAATAGATCCAATCACCATTGTAATTTATGATAATATAAAAATAAATCTAGGGGTCAGTTTGTCTTAAAACGTTATATTTATCGTTTTGAATGGAATAATAATATATAATTATATTATTTTATTTTATTCATTAGGATTAGCGTGTTTTAGGATATTGTGATTAATAAGTATGTGAAAATAGATTAATCAAAATAAATCCTGGTTATATAATTTTGTCTTGATTATTCCTGATTAATTTAGATTTACATTTTAAATATTTCATTGGATACCATGTTCTGTGTAAATTATTATAATTTTTTGGTGGATTCCTTGTTATCCAGTCTGGATGTTTTGATCCCTTCTCTTCCAATGTCATATCAGTTACTTTTTTATATTTTAAAACTCCGCGATTAATTGCAATGATAAAACACAAACTTAAACACGGGAAGTGTCCAACGTGAGCAATATTTTGTTTTTAAAACAAATTCAAATCCAATAGTATATCCTTTTAGTTTGGAAACTATCATAAATTATGTGCACATAGCACATATTAGACGGAGAGGGTGGGGATGCCCGAAGAAGAGTGCTTACATTTTGCGTAGGATCCTAAAGAATACATGTGCAAAATTTGGAATAGATGACATTCAATATAATTCACATTTATAAAAGTGGGAGGGGTTTAGTTTGATTAACGGGTATGATATTGTACAGGATACATACATTTCAATTAGAATCATAATTTTGATACACCTTTAAACCAGTCTTATGCTGTAAGGGTAAAATTCCAGTTAGTCTTTATTTTAACAATTCGTTTACATTGTGACACGGTACAAAGTTTTTAAGGCAACTGAAAACCCTTTAAAGTACGATGCCTCCATATTTTCCTTTACCACAGAAACCACAAAATGTGTTAGGTCTCGTCCCTTTAGAATCCAGTAGTCTTCCGGAGCTTATTATCCCTGTAGTTGTCAAAGGATCATCCGACTGATACAGGAAAAGATGGCTTAATGTAAGTCATTCAGACTTTTCGTTGTGTTATTTAGTTAACTACTTTTTTTGAGTAATGAAACTTTACAACAAATAAATAGAGCTTTAGAAGCATGAAAGGTAAATATGTAGATGATATTATAAATATTTTTTAAATGATCTTCGTGCCATTCGATATAACTAAGAAACTAAACTAATCACAATAGACATAATCATATTTTTAACTGAAGAAATTCAAAACGCACAAAATTTGTATCACGAATGCTTCCAAACGAAAAGGTGATTATTTTTCTTTAAATCTTATACCTAGCATTATATCATTAAAACAAACCGTTGAATATTTTGTGTATTCTAACTTATTTATAACACCCAAACAAGTAAATCCTGATTTCAAAACATAAACGTTTGTGCTTCATTTACGTATAAAATAGTTTATTTGTTTTATAGAATCCTATAAAAAATATTTTAACATATTTTAAACGGTCAAGAAATCTCTTCAACGCATTCATCCTAAAAATATTAATGTATATCTAATTAATATTTTAATTTTATGTAAAGTTATTTAATAATGAATAGGTTTTAACATTCTTTAATAAAACACTATGAGTTATTTATATTCAACCGGTTTCGGAAAACTACATTTTCTTTCATCAGGGTGAATAACTAAAACTAAACTAACTAGTTGAAACTAATCGTGATAAAGGAAAAGGTATTTTTTAAAACCGCTTGAATATAAATAACTCATATTCAATAAAATATTAATTATTAAAAATGAACCACGATGTATTTGTTTTAAATATTAAAAATTAAGTTCTTTAAAATTAATATGTTGGAGAGGTGACAAAAGGTTTGTAGTCTATAGTATGCTTATAGTATAGCTATAGTATAGTTATGTTGTTGTAGTATGTTGTATCTTAGTATCTTGTATCTAGTATGTTGAGAATATATTATTGATTCCATAGCTTCTGCGATTATACAATTTTTACAGATTTGTTGCACAATAATGTAACACAATCAGTACTTGCTTGAGTTTTCATTTCACAGATGCTATTCTAGTATTAAAATGACTGGTTTCACATTTACAATATTACAGCTGTTACAACAACGATAGCTGTAAATATTTGTTGTAGAATTTTTCATATAAAATATATAATTTCAGTAGGTACGGGTGGTAACATGGAATTCCCCTAGATAATAGGATAGGAACCTTTAAATTGATTAGGTATTCAATAATTTGTAAAAAAAACTATGCGGCAATAACATTTATTTTCTTTTACCACAATATATTCCGTAAGCTTACATAATTTGCACATATTACTTGAACATTTTCGACTCGTAATTTAGACAGGTATTATATTCTTTACACCCATAAAATATTGTGAACTAGGTCTGTTACACCCTGTATATAACACCAATACGTCAAAATTAACATCAAATGATTAATTTTTGTGAAAATGTAAAATGTTGTCAAAAATATTTATCGTACCTATATAATTACTTCCCTTAAGATATTTTATCTACTTGCTCACGTTGTTATGATCGCATGCCAAATAATTATTAATTTATATGATGAAATTTATACATATTTTATCCATGAGTACCGTAGTCATTCAGACCTGCAGTTTGCTTTAAGGCATTTTAATGTAGAAAACAAGCCGAGAACAAAAAGCGAACACAGAAGTTGCGCTTGTAACTGTTATTTACGCCCAGAGTTGCAGTGTTCTGCGGTTGTCTTACTATTTTAAAGTCGGTACATTTCTTTATTCTGTACATTTATTATGCATGAGAAGCTTTGCTTACATTGAAATATTATTCGCGGGGAAGGTATTAGAGAGATGGGAATTCATAGCGAGACAGTTATTCTTTCCCGTCATATTCTCCCGCTTCTTCCCGCCATCTTAATTGCATATTCCTGTGTAAAAAATCCTATTACTTTAGCAATTATATGTTTTCTTCAGATTTGTTCTGTTGTAAATACCAACATCAGAATAACTTATGCAGTAACTATAATTGTATTTTTATTTATTATCTTTGTTTTATTAACCACTTAATTGAGTTTAAATACATCTACCGGTTACGAAAAATAGTAATTAGTTAGGTTAGTTATGACATCCTGAAGAAGTAAATGGTATTTTTCGAAACCGGTAAATGTATTTAAACTCAATTAAGTGGTTAATAAAACAAAAATAATAAATAAAAATATGAATTTTAACCACAAAGTTAGTATTGCTAATTTTAAATGTATAACTATAATTGTGACTGAATAAATTTTCTCCATTAATAAGTTCACTTCATTAAAAAAACTACAAATGAAACACCATAACAATGAGTTTTTTTTTTACAAATAAGACATCATCTTTCTTATTTAATCAGTATTATAATATAAAATCAATTAAGTATAGTAATTTCATATTAACATTCTTACTATTTTTAAAGGAACTAAGTATTGTGCATAAAAAAGAGGACTAGCACGAATGGCCGCTGGTAGACTCGAATCATCGATTTTTTTTGTCAAATATAGGCTAGTTGTTCCGACCACTCAATTTCACAAACCAAATAATATTAATAAATATTTTTCATCCCCATGTCAATATTGAGGCTTTATTTATATTTCAGCGGTTTAACGCGATGTGTCCGATTTCTTTCGCCATACATACTAACTTCATATACCTACCAAACTAATCTTTTATTGTGTCTATTATTCTCACAACGACCTTAAATGATTTCTTTATATCCTAATTTATTTCTCTATCATGTAGAGCCAGAATCTCCGCAAGACTGAAAATATTCTTATAGAGAGTATTCCCACCACAATCAGGCTATTGTTATCTCTAATTTGCCAAGTCGGAACATTTTACAATAAAAATGATAATGTCATCCGCTGACAAACATACCGAGTGTTCTAAACAATACGGCTTTGCACGAACCGAACATGTTCCCAGGATAGAAAGGATGACAGAACATTAAACAGAATGCTCACTCCCTATAAATATCGCAGCCGAGACGTCGCCTGGTGTTCTCGTAAGAACAATAAGAAGTCCCTCCAGCTTCCAGGGTCCTCTTATTATTATATCAGAAGATCCAAGGTCTCCTAAATTGCTCGCGCTGTCTCCCGAACAATGCTAGATGCCTCCGATGATTACAGAGATGACAGATTAATGGAAGTTCAGCCACTGTGCGAGCGGACTATAAATATGAAGTGAAAGCAACCAGCGATGCGTAGTAGTGCCGTGCAGAATCCACCCCAAGAAAGGAAAATAGTGGGAAACTTGTGCAAAAGTATTGTGAAAAAAGCTACCACTTTTCTATATAAGTGTACTGATAATATTATAATACCATCACTTTGGGGAGGCTTGAACATGTTAAAAGAAAAATAAATACAGTGAGGAGTGTATACAATATAAATACGATGCGAAGGCGTTTGAAAAAAAATGTTGTAGGTGTATTTCTGATTATAGCATTAATAGAGGACTAATAATTGGTCGCTTAAATTAAGACAAAGCACATGGATAGTAAAAAAATACATATACTAAGAGTATAAGTTAAGTACGGCAGCCGTGAAATGATAAAAAAATTAAAGTTGTGGCATTCCATGAGAGTTAATGAAAGAAACAAAATAATATGTAGTTCAATTTCTTCACTATTTCTACAAGAAAAATGGGGTAATAGCAAATATTTTTCAAAGTGCTACCTATATCTTCTTTATCCACAAATAAATTCATGAAATTGTCATGTTTTAATGCATTCATTAAAACATGACAATGTCATGCATTCAACCACGTTAATTTCATGAATTCTAACGCGACAATTTTATACATTCAAACGTGAAAATATCATGCATCAAACGTGATAACTTCACGCATTTAAATGCGACAATTGTATACATTCGACCATGATGATTTCATGAATGCAAACGTCACAACTGCGTGCATTAAAACATGACAATTTCATAGATAATCAAACTTATTACATTAGTAACTTGCGTGTATTTGAAATTGTTCGCTTAATTTTATATAACGATGAAATTTCACAGACTCCTAGGTAGGTTTATAAATTCTTCACAGGCTCTTATGGTAGGTTGATATATATATTCTGGCGCCAAATAAGCTACTTAAACCTTCATAAGTAGTGGTGGGGTCCGTGATACCAGTGGGACGGTGAAGATGGGAGGGCGACGGTTAGGGATAAATGGTTAATCCAAGTCTTTAAAATAATAATAAGAAGGAAACAACAATCAGCAAGTCGCTCTATATTTGAGCGGCCGCACACATTTATATTTCAGGAAAATGAAACTTGAAAATGGGTACGAATTGTTATTAACTGTTAGTATTTTACAGGAACATTAAGTATGTATTTTAGCTAGTTTTCAAAAATAATAATACATTATTAAAATATATTTTATACACTATTTAAAAATCGCTAAATTGTAGTACTTCCCTTCCAAAATAATTAAAGATGGTTTATATTATTTTTATGTTATTTGATTCATAAAAAAAAAGTATTTTTTCTCCAACATATATGTTATTTGCTTATGCCCATTCGTGTCGTATAGCATCATAAAATAAACATATATTGATAGCTATTCTTGTCGTATGGCAACACAAATCTCCCCTGTAAGTTAATTTAATAAAATAATTAATACGGGCGGTATCTTGACGAATGAACAGACGTTGTTCCAAAACTGGTTGGTTTGAACCGATAAAACTCGAAGTATTTAAATACAAGATTATTTAAAAAAATATGAATTATTTAAATGTCTGTCCAAAACGTTATTTCTTTGTAATTGCTAATCACAAATTTAATTTAAATTACTTATTAACCACAAAATTATTGCTTGAAGAATTAAAAAATTATAATTCAGATATTTTATTAAATAAATATTGTTAATGTCTCTAGGTAAGATATCAGAACACTTTGTTTCTGTCTTTCGAAATAATTGATCAAATGTGCCCATACACATAACTCCACTAAGGTAGAACTCCTCAGGTCCAAGTAGTTTCACAAACGCTCTATTCATTTATCAAACAGCCAACTGAATTTGCCAAAGCTGCCGATAAATAGAACATTTGAAGGAAACTCGTTCATCGACTTTCCAAGCTTAACCAGTTGATGTCCTAATAAAAGACTTCTCCTTAACCAAAGTGTTTCCCACTTATTTTTTTTCTCACACACCCTCGCTTGTATCGTGTCCTGGTGATAGATGACCAGGTCCATCCAAATGCTACTAAGCCTTATCTTGACATCCCGAGTATTCCTAGTCATTTATGTGCCCGTGGTAAAAAGAGTGATCCAATTGCAGTCGGTTGAAATGGTATAAAGAATATAATTTACGTATTTTTGTTCGAGGGTAAGCTTGTAACATGGATTTTCCGCGACCTGGCGGTACTTTATCGCCCCATATCGCAATATTTCTTCTCCGTGTCCGGCAGCCCTGCCCTGCACATGAATCACCCCGTACAGGTTGACAAAATTATTTAATTCACTAAGGTAATTCAGTATATTAAAGAGTTATCTATGAATCACTTATATTGATTATCTTAAGATAAGTTTCCAAACTTACAAGTTCGTAAAATATACTATTTTTATAAGATTTCAACATGTGTAAAATAAATGTGATTAAAACTAAGTAAGTTGGTTTGTTGAGTAAAACTATCAGTATATATTTTTAACGATATGCATATCAACAAATTAATTTTGTTATATAGAAATATCACCAACTAATTTTTAGTTATGTGAGGCTGATACACTCATGTCAGGTACGCGCGTCGGTGTCGCGCACGCACAGCGCCACCCGCTGCAGCGGGGCGTTTAAAAATGAGGCCGCAGAACGAAGTAAGTCGACATCCGAGGTATACAATAGTTAGAAGCCGTTTGTGGTGGCAAGAGTAACATCAATAATAAAAGTCTTATGAACCTACAGAAGTGTCATTTTATAGAGATCCCTGCATCCACCAAAGTACACTTATAAAAAGTTTATTGAAGTAATTTAAATATTTAAACAAAAATAATCTTATTAGAGAATGCGAAAATCGGCATCAGCTGATTGCTGTGATTCACTAAAAAATTTCGGAAATATTTGCAGTAGCTTATGTTTTTTGAATTTACAGAAAATAGGACGATTGTTTCCATTTTTCCTTATGTTAAGTACACAGTTGGATAGTGGTGCGAATCAAAATCACAAATGAGTTTGGTTAAGTTTTTATATTTATTTATCAATACGTCATAAATTTTCTGTAAAATACATAGTTTACTGATTTATCTAAGTCTGTCTACGCATTAAATAACACAATTTTAGCATAACGTGTACTTACTTACTTTAAAAATTATTTACCCGATTACCAAAAAGCGTTAATATAAAGAATTACAGAGAGAAAAAAGGACCGCAACAACGCTCTCTTATAAATACAATGTTGGATTTTTCTACTTGATTTATATTTTCATTTTTAGATTTTATTTGCATATAATTTATAAACAAAAATTATTGAATTTGCACCACCTTGCAAATAAGACAACCCTGCGCGGCAACCAAGGGGCCGGACCCAGGGTCAAGAGTGCCGACCCGTGTGGTGACGTGTTAACTGAGGGCTGGCCCAAATTAGGTTTAGTAGGTAAACTGTGTCAGAAGCGGCTGGGGGTGCTTCCTGGGAAGGGTAATAATTCAAGAGGAAAAAGCAAAATATACACACTCCTATCAGTTTCAGTTGAACGTGTTTGAATTTGGTATATGGAATATGACATACCGCTCGATACTATTATATTCATTTATTCGTATGTTGAATGAATAAATAATGCTTTTAAAGTTATCTAGATTTATTTTAAATAAGTTGGTGGTCAGTTAAAGTCAGTTAAATGCTTGACATTCAATGAATTATTTTCTTCTAGCAAATATTTAAGTTATAATATCTTCAAATATGTTTAATCATATTTATGGAAATTTTTCAGAAAAAATGTATGTTGTTTCCGTGCTCTGATTTAAAAAAATATTCTTGCGTACTTTGGGGATGTTATTAGAAGAAACGGAAACGGGCTGGAGAAATTAGTATCACTGGGAATATAAAGGATAAAGAGCAAAATGTCGATTTCCAAGAAGATGGATGTAAAGACCGGAGCCTCACTGTACGTCACACAAAACAAGGCCCATGATCACGAAGAGTGGAGGCAAGAAGTTCGAAATTCAGAAGCAGTAAAGACCACGAAACTCCGACGAGAGCACATCGACTAAGACAGAGATTTTCCTAAAAGTAAAATACCTACCCAATATATAGTCACACTATAAAATGTAATAATATATATATATTTTCATAATGTGTATTAATACTTTATTTACGTATTAAATATGACATTCAAATGGTTTTTTTACATCAGATAATGCGTTACGAGATAATCAATATTAATTTTAAAACAATATAAATATACATATATATATATGTATATTTAATCACTTAGATTTTCAATAGCGATTGGATTAAAAAAATATAACACATTCTTATTGTGAAGTTGTATTTATTTAGAACAGGCGGTCTGTGATGTTTTTAATACAAATTAAATGTATTAATTATAAATATATACATATAAAATCAATTTTATCCAAAAATGTTGTTGTTACTACAGGGATTCGAATCTGGATCTCTTACAATCCGGGGAACGTGCATTCATCGCATAGCACCACAGTGCATTGACGACAAATTTTCGAATGTATATGTTACGGTTTTTAAATTAATACATCTATCGTTCCATTATTTGAAAGCCATCTTCTTTATTTTTACGGAATCTTAAATATTTTTGAGTAATCCGATAGGAGACGTCAAAATTAACAATTCATTTTTATTAAATTTTGGACACATTGATACAAATTATATTATATATATATATAATATGTTAAAGGAACACATTCTTATAGTGAAGTTGAAATTATTCAGAACATAGGTATGTGATGTTTTTAATACAAATTAAATGTATTAATTAGAAAGATATACATATAAAATCAATTTTATCCAAAAATATTTTTGTTGCTACGGGATTCAAACCTACATTTCGTACAATCCGGGTTACGTGCATTATTAAGGTTCGAAAAATTACTGAAAATTAGTTGTATTGATTGAGATGTTTTTTTTACTTAGACCATATTAAAAATTCAATATTTAATTCTATAATATATTTTATTCTTTGTAATGAACGTTAGTGAATTAGAACAAAATCATCTTTATTATTAAAAAATCTACAGATATATTTTATGTACATTGGCGTTTCCGCGTCATCTGTACGTCTCACACGGTAACAACTATTTGTCAATTTTCACTAATTTAATTAATTCTCTAGTCTCTGGTGCGCTACTGTGAATGATGTAGGTACCATATGTCTCATAAATAACCATTCAGTGGGCCGGTGCAGTGGGAATACTTATGGAAATGAGTAAACAAACTATGGCAGGTGGGGGCGGCTCTTCTGAATATAACACGTTATAATTAAGACACGTCGTCCAAGTGAAAGGTGAAGGTGTTTGTTTCGTGACATTTTAATTTGCAGATATAATTGAGTACGTAGGCACTTGGGGCTGACTAATAGTACCATAACCATTGGTAATTTACCAGTTACTTACTTAACAATAACTTGCTTTTTTGCGTCATAACAGTATTAACCATCTGAATTTTCTTCAAAAACTAACATATTTTGGAATAAATCTTTTTCATCGCCAAAGTAATTAAAAACTAATCCTAAAAAATAAATTATTGTCTTTTGTTAAAATATTTGATTGAAAACTCATGTTTAATACAAATATCATATTTGAAATACTAATTAAACGTATTAATTAGAAATATATATATATAAAATCAATTTTATCGAAAAACATTGTTGTTGCTTCCGGGATTCGAACCTGGATCTCTTTCCAATCCGGGGAAGGTTCATTAACCGATTAATACGCATTCCCCGGATTGAAAAGAGATCCAGATCCGGATTCCGGATTCCGGTAGCAACAACAATATTTTTAGATAAAATTGATATTATATGTATATCTTTCTAATTAATACGTTAATTAGTATTAAAAATATCACAGACCTATATTCAGAATAATTACAACTTCACAATAAGAATGTGTTCTCTTCAATAAAATATCATATTATTAAAAATTACTCACCGCAATGTGTTTACAGTAAATATTTAAAAAAAATCTTTAATATATGAGCAAAATGATAAAAAATGTATTGTAATAAAAAAATCCAAAGACTTATATGACAACCTAGTATTTATCATCTCTTTAATATTGTATATACCCGTTAAATGAATGCTAACTTAATTGATCAACACGTGGGTAGGTAGAGTCGATATACTGCCATACTATCCAGAAATACCACTCACCTCATTCACTTTAATGTATATTCTCATCCACTATCATGACGTATTGAAGTTTCTTACAAGGCCGTCGTTAATCTGATTGTGATAGGCATTTTGCGAACATCCGTTACCTCCAACACTCAGATCATATATTTTGTTGACCATCCTCTCTTTATAATATGTTATCCATATCCAAAATTAAGTCGACTATGCTTCAGTTAGATATTTTTCGTTCCTGATTATTTGTCGATTATTCGCTCTTTCTAAATTGTATATAATTATTAAAAATAAAGAAATTAAAAACATTTTTTTAACAATTTTGCATCATCAATTATTCCATGTCAATTTTCATGTCTTTCATCATCGTAACAATTTATGTTAGGTACTAGATTTATTTTTAAATAAGTATTATTTTATTTTTAAAAAAATAAATGGATTTTTAAAAACAGTAGAATAACGTAACGTGCATGGTTTTTGTTGGTTAATTTGACATACTGATGAAGAAAATTCTATTTTACGAAACTGGTTGGCGTATTAAAATAACTCATTGAGTGGTTAAAAACAATGTAAAATAATCTATATTAAAACGAACATAAACCACATAGCTTAATTTGCAAATATTAAAAATATTTTATTTGTGTTTCAGACTTAAGTCCATACATTAGTTTTGGAACCATGACTCCATGTCATGAAGCGAATTAAAACCGCTTTCTAGATTTTTTTTTGAACACCTCTCGTACAACATATTGTGGACTTAGTCTCTTACATCTGTATAAAGATACAAAAAATATTTGACACATCTCAGATAATAAGGAATCATAAATCCCTACATTCTATTGATATCCTCTATACGTCTCCACCGATAAATTCCTTCGTCCTTTTCTCATATTTTCAATCCGTAGCCATTATTTACGTTTGAACAAATATCCCGATCTGGCGGTAAAGCACACTTACGGAATTAATTACCCCGATAATTTGTGGGGATATTAATGTTGCCAGAACAGATATCCCAATAGATAAGTTTGTCATTTCTGGTCCTTTCGTGCCGGCATTACATTACTTGCGAGGCGTGGGGCAACACGGACCATAATCACCGAGACGACTTGATTTATTTTTATAAGGGTATCGAAATATTTATTCCGTGTGGGTTTTTCTACCCGAGTGTATGGGTATTTCTTTCTTATATATACAAAATGTGTTCTGAAATTTATTTGTCGCTCTAGGATGACCGAGAAAATAAATGTTTTTGAAAACATCTACATACAATTTTCACTTGGATAAAACTCGTTCATGGAAATAAAAATTCGTCATCTACAATACATCTGCCGCTGGCTGTGTGTCTGCTTTTATAGCAGACTTTGCCGAGTGATTGTCCCATGCGATATCAACTGGAGTGCGGTACACTTGGTTATCTTATATTTTGTTTAACCAATTTGACAATTTAGAATCTTCTTTATCTTTGTCTTACTCTCGGTGAGAGCTGTCGTAATCATGGAACTAAGTTAATTGTGGATGTTGGCATTCTTTCATTACCAGAACACCAATCCATTTAATTCTTGGAATAGTAACCTCCGACATGTAATTCTGATATTATTCTCAAATTCAAAATTCAAATTCTCTAATCTCAGGCTACACCGATTTAGATTTGAATCGATTTACAATTTTGTCAATAAGGGAGACAGAATAAATTTGGAATTCAAATTTAAACAATGAATAATTTGTAAATTCACATTTATTCATAAAATTAGACATTTCTAAATATTGATACATTCCAGTAAGCGTACGACTAGACGGCGGCCCAGGGTATCGTAGCAATAACCTCAGAACACATGACAAGAAAATTCAAGCTCGATGTTAATATAAGCGGTATAATAGGCCTTATTGAATTAATACGTGTCTAATATCTAATTATCTATACTAATTTATAGCTACTTTGGCATTCTTACAACTATATATATTTCACAGTAACCACATTTGGGACATAACGGAATTGGTCCTCCCCGATGTCTTTACATCACAGAACAAACATCGAGGAATGAATAAACAAGTGAAAGGAATAAGAGAGGGAAATGATTTAGGATGGGTGTGTCTCTACCAAAATTGAAAGAACGATGTTCTCTACCTCCGTTTACTGGTCCATAGAGTCCTGCTGCCGGGATCTCGGTAGACAGCGTCCCCGTCCGTGGTACCACACGCGTATTTTCGAGTTTCGAATTGACAAAACTTCTGACAGACAATCTTGTGCCATGGGACATGGTTTGTAATACATTGGCGCACGGATCAGCTATTTATGATTGCAAACGTGTTTCTAAAATGAATATTCTTGATATTCAATTAGTCAGAAATTTAAAGCAAATTATAAATATAGATATTCTTTTACGATTTACTGTCAAACGCTGTTCTTGCTGTCTTCAAACAATACCATTTTTAAATACTAATTAAGTGTATTAATTAGAAAGATATACATATAAAATCAATTTTATCGAAAAATATTGTTATTGCGCCATCGGGATTCGAACTTGGATCTCTTTCCAAACCGGGGAAGGTGCATTATCCAACTTTGCTACAGCGACATTTTTTTTGACTACAATTTTTTTAATACATTTTTTCAAATTAATACAACTATCGTAAAATTGATTTTATATGTATATCTTTCTAATTAATACATTTAATTATTATTTAAAATATCACAGACCTATGCTCTGAATAATTACAACTTCACAATAAGAATGTGCTCTCTTAATAATACTGTTTTATCCAATAACACTTTTAATATATTTAAATTTTTTTAAAGGAAATCATATTATTATTGTGAAGTTGCAGTTTTTCAGAACATAGTTCTGTAATATTTATAATACTAATTAAATGTACCAATCACAAACATATACATATAAAATCAATTTATCGAAAACATATTTTTGTTGCCACCCGGACTCGACCAGGAACCCTTCCTATCCGGGGAAGTGCGCTCACCAATTACACCACATCAACATAGTAAGTTAACGACAAATTTACAAACTTATATGTTCTACTTTCAAATTGATATATCTGTTATTCCATTATTTGAAAACAATCAACTTTACATTTAGGGAGAATCTCAATTACCGTTGAGTAAAATCCGATAGGAGACGCCAGAATTAAATCAATCAATTTATTTTTATTAAATATTTGAAACATTAATACAACTTTTCTTTTTCACAATATTTTGAGTATATTCGAATCTTTGTGAGAACCAATTACTGAGATTTATCCCCTGAGGGATTGTCATCAAGATATAGATGTCTCATAGAGAGGTAACATGGGTAAATAGGTGAACGTTACATTGTGTAAAGTTATCATTTAAGCCAGCCAATGACAGGTTGTAAGCCTTGTAATGCCCAAGACTTCCATACTTCCCATGTAAAAATAATAGCTTCGTTCTGTGAAACATCTATATCTTAATACAACTTATATATTTTTAAGGAGAACACATTATTATTGTGAAGTTGTAGTTTTTCAAAACATAGTTCTTTTATATTTTTAATACAAATTAAATGTATCAATTAGAATTACTTACCAGGAAGTAAGTAAGTATGATGAAGGCATTTATTCTGCGGGTTGTACACGGTATGCGAAGCATGCATCCTAAACACCATATTTCCAAACCACATTTATTTTAGCACCCCGTTCTATCATGGTCCATGCACTGTAGAGAAATATCGGGAAGATAAGCCTTCCAACCACTTATATTTTTATAGATATGTTTCGGTCGTACCATGTCTTTTTGATATACATACCATATTTTTTCATTGAGTATGTCTTTCCAACCGAGTCTAGTCATCACCTGACATTACCATAGATTTTACCTTAGACACTTCGCGACAATTTATATCTTTACATAAATAGTTAACGTTTAATCTTCTTCTACGATCTGCAGTTTGATCAAATTTATACGCATAATAAATGTCATTAAAATCACCGTCGTATTTTAGACAGTACAGAAGGCGAAGAGATTACCATGTACCGAGAGTTTCAAAAGCCTTCAAATTATTCAACCCTCCTTCTCATACCATTTGTGAGAATGTGAAACATACCAACTTTTACGATAACTTCAATCAATGCGCTATAAGTGTTCAGACGTTATCAAAAGTAGTTAGTTATAATAGATAAAAATAACAATTCATATAGAAGTAACAATTATTTTATTTCAATTCAACTAACGACTTTCCAAGTTTTCAAGTATAAGTAATTTCTTTGAATATTTACTTTATACAAATGTAGTAGTGCCTTGACTTGCGAGTTTAATTCGTTCCGTAACGAAGCTCGTAACTCAAATCAATTTCTCCCATTGAAATGAATTGAAATGCCATTAATCCATTCCGGGGCCTCAAAAATAACCCAAAGTTTTTTTGTTACATGTTTTTAGCGTAAATAGTTCGTGCCTTCTTGTAGATGATAGCCTCCTCCGTCACGATATCTTCTACAAGCTGATTCTCAATATTTTCATGGATAGATGTCCAACAAACAAAGTTTTGCAAAATGACTGCGCATAAATGCGAACACAATACTCACGCATCCACTGTGTAACCGTTTGTGTGACACGCCAACAGTTCGCTATCACTGCTCTAACCTTTGCCTTTTGTGTGATAATTTAATAAACTGATTTATATTCTTGACGCTCTTTATTATTTATATAATCTTTATATTATATTTGATTACTTAATTAAATTTATTTTTAAAAATTACTTCTTATGAACTTTGTGAGAAATTAAACAGCTTTAGTTACTTGCAAACTTATATTTTCGCATTTCATTGATTCTCGGTAGCGTGATATATCGTATTCTTACATGTCAAGAAGAATACTAGTGTTCAATTCTCGGCTAGGGAGATTTTTAGTTTATTTTATTAATTTAACTAAGTTTATCTATTTTTTTTCAATTGTCTCAATTGCTTACCCTCACTGATTGCTATGAGAAATAGATTTTCAACATCAAGATTACCTACTTACCTTTATTTGGTTCTGTCTCTATCACTTATGGATAAAAATGATATTATTAATTTCAGGTATTTTCAGACAATAAATAGAAAAATAATTTGTACTACACTGAAATAAGTTTTTGGTTTAGGAAAATCGAGTATTTAAAAAATTGACAAATATAATTATGGTTCGAATTCAAGCAATTCATTCCCATACTAAATAATGATTTTAACACAAATATAGCGAAATGCAAAATTCATTTTTTTAAATAAAAAAGATTACAGATTAATCAAATAATAATGTCACAAATAATATCTAAGTTCCGATGATCGTACTAGTGAACAATATAAATTAACAGCAATAATTAAAGAAATAAAAATGATTACTTTCGGGGAGCTGTCATCTGAATGGTATGGTACATCAGGTACATCTAACTGCGACGCGTAGGCCGTTTGTTTTCATTGTAGCACTAAGGTTTAAATCATCGCTCGTAAATGAGCATGAGATTTGAATCAGAACTGAATGAGTTTCTGCATAAACTTAAAAACGCTCAACAATACACATCATAAACAATACGTCCTCAACGATGCAATGCATTCTGGATAGCTATGATAGATATACCTACTTTTCATACAAAGCTCTTAGAATAACAAGGTATCATTTTACATTTACATCAAACTGAGATATTGAACTTTCAAGTTTTGAATACTAATTTTTCAATTAGTGGAGTTTGGTTCGTCGCCCACGAAGTGAAATTTTTACAAAAATTTAATAATTAAACTGATTCCTGAATACAGGCACGTCTCAAGAATAAAACTCTTAAAGCATTCTAAATGTCTATTCATCACAATTCTAAAATTAAACAGGAAATTCACACACTTCATTGAAGAGAAGTTTTAATTTAGTTTATATGACCTTTTTTTTTACCAAAGTTAAATTTTTTTCAAAAGAATAAACAAAAATGTCACTTTATATTGTCAAAAATTTTAAAATAGATCAGTAATATTTCTAAATACTAATTAAATATATTAATTAGAAATATACACATATAAAATCAATTTTATCAAAAAATATTGTTGTTGCTACCGGGATTCGAACCTGGATCTCTTTCCAATTTCTGACACAAATATTTTGTATGTAGGTAATTATTATTTTTTATCTTCTCTTTTAGAATCATTCATTGCGACCGTTTTTAAAGATAATAAAACATGTTTCATAATATTTCAATACGTTAGTTATGAAAAATAGTTTATGGTATTTAATTAATATGGAAGAAAATCTTATTAAAAGAAAGCTACTTATATTATATAATTCATACATTTTATTTACGTTATACCATAATAAAACTCATAGATTTTATTACAGACCAGTAAATAAATAGACGTGAAATAAAGTCTATATATAGGAGAGGGGTTTGAAATATTAGTTGCGGTACGAGAGGAATTCTACACACATTATTGGTGGACACATAAATCCGATAGTTTATGACACATCTATGCAACGGTATTTACTTTTCGAAATTTAAATTTGTGTGTAAACATGACATATTTTTTACATCGATGCATATTATATTATCAGCGTTTAAATTTAATTTTAAAAATGTTGCGGAGCTATTTGATTGCGTAAGTCTTACCAAAGTGATCACGTGGGTGACACCAAAATTAAAATATTGGGACAAGAAATTTGCGTTAGTTCATATATTTGTATAGTTAGTTTATATATTTGATGGTACGTGAAATCAACAGTGGTTGTGTTAAAAAATATAAAAAGTGCTACTAAAATATATCTTTGCTTTCTTAAACTGCAAGACTTTTAAACTGTGTTACATATTTGTAACTAGTGATGAGTTAAACCGTTATTGTGACTGTGATTGTGTAATTGGTATTCAATTGTAACAACGATTGATAACTGAGATTTAATTGGTGGAGGTTTAGTTTCTAGTGTACCAGTGATTACTCAACGAATTACGAATAATAAGTTAATAATTAGCATTGTAATCGAACACAAACTTCCCAATCACAGTCATAATCACGGTTAAAATAACGGTTTAGCTCATCACTACTCGTAACGCAGTTTAAAAGTGAAAATTATTGTCAGTATTTTCATGCGAAAATGTTAATTTTGACCAAAACGTCACATGATACTTTGTCGTTCCAAGGTCATACGATATGACTAATGTATATATGTCGAGTAATGTGGACTGTAGATCGCTCGGGCAGACGTGACATATCTCACCAGAGCGCCGGCGGGGGCAGGAACGGGGGCGGGACAGATGCGCAGCTTCCGCCGCCCGCACGGATGCAATGTGCGACCGCGTGTCCAGTCACGGAAGGCCACAAAATATGGCCGGTCCGGTCGCTGCCGTATGATCGTGAGCTCGCCGCGAGACAATGGCTCGTCTGGATGTAATATGTAATAACGCATCGCGTCCCTGGCAGGCGACGGGGCCACGCTGCCTCACCACGACGGCCATGGTTTGTACATGTCGTGGCAATACGAGTTATTCCGGTGCTGAATTTAGTGAAAATGGTCACATAATTCGAAGAAAGGTGACAAATCGCTTTCTATAAACGTATTTATTCAGTTGAATTGAATTATATTCTAAGTTTCTCTTCAGGAAATAGCAAATTTGACAAACTCATCCGAGGGAAAGTGGCAGCGGGAAATAAAGGGAATTAATTTTTTTTTTTAGAATATATTTTTGTTTTAAAAATGCAATATCACAACAAAAATGTGTTGCGAAGTTACATTTTTAAAAATATATATGTTGTATCCATGTTTAATAAAATGAATTAATTAATTGAATTCTGGCATCTTCTAGCGTGATTTACTCAAAGGTATTTAAGATTCAACGCAATATTAAGTTTTTAAATACATATTAAATGTATTAATTGGAAAGATATAGACCTATAACCACAGACCTATGTTCTGAATAATTACAACATCACAATAAGATGGTTTTCTCCTTAACAATATTAAGTTGATTACGTTGGAATAATAAATGAATCAATTTTAAAAATATACAAATATGAGTTCTAAATTTATTGTAATCGGTTGCTATAATAGAATGGTTAACACGTTTCCCCAGATAAAAAGAGGTCCAGGTTCAAATCCCGGTTGCAACTAAATATTTTTATGATAAATAGCTTATTTCTGTATATCTTTCTAGTTGTATTAAAACAAATCAGATAAATCCTTTGGCAAAAATCTATTTATCGGAAATCCGGAAATTTCTATTGCCGGTAAATTGCTTTAACAATTACGCCAAAGTTACTAAAGAATTGTTTGATTTTGATCTTAATACCGTACTTTTTTAATGACACATCTATTTTTCTAGTTGGAAACAAGCAAGCGAGCATTTTTTTTAATGCTTTGTGTTTCAAATACCTTTAAAAAGAACTTGCTGGATGGTATCAGAACTTCCAGTTTATTTTATATTAAACAGGAAACATTCACAAAACTAAATTTTTATTTTAAAATTAATCACATTATTTATGAAGGGTATTGTGCTTTGAATGCAAACAACGGTAATAATAATTCATCGTTAGAAACAGGATTAGCGATATGCAATAGATAATCCGGAAACCGAAAAAATAATATTAAAAATATACTAAACTAAAAGCTTCAATAAAGTGGACAAAAGCTATTAGCAAGGATAGAAGAGTATGGCACTTTATACTCTCTATCATTATCACTTGACCAGCTTGAAACCAGCTCTATGCTATCATTTTCTTCGTCTCGACAAATCGGCAAATACGAAAAGAGCAAATTAGAAAAATTTGAAGGACGTAAGTAAAAAAGTTAATGTATTTTGTGACGTGTACCTACTCCATTTAAAAAAATAAAAGTGGAATATTAAAAAAGTTGACGAATAATCTGATGAAATTAAGTGAATTGAAATATTTATTTATATATTTTTTATAAACAGCTTTCATATAATCTTTTTAACCATTATATGTTAATGGTGTAAAGAGAGCCATTAAATACACCTTCCCGGCTCTTGAAACGACAGGCTGCGATCATTATCTTCGATGGAAATAAACACTTAATTTTCACAGTGAGAATTAAAGTGTACTTAAGTTTAAAAGGATTTATAAAGCAAACAATTTTAAACTTTTTATATTTTGCGGGAGCGGGGAATTAAGAAGTCATTTATAAAATTCATTATAAAATTTTATTTGAATCGAAAAATTAATTAATTTTGTTAAAATGTTAGCGTCGATTGTTTAAATATTATTCGTATTTATACATCGATAACTTCGGTAAATTACCAATAAATTATAAAGAAAAAATGTAAATAGAATTATACGAATAAAATGTACCTATTTATTAATATTTAATGTACATGAATAAATATTAATGTTTGTTTTATTTAGAGTGAATATTTTTTTATGAGTTATTATCTTTAAAGTCGAATTGAATAAATTTAAAACTTAACATAATATTTAACATTTAACTGATCGCTAATGAATCGTTATTTTTTACCTTAACTGATAACCTTTTCATTATACTATTAGACAATAATAAAACTGTTTATTTTATTAACGATAGTATTTTTACGAGTATATTTTTCTCTGTCGATGTGCTCATGAGAGCACTGTAATCTTCTATTTTGCTTCTACATACAGCGTGAACTGCTTGCCTTTTCGCGATTCTGGTTAACCTTGTTAATTGCGGTTATATCTAGAATACGATCTATCCATCTCATTGGAAGTCGACCTCTTGGTCTTCGTCATTATTAATTCCATTCGAGATCACTCATTTCTCCAAGATATATCAAATCTTTTAGCAACATGTCTATAGTAGGATAGAATTCATTTCTGCATATTAGGAAGACATTTTCTTTAGTATGGTGTTCCTGACGAATGTAAGGATGTTTTTTCCTTTCCTTCTCAGGATCAATACTTCGACACAATATATTCTAGATATAAATTAATACTTATATTTAAAAGATACGGGGATCTCTTAATTCTAATAAAATAGATTGTGCAATCGATCGTTATTATATATAATGCTTTTCACAATCGAATGCTAAGTGCGAGTATGATAAAGAAGAATAAAGTAAGAGTAGGGCGTGATAATAATAGTAATGGAAAATAATTCGACCCTAAATTTTTAGGATTTAACATTGATTAAAAATAATAATAAAATTGAATTAAAATTTTTTAGAAAACCAACTTTAACAGATACTATCATATATAGTGAATCTAATCATTCATTATCACACAAACATTATATCGTTTTGTCAATATTCCTATGTTAACATCCAATTTCAATATTAAATTGAATACAATTTAAAAAATAGCAGTTAATAACGGGTATAATACGGGTTTGATAGATAGTATTTTAAAAAATAATATAATAATCAATTTTTTATATAAATCACAGATAAAAAATAATGATAATAATGATTATTGGCGTAGGATTTTATACATACAAAACTTTTCGAATCAAATATCTAAACACCTACTACGAAACATTATACCGGCATTTTATACAAATAATAAAATAGGAAATTTACTCTTAAATTTTAAAGACAAAGATGATAAATTTAACAATTCTGGTGGCTCTAAACTTAGTTGCAAGGATTGTGCTGCATTTTATATTGGTAAAACGGGTATGAATTTTAATATAAGAGTAAAGGAGCATTTGAGATGTTTGAACAATAGTGGGTTTTTAAAATTTTCTAATCATTTGATAGAAAATGGTCATGGTTTTAATAAAAAATTGGGATTGTCAATTTTGCATGTAAACAGTATTGGTCATAAATAAAATAATTTGGAATCGTTGGAGATAAATTAAGCGTGTAAAACTAATCAAAAAGTTATAAACAACCAACTAAATTTAACTACGAGTCCCATTCTAAAATTTTTTCCTAATATTTTTCAAGTAAATTTAGTAACAATTTGAGTTAGGTACTAAAATTATTTTTTTTTAAATTGTTGTTTTTTAAAATATATTCTGATAAAGAAACAATAACATATATTTTTAGTTAGATTGACATCCTGAATAAGAAAATTGTATTTTTCGAAACCGGTAGATGTATTTAAACTCAATAAGTGGTTAATAAAACAATGTTAACAAATAAAAATAATGAATTTTAAACAGACAATTTTACTAATTTCAAAAGATCAAATATTATTAATAATTACTGTTCGATAGAACATGAAATGTATTTTATGTCAATATTTCTAGAAAAAAATTATTTCATTTGGAATTCTAACACATCGATTTAGATAATTCTACTTCCTATTAAGAAAACGCTAAAATTTACATTTACATTTATGGATTTCAAACATTTATAAATATTTTAACTTTCATTTTTAATAAATTTTCATAGTTTAAACGGTTTTTTTTCATTTGATTTATCAAGTCACGTGTAATCCTTGTCACACCACCAATAAATAAAATATATCAATAAATTCACATTGAATTAAACCTGGTTCATCCATTCAACTCACGACGATCCGGTCCACCGCCCACGGAACACTATCTGATGCTGCGAAGGTCCTACTTCGGATTTGACTATCTCTCGGCATATCAGAAGAGTTGACTTACATGTCCCGGTTTTTAGCTGGGCCAGTTTGGTATTCCTCGCGCCTTTCTTTTTGTCTGCTTCTTATGTTACTTACGTACATGTTTGAGTTTGTTAAAAGAGTTTATGTATTTTTCGGTCAATTTAATGATAGAATTTTTTTTCTTTTATTTCATACGAGATTGAAACCATTCTAACAATTAATCACGTATTTTTTCTGTCTTTATCTCTCTATATTATTCATAATTAAGTCATCTGAAAAAATAGAGGATTTTTTGAGTTTTTTACTATTATTCGGTGTGCCTCAAACGGCAGAACAGTTCTACATTGAAGATTCTTAACTGCCGTGAAAACCTGAGAAAATTATTAGTTGAGGATTATTCTCTGAACATTCCAAAACCTCGCCACACTTCTCCAGTGTCTTATTTACGACATATATTATATCCAAGAACTGAGGCATTAGGGTACTTAAAGGATCCAAAATAAGTTTATGAATGAGTATATTATTTTATAAAGAGTTTTAATTGTGAATGTTTCAAAAGAAGAATAGTAATTGAACCAAAATCCAAGTAATTTATTCAATACTAAATTATATATTTATTTTTCATTTTTAACACCGCAACAAGCCATAATGCCCAATTACCACTGGCATGCAGTAGATATAGATTTACGTTATACTATTACCAATAATATTCTATAATCATATGTAATATATGTACTACAATATACGAGTACGTTGTACATAAGATTAAAAACTATCGTTTATCCAACGTCTTTAGACAAAATGAAACCGTTGTTTATACGACCTTACCATATATTTATTTGTAATTTTAGAGTACTATTAATAGTGTTTATAAAGTTTTAACGTAAAATAATACCTTCTTACCCATATAAATATCAATATAAAAAATGTATGGATGTTTTTAAGAACACTTTTTTATGACTGAACATTATTTTTTTATTGTTTGAATATCCTTCATGTAATAACTAAACGAAATAATTATTTTTGTTAAAGGTTAACGTAGGAAATAGTTTTGCCAATTGCTTTTTGTTTTTCCCGAATCAAAAACAAATTCATGCACCAAATGCACCTCAAACGCAAAAAACGACCATGACACGTTAAAAACAGTACGATAGTAAAATTCGCGAATTAGTAAAAGAGGAAGTAGACACTTTAATGATTTGCACGCAGTTGTAGGCCTTTCTAATGTTATTCGGTTAAAAACAGCGTAAGTAATGACTCCATACAAAATGAATCAACCAAAAGGCATTTTCAATTCAGTAAATAGCCAATTGTATGACTTGAGTAATTTACTAGCTTAAAAGTAGACGATAGTTATGTGAATAGCTACAATGCGTCAATTGTAGCTACTAGCGCTACGGCTGCAGCTGTGGGTTGTCGTGGTAGTTTTTAGAACTAAGCCATTAAAGTTTCTACTGGTACATAAATGGCGCTAACTGTAATAAATCCGTAAATATACGTTCATGGTCCATATTATAGATTATTTAATTTATATTTGTTTACCAGAATTCTTAGTAATGCACAGCTTTTTTACTTGCATGCACTGCACGCCCCTGCCAATTACTGTAGTGAAACATAAAAATAAATAAAAAAACACCCAGGCTTGAGAAAATAACATAGATGTATTACGTTCTCACCGGGAAACAACTCGAACTCCCCAGTATGAGAAGCAAGTATCATGCCCACTAGACTACGAGGGAGGCCAATTACTAATAGCTTGAGAACCTGAGAATCTTCTTGTAGATAAAGTAAGAAATGAACCAACGGCAAACGATCTTTTCATCATTCTATATGCGTGTATTTAATATAATGTAGAGACACCACATCGTAACATTGGCAGTGCATTCCGCTGACTAAAGAAGAGATACATATATTTAATTATATACATGTAGTGAAAGATAAGGATATGAAGAAATAATCCATTAAGTTGCATGTATTAAGCCAAGATTCCCCATATATTTATTCTTATGATCATCGGTTAGCGATTTATATTGCGTGATATCTAAACTCGAAGAATCATCACGTTTAAATGTTTAAGCATCTCATATATGTCTGTTGACGTCGCAATTATTTAAAAATTACTTTAAATTATAATTACAAATTGATTATATTTTAAAATTCATATGTGAAAATAAAACACTTATTTTTTTATTCTACTCGTTTTATTTACTTGAGGCGCGTTTCGCCTTTATTAATCCAACAATTTAACTGAAAAATGTGTATTTATATCTATAGTCGTAGACAGCTATATAATACAGATTGATAATGCTCTTACAAGACGAAATTTTATCTCAAGTAAATCAAATGAGTAGAATCAAAAAACGAGTGTTTTCTTTTCATATATATATATATTATAAATATGAATTAAATATATTAATTATAAAAATATACATATAAAATAAATTTTATCGAAAAATATTGTTGTTGCGCTACCGGGATTCGAACCTGGATCTCTTCCCTAACCGGGGGAGGTGCTTTATCCAACTAAGCTACAGCGGCACTATTTTTAGCGACAATTTTTCGACCCTATATGTTACCTTTTTGAAATCAATACATTTAATCGTTCCATCATTTGACAGAGCCATCTACCTTATTTTTACAGAATCTCAAAATACCTTTAAGTAAATCTGATAGTAGACGCCAGAATTATCAATTCATTTTTATTAAATTTTGGACACATTGATACAACTTTATTATTTTTTTAGGAGAACACATTCTTATTGTGAAGTTGAAATTATTCAGAACATAGGTCTGTGATATTTTAAATATGAATTAAATATATTAATTATAAAGATATACATATAAAATCAATTTTATCGAAAAATATTGTTGTTGTGCTACCGGGATTCGAACCTGGATCTCTTGGATAGGGTCGAAAAATTGTCGCTAAAAATAGTGCCGCTGTAGCTTAGTTGGATAAAGCACCTCCCCCGGTTAGGGAAGAGATCCAGGTTCGAATCCCGGTAGCGCAACAACAATATTTTTCGATAAAATTGATTTTATATGTATATCTTTATAATTAATATATTTAATTCATATTTAAAATATCACAGATCTATGTTCTGAATAATTACAACTTCACAATAAGAATGTGTTCTCCTAAAAAAATATATGTTTTATATAGTTCTACAAACTTTCCTCGAAAATAGTAAAAAATAACGCTTGTTAATCATAATACAAATTATTAATGAAGAAGTGTTCAAAATAATATTGTTTTTGTAGGCTTATGTTTTGACAAATTAATTAACCACCGTTAATTTATTCCTATACATATTTTTACGAATTATGCTAGAAATTACATCTGTGAAAATTGTACAAACAAAGTATCATTCAATATACCTACTATGATTTTAGTAAGAAATAAAAATATCAATAATACTTTAATAAGATCTTAACTTCTTCAGGTGGCTGGAGATATGTAGAAAATATTGAGTGCAGTGAGTGATACAAAAATAGAACCGCTAACAAATTAATATTTCATACTATGGAAAAATAAGGTGAGATTGGTTCAAAAGAAAATACATAAATCCATGATTTTACTCACATCCCTTTTTTATGTCCAATACCTTTTTAAAATACGATGAGATATAATTTTAAATCAACCCTCATTTCGAACTTAGCTTAGCTTAAATTTTTTCGACAGTTTTCTTACTCGGTAGTGTCTATAATATATCAAGCTATATACTAACTGTTGAGCGTTCTTTTTTTATTTCATTTAAACATTAACGATTTTTAGATGAACAAATAAATTCCGGAAATAAGCGGAACACCACACCACTACCTAATCTTATATTATGCGGAAGATGGCGATTCGCAGAGAATATATAAAGGTCCTCCAGAGTTGTTCAATATCTTTTCAATATGATGGCATAGCTTTTACTTCACCTCACCTCAAGCTTTTCCAGACGTAAGGGGCACAAATAAGCCCAAATATAGTATTCCTTATTCATAATTATTTTGTTTTTTGATAGGTGAACATATATTTTCTACATATGTTCAATGACTTGAATCAAAATTATTATTGTTAAATGTAGCATAACTTGCAAATAAATAATCGGTTCCGCCGATTGCTTACTGCTAGGCCCTGCGGGCGGCTATTGTGGCCGCTTTGCGACCAATGGTGGACGCTGCGCTGCCATCAGTGACGGCTGTAAGTTAGCTGTCAAAACTGATAAAAATGACATCTATATGATGTACGAGAGTCGCGGATAGACTGTAATAAATACAAATATGCTATTTTATAAAAAGATTAATGCTTTTCTCACTCAACCTAGAACACATTACATTTTTTAGGTATGATTAATTATTTTCGCGCAGATTTTGACAAATATAAGGTCTCAATCATAACCAAAAATTATATTATCATTTTAATTTGTTACTGTAATGTAATGCATAATAAAAGAGAAAAGATTTAACATCTCGCGTCGCAATTGACAGCGCGACCATATTATTGAAAAAACTGAGATCATGTTCACCTAAATGATTATTAAACACACGCAAAAATGTCGACAGTACGACCATAGAAAAAATTCGTACGATTTCACTATGTTTTTATTTACAATGCACACTTCATTTCAAAATAAATATAGGTATATTTACGTACAGTTAATGAATATATAAAAGAGAACACATTAAAGTAATCTTAACCTAGAAGTTTTAAAAACACATTATTTTGTGCCACGATCGCGTTTCACAGACCTGGCCGCTTAATCAAGTACTAAGCAGCCATAATTACACTACTGAAACCGAAACCGGCATCCAGAAAGTCACAAACGTAGACGGGGAATCGTAATATTATTATGGATTGTCATCAGTTTTAGTTTTGTTCCCTCACCTAGTCCACTCCCATTTATTATTTACACATTGTTCCTTCAGATCGACTAGTTTGTTTTGGATTCAGATTGGATTGGAGGAAGTGTCCTCGAGTGATCATTTCGTTTGGATCACCACTTCAATATATATCCTTTAGATCGACTTGTTGGGTTTTTTTGTACTTGTGAACCTCGTCGAGAATTGGAGTGGAAGTATCATATACCGCTATGATTTTTATGTTTTGTGGATGGTGAATTTCATCAGAGTTTTTCCATTGCAGTTTTATTCAATGGGATGAACTTCATGATAAGCCGGTGACGGCGTCATCATCAAGTAAGTCAACCTGTTCTCCTTATCCCGTAAGTCATCCTGGTCCACTATCGAAGGATTCCTTCATCCCTCATCATTCCCGATTTCCTTTCCAATTCCCTATTCTATTCCCCACTCCTTCCATCTACCCATCCACCCATTTCCTCTTCCCATTCCATCCCGTCTGATTCTATCATCACCACCTATTTTTAAACATGTATCAGCATGAATTGCATCCATATATACCAAAACTGATGTTCACATCTGATGCACAAACGGAGCTTAACGTAGTCAACCATATGTGAGTGCGGAGATCCTCAAACAACCGAACACATCGTGGATCAACTTTTTCCCGAGGGTAGGATGGAAGTGCATAAAGAGCTAAAGCTCAGAAACGTTAAACTGAATACAAAGTTTTCCTTCCCTACCGTAACGAACCTGACTACCATATGTAGACGAAGATGTAATCTACCTTACCTTGGTTTTATTTTTTGCATAATTTCGGACCAATGATAATAATTTTTAAAACGGCTATAAACGACAATATCACCGATTCTCCTCAATTAGGTTAATATAAGTATAATGTTGTTTGTAAAATATAATAACATATAATGACATTTTTGTTAGAATTATTTCCATTACAAATATATTATTTTTATTGTTATTTTATTGTAAAAGTTACAGTTCTATTAACACAAAATTGTATGAAATGACAACGCGCTGAATTTATACACACACATATAATAATGTTTAATTTGTAGTTTCCGCGAGCACGAGTATACATAATTGGCTTTTCTTCTGGGTTAGGTTAGGTTAGGTTAGGCTAGGAGCTCGCACTCTGTGTGAATGGTTTCCTTGAGTAAACCTTGGGCGACGTTTCGGCACGGTAACACGTGCCATTTTCAAGGAGTTGCTTAAAAAAATTATGGTACAACCTTACTTTTTCGCAGGAGATATAAATCTCGTTTTTTGAGACAACGCCTTGACAATGGTACGTGCTACCGTACCAAAACGTCAGCCTAGATTTTCCTAAAAAACTCATATACATATATGTTATATTTGGTCATTTGACAATTACGGTCCTTCTCGGGACTAACAGATGCGGGATAACGAAAAAACTTTAACTCTGTATATATATATATATATATAAAACGCAATGTCATTCAGTCTATTCGCGATAAACTCCTACACTCTTTGACTGATTTAAACCAAATTTTGCACAAGTACTCTTAAGGGTTCGGTACTCTTTCTAACTGATATAGAGTGCACACAAATTTTAATAAGACTTATTTTTCAATTGCCGCCTTCTATCGAAGGTTGGCGACCATGTTGTAACATTTAAAAAAATTTAACTAATTTTTGATGTTGTACACCCAAAAAAATCTCTTTCAACCTATGCATCTGCTGTTTTTTATCTTCCTTTGCATAATGTGTTATAAAATATATTTTTAAATGCGGAGAATGTGTTCGAAACATGCAGCTTTCATTAATTGCTATTATTAGTTATTTATTCATCTTATTTTACATCTTAGTGATGAGGTTAATCTAGGCCCTACCAGTAACTTTTTACTTGTATGGTAATGTTTTTCTTATTTCTCCCTCAGCGCACAAATAATAGCATTGGTCCTCAAAAAAGCACAAAATATTATGTATGCGCTCACCGTGATTCAATCACTGGTGTGAGGATATTATTACAATTCACTTACATTTAGAACTCTAGGTTAGCGTCTAAATGCACAGTCCAGCTTAAACATTTAGCTGAATAAACAGTAACAATTAGTCTGGAATGATTAACATAACCTAGCGCGCTTAGGAGGGACCTGTAAGTAAGTGGCTGAAGCAACATTCCGTTTTCCTATCTCCGTAAATGCTCTCAACTTGCGAGCACCTGTAATCTCACCGGAGGCACGGCGCACAATGAGATTCCAAATTATAATAGACTGCGAACCGCAGAGTGTTCTCGACATTTCGGTGTTAGCTTGTATTGTTATAACTTTAATACGAATGCTCGTATGACACGAGCCGAGGCAAGATTACTCTTCGAAAACCATGTTATTCAATTGGAATTATCTCGCTTTTGTTGCTGAAAATTGTTCGAGCTAACAAACATCTTTAGTAATTTGTTGTGAATATTGTACGTATACGAAGGAAGAAAGTAATAATCTTCTTATGATGGTTATGGAATTTCTAGACGTACAATACTAAGTGTCACAATATTTTTGATAAAGATATATTAAAACGTATTACGTATTAAAAATATGAGTCGAAAATATTCAAACTACGTGTGAATAATCTCAACCATGTCAGAGATATAAGTATTTTTAATTTAAATATTTTATTGAAACGAAATTATATTCTCGCCAGACTACTTTTGTTAGATGATTTATTACCTGAAGATAATATATAATCTTCTTCGGCGGTCCCTCGTTACGAAGATGGCGTCTGCTATGGTTTCATGGCTTGGCCACTGCAGAGGCCTGTGCGTGAAATTGTTTAAGGTGTAGGTGATACTGCACAGTTCCACCCGCACACACTCATGAAACAATGGAGAGCTTGGTCTGATGGCAAGGGTGGTCCGAGACAACTGGAGCTCTCCGTTGTTTTGCAGCCTTTTCCGTCTATGCACAGGGCTTTGTGCCAGGTAAGCACCGGCGTCGATAGTACACGCGAGATAATGCATCATTTAATGAAGCTAATTACTCATTGTATTAATTCATGAATTGGTCATTCAGTCAATTGTGTCTGACACTTGACACCTGTCACATAAATTTGTCAATTTCTGTATGAAGGTAATCGGTTGAACAAAAAACGGTTATTCCAACACTATTGGAGCTCTTAATTGGTTGAAGCGAAGACTATAGAATTCGCCAACCTCACTCATGCTCGATATGACATATTTGTTCGGCTGTAAAACTAGCACATTAAATTGCTTTAAATGCACTCGCGATAAGCACTAAATGCATAATATATGCACTAAGTTCACCATGTAAACAACAAGTCCCAGAACTTCGTTATTACCCATACCCGTTACACATACCTAACTATATATAGTTTAATAATGCGTCAATTTCTCAAATATTTATTCCGAAGTACGTAGGTTTGAAGCTTAATATGATTTTTTAAAAGTCTCATAAGATAAAATTCTCCATAACGGTACAGAATTTGTATATGCACATCGAATATTTTCGACTTGTAAGTTAGTCATGTATAAAATATTGTGGACTAAGTCTGTTAAATCCTGTATATCTAAAAAAACCTTTCTAAATCTCTAAAATCGTTACAATTTACGATAAATACTTTAAATGGGGTTCACTGACTCATGGGATTCCGCAAAACTGTTTTAGAGGATTTAAAAAGACATGCGAGTATACATATATATTTTATATTCTTCATAGCTGGATTATGGCACCAATCATGTGTATAGTAAAGACAAGGAAGTATAAAGGAAGATAAGAGAGAAACTCTTATGTATCATTACACTTTTAAAACTCTGTTTCAACCAATTAAAGAGATTAAACTGAAATATCAAGATTAAACTTTTTCATCAGCGAGCCAAAAACTCATACCGATATTTCTTTAATGATTAAATATCACTTTTTGAATAGCGAGAATTGATTTTAATTTTAATATAATATTAATAAATAATTTTGAGGGCATTAAATTTTTTTACAAATGCTTGTAGTTTTTAAAGAAACATTTAAAAAGAGGTCCTCGGGCCATTTTTTTATGTTCAAGAACCGCCACTCCACAGTTTTAAACTTGATCACTTCACATTTATATGAAATTCAAAATAAAAAGTAAGGTAAATTTCAAAAGATAAGATAGATTTTTACTTGTTTTACATTAGAGGTAAATATCATCATCAGCCATTGTCGATCCACCGGTGGATGAATGCCTCCCCGTGACTTTGTCACTCTCTTCGGTCGTTCGCCGATCTTTGCTTCTGCTCCGAAAATTTTGTCAGATTTCGGGCGTCTTCTGTCATTTTTTTTCTTCGGGATACCATTTAAAAATAATACTCTTTGTCTATCAGTTATCCTGTGCTTCTAGAAGTTGTACTGATCGTTCATTGTTTCAAAAAAAGTATTTCATCATATTAATGTAACAACATAAAATAATACAAATTATATTTATGTATGTTTATTATTAACTTAAGCGTAGATAAGATAACTTTACTTGGTAGCTTGGTTAATGGCTTAACTTAAAACAGAATGTTTTATTTTGACTGACTTTGATCAAAACATAAATTCTTATATAAAATAGAATTATTTAAGATCAAATTAAAAATTCATTGAATTTTAGATGTTATTTCTGTTAGTGTATCATTAAAGATACTTTTATTTAATTTATGTAACTTTTGAAACAACCTTTCTGTTATTCTTTCTATAAATGGAAAAAAAGTATTTTTCTGTACGTTTTTCATGAAGTTTAATAAAATAATGTAACTTACAAACCTGTGACATTTGTAAAAAAATATTCTATTATAAAAATATAAAGATAGTTTTTTTTACCCTTATAACTACTTTTCAACTTACCAAACCCACAATGTTTCAAACCCACAATGTTTTTACTACATACTTATTTGTAGGTTCATTAATGTTCTTCACATATATTAGGTTTTTATTTCACATGCAAAATTTTTATTTATTCTATTTAAAAATTTGGTATTGACTTGCAAGCATTTTGACTTGCTTAATGTATGGACATACTATTCATTACTCCTGTATTAAAAACAAATTAATGGAAAGATTTTAAAAATCTTTCTGCTTCTATTGTTAACTGTCACCTATCACTTTTCAAGAACAGAAGCATGTCTCCTCTTTTACTTTTCTACATAGAGGTACTTTTATTGATTTATGTGCATCCCAAAAAAAAAAAAAAATGATAGTAACATTATTAAATATATTATGTACCACAAAGCTACAAATAAGACAAATACCTATATAAAAGTTAAGCAACCATAAAAAAGGATAATATAATGGTTCGATCTTTATGACTATCCAACAATCGCTGGTCGCCGTGTGCGCACAATATGAACGTGATATAGAATTGTTCTTATCTATTACTCCCTTTCTCTATAATCAGAATTCGATCTTTTCTGTGGTGTATTCTCTATGAATTTGGAGTAAAAGTTGTACCTTCGAACTGTAAGTAGCGTTTTTCATTTAGGATACGTTGACTACCGCCAAATTCATCCTACCGTTTGGAAACGAATTTTTGACTTGTGAATTATCGTCCTGCTATATGGGGCTGTTATTTGTTTGTGTGTCATCAGTTTCTCGCTACCGTGCGAACCGATTTAGTATTAAACATCTTGCTATTGTGCAAAGTTTTGTTTGACACTTTCGCGCGATCAGCGAAAGTGTACGTCCAAGTGTACTTCGTGCTGAATAACGTTGTACGTGTTCTGGAGCCAGAATATATGTGGATTCAGTAGAAAAAGATCCTAATACCGTAAGGAGCATTTCACAGGTGGGTCGTTTTTTTTGATTCTGGGTGGTTCTTCAGCCGCCTCCTGTTTCCTATTCCTGTTCCTCTCCCGAATTCCCTCCCCGCTTCTTACATCTCTTATCTCCATTACTCCCCCGTGTTCAGACAATAATATTAGGTCAATGTCACTCATTTGTGTGTAATATATAATATTGTTTAAAGACTTGCAACGTATAACAAGAAACTGTAACTGAAACTGTCCAGTTCTACACACAGGCTATGTGTGACGTGTTCTAAATTTTCAAAAAAATAAAATTTTATGTACCAATAAAGTATTCAACAAAACTTGGTTTCACTGGAAAAAAATATAATAAAAATACCTTTGTTTTGGAGGCTAAACTGATACTTGAAATTCCGCAAGATTTCTTCAACTTCCTATGAACTTTGACCTGATGGAGCAATAACTCGGAAGCACATAGGAAATGCTTCCGCTCGGGTCAGGTGAGCACCCACCTGCCACAAGTATTTCCGAAATAACTACGTTGTACTTGTTTGGCGGAGTACGTCCGTTGTACTCGTGTTTATTTGATTTATCTAAATTTAATATTATTTTACGTTTAGAAATCATCCATTTTTATTAGAAATAAAATATATATCTCGCGTGTTGAGCTAATATTATTAATTCAGTTGAAGATATCGAACGTTGAATGACGTTATACAAAATTCTATCTATTTATTTATTTTTAAACATGGTATAGAATTAAAAAGGAAAATAAATCTCACCTCACCAAAGCCATCCAGTTTAGGAACGTTAAGGATCTTGAATTGGCGATTGTATTAACTGTATTTTTGGTACCATCTTCTCATTTTCACTGATACGTGGTATATAAATTCGTAATGGACTCTGTACTTTTTGTAATTTTTTCAGCATTTAATCTCTTGTCATACAAAACTATTATATTAATAATCTCACAATATTCTGGGGTAGGCACAGTTTTTATAATAAAATACACAAATATGTACAACACAATATCAATTTATTTTACAAACATAATAAACAAATATTACATTGAACTCAGAATCAAACTGCAATGCACTGAATAAACACAATTTGTAGGCTAAATTATAAGTGCGATCACAATCTCTGATCTCTGAGTGTAACGCTCTATTCTGTTTGCCAACTACCGCGGAGGAACGTTGTGATGGTAACTAACTAATTTGGTAATACAATGTAAAACCAATTTTTTAATATGTTATCTTGAGAACCGAAGAGTATTGAAAGAGAGCGCAACTGCGATTCCAGCGTCTTTTATCTTCGCGCGCCCACTTAGCACCGGTCAGCTTTCCCATATATTCTCCCATCTGTCACTCAGCGACCACACACACATACATACAACTTTTACAGATGTCAAATGTCTCAAATTTAATATAAAAATAAAGTTAAATATTCTGCGATAAATCATCAGGAATAAGGAATGTTAATAATCTTCAGTTGTATATTATTAACTTCAAAGTAAATGCATTTTTATTTAGTTTGTAAGTTTTTTTTGTTTTTGTTACCCTTGAATATGTTGATACATATACATCAGAAAGATTATCAATAATATATATATATATGTTCAAAGATTAATTCTTCCCATTAAAATAATCTTGAGTAAAACTTCTTGAAAATATGTTTCATCTTTCGAAATTAAACATTGAAGATGGTTTACTTAACTGATTTCCATAAGTCAGCATCGTATTATGGCGAAATTGTGTATCTCGTTATCTCCAAACAGTATTAAGTCAAAAAATAATATATCTTTTCTTTACGTGCTTAGAATAACATTTTAAATTACTGTAAATCTAACATTTTTGTCAGAATATTATATATTTTTTGTTAAAAATATATAATTAATGAAATAGAACATATGGTATAAAATTTTTCAGTAATATTTCCATTTTACTAGAAAACTACGATCACATTTCTTTGTGTCTTTCAGATTTATATTTACATAGAATATTACATGTTGACTCTTTTAGTGTATCTTAAAAGTACAGAAGAATCATAAAAGTATATACCGATCGCATACGGAACGTTTCTGCCAACTTGCAGTTAGGAAACAATATAATGTAGATATCTAGGTTAATATATTTTTAATACAAATTAAATGTATTAATTAGAAAGATATACATATAAAATCAATTTTATCCAAAAATATTGTTGTTACTACCGGCATTCGAACCTGGATCTCTTCCAATCTTGGGAACGTGCATTAAGGTTAGAATCTCGGTAGCAATACAATATTTTTCGATAAAATTGATTTTATACGTATATCTTTCTAATTATTTACATTAAATTTGTATTTAAAAAATATATATTCTTTAAAAAATCAATATTAAATTAAGTAATGCTTCTGTAGTTCTTAGAATTAATTCAGCATTTTTATACTGTTTCAGAGCATTAATAATAAATAATAATTATAACACTTTGACAACCTTTGCTTCAGATCATGTTTTATAATAATCTAAATTATTAAAAATTTTATGTGTCAAATAAAAGTGTATATTCCTTATAATAATTAATTTTACCCCTCGTTATAAACGACTGGGAAACGTGCTTGTTAGATATTTTTTGGTTTGAATATAGGTTGGTACCTATACGTACTGGGAATGTAAATTGTTCTCGAGTGGTAGAATATTACCCTGAAATCACGTACTAGCTTACTCGATCTCTGGAGCTATTAATCTAACTCATTCTTTGACAAGTCACTCCCTTCTTCACGTAACAAATTTGCACGTCAAAGTTGTCAGTTTTACCTGCGAAACGTGCGCCATTACGAACGAAGATTCTCGAATTCAAATGACATTGATTTACTGCTAGAACAATAAATATAATGGCTTATTTTTGGCAAGGTTCTGTTCTAAAAATTAAAAAACCTTGTATAAAAGAAAAAAGGGTATTTTTTTAAATATTTAAAATTTAATATCAATCTATCGGTATTATTAACACTAAATATAATTTAATTTCTTTATTCATACAGAACATGAAAAAAGTTTGATAACTTTTTTCATATTTTTTATTAGTTTTTTTTTTAAAATAAATCCACAAAGATTTAAAATACATTGCAATCGAAAATTAATACTGCCGACATTAATTTTTTTCTGTAAACTTTTTTTTAGTTACATCCTTAGAATAGAAAGTTACTTAGTTAGGTGTTAGAGGCTCTCAATGATATAACTTTAGTAAGGTTACTAACTAAGAGTTAATTGTTACATTCACAATTTTTAAAAATACAACATTTCATTATTAGTTTCCAAATAGTCACCACATGAATCTCTTATCACTTTATAATTCATAAATATATGAATATTCCAATGAATGTGGCTCAAAATAATCTAAATTTAAAAAAATATTTTGTAAGTGACTTATTTACCATTACGCAATTTTACCGACGGAGAAATGGTATAACGTCACACCCTTCTATCATGGCCTACCACTATATTATTATATAATGTTTATATAAAATATATAACACAGTATTTATGACATTATATTTATGTAAAAATATGGTTGTTAACAATTAATAAAAACATTATTATACAAATGCTTTCGTGGAATAAACTAAGTTGATAGCTTAGAAAATCTTAATAAGAAATAACTTTACGAGATAATATGCTTACCTAATACAGGTGAATATTATGTTCCAGGCCGATTTTGTGTAGCTGCCATTTTGGTTTGGAAAATATTGGTCAATTAGCATTTTATAGTCGTAGAGAGTAACTAATTACATGTTGTTATGGATCATCTAACGTATTAAAACGATATTAAAGCATTTTATCAAAATAATAATAACAACCAGCTAGCTGAATTGGGTCGATTGGCCTTGCAAAACATGTGGTTTCAACAAGACGGTACTACCTCATACACAGCCCCAGCTATGCTTGAAATTTCTCCCGGCCACATAATGTTAAAAAGTGATGATATCTACTATCCTCCTCGATCGCCTGATTTGACATCTCCTGACTATTTTCTGTGGGAGTACTTGAATGAAAAGTCTACGCCAATAAGCCAACAACAATTTCGATTGTACAGGACAATATTCGAAATGAAATTGCTGACATAACACGCGAAGTGTGCGAGAATGTTATGAAAAATATGGTTAAAAGACCACGCATTTGTTCCGCTACCAAAGACGGCCACTGGTCGATGTCATACTTTATACATAATTGTAATAAACCAATAAATCGATAAATAAAAAAAATAAAAATGTTTTATTTTTTAGTTATTCAAAAATAACATCGACCTGGAACATAATATTCATTATGTACTCGTACATCTAGTAAAATATATCTACATGATTAGAAATAATGTCATTCTGAAGTATATTTTTATTATGATGTAAATTTAATTGTCATTAAAATAATTTAGTATTTAATGAGAAATTAGAGTAGATAGATACTTATTATGAACAGAAAATAAATAACTTGAATGCCAGAATTATTATTTTATTTTCAGTCGAGTAATATTAAATTTTATAAGGAAAGTAGATAATTTCATTAGTTGATGGCAGCTGGTGGGTCACGTTCTGGATATGACCCACTTTGTATCTCCTCTCGTATATTTCCTGCAACAAAAACAAAAAGATAACGGGAAGAAACCCCAACTGAATAAAAGCAACCGAGCTGCCTTGAAATAGCGACATTTTTCTCTGTTAAAATTGTCATAAAATTGAATATACTCAACATTTCTTTACCCCTCATGGTTCAAAATATTTAATTATTGCAAGTAGTCTCAAATATTTTTTTCTGTCACTTCTTTCTTAAATTCAATTCAATTCAAGTTTTCTAATTTAAACATAATTATTTTAATTTACACAAGAAAACTTTGTATTACACACATGTTGGGTTATTTTCACTAGTATTTGTAGTCTATTCTGACAATGGGGCGGGTCTTGAGAAGAGAGGGGAGGTTTTGGTCATTAACGGGAATATGGACACTAAAGGCGAAGTGTTAGGGAATGTTATGTCGTTAATAAGTGTTCTTTTCTAATTTAAATTCATTTACATTTCAACAGTTTTCAAATTGTTCATTATTGATCCTTTGTAAGGTACCGAGTGAAATTTTTTTAGTTTATGACTATCGAAAGAGTAGTTTGTTTCAATTATTTGGTTAAAAACTTCCGAAAAGTTGTTATTTTTTAGGCAGCGGCGATGTTCCTTTATTCTCGTATTTAGATTTCTCGCGGTTTGTCCTATATATTTTTTATCGCAATCTCCACAAGTTATTTAATATATTCTGCTTTTTTATAATATATTAATTTTAGTTTTTGAATTAACTAGAATTTTAACAATGTTGTTGACGGTGTAAAATGCAGGTTTTATATACAAATGGAAATTATTAGTAATTTTATAGGAAATTGGACCAGTACACCTCAAAACTAGTTATGAAAATAACCCAACGTGTATGTAATACAAAGTTTTGTTGTGTAAATTAAAATAATCATGTTACACCACAAAGTAACCGCCATGTTAATTAATGATATCCAAACATAAATTTCTCTCTCTCTCTCTCTCTCTCTCTCTGAAATCGACACTGTGACGACAACAAGAGAGAGAATTTTCGAGAGACTTCTATGCAAGATAGTGCGTATCACGAGAACGGAACTAAAAAATCGTATTCTCGGGAAAAATGTGTATGGTTATTTTTAGGTTAAAAATATATTTTATAATGTAAACAAAAATTGTGCATCCAATCTTTCCTAAAATTATATATCTATTATTATTTTTAATTTACAATACTTCAAATTTGTTGAAACTGAGTTTCTTTCAATATTTGCAATTAAATTACATCCTATCTTCATTGTTACCAATATATATATTTTCTCTTCTTTTCAACAAGTGATGGAGGTTAAACTTTGTTGACAAAGGGTTAGTTAGTGATCCTGAGGAAAGTGATCCACAAATCTTATGCTCTAGGCTGGAGCTGTCGGTGAAGATGTGAGACCACCATCTCATTCCGACAATATACATATGTGTCATACGATTTGGTACAAATGTACATATGTGCCATATCATATGACGTACATACTACATATGTAGTATTTAGATTTCATTGCCAAAGAAATAAACCTAAGATATTGGGTTACGAGGCAGCTAGAGGCGAATCCCTAATGATAATTATTTTTATCTACGTTAATGTTCCAGATATGTGTAATTTGAGCTTAAAAGAAATATACAAAATTCTCCTTGAAAGTAAATCATTTTCTACCCTTTTTCGTGTACCTATATATAAGGAGTCTGAAAAGTCTTTTTCATAATGAAAATTCTGTAATAAAATAATAGATGGATTTAATAAAAAAATGTTTATTTTGCATTTAAGTAGTCCCTGGAATTTTACTTAACAATTATGTTTTCTAAATGTGATCCGTTATTTTGCTTGCTGGCACTCTTCTAAACCGAAGGAAAATATCTGAAAACTGCTCGGCGCGTATTCTGCGTAATCGCTGCTATTTCTTCTCGGATTTTTTTTTTAATTGGTCCAGAGAGAGAGGATTGTTACTGTATACTTTTGATTTAATGTAGCCTCATAGGAAAAAGTTCATTGGTATTAAGTCGAAGCTACGTGGAGGCCAGTTTATGTCACCTCGTCGGGATATCAATTTTTCGGAGAAAATTTCACAAACAATTCGTAAGGACATGCTCCATAGCGACTGAATTCCCAAGACAGAGACAGGCTAGAAATCGGCATACCCCGCCTCTCTCCCGCTCGTTTCGTTGGTGCAGCGAATGAACCAAAATGAAAAAGACTTTTGGGTCACACTGTATATACACATTTTACAAATATCATTTTTAACTAAATACCTTGTTTCACACAAATTATAAACGTGAAAATCCAATGATCGTATGCGACGTTATATATCTTTTGGAGGCGTTGCACGATATGTTATTTTATTCTCTTTACACACCCATTTAATAATATACCGTATGTTCCATTTTCACATCTAAACAATATTACATTTCAAATAAACTCCTTTGATTTATATTTTAAAATTCGCTATTCAAGATTCTACAGGCGTTACGCGATATTACTGCGTATTGCATTATAAAATCTGAGTAATAAAAACATATCACCCAAAAGAGTTTGCGTCTGTGCGGCTGTAAAATGAATTACCAATTAGAATATTATTTAAGAACATTTACTTTTGACTAAGAAATAACCGAATGAAGAATAATAATAGAATAAATTAAGGAAATATGTTACATATTTTTCTTAATACCTAAATTTAGAATGGTCAATCCTTCAAATGTTCTCAATATTTTTACACATACATTTACATAATTAAAGTACAATAAAATATGATTCATTTAATTATTTATCGCGATCTTTGAAAGATTTACCTTGATCTTGAATTGTATATCTATGCTTTAAAATTTTCGTATTCTGTGTCATAAAACAAATGCCTAAAATACAAAAGCTAACGTTTAAATAATAAAATGAAATATTTACACGTTTGATTATCCATCCATCAGCCACTTTCTTTATACGCCTAAACTAATTAATATATGTATACACAAATCTTTTTTATCACGTGTTTTTTATTATTTGTAATATATTTGTAGCTTGCTGGATCCATTTCAGATATTCTTCTTAATTAACGCATTTGCAATCAGTCTGGTGTGACTGCTGAGCAATATATTGTAATCCATCACATGTATGTACAATCCACCTGGCGAAAAAGGAACAGTGATTGAAAGATCTTAAGTCAACATTTGGAAACCGGACATAATAGCGAGACTGAGAGTTTTGTGACGACGTAACAAAAAAATTATCAAGTTGATGATTTGAAATACGAATCATGGTTTTTACAAAATAATATTAACATCATCGCAAAATAATATTAGCATCGGCGGGCTGATCTATTGTCTTGAACATTTCTACAACTCACTGCAAAATGGCCACTCTATGTGAATATCTCTAACGTTGCATGTGATGAGTCAACAGATGAAGGAAACCATTGCGCATGTGCAACGGTACTCACTTAAGTATAAAATTGTTCCTACTTCACCGCCTACAAATACAGGACACACATATGTAACATCTCTCTGCTTCGTTTCGGAATAGAAGCGTACAACATGCAACTCTCTAAAGTAATCGGAGTTTCAGAGTTTATCATTTCCCTGGCTTATCTATGTACTTTGGTATTTGTACTAATATGATATCGTAATACCTGACATTTAAATTGACTACAATAAACGATGCTGATATAGAAGGACTAAATAACGATAAGTATATGTTATTTATTATAAAGACCCAACATTATTTTTCTTCTGTTCACTTCACTCTCTCATCTCCAGTATGCATCAGTTAGTTATTGTGCACTACCTGCAAAATATCGTACACAACGAATGCATTTCTGTACACTCGACTTTCTGTACGGTGTTGTAGATAAGTTCGAGACAAAAGATTCATCGAAGGCTCTACATTATTATAATAATATTAACAGTCAATAGCGGGTTCTATCTCTAAATTTACAAATCTCTCAAAAATGAATGACCGTATTGAAAGTTATCTACGTAGATAAGTATATTAATTTTAATGAAAATCATCAATTTTATTTGTTGAATTACTTGAAAAAATCTATATTTCAAAAAATGATGTCCAAGTGGTAAAACAGTAATTCACAAAATTTGTTTTTCTGTTATATATATTTGTAAGTACCTTCCGTATTATATTATTCATCATCATATTTCTTCATTTTTTTCTTTTACTTCATTCTCTTTTAGACACTGTAAAATCTTTATAATTCAGAACCTAAATTATTTTACCGAGTACATCATTATTTGTACACGAGTTGTGGAACCCCAGCACAAGTGTTCGATATCAAGATTCACGGTCGTTCCTAGTTAACCTGTTCCCTCCTCTTAATACCGAAGCTTTACACTCGTAAGGTCAAATTAAGAAAAATAAAAGTTTCGTTAAGACATAGTATCTGTTTTGATTTTCTTACTCGTGGAAAAAGTTTTTTTTTAAATTAAATTAATTTTGTATATTCTTTTTAACTTTAATTTATTTTGTACCAAATTGTTTTGTTAAGCTTTATATTCCGGCGTAATCTAATAGGCTCATTAAAAGTGTACATGAAATTTTAACTTACAGTTATATATAAATATCTGAGATTTGAATTGAGTTCGGTGGAAAAGTAACGCGAGTAGCGGGCCGGCGACACACCTGGCCGACGTTATTCGGTGCTAATTTGGAATTGATCCGACAGATGCCATTTTGTATCAATCTCACCATATATATATGTTTTGCAAAATCTTGTTTCAAATGTGCATAACCGAGTTTATTGTCTTTTGATGTTTTAAAAAATTATTATGTTTAAATGACTCTAATTGTTTATATGGGCTATTTTAATATGGCCTTTATTCTAAATTGAACTTGCATGAAGTGTGTCAACATCTTTTACGACATATATTAATAGACATATAATATTAATTGACAGCGCGCGTAAGTGAAGTATATCTAAACAACAAACTTCGAACCAATATATGAGATGAAAGATAAAGTATTAATTGGTTGACATGTTAAGTTGAATTTGCAAAATGAATATATGTACACTTGCCGAAACATAAGGATTTTGAGTAACTGACGACTGATTCTATCCGAAGAAGCAAAATAGCAAAATAAGTACTCAAACGATTTGTAAAATTATTATATCTACATTAAATACATAAAGGGTTTAAATAAACATTGTAAAACCAAACAATAATTAAAAAATATTTTTTAAAAAAAACTGGTGCCACATACAATCATCATAATTCAACTGATTCTATTTTGGATAATAACGTTCTTATTTCTGGAAGAGATTGAGATAATTTTTGTTACTTGTCGATCACGTATTATTTATATTTAATTGCCAGTTGCTTGTTGCTTCAGTGCATGCTACTTGCTCAAGTGTTCGATGCTATCCCTTTGTTTATGTTCCTAAGACGAACGTTAGTGTTCTGGATTCAGAGTATCACCGGTATTTTAAATAAAGAAAAAAATATTTTTAAATACGTAATATAAGACGGTTTTAGTGACATGTGGGGTTGACGCAAGTGCAAGTGAGTTCCAACAATAGCGCAACGAAGTTATCAAGTTTACATTACTTTCAAATTCAAAAATAAACAATGCAAATCATTCCTTTTTTATTTCAAAAATGTTAAACATTGCAAACATTCCTCGTACTTCCAAGTATTTACATATATACCTAGTATCGCACAACACATAAAAATATGTTTAGATTTTTAAATATGCATAGGGTTTTCTCAGGCTCGGGGAATCCCAGAATAGAAGAGTTACATATTTGAGAGAGATAGCTATATGTCATTTTTAAATTTCGAGATGCTAAATGTTTATTAGTGCATAATTTTAAAACAATCGCTGGTATTATTGTCACTTACATCATATTAAATACAGTACTTTTTTGATATTCGCTAGCATTCTAACGATAGTCATATATCGCTCATCGCTTAATAATTCCCGTATTAAAACTATAAAAATATCAGATATATTATATGCCCGATATTTTTGGGAATATATTCATGTGTATACAGAATGTATCAGACCTAGTCCACAAAATTTTATGAATAATTCTTGTTTTTTAAAATAGATTCTGTTAAAGAAACAATATAACATATGTTTTTGATTAGTTAATGACATCCTGAAGAAGAAAATGATATTTTTCGAAACCGGTAGATGTATTTAATTCATTATGTGGTTAATAAAACAATGTTAACAATATAAAATAATAATAATTTTCACATATTCCTTGAACATTTTCGTTTCGTAATTTAGTCTGGTATTCACCTATAAAATATTATGGATTAAGTCTGTTATATCCTGTAAATATACATATATACGTATATGTATATACGATATTTTTGTGAAAAACAGTTTTAGTACGGATGATTGCAGTATTTTTATAAATAATGGCGTAAAACGTGGAATAGTACTAAGAAATTGTGTAAAACCTAAAAGAAACATAACACGGTATTTGTTATTAGAAGTGTTGGTGCCAATCAGTACCTCGAAGAACAAAAGTTACGCCAAACATAAAAACAGCAAAACTCAACCAAAGAAGGTAATTAAGATACATCACACATAATCCAAGACGTATCCAGTCATTGACGAGGAAACGAGCCAGAATCTCATTCCTTAGTAGGTAGTAGAAAACCTTAGATTCGTACAGCAGGAGAGCTCAGCCGTAAGCATAAAACAAATCAAAGCTCTTTTATACTTTCTCCAAAGTTGTTGATTTAATACCTTTATTATTATTATCTTTAAAGTAAGCGTATTTTACTTAGATTATATATTTCTACAGATAAAGATGTTTCATTCGTTTCTAAAATTATTTTTGTGCTTGCTAAATTTATCCAACATCACGACGTTTGATATGAAACGTCTGAGTAATTTACATATTTCAAATTATTGTGATTGATCATATCATTTTGGTTTGAATAGTTAATCAAATACATAATCAGATGTCTAAGACTAATTCATTAGGTTTTTTTTTAATGAAAACTCATTTTTGTTATGAAGTTGCATTTTGCTACCTGGTTGCAACCAAATATTTTTTCTGTATGTCTTTCTAATCAATTCATTTAATTTGTATTCGTTTATTTTGCGCTGATAAAGAAACGGTCGTTTAGATATCGATCCGCAATAAAACATAACGCCACCATTGTGACTAGCAAATACAATATTACGAACAAGTACATAGTTAATGACTTTTCTTAAAAATATACCGTACATTCCCTATTAATATTTTTTGTTAAAGTAAATCGTAAAATAATAGAAAAATCAATATTTCATTTTACAAATATTTGATGCCTACACGCAGACCTTCATTAAATTCAAATACTTTATATTCATGTTATTGTTATAAAATAAAAATATGTCATAATTATCCTAAAAAATTATTCAATATTTCAAATCAACGCTAACTAGAAGTTGATAAAATATGATACAGGGTGAATATTATGTTCTATGCCGATGTTGTTTTTGAAAAACTAAAAAATGGATTCATTTATCGATTACTTGACTTATTACAATGATGTATGGGAATATGACATTGTCCAGTGGCCGTCTCTGGCAGCGCCACAAATGCGTGCTCTTTTAACCATATTTTTCATACCATTCTCGCACACTTCGCGTTATATTTTAGCAATTTCATTTCGAATGTTGTCCTATAAAATTGGAATTGATGTTGACTTATTGGCGTAGTAGACCATTTTTTTCAAGTATCTCCACAGAAAGTAGTCGGGAGCGGTCAAACCAAGTGATCGAGGAGGCCAGTCGACATCACCACTTTTTGATATTATGCGGCTGGGAATTTTTTTATCCAAAATTTGTTTTGTGTGCATCGGTGGCATTGTCCTATTGAAATTACATGTATTTCAGGCCCAATTGACCCCATTCAGCCACTAAGAAGTTTTCCAAGAGGTGACGATAGCGATCACCATTAAAGGTAATTATTATTTAGATAAAATGTTTTGATGACTTCAACACATTGTTAAAGCATTACATGCTTGATAGTAAATTGTAATTGACGATTCTTTATAACAATTAAATGTGAACTGACAAATGTCTGCAAAACTAAAATGCTAGCCAAACAAAATCGCCCTGGAACATAATATTCACTCTGTATGTGGTGTTAAGAGGTTGGAAAGACCAAAGCTACGACGGAGCGACAATGACTTCATAAACATATCGGTCTTAAAAATCCAGGATAAGAGAGAAATATCTAATAATAGGGATCAATGTATTAGGCGCCCAGGGGTTATAGAGTCAATAGTGATGATAATACGTAATATGTTATATTATTATAGGAATGTTTGAACGTGGTTTCACAAAAATACCGCCTACAATAACGATCATTCAATATAAATAGTTTATTTATCTGGTAGAATCAAGTGATTGGAGCTCTTTCCAGAAAACCATCAAGTTAGTCCTATTTTTATATCACAAGCTTAGCATAGTTTAAAAATAGCAAGAATTATTAATGTGAGTATTTTTGTGTTAAATTGATTTTTATTCATTTAAATTTTATAAACAAACTAAATAAACACACATTACATGTATTATTGCGAAAACTTTCGATGGATTTCGAACAGTTATGGAGAAATCCGCGTGCTACCACGCCAGAATTTTGAAACTCTCGGGCAGCTCGTTAGGCGGCCGCTCACGTTCCGCCGCCCATCGCCTGCAATGGATACTTCAGGCGGAAATCGAAGAGTCTGCCGTTCTGGAAGTCAAGTAGCTAAATACTAAACAATACTGGCCAGGCAAAAGGAAGAAATCTGTCACAGAATTCATCTCGTTATTATGCGGTTGGCGTACGAATTATATCCCAATTCGAGTAGCTAGCTACACAATGTAATAATAGTAGCCGATGTTAAGGTGTTGAAAAATACTTTATCTATTCTATAAAATATTTCATATATGTCAATAAAATTACATACGAAAAGGTAGGTAAAAATATTCTTTGAAAATCTGATTCCCAATATAATTGTAAAATATTTCATTTTTTGTATTTTCAATCAACATTAATAATGAGTGTAAGCAAATGGTCATATTATACATAAATTGTTTTACATAATTTACGTAAATTGTATTAAAGTAAAGTCAAAGCAAATTTATCTTTAAAGTGAGTCAATACAGAAAAAAATATTGTAACGCTGTATGAAAGTACGGCGAAAGCAAAAGAGTGCAGAAGAAGACAAAAACATCGCAATTTTCGTAGTGAAAGATGAAGAAATGAAGATCTAGGAAAAATGTAGGTGAAAGAGATAATCGTTTGAAAAGAGTGAAAAGTCAAAAGTGTGAGAAACTGGAAGTCGAGAAAGGGGAGAATCTAAAGGAGCGAGTGAAATTATAAGCTACTAATAGAATAAATCACCGGAGACTGAGAAGGAAGATAATCAAGAGGAACGGTTGACAAATAGAAGATAGTTATCATCGTACAGAATTGCTCTTTAGGATTCTGCACAAAACGTAGGCACCTGTCCACCCCACACCTCCTTCAACCATTCTACCCCATCCTCACAAAATACATGACTATTGTATTGTATTAAATGTTGTTAGTTCCAAAGTTCTCTTATTTACACTCTAGGATCCTGAGGAAAATATTTTCACCCTACCCCACCGTTATTATTTAGGGCCTACGCAAAACAAAAGAATCTCTTCATACCACCTTTTAACCCCATCCTTAAATCCCAGACAACGCCAGGCATGGATCGCTTGTTATTTGATAATATGCTAACTCGTGGACATCACGTGTCGTTAATTTGAATTCTTTTGGAAGACTTCGATACGTTAACAAAAATAAAATATTTTTTTCTACTTCTTAATTTACTTTGACACTCAGTTAATTATTTTCAAATTCAATGATAAAGTCACCCGTTTCGCATATTAAATTATGATAAATGGTGTTTTGAAGATGAAATTTAGAAGTTACATTAGCGCGAAGTGAAAATAAATTATTTACTCTCTCTCGCATCTGCAGACCGTGGAATGAGTTTCCCGTCCATTTACAATTCTTCCAAATAAAAGGAACTAGTGGTACAAGGTAGAGTTGAGAGAACCTGCGTCGAGACAATATTCCCACGGAAGATCACCATCGTCCATCTAGACGGAACTGGTGAAGTCTGCAACCGAAGCCACCAGGAATGCTGCAGATCATGAGAGATGGCATCACTAACTTAACAACCACAATTGCTCTGCCAAGAGTGTAATAAATGAGAAGAAAAACCATATTAACGTTCTGTATTAAAATTTGATCAAAAATAATTCTTCAAAAATACATAAAACGACGGGGCACACAGGGTATAGGTAGTATACAATATATATCATACGTAAAACAAAAATACTAGCTCAAAGAAAATCAAAATCATAACTATTTATTTAATCTTCAAGCGGGTGCGCGGTGTTTTGAAACGACAGCAGTCGCGCGTAGTCGTTTCGATATTTTTTATTTTTAAGTATTTAAGTAGTAATATGAGACATTGTCTTTGGATTAGAAAACATTTTGGCTACAAAAATCTTACATAAGAAAATTTTTTTTTTCAACAATTACTCATCATAAACTCAAAATTATAAAACCAACATTTGTTGAAGTCAAATAACAAGTTTCATAATAGTTTTTATCTTCTTCAAAGTCCCTAAATTTCACATGAATAAATTCCAGGCTTGTACAAAAGTAGTCACCCCTACGTCGTTTCTACGAATGCCAGCCTCTTCTATAAGAATATTTTACAGTTGGCGTATCATCCTGTTGTTATTAGATTTTCGCAACTTTATCACACCCCATAAAAAATCCAGCTCTAACCAATACGAGTACTTCATCTTCGTTTGAGCTGCTCGCTTCATTTACGTATTGAATTTCTTCAGTTTCTTCCACATCTTTGTCACTGAGCGTTGGTTCACTTTCTAAATTTCCTTCGCACTATTTCATCATCACCAAGATATATTTGAGTCATTGTTTATAATAAAAATACTCACAATATGCGAACTTTGTTGACACAAACAGCGAAAAACTTTAGCGAAGAAAGATGCGCGGAATTTTTTCGACTCCTTGAACGCTACGCACGCGTTTTCGATTCAATGCCTGGGTGCAACTGCATTAAAAGCTATTTGTACGGCATGCGGTAAAGTGATGGAAACATAGTTAATTTGTGTACGTTGGATCCATCACAGGCTACTTACTAGAGATAAGAAGTACCAACGATGTGAAAGTATGATTTTATGATTAAATATGCGCGAAGGGCGGTCGATTCAATACTGCGCGCCCGTTTGAAGATTATATACGTCCTTAATTGGGTGATTCTCCATTTTTTATTTAAATTTTGTCGCATTCTTATAATGATGAATAATATTTACCGGTTGGGATATTTTGATGTATACCTACGTTGAATTGAATACTATTATATTTATTAGATGCAGATAAAGATCTCGGTCAGTGATGGCGAAAACAAGTTACATACTCATTTATATATTTATTAAATTTAACTGGAAAAAAATAAGGAACCCATAGTATTTGATTTGATGTCAATTAATTAATTACTTAATTCAATTAATAAATTCGAACGTTGTTGTCGGGTAGACGTTTGGTGGCAAGACATGTTTTCTTTGATAACTCAGATATTAGTGAACGCTGGCGTGTCGCCCAAAACGCTGTGACGTACCACCTTTGATACGCGTATCATATGTTTGCCATCACTGATCTAGGTGGTATTGAAATATGTTTTTTAGTTTATAATATTAAGCTTATTAAATGATAAACGAAAATTATTTATTTAAGATACATGCTGTTCCAGTTTAAAATCGTTATGATCAAAATAACTGTTAATCAAATGATGGTACGATAAATATAATATAAATTGAGTTAAAAATAGGTCGTTAGAAAATTTTATAACCTTTTATAGGAATTCGCTGATAGATATGTAATATATTTAAAAACATTGTTTCGGGTACCCACTTAGAACTAGTTATGGGTACTTAGTACTATATACTAGCTAAGAATAAATGTGTAAGAAAGGTATATTACATGCAGATGTGATTGGATACGTGTGTACGAGATATTTAACTCGTATTTTTAATAATTATTTTTTTACAATTATCTTAGACGTAATTAAATCCTTTTTTTTATCACGAGTAGGTAATTTTGGAATGAAACTGACATATTACATTTGACTAATATATTCTTTGAAACACGAGTTATTGGGTTATTCTGAAAGTACATTTTGCAAATAGATAAGAAATAATTCAATTTCTATTGTCATAAATTTGAAATATTTAACACTGTGTAATGATACAATAGGTATGTAGGAAATTATTTAAATTATGTAATATGTACATTTTCTGCGCCCATCTATAAACAGTAGTCTCCAAAATGATTTTAATTGTGCTGAAGCTGAATAATTAAGTAGTTAATTTTTCAATTTTATAATTATGATCTTGCGTAAAATATTATATTCATGATAATAGTGATTCATATTTACTTTTATATTCTCTATTTAATAATGCCCAAACACGAAAAAAACAGACCTTTCAAAAAATTTGTCAGATTCTGTTTAAAACATTTCCACCGAGCTTGAAATACCCCCTGCAAGTTTACTGATTTTTACAGAAGCAACATACATAAATGTCGAACTTACTCTTAACTCAGTATGTGTACCTATCCTTTCTCTCCGTTATCTACCCCTTCTCTCTTTATATTCCTAAACAGCCGCGGGGGTAGACAGAGCGAGACACTTAAAGACTTCTGTCAAAAATACGTAATGGCTTCTTTTCATAGCTGACGACAGAGAAAAATTAGCGTACAAAAAATTTAAACAAAGAACGAGACACAGGAATAATAACCAGGAAGATAAATTTCCCCAACTTTCAATCTTGTACATAGTCTTCCTGAAGGAATATCGTAAAGATGTTCATTTATTACCCAAAGATAAAACCTTTTTTCTTTTTACTGCCCAATTAAACAATTTGTTTAAGCTCTAAAAGTTTACGTGATTGAATAATTCAATTATAAAATTCTAACTCAAATATCCTCTCTGTAGGATAAAATTACTTGAAATACAGCAATTTGTTGAAGTTCCACAAAACCTTTTATTTTTACGTGAAAAAATAAATTTACGCTAATCAACTTTAATTAAGTACATAGTCAGGTTAATAAAATTCTACTTAGGGAAACTTTTTTTATTGTGAAATTACTCAATTTTCTAACTACCCGGATTAGTGTATCTATCTGACCATTCTTCTATCAATCATTTTCTCCGTGTTATTAAATCTTTATACATAATATGATAAAACTCCAAAAAAATTCATGCCGCCTCAAAATCTAATTTTGTTCTAAATATACGTAGGACATTTTTAAAGCAAGGGTCGTTTGCGTATATTAACAACACAAGTAAGCGCTTTAGAGTGGAACGCTGTCAAGAACTTGTCATAACTTGTCTGTAACCCTGCCTATCATTTCTGAGATTTTCAGTGCGCCAGATGTTATTTCTCAGTGGTATTTTATTAATCATATCTATCTTAATCCTGTCAGATCCGATCACTGGTTCGTTTTGTACCATGATTCGTTTTATTAATTTTTTCGTGTCGTGATTATTTTGAAATCGATAAGGTGTCCCGCTGATTGACCTCAAGGAGGCATCATCAGTGCGCAAAGGTACTGCGAAACCTTGAGAAAATTAAGGCGGGTTATACAGCACCGACGGCGAGATCTGCTAACTGGGGGGATGTATCTGGTGCGCGGTTATGCGCGTCATCACGTTGTATGGATGGTAGTTATTGGACCAGCCTTTTTTTCACTTTCGATGACGGCGTCCGCGTAACTCATCGTCAACGATTTCAACAACCGTTTCAAGGAACAGGCGGCAGACTTCTTCAACGCGGGGATTGTTAGCTCGTCTGCCGGTCTAAAAATGCTTGAATGTCAACGGGGATATTTTAATTGTAATTAGAAAATTAGAGTTACAATAAATTGTCATGAAAATTAAATTAATCAGCCAGAAATATATAGCTACTGAAATAAATCTATTTATCGAAAAAATATTTACCTGAACCTCTTCGCGAAAGGTTCGAATCCCGATACCAACTAAATATTTTTTCGATAAATTGATTTTTTTCGCATGTCTTCTTGATTAATTTAATTTTCACAACAAAATGTGTTTTCCGTAAAAATTGTAATGAGTTTTCGACAAAATGATTCTTATTTTAAAAATTATCCTAATATTTTACATTTGTTCGTGCGTGCTTTAAACATAAAATGAATTATGATTTCGTATGTGGATTTCCTGTATTTAGTCAAAATATCTTTCCTACTCTTTTTCATACATACGAGTACATCGACTCGCGTCTCTCTGCGTTTGCGTTTCCGCATTCGGGCGGGTCGCATGGCATCTATATTCTACAACAACAAAATTTCGATAAATATTTTTAAACAAAAAACTTCGAATATATGACAATAATTTTAAATGTGAAGGTGTATATACACTTTTTAACTAAATTCATAGGCGGAAAAGAAATGTATAAATAATAATATTACTATATATCAATTAAACCATTAAAGTTATGTTGCTGTTAACGAAATTACGTTAATTTTAAATTAAACTGAGGTTACAAAACAAATAGTTTTAATTATTCTAAATATTATTTATGTATTATTAATATATAAATAGCAAACAATAAATACAAATTAGATTTTATAGATTTCACCAGCATGTATACCTGCGAGCTCTGGTCGAAATACAAGCAAGTGACGTACAACCGTCTCCGAATTCAATACAACAACTCATACAGAATACTGTTCAGAATGGCGCGTTATTGCAGCGCATGTACAGTGTATACTGAAGGCCGTATACATGGATTTGTTCCGTTTCTGAGACATCGAGTTGCAGGCTTAAAGCTGCGGCTGGAGCTCAGCACCAACTCTCTGATGCAATCGGCGCTCTCATGGAAACCTGGTTCCGTGACTAGAGAATGGCAACGACTACAGAATAGCTACAGATACAATATTGGCCGTGACTGAAGTATTTATAATTTGTTTATATTTATATATATATATGTGTGAACTTTTTATTTATTTATATTTTCTTTGGTTTTCTTTTCATAACATAAATAATATTTCGTAACTTTAATGTATTATATTTATGGCGAATCGGGTTTTCATAAAAAAAACCCGATCACACTGGAATAAATGCATTATTATTATTATAGCAAAAATATATTTTTGTTATAAAATTTATTTTTTCATTGAAATGGTGTGAAATGAAGCAGTACTGCAGTTAGATTCAGAATTAGTACTCATAAATCTATAATGCTCATATATGATTTCCGAAGTACGCAAAAATTTTTTTTTTTGTCGACTAGTGTAGTATGCGATAAAAATATTGCGCTTGTGAAATAGGACTAACTTGATTGTCTCGAGAATTCAATCTCGGATTAAATCTCTAACCTACTCGTCATATGACAAGCGTCTTACAGCTAAACCATACAAATACCTTAAATCAAAATGTTTAATAGATCTTCACAATACTGATTTTGTACTTGCTAAGGTACTTGCTAAGGTAAGGTAATAAACGTCTACTGAAATGTATTTCTGAATTAACTCCAAGCATTATCTTTCAGAAGCGACAAGCAACTTATCAAAGTACCGCTGTCCAGAAGATAACCTTTGACGGAGCTTAGCAAATGAGCAACGCACGCCAATATTCAAGCTCTTACACGAGCGAGCGAAACTCAAACGAAAATACTTAGTATTATTTTAGGTAACGCGTCATGTAGCATAGCACATAAATTCGTTTCCACGAATGCTCATTCAGAATAATTTAGTGTATGATTGTGTTCAGCTGATATGTCAGCCACAGAACCTACCGCTGGAGGGCGCATCAGAGAAAACATGAACATCCCTTTGTTCAAGAAACTACACAATGGCAGCCTTATTCCGGGTCGCTCCCACGCTGACGTCGCATATCGTTAACATGAGCAGTCCAAACATCGCGTACGTAACACAACAACGGATATCGCACTCGGACTGCTCACGTTGACGACATGCGTCGCTAGCTCGATACCCGTACTAAGGGCACTGTCCGAAATGAAATCTCACTGTTAAAATACTACGAAGATTTCATCACAAAGACTTTTGTCATATCATAGGCGGAAAAAAACTGGTTGAAGTTGAGAGGAGAAAGCGAACTAAATGTCGGGGAATTAAATTCTACTACCAGCCATACTGTTTTCGACCTTACTTTCGTAACAAGCTCGTATAATCATTTTTACGGACATTCTATTTACTACAGTTTTCATATAACAAAGACTTTCGTCATATCATAGGCTGAATTTAAAAGCGAAAAATTATTATTCTTTGTTGATATGTGGGTGCTACTGTGCATTACGTAATTGCATCACACTGCGAAAACAACACGCTGTTCCAAACCCTGTCTCTTGTTTGAATTTTATTAGATTTGAAAATTGGAGTGCTATAATTAATTTATACTTGTTTATTTATCTGGGATAAGCATTTTTCTTGACAGCAGTTCACTCTAGCCGAGTCTACCGGAACGGAGCGTGGACGGGGCGAGGCGAGGCGTACAAGGCGAAGCGAGATGACACGATACGACCCGTGTCGACACGAGAATAGGCGATGCAAGCCGAGAGCTACAGTACATTCTCGTGCATGGCTCCTCTCGCCATGTCTCGGCGAGATTGGACTGCTGGCATCTCAGTTGTACAATTGATTTGATTTTTTTTCCTGCTCTAAATGTTGTCTTATATGTTGCTTATGTGGCTTTTATAGGAATATCTAAAAGGGTTTGTAAAAAATTACTTAACTTAATTAATACAATTATAAAATTATTAAATCATGTAAGGTAAGAAATACATATTATAAAAGATCACATTTATATATTTATCTTTTAGGAAAAGCGGTTTATACATATACGTACGTGCATATTAAATAAATTATTAATCAAATTAATTATAAATTATATAATCACTTATTATTCAACCACGTGAGATTTCTTTAAAAAATCAACCGATTTCGGAAAAAAGCAGGTTGAAGTTGAGAGGAGAAAGTGAACGAAATGTCGGGAATTTAAATTCCACTACCAGACATACTATTTTCGGCCTTACTTTCGTAACAAACTCGTATAATCATTTTTACGAACATTTTATATACTACAGTTTTCATATATAAAAACGTTAACAATTTTAATATAATCTAAATTTTCCTGAAAAATATAATTTCAGCGTTTCTTAAACATATTTCTTTTAATTATTTTTACGTCTCTATCGAGTAGACATATATGAAAATTTATTTATAAATATTTTATTTTTCTTATCACCAATAAATACCACCATCATGTAATAACTTGTTAAATCCTTATTCTTCATTAAAATGACATTATGGAAAATGTAGGATATTTGAAATTAATCAACTAAAAAGATATTCAGAAAAAATTATTTTGTCAAAAAAATATTTAGCTATTACCTACGTTCTGAAAATTCAATCCACAACAAAAATTTTAAAAAATTAAAAATATATATTATATTATATTCGGTTAACAAAATTTTTTGATGCACATTAAATATATCATTTAGAAAGAAACATAGATAAAATCAATTTATCAAAAAAATATTTCGGTTGCTACCGGGATTAGAACCAGGACCTTTTCCTAACTAACTAACTTACCATTACGCCGTTTCTCCGCGGGAGTAAGCAGAGAGAATAGAGCGCCACACTCTTGTCAGAATATTTTCCTATTCGGGGAAATGCGTTACCTTTGCGTTGCACCAATCGAGTAAGTTGACGACAAATTTTTCGAACCCATATGCTGCAGTTTTTTCAAATTGATACATCGATTATTCAATTTAATAAAAAAATCTATCACTTTTTATTGCGACATATCTCAAATACCTTCGAGTAATATACGCTAGGAGATGCCAGAAATTAAATCGAATAATTATTATTCAATTTGGATAAACTTTTATATTTTTAAGGAGAACACATTATTATTGTGAAGTTGCAGTTTTTTCAGAACATAATAATGTGTTCTCCTTAACAATATATTTTTTTTTCTTTTCGCAAATATCTTTATCTTTTTCATATCACGCATATGCACGCATATTTCTAATAAAATATAAAATAATAATTGTTTAAATCATCGGACACTTTGTTACTTGAGTGGATCTGAAAAAATATTACTCCATTTTTTCATACGGATCAAGTTAGCTTTGTGTTATCTACCATTCATGTCATTAATAATTTAATTAGATTACATATAAGTTTATTTAAGGGTTCTCACCTAATTATATAATATTTTTATCAAAAATTTCGTTGCCCCCATTGCCTCTGAACTGGGCCAATTACACATGTAATTTAGGGGAAAAAACAAAAACAAAAAAACTTACCTTAATAAAAAAAATAATATACGTAACTATAACATGAAAATTTTAAACACATTTTATGATAAAAACTAGCTATAAATTGAGTGGTCAAAGTGAACAAAATGTTGAGGATTCAAATTCCACTAGTGATCGTAATTCTCGACCTCACTTTCGTAGTAAACTTGCATTTCGCTTTCAAATCGCTTTGTCATAATTTTAACTAACATTCTAAATACTGCTATGTTCACATATCAACATATTTTATTTATTTTCCAAATACGTGTATACATATAATTACAATCTATAATTAATTACAATATTTTACTACGACAATTAATGACGGATACAAGTTGTATTTATTTTTTAATTGCATGTCTACTCTACGAGTGTCCAAGTGTACTTCATGCTCTGGAGCTATAAGACCTGTGGATCTAGTAGAAGAAGATCCAGATACCGAAAGGAGCATTTCACAGGTGGGTCGTGTTTTCTGGTTCTGGGTGGTCATTCAGCCGCCCCTTGTCCCCTATTCCCGTTTCTCTTCTGAAATCCTTCCACCCTTCCTGCATTCCAATATTTTACCACCCCCGCGTTCAGACACTTTGTATACATTATTAACACGCCAAACCGATATTATTAAAAATATTTAATAATATTTTAATTTATATAAAGAGAGTAGTTAAGATAAATTTGTTTCAAGCGTGTGAAGATAGATAAGAAACAGCAATATGAATAAATACTTTGAGAAAGAGAAAAAATATATATTGTCAAGAAAAATCAAATATGTAAGTAAAATAATATAGCCTTCATTCAATTTTGACTTGATTAACTTGTCGAATTGGTGAATTTATTTAAGTTTACGACTATATACCACGCAAATTTTCAAGAAATAGTTATCAGCACGTGAAATGTGAAAAATCAAAATATTATTCCATTCGTTTACCAAAATAACTTCTTATCTTCAGCACGTAAGTCGTACATCAGCACAGATGAATGTGCCATTTTGATTTCACAACGTAAAGACATATTGGAAGGAACCCGCATCATTTTCCGGACGATTTGAGTTCTTTGATCGATTCGTCCGGTCTTCTGGGACCGACCGAAATTGGACATTGAATATCAATTCGGTTAGTTACGTTCCATATTCAAATGTCGAAGCAAGCACGCCTCTAAGATGGAAGACTTTGCCGGATGCCGCTACATTTCTGTTTTTTCAAAACATCAGCTTTGTGTAAAATAATAATATGAAATATCTCACTGTAATAACTTATAAAATATTATGGTGAGTCGGGAAAAAAATAATACACTGTCATATTTTCTTTGGCGCGATTCATTTTTTTTTATTCTTTCTATTCGGTGAAGTTATTTTTTTTGAGGATGAATAATGTAAGTGTTAGATTATGTTTCAAAATAGCTTCAGATACCGAAACCATTTTGCTTTTTGCCTAAATTCAACTATAAAGAAACAGCACAGGATTATTTTTGTGACATTACTTATAATGCGGTTCGCGCAATGATGAAAAATATATAACTATATGGATTCTGATTCAGATTAACTACTTAACTATTACAACAAATTAACTATTCTACTTTTAACAAAAATAAAGTAGACGACTTTCAAATAATGGAACGATAGATGTATTCATTTGAATAATTTAACATATAGGTTCGAAAATTTATCGTCAAAAATACTGTGTGCTATAGCATAGTCGGTTAATGCACGTTCCCCGGATTATAAAGAGATCCAGGTTCGAATCCCGGTAGCAACAATAATGTTTTTTGATCAAATTGATTTTATACGTATATCTTTCTAAACAATACATTTAATTAGTATTTAAATATCACAGACACATATTCTGAATAAATACAACTTCACAATAAGAATGTGTTCTCCTTAATAATATATAAGTTGTATTAATGTGTCCAAAATTTAATAAAAACGAATTGTTAATTAATTCTGGCGTCTTCTATCGGATTACTCAAAGGTATTTGAGATTCCGTAAAAATAAAGTAGATGGTTTTCAAATAATGTAATGATAGACCTATAGTACATATATCGCGGGAAGACGTATCTTTTCTGTATTAACTATGAATGTTATAAAATATCTGTTTAATAAACTAGCCATTAAAGGACCTAACAGTGTGAGATATATTTTTTTTAAATTATGGTAATAATTACAATAGTTAATAACTAACACCAATGCGTTTTATTTGAAGTAAAGTAAACATTATTTCATATATTAAAATTATTACAGCATTTAAATATTGGTTACAGTGACTGCAAGAATTTTGCTTTGAGTTTTTGTTGTATATTGACTGCAATCATTTTTCAATGAACTTTTATTTGTACCGACTGCAAGAATTCTGCAAATAGTTTTTATTATATTGTCTGTAAAAATTTTGCAATTAGTATTTGATGTATTTATTGGCTGCAGAAAAATGAAAAATAGAACACATTTGAAATTGTGAGTGGGACATGCCAGCGAATAAGCTTGTTTACTGTTTCAATGTAGATTTATGTATATATTTCTTCGCGACTCTTTCATCATCATTTTTTTCTACTTCATGTCTGTGACCTTATTAAGCAAATAGAGTCTGTGTGACGACATATTATATAAAAGAGAGCGATTTGTCTTGTTGACACCTCCATGTTCCGAGAGAGTAGCTATTATTTTATCTCTTGAACACATGTATTTTCTATTTATTTTTTTTAATATATTTACGCACAGCTAGTAATTTTTTGTAGCAGCACTAAGGATACGTAATTGTCGTGCATACATTTCTGCATATATAAAACACATTTTAAAACATAATCATTTAAAAAAACAATTTGTTGTAATATTGTATTATATTATATATATTGTTCATTACAACACATCACTAGCGGCATTAATATTTATTATCAATAAGTCTGAAAGATTTGTGCCTTCTTGGGCAAGTCTTGGGTATTACAGGGCTTACGATCTGTCATCGGCTGGCTTAAGTGATCGCTTTACTCAATGAAACGTTCACCTATTTACCCATGCTACCACATCTATAAAACTTTTTAAAGTTTTGTATATGTTTTCATGTTGGAATATTTCAATTATTTATTACCAACTATGCTGTGGCCATTTATGGATTGTTTTGAAAATTTGATATTCATTCTCATGTAACAGTATAAATGTCGCTGAGGCTATTTTTTGAAGTGTGAGACTATATCCTTTATGTGTATATATGAAATTCATTCGAATTATTAACATATACTAGAATACGTCTGAAAAGGCAGTATTTTTCAATTTTTCACTTCAATTTTTGACTAGTATATTTCACAATATTTTGAGTATGTCCAAATCTAACTAATTAACTTAAGTAACTAATTACTGAGATTTTATCCCCTGGGAGATTGTCATAAAGATATAAATGTCTCACAGTTGTATATATGTTCCAACATGATAATATATATACAACTTCCAAAAATTTTATAGATGTGGTAGCGTAAATAGAGGATCGTTACATTGTGTAAAGTGATCACTTCAGGCAGCCGATGACAGGACGTAAGCCCTGTCATGGCCAAGACTTCCATACTTCCCATGTAAAAATAATAACTTCGCTTCTGTGAGGCATCTATATCTCGATGACTATCCCCCAGGGGAAAAAATCCCTGAATTTAGTTCTTGCAAAGATTTAGACATACTCAAAATATTGTTTAATATTATTTATTTAAAAATATGAATAGATGTATAAGTTTTCGATTCATTAAAAATGCAAGATCCATTTAAAAAATCAAGATGATAGTCACTATCACTGACAAAATCATAATAATAACATTTCTGCCTATTTCATCATAGATTTCTCTAATTATGGTGTACATAATTTACAAATACATTGGTCAGATCATGTCCGCCTACACAACTTTGGTACATAGTAAAAATTAAAAATTAAAGAACAATTTATTATTTCTAGAGTCATTCTCGATTTGTTTTTGTATGGAAATGGAAGTCACGTAAAAAGTACATTCATACGTACATACCAAATTGTATGACATTCAAGAAAAGCTCTATCCTTTTAATTATATTTCATCATTTCAGGTAGCTGTAATAAATGAGCTTTGACTAAGAAAGACAATTAGAAATCAATGTGTTCAATACATTACATCATTAACACGTTGGTTAAAGAATATAGCACATGTTAAAATCTAACTATTATTATATTTCACAAAATGTAATAAGATTATTAAATATATTTGGAATAAATTATAAATATCTTGGAAGTTATGAAATGAAGACAAAATTAAATATAAACTAAGTAGGTACTGTGTTCTAAGGAAATGTATTACACAATACGATAAGAGAATTATTTTTGTTCAAACGATTTGCTTATAAATTTTATAAAAATATTTCAAATAAAGCCAGCAAGTATATCTACCTACATTTAAATATATTGGATTTCTTTGGCATACGAAAGGTTTTCCACTTTCACATTGATATAATTTATCCATTTTGTAGTATATTTAGATTTGTATCTCAAATCTGTATTTTTTTATAAAATTGATAGAATACATAAAAATATTATATATTTTAAACGTATTTTAAATGAATTTTTATTTGTGAAGTTGAGATTATTCAGATCATAGTTTTTTTCATAATGAAAAGATATTAGAAAAAAGTCTCCTAGAAAGATACACAAAATTAATCCACCTACCGAAAAAATATAGTACCTAAAACACAATATACAATCAAATATGATTAAATAATAAGGTTAATATATAGAATTATCGATAAATCATTCTACCCGGAATATAAAGTTCCGGAAGAAAATATATTTTTATATGAGTTAACAAAATAATATTTTCAGAATCGTGTAACTTTAACATGCGTAATGTCTCGGTTAATACACACATATCATTTCAAAACAATAAGTAATTACATAAATAATAAGAAAAATACTTTGTTTAAAACCACTATTTTTGATTATTGATTAATAATTAATTAAAAATAACAACTAAAGTAAAAAGAAAAAATACAATTAAATTGAAAAAATATAGCTGCCACTGCTAGAGTACTTGAAGCCGGAACCTTTCAATCACCGGTAGAGTGCTTTTCTAGCTGAGCTATTCACGTATGTTGAGATTAAATCAGAGTATCTTACTATTGTAACACATCAGTTTTTTTCAATAGAACATCTTTTTAAAATGCAATGTGACTCGCATTAAAATTAGAGCGAAACTTTTAACACAAATTTATTATTTAAACACAACTAATTTGACAATCAAATGATTAATTTGCGTGTTATTAGTCATTAAGTATCATTCCTTGTAAGTATGTCACAGCAAAAATGAAAAGAAGGAATGTTTCTCTCGAAAGATACTGATCTAGGATATATAGAACTAATTTTACGGGATTTATAAGGCCTGTCTGGGCTAACATTCTTCAAGTTTATTCGCGATACCATGGAGAACCAATATTCGTCTGAAATATCTAATTCATTTCCATAATTTATGTGTAATTAAATCAATATTTTTAATGAAGTTATTTCGTGTAAACTGTCCTAATTCATAGAGGTCATCCTAAACGATTTCATTGGAAGTATCTACCCTTTAGTAACTTGGAATATTTTCTCTTGGGCAAGTTTTGTTTTCCCAAACTTGATGGCAAATTATCTTTCAGACGGCCGAAACTCGAGTTTCCTAATCACAACTCAAACTTTGAGCCAAACTTCCAAGGGGTCGGGTGAAGCGAAAGGGTGGCGCGAAGCAGCAAGGGTTAAGAGCGTGGGCAACCCCCGACTGCTTGCGGATACACTGACTTTACCCATGTAAAGGTGGGCGTGGCACTAATGAATTTTATTGCCAATCAGAATGTTTAGGTGTTGGTTGAAACTTGTTCGCTCCTTGAAAACCCAAACTAGCAGTAGTAAGGTACATACCTACACACGTTATGTCTTTACGTGGTTTATTAAGTGTTGCAATACTGTATGGATAATATTTATCAACATTTTAATTAAAGAGATTAATATGTATATTTTCTAAAATAAATTATTATATAAGCTATATCGACTAACACTAAAGATCTTCTGGGTTGACCACATTACCGATGAAGAGTTTCTAAGATCAACAACTATTAAACGAAGGAAAGCTGCCTACTTTCTCCGCAATAAGAAATATAATATTATCTCTTACAATTTATTATGGCTGCAGGGGCGTCGGTAGAAATAGATTATCTTGGCTCCACGTCCTTAGGAAGTGGCTCAATGTCTAAAATGGTGGTGATGTTATATATTTTGCACAAATTAAATCAATATACTGCAGTTTTGTCGCCAACCTTCAATAAAAGTTGACATATGAAGAATAAAAATCGAGCGTAGATTAAAGTTGATTTAAGTACTCGATTTTTCAGATATTTGAAGACATTAAAGCAAAACGTACGCTAGAAGATAAATATTTTCATTCACCACCAACCGTTTTGATTTTGATTTGATTGCTATTATATAACATTTAACATTTTTTTAATTGTGACGTACTCAGAGTAATGAGTTAGAATCAATCTCTCCGCTATAAAGAAATAAATAATAATATATTTTTATTTTTATTTATTATCTTTGTTTTATTAACCACTAAATTGAGTTTTAGTTAGTTATGACATCCTGAAGAAGAAAATGGTATTTTTCGAAACCGGTAGATATATTTAAACTTAATTTAGTTGTTAATAAAATAAAGATAATAAATAAAAATATGAATTTTAACCACAAAGATAGTATTGCTAAATTTAAAAGTATAATATAATATTTGTCAAATTATAGTTTTAAAATATTCAAATAGAAACGTTAAAATTTAGATATAAATGTTTCTCCCGGTGGTCAAAAACGTATGTCTGTGGATACGTGTTGAATGTTAAGATACAACTGTGAATACGTGAGCAAAGCGAGCGAGTGTGAATGCTTATTATACTTATACATATACAAGATCGCTTTATGATTTTTGATACCCGTGAGAAATGTGAATATAAAATAATGTCTAAGCACTTTACAAACAACCTGTACCATCACAATACGAAGCACCCAGAGTTGCTAATTTAGTCTTTATTGACTATGACGGCTATCGGATGTAATTTGGTAACAACTTGCAATGAAGGGGTGTAGCGCGCTGGTAACGCATCTCCAGTGCGCAATAAAGCCTTCATCGCCACCACTTCGGTGCCATCACAAAACCGCTCGGCATCATTTTGCAAACCCTTAATTACGTCACGTGATCACTGATAATAGCGTTCTGTGTTGTAAACATTTTTTTTAATTATCATTTTTACACGATTAACTATTCATCCTACATATACGATTAAAGCTGAATAAATATATATATAGTTATTGAGATTGTGTTATAAAAAATCTCTTACATAAAACCTGCCTATAATATAGCCGACAATTGAATTATGTTTAGACTATACAAATAAAATGCATTCTTTCAAAATGATAATACACCTATACAAAACAATAATAATCTTAAAAATTAAAAAAACTAACCTTTGTAAGAAATAAATTGAATACATTGCAGGTGGTGATACCTAAGTCAATTTTTTAACGTTCCATATTTCTAATATTGTTGATAAATTAAATTCAAATTTTAAATAAATATATCTGATAGTTAAGTATTTTCTAATTACTACAGAAATTTAATCATATTCAGCGCCATATTTCATTTATGGATCAATGAATTTTTAACGGGTGTTTAAAAAATGATTGCCTCTTTAATTTAATCGCGTCATAATTTTCGCTGCATGGAAATTGTGGATTATGAACATGGGGTATAAATGTACCCTTACTTATTTACGGCATCATTAATCACACACTGGAAGACCGCCGAATATTCAGGAAGGCCCGGCATAGGTTTCCAGTAAACATATATCGGGGTGACGTCATAAAGCATGTGTCGAATGAAAAATAAAATGTTAGATGATTTTGCCGATTTACAATTTTGAGAAGTTAATTAAGAAAATAATAATTTTAGTTTACATATTTTGCTTAATTGTTTCATTAATGTACTTAACAGTCGTAAAATTATTAATAATTTGATTTTTTTCCCAAAAGTTAGGCATAAATTTATATCTCAAACAATGATCCTTTTTTTTTTAACTGAAAATATAACATTATTTTAAATTGCTAACTATGTTTTATTAACCACTAAATGAATTAAAATACATCTATCGGTTACGAAAAATATTATTTTCTTATTCAGGGTGTCATTAACTATTAATTATTTGGAATCGTTGGAGATAAATAAAGCGTGTAAAACTAAACGACCAAATAAATTTAACCACAAGTCCCATTCTAAAATTTTTATTCTAGTAATTTTGTATCGTCAAGTAATAATTTAAGTTAGGTACTAAATTTATTTTCAAAAATAGATATTTAAAAAAAGTAGATTTTATTAAAAATAGGTTCTGTTAAAGGAACAATGACATGTTTTTGATTAGTTAATGACATCCTAAAGAAGAAAATGATATTTTTCGAAACTGGTAGATGTATTTTAATGCATTAAGTGGTTAATAAAACAATACTACAATAATACAATAATAAAGAATACACGTGTTTTTATATTACAAGCCACGAAATAATATATATGTTGTTTTAGTATTTCAATGAATAGTTGAATTCTTTTAAATATTAGGAGACCGAAAATAGTTCTGGCGGTTATTTAGGATGAAATAAAAAGCAATGTCAAATTTTTTAAATGTTTTTTTCGCATCTTTAACCTTTTCCAGACAAGATATGTCTCAACTACAAAACTCATTATCTTTAGAAATAAAAATAAAATAATCTACTTCTATTTCCAGGACTCCAGGTATTAGAATTGCCAGCCGCATATATATATATTAAATACAAATCAAATGTATTAGTTAGAAAGATATTCATATAAAATCAATTTTATCGAAAAATATTGTTGTTGCTACCGGGATTCGAACCTAGATCTCTTTCCAATCCGGGGAAGGTGCATAATTACAACTTCACAATAATAATGTGTTCTCCTTAATAGCACATATATATGTATTAGATATATTTACAGTTAGAAAAATATTATATTTAGATAGTTAGATGTCTGGGTAGTACAGTTATTTAATGTAGGTATAATTGTCTTGTTCCGGGGGTCTGAGACATTTCTCCATGAATGAAAATAAATAATTCGTGCTATCTTATTTTAATTTTCAAAATAAATAAATGTGAACGAAAATAAAATAAACAATATTTTAACTATAAAAGTAAAATAGTATCATTAATTGGCATGCCAGTTACTTTGTGGCGTAATATAATTATTTTAATTTACACAACAAAACATTGTATTAATTAACAACATAACATTCCCTAATACTTCGCCTTTACTGTCCATTAACGTCCCGTTAACGACCGAAACCTCCCCCCTCTTCTCAAGCCACGCCCCATTGCAGAATAGACTATAATACTGTATTTAGTTTAGTTATCACTTGATAATGAAAGAGTCTGTACCTCTCGAAACTAGTAGTTAAAATAACCCAACGCAGTGTAGTACAAAATTTTTATTGAGAAAATTAAATTAATCATGTTACTTCTTCACACAATATTCGCCATATCAACTAATAATGCTTTCATTTATTTACTGTTTATTATATTATGGACAATTCTTGACGAAATTTCAAAACAGATTACATGCTTCCCTCGATGTATGAAAGGTTTGTTACATGCTTCAGATTACATGCTTCCCTTGATGTATGGAAGCCGTTTCGAAATATCAATTATATATTATCATAAATATAAATTTCGTAATTTTTTTTCGGCTAATAAATAACCCACTCAAAAAATTTACACTAACACTACATGTCGAAAATTTGCGTTCCAATTGAATTGAACCAATCGATGTGGAGTGACTATTACTGCTACTGCTTTTTCAATACTCGCTGACAAAGTGACTTTTTTGGTCATTTAAGTAATCCGAATTTCAATTTACTATAATTTAAAATGATTTTAATTATGGCTATTTGGAAAAATAAATTAAGCGGTTTATATTTTCCCTAATTGTAAAGAATGTACACCACCGTTACCGTTATCGTCATATAATGACGTATCCACGTTAAATATTTATAAAACAATAAATTAGATTAATAAATTCAATTCAAAAATATTGAAAAAAAATTAATTAAAAAACTTATGAATTTATTAATTTATTAAAAATTTTGAATTCCTTCGGGATACGAAGCCAGAGATGAAATGGGTTAATTAATCTTGGCGTTACCTAGCATGTATTACTCAAAGGTTTTTTTATTAATATATAGTTGATTACTTATTAAAACGGAACAATGGATGTATCATTTATAAAAAAAACTTCATACTTTATGTCTCAAATTGTCGTAAACTTAAATGGTTAACGTAGCGTAATAGTAACCCACTTCCCCGGGAAGGAAAAGTTCCGGATTCATATCCCAGTGGTAACCAAATATGTTTCGAGAGATTTTTTTCGTATCTCTCCCTCTCTCGGTAGATATGCTCATAACCGACCATCGTGGTCCTCAATTCTACTTCTAAAGCTCCACTCTTAATGATCATGGGCGTTTACGTTTTACACATTGCACTGTAGCTAGACTAGTCATATCTTGGACATTGTCTGACCATTTTATTGGAGATCAACCTCGCCCTCTGTCCTTCAACATTTCCCGTAACCACTAATTTCTCTAGGCAATCTTAAATAAATATATAAACAAATATGTCTTTAAAAATTTAAGAACGCGTTAAAATGTCATGTATTCAAATTAAATCAATTTAAAAATTGCTAAACTTGTTCACCAAAACTTCTCTCGACCACAACAATTCGTTCCGCTCATTGCGTATCTGAATTAAAATCCGATGTCTGCCGTCAACCTGCGGGGGGAAGGGGGTACCTTCCATATCACACACTTTCTACAGACAGTGGCTGTCTCAAGTGAGTCTAGCTCGCGAGAACCACCCTTCCTTCCCGACAAATCCGCCCTCACAGGTGAAACAAAAAACCCACCACAAATACTTTTTGTCGACAGTAAGCCGCCCCGCGTCTTGATTTATTCAAATTTCTATTCTAGTTTTTTGAGACAGCATAAAGGCCAAGAACACGATCGAGGCTTAGTCAAGTCTGGTGTCTCACGATTTATTTTTATAGTTTCGAATAATGTATAATGTACGTGGTACAAATAAAGTAAACCTACGATAAAAACCACTGAAAATATTTATTATTAAGAACACATTCTTATTGTGAGGTTGTAATTATTTAGAACATAGGTCTGTGATGTTTTAAATACTAATTTAATGTATTAATTATAAATATATACATATAAAATCAATTTTGTCGAAAAATATTGTTTTTGCGCTACCGGGATATGAACTTGGATCTCTATTTTCAATCTGGGGAAGTACACTACGAATTGTGTTATAACGCCAGTATTTCGAACCTATATGTTACACTTCTTCAAATTAATGCATCTTATTATTATTATAATAATCATCCCGGTAGCGCAAAAACAATATTTTTCGACAAAATTGATTTTATATGTATATATTTATAATTAATACATTAAATTAGTATTTGAAAATATTTATTGTGTTAAATATATCGGTGGTATCATTGGCACATGTATCAACCGAAAAAAACGTTTTTTTTTATTGTCTTTCTATAAATTATATTAATATTATTACGCTACTGTTCGAAAATACTTATTTTTGATATGCATTAAAATCAACTTTATCGGTTCAATAACGGGATATTCATTACCAATGTTATTAATCATGATTATCTATACATAATCTTGTTGTTTATGTAAATGTTTTCGATAGTTGGTTCCCAGATTATATAAACTGCACTAATCTTTTTATTTTTTCTGTCTTTCTGGTACTATGTTGTTCTTTTAACTGGGTTGTCTTCTTTAGATTTCGACCGACTGAAGCACGCACTAGTATGTTTATTTGAACTTCGGGACTTGTCGAAGCACGGAATGTAATTAAACGCCTGTCGTTTACCGTCTTCTTAGCTTTCCGGAAAAAGGGCGGCAATACTCACATATACATTTGTACATTATTATAAATCAGGAAATTCAGTGGTCCCGATCGAAGTAACAAAGCGTGTAAACAATTGTGAACAAAAAAAAACATTTTTTTTATATATCTCTAATAACAATAGCCATAGTACCACTGATATGTTAGTTGTTAAATAATGTTTAATATCGGAAGTCATGTACTGATACATGGTAAATTTTATAAGTACTCTAACAACTAAATAGGTACGCTGTTAGTTCACAAACTAATAAATATAAGCAAATAAATATTTTTATATTATTAACATCTACGAGTGTATTAACATTTACATATATGTTAATACAGCAGCATAATAAAGCAAATTTTCTCAGTTACTTTTCTTTTGGTCGGTTTTTGTCGTAGCCAATGCTTCTGGTCCATTCTTAATGGCTATCTTCAAGAATGATGATGAAAATCAACCCACATATTTTTATTTATTATCAATAGTAACATACTTCAATTCTCTGATATTCACTTATAAAGAAGTTAAGTTCTACGATCTATCCGTGATACATCTACCATCTGTCATTCTCTCTTGGATTACGTGTACACTGAGACTTGTCTCGTAGTTTGCGTAAAGGATAATGTCATTCCTTGTTAAATGTATTTTAGTCTCCGAGTCGCGAGATTAAAGTCTCATCCGTGTACACGCGCCGTGCCGTTTCTTCTATCGAGTGTCAGTCCAAGCACTTTAAAACAAATATTTTTTTATCATTTTCTGTTACTTAGAATACATATTTTTTGACTCCTGCAATAAAACAAAGCCGGGTGCTCTGATGAACATTTACATAGTCATAACACTGCTAGATGAAGAAGAGAATGTGAATAAAATAAAGATTTGCGTTGTGTACTGTGTTTGACGGCTCGGTTATGATAGACTGAAAGGCTAAATTTACAAACCGGATCCCTCTTTTCATTACTCGTGTCTTCTCCCGCCTCCTCCTTGCCTCCACAGCGATTTACGTGTCATCTTCTCGAGCAGCGTTCTCTGCCCCCCCCCCACCCTCTTCACAAATGAAAAATCCGTCGTTAGATCATAAGATTTGATCCAGATGGTCGCTTTGAGATGAGATTGGTGTCCGCTTTACCCCCATGATTAGAGATTTGCTTCCGGGTATAGAATATTTAATTTTAACCTATCTTCATACATTTCAATATTTAGTATTTTAAGTCTTTAATAATTTTTGGTAAATCGTTTATGAAAATACACAGAACAAATCGTAAAATATAATTACCATAGGGACACGAATCCGGAACGTTATGTTTCCGGTAGATCGGTTTTCCGATTGAGCTACAACGATCCATATATAAGACGTCAAATTCCAACTGCATTTTCTAAATGAGACACCTATATTTTTTCTACTCAAAGGTTTTTGAGAAACATTGTACTTAAAAAAAATATGGTTACTTCCAACAGAAAAAATAGATGTCTGATTTGTATATAAGACATTGTAACTTAATTGCCAAAGCTGTCTACCGGCAATAAAAGATTCGGTGATCGAGCCCAAGTACGTAAATTTGCTTAGATAATCACCGAGGTCTGTTCTAAAAAATCGTAACTTCACAAATGAAATGGTATTTCTTTCAAACTAATGTTTAATTTATATTAAAAATTAGCCTCGGGTAATAAAGTAAAACGTTTAGGGGTGTCAAATTAAAATTACAAGTTAAGTAAGAAAATGCAATAAAAAATAAGTTTGGGAGCAATAGAGAATCACGAGTGGTTGATTTTTATTTAGATTAAAAAGATATATATGTTTTCTTTTCAATTTTTCAATATAACCTTCGTGCTAAATCATTATTATTGACCAGCAACTGGTTATCTGCCATTACTTTTTCGAATACAAGGGGAAAATATGTACAGAATGTATGTAAGCTGGAGGGTAAACAGGGATAAATCTTTTCTATAGGGTTGTTAAGGGCTCAAATCCTAAAGGCATAATAACACGTAGGCACGCTGTTAAATGGCTAAACATATTAATAATATATATAATATTAACATTGTGATTTAAAGAACAGGATCCATTCAAAGGTTTAAAAAAACTTTCAGATTTATGGATAAGCCTTTAAGGATGGAAATAGCCCAACAAGATGCGTCCGGTGTGAACCGTACATTAAAATGTAAATCCGGATACGTGCCCTTAAACCGCACTCATTCGCTCATACATATATTCTGGTTTAAGCCTCTGTGGTTATAAATTCATACGTTATAGTGGGGGGGGGTCCAAAGACAAAATGGCCCAACCCCTTTAGTTTTCAGACAAATATATGTTTAAAAGATTTATATTTTCCCATCAAAAATAAATCAATAATAACAATAATATAACATTGTATAATCACTTCGGTCTTACTGTTTAACAATGACCAATTTAAACGACAGGGTAACCATTAAAGTATGTTAAACTAAATAGGTATGAACAAAAAATAAATTTTGGTTTGGTTTCGCTGATAATCTCGAAATTTAAAAAATTCGTAGAGTTTCTGGCGGGCCGTTGGTAAAAAAATAATAGTGTGGAGTGTCATGATTAGGGTTATATGTCATATTTATATGAAATATTCTTACGGCGCATGTTCACGGGTGAAACTAATTCCGATGTAAGGTTTCGTTAGGATAATACAGACTTCAGCACTGGGAGAGATATGCTCATTTCTCGTTATATTTTTTATTACGACGCAACTAGCACATGACGACCTTTACCACGATACTAGAGATCAGAGTTGTATCTGTATCTATGCAATAGAATAAGGCGAGTGTTTAAATTCAGTTGATTATTTATAATATTTTGATTGTTTTGTAAATAATTCGATAGCTGGTCCTGGGTTTTCTATAGGTAATGTTAAATACAGTAATTCAATCTATGCAAATCCAAAATACACCAACCTTTGTGAACCAGGGCTGGTAGACGCCGATGTCGCTCTCCTTGTAGTCTGGTGGTCCTTAACTCTGTTGGCCAGCCTCCGAAATTTTCTCACATCCGATAATCCGAAAATATATAATACAAAATGTTTTTATATCGCCGCCGTAAATAAGTCCGTCGCTTCGCTTTTGTTTTCTGTTTTTAAATCCATACAAGAAGAATACACATATACCAAATTTTATAGCAGGCCTACTTATCGAAGTATAAAAGCGCATAAACAAAATAATTATTTTAAACATTATAATAATTAAGTTAATAACAATAATTTTAATTATAACATTTATATATATTATTTTTTAAAACGAAATAACATATTGTCACATTGTATAAAAAAATATTTTATTAGAACAGCGTCTATACATTTGTATGAGTTAGCTAAAAAATGCTCTCATCCTGTTTTATTTTGTGCATACAATGGATATTTACAATAATTGAAAACTTATTTATTTTATTTTTGCAACAAATTATAATATATATTATCTGCTTTATGTCTCGATGTCTATAAATAAAATTAATTTCGTATTTTCATAAAACGCCAATCCATAATAAATAAAATTGAATATCTTTTTTTTCTCAATATAATCCCACATTCTTTGACCGATCTAAACCAAGTTTTATATAAATACTCTTTAGGATCCTGCGCAAAAAAAGTTCCCCCTGGTCACCTCATCTCTTCTTTCTTCATCTATATCGGACATTTTCAAACAATATAATAATTGAATTCAGAAATATGCGTTTCAGTTTTAAATAAATTAGTAATTTAGGGCATTGATTTACGAACAATTGGAATTATTGTTATATAATATTTTAATGAATCTATTTATTCCATTCTTTGACGTAAATCCACTTTGCCACTCTCTCTACTCTCTTTTTTATGTCCACTATTTAATTCGACTGACCGAGTTTATTTTACAGGTATTTAGTACCTAACATAACAATATGTAATTTGGTATTAATTGATACAAATGTGAAAAATTTCATTTAATTTCCATTGCCAACTTAAAAAATGGCAAAATATATTTTAAATATTCAATAGAAAAAACAATGTAAAACATAAATAAAAACACTTATTTTTAAATTTTGTTAAAGTGGGTAAGTTTTTGTTACTAGGATTTCTAGAAGGTTCCTTAAACTCACTAATATTAGACAAGTGATGATACTGAGTTGTGGTTTTGAACCAGAGCGGTACATAATCTTCAACCAAGACAATAAATAGGTGATACAACCACATACGGAGAGTTCGAAGCCACCTCTCCAATACGATATTATGACATAGAGTTTAGAGACAGTGCTAACTTTAGAGAACTTTAGAGAAGATGAATTTACTAACATTATAAATATGATACAATAGTTTGTAAGCAGTTAATTATAACTATATAACTACATTGCCTAGAATTCATGTTTCTAGATCTTTTATCATAATATTATACGAAGGGCTGCCGCATTGATTCAGCTAACCTATCAATTTTATTACAGAAAAACTTTTTATTCATCTAATATGCAGGTATAATGTTCATATATATTATTTTTAATATTATACTAACAATGTACTGTTTTGATTCAAACATACAGTATTTTTATAATAATTATACGGTTGTTACAATATGGCTGTCAATTAATTATTATGTTAACCAAAAGTTTGAGACATTAATTAGCTTGAGACATTTGAAACTAATTTAGTTTATTATTAAGGAAAACACATTCTTATTGTGAAGTTGTAATTATTCAGAACAGACGGTCTGTGATGTTTAAAATACTAATTAAATGTATTAATTATAAAGATATACATATACAAGAAATTTTATCGAAAAATATTGTTTTTGCGCTTCCGGAATTCGAACCTGGATCTCTTTTTCCAATTCCTTAATAATATATAAGTTGTATCAATGTGTCCTTGAGATTCCATAAATAGTGGAACGACATATGTATCAATTTGAAAAAAATGTAACATATGGGTTCGAAAGTTGGTAATGCACCTTCCTCGGATTGGAAAAAGAGATGCAGCTTCGAATCCCGGTAGTGCAAAAACAATATTTTTCGATAAAATTGATTTTATATGTATATCTTTACAATGAATACATTTAATTTAGTTTAAGATAAATATCTATAAGTACTCAATTATAATGGTTTCTATTGGCAAAACATATCCACAGCATGAATTGTTGGGTATCATTAGTCAACGCTGTTAATGCACGACAACCATTAATAACGTAGGCTAAGAAAAGATTACGATTGTCTGGGGATTTTATTAACAAATGTGTGATGAATCTCATATATGTATGCAAAAGATCTAGGAAATCTAGAAATTATTAGTCTAAACCTGCAATTTAACCTTATACAAGCAACTAACTATCTTAGCATTATACCGTTACCGTGCTGGAATAGGCAGAAAAATAGAACGCCACACTATTCTGTCCTGACATACCTATACCTCATTCAATTGTTGATGTCTCTAACAGAGATATTCCGTATTCGTAATTATTTTGTTTTTTTGATAAGTGAATACATATATTCAATGACTTGAATTAAATTCATTATTGTTAAATATATTATTATTGCTACCGGTTTTAGTTTTGTTCCCTCACCTATTTAGTGCATGTCGTTCCTTCACCTAGACTGGTTTGTTTTGGATTCAAATTTGTCAAATTCGTCGAGATTTGGAGAGAAAGTGTCCTAGTATGATCATTTTGTTTGGATCACTAATAAAGTATACATCTGTCCCTCTGTTCGTTTTTATGTCTGTGAATCTCGTCGAGAATCGGAGTGGAAGTGTCATACCGCTGTGATTTTGGTGTTTTGGGGACAGTAAAGTTCAATAGAGTTTTGTTTTCGGGGTGAACTTCAGGATAAGCCGACGAGCGTCACCATCAGGCGAGTCGAGCAGTCCTCCTTGTCCCGTAAGCTATCCTGGTCCGCTATCGAAGGATTCCCACATCACCTAGCATTCCCTAATTCAAATCCCCTGTTCCATTCCCTACTCTTATCAACTATCCATCCACACATTTCCTCTTCCCATTCCAACCTGTTCGATTCCATCATCAGCCACCACTCGCGTCGGTCACAAGAGGTATCCTCTGATGTCTGATCTATCTGATCAGGGCGTATCAGGTCACATCTCGCAATTTCATATTCCCAAATCATTTCAGCAATCCTTTTTAATTCCTCGTATAAATAAGTTATGTTTTATATCAGTGTGATATGAACATGATTTGGCATATACAGTGACAAATTGTAATAGAGTGTAAGAATACTATTTGCAACATAGTCACAAAATGATTCCACGACAAAAACGTTAATGTTTCAATAAGAAACGACGAAATTCTCGCAACTATAACCACCACATTTATTGACTGTGCAAAACACCATAAAGCTATTTTACACCGTCATTATAATTGCATGGATTGCAGCGAAGCTCCATTACGAAATCACCACTGGTTGCATCATTAATGGTTTGAATTAACCACCCCAAAATGCAATGAAGGGGGCGGCGATACTGACCTGCGGTTATAGATACTAACAGACAACGTGAATAGTAGATGTGTGTTTACAAAATGTTACGGAAAATTATATATTTTTTTTAAATAGAAATGTTTACATGGAATTAATATTCTTAATATTTTCAACCTTAGCAAACGGTTATGAATACCTTTTCGTACGTCAATGTTGTAATATTTATTTTAACTTCAAATGTATTTAATTTAGCTATAATTCGAGGAATTGTTACTACCAATAAAATGTAAATTAATTAAATAATTCAAAACTGTTATCCAGGTTTATTAACAATTTGTGTAATAATTAAATTATCGGCGGTTTTGAATAGCAACGATCTACGAGAAGTGAGTACTCTCATATGTATTTACCGCTACATGCTCAGGAAATAAGAAACTTCTCAGAGGTTTGGTTAATTGGCAATCAGCGAAGCTTCTAGATTAAGAAGAGTTTCAAACACCTCTACGTTCTTGAAACGAAACGAGTAGAAAAACGAAGATTTAATTAATGTATTGAATAGTACTTGTTGAGCGCATACCTTGAGTGTATTTATATTTATTGATATATTTTTATTGAGTTTACAAACGATAAAAATGTACATATAAACACTAATCAAGCAACATTAAATTTGAAAACCTAAATTGATTTTGTTATTTAGTACCATCCGTAATTAGATTTTGTATCATATAAATGTTAACATGATGATGATAACATCTATTACTAAATTACTTTAATATTATTGTTTAAGAGTATTCTATATATACATTATTAAAAAAAATATTTGAATACTTTTATGTAAGTATGAAACTAAATATATTAAGTAAAGAGTAGAATACCTGTACCTACCTAAAATATTTTAGTATTCATGAATTCTGATCCAATTATAATAAACGTTGCAAAACATTTTTATCAGAAATATTTAATAACTACTTACGATTCCTTTATTTTCACCTGCATAAAGTTTCTAAAATATATATATTTTTTTATAAATAATTATCGAAAAGAAATTAAAGATTTTATTTATATGATATAAATACACCTTTTCATTTTTTAAATACATTTATCGTTGCCCTCTACTTATTTGAATTAAAATGAAAATATAAGGATATCGTAAAAGAACTCGCATAAACTTCCAGGTTTTACGATACCGTTAAAGATATTACCGATAAGTTGAAAAAAATTGCAAAATCTTTTACGATCAGCCTGTATAACCATTAAAATCTGCGACAATGGCAAGAGCACCCTGTAATTGACGTTTATAGACAATGAATTAAACGAAAAGATTTTTTAACGACCCCCCAACTTTCCGAACAGCGTCGGGTATTGTTTTCTGTGACAGATTTGCTACGTTGTTTTCGGTGGATTTTTCTATTAAAGTGTTTTTGTGAAAGAAATTTTTCGTGCGATAGATTTCTTCTTAGGTTTACGTTTGTGAAAATAAAAAAGTCTGTGATTAAATTTTTTTCAATAATGTAATTGGAAAATGCATCGATACAATTTAAAAAAAAACATTTTTCGAACTCATCAATTACTATTCTTTAAAATCTTTTTCATACCATCGCGGGGTTTTATTTTTTAATATGTCATACAAAGTATAATACAATTCCTTATTAATACTTTTCCATTCAGTAAAGAATTAAAGTAATGTTTTCTAGCAAAATTCTAACGAGAGCTAAATGTAATTTTAATAAATTATTGGTCATATTACGCTTTGATTATTGTCAACATATTAATTCTAAAACAAAATAATAATTTTACATATTATTAGAAAAATTAACTGCAATGATTCAACACAAAAGTTTTACAGAATACTGAAATAAGGAAAAATGCTTCATTCGTCATCTGTCACCTCCCCTCCGCGCATCGTCATACTTAATACGTATATCAATCCGTTGACGCTTGCCACGGAACAGCGCCGGTAACTGATTTTCAACAAAATACTTTAAAGTTATATTGAATAAAATTAACATAAAAACAATTTTAAATATAACATAAATAAAAACTAAGGCATCCCGGGTAAAATTTGCCTTAATACTGCCTTAAAAAAGGGCGTCAAAATTTCCAGAATGTTCGCGGGTGGAATTAAAATATTGTGGGCGACGATACAACGAGGATGAGCGGGGCGAACCATAAAACAGATCATATGCAGGGGTGGTATTATACGTGTGTCTGAGATTGAAACACGCTTTTTAATATACATTATTATTTTGCATTAAGCATCATACATACAACTAAGTAGTTGTAATAAAATCTTACGGACTTTGTATTTATTAAATTAAAATATTGAGAAACGCTGGACGAAATCCTCCGGCTACGATCGTTAAGACTGTTTCGTTTAAAACCGTTTACTCCGGGCTTAAATATTTTAAAACAACTTAACCCCTTCATTTTCAACTTCTACTAACCCTAAATGCATTCTCATCGCTTGCGCCAATGGCTTCTCTAGAAAAGTATTTCGTACAACTGACGAAGCACTACAGTGAGCAATACTATGTGGCACATTATGGTAGATACTTTAGTAACAACATATGGCATATATTTACTTTAATTGATACTATAGTTTACACTTACAAATTCAAATACAATACTACTTATTATATTACTTTCTAATTTATACACATTATAATAAAAATATTTCTTTAATTTATTATAATTACAAATAATACATTTACTAATTATATGAGTATTGCTAATAATCAATAACATGCTTAACAATCGGCGAGCTTGTATGAGAAGATGGATTAATGTGGATGAGGCGAGAATTGTGTCACGACAGAAGGGTTTGGCGCTTTATCTTCTCTACCTACCCCCGCGGGGAAACGGCGTGATGGTAAGTTAGTTAGTTAGCTAAGACAAATCATATATATGAATGTTAAATAAGGAGCGTCCTTACAATTTATATATTAGAGAACTCGTTCTAAACGTTGAGTGAATCTAAATTAACTTTATATAATGTGATATTAACTTAATTAGATCATGTACGTATATATTAAATGCGACAATCAATTGATTTAGTGGTAACCGGGAGTTCGATACTCGTTCCGGGAAACCACCGAGCTAACTCTATTTTTAAAGCACAAGCTCTTAGGTTAGTTTGAACATAGTGAGAATATTTATACGACATGTAATCTCTATTTTTTTTATTGAAGCGTTAAACTTAAATCTAATATCCTATAATGCAAAACTAGGTCAAAATGTAAAAATCTCCTGCAACTGAATATTTGTATAATAATGAATGAAACGCCCCATCTTCAATAAGATGGACAGACCAAGTCCGAGGCATAGCCATGTTCCAAAATTTTCAGTTGCTCTTTAAGACCTTCCGCAAAACATTGAACCCTTCATCCTTATTTGGTCAGCCCACCTCCTATTTATATTATATTGATTTCCATCACTTCTAAATTTTTGCATAGTACTTTTTTTATGCCCCCCTCCTTCCTCATCGAGCCAATATATACCACTCCCTTTGATTTAAATATGTGTTATATTTAACGCCATCCAAATTTTGTTCAGTTGTACTCTAGGATTCTGAGGAAAATATAAACAACT